>JAJGRX010000994.1:0-1352846 GCA_025461125.1 Carex kokanica
GGAGGAGGAGGTTCACGTGAGGCGTGTACAGCCGCATAGGGACCGCCATCCACCCCGTAGGTTGGATCTCTCCGGTCGTCGCCCTCGTCCTCGTCGTTAGGTTTTTGTTCTTGTAGTCTGATAGCTTTTCTACTATTGTATATTCAGTTTGGAGTGTTTTATCTTATGTTGCGGACATTTAGATTACGGCCAGTTTGGATTTTTTTTTTGGTGGACTTACCATTTATATTACATATTTTTCACTGTTTATCACGTTATCCAAATCGACAATTATTATAAAAGAATCGACAGTTCTAACGTCAAACGACTCATCCACTTTCAACCAATTCTTATTTAAAATTACAATAATAAAATAAAGCATTTTCATATAAAAATTACAATAGAAAAATATATCTTCATATATGTTGTAAATATATCTTAATAAAAATATATCTACAAAACAAATATAATTTAATATATCTATAAAAAATATATATCTATAAATATATCTTAATGAAAATATATTTACAAAAACAAACATGTCTTAATATATCTTAAAAAATATATATATCTTATAAATATATTTTACTAAAATAAATCCTAACATATCTGTAAAAAAAAAAAAAAAAAAAAAAAAAAAAAAATGCCTAACCGCCCCCCAATAGGGCGGTTTTCTTGGCCGTGTGAACCGCCCAATCATTGGGCGGTTTAGTGGGTAGGGTGAACCGCCCAATCATGGGGCGGTTAGGTCATTTTTGAAAATTTTTTCAAGGTGGGGTTAGATTTGATATTTTTCTTTTGTTTGGGGTTATTAATAAAAATTTCGGAATGAAATGCCCCATTCACATCCAACGTTAAAATTTTATATATTTTTTAAACAGTGTCATGACTCATGACCACCAGTTTCATTGAAACTATTGTTTAATGGATACCATACCTTGGTATTTATGGTAGGGTTAAAAAAATGTTTCATTTATGTCTACAATTTTTCATAAAAAATGTCTTATTATTTTTGTGTTTCAATCATGTTTTACATCTTTATTGATTTGAACTGTTCAATCTGATCTTCATATTAAAATGTGCTTGGAGACCAAATTTTTAATTTTTGAAAATATTTTATTTTTTTTCGATATGTACAAAATCACTATTTTCATAATATTATGAACCATTAAAAAATAAATAAATTTGTAACTATCTAAAAAATAAAATAAAAAATTCAAAAATTATAGAATTTGAATAGTTTGAATCGATTGTTTAAATTTTTTAAACGAAGATAAGAATTCAGAGCATAAATGAGATATTTTAACCTTATTTGATGGCACCGTTATACTCCTGCAGCAAGTTTATCCTGTTCCTCCTATTTCTCAATGCATTGAATCGCCTCTTTCGCCAGTCCGTTAGCATTCAGTAGTCTGTTTAAGTGCCTTAAATAATTTACTTTTTTTTAATTTGTCGTTGGTGGGTTGTTGGATCAGCTTTCAATGCTCTCTCTCTCTCTCTCTCCCTTCCTCAAAGTTGGCAGTTGGCATGGCCGTATGGCCTCGGTCGCGCTCTATCCCTAGTCTAACCCTCTAATTTAGAAAACGGTTCGGATTAAGTAGCGTACTAGCGTGTGAATTAAACATGGACCACTCAATCTAGACCGTTCAATCCAGATCGGACGACAACGAAATGAATAGCATGGATCTCGGAGCCCTGCGATGATTGCAGCGGATGCAAACCGATTACTTATTAACTCTGTTCCAACTTATTTCCATCTCCCCTCCTCTACCCTGTCAAGCGCTTAAATTTCCACTCATGTGACAGACTAGTCTCATATCCATATTACTAGTCAATTTAGAGATAAAATAAAAGAAAATAAAAATAGAATCCAAAATCGGATAAAATTATTAGATAAACATCCACTTTCCTGGGTTCGAGGCCAATAAATAGGAACCTACGCCAGTTCATCTCTCTGTATACGAGAAGGGTTGATCTCAATTAGATTTTCTCTTTTACATAACATTCACTTTTCTCGGAGCTTTTTTCATTTAATTCTTCTCTAAGCGGAGTTGTTTGAGAGAGAGAGAGAGATGGGAGGAAAATCAGAGATCTCTGGAGCAAATGGATTGGTGCATGATGAGGTGGTGATGGAGGAAGGAAGATGCCTAGAGAAAAGCTCTACCCCAAGAGACAACTCTGGAATGTTATCTGTGCAATTCGCTCAAAAGGTTAGCATAGATATGCTAAGTATCAGCAATTATTCAGCTTTCTTGTCATGAAAAATCAAATAACCTGTAATGTATTTTGACCTAAGGATAATATTATCTAAGGTTAAACCAAACAGAAACACAAATCTGATCCTTGGGCTCCCTTTCAAGGACTCCACAGCCGCTGTCATAAGAATTATATATGGCACAAATGTGCCATTGTTTGCACATAGACCATCAGATCATGATAATTAATTGGGCGCTTAATTTATATCAGATTAAAAGAAATTAATAAAAAAGTGTCATTTGATCCGTTTGGATTTTTTGATGTTTTGAACTTTTGATTAGAACTATGGTTTTTCTTTTTTTTGTTTTGCCACACCTTTAATGGCAAAAGATGGTCCGGTACCAACAGTCTGATTTCTCTGTGGGTATTTTGTTGCTTGTAGAGCATGGTTGGATTATTTGTTTTTTCCTTGTTCTCTTATCATTATAAGCCGTGTAAGAGTGAAAACTTATTACACATTTTGTCTTCAAAACTCGGTGCTAAGTTGGAAAACATATCCCCTTTTTTTCTGACCTAACTGAAGGTCTTATATGACTGTCTGGGTCTGAATTTGTATATATGTCACAAAAATTAGGTTAGTTGGCTAGTTACTATCTACTTATTACAAAACTAATATCTATTTTGCTCCTATATTAAGGATTAAGAGTGCACTTATTGGTCCCTTGAAAAGTATCTCATTCATAAATGAGGGTTTTGACAAATATCTTTCCTTGTTTTTTTGAAAGCTTGGTAGAGACTACCAAGATTGAATTAATAAGAGTGTTTACAACCACAATTCCTATATTATTACATCAATTGCTATGGTATAGTATCAATGCATCTTCTCTTGCACAGCTGTCCTTGTTTAAGCAAGCTATAAGTTTGAACTGCTGTTGTGTGGAATTCGTATCCTCTGCATTAACTCAAAAGGGAATCTTTTGAGTTAATGAATCTCGACCGTCCGATTTATTTTAAGATTCGTGCAAACTAGATCTGCACTAATATTAAAGTGCTCCCTATGTTATAGGCACGAGCCGGATTGGCTCAGTTTACCAATACTTATCATATTTTTACTTAAAAAAATAACATATAATGGAAGTTAACAGTAGTTTGAAATTATTTATTTTCTCCAGAAAGTATATTAATTAACGATTTCTTGAATCGTAATACTGTTATTTGTTGGTCAATATTTTGGTACAACTGTTTGTCTTAAACTTAGTTAAATGATGCAATATCTCTAATTTATAATTGTTAGTGCTGACTATGGATCTTGTCTTAATGTCATTCTTGTACAAAAAATATTTTAATTCTATGTTCATTTTGTTTTATATGCAGCTAATAGCAGAGGTACTTGGGACCTACTTTGTCATATTTGCTGGATGTGCATCAGTGACAATAAACCTAAGCACTGGAGTCATAACATTTCCTGGCATATGCATAGTGTGGGGCCTTGTTGTCATGGTCATGGTCTACTCTCTGGGCCATATCTCTGGTGCACACTTCAACCCTGCTGTCTCCATTGCTTTTGCCACTTGTGGAAGGTTTCCTTGGAAACAGGTTTAATTTCTCTTTTCAACCCTCCAAATTTTTTTACTTTCATTTAATTAATATAAATTGAAAGAATATATATATATGGACTTCTGGCAACCCCGCACAAGTAAAAAATGATATTTTTGTTTTGTTTTTCCTTTAAAAATGAAAATGGTTCTGTTACATTTTATTTGTGCAGGATATGATTTTGCATTTCCAAAATTATTTCAAAGGCATAAGAGAAAACAGAATTCCATCTTCTTCTTTTTGTTTAGTACTTCTCTGACTCAAAGACTTTGCTTGTAGGTGCCACCTTATATTAGCCCAAGTGTTGGGTTCGATACTGGCAAGCGGGACCCTCTGGTTATTATTTGGCCAGAAGTTAGAACACTTTCCCGGGACAATGCCAGCGGGGTCCGATGTGCAATCTCTAGTTATGGAATTCATTATATCTTTTACCTCATGTTCGTCATCTCTGGTGTCGCCACAGATAACCGAGCTGTATGAACAATATTCTCTTTCATCTTTATAGTCTAACCTACTTTAGAAGTTTGTTGTTAATTCTAAATAACTCTCCACTTGTGCAATTCACTTGATTAACATCAGATCTTAGGAAACTTAGAAGGTTTAATTTATCTTTTTCATATTCCAAATTCAAAAACATTGTAGGACAGTGTTTTTGTCTAAGTGCATATTAGACAAAAACACTTAGGTTTTCTTAACTTTAATTTGCTAAAAAATATTAGTTCCCCCAAAAAAATTCACCTTAGATCCAAACTGGCCCCAATTGAACTTCCATGCAATATCTAGGTCCATTTTGGTTTGTTTAGAGTTTTTTTGAGGAAAAAGTTTGTTTAGAGTTTTGATTGTGCTTTCCTAATTGACTTTCTTTGGACAGTCTCATCACTCTTTTTTTTAAAAATTAAATCAGGTACAGTGGTTTGGACTTGTAGCATTAAATTGCATTAAATTTATTAGGTTGATGGTTTATAAATTAAATTTTTTATTGTGTGAAACAGATTGGAGAGTTGGCTGGGTTAGCTGTAGGAGCTACAATCCTGCTTAACGTTTTCATTGGCGGGTAATTATTATTATTAATAATATTATTGTTATCACATAAACTGTTACAATAACTACCTTTTATCCTTTGCAAGTTTTGTGGGTATGCATGGAAATTATTAGAATATGACAAACTCAGTAATTTAGTACAAGTTTTCCTCTCCTTTGTTGCATTGACTGAGCTGGCTAACAAATTTGAACATTTTGTTTCCAATTTGTTCTGCCCTTGACAGGCCTATATCGGGCGCCTCAATGAACCCTGCCCGGAGTCTCGGTCCTGCGATTATCCAACACAAGTACAAGTCAATATGGGTGTACATAGTGGGACCCATATGCGGTACGATAGCGGGTGCGTGGGCTTACAACCTGATCCGTTTCACAAACAAGCCGTTACGTGAGCTTACGAAGAGTTCTTCTTTCCTCAAGAGCTTCAGAGAAAGGAACACCTCTTGATTAATTCAAGACTAACTTATTCATCTCTTGTATCAAGCCTTCCTCTTATGGTGTCTTAGCTTCTTAAAGTATTTGAATCATCCCCTCTTTTTATTTACTTCTGTGTATGTATGTATGTAGAGATGATATTAAGTAAGTAATGAACAACACACAGCCGACATGTTTAGTTGACAGTATCAGAGTAGCAATTAATGGAATATAAATCCTGTTGCTATCTATATGAGGTGATGAGGTGTTGGGTACTTTTGGTTGATCCCGTGACTTCAAAGCTTATATTGTACTGATTATCTTTTAATTAATAGATGGTTGTTTCTTTGGATGTTGATGTCTCTATGATTGAGTTTGAATGGGTCTTAAACAGTGATTAATAATTAGATAGATACTTATTTTGGATGGTTCTTAGAATGTGATTATTATATAAATCAATCTGATTAGATTGCCAAGGTGGGTTTGAATACGGCAGATCGATACAATGAGACGAAGACTTTGCTGTAAGCACAAGGATTTCATGCATTTTCAGAAAAGAGAGCTCAAAATATATCTTATTTACATTAATTATAGTCATCTCAATTTTAATTTTTTAATTTTTTTTTTTTTTACAAACGATACCAACGGAACTCATCACATCCCTTTTAAAAAGAAAAAACAGAGAGGACAACACTGTTCAGAATCTAACTCGTAAATATAGCTATGCAAAAATTGAACAGAGAAACAGAACTTCTAGAATAACAAAAGTTGTTAGTGTTACGTTAAAAAACAACCCCAATAAGAAAAAACGCACAGAAATAAAATAATCTTTTTTATAAACCATAATTAAAAAAAAAAAAATTACGAAACCAACAAGATTACTTTTTTTTTTTTAACAAAAATCATAAGAACCGAAATGTCATTTCGGTCTGTTATTTTTTTTATTCAGGACCGAAATGACATTTCGGTCCGGTCTCCTTTTTGAATTTTCTGTGGCGGCTCATATGAAAACCAGTACTACAGAAAATCCAAAAAGGAAATCGGACCAAAATGCCATTTCGGTCCGGAATAAGAAAAAAATAATGGACCGAAATGCTATTTCGGTTCTTATGAATTTTGTAAAAAAAAATAATCACGTTGGTTTCGTAAAAAAAAAAAAAATTAATTATGGTTTATAAAAAAAATTCGAAATGAATTGCCGTTTTGGTCAATTGTGGGTCAAGGGGTACGGTCAAAAGAGTATGGTGGGTCAAAAAAATTGACTAGACGCACGTTAAACATGGAATAGAGCCTGTACTGGTACGGCATCCGTATAGTACTGGCACCGAAATGAGGATTTTCTGAATCAGCTGGTGCACCAGACGGTGTCCTCCTAGCTAGCTGTATTATAATTTTTCTGATCATAAAAGTTAAGTTACAGAATAAAAGTGTGCTAATTCAGCTTAGATTAATATAGTTGTAATAGCTTACTGCTATTACCGCTACGCACTACGCGCTATTGTAGATCGCTATGCTAAATGGACTTTTTTTTTATTTTTGCAATTTACATGGACTTCTGTGCTTTTATTTTTATTTGTGATGCTACATAGTCTGCTATGCTAGATATGCTAAATCAAACTCTTTGTTTTTATTCCTATTTGTAATTTAGTCTCTTCTTCTATATCGGAAAATGTTCAAATATTAATTATTTCTTTTGCTGGCTCTTCGTCTAGTATTTACTTATAAAATTATTGCTTTTCGTTTCAATTGAAAGCTAGTTTCAATTATTATAATATGTAAAATTAATTACTCTTCATCTATTACAATATATAATTATGAAGTATGAATTATTAAAGATTGTTACCTTTTAGATCTTTTTCTTATTTGCATGATTGAAAAAAAATATAAACTACGATTAGTTGTTACTTGGTTATTACTTCCAATTCTTTGTTGATAATTAGTAGAAATATAAAATATAATTTTTGAGAAAAAAAAAAAAATACTATGTACAATAGTTTCCACTATAGATACGCTATTCGCAATAGTTTTTTTTTACCCTCTTCACGAGAACGCGATAATCATGATTTAAAACCTTGATTACGACTCTAAAATATTTAAAGAATTTATAAAATCTTAATAACTTTTACAAATGTTATACTAACTATTATAGTTTGAATCTAATCTACACTAATACAATACAGATACGAAATTCTAGTGCACTCCTTGACTCCGCTGCATCCCACGCGCGAATTGATTAAGTGACGTAACATATTAAATCGTCCCATTTTATGCCGAAATTTTTATTTATATCATATTAAAAAAAAAAACACCTCGAATTTCCAAAAACATTCAAGCTGAATGATTTGGCGGCTCCATTTTTAGAGGGCCGTAGATTAGTTTGAAGGTCTCTCAAAAACTTAAGGGCCTATTCGGCCCAAGGGAATTGACAAATTTGAATGGGAAAAAAAAATTCACTCTGAGTGAATTTTTTTCTCACGTAAACAGTAAAACAGCCGAACTGGCCCTAAATATATTTTAATAGGACAGTGCATTTTTGGGTTTTGGGGACCTCCAAATCAATCTGCGGCCTCCCAAGAATGGGGCCGCCAAACCATTCTGCAGCTTGGGTGTTTTTGGAATTCTCTACAAATTATGGTTTTTTGGTTTATTTTTTTTAATATGATATAAATAAACTTTTTGGCATTTTATGTATAGACAAATTAAAAAATATAAAGGTGAAAATTTTCTAATCAACTACCCGGCTGGATACCATAATTTAAAAAACAAATGTGAAATTAATTTGTTTTTATTTCATTTTTTTATTTAGGCTCCTTTTCTCAATTCTATGGCCCTACCCTCAGCATGGTTAGAATTTTCTCAGCCCAACTTAATTAACATTGTTAGATTTTTTAAGACAAAAAAGATGGGACTCAGCATAAATCTTGATGCAATCTCATCCGTTGGATCTCTATTGGAACTTTCCAATACTATCAAGGATCCCAACCCAAGGAATTTCCAATACTATCAAGGATCCTTGATAGTATTTGAAATTTTCAGTCCCTTTCAAAATCATTTAAATCTCCTTTAGAACTACGAGATCAAAATTTCAAATCAATCAAGTCTAATGGTACTGGTTTCACAAGTTTTTATATGAGCCGTCACAAAAAATTCAAAAAAGGAACTGGACCGAAATGCCATTTCGGTCCGGAATAAAAAAAATAACGGACCGAAATGACATTTCGGTTCTTATAGTTTTTGTAAAAAAAATAAAAAATCATGTTGGTTTTTAAAAAAAAATTCGAGATCTGGAGCTTTTAATTGGGGTCTTGTCACCGACTCACCGGGCCCAAAAATTGAAGTGTGCACCTTTTACGGTTTGTTTCATTAAAAGCCCAAGGTGCAAAGTAGAAAAACTTATCTTGTCAGTACTATTCAACTAAAATAGTAAAATACCAATCAATATTGCTCACCTACCAAATCTACCATCAGCATTAGCTATCTAAACTGCAATCTAAACATTTGTTTAGTCTCTCTACATGGCGATTAAGTTAGCAATTCGTCACATGCATTAGATATTCATATAATAGAGAAGTTGGAACAGTTTCGACCTCACCCTGTAATAATACATACTCCAAACTTGTTGGGAATGAATCAGCAAACACTGACAGAAATAACAATAGCAAGTTGTAAATAGCTGATCAGCTATTTGGAGATAATTATGAGGGGAGAAACCTTGGTTAGATATGTCGACAGGGGCGAACCCAGGTGTATCCAGGGGGGACAGCTGCCTCCTCTGGATTTTGAGTTTTAGTGGAGATTTATCGGTTCCGATTGACTTTGTTCTCTCCGGAATTTTTTTGCCCCTCTCTGAAAGTTTGATTTGTAATTCGGGTTGAATTTAGAGTTAAAATTGAAATAAATTTGTTGAATTTTGATTGGTAATTAGAATTATAAATCAAAGCATCAGAAATTACAAGTCAAAGAATTAGAAAGTACAAGTTAAAGCATTGTTTTTTATCGAGTACTCAATTGGTTAATGAATTTAAATCCGATTCGATATTTTTTTTGCCCCCCACGAAAATTCTGGATCCGCCCCGGTATGTCGGATAGGAAGGCTTCACCAAGTTATTCATTAAATACAGGCATATTCATTGAGATAACATATAATGGCCATTGGCCCAACCATGACAATTATGACAGTTGTCAGAGATGCCATGTGATATTTTATTCGGCAATGCTTAATTTTTTTTTTGAAACCTTGTCAGTGACTGACAAGTGTGGCAATGCTTAATTGCAACTCTTCTTTTCATATATGGTTTGCTGGGAACTTCAAACCGAGGAGAAAACAAATTGGAAATTAATTTTGTTTAAGCATGTACGTATATACTTTATATAATTTTATTCATTCAAAAAGTATTTATTTCACTTGGTATTAGCGTGCCAATGGGAGTTGTATTGATTGTACTTTAAGTAGTATTATCGGTTGAGAAATTGGCATAATCAAATAATTCATATGATATCTTGACAAGATAATTCTAGCATATATTTAATCTTTTTTATTATATATTTGATATCTTAAATATTATTTAAATTAAAAAATTATAGAATGTATTCTTCATTATTTACATAAAATGTATTTTAAATATGAACAAATTTAAAACTTGATTAGTTCCATCATAAAGCTTTTAAATTTAACTGTTAGAAATTTGAAGTTATTTGATATAAAGCTAAACAACTTGCAAATCGGTCTAAACTTGATACTGTTTAAGAAATAAAGAAGTCATCTACAAATTTAATATTCTAATTCAAATAGGTGTTTTTTTTCTTTCAAAATATCAAATAAACGTATATAAATTTTAAATATACATTACAACTACCTTTAGTGAGATAATAAATAACTATGCATTTATTGTCCAATAGCATCTTATAACAAAATAAGCTGGAGAAGCTAAATCTAAGTGTATTTACAAATAGAATCTCCCAAAAATACCAGTGTTAGTACTGTGCACAATATAATGCATCTTTTCATAATGACATGCTGCCCCTCACAGTAATTATATTTGGTCTATTGCGGCCTGCTTCATAAATGAGTTGATCTGGTGATTGCAAATGAACATAAATAATGTTAATAGTTGATCAACTTAAAATATAAAAAATTCGGAGCATGATCAAGTTCTTTGCAATTCAAAGTACCAGTCAGATCCAATTGTGCTGTGAGCAAACCAGAAACTATTATTTTGTACGAGTACAATTCCAGAATATTACAACAGGATTGAGTGGATCCTCGAAACTAAGGTTCAGTAAACAGAAAAGAGGACCAAATTGCCCAATTAACAAAAAAATATTTAGGATCAGCTCATATAAATTTGTAACCAAGCAAACAATCTTCTTGGCTTGATTTTAGTTAAATTGAGCATGATAAAGACACTAGAGTTAACATCCATCTTGTCGATGCTCAAAAAGTATCTTTTTAGACCACAATAAACTAACTGCAAGTATCTTTTAGGTACAAAATGCAAACCTCAAAATGTTGCAGTTGCATGTAAAACCTTATATATTCTAAGCCACAGAAGAAAGAACCCATCAATAAACCACCGCTAGTTACTTTTGATCTAACAGACTACCACTCCAGTTACCCTTTTGTTTTAAGTGTACCCTTGAATCTTCTTAGTTTGACCCACTAAACCCTATTTTGTGACGAAAGTAGGTCTCGCCTACTTAAGAATTTTATTAATAATGGAAAAGGAGATTTACAAGGAGTTATGACCCACTAAACACTTTCAACTTGGTTATCGCTTCAGTGTCGGGTATGGTGATTTTGTAGGAGACCTTTAGAAAAATAATTACAAAGAAGTTATGAAGTACCTATGCACAAATAATTACAACAGACCAAACACTTACAATATTGTCACACTTTTCAGTTCTGGCTGTTTCCTTCGAGGGATGAAGAAATGCTGGTTGAAGGTAGAATACCCATCTCGTGATTATTATAATAAACTGACCCACTTGAATAATCATTTGATATGCAATCTATTCGACTATTGTCTTCGTCGTCTCTAAATTGCATAGAAGAATTATTGTTAGAACCTGATTTTCCACTTGATTCCTGATTATTAGGCGAGTACTGAACTGGGATTTCTCCAGTCAGCATCTGAACCACTGATGACATGGGAGGTCGGTGGTTCGGATTCGATTTGGTACAAAGAAGGGAAATCTCTATCATTCTAAGGGCTTCTATTTCTGAGAAGCTTGAACCAAGGCGCCGGTCAACTAATTCTAGAAGGTTTCCTTGCTCTTTCAGTGTTCCAGCCTGAAAATGAGAAATAATAGTCAATTGATCTGATAGTCATAAAAAAGCATTACAATTTACAAAGCTGGCAAGGTTAGGTGGTACATAACAGGTACTTCATTCCAGAACAGAACCCACTGCTTTGTATAGTGAATTGCAGAAATTAGAATTACAAGCATAGGGCTATTTAGCTCAGACAGGTGAAATAATGAAAAATAGAGTACCTGCATTAAAATTACCACAACTTTTCTATATTGACAAGTGCCCTGTTTAGGCAAAAGTTTCAATAGAAAAGCCTCAATGAAGCCTAAAAAGGTTAAAATTGGCATAAAGCTAAATGCATCAGAACTAAGCTGATGAAATTCTAAAATATTTCAAGCTGTTCTGCAAGAGGTGCATCTGTCAGCATAGGGTAACAAAGAAGCATCAATACCATGCATCATTAGCTCATGGACATTGATGCACATTAAACTGTTTCGGAGATGTAATTCTGCACTAGTAAGCATTTTAAATGTTCAAAAATGTGAAATGAAAGTTCAGCAAGGTTACATGTGTACAAATTTGTAAAACTTACCCAATCAAGAAGATGAAGGAACTCATCATTTGGCATACAACTAGTGTTGTTTTGGCCACTAACTATCTCAAGAGTGACGACTCCGAAGGCGTATACATCAGCTTTGTACGTCAATAATCCTCTTGTTGCATATTCAGGTGCCATATAACCCCTGGATATTCAGACAATATTTAACCTAGATATGTCAACTCAATGAGAAACAGAGAGAGAGAGAGAGAGAAGGAGAGGCCCCTGCCAAGATTTCAGAAAAAAAAGGAGAGAGAGAGTTACACAGTGCCAGCAACGCGGGTGCTGATGTGCCCACCAGAGTCATCAGTGAGTTTTGCAAGGCCGAAGTCTGATATTTTAGGGTTCAAATTTTTGTCCAAAAGGATATTGGTTGGTTTTATATCTCGGTGCACTATTCTTAGGGTTGATTCTTCGTGGAGATATGCAAGTCCTCTTGCTATCCCTATGCAAATGTTATATCTAATACTCCAGTCTAATTTCAACTGGTGTTCAACTTGACCTAACCACAAGAAAGAGATATTTTAATGAGTAATAGTCGTATCTAAAGACAGTACAAGATTTTAGGGAAGGATCACTTGTTATAGTGGTTGATTGATTCCAATAGGTACCACCACCGAGTGTCATGATTAATTACAACATTCAATGGAAACACCTATGCTGCTCATAACCGGTACGGTAAAATAACTCGGCAATGAGATTTTTTATTCCAATTTATCACATCAGTCCAAACCTCAACCACACAGCAAGTATTCAACTAAACAAATATTTTAAAGAATGCTTAAATGCACAATTGTACTCTTACTGAATAGCGCCCGGCCGAGGCTATTATTTTCCATGAATTCATAAATTAGCAGGAGCTGATTTCCTTCCATGCAACAACCAAAGAGTCTGACAGATTTGGATGCCTCAGAGTTGAAATAATCCCGATTTCATTCAAAAATTCTCGGTTTCCTTGTCTTGACTTAGCAGAGAGTGCTTGACAGCTACTGTTGTGCCATCAGTCAAAACTCCCTACAAAATGTACCGATTTAGGCCAAATACTCTTCACTCTTTATATTTTCTATTAGTACAAGCTTACTACAAGTATGTGCAAGCTAGTACAGCTAAATTCCTTTGGTTTGGCTTCTATGGGATATTTTGGGAGTTCAATTAAACATGCAGAGCTGAGCTATTTAGAATTGATTTTGAATATGGACATCCAGCTGGAAGAAAAAAGCAAGTCAGAACTTGCTACTTTTCCAACTTGTACAGTGTACCAAGATTCATGTAAAGTATTTACATAATTCTTAAAGCACATCGAAATTAGAAGAGAATAAGAAGTCGAAACTGGAAGAGAATAAGAATGCGAACAAACTCGCTCATGCTTTATTGACTAGCTGATAACACATGTTTTCCACTAGAATTAGAAATCATAAGACTAACTTAGATGTTGTTACCTTGTAAACGGGTCCAAACCCGCCTTCACCAATTTTATTGGAGGGATCAAAATTCCTGGTGGCATCTTCTAGCTCTTTCAAGCTGAATAGATAGTGTGCACGCGCTCGTACCTCTGAAGTATTTATGTCATGGAAAATAAAGGTTGATTTACCTAGATTTCATGGGATAGAAGCCAAGTTTTTTATATTAACACCACTTTGGTTAAGAACTTAATAGGTTAATAGCAATAAAACAGTCACATTGTGATACTTGAAGGCTAGCAATGTCCTTTTGTTTTTTTTTATATTCTTTCATTTTTTGGTTTTGGGGGGTTATGCTTTCATAGTCCTAATATTTTTTTCCCTTGGCTCTTTTGTGTCCCCAGCAAACCTTCATACACACCATATATTCCAAGCTGTTTAACTATAGTTATGTGAGACTTTGTTATTTTTTTAAGGTCTACGTGAGACTATTTGTTAAGTTGTATGTAAGAGGTGTCAAATATATATAACAAATTAGATAACAACTTAGCTCAAATAAAGTTTGGAAAATGTACTCACCATTTAATTTAAAATGCACACTAGGACAGCAGCCTTTGATATACAATATCCAGGAGATAAGCACGGCAGCAACAAAACATGCCACAACTGCAATAATCAATCCCGTAGAGACAATATGGTCGTTCTTTGGGTGTTTGTCTAAAAATAAATAAAACAGAAAAAAGAGGAAATACTGTTAATTGTGTTTCCTTGTTTTCATTATTAGTTGGTTAGCGCATGGCAAGCATTTGTATTGAGAGAAACGTGTATGGAATGATAGAAATAAGATAAATTTTGGTGGGGTATAGAGAGACAAGTTCAACACAAAGTTCTGAAATTTCTCATGTCATTTTTCTCTCTCACTCATACAAAATGACTCTCTCATATATAAGTAGACCCAACAAAACATCGAATGACCATTCCACCCACTTTTTCCTAAGCAACACATTGAATTCCAAATTTCAGAATTTTTTTTTCAAGTTCCAAAAATCTTTAGGACTCCCTTCATAATTACTGTTTTGTTCATACATCTTCCAAATAATTAAGTTTATAATTTGACATGGAATAGCTCCTTTTATGTTTGACAAACAAACACTAAGTCTTTTTACAAATATACCTTTCTCTCAGGGCTTTTTACCATCTCCACTTATATATCATTTATATCTATAATATCCAGGAAACCAATAAAAAGAGAATTGGAAATGTTGTGCATACCAATATAAAGAGCTTGAAATACCAGAAAATCTTCAAAATAAAATAGAAAATATTATAATCTTACTCTCAATAGAAATGGCAGAGATAAGAGGCCCATAGAAGCCCCGATCAGGATGCAGTGGTACCCTTTCCAGCCCATAAAGTGAATTTCTAGGGTATTATCTGTCACTTGAGTGCTGAAATTCTGCACAATTGCACGACCAGCACCCCTTGCCTTCTCTGCTATGTTGAAGTCCTCTAATACTTTCACACCCTGCATCAATGGGTCTTTAAGTAATTTACATGACATTCGAGGTCATTTGATATTATGTTTCGTGAAAGAGTGATATGTATTTTCCCAGAGTTCTGTGCTGGAACTTCCACAATTAGGCACCAAAAGCCAAAAAAAAGTTCCTAAAAGATGAGATAAGGTAAAGTCAGGTTGATATTGGCCTGGTGTAACCTATAGAAGCAGTTAATGATCTGACAAATAAAGAGTATTAGTACTACCATCCTACATTAAATTCAAGTTTCAAAGAAGCACATGTTTTTTCTTTTGCTCCTGGATAAAACAGAACAGAAATCAAGTTATAAACAGAAAATTTGAAAAGTCGCTGCAGCATAAAAAAATTCAGAAAAAAACCCTCTTTATCATCAGATACAATAAGATCCTTATTTCAGTAAAAAATTCAAATAAAAGGGTACAAGGTTTATCAATCTTTTCCCAACAAGCCTTATAGAACCAAATTAAATCTTCAGCTAGTAAAAACAAAATTACCTGAATAAAAACATCAAAGACACGTTTCCCATTGCTCAAGAAGGTTTTATCATCTGTGAACAATATCTCAGCAAAGTGAAGCTTCACCATGTAATTACCATTCTCCAAACAGAGTCCATAATATTTTAGAGACAATGGAGAGAGGCGGGCTTCAGTATATAGCTCTGGATGTGACACATTTAAAAGCTTTGATGAGTTGTGTGCAATGTAGTCAGCATCTTCATTCCCGACAAAGTCCCCTGTGCTGCTGTAGGCCCACTTGTCAGATGCTGATTCAAAAGACGAGGTGCCTATCTGGATTATATCTTCCTCATACTTTTTGCCGTCAATAGTTACGCTTTTGCCCCCACAGTTTATAAATAAGGAGTTATCTGGTCACAAAGAACAAGTTAAGAACTGAGAAACAGATGAGAATTGGACCAGTCAAAGAAATACTTTGATCTGTGTAAAAGATTCTTAGACTCATGCAACAAAACTTTTATGCACAAGAAAGAGTAAGATGACACAAATAGGTATCACTTGGAAAGGGAAGTATGCTATAATAACAATAAGAAACAATTGACAAAACAACAGAGGTAACTGTGGAAGTCAACTTACATTTTGCTTTACTCTGTAACCGCAATTATCAATGAAATATGGGCTTGAGTTTTATTTTTCCTCAAAAAAAAACTTACATTTTGCTTTGTGGATGCATGGGGAGGTTCTTTCGCAAGCATGATGGAGTTCTGGAAACAAAAAAATATTTTAAAAACTAATTTGGTTTCAGAAACTTACTTTTGAAGCCAATGTATTACTCGGAAATCACCAAATTATTTCTAAAATCATGAATGCAATAATTTATTAAATCAGCAAACCAATGAGAATAAGTAGGTAACAAAGAGCAACAAAGTACGAATATCAATAATGTGTAAGATCAATACTGAAAACTTACATGCTGTTATTTAGAGAAGAGAAAGTGCACACCATATTCCTGTTTAAAATTAAAAGAACAAATATTTAAGTGAAGTCTATAGAGAAAATAGTTAAATCCAAAATAAATGTAAGAAATCCAGAAGCCTGATGCTTACACATTTCCTTGCTGACAGTCAGTTGGGGGATTACCAGTGAAGTTATTGTATGATATGTCCCTGGATTAGTGAATTTATTAAGTTTTGTGAACAAGCAAATAAATAAGTATAAGCAGTTAAGAAACACTATTAGGCCCAATCAAACAATGAGCAAAGAAAAATAAATATAAGAGTGCTGTACTGGTCCATAAGTCAGTTTAGGTTTTGTATGAACATCAAAAATCTAGACATGCTACAGTAGAGAGAACACACATGTTAACTTTGTTGCTAGCTTTATTTCTCAGCATCCAAGGAGGTATATCTCCAGTGAACATATTACTGGTTAGATACCTACCAAATAAATAAAGAAAATTGTCACGAAGGCATATGCCAGAGTAGAGTTCCAAATATTACAATTTGATATAGTGCAAAAGATAAAATGAAAAATCAATCTCACAGAAATAAATCTCTCACAAATATTGAAGTGTATTTAGCTGTTCAAAATTAGCTGGTATACGTCCAGTCAGCTCGTTGAAGCTTAGGTCCCTGAAAGTTATTAAATCCATCTATTAAGAAAACAGCAACTTTAGATGTGCTAAAAGTGAGCCCTCTGGATATGTTAGGCGAAATAGATGAGCAGAAACAAAATTAGAGAAACAATTTCAAATTAGGAAAAAAAAAAAGAGAGAAGAACAAATTTGAGAAAGAAAAAGAAAGATAATGGAATGGTGACTTACAGAACTACAAGATACATCATCTGGCCAAGATAAGGAGGGATTTCTCCATGTATCGAGCAATTCCTCAAAACACTAAATCAATTATGATTATAAATTATAAGTTTTGAAATGATGATAAGGAGAAGACAGTTGTTCAAAAGTTATGAAATTAAGTAAGATTGTCTCACAGCTCTGTCAGGTGGTTAGCATTTTGCAATGGTGGAAATGTTCTCTTTGGCCCAGCCAGGTCAACGATCCTCCTGTAAAATAATAAAAAAAGGAACTTGCGTAAACCTCGGAACATAGTTCATACGTGCTAAAAGGGGACACAATCTGTTCTGCAGATCAGGATTTTAATTAAAAAAAATGTAAGAGAAGAAGTAGAACATACAGTTCAGTTAAATTCCTTAGCATAGAAATGCTACTTGGGATGGGGTCCAATCATGGAAGTTCCTTGCATATCCCTGAAGATTTTGATTTTACACAAGCATAAGAGTTCAGGTTTGCAAAAATTGTAAAATAGCACATTTATTGTATCCATATACTAAGCATCCGTTGATTCTGAACTGTGCAGAGTAGCAGAAAAATCCCCAAGACAAAGAAAGAGATAATAAAATGAAATTATTGAAGTTTCACTTGTATCAAAACTTACTATGGTTATATGAATATCAGTACATGAGTTCACTCCAGGACAGCACATGGACCAGTATTTTGTATGGCTTGTGCTAGATGGTTATCAACATTGTTTTACTTTGATGAGACATACAGAAATGATGAATTGTGAATATCTTTACAAGGGTAATATGTGATTTCATGGTTCCAAAAACCACAAGTATTGTCCTTTTTTGGCATTTTAAAAACAAAATACTTACATTCGGTTGACTGATCTCCAATTTTGAATGAGATCAGGGATCTTTCCAGAAATGCCAGTCCCATCTATCCTACTATATATACATGAAAAAGTATGTTTATCAGATGAATAATGTGTGTGTGTGTGTCTATATATATAACCATAAAAGAATGTAGAAGTGTGAAACACAATAACCAAATACATACAAATCGGTGAAGTTAGTGAGCTTGGAAAATGTAGAAGGCAACTCGCCTGTGATGTTATTCGCAGTGATGAAACTGTAAGGGAAGAAGTATAAATCCAAAGAAGAAAGTTATGTTTGCATACTTTAGGAAAGTGGAAGAAAAATACAGATTCGAGGTTTATAAAAAGTGAAGAAGATTAGAAGGCCTCACAGTCTCTGTAAGGTTAATACGTTTCCAATCTCAGGAGGGATAGTGCCTTCAAGATGGTTGTTTTCCAACTGCCTGAAAATTCAAAATACTGGAAGTTATATTTTTGCCCTTTCAAGTTCATAAACATCAATAGGGGATTGTTTTTCATTAAGATGTTATGGCACGAGAAACTTTAAAATAGATATACTTTTGACATATTAATTGTTCGAGGTTATGCATTAAAATCTAGCTTTGATTGCACTTATGTAATGTGTAGTAAAATTAATTCTAAAAGATATAACTGACAAAGATTTAAGTGCAGGCATGCTCCCAAGCTCCTTCGGTATATGTCCGGACAAGTGATTCCCTTGGAGGGACCTATTTGTAATTTTCACATTTATGTAGTTAGAAAAACTTAAAAAGAAAAACGAGCTATTGAGATGGTCATATGCAATGAGACATCAAAGGGGAATGAGTACTTACAAATTAAACAGGGGAAGGCTGGACCACACTGACGGGATCGTACCACTCAAACAATTTCGAGATACATCGCTGTAAAATGATAATTTTTTGTTCTTAAGCCATTAAAGAGTACCATCAGGTAAGCATGGCCCAATGGTCTGATAATTGTTGATATGACACCAGCATCGCTCTAAGTTTACACCAAGTCAGAGACTCAAATTGTGAGGTAATAAGTGTAGCCCTACCAACTAAGTGGTACTGTAAAATAGCAATGTGTAAAAAACAGCTGCTATTGTAGAAATCTTCTAGAGCTTAACTACTACTCAACTACTAATCTAATAAATAGATATCCTTAAGCACTGAAAAATGCCAAGAAAACCCAAATCAAAGATCAAATTGAGATTTGGCCAACAGTCATTAGGGCTAGTACTGGACACGACCAGGAAGGGTACCAAGAATATATGTGATAGTGAAGTGATTGCGTACAGATATCTCAGATATGTAAGATTCGCGATTTCTTCAGGCAGCACTCCAGTCAGATTCTGACGTGTAAGCTGTCTAAATGGCATACAATATTACAATATAAAAGAAATATCATAATATTAGGTTGCTGATATAGGAATATTTTAGAAAGAGCTACCAAAGTGGCAAATTGTAGGTTTGATGGCACATAAAACCTGACTAGCAGCATTGGTTAACAATATGTGCTCGCTGTTACTTACATATAGTTACTTTTATGTTCTCTAGGCATATTTTGTTTTTGAAAATATAACAAGAGAAGTAAAGTTCCTTGTATTTACATTTTCGGTCCCCTTGAACTTTGCAAATAACTAAATTGAAACAAATAAACAACGTAAGCCCAAATGGTTTCAAAACCAGTATAGGTTCCACACTCACCGGTACAAACCGGTATTTGACCTGAACACCTAAGCTGGGGAATCAATATGTAGCCGCTACAACATAGTTTTCTTAACTATAGGTAGATTGGCTTAACATCTACCTAGAAATAGTTCTCTCCATAATGCAACATATTCACATAAAAGAAAGAGTGATAAAAATAAAATAAAAAATGACTATCTAAAGAAGAGAGGTGTGGACTTACAAGCTGATTACATGGCAAGTGGAATTGTTATCAAAGGCACAATCACAGGTCACATTACTTGTTTTATATCCAGAAGTCCCATTGATCCAGCCATTGGTGCCATTGCATGGATTCACACTAAAGTCCCAGTCTGTTTTATTCAACTTCTTCCCTATTGCCTTCAGAGCTTCCACTAAATAATTTCAAAGGAGAAATAATAAAAATAGAGGAAATTGGGTTCGTCAACTTGATAAATTACTGGACACCTCCAATTCTTATTTACACCGCCATAAAAATACATAAAGTTATGGGTAAGACAATAAACATTTCCAAATTATTATAAACGCTTCATGCAAAGATAATGATAGATAGAGAATGTTTATTATGAAAATTAAGAACTGGACTCCTCAATTTTTGAAGTTCCACGCTCCACTACTCTCATTATCGCAATAATCCAACCGGAAACAAAGAAAATAGAAGGGCCAATCTTTCATTGAACACTTGTACTTCTAGATCCAAAAAGATTCAAGTAGGGTAAAAAAAAAAAAAATTACTAAGGAGAGTTACCTTCTTGTTTGGGAAGAGACTGAGCTTGAGATCTTAAACAAGCGAAAGAAGTAAAGCTAAGCAAGATCAGGAGAAAATAATGGTAATTATTACGGGAAGATTTTTGCAATGCCATCTTCATTTTTCCCTCTTGCTCCTCTTTTCTTCTCCACTGTGAGAGGATAAACTCTCTAATACCGCTGTATCAGTGTAACAGTGTCTCATCGTCAAACTTGGTGTGTTCTTTGGATATTTTATTTTTTTGAATTTTTTAATTGGTTGAAGGCGACTGATGCCTCGCATATCCTCTGCATTAACTCAAAAAGAGAATCTTTTGAGTTAATGAATCTCGACTGTCTAATCTGTTTCAAGATTCGTGTGAACTAGATCTGCACTAATATTAAGGAATCTCCGTTTAAAATCAGACGGTTGAAAGTCATTAACTCAAAAGATTCCCGTTTGAGTTAATGCAGAGGATACGGATCCTTTGACTTCGCAATTGTTTGATCAAAGGTGTGAGACATTCTGTTAACAAAAATATTTTTTTACCTTTTGTCTCTTTGTTAAATTGGATGAGTTACTCATGAGTAACATGTGTTGAAATTTTTAATTCTTATCCCGCATATAACCAAAAACGAATAACTTTAAATCTTTGCATCTTGTCAGTATACTAACTGAGGATAAATTATTGCATGGACCAGTAAGACCGCGGTGCTATAAATTTTTTTGCTGACATGTGGGGCCACGATTATAGCTGTTAAGGTAACTGTAATTCTGTAAACCCGTTCAAGGATTTTTGTCAGTAATTATATTGATCAATCACCACCCTACTTTTTTTTCATATTTGACAACGACCAATTTTTTTTATCTATTTTTGAATAAAAGTACAACTGCCAATCATCATTAGATTAAAAAAAATAAACCGCGCAAGAAAGGGCTAAATCCATGCAAATCCTCGTCTATTCGTAATTGAGCTCATGTAAATTTGGAGACGAATTTTAACTTTGCTTGTGTTTTAAATAATTTGATTTTATTGTCAACACGACATAGATCCTATGAAGTCACACTCAAGAGAGAAACGAAACAAATAAAAATATCATAGAGATGACTAACTTGATCTTAAAATAAATTGATTACATGTTGGACATGATATGCGAATTTATTTCTCAACGGAAATTGAGCAAATACGATTAACCGTAATGGTTGTTGGGTGGACCGAAAACTTGCAAAATGGAAAGATAGGTTAAGCCCATTTTAATTTTCAGAAAATTAACATTAAATGGAGGAGTCCATTTGATGAGTGCTTAGGGATAAAATGAAAAAGTAAAACATCTAATGGAGAGATCCATTAGGATTCAAAAGTTAAAGTAACTTTTTACTTTATAATGTTGTTTTATTGTCATGTTTAAATCTAGTCATCCATTTGTGGTTGAGATGATTAAAACATATCCTTGAAAAACATTATATATACACCACTTTATTCACAACCCTAGCCACCATTCCATTCTCTCTCTTTTTCTTCTCTTATGGCCGGCCAACAAAAGTGAAAAACGTTTTTACAAGAAAATGTGAAAAAGATAAGAGTTGCAATTTTGTCTCCACCATTTTTGCTCATGTGTTGAACACAACTTCTACACTAAAATTAATAGTTGATTGAAGAGGTAGAAGTTAAAGTTAAGTTGGATTCTTGGTTGATTACCACTAGCAAGGGAAAAACAAGAGTTTCATTTAATCTCGGGTGGATACTTGTAGAGATTTCGTGCGTTCGAAGCAAGTGTCATCTCGAGACCGACTTGGAGAAGTGAAGGCTCAAAAAGGTGCTAGCAACCTCTTCCCGAGAGCTTACATTAGGTTTCATTTGTAGTTCATGAGTTAGATCCTTGGTTCCCGCTTGGAGAAAATTTTGATTTATCGTTCATTCGAGAAACCTAAAAACTTTCACTTTCGTGTACTGTGCTCTCTCCGCACCCCGGATAATCTTACCGTCCACATACAGTGCAATCAACATTTTTCTTTTGGGAACTACATTAGCCAATAAACATTTATTAGTTGTATATTAATTTTAAAAAATAAATTAAAAATTAAAAAATATATTAAATTAAAAATTTAGAAAATAATAAAAATAAAAATAAATAAATAAATAATTACCTAAAATCGCCAAAAAATCACCTTTCTCTTCTTCCTCTTCTTCCTCTTTCTTTTTCATCTAAGTTAGAATGAATTGTGAGTGGGCAGGCGAGAAAAAACTGACTTTTATAGAGTTTTTATAGCAGACCACCCTTGTGTGGGCGGTTTGGTACAGGCAGCAGACCGTCCCAACGTGAGACGGTCAGGTATCAAGATCAAACCGTCCAAACATGAAACGGTTAGGGTGTTTTTGAAAAAAATTCAGTCCGAGGGAGAAATTTGCTATTTTTTTTAGGGTATTAATAAAAATTTCGGGACTAGTTAAAGCGAGAATAGAAACTTTTTAATTCCAACTAAAGCTGGGTGTTACTTTTACTTGCCAGGAGAGTAAATCGAGAAAAGAAGCAACTAGAGGCTAGAGCTGTTGTATTGTTTTGGGTTCATACCGGATCCACGCAACTAAAACAATTAAACCAAAATTATTGTTTTAGGTATGGCCATTTGGTTCTGGCTGGGCCCATGCTCCTTGGACTCGTAACAGTGATTTTGACAAGGAATTTGTGGCTAGAGCGTAGAGCCTCAAGAGTCAGTCCAATTATTTTGTTATTGTCTTCGTATTTATCAAAATAAATTTGCAGGAAATCAAAATCATTGTTCAGAAGATCCACAAAGGTTGCCTAATTTATCACCAATATGTTTCTTTCACTTCTCCATCGTTATCATCATCATACTTCATATTTCATATATAATGATGGAGTCACATTGAATCAGAGTAGGCAATTTTTTACTTCTAAGTTTTGACAACCGAGTATAGTTTATGTATAATCTGACTGTTGTCCACTTCTGGATAAAATTGTCTACTCCTGAATAGTCAACAATCTAGTAATATTTTTTGTCGACTCCTGATAAAATTTTGACCATGCTCATAATCACATATCATATGTAGAGTTTGAAAGGAGTTTTTCTTTATGTTGGTTTTTCTGTGTTTCAACGTGGTTCATTAAATAGACTAACAAAAGTAAACTGAACCTCTTAGAAATACTGTGCTGTTAGTATGATAATTTCAAATCTCATCACCCCAGTGACAACTGACAGCGGTTAGTTAAAGACTTATATATTGGAGTCAAATGAAATTATTTTTTTACGTATATATCCGTACTATTTTATGTATTAATATAGTAACATAACATCATTTTTGTTTTTTTTTTATTTAATATTTTTTTCATCTACTTATTTTATTATTATCGATACTATTTTTTTTAAATGATTTAGTGTCTACTTAGTTTAAACTTTATTTTAATGATCAAAATGTAATGTTTTTTGTCATGCTTCAGAATGATATATATATTAATTTTCTCCAAAACAATTTTGAAAATTTGCACGGAGTAGAAATGTAAGAGGACCAACTTTTTAATACTTAAAATAAATACGAATTTCCTTTTTTAGGTAATACATAAACTGCTCAAAATATTTTAAAATTACACATATAAGGGCCATAGGGGTAATAAATGAACGATATATATAAATTGCCAGCCAACTACTCCCGAATAAATACCAAATAAATAATCTGTAACGACTGTTTCGCTTTTTCAAGAATATAATATTCCATTCCGGGTTCCAGTTTATTCCTTGAATGAATCAGAGTAACTAATTTTGACACGCAAGTGGCAGCGGTAGTGCGGTACACTAAACATACCGCATTGAGTAAATTTTCCGTTCCAATTCAACCAAATCAAGTTGCGTAGTGTGTCACTCACCGGGAATTTCAGATTGGAGAATTTTTATTGATAAAGTGGAAAAAAAAAAAGTCCACTGGAAAGGACAATTATTATCTGTGGGGTAGACTTACCTTTATAAATTCAGTTTTATTAGCAGTTCCATTATATGTTTTATTTTTGTATAGAGTTCTTATCACAGTTTTGAAAGAAATTGATAAACTACGATGTAGATTTTTATGACAGGAATATGATCAATTCAGAAATAAATATGCACTTATTAAATGGTCTTTGGCTTGCTAATCTAAAACATATGGGGGTTTAGGTATCTTAGATTTAAGAGATATGAATATTGCCTTATTGGTAAAATAGTGGTGGAAATATAGGGATCCTGACTAACATAGTCAATGGAAAACCTTATTGACACATTTATATTCAGATCTACACAACACACATACTATCTCACCATTTTGGGCTGATCTTATGAAACTTGATAACCTAGGGTCAGGCAGTACTCTTTATTCTCCAGGAACCTCCACTAACATTAGATTTTGGAAAGATCTTTGGCATGAAAATTGCTTTTTAGCATCTAGATACCCTAATTATATAATGCTTGTATTAACAAAAACATCTTATTTTCAGAAGTGATAAACTCTCAAGAACACAGTGTGAAGTTCTATGATACCCTGATTGGAATTTGTCTCAGAGAATGGAACCAAGTATTACTC
Source organism: Carex kokanica (assembly GCA_025461125.1). Lineage (NCBI taxonomy): Eukaryota > Viridiplantae > Streptophyta > Magnoliopsida > Poales > Cyperaceae > Carex > Carex kokanica. The sequence goes on from JAJGRX010000994.1 coordinate 25,146, forward strand.
ACCCTAAGCCAACTATCTTTTACACATGCTTTTGATAAATTGTCCTGGAGATGGGATCAAAAAAGGGAGATTTAGTGTTAAATCATTGTACCAATTTCTTAATTACAGAGGGATATTGTCAGAACATCCATTGTTATGGTGGTCTCTACCTGTCCCGCCTAAAATAAAAAAAATTGTGGTTGACATTCAAAAACATAATTCTTACTAAAGTCAACCTAAGTAATAAAGGATGGGAAGGAAATATTAATTGTGTTTTTTGTTCTCATCCTGAAACTGTGAACCACCTCTTTTTGCATTGTCAGTTAGTTAAGCAAATACAATGGTTAGGAAAAAAACACCTTGACTGCACTCAAGTGGGGAACTATGAGAGACACGTTTTCATTTGCAATGACCCTTTTGAAAATAGAACGAACAACATTCTTGTTAGTGTTTAGTGCTACATGCTGGACTGTTTGGAAACATAGAAATGAAGTGTGTTTTCAAAATATGCAATCAAAATTTGCACGCATTTTGATATATTTAATCATTTCATTGGGTTTGTATTGGACAGGACACAAGAAAACAAAGAAATAGGTGCAAGAGGAGACTCAAGAATGGATTCCTCATGAAAATATCATGGAGATTATACCTTTGGGAGTGATATTCCCTGGAGAAGATGATAGCATATCCTTTCACCTGGATGAAGGATCTTCTGGCCAGGAGAGTGTTTGAAGAACTAACTGTGTTTTGTGTAGTTATGTTAGAATGTGATCAATGATGTTGTTTTGTGGACTTGTTTGTTAGTGTAATAATCTAGAAGTTAATAAAATAAGATAATTGTATTCTATATGTTTTGTTTATGAATTGGATGATTAATAAAGATATCATTTTGTTCCTTAAGTATTATTAATTTATAGATCATTTTGGGTTAATAACTTCAAATTGTAGAACTCCATAATACAGATAATAAATACTCTTAGTAGTCTTTAACCTTGGTAATTAGCAGGAATACTAATTGACCATTAAAATGTTAGTGTGTGGATTAAATGATGGTTAAGTTTTACTAAACCATAGACAAAGAGTTGTCATTTTAATGACACAGGTAGCATGTTAGAGAATATGGATATTTGACAGATCCCTAAATGAAATATTAAATGGATTGTGTTCGTGTCATTAATAGTTTTCACTCAGTGTTAAGTTCTAAAGTATGAGGTATTCGTATTTCCTACATAGGAAGTGTGTATTCGTGAGTGTTATTCAACTGCTATCCGTAAAATGTAGCTATGACGATGGAATTTCAGTATGCATAACTTATGCGGAGGGGAGATGTTCACCAAGACTACTATTGTCCCCTCGTATTTAATACGAGTGATGGTATCACTAGACCTCTTGATGAAGTAGGATTATCAGCGCGCGGTATGATTAAAGAGTTAATCATATTTGATAATCTACTTAAGATCGAGAAAATAATAAGTTTGCAAGGATGACACAAACCTACCTTGAAACTATTATAATACCATGAGACAAAAGAATAAACACGAGTAAATTGTTTACTGGATCGTGATATTGTACTGTACAAGATCATCTGTGTCAATTGGGTAGTCATAATGCATTCTGCCAGATGTCGCTTATGATTTATAGAATTAAAAGGAGTTTTAATTATATTGCCAACATAACACAGATCATTTCAGGTCACACCAATAGGAAAGTAATCAGATAATTTTATTATTAATTATAAAGTGTTATAATTAATAAATAAATGTCATAGAGATGACAAGTTTAAACATATTAAATTCATAAGCGTGTACGACACGTTGTATAAATTTATCGCAACAGCAGTCGCAAGAAATATAATTATTCAGAATAATTATATTGATAATAAATGGATTAAAAATGTTAATTATGAATTAATATTTTGGGCCTAAAGCCCATTTGAATTTGGACCTAAATTAAATTTAGAATTTAATTCAAAAGTCCAAATAACCAATTGAATTATAGGCTTGATGGCATTTTGGTAATTATGCCAATGGCAAAATCAAAATCGACTTTGTCAATGGCAATTTGGTAATTATCAAAATCGACTTTTGAAGCCTATATAAAGGCATGAAGGGGTGAGAGAAAAATAATTCCAAAAGTCTGAATCGACCGAATCCGATTCGATTCGAACAATTTTTTCCTCTCAAATAGTGTTTTGCAGAAAATAGCGTAATCCATTATATTCTTGTGAGAATAAAAGAGTTGTTGTTGTGAATAGTATTTTCACAGAAAATAGCGTATTTACGGTGAATAGTGCTTTTGCGAATACCGCTGGTACAGTATTTCTGGCAAAAGAAATACCAGCTCTCTGGTTATTCCTGGTGGATACTGATAGAGGCATCAGATGTCTGGTGCTCTGAATCAGAGTTAAACTTCACTTCCAATTCGAATTTAGAATAAGGTACAAATGTTGTTTTAATTTATTTAAATGTTAAATAAATTTAAGTTTAGAAATCAATCAGGGAGTAAATCCTTGACTTTTGGTAGAAATAAAATTTTTTATTTTGCGTTCTTTTCGCACTATAAGTCTAAACATAATTTAGCGAGAAATTTCTAAACATAATTTAGCGACAAATTTCCCCAACATTGTTATGCTATACTTCTATGCATGTGGTGATATGCTTTTGTGCTAGGGACAATGTGGTAGTTAGAGATTAGTAGTAGAGAAGGTTTAGTCTAACCTTCTATGGATTATCCATTTGTATTCCTAAAAACTCTATGTTAATTTTGTTACTTTAATGAAACTGGGTCTCGGCCTTTTTAACCCAAAAAAAAAAAAATACTCTTGTAATTCAACAAAGGATTTTTCCTGTCCGAGTTTCGAACTCATGACCTCTCACATAGAGATCATGTGTCTTTATCACTAGACCAAAGACTAGTTCTTACACTGGGATGCATTTTTGGAAAACAAGGACTTGTTGCGGGGCAGCTGCCATTGCCCGCCCGCAGAAATAGTCGTCTGCGGGACCCACAAGGGAAGAGCATTAGGGCAATTCGGTTGCTACTTTACTTACTACAGCTCTTTTTTCTTTCTGGCAATTAGTCAGGTCCGCCGATTAGTTGAACACTTGAACGTTGACCCGGTATATAAATTTGGTATGGAGATTGCCACAGAGAATTGGGAATCAAGTGTGTGGGGACAGAGAGGTTATGGCCACGGGCCCACGGCCAACTGGACACACTGATGGAAGCGAGGCCGCATCTTCTGCATTACTCAAAAGAGCATCTTTTGAGTTTAATACATCTCAGCCGTCTGATCAGGATCGGAGCCAATCCAGCCCACGCCTATAACGTACGGAGCCCTTTAATGTTAGTGCGGATCCCAATCGGACGGTCAAAATCTATTAACGTACGTTCCGCTAATGCAGAGGATACGAATTCGGGAATAGGGATGGTGAATTGGTGGAGTGCGTATCCTCTGAGATATCTCAACTTTTGCGTGACCGACGTGTCCGGTGCCTCAGGCCAGTATTATTTGTGCTTTGAGATTCGTAAAGAACATATTTGAACGGTTGATATTTTTAAAAAAACACACAAAAGTTGAGATATCTCAGAGGATGCGAATTCGAATTGGTGGTGATAAGTGATCACGAGCGATAGATGACAAATCGACAAATCAAATCAATTTCTTGTCTGTTCGAATAAAGTTATGTAGCGCCAAACCTAATCTAGAGAAATATTATGACATACTGTTTGCTGATTACTACCTGCCAAAAACAAGGGACGGATCCAGAATATTCCGGGTGGCAGCTGACCGTCTGAATTTTGAATTTTAGTAGAAGTTTATCGGTTCTAATTAATTTTATTCTCTTTTGAAAAAAAATTTGTTCCTCTCTGAATATTTGATTTATAATTCGGATTAAATTTAGAATAAAAATTGAAATAAATTTGTTGAATTTTGATTGGTAATTAGAATTACAAGTAAAAACATTGGAAAGTATAAGTTAAAGTATTGTTTTTTATCGAGTACTCAATTGGTTAATGGATTTAAATCCGATTCGATATTTTTTTTTTCACGGTAATTCTGGTCCGCCCCTGCCAAAAACAAAAAAAAATTACAGACTCAGGTGATAGTCTGATAGAGATGGCAAAATTGACATGAGGTGACCGGTAAGTTCTGTGGTCATGTTTTTATCTAACACAAGACTACATCCGATTTCTTATTATATGACATGAGGTAAGTTGTTTAAACTGTTAATTAGTATAATTAAATTATTGTTTTGTCAAAATATTGTGCAACAATTATGGCTCCAATGATGATTTTAGTATACCAGCTTGTGTTCGTAGAAATTTTGAATTTTAATATCAACCGTCAGATCTTAATTAAGCAGCATTAAACTCTCTGATAGTTTTAAAATAATGTAAAGGAGCCGGACTCGTAAAATCTACTCTTTTTTTAAACAGAGAAGCAAGCTATTAAATGAGTCAACAGATGCTGCAAAGTCATAAGAGAGAATCAAACTGTCGACCTTTAGAATTTGTTTTCTAGTCAATTGTGCTACCTTCCCTTCCTCCATAAGTGCATATTTTTAAAAGAGAAAACTAGAACTGATAATAAATTCTAAAATGGACTGATACAAAATAATAAATTCTAAAATGGACCAAATATGTTTTTACTTTCAAATATAAATTAAGTCAAAGTAAGTGACAACTTTTCTAATGTTTTTCTTCTCACAAGAATATAAAAAACTGATCTGCGTAGAACGAATATATTTTCTTGTGAGAATAATACTTGTCAAGAAACAAGAATGTGCATTAATCTGTTCAAAAGAGTGCTGCTAATCGGAATGTGATCAAACTAGTTGAATTCTCTTATAGAAGATTTCGAAGTAGGTCTGATGGGCTCTAAGACTGTCTGATTCGTTTTAAAATATGTGCCCTCAGCTTTAATATTCGTGTATACTTGCATCGATTGTCGTGTGCATAGATTTTGAAGCAAACCGGACGGTTATGGAGTCCATTGAATTCAAAAGTAGATCCAATGAATATCGGGCCCGCTCCTTTCTCATAGAAGAAGAGTTTATTTCCCTCAAAAAAAGAAGAAGAGAGAGTTTATTAGAGCTGAAATTGGAAACAATCTTCTAACCCATAACAAATTAAAGATTCACTTTCTCGAGTAGAACTAGGGTGTTCCTAAGTTCATCGAGTTTTTTTATGAACTCAACTCTAAAACCTATCAAATTGGTTTCAAACGATGAATCCAAACGGTTGGAATTCTTCTACCTTATTACTGATGCGTCTATATGTGAAAATTTTAAAGTTTCGAATTAAATAAGTATAAAGTCAAGTGGTCAAAATTAGAAGATTTATAAATTAATTTTAATGCATTCATTTTTTGGATGCCTTTTGACCACTTGACTCTATACAAAATTAATTTAAAATTTTAAAATTTTTGTATGTAGACACATCACTCGCAAGATAAAAGAATTTCAACGGTTTAGATTCATCGTTTGAAACTAATCCGATAGATTTTAGAATTGAGTTCACAAGAAGCCCAGTAAACTTAGGAACACCCTAGTTCTACTCCACTTTCCCCACCTTCAAGCCGCCTTAATTTCTCCTTTTCCTGTTTTAGAGCCTGTTTGAATAGTACGCTATTCCGCTTTGAAATCCGGTGCCAAACACAAAATAACATTTTAGAAGAGTAAAGAAGACTCTTCTGCTATTCCAACCCAATGGTCTTGAGCCCATTACAGATGGGCTTAAGCAGCATAAATTAAAAATAAAAATAAAAATATACGACCAAGGAGTCAAGGACCTTAGATTTTGACAAATCAAAGAAAACCTAATCAGCAGAACCTAGATTTTGTTGACAAGTCAAGGACCTAGATTTTGACCAAGGAGTCAAGAACGAATATATTTTCTGACTCAACCCTTGATCATTTTCCTTTGAATAAGGATTGATTTGAATTTATTACCTCTCGAACCTTAATTTTCAAAATAACTCCTTAAAAATTAGCAAATTCAAAATGTTTTCAGAATCTCATTCCTGGATTTTTATCAATATGCAGTCTACTACTCTTGATCCTTGCCGATTTACACGTGATCAGCCACAAGTTATGACATATAGTTGTGATTGCATACAGCTTAATAATCAGATGTAATGTTGTAGTCATGTAGAATTGATTAGAGCTGCTACTTTTACCCGATTACCCAGATTTGATCCGGAATTGAACCGGAACTGACCCAGATCCGATTAATTTGGATAAGATATGGTTTAAAAAATATAACCAATTAATTATGGGTACGGTTACAAAATTAATAATTTAATATCCAACTTGGATCCGAGCCGGAACTGATAATGTAATAGATAGGATATGGGTTATCCGACCCATAACCGAATCCGACCCGATATCCGTATAAATACCTGATAAAATGATAATACCATTTCTTTATAATTATTTAATATAAAGTATAAACACATATATTAATAACTACGAAAATACAATTATTTGTAGTATTTTTTAATTTCTTGAATGAAATTTATTGCTCGTTTCACAAAGATTATTGAAATAAAATGTCATGTTCACCTTTTGCCTATAAATTTTTGAAACTAATTAATTTATTTCTTGATCTCTTTATCTACCATGTATCTACCTTTCTGCATGGATTATTGAAATTTATTACTCTCTTTGCTGATTGAAACAAATTAATATTAATATTCTATTTTTGAATTTCAGAACAATATAATGAAATCACTATCTCTAATATTTTATTTTCTAAAATTATTTCACCTTCAATATTTTGGAACATATTTTAATTTATATTATAATGATATATTATGTGAGATGTTTATGAAATTATAATTATATTTAAACGTAAAGTGTTTCTCAAATGCTTGTGAGTTGCGACATGTACCCGCTCCGGATCCGGACCCGATAATCTATGAACAAGTTATGGGTATATATCTACCTGGAACCGAAAGATTGGACCCGAAATATCTACGGGTAGATAGGTATTCGGATCCGGACCCGACCCAATTTGAAACAAATAAATATATGGATCAAAATTCGGACCCGAACACTTTAGAGTATGGGTCCAAATATAATAGTATCCGGATCCTACCAGACCCGATAGCACCTCTAGAATTGATAGTTCTCTATTATATATTGGCATTTGCTTCGGTGGACATAAGGACCTATTTGTAAAATGAACATATTTTCATTTTCAAAGTTCAAACAGTTGATCCGACCGTTCAACATTATCTCCATATTAAAATGTACTTGGAGGTCAAATTTTACATTTTTTTGAAATTTTTTTACTATTTATTAAGATGGTTACAAAATTGCTGTTTTTCAATAGTCTGAAAACAACGATTTTGTAACCATCTTAATAAATAGTAAAAAAATTCAAAAAAATGTAAAATTTGACCTCCAAGTACATTTTAATATGGAGATAATGTTGAACGGTCGGATCGACTGCTTGAACTTTGAAAATGAAAATATGTTTATTTTACAAATAGGTCCTTATGTCCACCGAAGCATCCCTCTTATTGGTTTCGAACAAAACAATCAGCATAGTTGCACAATTTCTAAATCGCCCAAGGCGATGCGTTTTGCCTGATCAAGCTATGTTTCCCAATTCTCCCCTCAGGTTGCCTGCCTGAGTACAATTGAAACGGAAAGTCCAGAATCCGTCTTTTAAGTTGGCACAAATCTCAAAGCACAAATAATACTGCCCCCTGTGTCATCCGGAATAGGCACCAGCTGAGAGTAAATCTGGGCCATCCCTTTCAATTTTGTTGAGTCAAGTTTCCCTCCATTAAGAAATAAAAGCATACAAGAAGGGGGAAAAAAAACCCAAGTGGATACCTTTATATTTGAATTAAACATTTTTCCTCATTTTAGTAAATCAATAAATAAATGGGTCCATCTAAAATTCGAGCCATGCAAGTGCAACAATACAAGTATTATTATATTCTGGCAGAAAAAAGGCCGTATCTTTATTACCATGTCCTTCAAATTTATTTTTCTCTTATCAACATGTCCTAATTATTTATTTCTCTCAGAAAACTGCAAGCAAGTTACATGCGGGAGCCGGCAAGTCGGCGTCTAGAGGCATTGGAGACTGCCACTTGGCCGAGACGGTCACTATCATTTGACATTTCTCTTTCTTTCAAAGACATGTAATGGCGCAACCATACCCCAGTATATACCTGCAGAATCAGCGGATCAAATTGATCAAAGTAATACTCAATTACTCAAACAAAGTAGATAGAGGGTTGTTGGTGTTTAACAATTTCTATCTTTAACATTATATTTTGAGGTCTTAAATGGTAGACAGAGAGTTAAACACGCGCCCCTTGTACCCTAAAGTGATGCAAAAACAATTGTACCAACGTAAAACAATCTTGTTCTAATTAAAGGATATGTTTAGCTGATTTGCTTGGATGCAAAAACAATCTTCTTCAAATTAAACTCCAACTAAAGTTCGACATGGGTTATAGAGTGTAGACTACTTGAAGTAGGGGTGAAAATGGATCGGATACGGATCGGATAGTGGTTAAACCATATCCGTATCCGTTTTTAATTTTCGGATACGGATACGGATCGGATATCGGATATCCGTAGATATATACATAAAGTTTGTCATAATATATATTATATTAGAGAATGGCTAATATCAAAACGTTTGTTCCTGGGCTCAGGAACAAACGATTCCGTTCTCCCATTTCCAAAGTTCAAACAACAAATCCAAACCGTTAGATGTTCAATCTATATTAAAATGTGCTTGGAGACCAAATTTTAGATTTTTTGGAATTTTTTTACTATTTATTAAGCTAGTTTGAAAACCGCTATTTTTCAATGCTGCAGAAATTTCATAAAAACAACGATTTTCAAACTAGCTTAATAAACAGTAAAAAAATTCCAAAAAATCTAAAATTTGGTCTCCAAGCACATTTTAATATGAACATCTAACGGTTTGGATTTGTTGTTTGAACTTTGGAAATGGGAGAATGGAATCGTTTGTTCCTGAGCCCAGGAACAAACATTTTGATATTAGCCATTCTCATTATATTATATGGTATATATCTACTATTCGGATACGGATAATTAAAATGTAAAACCGTATCCGTATCCGTATCCGTACGGATATTCAGATATCGGATATCCGTATTTAATTTTCGAATACGGATCCGGATACGGTCGGATATTATCCAATCCGTTTTCACCCCTAACTTGAAGTTTAACAGAACAAGTATGATAATTACTATTTTTGCAGGGTTATTAGCATATTCCAGCAGTTGTGAAAGACACCAATCATATCCCATTAAGGGGTGTGTGTGTGTGTGTGAAAATTTCCACCTAGAGAACAATTTTGCCTCCAAATTATAAGATCACTGGATTTGCTCAAATTATCCCTCAATTTGATCTAAGTGTGCTTTTTATGTTCCAATTCACAGTGATTCTTCTTTTCACTTGTTTGGGTCATGGCAATTGTTTTTACAAATTATATTTTCCAACCAAATCTTTCTACAGACAACAAAAATAAACTACTTATTTAAACAAAGCAAACCTGCTGGGGCCTCATGATCTTGGTATCAGGGTCATCAAGGGATTCACGCCAGTGCGCCAGGTAGCCAGCCATACGTGGTATCGCAAATAATACTGGGAAGAACTCAGTTGGAAAACCCATAGCCCTAAAGCGATACCAAACTGTAATAGTTAATTACATACACTGGTGGCAGGATAGATGAATTAGTTGGATTAAGTCATTATTTAGGTGTTACTTTGCAATTTGTTCTTTCATGCTGTTTATTGGGACTTCATATCATTCAGCAGTCAGTCAAGGATTTCGTATCACTACAAATTTAACTCTGTTAGGATGCACCAAAATTGGATAGTCACCATTGTCTTTATTTTTTCTGGGGTACCTTTTTGTTTTTCTTATCCATGGTTAGGAATACCATATCCTTGGTTAAGAATTGAGGTTGCTTTGAGCATTCTTTTCAGGGTCATTTGGGTTGATTTTCTTTTATATGACCTGGATATTATTGATGTTTGCCATCAATGAATTCCAAACTTCAGTATAGAACTTCATAGTGAATGTCCATGGAAAAGGCAAAACTATGTAAACTGCATACATATATTTACCTATATATTAGGCCAGAGTAGAAGTCGACATTGGGATAGAGCTTCCTCTTGATGAAGTACTCATCTGATAGAGCTGCCTTCTCCAGAGCAACAGCCACCTTCACAACTCAAAATTAATAAATATAATATCAAAACAAATTAATGGCCAAAATAAGGTACCCAAAAGAGAAGGAAGAGAAAAGATAACCTCTACATAAAAAAAAAGCTAAAAAGATAACCTCAATTAAGGGATCACGGCCAACAATGGAGAAGACCTCCTCAGCCAATTTGCGGATGACCTTTGCCCGTGGGTCATAATTCTTGTAGACCCGATGCCCGAAACCTGACATCTTTCTCTTCCTACAATAAAATCACAATAAAACTTCATATCAAGTAAACTAATTACATGATTGATCACACTTAAAACAGATAAGATGCAGACAGTTAGCATGTGAGTTCTATTGGAAAAGTTAGCTCATACCATGAACTGCTAGTATGTGAAATTGGGCAATGTTCGGACAATACGTGACAACCAGAAATACAAACCAGTACAAAATATGGAGAAATTACCTGTTCTTCACACCTTCAATGAAATCTGGAATGTTCTCAACTGTTCCAATCTCACCCAGCATCTTTAGTACAGCCTACATGTCAAAAGGAGATTCAATGATAGAACTTTTTTTTTTTAAGAAGTCAATTATAGAAATTCTTGTAGCCAAAAGTAGTTCAAAGAAAATCAACACCAGCGGTATTATATACCAAAACAGTTCATCATAGACACTAATGTCAGTCTTAGGTCTTAGCATGTCTGTCGCATATGTAACTTTCATGAGTGAAAGCTCAATTAAACTTTCATTAGGTACATGAAGTCATCATTACATACCTCATTTGCACCACCATGAAGTGGGCCATAGAGAGCTCCAACTGCCCCCGCAAGTGCTGTGAACACATCAACTCCACTTCAACAAATTCCAATTTGGTTTATTAGCAAACTATTAAGAAGCAGCTTACTAGTTTAAATTAGTTTAGGTGCATTAGTATAGAAATGAACCTTGAAGCAAGATGACGTGCGGCAGATGTAGAACAGTTCATCTCATGCTCAGCATGTAAAATGAAGAGAATGTCCAGAACCCTTGCCAACCTAGAATTTGGTTTATATGATTTGTTACCCCTGCAACAATTAGAGATATGTGAAGTGTTAGGGGAATCTTGGTTGAACTGTGGGGCAGCATGGCATAATTGGCTTTTCTTGATTTACAGAACTTGTTGCATACATTCAAAACTTAAATGAAGTGTTTATTTTAATCCTGACAGGGCGAAAATAGTTGAAAATTAAGGTCAGAATGTTGACCCAGAAATGATTGTCCGAGTCCACCGAATATTATTTAGATCAGGATTGTTTAAATTCGAGCAGACTAGAGAACCATCCTATGGTCTAGTGGCAAAAGCAGTGCCATATGTGTAGGAGGTTGTAGGTTTGAAACCCACATGGGAGATCTCTTATGGATATTTAAAATTTGGAGGCTTGACCCCCATCTTTATCTCAAAAAAAAAAATCAAGCCGACTAACAAGCAGATCATGAAATACCAGCCTCTGTGAGGGCCTTGTTGAGTTGGCAGGTCAAGTCTTGAGTCAGAATTTCTTGATCTGCTGTTGGTTGACCCGACTGAATAAAATTGACTCAAGTGTCAATCTCACCGGCATAAACAATTCAGTGCCAGCTCGATCACATAAACATCCAGAAAAACTCCAAGCTAGCAAGGGCATTATTGGTATCAGTGTATATCTATAAGTTAACAATACTTACAAAGAGTCAAGCATGTATAAGAAGTTCTCCGAGTAAGAGAGATTGCTGGAAGGAAGCACTGGAGGCCTTCCTGCCAATCTCAAGTATGCAGCAGCAGCAATTGTCGGGACCTTCATCAGTACAAAAGTTAACAAGTAGATATAGAAAAAAGGGCAGTTATCTTAATTATTCAAAATTCTAAAAGATACCTTGCCAAGGATGCGCACAATTTGCTTGTCCCTGATTTGCTTTGCCTTGTAAAGATCTTGCCCCTAAAATAAGTTGCAAAAGTTCCAATTAGTTACTTATCAAGGATGCAACATGAGGCTTTTTATGGATACAGAAATAATTCACTTTTAGTTACCCTAAGAGCTGGGTTTGCATCAGGGTGGAACACAGAGAGTGCGCTCATGGCACTGACAAGCACACCCATAGGATGTGCATCATGAGGCATTGCTTGTATTATATCCTGCTCAAATAAGAAAGTACAAAAGGAACAAAGAATTACATTCCATCAAACAAAAATTTAAATATTTTGAGAAACAACCAATTCTCACAACAGATATTGGAATTGAACACACACAACGCAGGCCTCTATTTGGCTAAGTGTTGTTGCGTAGTTTATTTATTTACTTTGTTTTATGCTTACTGTGGGCTTTTAATTAGAGAAATCAATGATTTTTTCACAATTATATAGCCAAAAAAGATGGAACCATCACAGACCTCTTTGTCCCTATTCCAATCCTGCACAACATCCGGTAAAGGCCAAATAGGCCCATTAGGGCATACTGGCAATGCAAGGTTACCAGTCCTTTATATTAATGCTATACACCCTAATTGTTAATGCTTAACAATGATTCATACCAGAACTCCTTGAGGGACTGCTGAATGCTGGGAAATGGCAAACTCCCAATCAGCCAATTGGCCTTGAGAAGGCAAATTTCCATACACTGCAAGGACAAGGTACGAAAAAGGAAACAAAAGAGAATTGTCACTGTGCAAGTAAAAGTGAAAAGAAGTATATTAATTTTTTACAATTCTTATAAAAGGTTATCTCACTTAAAAGATAGGCGACCTCAACAAAGGAACTGTTCTCAGCTAAATCCTCAATTGGATAGCCTCTATACCGAAGAATCCCTTCGTCTCCATCAATGTAAGATATTGTAGAGCGTACCGGGGCGGTATTGAGATAACCAGGGTCATATAGTTTGAGCCCCTTATCGCTTGGCCCTGTTGTGATCTGTCAATTTTTCAAATAAATGTTGCTTCATGAATTGCTTGCTAGAGCTAGATAACCAGAAACAAAGGTAGCAACCTACTGCACAATTAAACTTACCATGGCCTCATGGTATTTAGTCCCAAGTTATATACACATAACTGGGATCACCTTATAGACTCAGTAGTGTGGTATATGCAATTACAAAGGTATGTATACAATAACACAAGCTTTTGAATTTCCTCTGGTTGTTCTTTCGATTGGAGACTCATTTGTGATATTAATAATCATCCACTCACTATGCTAAATTAAATTTCATCTCGTAAATGGTCGCCATTTTCGAGAAAACGGAATAAATAGCTCACCTTCTTAAAATCAGTAGCTTTAATCGTGCCTTCATCTGACACCTTAAATTCGTACTTTTTACCAGTTCTTTCATCCACCACCGTAATTGACCCGCCCAAATTCCTTCCTGGAGCCATCGAATCTTGCACTGAGACAGGCGACCTCTCCAGTTGCGCCAGACGAGCTTTGCCTCCAGTCAATGCAGGGATGTGGCTGGAGATCACCGCCAAGCGGCCATGAGCTGAAGATATGAACGGATTGAACTCGGATCTCTCCATGGTTAAATAAAGTGATCGAGTTTCGAGAGAATTCAAGCGAAATCGCAAAAGAGATTGAGGAAATAAAAGGAGAGAAGGTGAGAAAGGATCGTTCGCTTTGGGGTGGTTGTCCTATTAATGGGGAAACTGGCGTTAAATTAACCGTTAAAAAAATTATCCCTTAATTTATTTTCCTTAATATGAGTACTGAGTCTACTGACTACAGAATACAGATACAAGCAGCGTCTAAGATTAAATATTGTAGGACCCACTAATGGGTACTAATCCAGTGAGGTAGCAAGTGACGTACTAAATCAGGAAGATAGTTTTGACTAGAAGATGCATACCTTTGTAATTACGGACCAATCTGAGACCGTCCAATATGATAAGCTTGAAGATCCTAACGATAATGTAAGATTGTCGTAAAGAGAGATGGTGAAGTTAGACGCGCCTACATATTGGGATTTGGAAATCAGAAGCGTGAAGGATGAGGAGAAGTGGAATTGAAAACAAGCTGACGCGGCTGTCTTATTTTGCGTGAGATTTTATGAGATTGTTTATTTTGTTTCTGGTCTCATTTGTTTTCCTATCTAAATAGGAGTGAGTTAAACGAAAAGTATATTTATCCTGTTTTGTCCGCATCCGTATACCGTATTCCAATAATTTGTCAAAAAAAAAAATTCATATTGTTGTAAAACAAGAACAGCTAGACTAATTGGCGGCCTCATTTAAATTTTGGGCTCTAATAAATTCTGAGAAACCTAACCCAGACAACTTACAAAATCCAAAATATATTTCAGAATTCTTGAGCCTGAGGTAACATAGCCCAAATTTGGAGACTTTATTACAGAATTCATGGCACGTTCTTCAAGACACATCACACAAGACCCGCTCTAAGCAGAAGCTTTAGCTGTTCTCCACGCAACACAGATTGTTCAAGTTGATAGGCAAGCAATCACCCAAGCACACAACATGGCAAACTGGGTTAGGAGAAGCTCCAAAACCTTCAACGGAATACCCTCTACATCCTTCAGAGAAGAGCTGGGGTTGCCAACAATGCTGAGCGCTGAACATTTCAAAATCCAACAAGGGTGCCAAGGTTGGGCATGATACAGGGAGGAAACGTATAATTCTTACCAGACTAGCTGTCCTGATAATACTCATAATAATACTCATATCATGCTTCTTCTGTTTTCAAAACTTTCTTAAGTTTTTTTTTCTATTAATGGAGGAGCAGGGTTTTCAGCTTACTGGTATTAGATTTTTATGCTTACTGGTACTTGGTTTTTAGTTTACTGGTATTAGGTTTTTTATGTACTGGTATTTGATTTTTGCTTACTGGTACTTGGTTTTATTTGGTTATATTGTAAGGATGACCTTAAGTAATGAAGGCCTACGGGTTTCAATTCAAAACAAAAAGAAGCTATCTAAATTTACAAATGTCATATATAGTTAGTTTCCTCTGCTTTTCTCTTAATTTACGCCCATAATTAAATCATGTGCTCTCAAAGAAACTTTCTTTTATTCCATTACAATAAACTTCCAATCTACGTACATCTCTCTTACATAAAGTCCACTTGCACAAATTCCAAACATGCAAACACGTACCAAACTCTACTAGGCACGCATGTATACATATATCACACATGCACATGCACATAGACATATCTATCGTTCAGCCTTAGGAGAGAAATCAATCCTTCTTATTCTGTTTTTCTCTTCATCACTCATGCATTAGTGTTGAACCTCCTGCCACCGTTGCCGGACTCTCTCTGGCAATTGAAATATGCAGCAGCCACCGGACTACCCAGATTGTACTGACGTGCGAAGTTTCTCGTGTTGAAGTTTTGCCGCAAGATTGGAGCAGATACGGTGTCCCTTCCGAGCTGCTGAAAGAGCACGAAGACTAGCCGGTGGATTCCTGATGAAGGCCGTGGGCTCTCGTAACACATGATCTCACGACCTAGATTATTCACAAATAGAAAATTTTGAGTTATAATGTGAGTAAAATTTTCAGTTTTTGTAAAGAATATTTGAAATTGACTGATGTGTGATTTCCTTTTATTATAAGAAACAAAGCACATTTTAGTTTGGTCTTACGATATTACGTAGCTTTTTAACAAGTTAGCTGTTAGCCTACAATTATGGATTCTATATTCATTTGATACTTTACAAATTATTATTTAAACTGCAAAAATATATTGTGAATGAAGACAGAAAACATATTAAAATAAAATAGTTTAAAAATTTGATTGTCTAATCCATCAAAAATCCAATAAATTTAAACCTTAATTAAAATCTCAAATGGACTTTGATACAAAATGGCTTTTAAATTGGCTCAAATTAATGCACACACATTTTAATTATAAGAACATATTTATAATATTAACTTCTTAGTTTGAATAATATTTTGCAAGATATCAAACAGCTTTACGTAAAAGTTGGATGAACGTTATAAAGATGTATATTGATAGTAAAAATTAATATGAGTTTAAGCTCGACATAGAGTTTTTTTAACTTAATCTCATAAATAATCAAATTAATTTGAAACAATCATGATCTTAATCTAGTTGACAAGAAGCATTTACGTTTCAATTTTATAATTTTTCATAGTTTATTTTGTATCAGATCAAAAAAATTATATATAAATGAACATAAAAATATTTTAATTAATTTCCAACTTCTTAATCTTATACAAGATAAAAAAAATTTTAAAAAGTTAATTAGAATGCAAATTTTTGGCTCATGAAGTGATGGGAATCAATGGTTTAAGTTTGTCATTTAAGTCATTCCAATTTTTTACATTAAAGTAAATTTATTTTGATGTGCTTAAACTCAACTTTACAAACAATGAAAGTATTGTATTAATGATCTTATTTTCCATGTTCAACTATCATAACATTTAACTATGATCCTTTAAAGGTGAAAGTCTTCACAAATAAAAGCTGTAATTAACAAAGGAAATAAAAATAAATATAATCCTCACCAAAACTTGTATCTGTGGTTGCGGGAATATCAGTGACCATCCTACATTGAAATGACCATTCAGAAAACATTAGAATTAATTTTTATTATTAACATCACGTCTTTGGTTTTGCTGTTAATTACTGACACCAATTTTGAAAATGCATCACACAATTAGAAATAAATCAATTTTAATAACCACATTTACCAGTGTAAATATTCCCTCAGTGAAAAATTACTTGGACTCGGTGCATCCGGATCCACCATGATCTTCAACAACAACAAAAAAAAAGATTATTATTTATACGCCACAACAGTTTAATTGAACTATATAACATATTATAGAAAAAATAAAGGCAAGAAATGAATGTTTACCAGAGTATATGTGACTCGTAAATCATCTCCACCAATCTCAGCCCACGGCTTGTTAACAACAGCAGGTGATCGAAGATCCATACCGTTGACCACACTGCGGTTGTTATAGTAGACCTTGAAGGAAACTGAGCTGACGAATGGGTCCAACACATCTCCGATTACTTGCCCAAGGACTAACGGATCACTAGACATTTTTCAAGATGCTAATTAATATATGTTCTTCTTTTACTGGTAAATTTTTTTTTTTTTCCTTTTTTTTATGGAAGGTAAAATTTTCTTTAGTAATTTAGTAGTTGAGTACTGTGTGAAGAAATTGGAGCAGAAGCTCTTTAAATAGGAAATAGTAGGAATCGTAAGTTGTCACTATCATATTCATACCTTCTTTATCTTTTGATCTTTTGTTATTCTCTGGAGTCGGATTACTTATCTTGTCATTTTCCCCCCTGCCATATTGGAATCGTGTACGATGTTCTAAAGTTTAAAAGAGTAAAGAACTAAAGATAGATGTGAATATGAGATGGCGCTCATATATCAATCTTGTACAAAATTGATAGAAATATTAATTAAGTGGGTGATATTATGTTTTTATCCTCTTTAAAATTCGCGCTTCCAGGCAAAGATATTAAAGTCGCTCTCCTAGACGACTCCAGAGAAAAACAAAATATAAACGCTAGATCTATTTAACCGCCGTCTCTCTTCCACATCTACTTCTTTTCGAGTTTTCACCTCCGACACAACGATATCTTATCCTCTCTCTCGTTTCTATCTCTTCGAGCGGAGAGGAGAATGAGAGAAAAGAAAGTGAGCCGATTTGATCGGAGCTGAGAGCACAATATCGTCAAATATCGTTCAATATCCGGTCGTCTGAGTGCGACGGTGGTCGAAAGAGCGGATCTGGTTGTGTATAAAAATTCGTGCTGAGCACCATCAATTTGAATATCAAACAGGCTCCCTCCAGCTTTTATATCCAAACTCAACATTTAATGCGAGAAGATCTTTTGGACCGATATTTTGGACCGATATTTTGATTCTAATAAGAACCCATTATGAAAGGTAAGTAGCCCATTTATGAGTCCTTTATATATATATGGTCGCTCTGAGGAAGTTCATAGTAGAAGCAAATTCAGAATAAAACAAAAAAAATCGATTCACACCTTCAAGAATATTATTTAAAAGAAGCGAAGTCACCTATACAGCTGTACTGCAATAGTCACACGATTTTGCTTGGCTCTTGATATATAGAAGGTCGACGTTCATTGAATACAAATTAATTTGATGATTTACACAATATTTTTAAATAAAGTTAAAAGTTTACAAACAAAATTTAAGAATATTATTAAATTCATGAATTATTTGTTTATCAATTATTAATGTATTTTAAATATTAGAGAATGGTATCAAAGCGTTTGTTCCTGGACCTTGAACAAACATTTTGTTTTTTACATTTTCAAAGTCCAAACAGTCGATCCAAACCGTTCAACATTCAATCTATATTAAAATGTGATTGGAAACCAAATTTTGTATTTTTTGGAATTTTTTTACTATTTATTAAGTCAATTTTAAAATCGTTGTTATCAATAATCCAAAAGTTTTTCATTGTTTATTAAAATCAACGATTTTAAAACGACTTAATAAATAGTAATTTTTTTTCCCAAAATATGTAAAATTTGGTCTGCAAGTATATTTTAATATAGTGATCACATCTAACTGTTTGAATCTACTATTTTGACTTTGAAAATAAGAAAATCAATTGGTTGCATCAAAGCTCCAGAACAAACGTTTTGATATCAGTCAATCTCTAAATATTATTATGTATTGTATTGAAGATCATAGAGAGTTACAATTAATAATCATGAAAGCAAATTCAAGATACCAATTCCCAAGTTATGAAGCCAGATTTAAGACGTTACAATGTTAAGGCGGAGCCTACTAAAAACATTACACCTCTTCGCTTAATAAATAATTACTATTATATTTTCATAATATTTGTTGAGTTGGACTATTGTTCTTTATGAAGTAAATATCTTTATTTTTGAAGTCCAAAAGGCTGATTTGAACTGCTCAACGTGATCTCCATAGTAAAATTTAATTGAAGATCAATTTTATACATTTTTTTAACTTTTTACAATTTTTTTTAAATTATTAAAATTTGATGTTGGTTTAGAAAATTCTGGACCATTAAATAAGCGATTTCAAAAATTATAAAAAAATAGTAAATTTTTTTTCAAAAAAAATATAAAATTTGGTTTCCCATCACAATTTAATATGGAGATCATGTTGAACGATTTGGATTGACTACTTAAACTATAAAATCACAAAATATAAGTGTGAAATAAAATATGTCATTACTTCATGAAATACAATAGCCCAACTCATATTAATTTGGTTACATCATAATTACTACCATTTTCATAATAATTATTATAATTTGTAATATCTTATTATTCATTATTGTTGTTGTTATAATATAATTCATAATTTCATCATTCATATACCATCTTACCAAACAAATTTCATTCATTCGAATAGTCAAGAAATTCCAAACTTTATCTTTAAAGCATTCTTCATCCACTATTTTACTTTTATCATTTAAATAACACTTTTAAATCCTTTGATTTGTTAATCTATTGGATTCACTTCAAACGAGACGAATCCAAACTGTCGAAACCGATGTACTTCACGAGTGATGCGCGTACATGCAAAATTTTGAATTTTTTGAATTCATTTAATCTCAAGTTAAGTGGTCAAAATTGATGAAAAATGAATGATCCAAAATAAAGTTTTAGAAGTTATTTTAATGCATTAATTTTTCATCAAATTTGACCGCTTGACTTTGTACTAAATAAATTCGAAACATTCAAAATTTTACATGTACGCACATCACTCATGAAGTATATAGGTTTCAACGGTTTGGATTCATCTCGTTTGAAGTGAATACAATAAATTATGGAGTTATGTTCACCAAAGAGTTTGATGAGCACATCACACCCTAGTTCTACTCTAGTAAATAATATTAAGAAATAGCAATACAGAGCAAGCCGCAATCAACTTATATCTTTATTTTTAAGTTTCAAACAATCAATTTGAACAATTCAACATGATCTTTGTATGAAATTATGCTTGCACACTAAAATTTTACATTTAAAAAAATATATTAGATAGGTAGAAAATCATTTGATTTAAAAATTTTGGACATTCGGATGATCTATAACAGTAGCAGTATTTTTCTGTAACAAAAGTTCAACATGATCTATAACAAAAACAGTACTTAATCTATCTGTTTAATAAAGTTCAACATGATCTATAACAAAAGCAAATTCAGAATAAAACAAAAAAAATCGATTCACACCTTCAAGAAAATTGTTTAAAAGAAGCGAAGTCACCTATACAGCTGTACTGCAATAGTCACACGGTTTTGCTTGGCTCTTGATATATAGACGGTCGAAGTTCATTGAATACAAATTAATTTGATGATTTACACAATATTTTTAAATAAAGTTAAAAGTTTACAAACAAAATTTAAGAATATTATTAAATTCATGAATTATTTGTTTATCAATTATTAATGTATTTTAAATATTAGAGAATGGCTAATATCAAAACGTTTGTTCCTGGACCTTGAACAAACATTTTGTTTTTTACATTTTCAAAGTCCAAACAGTCGATCCAAACCGTTTAACATTCAATCGATATTAAAGTGTGATTGGAGACCAAATATTGCATTTTATGAATTTTTTACTATTTATTAAGCCAATTTTAAAATCGTTGTTATCAATAATCTAAAAGTTTTTATTATTTATTAAAATCGGTGATTTTAAAACGGCTTAATAAATAGTAATTTTTTTTCCCAAAATATGTAAAATTTGGTCGGCAAGTATATTTTAATATAGTGATCACATCTAACTGTTTGAATCTACCATTTTGACTTTGAAAATAGAAAAACCAATTGGTTGCATCAAAACTTCAGAACAAACATTTTAATATTAGCCAATTTCTAATTATTATTATGTATTTTATTGAAGATCATAGAGAGTTACAATTAATAATCATGAAAGCAAATTCAATATACCAATCCTCAAGTTATGAAGCCAGATTTATGACGTTACAACGTTAAGGAGGAGCCTACTAAAAACATTACACCTCTTCGCTTAATAAATAATTACTATTATATTTTCATAATATTTGTTGAGTTGGACTATTGTGCTTTATGAAGTAAATATCTTCATTTTTGAAGTCCAAAAGACCAGTTCGAACTGCTCAACGTATAGTAAAATTTAATTGGTGATCAAATTTTATATATTTTTTATTTTTACTATTTTTTTAAAATTATTAAAAATTGTTGTTTTTTTATAAAATTCTGGACCATAGAAAATTGATTTTCAAAAATTATAAAAAAATAGTAAAAAATTTCCAAAAAAATATAAAATTTGGTTTTCCATCACAATTTAATATGGAGGTCATGTTGAACGATTTGGATCGACTGCTTAAACTTTAAAATCACAAAATATAAGCATAAAGTAAAATATGTCATTTACTTCATGAAACACAATAGCCCAACTCATATTAGTTTGGTTACATCATAATTACTACCATTTTCTTTATAATTATTATAATTTGTAATATCTTATTATTCATCATTATTGTTGTTGTTATAATATAATTCATAATTTCATCATTCATATACCATCTTACCAAACAAATTTTCATTCATTCGAATAGTCAAGAAATTCCAAACTTTATCTTTAAAGCATTATTCATCCACTATATTACTTTTATTATTTAAATAACACTTTTAAATCCTTTGATTTGTTAAACATGCCCTTAGTAAATAATATTAAGAAATAGCAATAAAGAACAAGCCGCAATCATCATAAAGGAAAAGTTTAAGAGGTAAAAAAAACTTTCAAAAATATGAAGGAGAATTAGAAAAATATGCATATAGCCTCACTCAAAAAAATATGTGAAAATATACTTAAACATGACCTGTGGACTTATATCTTTATTTTTAAGTTTCAAATAATCAATCTGAACCGTTCAACATGATTTTTTTATGAAATTATGCTTGCACACTAAAATTTTATATTTAAAAAAAAATATTAGATAGGTAGAAATCATTTGATTTAAAAAATTTGGACATTCGGATAATCTATAACAAAAGCAGTACTTGGTCTATCTGTTTATCAATTTCAATAACAAAAGTTCAACATGATCTATAACAAAAGTTCAAAATTCTCAACATGATCTATAACAAAAATTTTGGACACTAAAAGTCCAATATGATCTATAACAAAAGCATTATTTTTCTATCTGTTTAATAAATATAATAATAAAATTTTACAAAATATAAAATCAAATCTTCAAATATGAATATTACATTTAACATTTGAATCAATTGAGAACCAGTCTTTAGTTTAATGACAAAGACAATGTTCTCCTTGTGATAGGTCGCAGTTTAAAATTCGAATGAAAAAATTCTTATAAATATTAAATAGTGAAATATCTTGACTTTCAACATTCACTAAAATAAAATATTCAAATAGATGATTTAAACTTTAAAAATAAAAATAAAAATTTACAGTACACCAGTCGACAGGTAATATCACCACAGCCTCCCTCTTTTTTTTGTTAATTTGATTATCAAATAAAGCGCTCAGGGTGTCATGGTCGTGGGTCGGTGTGTGGGTCCAGCTGGTCCAAAATATCACGCAAGACGCGCTTTTTTAGTTGATCAATTCAACCGCTGATTCTTTCATCTCTGGCTCAGCCGTTGATTCCTATCCATATCCAGAATATATCATCCTCACGTGCCACTGTAAAAGCAGAATCCATAGGTCCTGTGGCTAAGCATGAAACCACAAAAAATGCGGCGAGTCGGGGCATCTAGAGACAATCAGACAACGGCCTTTAATAATTTGCGTATAAAGTAATTTTTTAATTTAATAATTTAGTGTTGAAGTTTTCATATCAGCATTTACAATTAATTTGTATTTGTCTATTTCTTAATACAAAAAATAAAATATTTAGAAAGTCTTATAAATTGACATAGGAGGGTTGCAATATCCCATGTCTTTCATACCTCCTCATATTTTATATTTTTGTTTTTAAAATTCAAACTGTCGATCGGAACCGCTTAACATGATATCCATACTAAAATATGCTGGGCGATGAAATTTTACAATTTTTGGAATTTCTTTTACTATTTTTTAAGATGGGTAGAAAATCACTGTTTTTGAACGGTCCAGAAACAGTAATTTTGTATCTTTCTTAAAAAATAGTAAATTTTTCCAAAAAAAATATAAAATTTCATCCTCAAGCAAATTTTAGTATGGATATCATGTTGAGCGGTTCGGATCGACAGTTTGAACTTTAGAAACTTAGATATAAAACACGAGGTATGATGAGATATGAAAAGCATGGGGTATGGAACCCTCCTCTATATTATATGAATGAAAATAATTTGATATTATTTCAATAATAATTGCTAAAATTATTAAAAATGTTCATATTTTTTGTTGTAAAATAAACATGCACTGATATGGATGGAATCACGTATTTGTAATCTTGTGTTATTTTCAGATCCATTTATTAATGACACTAGAAAACTCCTAATCAGGGATGATTTTTACCACAGAGGTGGAGCCACATAAATTCAGGAATGATTTTGCGTAAAAAAATTAAAAAATATATATGTTTTTTATGAGAAAGATAGAGGTTAAACCTTCATATTCTATTAATTTGGACACTAGAAGTGTCAGTAGTTATATGTACAAGCTGAGGGATTATTTACATGGAGATTAAAATCAAAAGAAAGAAAAAATAATATTTAAAAAAAAAAATAATGTTTTTATCACTGTATACTTTTTTCTGAAATATTATTGTTCAATAATTATAAAATTATGTCTCATCTCCTATTATGTTTTTTTGGCTCCACTCTATTTAAGAATATTCTTCACATTTCAATCACTAAAGAAAGAGAAGGGTGGGAAGGTAGAATCTCTTAGTCCGGACCTAACCGAAATCTTTCACTAGCTCCATAAGAGAAAAATCGGAGAGAAACAATAGGGGAACAGAGGGGAGAGGGTTGCTATACAAAATCGCTTATTGTTATCATCCTCAAATTTCATGTGATGATGGTGTTCCAGAATGCTGACATTAAAGGACAGGAATGGAACGGAATGGAAATGGTGGCGTGATCCGGCCCTTACCGAAGGCATTTACTCACTCTAGAAGCGAAAAATTTTAGGGGGAGTGGAGAAAAGCAAGAGGGAGAGGGTAAACTGCCTTTAGAAACTTTTTTATTTTGTTCACCCTGAATCAGAGTGTAGAGGAGATGAACTTGTCTCCTGGTTTTCTTTCTTCACCTTCCAGTGGCAAGCTGAAGTATTGTAGAGTAGGGCAGTTGTCCTACCCTTTAAATTCAAAATTAGTTTTCAGGTACTGAGTTTCGGACTCTTACCCCACCCGGAAAAAAAAGCCCTATCGCGTGTGCTCATAATTTACAACAACTCATTGTCCAAAGACCAAAGAAAAATAAAATTTGGCCGACTCAACAAAAAAATGAAATCAATTTTTTAGATCTCTAGTCTCCACTGTTCGCTCTCTCCGGTTCTCTGACTCTCTGACTCTCTCTGCGGCACATATAAGAAAAGAAAAACAAAAAACAACGCCGCTATCTGACTCTCTCCACGACACAGAGAGCGACTCGCTCTCTTAAAAAAAAAACAGACTTTGCTCGCCTATCTGACTCTATCCACGAAGCAACTGCTCTCCTCCTCGCCCCTCTCTCTACGATTAGTTAGAATCCTCATTTTTTTATTTTTTGGTCTTATGAAATTGCAAATTAGAATATAATTTTATATTGAATTTAGATCTTCAAATTCTAATTGATTGTTAATTTGAATTTGTGATTGGTAGATTGAATTTTTAGATCTTAGAACTCTAATGAATTGAACCCAATTAGCTATTTGAATATATTGTCCTACCCATATAAAAATACTGCATCCGCCCGTCTCCTTCCATTCTTTTGCCCTAATCCGCTGTTTGTGAAACACAGCACAAAAGAACATGCGATACCTAATAGGACAAACTAATAGTAACAATTTGGGGGCGACTTTAGTGCGTTGTGTTAATGAGGACGTATCTTCTAACTTAAGTTATAAATAGTATTACAAGTTGATTGGTATCTACGTACCATGATAGATGTATTAGCCTATTAGGACATTCATGTCACAATCAATGCATTTCTTATAGTACAACTCAAGATTCTAAGTACTGATTTAGTGGCCTACTTGCTATTGGATCTACCTCTGGTTCAGATTGAATGATTGAGCACATATGTGCTGTGGAAGTAGGGCTGTCAAAAAAGCTCGCGGCTCGCTCGTGACTCGTCTCTAGCTCGCTCGCTAACAGCTTGCTCGGTAGTGGACTGAGCTGTTAACGAGCCAGCTCGGTTCAGGCTCGGGCCAAAATAAACGAGCTGAGCCAGGGGTCAGCTCGGACCGGGCCAGCTATGCTCGTTAAGCTACAGTGGATTTAGGGTTTAGCCCCGTATAATTTTAAGTCCAGTCTCATTTTCAAAGGCGCAACTATGCAAAATTGATTTATTTTCGGTTTGGGAAAAAATAATATGGGCTTCAGTTGCTTGAAGATGTGCCTGCTGGACGATTTCTTAAATTTTTTGAATGGGCTTTTTTATTTTTTTATTTTTGAATTTGTATAATAACAACCCAATAAAGCCCAGCGAGCCAGCTCGTTAGCTCACGAGCTAGCTCGGGCTGGCTTGTCACAAGCTGAGCCAAGACTTTTGGCTCGGGACCCCTAAGTCCGGCTCGCTCGGTCCAGGCTCGGGCCAGAATTAACGAGCTGAGCCAAGGCCCAGCTCGGCCCGAGCCAGCTCGTTTACAGCCCTGTGTGGAAGTCGTTGTTTGTTGTAGAATATTTTAATTCGATACTGTATATCTCTCACTTATCAGAACAAAGTGTTGAAAAGAACGAATTTGCTTTTACAAATTCACTTTTGACTACACCAGATAACATATCGCTCAAATTGCGAATTCACATCACCTCAGGTTACCTGACTGAGGACAATTACGATTGAACGGTTATTTTAACATGGCACGAATCTCAAAACAGACCCTCTACCGTCTCCAAAGGCACCAGATTGAATTTGGCCCAAATAAGTTTAATCTGGACCGTCCGTTTCAATTTGCTTGAGTCAGGTACCTGAGAGGATACGGATCCCAAAATTGCTGGGTTGCTTCCGGAAATACAAGTGGAAAATTGACTCTTTTTTTTATTTGTTGATGATCTTCTGTGCCGAAATTTTTTTTCTTACCACCCTCCAAAATCGGAATTAAATCAATACCACCCGTTTATTCAGAATTCAGATTTCACCACGAACGCGTACTGGATATGCGGACGGATCCCCAATCCATATGCGTATTGGGCCGCGGAACCGATCCCCTCGCACCCTGGCCATGCAGCACGGATCCGTCCGCGTATTGGGTCGGCGCACCGACCCGTTCGCGTCCCCAGTCAGCGTGCGTGTTAGGTTACACCTATATATGCAGAAAATTCGGTTATGTCTTCTATTCTCCACTCATTCTTCACCAAGGCTACTGCATAGGTGCGTTTTTACCATTTTTTTTCAAAAAAACATATTTTTTGTACTATTTTTTAATTTAATGCATTATTTTGTAATATTAAGGTTCATTCAACCAATTATGATTGAAATTGCTTGTTATTTTGGTGGTGAAGTATTACAAGGACTAAATGGCGCTTATTATAGCCACCAAATGTCGAAAATGTTCAATATCAGCTTAGGTTTGGATTTTAGAGGTATAAATAGGAAAGTGTACCAACAACTTGATATTAACCACCGTAATTATGAACTGGTAATTTCCGCAAGGATCAATATTGGCCAAGGCAACCAAACCTGGTTCTAACAGCTTCCGGTACAAGACGATAGCAGTTGGGGGTTATATGTCGAAATGACAATGAATATGACCAATCCTTTCAAGTTCCTAGAGTTATATGTGGTAGCCAACCCCAGACAGAACCATAAACAGAACTCCAGACAGAACACCAGACAGTTGTTGCAGTTGACTCAGGGTTTAGGGCTCGAGCAATCTGTAGCGGGTCCTAGTCGAGCGCCATCTGTAGCGAGTCCAAGTCGGGCGCCATCTGTAGCGGGTCCTAGTAGGGTCCAATATGATAGGGGTCGATCTCCGATTCCATCCTCGTCCTCTAGCCGAGTCCAATCTGAAAGGAACCGATCTGAAACCCAGAACGGCTTTATTATGCTGATAATACGGACGAGGATCCTGAAGAAAGGGAGGCAGAGGCTAATTGGGATGATAATGGGGACGGTGGGGTATCAGATCATAGTGATGAGGATACTGGTATTCCTGTGCTTGGTAGGCGGAAGTGGCCTATATTGGGTCGTGGGGAAAGACATCCGTTTGAGCAATTTCATGACACATCAGGGTTTGAAGAGGCCGATAGCTCTTTTTTTGCGACATGTGAGGTATGTTTGTTAATTTATATTTAATTTTAATTTAATTATTAAATTGTTGTTATTAAATTGATGTTGTTTAATTTTTATTGTTTCTTTTGTAAATTAAAAGGGAGAAAGACATGAATTGTCTGAGGGGATGACATATGACAGCAAGGATAAGATGAAAGATGCAATTAACCACTGGCACATCAAACAAAATAGGGAGATAAAAAATACACACAGCGATACCACCAGGCTGAGGTACAAGTGTTTTGGCGCCCGGTGCAGGTGGGCGTTGGTTGCGAGGACTACAGGCTTTAGTAATACTTGGGCCATCATGAAGAATGTGGCTAAGCACACATGCCACGCATCAGCTTCCAGGTTAGATCATGCACAGTTGACGTCCGCTATGGTTGCCAACTGTATAAAATTGTCGTTGGAAAAAAATGCTGATATTTCTATCCGGGCAGTCGCTGACTTATGCGCTGAAAGGTACGAGGGTGTCGTTCCAAAGTACAACAAATTATGGCGTGGCAAAGAGTTAGCAATTGCTCGGGTCTTTGGTAGTTGGGAGGGGTCTTACGGGCTGATTGTCCCTTTGCTAGAGGCAATAAAAAGGACAAATTCGGGAACCCAATATAAGATTGTTTCAAAGCCAACCACTAAGCAAGGGTATCGTTTTTTCATGAGAGCAGCATGAGCATGGGGACCATGTATTGCCGCAGTCGGTCACCTCAGACCCGTCATCAGTATCGATGCTTGTTTCTTGTCTGGCAGATACAAGGGTAAGCTGTTAATTGTAACTGGATATGATGCAGAGAACCAGTTAATCCCGTTAGCATTTGGACTAGTAGAGAACGAGAATTTTGAGAATTGGGGATGGTTCATGAAGTGGGTGCGGGAGTATGTAATTGGGCGAAACAGATACATGTGTGTGGTATCTGACCGACACAAGGGCATAAAAAAGGTGTTTATTCAAGATGATTTGAGTTGGTGTGAGGAGAAAAGGGAGTGTGCTCACCGCTACTACTCTCAACATGTGTTTGAGAATTTTGGAAAGCACACTAAGGATAAGGTTGCTTCCACTTTTTTCAAGATTATGGTTAAAAAGAAGAAGAGAAGAAGATTGCAAGAAGGACTTGAAGCAATCGGGAGGCGAAATCCTGATTGGTTGGCTTATTTGGATACATGTGGCAAATATAATGAAAATGATGAGGAAGAACCGCCTAAGCCATGGAAGGTGTATCAAGCTATGGATGATGGATCTCGTTGGGAAATAATGACTAGCAACGGTTCCGAATCGCTCAACAATGTCTTCGTCACTTCTCGCATGTTTGTATTTTGTAATCCTCTTATTTTTTTATTATCGTTTTCTTCATTTAATTGTAATTTTTAATTCTCGTAGGTTACAAGTTACCGCAATCATTGAGGAGACGTTCTACAAGTGTGTCAGTTGGTTTGTTCAAAGAAGAGAGACAACTGACATCCTGGAGAGACACCGTAATCTCTCCAACGGGCAGGTGGAATGTGTGTGTCTCCGGCTGCCACCTCTCGACCAACGCAGATAGAAGAGCAACATCTGCAACAATAGGGGTCAGCTGTGAGACATGCCACAGGCCCAAACTCTTTAACGCGGGAGCGTATCGCTCGTCGTAGAGGATACTCATCTGATTGTTCCGCATCCCCGTCAAGGTGTGAGTCTGCATTCAATTTCAAAACAAAAAAACAAATAACTTACCTATTTTTATCTAAATGAAAATGAAAATTATTTAAATTTCTCAAAACGTAAACTTACATATGCGTTCCTGATCTTGTGCTCCTCAAATTTATACCAGCAAAGAGGGCTGATACTCTCTTTCGTCATATTTGGAAATATGGTACGGGCCAGTGATAAATCCAACTGTAAATAATCTTGCGTACGGTTTTCATTGCTACTGCTGGTTGACGCTATACTGATAAGCTCAAATTATATATACTTTCGGTTAAGGTTTTACCTCTAAATTGTACCAAATTTCTTGTGTTTTACCTTAGTTTAGTATAGAATACATTCAAGAACCAAGTTACTGCCTTTGCCTTGTCTAATTTGCAGGAATCAAGCAAAAATGAGCAATTCTGTGAGTTTGTGCGGGCCGCACGAAATAAATTCAACCGAAAATAAAAATTCGAAATTCACAAGTTTTGCTCCAGTCGAGTCAGAGAGTTTTGCGGGTCATCGTGCGGCCTGAAGGAAATTTTATGCGGGCTGCACAAACAGAAAATGTGGGCCGCAGGAATTTTATGCGGGTTGCACAAATCTCTTTTCTCCGCGCAGTTTTCGGCCAACTCCTCATTTTGTGCGGGCCGCACGGATTTTGTGAAGGCTGCACAAAGGCCGCACCAATGCCAATTTTGAGAGATCTTCTCAGATTTGCTGCCAGATTTCGGAGATTCATTTCCTAAAGCACAAAATAGGCTATTTAATAGCAGGGAGGCAGCAGGAGAGAGGCATCTTTTCTTCTAGGTTTTACTTCCAAACTTCTCCATTATTTTTCTCTCTTCTCCACAAATCAAAGGCGATTGGATTGAAGGATTGAAGGATTCCGAGCAAGCAATACCGAAGACAAGGGGCAGCATATTAAGAGATTGGTGTATTCTCTTCTCTTATTTGTTTACCTATGTTTTTTTATTATGTTTTCTCTTTATTTTCTCTTGGACGTTAGTGCACCCATGAGAGGCTAGATTCCTCTCTAGGGGCTTAGGCTAAAATCATGAACTTGTGTTAGATTTGTGCTTACTTGGATATTTGTTCTAGATAATGATTGTTTGATGCTTGATTGATCGTGTTAATTTTATTATTCATGTGTTTGTGTGATTTGCGATTTGTTAATTAGCGTCCCACTTAGGTTTAACCAACTTAAGGTATTAGGATCAAAGAATTGATAGAACCAAATTATATGCATGAATAACTCTAGGATTGAGATTAGAAATGACCAAATCTATTTCTTAGTCCGGAACCACGAGAACAATGGTTGAATTGAGGTGAAGGACTTAATCGTGAAGCCTCATATTTGATTGGGACCCCTAAAATTGAACCGAATATTGGTGTGAAGAACTTAATCGTGAAGTGTCGATATTTGGGAATAAATTAGGCTAACCATGTGCTTATGGTCTAGGTAGCTAGGGTGAAGGACTTAATCGTGAAATCCGAACTATCTAGACACGTCATTAATTCACGAAAGTGACCCTTCTTGACATATTAGGTTTAGAAACCCCAAAATCACAAACATGAATTTAGAAACCAAGTAAGTGTGAATTTAACCAAGTGATTGTGTGCCGATAGCCCTTAGATTCCACCTCCTTGATTACAAACTCCCTTTTAATTGTTTGTTTAGAATTGTTTTGTTTAAATTCAACTCCTCTTCGGGTATTGAACCCACAATTTCAGTTTTACAACAAAACCCCCCATTTACTTTATTTGAATTATTTTAGAATTAATTAGTTTAGTAAAAAGTAATATTTCCCGTTATCTTTGGATCGATACCCATAATTACTACAGGGATAGATTGTGCGCTTGCAATTCAATCTAACTTTGCGTATTAGAGTTTTATAAATTTAAAGCAAAGAGTGTACGAAATAGATAATTTATTTCTATACCCAAAATACACATCACATACTAACATCAAATTTATCAATTTTGGCCTCTATCGATAATTTCAAAAGTACAAATATATCAATAATACAAATATCTATGGTAACTCAATAATATATCATCATTGTTGGATGAATCGGTAAAAAGTCATACAATATACGATAATTCAGAAAAATAAATTTCTGATTTGGTGCATTTCTACTCAATTTTGGTCTAAATACAACAATGTAATAATAATAATATTAATATATTACAATTTGTGGACATTTCTAAATTCTAAATTATAATTCACAATTCACAATTCTAAATTCTAAATATAATTTCTAAATTCTAAATACAATTCACAATTCTAAATTGGTCTAAATACACAAATATTTTGGTACCTAACTAAACTAAACTAAACTATTTAATAAAAATTGTACCAACTAAACTCAACTATTATTTTGGTCTAATTTACAATATACTACTATTTAATAAAAAAAATGTACACAAATAATAGTATATTGTAAATTACACAAATATTTACAAATATACTACATTTTACTATTTTGGTCTAATTTACACAATATTTACAAAACTACACAAATATTTTGGTCTAATTTACAATATACTACTATTTTGGTACCCAACTAAACTAAACTTCTTAATAAAAAATTAATAACAAATTTTAACTAAAAAAAAAAAATTTACCTTTTATTGTGCTCTGGACGGCTGCTGCGCGCTGGGTAGGGTAAAAAATGAAGCCTCGCGGGGGTATATTGGTTTCTAACACGCACGTCGACTGGGGACGCGAACGGGTCGGTGCACCAACCCAATACGCGCACGGATCAGTGCGTAGGCCTAGGGTGCGAGTGGATCGGTCCGCAAGCCCAATAAGGGAACGGATTGGGGATCTGTTCGCAGATCCAGTACGCGTTCGTGGTGGAATCTGAAATCTGAATAAACGGGTGGTATTCATTTAATTTGGATTTTTAGGGTGGTAAGAAAAAAAATTTCGGTCTTCTGTGGCCCACTGTTAAAATACACAGATCAGATGAATCACTGCCAGTATTACCGTGAACATAGTGACAAATGAATTATTCTGGTTTGGGTCGGCGAGATCAAAAAATCATGATTCGGAAATAATTCGGGTATAATTCGGGAATGATTCGGAATTATCTGGACGAGAGATCTCAATCCTACAGGGAAGAAAAAAAACCAAAAAAAATGTTCTGGGAAAAATTCGTGAATAATTCTTACAATTCTGGAAAAGTTCGTAAAATTCGCGAATTAATCAGAAATAATTCGGTCAAAGTTTGGTCAACCGAATAATTCGGCGTTCGGTTCGTCATTACCAAAAAAAACGAATTATTTGCGAATAATTCGCAAATCTTGTGACTATGACAGTGAACAGTAGAACAATCTAGGATATATGAATTCATATCACCTAAGGTAACAAAATATTTCTATTTGAATCTAGACCGTCCAATCAGAATTTGCACAACTATTAAAGCGGCCCGTGCATTCCATGTTGAACTGGAATCTGATCGAACAGTCTGATCCAAACATAAATATGTTGTTACCTCGTAGGATATGGATTCTTATATATGAACGATTAGGGGTGTTCATCGGTTCGGTTCGGTTGAAACCGAACCAAACTAGACAAACCAAAGTAATAATTCGGTTTCTAAATAGAACCGAACCGAACCGAACCAAAGTTTTATTTCGGTTTGTTCGGTTCAAACCAA
The DNA here is from genome assembly GCA_025461125.1 of Carex kokanica. Taxonomy (NCBI): domain Eukaryota; kingdom Viridiplantae; phylum Streptophyta; class Magnoliopsida; order Poales; family Cyperaceae; genus Carex; species Carex kokanica. The sequence continues at coordinate 58,028 of JAJGRX010000994.1, forward strand.
AATATTTTTTTTTTATTTAAAGCAATTGATTTATAATAAACCGAAGTATATAAGAAATAAACCGGGGCGGTCTGGACCAAATTCATAATATATAAAAGTTTAGTCAGTTCGGTTATTTCGGCTTTGAAAATTTTCAAACCGAACCGAATCAAAATTATAATTCGGTTTTAAAAAGCAAACCGAACTGAACCGTTAAACGGAACTATTAAAAAGCAAACCGAACCATTTAGTTCAAACTAATTCGGTTCGGTTTAAAACCGACTAAACCAACACCCTTATGTACGATGCTCAGCGCACTGATATTGCGTTATCCTTTTCTTTTCTTTTTTCCTTAAAAGGCAGCTGGTCTGCAGGTGGCTGACAAAAACAGATATTTTTGTCGACCCAACTGTAAATATTGAGTGGGTAAATTTCGGTATCAAATCAATTGTAGGTATATAACTGGTGGTGCCATTGTAAGTATACTTTCCACAAGGTGCACTGGTGATATTATTCTCCGAAGGGACTGGACGAATTAATCGAATCTCTTTTGAAATATGCGATATACCAGTAAGATGAGAGTTCCGGTACACAATTTAATAGGTGGATCTCAAACTGTTACTAATTCAAAAGGGAAGTCGATATTTTTTAATTTAATTGAAATGAAAACGTGTCGGCATCATCTTTCTATTTGCATTTATTCCCTGCAATAATGTCAGATAAGGACTAACGACGTTGGCGTAATGATTGGTTGGCTTTTTAAAATTGCTTTGTTATTTTGTAGCAATTTAATCTTGTCTACAAAACTATTGCTCCAATTCAATACAAATATTTATCAGTCAATTTTTGCATTTCCAATATAATAATTTGAGGATGTATTTAAATTTTTTATGATCAGTTGATTAGGACGGAGCCGTGGATGTAAAGAGGAGGTATGGAGGTCAATCGATTCCATTTTGTTTTTAAATTTTTATATTTATGTATGATTTTCAATATAATTTAAAATAAAATGTCAATAAACTGTAAAATTGATCACTGTTTTTCGCATGAAAATTTTATATGATTTCTCCATATATATTTGATTCTCATAGTTCGAAAATCTAGATCTGCTTTTGTATATGATATAACCATATAAGAATGCCTTTACAACATTTTACATGTCTCTATTGATGTTTTCATCAATTCGAGATAATATGGAATTATGTAATTACCGAAACTAACAGTTATTCTTCAAATATTATCAACTATATTATGAAAAGAATTTTTTATGCTAATTCCTTATGGTACATCTATTTGTATAAATTCTTTATCAATTATATCCATCCTTCTTTCAATTAAAACAAATAAGAATGCAGAAAAATGTTAAAAAAAATAGACATAAAATGAAAAAAAAAAATAGCTAAAGTAAAAAAAAAACAAAAAACAAAAAACAAATGAGAGCAATTCAGTAAATTGAAAAAGAGAAGCAAAATAAGTATTTAAGCCCACCTAGCCCATCATTGGATTAGTTGGGCCAGGCCGCAGGTCCGAATAAATAAAAATATTTATTTAAGTAAAAGAAAACAGACGAAAGAAAAAAAAAAAAAAAACTGCGACCCCTCCATTTTCGAAGACAGTTCTCCGACCCTGGCGGCCTGGCCTAGAGAAGGAAATACGTGACACGCCGTGACGTGGCGTGACAAACACGCCGTGATTTGGTCACATGACGTGACGTGACGTGACGTGATCAAAATAGTGGCAGACGATCACGTCACGCGTAGTCACGCCGTGACTACACGTGACGTGATATGACGTGACATAAATTAGTCACATTGAACTTTTTTTATATTTTAATTTAAATTGTTGAAAATTCAGAAAAAATATATCAAAAAATATAAAAATTATAAAATTTGTAAAATAAGTAAATAATGTTGCAAAAATTAACTAGTAAATAATATTCTAAAAATTGTCAAATTTTTTGGATAAAAGATATTTAAGCCCGTTTCATTAAGAAACATAGTTTTTACAAACAGCCACAAAAGAAAAGTCTGAATATACTATGAATATACTACAGAAACATAGCCTAATAGTGCTAATAGGAATATGGACTACTAGAGTTTATCCTCAAAACATGCTGGAACTGACAAAATATAACAGTACGTGATCATGTGATGTGTTTTATAACGTGACGTGACGTGACGTATAATTTTTGTTAAATACAGTCACGTCACGCAACACGTGAGTCACGTCACATAATCGACACACGTGACGTGACGTAACGTGACGTGAACGTGACGTTACGTGACGTGACTGATCACGCCGTGACAAATTTCCTTCTCTAGCCTGGCCTCTGGCCGCCCTATCCTGTTTGTTATCCGCAAAATTTTGAAACTGTCCAGTAAGATAAAACTGGAGATGATAGCTATCCATCTGTTGACCGGTTGACCGCTGATGTAATCAGGATTGACCCTCAAAAATTCAAATTCCCAGCTATAAAAACGGTGATGCCGCCATTCGTCTGTCCATTTTCTTCTTTGCCTCGAGCTCTCGATCAGATCCGCATCCACTATCTCTTCTTCTTCTTTCAGAAACTAGCTCCGTCTTTCTTTCACGATACTAGAAGAGATCTCGCCATTTAGCTATCCTTAACAAGTAAGATCTCTAGTTAACAATTCTCACTGTTTAAGCTCTTCTGTTTTGTTCACCCGCTCATGCAATTTCGTCGATTGTTTCACAACGATTTAATGATTAGCCTCCGATCTGTGCCTATGGTAGAGGTCATGACTCTTGCGTTGATGTGGAAAGATATCTCGTAGTTTCCCTGTTTTTTCAAGTTTATTTTGAGTCTATTGATTAACGGAATGATTGCAGACGCTCTAGTGTTCTCCTGTCCATAATTACAGTCCAATCCTGTCATATTCTCCAATCTGTGTTCAGTTTATATCAATAATTGATCGTATTTCATCTATTTCGTCTTGAATCGTGCTTATGTAACTAACTGAGACTGCTCAATTGTGCTTCTATATTTATGTCATTATATACTGCAATTTCATTCAAATCTATTAACTAATTCTGGTACTTACGTCATCTGGAGGATAGCTTCATTATTCCTCACTTGTAGTGTTTGCCTATGACACTAGTGATTATTCAGCTGTTTCCATGTGCTTAACTGTGCTTCTGTCAACAAATGCTTAGAGATACATCATTTCTCCAAATTTAAAAGTATTCTTCCTTTTAATCTTTATGGAACTTTGATGAACCTATGAGCAATTCTGACTTCTCTATTTGGTATATCAACATCTGCCAACTTATATTTCAAATTAGGATGCTTTTCTTTCTTATTTCGGAGCCTTCCATTATGCTTCATTTGTTTTTGTCAGATTGGACGAAGTTTAAGATAATTTTACCGAGGTAACATGACATCTCAGAAGTATTATATTTGCTGATCGTAGTAAGTGATCTTGAACCTATTCGGTATAGTAATAGGAGAATACAAACAATGTATATATTGATATATCTGTTGCAATCTGTCCATGACGTAAGAGACTTGATTGACATTTTGCAGGGAAACAGCTTTATCTGATCTCTAAATCAGATCAATCTGTGTTGCTTACTTAGATTATTATCAATAATAGAGATATAATTTGCGTTTTGTATACCTTCCTTCAGCCCCTGATGCATTGCTGAGTTTCGTTTTGTTCACTGACGTTATTAACAGGTACGCTTGCATTAGATTTTATATAATTAATTGTGGTTCTTCAATGTTTTATCTTTTAACAGTGGAACTTTTAAGTAGTTCACACTAGAAACTCAAGAATTATCTTGCCAAACCCAGTTGAAGTATCCCTCGTGGATATTTAAAGTTGGAAGATCTGACCCCCATCTTTATCTCAAAAGAACTATCTTATTTGCAGATCCTTTTCCCTAATACCAATTGTACACAGTTATCTTTTGTTATTCTCTCCAATTATTCATAAACTAACTTGAAAAAGATTTACATTTTTGTTATGCTCTCCACCATACATATTTACATTTGTTAAACATGGTTATCTTTTTGTTTATTGCAGGTCAAAGTTCAACACGTATTGTACAGAGGTGCAATAAGAAGAAAAAAGATGAGGTGCAATGCTTGCTGGAGAGAGTTGGAAAGCCGGGCTATTTCAACAACTTGTGGCCATCTATTGTGTATCCTAATTTTTCTTGACCTTTTCAAGTTAATTGAGAATTTTTGTGGATTTTCAGGATAAGCCTTCTCGAATATTAAGGTTTTGTTGGAAGAAAGAAAGTTTGAATAACTTCTTACAAATGTTTAGAAATAAGCATTTATGGTTAATGGATTTTCTTGGGCAAAAAGTACAATTACCAATTTAGAACATTCACTGTAAAAAAAACTGAAAAGTAATAATAACTTTGCTCTTCAGTAATTTCGACATTTCCACCTATGTTAATCTTACTGGAAACAAAAAAATATGGAATGCAACAATGATATTGAGCAGAGATAATTAAATTTGTCAAAGAATTTAGATAAGTAAAAAAGACAATTTGGTTAGAATCTCTTTTAAAATGTTGCCTTCATTTTACAAATTCCACAATTAACCAGTGTTTTCCAAATGAGGATATAAAGTAGGTGGTATTGTAAGAAGAAAATGACCTTAAGTTCTTTCTCCCCTACTATTGAAAAAAAGGCTGCAAAAATTTTCCCTATTTATTTTTTAATTAAACTGTACCTGAAAACTTGGTTCTAGAGCAGATGATACCCATGATTGTTTGTGAATTATTGAAAATCCTTAACATACAGAAAGGTGCAGAAGATGCTAATAAGATACTAAACAGTGATGGTGCCTGCCCAATTTGCGATCAAGTGCTTTCTAAAAGGTTTCTTATATCTCACACCAAGAGTTCTGCAATCTATAACAATAGTATACTAGCACGGGTGGAGCAGAAAATTGAGATTGAAGGGGGGGGGGGGGGTAACCGAATATAGTGTAATTTCATTTTATAAGGGAGGCCGAAAAATATTGGTTTCATACAAAAATTACGTTGTTTAATAGACGAAGTTGCAATTTATCAATTTATAGGGGGCCTACCCCACCTCTTTCCTTCAGTTCCCTCCGCCAATATAGATTAGTATGTATGAAAAACCACCTGTTACTGTACCAGATATCATTGCTATGCTGGCCTGCTCTTGTACTGAATTTACCTCTAACTTAGGTTTTACTCATGTTTGAACCATTATTTTGTAGTTCATCCTTAGTTTATGTTGACCAGCAGGGTACCAAGTACTATTAAAAAGACACTAAAGATCAACAAAATTTTACAGTTAACCAGGAACTGATATAAGTTTTGTTCTGTTGTACTTGCTGCACCAACTGTTCTTAGATATTTGTGGTTTAGTAATACTTAAGCAGGCATATTTTTTGTTTGTCAGCCTTATGCGACCAGTCGAGATGAACCCTGGAGAAGAATGGATAAATGTAAGATACATCCAACATCTTTGCTTTCTACTATTTCTGATTTAAAATTTTTTCTGCAGCATACCCCTCTGAAATGTAACCTCTTCTTTTCAGTTGTCAATGGCCGGAGTATCTCCACAGATCCGTATCCTTTTTAATCGCACAACACATTTACTTTGATCTAGCAGGCCAAAGGCCTACTAAATTTTCATTCAACAAAGAAAAATATTTACAGGGTGATTTTGTCACATGGTTAATGAGTACCTATTTTAACAGTTGCTTATCCTGTCATTACAAGTTAGCATTATAACTCGAGCTATTGACAATTAACAGTTGAAAAACTCATTATATATGCAGAATTTTCATATGTTACCTAAAGACTTTAGAAGTGTTGCATGTTTCCTGCAAAAGATACGAATAGAATACCAGAATACCATTTATAACCCTACATAATTCAGGAAATATATCTATTCCCTTAATAAGAAGGTGACTATTTTGTGATGTCTTGTTATACTTTTATTTGAAAAAGTAATATATTATACTTTATAAGATACCCAAAAGGATAAATTGGGTCTTTGTTATAAGGAGATAAGGGGCTCAAGTGATAGATATATAATCCTTTACATATGTAAATGAGTTATTTCACTTTTGCAGTACCATACATAGTATTTAGTTTATACAGGGGTTTATGAAAAGTTATTTCTTACTATATTGTACAATTTATTACTCCAAGTCCATGGCCATATACAAAACTGCACTTTAATTTTAAAGTTATTCATAATGTTGTATACTTGTATTTAACAATAACCAAAATAGAATTTTAAAGTTCATTCCTTAAAAATATAAATCAGTTATGAAGGCTACGTACAAAAGCATCATGTTCTACATTGGTCAGAAGGAACTTGAGATGCAATACAAAATGAACAATGTAGTCAGCCAATACAGACAAAAATGTGAGGCCATGCAAGCAAAATTCACAGAGAAAATGGAGGAGGTGCACAGTGCATACCAGAAAATGGCCAGAAAGTGCCAATTAATGCAGAAGGAGTTAGAGAATCTGACCAAAGACAAACAGGAGCTTCAGGAGAAATACTCTGAAAAATCCAGGTTGATCTGAATTTTTTTTATTTTTAGGAATATAACGTTGTGTTCAGATTATGCGCCCAGGGAGTAATGGACTTCTATCCGTATCAGTTCCGTTTTTCTTAGCATTTATACTTAGATTCTATTGGTGTATTTTCTGCTGAACTGAGGAGCAACCAAAGCTTAATGCAGTGGTAATGCCATTTTTCATCCTAGAAAAGAATTTAAAACAAAGCACTGTCCTGGTACCATAACCTGTAGATATTGTACTGATTTGCATTGTACTGGGTTATCCTAGGTGCCAGACAATTTATATTACAAACTTGTACATACATTAGTGCCCGTCAGTTATTTACAAACTTTCAGATGTATGAAACTGCGACAGCATTATTATAATGTTTGTCGATGCTATATATAAATATGTAATGATTATAATCACCATTATTAATATTTAATTAATCTGGCTTTTATCAGGCAGAAGAGGAAATTGGATGAGCTGTATGATCAGTTACGAGAAGAGTACGAGTCAGCCAAGCGCTCAGCAATTCAACCAGCTAAAAGCTTCCTAAGAAACCAGCCTGATTTGTTCTCTGGAATGGGCAACATGATGCAGAGGGACCCACCTCTCAGACAGGGTAATATGTGTTAATTAATTTGTTGACCAAGTTACAATTCTAAAGTCAGATTTTGTATTTCTGCTGCAACATAATTTTTTAGGGATATCAAATAAAGCTTAAACAATTGACGACAAAATACTTAATTGGTCGCACTATCAATACAATTCTGTGCTGTCTACAACACTTCTTATAGTGGCACATATGACCAATTAAACTACCAGTTTTATAGATTTGCTTTCAAGGAGCATCACATCTGCTACCACCTGGATATGCCCATACCTAGCATAAGTGATACACATCATACTGCGTTTAAAAGTATCTTAGTAAAAAATAAAACTGCAAAAGAAGAATATCAGATTATTTATGTGTTGCAGATGGGTCCAATCTTATTCCTGAAACTCCAGGGAGAGGAGAGGAGGCATGGGCCCCACCTGTAAGGCAGACAAACACCAAGAGCATACTATCAGGAGGCCCATTTGAGCTTTCAGGGGGATCACCAGTCCGCACATCCCGTAGAAGCCACGTTGAGGCTGTCAGCAGAATGCCGCCACCCCGAGCCGGGTTTGGACCCAGTTTGAGCAATGCGGCTGGGTTTGGTTCAGGCCCGAACAACCCAGCAGCCACCTTGAGGGATCTTATTTTTACTCCAGTAAATCGGCCTAGTCAATCTCGTAACCGCACAAATGTGTTCCAGTAAGCCTTCTTGAATTTAATATGAGCTTCATTTATCTACAGATGCATTATTTAGCTTCTCCAATGAATTTTTGAAAAGCCCCTTGCAGCTTTACTATTTTCACAAACTGCATTTTATTCTAGTTTACTTAATCTGTCAGCAATGTTTCATAGAAAAAACTCCTTCAGAACTTACTGATCAGGCTGATGTTTCAGGTTGTGATATGAGAAGAGCTGAAAGTTTGTCACCAATCCAGTGAATAAGCAATGTGATGACGAGGCAGACTTTACTTTCGAAATTCTTACCTTTATAACCCTGTGAATATTCTCTTGCCGTAAAGGAAAAGGCCCTGTAGAAAAATATAAGCTTTACCTGCTTTTCTTTTTCAAGCAAGTAGTTAAACACCTGCCTGCTTGTATCCGGCTCTTTGGTTTCTTTATCAAAGAAAGTTTTTGACTGTTTCACTTCTGAATTGACCTGCCATTTATTTTGTACTTCCAAAGTTGCAAAAGTTCAGCTGTTTGGCAGCACTTCTCAGCGACGTCAATTGAGAATTTTCGTATGCATAATAAATGAAATCATTCAATCAAATATCGTATTTAAGCTAAATGAACAAGTGAACAAGAGAGGGACCACTTGAATATACTTTATTTTAAGCTTTATAATATGATAAACTTTCCAATTTGTATTATTCATATATGAGATCTATATAATATGATAAACTTTCTAATTTTATCATACCTATAAATTTACTATTTAAATTTCCAATTTTATTTAATTTTGTTTAAAAATTATATATCGTCTAAGCGATCCCCTACTCCATGAACAAAGCCAGGGTTGGAACTATAAACAACCACAATTTTATTGCTTGGTGTCAAGTACAGAACATGAGAACAAGAAAACCAAACTGATGAAATGCAAAGAAACAAGATACAAAGACCCAATTGTTCCCTGACTAACCTAAAGATAAAACAAAAAAAAAGACCAATATAGACCTGCTGTTAGTTAGCATCCTTAATTTGAAAATGGTATGGGTCATAACCACCACCACAGCCTCCACCATCTCCAGACCCAAATCCACCGGAATTGACAGGCGGGGCTGACGTGCTTACGTGCAAGTCTCCGAAACCTAACAGAGAACTATCGTTAAGCACCCCTTGATCAATATCCAATGGCCAAGAATTCATGTTGCCATCATGGCCAGAGTTGGTCGCATAATCGCAGCAAAGCCGGGCCCGTTTCTCTCCTGGAACTTCAGTCCCGCCCAAAATGCCATCGTCTCCCACAGGCCCCACAAGGTGCTGGAGCATTTGCAAATCCCCAACTACCTTTACCTGTTGTACAGAGAGTTCACTGGTTGGAAAAATACTTCTAGTCCAAAATATTGGGACAATAAGGTGACATAATTAAGAATAAAAAAAAAAAATTGGACAATTGAACCCATTTTGTAGATAAACAAGAAAGAAGCACCAGAATGGACATATTTTATAGCTGAATTTCATGTTTAATAGAACTGATAAATTTTGTGTAATTGTCAGATGGCCATGTATTAGATTTTTATTTTAAAGTTGACTGGCATATATACTCTTGTTTATTTTATGCTTGTGAGTGCCAGAATACCCATCCAATTGTTACCACAGCAGTGCCAATTAATTGTAGGGCTGAAATATCATCATCATCAAAGGACTGCTAAGAAATCATTACAAGGTGTAACTGGTAAAAGAACCTTTCCTTCATAAGAGAATAGAAACAAATTATATAAATCTTTTTATTACCAAAAAGGCCAGCATCTGCTTTGGCCGGCGCTCGGTCTCTTGAACACGTTGCCACATCAGTGCCACCTTGTCATCAATAGCACGCTGCTCCTTCTTCAGGCGCACCACCTCCATAGCCACCATTGTTGTACTGCTGTCGTCATCTAAGGCACCTTCACCTTCATCTAATTCTTTCTTCTTGCCACCAGAGGCCCCACTATTACGTCTGACAATGTGCCTGAGAAGCTGGGTCTGGCCCCGCAAGAAAGAGACATGTGCGAATTCCCACCTGTCAGAATCAACCTTTCTGAAACCCTGATATGTTAAATAGTGAGTTCAATTAGTGCTGAATATATGCCTTAAAAGACTGCTGGCTCATATTATATTGGAGCATGAGAACATGATAATAAGTACAGAAGGGGCCACTGAATGTCCCCAGAAAAATTCCAAGGCATCACCAAGTCATGAAAAGGTATACTAGGCTACTAGCATCTTAGGGTATATTTTTTACAAAAAAACAGAGATATACTCACAGCATGATGCTCTGAATAGCAGAAAAATTCCAAGGCATCACCAAGTCATGAAAAGGTATACTAGGCTACTAGCATCTAAGGGTATATTTCTACAAAAAAACAGAGATATACTCACAGCAATGATGCTCTGAATAGTTTTTATTTGTCTTTCACAGCTACAATAGTGAGCTCAATCCGATGTCTATTGAAACTATAGGAGATCTGCTTTGAGATTCATGCAAAGTTAAAAGAATAGTCCAGATTTATCACTTGCACCTGAGGTACTGTTACAGATTTGCAAAATTGCCCCAAACAAGGGAAACCGAAGGGATTGCCCCAAACAATAGAATTGCATTCCTGCACAGCTTTTGTCATTTTCTACAAATCTTAACACGTTTAAAACTGACTGCACACCAAAAAAATAAAATAGCAAAAAGTCCTACATGGTAACAGTGTGTTCAGAGCTCTTACAGCCTGTTTATTATGGCTTATTGCAAACTTCTTGGAGAAACAAATTTACAGTTCTGTGAGATTACTTCAGTCATTGTATATGAAAACTTAACACGTTTAAGTAGGTGCATCGCCACAATAAAAATAAAGAAACTAAAAGAGTCAGTACATCGCGGCAGTGTTTTCAGAATTCTTGTCTGATTGAAGTTATTTGGTTAGTTTTTGCTTTTTAGCCTATGCATCTCCATGGTAAATTAGTTCAACATCTCAATAATTTGTATCCTCCCAAATTATTCCACAACATTGCAATTAAACAAAACCTTGGTCATAAGCTCATCCATATATTTAGCGTAACCAAGTCCGTATCCCCCCGAGGTACTAACACTCGTATGTGTCTACATGTGTCCAGAATCATTTTACAGAAATGATATAATCAGATTAAACTTGAACATGTCACAAATACGAATTACCTCAGAGTTAAGGATCCGGTTCCGTATTCATGGGTCCTGGGTTCAAATCACGCTTTTTTAAGTAAAACTAGAGTGTTCTTGATCTCGATCATCAAAAGATTTGACGAGCTTAACTCTAAAATCTATCGAATTCACTTCAATCACAAATCCAAACTGTTTAAAACTATCTACTTCACTAGTGAAACATTTACGTGTCAAAATTATAAATTTTTGAATTAATTTAGTATAAAGTCAAGCAGTCATAAAAGATGAAAATGAAACTATTAAAATTTTATAAACTTCTTTTTTCTTTTACCGCTTAACTTTATACTAAATTAATTCAAAAAATTATATATTTGACATGTAAACCCATGACTCTTGAAGTAGATGGACTTCAAGAGTTTAAATTCATCATATAAAGACATTCTAGTTTTACTCTTCTTTTTAAGCATAATTTTGTGGCTTACCTCATCAGAGCAGATTGTCCATGCCAATTGCTGTCTTGTGCCAATCTGTTTCTACCCCGTGTCTGGCGGTGTTTGCCCGTGTCCATGCCATGCCATGGTCCACAACCCCATCACTCAGGCAAGCACGTCAATCGACATGGCACCGTGGTCCACAACCCAAGGCTGCGCGTGTCGTGTTTGTGTGTCACGTGTTTTTATGAATTCACTACCTCCAACCCCGCCCACTCCCTCTCAAAAAAGACAAATTATTAGGAGCTACAACATCAAAAAAATTTCTAAAATTTTCAGGGATGTAACGTTTAAGTACTCCTAATAACAAATAGATACTAAATTAGTGGACCAATTTTTCAAAACTCAGCTAAATTTGCAAATAAAATTAAAGATCAATCATTAACAAGTTTTAGTAGCGTGTGGTGCAGCTCCAAAAATATTGTTCAAGCTCCATACCCCTTAACCCCACAAACGAATTAAAAGCAAAAAAATTCAGGGTACGTAGAAATTTTATCTGAATATATATATATATAGATGGGCTAATTTGCTTTGAGAATTAAAGAGGGTGTTTTACTTTGCGCTTATATTTTCATTTTCAAAGTTCAAATAGTCGACTCGAACCTTCCGAAATGTTCTTCGTATTAAAATGTGATTCGTATTAAAATGTGAAGAAAGACCAAATTTTACAATTTTTGAATTTTTTTTACTATTTTTCAGAATTTTTTAAAATCATCACTTTACCGAACTTTTTATTATTTTTTTTATTTAATGAAAAATTGTGATTTTCAAATATTATGAAAAAATAATAAAAAATTTCCAAAAATGTAAAATTTAGTCTACAATCACATTTTAATATGAAGAACATATTGAAAGGTTCGAATCAACTATTTGAACTTTGAAAACGAAAATAAGAACACAGAGTAAAATACCTCTTTAATTCCCAAAGCAAGTAAAATACCCTCTTTAATTCCCTATATATATATTTACCAATACAAAAATTACCTACATAAGTATTGAGTTGTCGAACGAAGCTAGAGAAGTTGCTATGCTTAAAATGTGCCGGGAGCAGTGTCTGAGAGAAAACAAACGGATCTATCACAATGAAGGTATTGTTATCCTTTCCCCATGAAATGACCGAATCGGTCGCCGGATCGTTCACCATCCGATATGTTTTCACCACAAACGGGGCCGCCACCGCCACCGCCACGTCAGCGCTGCCACCACTGTTGCTGACTCCTGCACGAACAAATCCATTGACAGCATTCATGCTATTGTTACCATCCCTTTCCATGGTACTTTCAATTTAGGCAAGCTTGCTAAAGATAGTAATGCTGTTGACAAGTTTGATAAGTTGTGTCCTTATGTAGGCTTATTTTTTTCCAAACGATCGTTGGAGATGTTTTGCTCGTGAACTTGGTGCATGGATTACATGTGGACTAGAATAATGTACTATGCATTTTTTAATATTGCTACAGTTTTGAATTTCTTATATTCCGCGTCTAATTAGATAAATTTTTGTAGTATAACATAAAAAAAAGTTAGATTTTGATTGTAAAACTTCTATCAGAAAATAAAAACAAAAACTTTGTATAGTATATTGTTTGTTGCTAAAATAAAATAAAATTGAGGAGAGTTCAAATGCATCGTGATTTTATGCTCCAATATGCTCCACATCTTTTATCTCTGAATTTAGTCTCCAAGCATATTTTATTATTCATATTGAGCGGTTTGAATCGACTGTTCGGACAAATGAAAATAAAGAATATGGAGCATGAAAGCTATGTCGTCTCTCTTATGCGGTACACTTACAAATGAAAATAATTATCCTATGCGGTACACTTACATGAAAGCTATGTCGTCTCTCTTCAAGCGCCAGGAGGCGACTCTCAAAGCGATTGCCAAAAGCCACGCCATTTACCCTCACCAAGCCAGCCGTACCTACGCCCAAGTAGCAGCCTACGCCCCCCAGCAGTTAATGAAGCAAGAACCTACACCCAAGTAGCAGCCCACGCCACCCCAACAGTAAATGAAGCGAGAACCACCCAGGCGAGTCTCCCACTGCGACAGGAAGCAACCATTAAGGCTATCCAAAGAGCCAACCAGGAGGCAACAGCAAGAAGCTTACCTGACACAGGGAAACATACCTTGGAGCAAGAGACAAAAGGATATCGGGACGAAACATCAAAAGGGAAGGAAGGTAATAGCTCTCAACAACCAAAGGAAGGTGAGTGGACAACAGTAAAGAGGAAAAGATATGCGCGCAAAATGCAAAGCAGTAAATTCACCAATCCTCTTCTTGAAAAGAAACTGCAAGCATTAAAAGGCCAAGGAAAATGTTATAGATGCCTAGAGCGAGGCCACACGCAAGTGAACTGCAGGAACAATATTAAATGCTTTACGTGCAACAAGCACGGCCATACCTCGGGGAAATGCAACAAGAAAAAGGAACACAACCTTGCAAGGTATACAAATAGACCCCAAGGAAACGAGACAGCAACAAAAATTCAGTTCAAAGGAGAGAAGGCAACCACTCATAACACAGAAAAACCCACAACTGAAAACAAGAAAGAGACAATGGATAACTGGCAAACCATGCCCATGATGCTGGAAAATCGCCTACCAGGGGCCAGACCTGACCAGCAGACAGCCTATGTGAACAATCGAGAAGGATTCCATCCTTCTAATGAGGCGCTAGACAGAGCAGCGGCAGTGCACGCTGGCCCTAACGTCAACAAGCACACGCTACCGCAAAGGTTGGCTACGACTCTGGCCGCTCAGCTGGGACAGCACCCACGAGATTTTGAAATCGGCCAAGTTGATCCAGCCATGGCAAGCAACATTGTGATCTTCCCGACAAAAGACCTTCGCAACCATGCTGTCAGCGTAGGAGTCTTCGCAGTTGATTACAACTCCTATGTGCAGCTTGCTGAATGGAAAAGGCCTCAAGGCATGGTTTACGACCCCCTTGAATACAAGGCAAGGCTCCACATCTCTGGAGTACCCCCACACAACTGTAACATCGACGATATAGACCAACTGTTAGCGGGTCTGGGGCATGTCACAAAAATGGCCCCGGTTTTCAGAAATGGAAACTATTGTTCTGTCAGGGTCATGATAGCTTGCCAAAACCCAATTCTTATAACGGCCACCCTCCTAATGCGTTCACACCCGTATGCGAAACTAGTTCGCGTGAAATTAGAGGGATGGCTCCACATTCCAATCGGTCCTACGCTACCGGGAGGAGGGGACAGCAGGATCAATGATCCGAGACAAGGTGAAGCACGTAGACCACCACAGAACCGCCGTCGACACACTCCTCCCTCGAGTGACAACTCTGAAACCGATGAATACCATAGGGGAGCTGATTCGGCCTATTCAAGAAGGGAGCGGCAAGCTCAGCAATGGCGATTGGGAAGCCCGCAAATGGAGCGCCCATTTCTACTCGAAACTAGAGAAATGGAAAAGGGTCAAAACTCGGCACCCGAGCTGAGGTTCGTACTACTCAGTAAGCAGAACAGTGTCAGCAAGGACGCGACAAAAGGGGGATTTTCTGCTCTTGGGGATGAAACCGCACTGTCAAACATCACCAAAACGGTAGAGACAGCTGGTGAGAACGAAGGAAAGGAAAGCGATGTGCAGGGAAGTACCCTGTATGTAGCCTTTTCAACTGCCTTGGGCAGTGTTTTTCTCCACGCGCAGCACAACCAGACAAAACAGACAGCTTTGCACAAAAATCAGTTTTCTCAATCCTAAACACTACCCAGGTGGCATGCGCAACATAGAGGTTTCCCCAGATATTTTCTGCATAAAAGAAATAGAAAAGCAGGACCCAATTCAAAACCCAACAGGATTAATTATCTCACTCCAAGGCCCAGCGAACACAGCCCCCACTAATGGCCCAGTTTTTTTAGATAAACAACAGATAATCCAAGAAGGTGATATTTCGGGCTTTGTAGAAACAACTTTTCCAACAGGGGCTGACTTAACACATGAAGAGTTAGATGCCCCACCGGGCTTTGAAGGTCCTCCACGGTTCAAAGAAGAACAACAAGTCAGAAGAAGTCCAAGGCTTAAGAAAAAAGATGATGGCCGATATGTCTCTGCAATAGAAAAGGCTCGCATAGTGCTGGGATATGAAAGTAATGCATATACCACGCCTATGAGAAACAAGAGGAAGCACTTGCACACCGAAACTGTTCAGATGGATTACCTTCGCAACTATGACCCGCTGACGATTGCCCAAGCCGAACTGATAGCGATCACGGCAGGAGCAGAAGTTAGCAAAGAGATGGAGGCACGGTTTGAATCTATGGTGCGCAATGAAGGTGGCAGTTCAGATCTGG
This sequence comes from Carex kokanica, assembly GCA_025461125.1. Classification (NCBI taxonomy): domain Eukaryota; kingdom Viridiplantae; phylum Streptophyta; class Magnoliopsida; order Poales; family Cyperaceae; genus Carex; species Carex kokanica. Next base: position 73,778 of record JAJGRX010000994.1, read on the forward strand.
TACGCAACAATGAGGACAACTCAAGCATGGCACCAGTCAACTAGAAGAAGAGATAGGGTGGAAGGATGCGGTTTCATAGCATCAGGTCTTATTTGTTTTGTATTAGTTAAGGAGTCTATTTAATTTTTTATGTTAAGGGATGAGGTCAGATTAGTACAGGTTAGAAGCATGGAGGTGTTGGTTCATTTTAAATTTCAAGGCTGGAAGCCTTTGTATCCTGCACTGTTTTTAGAGAAAAAGATGGTGTTTACTGTGTTTAAATGAGTCAAAACATCAAACTCAAATTCATGTCGTGGAATGTTAGAGGTTTAAATGAAAGAAAAAAGAGATTAGCAGTGAGGGAAACCTTTTTGATAGAAAAACCAGATTTGATATGTTTACAAGAAACAAAGTTGGAAGCAATCGACGCAAGAAAGCTTAGAGAAATCTGTGGCCTAAGATTACAACAACACCAAGTTTTACAAGCACAAGGGACTAGGGGCGGCATCTTGATTGCATGGACTCCGACCAAGTTCACTCTCATGCAGTCAGAAACAAGAACATTTAGCTTAAGTATATTACTTAAGAACAATGTGGATGGAACTCAATTTTGGTTTTCGGGGATTTATGGGCCATCAACACAGCAGGGACGCAACATGTTTCATGAAGAGCTGGCTGAAAAAAAACCAATGGATGGCACACCATGGATCATAGGAGGAGATCTAAACACCACAATGGAACCGGAAGATAGAAACAACAACACGCAAGAGGAGGCAAGAACAACACTAAATTTTGCAAATTTGATTTCATCATTGGGACTAATCAACACAACACTACATGGAAGACACTTCACATGGTCTAATGAAAGGCAACAACCACACATGGCAAGGCTAGACAGATTTTTAATCTCAACAGAATGGAATAGGAAATTCCCAAATTCGAATCAAAGGGCATTGGCAAACACCTCATCAGATCATTGTCCCATCTTATACACGGCGCGAACAAGTTGGGACAAGTCAATGATCTTTAGATTTGAAAATTGTTAGTTAAGATTGCCACAATTTACAGAGATGATCACCGAAACATGGCTCAATCTCGGCCAGGCACGAACAGCAATTCAATTGAAATCAAAACTGTTAGCAATTCAGAGAAGCATAAGAGACTGGACGAAGAATAGAACAGGTAACATCAAGAAACAAATTCAGATATGCAGAGACTATCTTGAATGGACAGACAAAGTCAAAGAAAGAAGATGCCTCACCCAGCTTGAGAAATACCTTGTGGCAATAATCAAAGCAAGATACGTGGAGTTAGCAGTACAAGAAGAGGATATGTGGAGACAAACGGCACGCATCAGATGGGAATTAGAAGGCGACAAAGGTACGAGATATTTCCACACACTTGCGTCAATAGCAAAGAACAAAAACTCAATTGCTGAAATTGAAAATCACGGAATAACATGCTCGGATCAAACATCAAAGGCAAAGGTTTTTTTCGATCACTATGTCAATTTGGTTGGCACGCAATCCAATTCAGTACCGCACATCCAATGGGACAACCTGTATCCAACAACAGATGAGGCATCAGAGTTGGGCACCTTAGCGATGCCGATCACCACGCAAGAAGTAAAGGAGGCAATACATCAATGGCCGAATCACAAGAGTCCGGGACCAGACGGCTTTTCCGGAGAATTCTACAAACATTTTTGTGAACTCATAGCACCAGAGCTTTGCTCAGTCTACCAAAATGCAGCAATAAAAGGTGAACCACTGACACTTTTGAACAACTCATACATTGTACTACTGCCAAAGAAGCCAGCCCCTAGCACGGTCCAAGACTATCGCCCAATAAGCCTATTGCATGGTGTCCAAATTTTTTTTTCAAAGGTGTTAGCAAATCGACTACAACATAGGCTACCGAAGATGTTGCACAATGCACAGACGGGGTTTCAGAAAAATCGACACATCGCGGAAAGCTTCATATACGCGCAATGCATACTCCACAGAGCTAAGCAAAGTAAACTACCAATTGCTATTTTCAAGGCAGACTTTGCAAAAGCATTTGATACAATCAGTTGGGAGTTCATAATCGAGGTCATGCGGCATCAAGGCTTTCCGCGAGAATGGCTATCCTGGATAGAAAAATTAGTCCTAACCGGCTCCTCACAAATCATGATAAACGGCCTTTTAGGGAAAAAGATTGTGCTAAAGCGAGGGGTCGGGCAGGGAGACCCTCTCTCTCCGCTTCTTTTCATTCTAGCAATCGATTTTCTTGCTCGTTACACTCAGAAGCTCGCAGACATACAAGCATTGAGAATGCCTTTTCAAGGAATGACGCCGTGTTTGCTCTATGCGGATGATGCATTATTTTTTGTCAAGCCTAAAACTCAACAGTTGCAAGCTCTGCAGATCATGCTCACGGTCTTTCAAAACGTGTCAGGGCTATCGGTTAATTTGACCAAGTCAGAGTTAGTGGTTTCCATGGGCACTCGGGAAGATCAGCAAGAATTGGCAAATGTCCTTGGTTGTAAATTGGGTGTGTTTCCCTTTACATACTTAGGACTTCCACTATCAAACAAAAGGTTACCGAAAACATCATACTTACCTCTGATCCAGAAAATGAACAAGCGCCTCGCAGGATGGGCAGCCAAGCATCTATCCATTGCAGGTAGGATAATTCTGATAAACGCAGTCTTAACATCCATACCAACATATTTCATGACATGCCTAAAATTACCCAAATGGGTAATTAGCAAGATGGATAAGATACGAAGGACATTCCTATGGCATGGGGTGTCAGCAGAATCAAAGAAAATGAGCTTGGTCAACTGGAAGGTCGTATGTTCACCGAAGGGCTTTGGAGGGCTTGGAGTCATGGATTTGGAGGCATTTAACCAGGCATTAATCATCAAATGGATATGGCAATGGGGAAGACCGGAAACAACCTTATGGAAACCGCCTATGCAACATTGTGTCATGCCACAAACACTTTTACCAGACGTGCCCATATTCACAAGAGAAGCGAAGGAGTTTACACCGTTCTGTCGTATGTCCTTCGACTACAAACCGGGTAATGGACAGAAAATCTCTCTTTGGCACCACAACTGGGGTAATGGAATATTAAGGATAGAACTACACAACTTATACACGCATGCTCATGATCCCAACATCACCTTGTCAAAAGCTGCACGAACCAGAACAATACGGGAACTATTCAAGCATAGGCTAACAGAAAAGGCAAGTGAAGAACTGGAAATTCTGGAGCAAAAGATGACACATGTCACATTAATACAAGCGCAAGAAGATGGCATAGCATGGCGATGGTCGGATACAGGACTCTACACAGTGAGAAGCGCATACCAAAGATTGAAAGATGAACCTAGAATACGAAGTTCGATACACCGCATTTGGAAATTACGAACACCACCGCGAATGAAGGTTTTTGGATGGCTATTGCTTAAGAATAGGTTACTGACAATTGATAACCTCAAAAAGAGGGGTTTTCAATTAGTTAGTAGATGTGTCTTATGCAAGATGGATCAAGAGACTCGGCGTCACCTTTTCAACCACTGCACCTTTGCTACAGAGTTGTATGAAGAGATGACACGAGCAATACCAGAAAGGATGCCTTTAGCGAATGCTGCTACATCAAGAATACAGGCCCTAGTAAGCGCAAGAACCCCAGTACAACAAAAGTCGACGCTATTAATCACACAATTTGTAATCTGGCGCGAGCGTTGTGCCAGAACATTCACAGACAACATCAAGACCATCGAGGAGCTTAGGAATGAAGTGCTTTGGCAAATGCAGTTTTACGAAGCGAGAACACGCACTACCGCAACAAATTAGACAAGGAAGCATGGATGGAATAAAATAGCAAAACCCCATGCGAATTTGGGAGGGAGGAGTGACTGGTACCAACGTGCGTACCAGCTCATACATGCCCAGTCGCTAATTTTCTCTTTCTTTTCTTTTCTCTTTTCTTTTTTTCTTTTTTTCCTTTTGATTTTATTTACCTTCCGATTTCAGCTCAAATGTTTTGAGCAATGTTTTCATTTTCCTTTGGTGGTTACCACCCTTGTGTAACGGATCCTTTTATTCAATTAAATGCGGGCACGACCTCCATTTTTCTTCAAAAAAAGAATATGGAGCATATTAAAGCCCAAAATCATATTACATTTGAACCCTCCTCAATAAAATTTATATATATTCTAACAAGTTTAACACTCCAAATTTTTTACAATTATATTTGATAGTCACACATCAACCTTCCTCTTTTAATTATTAAATTCAACCCTCTACATTTAGCAAACAATGTGGACTTTCTACCAGCAAGCATTCAGTGTATTATGCTGCAAAAACTAGTATCTCGTACTAACATACTATGATCTATATATTAAATGCTGCGACCGGTCTTGATGAGTGTTGAGATGAGAGAAGTTTGGAGGCGACAGGTGACAAAAATAGGAGGACGCGTGGCCTCTTTCCGGACCCTTGCGTGTCATCCCACCCACAAATAAATTAGCTGATGCGCCTTCTAAGGAGATCCCACTTTGTGCACCCCTAATTATCACAATAATTTTAATATAAGGAGGGATCGGATTACACCGTTTTTTTTTTTTACACATTTTGACACCTATCATTTTCAAAGTCCAAATAATCGATCCAAACCGTTCAACATGATGGATATATTAAAATGTGCTTGGAGATCAAATTTTACATTTTTTTTATTTTTTTTACTATTGATTAAGATGGTTACAAAATCGTTGTTTTCAGACCATTGAAAAACAACGATTTTGTAACCATTTTAATCAATAGTAAAAAAATTCAAAAAATGTAAAATTTGATCTCCAAGCACATTTTAATATGGTGATCATGTTGAACTGTTCGGATCAACTGTTTGGATTTTGAAATTGGAAAATTGACCTATAAAAAAACAATGTCAAGATGTGTCAAAAAAAAGAGTGTAATTGAATCCCTCCTCTTGTAATATATATGTATAGCACTAAATATTAATACTCCAAAATTTTCAAAATATGTCACTACAAATAAAAACATAAAATATGTCACTGTAATAAAATCTTAGAAAACCAAGTTATACCAACAATATATCTGAACCGCTCAGTGTTATATGTGACATTCAAGAACGTTCAATTTTTGTCATTTTTCTTTCAACCAATAAAATAGTAAAAAAATTCAAAAAATTTGAATGTTTGGTTTCTAAAATATTTTGATATGACAATTACATTTGACTGTTTGGATCTACTGTTTAGTAGAATATATGGCCTACACGCTATGCAGTAGGTTGTATTTCTCTTCCCTTCAATTATAAATTGAATTGGTTAAAACAATAAAAAAAATATTAACTTATAAATTAAACTTTAAATGCTTATAGCATGTTTTTAGTTTCTATGGAGCTATACATTAGATTATATGAAACACAGTAAAATATGTACAAATAATTTAAATATATAGCAATATATCTGCAGCATTGAAATAAGATGAAGAGATTATAAGGTGCTGTTTTTACTATAACATAAAACAACATAATAGTAAATAATGCATATATGTTTTGTATTATTATTTTATTTTTTCTAGTCCTATTGAAAAATAAACATTCCTATCAGTAAATTTAATGCCAACGATCCGAATTTTTTATTTATAACGTAATAAAAAAAATAAACCAAAACACCTATGTTTGGTCAGAATTTTAAAAATACCCAGGCCGCTAAACGTCTCTGCAGCTCCAAAGACTGGGGGCCGCAAATTGGCCATGCGGTCCCTGTCTAGGGGCCTCCAAATGAAATAACGGCTCCATTTTTTTTTTTACAAAAATTTTATTAACTAAAAAACAAAAAAAACTTTGTTCTCTATGTCGAATGTTTATTGTTCTCTATGCCGTTCAAAATAAAACAACCATTTTTATTGTTCTCTGAAAGGAGATAGGAGTAGGTCCGATGTGCATCGGACCTGGAGTTAGGTTCAATTAGCTCTATCACCGTACGATTAGCATCAAGATTTATGCGCACGGAATTGATACAGTCTTGCACGGATTTTGATGCATAGCACACGAATCTTGATGCAAATCGGATGGTCATCACACCCATCGAACCAAGGTAGGTCCGATGGGCATCGAACCTACTCTCATTCCCTCTGAAAGAGCTTATTTTTGTTCTTAATAACAATACAATCCTTGAACCTATTATATTTATCGAAATAATCTACTTAATGTTGTATAAACCTATAAATTTGTTTGTGTCAAGACAACATTTTGACACGTACACATAAATTTTTAAAATATACTTAAAACTCAATCGATATTAAAAAACAAATATTATCGCTCCTGTTCCTATTTTGTCAGAGGGCCTGATAAGGGTGTGCAAACCAGTAGACACTCGACAGCCCACAACAAAGGTCATGGATGGAAGTTCTCTTCTCCCTGAATCTGCTGCTTTTGGGCTTTTACTGTATACATTTTACCCCTCCTGATTGTTTGTACGGACTCAACAGGCAACACCTTGTCTCATCCAATGGGAAACGATTACCAATTTTAGCACCGCATTTGTTTGAAGAACGTTGCATGGGCAGGACAGTGTTGTTGTTTGTGATACCAGGCAGGATATGAGGTGGGGGAGATCTGGTGCTAGCAGTCACAGTCGTCGGGTCATTGTAAAGTAGGGATGTGTTCAGCTCTCATTGGTCCAAATAATTGTAAGGTAGAGATGTGTTAACCTCTCATTGTTCCAAATAATTTGTGGGGCCCATGTTGCGCTTTGTCCTTATACGACTCCAGGGGATTTGGTCCTTGTTATTGTACTGCGTGTTGGTTTTTGAAATTGCACGTTACCAATTTATCACCCCAAAGTAATTTTATACGGGACCATAAAAATTTGAATTTTTTTTATAAATCATAATTAAAAAAAATATTTTTACGAAACTAACATGATTATTTTTTTTTTTACAAAAATCATAAGAACCGAAATGCCATTTCGGTCTGCCATTTTTTTTATTTCGGACTGAAATGTCATTTCGGTCTGGTCTCCTTTTTGAATTTTGTATGGCGGCTCATATGAAAAATTGTGAAACCAGTACCACAAAAAATCCAAAAAGTTGACCGGATCGAAATGTCATTTCCGTCCGGAATAAAAAAAAATAACTGACCGAAATGACATTTCAGTTCTTATAGTTTTTGTAAAAAAAAAAGTAATCATGTTAGTTTCGTAACAAAAAAAAATTAATTATGGTTTATAAAAAAAAATACTAAAAATTTGGTGAGTTAAAAAAATAGACTGACAAATAAATTAGTTTGATGATTTTAATAATTATTAAAAATAATTTACAATGTCAAAATCAGTAACATTAAGTAAAAATTAAAATATAATTTAATACTTTATACACATAATGATAAAATTTGATTAAAGTTTTGTCGTTAATTAAATAATATAAAATTACAATAGTCCATAATTAACAATATTTGATAAAACATCAAATGATATTTAAGTTGTAGAAAAATTGATACACAGTCAATCTATAAGAAAAAATTATGTACATGATTTTTTATTTAATTTTTTTTAACATGATTTGAAAAACTATTACTAAAATTATTAAAATAATTAAACTGTTGTTAGCGAATCATAATTCATGAAATTTTGAGATAGTAATAGGTAGTGATACAGTCATATGGCAAACAATTTCAATTTTCATACTGATATTATAGTTAAGATGAATAAAAATTTACATAAAATTTATCGATTGTTTTTTAGTTAACACGTTTATTTTTATTGATCTATGTATCTTATACTAAGCGCGCTGGACTTAAATAACTTGTACCTACAACATGTAAGGTAAATTGTGACTATTTGCGAGGGTATATCGACAGAAATGTGTTTTTTCTATTAGCGACAAGAGTATCCGGGAGGGTATACTGACAATATCCCTTGCAGATACTATGTCCAATTATTGTAGTGATGTACACAGCTTCTGAACTCTGAAGTAATTAGAAGATCAAAATTAATAAATTTTGTTACAATTTTGAACTTTGAAATATGGTGATATAATATGTGACAACAAAAACCATTGTAATAATCTCTTATGTTTTATCACGGTCATTATAATAAATTTTAGATTTGGCAGTAACTCGGCGAAATAAAGAAAAATCAGATTTAAATATGATACAACTATAGTTCGTTATCAATTCACCTTTTGTTCATATGCAGATAGTATAGCAAAGTAATAATGCTTGTTGTAGCACCCCCTCATGTTTCTATTTTAGCTATAATAATAAATTAAACTATATAACATTTCCTGAATAAGATATTATTAGTGAAACTTATAAAATTTGTATTCATTTTATAAATACCAGTTTAATATATTATTTATATAATAAAATAATAAATAACACTCAAAATTATGTCCAAATTATAAATTTATTATTTTGAATTACAAATTGTTGTATTACTACTCCACCAACTACAAAAGCCACTTAAAGGAAATTCTTTTATTGGTAGAAATTAATAAAAAAGAAGAGAGAGAAATAGAAAGAGTACATGAGTTGTAATATTGGTAGAAAGATCGGTAAAATTCTTACTGGTTTAAAAAATCAAAAAGTTTGGACCGGTAGGAATTCTACCGATCCAAACTTAGTTTTGTTTTTTAAATCTGATTTTTAGATGGAGGGAATTCTTATATTAGATTTTTAGTAAAATATGAAAAGTTTTTCAAAATTGATAGAATATTTCTATTATATCTAAATTTTAAGATACTCAATCTATTTTTATAAAAAAAAAATATTTTACTAGAAAAAATGAAAAGAAAAAAAACAAATTGATTTTTAGACCGGTAAGATGTACCGGTCTTTCTACCAATATTACAACTCATGTACTTTTTCTATTTCTCTCTTTTTTTTATGAATTTCTACCAATAAAAAAATTTCTAAAGGAAAGAAGAACAGAAACAGGCTGTTCCATAGGATACTGCACACCTGTCTTGCAACACGCATAACCAAACAGCACAGGTGTCAGTTGGTTGATAGCGTTGCATGGGAATGAGAGTAGGTCCGATGCCCATCGGACCTACCTTGGTTCGATGGGTGATATGACCATCCGATATGCATCAAGATTCGTGTTTTATGCATCAAAATCCGTGTACGACGGTATCAATTTCCGTGCACATAGATCTTGATGCTAATCGTACGGTGATAGAGCTAATTGAACCTAACCATCGGACCTACTCCTATCTCCGTTGCATGTGTCAATTGGTTCGAGATCTACATTGGATTCTCCTGTTTTCTCCTACCAGTCTGCCCAATCCTAATTTGTGGTTTGCACTTAGCTGTCTCTTTCTGTATAGATACTGTGGGCCTGCCTCAGGTCAATATATATAAGATTAAACTTTATTTCTTCTTTTCACTCATTTATATAATATAATATATAAAGATAAAAGACAACCCCCTCTTTTGCTAAAAAGAAAGAAAACGAAAGAACGACAACCTCTCTCGTGAGATTTAATGGGATTTTTCCAGTAGATGTTCGAATGGGAAATTTTTTATGGGTAGAAATTAATAGAAAAGAAGAGAGAGAAATAGGAAGAGTACATCAGTTTTTATATTAGTAGAAAGATCGGTATGATTTTTACCGATTTTAAAAATAAAAAAGTTTGGATCGGTACGAATTATAATGATCCAAACTTAGTTTTTTTTTTAAAAAAAATTTGATGTATAGATGGAGAGAATTCTTATCTTAGATTTCTAGTAAAATATGAATTTTTTTTTCAAAAAAGATATAATTTTTCTATTATATCTAAATTTTAAGATACTCTATCTATTTTCATTAAAAAAATTATTATTAGAAAAAAATGAAAGGAAAAAAACAAACTGGTTTTTGGATCGGTAAGAATTTACCGATCTTCCTACTAATATAAGAACTGATATACTCTTTCTATTTCTCTCTCTTCTTTTCTATTAATTTCTACCAATAAAAAATATCCGTTCGAATGGGCTATTTTGACCTATTTATTCTCATCTTGGATCCCATCTCGGTTCCAGAGCCAGTACAATTTGATGGGGAAAAAAAATCACAGATCCGGACTACATTTGTTTCCCAGTTTGTTGCCTCTCTCTCTCCTCTCTTCTCGTTTCAAGTTTTCTCTCTTCAGTGAGGGTTTGCTCCTCTTATTCTCCATATTAAAATGTATTTGGAGAATTTAACTACATAATTATTTTAAATTACACAATTATATATAGTTCTTTTTTTATAATTTTTTGTTTTCAATAAGTAAGAAATTTAAATAGAAATACATATTTTATAAAAAAATTAAGATTTCTCAAAGTTAATCTCACGAAACATGCAACCGAATACTCATTTCAACACATTTTCAAAATCAATCATGTATGTATCTGTATCTATGAATTTTCACTTTCTCAAAAGTGATTTCTCATTCTATGTAATTTTGTGATAAACGAACATGTTCTTAAAGCCACCAAATCATACATGTGTTGAGGATAAAAATGAAAATATAGCTAAATTTGTCTTCCTCATCAAGTTTGAGAACGCCACCTATTTGATCTTTCAAAATAATATGATTTTTTTAAGTTTAGTGGGCAGTACCAATTTCATTAATAAAGAAAAGTATTTAAAAGGTGCTAGAGTTGTGAAATATACTCAAGCTATAGCAAATGCATAGATTGTAGAAAGCACAAATATCCATGCGGTGAGACTGATTTTTGTATAACCAATAGATTGTAGAAAGTACAAATATCATTTTCTTCCCCCACTAAATCAACAATGCAGTGAGACTGTTTTTTGTAAATCATCCAAGCAGTGCTCCTAAATATTTATGTTTATTTCTAAATAAATAAATAAATCGCAATCAGTTGTTCTTTGCGTGGATGATAAAGAAATTTGAAACCCCTCTCGTTTAAATTTTTAATCAGTTGTTCCGGATTAATTGTCGAAATTTTTAGTTAGCTCCTTCAAGAAAAAAAAAATCCAGAGTTGGAATTTTATTGGTCAATTTCGAATCATAATAGGAATGCATATTTGGTCGGCGCAAACTTGGTGGCACGCTCAACATGTTCTCCATATTGAAATGTGCTTGGAGACCAAATTTTACATTTTTTGGAATTTTTTTACTATTTATTAAGCCACTTTGAAAATCGCAGATCCGGATGAATAGTAAAAAACAGTAAAAAATTCTGGACCATTCGATCAGCGATTTTCAAAATGGCTTAATAAATAGTACAAAAATTCCAAAAAATATAAAATTTGGTCTCCAAGCACATTTCAATATGGAGAACATATTGAGCGGTTCGGATCGGTTGTTTAGATTTTCAAAATAAAAATATGAGCGTGAAGTAAAAATGACATCTTACTTCGCAACTCACCATAGCCCAGCTCTATATATATATATATAGGGTCCGGCTAATTTGCTGCCGGCAGCATTTTAGCCGGAGGTGCTGCCGCCCCTTTTACTGTTTTGTGATGTCCAAACAACAAATTCAAAGCGTTAGATGTTTAATCTATATTATAATCTACTTGGAGACCAAATTTTACATTTTTTGGAATTTTTTTACTATATATTAAGATGGTTTGAAAACCGCTGTTTTTAACGCTGCAGAAATTTACTGAAAACAGCGGTTTTCAAACCATCTTAATATATAGTAAAAAAATTCCAAAAAATGTAAAATTTGGTCTCCAAATAGATTATAATATAGATTAAACATCTAACGGTTTGAATTTGTTGTTTGGACATCACAAAACAGTAAAAGGGGCGGCAGCACCTCCGGCTAAAATGCTGCCGGCAGCAAATTAGCCGGACCCTATATATATATATATATGCATATCAGTCACTCACCTTCTTAATCTGGGAGTGGAGGCGGTTTAATAGACATCAGACTAATTCAGTCGGAGTCATTCAATCTATATTAAGTTCGTGCGATCTTGATCAGCACAAATTTTAAAATTATTTGTACGAATCTTGATACAAATCGGACAGCTCTTAACTGATCAGACTGATTTGGTCAGATACTCACCGAACCGACCCGATTCCTTTGATCTGTGCTGAACCTGCAGTTCCGCTTTTACTTTTCGTCCATAATGAATTGCAAATGTAGAAACAATAATGAGAAAAAAAGAAAGAAAGAAAGGAGGTGTTGATCAAAATGTAGGAGAAATCGATGACAAAACAATGAATGAAATGAATAATTTGGGAAAAGACAAGTGAACTATATATCAGAGGAGACAAATAGACATTTGGATGTGTGAAGCACTGAAGCTCATGTCATCATCGACTCTATTTATGGACTTAGTTTTGTTACTAAAAGTTTGCTCACATATTTTGTTTGGTGGTCAGTATGGTTTGGACTTTGGATAGAGGTTGAATGAGATTAATTGGTCTTTATTGAATACTTTTTATGTATTTATATTATATTTTTTATATAATTTAGAATAAAATATTATAAATGCTGTAAAATTAATATTTATTTGCAACATAACAATTTTATATAATTAATTTTCATTCACATTAAAAGTCCGATTCGTAGTTACACGTCTACTTAATTGATGGGTTCAGATCCCTTCAAAAGAGATAAGTCCAATAAAAAAATATTTATGACAAAATTTTATAAATCGGTTGAGACTCGACTTATCAATTTTGTACGTATATACTTTTCATTAATTAAATTTGTACTTTGGATTAAGTTGTTTTTGCATTTCTACGTGTCATGTCACTCGGCTGCGTATCATTTGAATAATGACCCGGTCCGTTAGGAAATTCACATCCAACTTCCTAAACCATTAAATAAGATTGAATCGAATTAAAACCGAATCAGAGAATATTGCGTTAATAAAGAGGTACAAGAGATGCAATTACTAATTATATCGGTTCGTCCTTGCTGTTCAAATTCTGGGACAGATGCAAGGTTTTTATTGGGCGCACGTGTGGTGCATGATCTCGGTGGTTTTGAATCGAACACCTCGACAGCATGAAGAGCTCTAAAAAAAATAATGGTTCTTTTAGAGAGAATGACGCTTTAGTAATTTGTACGGTCGGTTTCAGGTTCTTTCATTTTATTAAACAATTTTAGCTTTTGGTTGGGTCAATTTTTGTGAGGCCCATGGACCATGGTCCATCATGATCTCATATCAAATGCCCATAACATGTTATACGTCACCGTTACATCAGTTAGTCAACAGTAGTTATCAATCCATTATTGCAACATTTATTATGCAATTATGCAATATGCATTAATACATAGATGCTCCAATCGAGAGAGAGATGGGTCACGGGTAAGAATTTTTTTTAAAAACTATAATTAGAAAAAACAAAATTAGCAAACCAACATGATTAGCCGGGTTTTTACAATATTAGAAAAATCATAAGAACCGAATTAGCAATTCGGGTCCGACTTTTTTTTTTCTGGACCCGAAATGCCAATTCGGGTTCCCCCTTTTCACAGTTTTTCCGCAGCACAGAAACGGTGTAGCTTTTGGTGTAATGCCTTGGACTCGAATTGGAATTTCGGATCTCATTACTTTTTTTTTTTTTTTGAGAGACAAATAACTAAAATGATGAAATATAATACTAAAAAATCGAATTTTTTTTTCCCTTTGTCAAATTACTTTTTGATAGCATATTTATACTAAAATACTATAAATTACTTGAAATTATATTAATTTATGTTGATTTACACTAAATTACTTGAAATTATGCATAATTATGCTAAAATACGCTAAATTACGCTAAATTACGTATGGGGACGATTTTGTGCCATCTTTCATAAATCATTAAAAATAGTAAAAAAAATTCCAAACATAATAAAAATTGGTATTCTACAAGTTCATTATATAACTAATTTACTGAGCTACGTAGATTGGAGAATAGAAATGAAAATCTTAATCGGAAACTTCAACTGAAGTTTTGAGGCCCTTCTCTTTATTTTTTGGCGATTCTGAATTTGAAAATTTAGCATTGCTAGTTCGAATGCATGCGTATTTTCACAAGCTTTCCGAAAAGTGGTCATTTGCTGAAATCGGACACTCGATCGCCGTTTTACAGCCGTTTGAAGTTTCATCGTCGTTTTTCGCCATCTCAGTAAAGATATCATCCCTATTCATAAGTAATTTAGCGTAATTTACCATATTTTTGCATAATTCTACATAATTTGAAGTAATTTGAAGTAATTAGTGTAAATCAACATAAATTAATATAATTTCAAGTAATTTATAGTATTTTAGTATAAATATGCTATCAAAAAAGTAATTTGACAAAGAGAAAAAAAAATTCGATTTTTTAGTATTATATTTCATCATTTTAGTTATTTGTCTCTCAAAAAAAAAAAAAAGTAATGGGACCCGAAATTCCAATTCGGGAAAAACTGTGAAAAGGGGGGAACCCGAATTGGCATTTCGGGTCCAGGGAAAAAAAAAAGTCAGACCCGAATTGCCAATTCAGTTCCTATGGTTTTTGTAAAATCCCGACTAATCATGTTGGTTTGCTAATTTTGTTTTTTCTAATTATGGTTTTTAAAAAAAATTCCACGGGTAGGGGTGTGATACTTTTTTATGATTTCATTTGTTTATCTGATCCGTATTATATTTGAAAGGCGTGTAAAAGTAAGAATTTTTTTGCTAGCTTATTGAATACGGATAAAAATAATAAAAAAATTTTTCGTTATCATAACGGTAAGAATATGGGTAAAATTATTTCTTATTCGTTATCTTATAAGATAATTTTAAAAAAATTATATATATAAATATATATATTTATATGCGGAGATGTATAAAGTTTTGTATATTACTCAATTTTCATAATATAAATTTAGCTGTATTCATTATTAATTTTTCTTTTTTTAGTTTTGAAAAATGCTTTACTGAAAGTACAAATCGGAATGTCAGTGACACTTTTTTACTCGTTTACCTGACTTGTACCGTATTCGAAAATACAGATTTAGATTTCTCAACTTATCGGGTACGGATAAAAACAAACAAAAAACATTCATTATCATGCCAGATATGAGTATGAAAATGCTTTCAACCAATTTGTATGATTGTATCGTACCTGTTACACCCCTAGTCATCTAGTTATGGGTGTTGGAAATTAATATTTATTCGTCAAAACCTCATTGCTTTTGATTTATCCCCAATTATTTACTCTTAGTTAAATTAACATTTAAGATTCATTAAAAAAAAAATGGACAAAAATTGCCCTCTCCTCCCTATCTTCCCTTCTGTTATACTCTTTTCCTACTCCTTCCAGCTCATATAGCACTACAGATGTATTTACTCCACCTTCTCTATGCTAGGTTGGCCTGAGCAAGTATCCTCTGCGGAGCGTCATGGTGCGGTGCCGTGCGGTGCTTTTAATCTGATCCGTTCGTTTTGATCGGACGGACGAGATCAAATCTTATCGGACAGGGCAATTTTAGTTTTTTGGTTTCAATTCGGATAAAATCTGATCTCGTCCGTCCGATCAAAACGAACGGATCAGATTAAAAGCACCGCACGGCACCGCACCATGACGCTCCGCAGAGGATACCAATTCAGGTTGGCCTACGTGATAGCAATTTGTTTAATTTTCTTTAATTCGAATAAAAAAAATTATTAGCTGACATGTAATTCATATCAACCTCTGGAAAATTGAAAAGTTCAAGCATTGATTCAAAGAACCAAATCTGCTGTTTTTCTCTAAAAAAACAGAAACACACTTTTCTTCATTCCAACTGTTTAAATATTATTTAATAGTTCAGATTTAGAAATAAAATCAGTTGCTCTTCTCTTAATTCACCAGCTTCCTTGACTAAAATTTATTCATATAGGAATTCACTTTTTCGTGACGTACGTATACGACCGTTTTCTTGATATGAATTTTTCCAGTAGCAATAAGGTTATTTTTGTCCATTAATTTTTTACTGAATCTTAAATGTTAATTTAGTTCGAATTAAATAATTTATGAGGTTTTGATAAATATATATCCAATTTTGTGAATCAGTTTTTGGTCTAGTGGCAAAGACAATGCTTTCCGTGTATGAGGTTGCAGGTTCGAAATCCAGAAGGAGCAATCTTTTGTGGATATTAAATAGTTTGGTGGCTTGACCACCAACCTTTACTAAAAATATATATATATATATAGAGGAGGGATCCAATTACACCTTTTTTGGTGACACATCATGACACCGTTTTTTATATAGGTCAATTTTGCGATTTCAAAATTCAAACAGTCGATCCGAACCGTTCAACATGATCACCATATTAAAATGTGCTTGGAGATCAAATTTTACATTTTTTTGAATTTTTTTACTATTTATTAAGATGGTTACAAAATCGCTGTTTTTCAATGGTCCGAAAACAACGATTTTTGTAACTATCTTAATAAATAGCAAAAAAATTCAAAAAAATGTAAAATTTGATCTCCAAGCACATTTTAATATATTCATCATGTTGAACGGTTTGGATCGACTATTTGGACTTTAAAAATGATAGGTGTCAAAGTGTGTCACCAAAAAAGGTGTAATTGGATCCCTCCTCATATATATATATATATATGAGTGAGGCTACGGTACTATGCATAGCACGGATTGGTCCGTGCTACGGCTCAATATTTGAGTTTTCAAAATCCTAACTGTCAATCCGAACCGTTCAACATGATTATAAAATGAATATGTACTGGCAAACTAAATTTTACATTTTTTCAAATTTTTTTACTATTTTTTTAGATAGGTAGAAAATCAATGTTTTTGAATGGTCCAAAAAATTTCATATAAAGTGATTTTCTACCTATATAAAAAAATAGTAAAAAAATTCAAAAAAATGTAAAATTTGGTTTGCAAGTACATATTCATTTTATAATCATGTTGAACGGTTCGGATCGACCGTTAGGATTTTGAAAACTCAAATATTGAGTCGTAGCACGGACCATTCCGTGCTATGCATAGTACCGTAGACTGACTCTATATATATATATAGGAAATGGCTACGGTGCTACGCGTAGCATAGAGGGCCTCCATGCTACGGCTCAATATTTGAGTTTTGAAAATCCTAATAGTCGATCCGAAACGTTCAACATGATCTCCATACAAATATGTACTTGCAAACCAAATTTTACATTTTTTAGAATTTTTTTACTATTTTTTTAGATAGGTAGAAAATCACTTAATTTGAATGGTACAAAATTTTCAGATCAAGTGATTTTCTACCTATCTAAAAAATAGTAAAAAATTTCTAAAAAATGTAAAATTTGGTTTGCAAGTACATATTCGTGTGGAGATCATGTTGAACGGTTCAGATCGACCGTTAGGATTTTGAAAACTCAAATATTGAGCCGTAGCACGAAGGCCCTCTATGCTACGCGTAGCACCGTAGCCATTTCCTATATATATATACAGGGGCGGATCCAGGATTTTCATCAGGGTAGGGCAAGAAAGCAGCAAATCGGGTTCAAACCCATTAACTAATCGGATTCAAATCCAATAGTAGTAAGTGGAGGAGGCGAATCGGATCGGAAACTTTTTTTTTGAAAAAAACATAATTTGTATGAAAAAAAATAGGATTTTTATTTGTAAAATAGTAATTGGTAAAAAAAAATACAATCATTAAAAATTAAACTATTACATTAAACATTGGTTAATTTGAATGAATGAAAAAGTAATCCCAAACTTTTGAATTGAAAATCAACAGATTGGCTAAAATTTAAACATAAAACTTAGAAATAAATTTGAAATAAGGAACGGCCCAATATAGTAACCAAACTTCAGCCCAACAATTGAATCTCAAATATTGGTCCCACATTGTCAGTTTCTCCTTTCCATCTTCTTTCTTTATATCGACAAGACAGAATCCCTTTCATTTCTACTCAATTTTATGATTCCACTGCTTTTTTTGTAAAAAAATCAAACGATTCAACAATTTTTGGAACTATGCTCTCAACAGTCAACATGATAGGACATTTAATTTTTCCAAGGTGGAAAAAGAGTTCAAAATTCAGTACTCTAACAACTGTTTTTGAAAATCCAGGGTCGGGCACTTGCCCACCCCTGGCTTAATGTGGATCCGCTATTGTATATATATCCAATTTTTATATATAATTGGGAAATTGGTTAAATGGTGAAGTTTAATTAGTAGACACCCAATTTTTTATTAATGGGATCAAAGCGTGACATATACTTTGGGACCCGATGCTGGGCCTTAATGGATAAACTTCAAACTGGGCCTTGTCTCAAATCCATTCCGACGTTCTTGCGGATTACAATTTTATAAAAGGGATTAAATATGAAGGTTTTTCACATCATTATTCATTAGTATCTTTATTCATTTGATTATATTCTATCTCTTTATTTATTGTAATTAGATAGTTCATGTTTATTTCATTTTCCCTCATCATTAAGAGATGACTTATATTTTTATATATTTTTTTAGAAACTTTCGCATATTTATTATATTATTAGTAATTTAACTTTTGTTTTATTAACATGAAAGGGGTTTTTCAGCCTTTTTTCCAATTTTTTTTTTATCATATTATTAGTTTTTATTATATAGACTTTTAGAATTTTTTATAATTATTTATTTACGTCTAAAATTTACTTGACTGTTGAATTCTTTAATAGAAATTATTATTATAAAATTTAATTTATTAGATAATAAATGTTACTTTCTTGGAATAAAGATTTGAGTAATAAGTAGAACTAGAATTCTCTTAAGCTCATCAAGGGGAGAGCTTAGCTCCAAAACTTATTGGATTTACCTCAAACGACGAGTTTAAATTGTCAAAACCTGACTTTATACTAAAATAATTCATAATTTTATAAATTTTGAACGTAAATACATCACTCATGAAGTAGATCTTATAGGGAAAATTTCATGTATAAGCCTTGATGGGTGTAATCATGATAAGGGTAATAAAATTTATAATCCGGTTTCCTATCGATTCATATTACAAGCGCATAATCCTATCAAGTAATATAAATGAGTGTCGATCTGCAGGGAATAAGATTTAAGGTCTTGAGCGATTAAAATAATATTTCTAAAGGCTAAACAAAATTTGAAATCAAAGAGTTGTTGTTTTTTATCAATGTTTTTGGCAAAAATTGAAAGTAAGTAAAATGAAGATAGAGATGTGAATTCCTAAGATTTTGACACAACGTTGTTACTTTAATCCGTTTTGATTCTTACCTTATTTGATGTTGGTTTTCAGTTGTTGTATGAGAGTTTCTAATCCAATTTAGTGATTACCGCTTTCGCCTAGCAACCACCCTACCAATCAAGAGATCCCGTTAAGGCTTGTCTTGATTGGTGCAAGAAGATATGTGACTAGCCTAAAAGAATTCAGTCTTCACTTATTGGATACGTCGCCTTACTATCTTGGTTATATTGGGTGTTTCCATGGTAAGACACGACAATGCGACATTCGTTTGCGAATGTTGAGACTCTCATGTGTACTTTTGCTGATCTAACTAGTGACATCTCCGGTTAAGGTCTCCACTCTCCACCACTAATCTAGTATTTTTATTCTCCTTTAACCCAATTCGATAAGTCCAAAGATGACTAATTTCCATGTGTGGCTATCACATGATGGTCTAGACTAATAAACAAAATCAAGTAAGATAGAACATAAAACGCAAAAGCAATCGAACAACAAAATACTAAACAATGATCAAATAAAAGTATATATCAAAGTATCATGAGTAACAAGGTTTACTGCCAACCCTAAGAATCTAAACTTAGCCGCTGAACGGCATGTTTACAAAGAGATAAGAGAAAGATACAACCATACACGAAGTATCCTCCTACTTAGTCTCTACACACTCCTATCTTCTCACTTAAGAAAATATAAAACCAAAAGATACAAAGATGTGTTTCTGTTTAGTCCAGAAGGCTTATATAGGAGTGAAGGGGCGCCTGGATATGAGTGGAGTCCAAGTTATATAATTTGGATACAGCTGTCAAAGAATTCACCAAAGGGCGCCTTGGGTACGATCCGTATTAGCGTATTTGGCCATCTTTGGTCCGTATTGGCTAATACGGTCCGTACCAGAGCTTTAGTCGATGAGCTGCGCTTTTTCGATCGACCCGATTCTTGCTCCAAATGATATAAAATAGCCCCAAAACATGGTTCCTGCACTAAAACATAAAATAGGGCAACAATAACAATTTTCACGCAATAATTAAACATAAATGTGAGAAAATAAGACAAAACCTAATTCAAAACCCTACATAATTCACTATCAAAATGAGCTTGATCACCCCTCAAAAACTTTGAAATTACGTACCCCCCCTCTAAAGCTCGTAATATCATATTTACCCTTCTAAATTCATGAAACTCACAAAATTTACCCATTTTATTCTTTTTTTTATCAAAACCCAATTAAAGTTATAAAGTACCCCCTTTACCCCTTTATTAAAAAAATTTGTAGTTTGTTTAAGAAAAATGTCAGTCTTCTAATTGGTCGGTTTCCGAGGTAAATGATTCATTTCTCTACTTCCGATACATACACAAGCGTATATCTAAATGTCACTGTATATACACCAGAAGTAAACAAATTAATCATTTGCCCTCAGAAAATTGACCAATTAGAAGACTGACATTTTTCTTAAATAGGCTACATATTTTTATTTTATTTTTATAAATGGTAAAATGAGTATTTTATAAATTTAAAATGATTTTTAATTAAAAAATGCAATAAATTGGATAAATTTGTGAGTTTTTGAAATTTAGAAGGGCAAATATGATATTATGAATTTAAGAGGAGAAAATACGTAATTTTGAAGTTTTTGAGAGGTATACATGAAATTTTCCTATCTTTTAAAATAGTTTGAATTTGTTGTTTGAAGCTAATGTGATAAGTTTTCAAACTGAACTCACAAACAAACTTTGGTGAACTTAAAAACACCATAGTTCTACTTCATAATTAAATTGATTGTGCCCAACGTTAACTATGACATATCTGAAAAGATTACTGGGCTTGTCAAGGATTAAATAAAAAATGAAAATTTGACATATTTGAATTAAAAAAGTTGATTTGGTAGGAGAGGATTAAATGGACCCACTTTGTTCAACATTTCATTTTCAAATAATTTAAAGTTGACAAAACACGGTCAAAGCGTTCTTGGATTCGTCCCATGCACGATGCATCCTTTGCTTCCGAGAATAGTTATCTTATTCTGGATCTGAGAAAAAGGTAAAAAAAAGATAAAACATAAACAAAGTGGCGAACCTAACATGGCTAAAATTGACACCAGCTCCGAGTCTTTAATGCTCACATGTGAAGAATGTGGATAGCAAAATAAAACAAATCACCCCTTCAGAATAGAAGTATTTTATTTCCAGTGGGGATTCTTGTGTAATTGGTTTTGTTGCAGGTCGTCCTGCACGATCAATTAATCCTGATTATAAGCTCGCAGCACAGTGGTATGTTTTGCTTATTGCCACACCACAAGATCCCATAGACCTATATGATTGATGTCTCATGAGTCTGTTAAAGGTGGTGTAATTGTAAATGACTCGTGCCGTTGCACATGACTTGAGGTTGCTTCAAATCTCGTACCTAAGTACCTAACCCCTAATGCCAATTGATCTTTCTTTCTTTTTCAAAGTTTTGTCTACAAAAATAATAGAGGAGCGAAGTTTAGTGAATTAGGCCGCTTCCATCTTTGTCCATGTTTCACGGTTCCACCATGTCGGTGAATACAGCTAATGTGTACCTCACTCAGATTTAGAGAACTAGTCAACTAATAAAAGAAAGACAACAGTTGGTATGCATCTACTACCAAATAACAGCAAATTGCAACTGTGATTAATGGAGAGGACCTCTGACTTGAAAAGGTACATAAAAAAACGTGCTCTGGTCAGGATCCAACATTCCAACCCAGCAGAAATGTCATAATGTCATGTGCGCACTTGTAACTGCAGTACTAGTACAGTAATCTACTTATCTTGCTTACTAAGCAAGAATAATCACACCATACCTTACTGATATAACAATATTTATTATCTGCGACTTTTCTCGAAAGAAAAGGCCGATATTTAATAACCTGAAGTCGCCATCTGTAAAAGACTACAAATCCATTGTTTTAACGAAACAGTAGAAATCCAAGATTTTAAGTTTTTAACAGATATTTGCAAAAAGAACATTTAAATTGCAACGTTAGGTTGACACTCCGTTAGATGGAAGTAGAACTTGGCTTTGTGCCAGTTATAAATACCTTTTGTTTTTGAACGCTGTTATCACATCTCTTTTCAGAAATTATTTAGTACCAAAAGCTTAATTAATACGTGCATCTTCAATGCAATACCACCCTCATACATTTGAATAATTTTTTTTTAAAACGGTGACCAAGCAATAAAACATCAAAATTCTGGCAGGGGCATAAATGAATCATCAAAATTCACTATCGAATTATCATATATGAATAACACTATCCAGCAGTACAACAAATAAGACCAAAACCAATAACATGATACCAAAAACTCACCGATCATAGAATATCTATAAACCGAAATTTTAAAGAAAAAATAATAATGAATGAAACAAAACGGTAAACCAATTTTGGTCAATTGACCTATGCTAGCAAAGTACCAACACCACCTCAGCCAAAACAAAACTAGGTTACGTATTTATTTATTCATTTACTTATGGATTCATTAAAGCTATATCATAAATGGTTAGATTACGAGTTCGCCAAACCTAAACCTTCTTGTTAGGTTCAAAAACATACTTGATCAGCGATTCCTTGATGGACAGCAACTCGGGAAATTCCTTCTTCAACTTGCTGGCATCCATCTCATTGTTGCTCCTTGGTGCAACGATCACTTTTGCTTGTTCTTCCAGCGTGAAATTGGCCCACTTGAACTCGGGGTCGATATACTGCTTGTACATCTCGAGGATCTCGTTGTGGGAGACAACCCCTGGGTTGGTGAAGTTGTAGATGCCGCGGCAGTCTCGCTTGGCGAGCTCAACGGAGAGGGGGAGGAGCTCATCGAGCACCGTCATGCTGTTGGGGATGTTGACGACCTTGTTGTAGCGTGCAATTTTGGTGATGAAGTTACGCGGGTTGGAGAGGTCTGAGGAGATTGGCATGCGCACACGCAGGGTGCATACATTATCATACTCCTTCAGGAGCTCTTCCACCTGAAAATTTGTTGAAAATCAGATATATTATAAATTACAGAGATGGTTTTTTGTGCCTGAATTGAGGAGCACTGCCAATGTGTCCAATAGTCCTTTTCATGCTAAACTATACGGTAAACATGTTTCCTATATTTTTGAGGCAGAAATGAAAACTTTTAGTTTTCTTGGAGCATTTAAAGTTGAGAAAGGTTTTAAAGAGTCAGGGTAGTTATCAGGGGCTAATAGGAATTTTGGCATTTAGTATGTCAGAGGCGGAGCTACTCTTTGGAAATGGGGGGTCATTGACCCCCATTTTTTTTTCAAAATTTTTGCACTTGTACTCAATTTTCTATATAGTTTAGAGTAAAATGTTACGGGTACTATAAAATTGACTCCCATTCAGGTTGACCCCCATTGCCAGAAAGTCTGGCTCCACGTGTAACTTCATTTTTTCTTACAACTGAAATGCAAAAGAGCTCTGTATAGTACTAGCTCTATTTGAACTTCTACTTCTAGACCTTGTATGTACATATTTTCATATTTAAATTTAATGGAACCTACAAGGTCCTCATTTCGCTAGTACAGAAATGCAAGATATTAGAAATAAAGATTAGTTACCAGCAGGTCACATGAGTCTAATGCAGAACATACAATAAGAGACAAAAAGACATAGTGAGCTTACCATAGCCTTGGTCTTGGAATAGAATGAGCCAGTAAAGTTTGGCGTATCTTCCTCCTTAAACCCAATCCCGGAACCCTCCGGGTGTGATGCATTGTATTCAAAGATACACCCAGTAGCATAATTCATCATTAAAATGTTGTGCTCCCTGCACAAATCAGCCAGGTTAAGTGTACCAACAACATTGGTACGGATTGTCTCGGGCTTGTGCGATTCGCACCAGTCAACATTGGGCCGGCCTGTCACCCCCGCAGCATTAAAGACATGTGTCGGCTTAATGGTCTGGATATCCAATAAAAGCTGTGCCCGATCCTCCATCCTCCCCTTACCATATTCGTATGCTATACACTGCTTCTCGCAAATCTTACCAAGAAGGCCCCCGATCCAACCAGTACGGCCATAGATCAAAAACTTGAGGGCATTCTGCTTTTTGGGAGTACTGCACTTTGGAGTTGGTACCACCATCTTGGATTGGTTATCAGTGGATTGATTTATCATCCCCTTGGTGTCTTCTGATGGGTCAGATGAACCAGGCATCATTAGCATTCGAGGGTGTGGTATAAGTGCACCCGATACATCACCCCACCAATCGGGATTTGAGGTGTACCAGTCCATAGTCTTCTTCAAACCTTCCTCCCAGATGGTACGCTCAGACCAGCCCAAATCCTTCAACTTCTGGTCATCCAGGAAGTACCTCTGATCATTGAATGGGCGGTTCTCCACAAATTTAATCACACTATCAGCGTCCAAATTGAAAAGCTTGCAAATATCCTTCGCCACATCAATAACTCTTCTCTCTCTTTTGGTACCAACATTGTACACGTGACCAACCTCACCCTTGTGGAGAACCACCTCAAACGCCTCAGCTACATCCTCACAATAAAGATAACTCCTCACATTTGACCCATCCCCGTGAATAGGCAATGGCTGTCCCTTCATGGCCAGGAGAATAAACTTGGGAATAAGCTTCTCAGGGAATTGGTTCGGCCCGTACACATTATTCCCACGGGTTGTAATAACTGGTAGGCCATATGACCTGCCATATGCCATGACAAGCATCTCAGCCCCAGCCTTAGTGGCGGAATAAGGATTAGTTGGCAACAACTGAGATGCCTCATGGTTTCCCACAATTGCATCCTCCTCAGTTTCACCATACACCTCATCAGTGCTCACATGAATAAACCGCCTTATCTGACCGGTCACCTTTCATGCCTCCAAAAGTACATGCGTCCCATAAATATTGTTCTTGGTGAACTCAAATGAGTTGCCGAAGGAGTTATCGACGTGGGTCTGAGCTGCGAAGTGCATGATGGTATCAATGTTTTCGGTGATGAGGAGGAAATTGACAAGGTCAGCACTAGCAATGTCTCCCTTGACAAACTTAAAATTGCCGGATGAGCGGCAGGGAAGGAGATTTTTCAGGTTGGAGCAGTAATCAAGCTTGTCAAGCACCACAATCTTGTATTGTGGGTAGTTGCGAACCAGACGGTTCGCCACATGAGAGGCAATGAACCCTGCTGCGCCAGTAATTAGGATGTTTTTTGGAGTGTAATTCGCCATTGTTCAAAATCTGATGTTGAACAAAAAAAAACACTAATCAATTTTTTTAAATATTGTAAGATAGGTAAATAAAGCAATTAGGGTATTGATATGTGCAAATTAACTGAAGGACCTTTTGTTCTTTTAAAATTTTGTTTTAAGAAAGACAGCTAGTAAATTAATAGGGATGTCACGAACAAAAATGACCAAATGGATAAATAATTAAATATCAACATATAATCTAAAGTAATTGGTGATGAGTATTTTTTTTTAGAAATTTTTTCCAAAAAAGAAGAACTAAAAGCTAAGCAGTTATTACATTAAAAACAGGAGAAACTGTTAGGTCTCTTCTAACATTATAAGTTTTTTTTGTAAAAAAAAGAAAAAGAAAAAGGTAGATCCCTTGTCCCAAGAGTAATTAAGAAAAGGTAGTATGCTATTTAAATAATGAGAAATTTTGCAGATCACAAGCATCATCGCTCCACGAATAATAACACCTAAATTAAATCTACCGGTGGTAAGAGGACACACAAGAAGATTAATATAATCGAATATAAGAACCATGCTTAAAATTGATTATCATGACAAATCGTATTAGAATAGTACCCAGATCTGCATAAGGTATGTCGGGTACAATTCATTGGTAACAGGTAACAATACTAAATTAAGGAGAACTTGCAAAAATGCCGACAAACAAGAGGCAGATTTAATAATAAAGAAGCAATTCGAACAAATAAAACATTAAGCATAGTTGAATCGTGTGAAATAAATGACAAAATTGCTCTGGATCTGGAACACGCTAGCCACAACAAGCCATGGATGAAAAAGAAAAGTCCAGTCAAACCCCTTAATTTCAATTTTCTGAACTCCACACGATCAACGGTAGCAAAAATACATATTAACAAATGAAAATGCAAAAATATATTACAAGATAAAAGTCCGATTGAATCTTAAGACGAATCCAGACCTAAAACAATCAGAAAAAACTACATTATTTAAGGATCAGAGAGAGATGTACCAGATTTGTTACCTCGAGAGATGAGAAAGAGAATGTTTGTCCGAGGAGAGAAGAGAGGGGAAGGGGTATTTATATATAGTCGAGAAAGGCGGAGAGGCCTCCCGTTTCACGAGAGAAGCGGGGTGGAGTGGTGCTGATCGGTTTAAGAAACCTGGCGCAAATTGGCTAATTATTGGGCGCTAGATATAGAGCTAGCAACGAAGAGAGAGATCTCAACTTTTGCGTGTTTTTATGGAAAATCTCAACCGTTAAAATATATTCTGCACGAATCTCAAACTAGTAGTACTGCCCATGCGCTATCCCCGAATAGGCACCGGGCACGTCGGTCACGTAAAAATGAGATATCTCAGAGGATACGCTGAATTGAATGGAGTCCGGATCCTCTGAAATAACTCAAATTTTGTGTTTAGATTCCAACCGTCCGATCAGAATCCGGACAAATCCGATCATAGGTGGAATGCACGAGGTCCTTTTAATATTCGTGGTAAAAATTTGAGTTAACCCAGGTGATATGAATTATGAAGTCGACCGAAAACGAGCGAAAGAGGGCAAAACGGAAGGGTGACGAGGACACATGGAATTTTCTTATAAAAAATCCAAAAGAATCTTCAAATTTTCATACTTAGTTCAAAATTTTCGCGATCTCGATAACGATTAGGTCAGGTAAAAAGTGGGTAATTTGATTATGATATACATATAATTTGTTTTTTTTATGATGTATATAAATATATTATTTTTTAAAAAATTGTAGAAAAATAGATTATATACATTATTTAGTAACAACTTGAGAATAATATATAATAATTCGTAAATAATTAGCAAATATTTTAAAAATATATTTAATTCATCTATTTAGCTAAAAAAATAATTAAAATGAGAAGGGTTCAAATGCCTCATATTTTTTTGCGTCTCAATGTCTCGCATCATTTATATCCGTTTTCAAAGTTTAAACATTCGATCTGAACTGCTAAACATAACATATTAAAATGTACTTGAAGACCAAATTTACATTTTAAAAAAATTATTATTATTTTAGATAGGTAGAACACAACAGAATTTTCAAATCAAGTGATTTTCTACTTATCTAAAAATATTATAAAAAATGTAAAAATTGGTATGTAGCTACATATTCATATGAAAATAATGTTGAACGGTTCAGATCAACTGTTTAAGCTTTAAAAACTGAAATATGAGTTCATAGCGTGGGTTGCTGTGTAATACCATAACCTCACTCTTATTATTTTAATAAGATAAAAAAAATTAAAATGTTATAACATTATTTTTCCATTTAATGTATAATAATATGTAAACTAAAAAACATATATCTAAGTATTAGAGTATAAAAAAAAAAAAAATGAAAACCTTCTGTATTAAGAGCTGGTTGGTGTGGAACTGTGCTTGTGAGGATGGCTGCATTTGGACCGGGCCCACGCGGTGTCTGGGAACAATAGACACGCTTTTCTGTTGCTCCCATTTTACCAAGACCAAGATTTACATATTCTTTATGTTTGACTTCAAGTAACAAAAGATTTTAAATATTAAATCTATTAATTAATTGGATACTCGATAAAAAATAATACTATAACTTATACTTTCTAATGCTTTGAATTGTAATTTCTGATACTCTAACTTATAATTCTAATTATTAATCAAAATTCAACAAATTTATTTCAATTTTAACTCTAAATTTAATCCGAATTATAAATCAAACATTAAGAGGGGGGGGGGCAAAAAAAATTTCAGGAGGAACAAAGTCGGTCAAGACCAATAGATTTCCACTAAAACTCAAAATGCAGGGGGAGCAGCTGCCCCCCGGAACTACCTGGGTCCACCCCTGATAACAAGTCACTAGTGACCGACTTAATATTTTTAATATTTAGTATGCAATTCTTCAATAACATAGTGAAAAAGTATCAATGCATAAAATTTATGCATATGTTAAAAAAAATATGAAGTATAGTCCACACTTAATATGTAAAATTTGCTTAAATTTATATGGAACTAAAGAATTGATCCGGTGAGAACTAACATTTGGTCAGTGACAAAGACAATATTCTCCGTATAAAATATCATATGTTCGACATTTTGATAGAACAATATTTTATGAATATTAAATAACTGGATGACTTGACATCTAACTTTTACTTAAAAAAATAATTGATTGGACAAATTTTCTATAATAAATATAGTACTTATTTAAATACAGTGTAATTTGAGATTTAAATAATTACAGATGAAACAAAAACATTAATAATTAAATTTTATCAACATTTGATGTTCGAAAAACAAAAATTTTAATTGTAGCCAGTTCCATCCGCGGCTTATCTAAATAAAAAATAGTATATATCTAAATTTTAATTTTCTTAAAATAGTGGATAATGCTTTTCTAAATATCACAGCACTCTTGTATTTGAAAAAGCTCATGGTGCTAACTAGGGGCGGACCCAGAGTGTTCTAGGGAGCAGCTGCTCCTCCTGGATTTTGAGTTTTAGTGAAGATTTATCGGTCTCGACCGACTTTGCCCCCCTTGGAATTTTTTTTGCTCTCCTCTAGACGTTTGATTTGTAATTCGGGTTAAATTTAAGGTTAAAATTGAAATAAATTTGTTGAATTTTTATTGGTAATTAGTATTATAAATTAGAGCATTAGAAATTACAAGTCAAAGTATTGGAAAGTATAAGTTAAAACATTATTTTTTATCGAGTACCCAATTGATTAATGAATTAAATCCGATTAGGTATTTAAACCCGATTCGATATTTTTTTGTCCCCTCCTGACGAAAATCCTGGATTTGACCAACTAGCACCCTTATTCATCAATGGTGTCAAGGCTCAAGACTGCGTCTCTCATAATCTCAGAAGGAAAATTCGGTAAAATATTATTTATATACGTCTCTCATAATTTCAAAAGGCAGGAAAATTTGATGAAAATTATTCTAATACACTGTTTATATGCCTCTCAAAATCCCAAAATACAGGGAGATTCGATGAAAAATAACTGAATGCACTGTTTGTATGTCTCTCATAATCACAAAAGGCAGGGAGATTTGATGAAAAATATTCTAATATAATACACTGTTTATATTTTCTTTAGTAAAGATGAGTATTAGAGTATTACATTTCTATAGTTAAAATATATCTAAAAAAAAAGCTTTTAGTCAGATTTTGAATCAACCATCTTAACACAAAAAATATTATCTTAGTCGTAATACATTTATCGTATTTATTAATGAATAAAATATAATATATACTTTAATGAGGTTGGCTAATATCAAAACGTTTGTTCATGAGCCATGGTGCAACCAATTAATTTTTCAATTTTAAAAGTCCAAACGGCCAATCCAAACCGCTAGATGTGATCTTTATATTAAAATGTGTTTGGAGACCAAATTTTACATTTTTTAGAATTTTTTTACTATTTATTAAGTCAGTTTTAAAATCGCTGATTTTAATAAACAGTAAAAAATTTCTGGATCATTGAGAACAACAATTTTAAAACTGTCTTAATAAATAGTAAAAAAATTGCAAAACTGTAAATTTTGGTCTCCAAGCACATTTTAATACAAATTGAATGTTGATCAGTTTGAATCGACTGTTTGGACTTTAAAAATGTAAAAACTGAAGCGTTATTTGTTCCACGGCTTAGGAACAAATATTTTGATATTAGCCACTCACATACTTTAATTTAATAAAATATTTCATGACATGTTTGTTTTTCTCATTTCACGCTTTCACAAGACAGCGTCTTATCTTTTCTCGTGAGAGCAAAAACTATTATTATTTTTAAAAATTAATTTTAGTCTAGTGATAAAGTACAACATTCTTTCATGAGTTCGAAGTTCCTATAGAAATTCTAAATAAACAATAAAAATTAGATCTCCATCTTTATATTAAAAAAAACTATTCTGATTTTCCTTTTCTCATTTGAATAACGTATTCCAAACTAATAGTAGTGAAGAGAATATTATACTTAAAAAACTTAATACCCCACAACACGTGGCATTTTGTTTTATTGATGAATAAATCGGGAACGATTTTATTCTTGACAATTGGTTGAAATTTCTTTACAATAATCTATAATATAACAACCAATTCGTATATCACAATCAACCATTAGAGCTGGTTTTGAAATTCCTCTTCCAGGTCTTAGGCTCGCATTAATTGCGAAAAGGAAAGAAAAATTAATTCGTAATTAGTCAACATGCAATAACTTAATTGTTTTGTGTTAACCATAACAGCAATGAGTCAGTTGTAACAGACAATTAGTTAGTTGGTTGAGACAATTGTTAGTTACAACTAATAGTTAGTTACAGCTTTTACATTACTGCTGTAGCTTATATAAGGCAATGGCCTTCTCTGTAATTCATATGATTCAATAATGAAAATCATTTCAAGCTCTCTTCTTTCTCTCTGTATCTTACCAGTAGCTTAAGTTTCATGGTATCAGAGCCATGGAGGCTGATCCGAATGCCATCCCTTCCCATAGTTCATCCACCATTTCTACTCCTCCTCAAAGCACACAAGAAACCCCAATTGTGATGCTAACCTTACCTATCTCGACCAAATTGGATCGAGAAAACTATCTGTCATGGCATTCTCAGATCGTTCCCCTTTTTCACGGTTATGGATTGTACCGATTTCTCGAAGCTCAAGCGCCGTCATCTACTGTTCTTACATCCACCGGCGAACTTCAAATCAACCCAGAGTACTTACCGTGGTACAAACAGGACCAGATGCTACTCGGATGGCTGCGATCTTCCCTAAATCGCGAAATCCTTGCACAAGTCGTCTCCGCCAAAACCTCAGCTGAGCTATGGCTCAATCTTCAGAAGTCTTTTTCAGCCACTTCTAAGGCTAGGCTCTCTGAACTTCGCCGGAAACTTCAAAACACGGTAAAAGGAGGATCTTCGTGTCTGGAGTTCGTTCAAAAACTCCGATCGGTGGCTGATGAGCTTTCCTTCATAGGAGAACCTGTCTCAGAAGAGGATTTTCAGCGTTATCTCCTACAAGGGCTCAGTTCGGAGTATGATCCATTTGTGATTAGTGTTCACACCTCTCCTTCTAGATCCACCACCGATCTTGTGGCCCTTCTCTACAGCCACGAAGCTCTCCTCAACTCCAGAGTTCAATCAACTTCGGCTGCTTCTCTTCCCTCTGCTGTCAACCCGTCGGCCTATTACACATATCGCCCCAATAATTTCAAGAACTCTAAAGGCAATTACAGGCCGCGTGGGCCTTCTGCTCCCACTTCTAATAGGCCTCCAACTCCAACTCCAAATTCCTCTTCCTATTCTACACAGCCCAGAGCTCCTGGGCCCTCCTTCTCTGTTCGGCCTCAAACTCCCACTCAACAGACCACCTGGTGCTCAGTCTCAAGCTCCCCGTCCATTCAACCCTGACCGCAATACCACCTGTCAGATTTGTTCCAAAAGAGGCCATGCAGCTAAGGATTGCTGGTATTGCTATGACGCTGACCCCGAACCGGCTCCTCAAGCTTATGTGGCACAACCTCAACTGGTGACACCGACTAGCGAGTGGTACCTTGACACGGGTGCAACTCATCACGTAACAAATGACCTCAATAATCTCTCGACCTTCCTGCCCTATGAGGGAATGGATACTCTTCAAATAGGTGATGGATCCGGTATGCCTATTACTTATATTGGATCTACTCATGTCTCTTTCTCTTCTCATTCTCTTGTGTTACGTGATGTGCTCTATGTTCCATCTTTTACCAAGAATTTGTTGAGCATTTCAAAACTTTTACAAGATAATACCGTGCTAATTGAGATTTGCTCTTCCTCTTGTGTACTAAAGGACCGCCGCACATTGATTCCCATTCTTCACGCCAAGCTACATAATGGCCTCTACTTGCTTTCTTCCTCCACTCTTCCTCAAGCTTACCTTGGCACACGAATTTCAGCCGATGATTGGCATGCAAGGCTTGGACATCCCTCTTCTTCTATCACTCTTCAAGTTCTACAAAACTTTAGCTTACCTTGTTCTACTAATAAGTTGACCTTATGTCATCATTGTGTGTTGGCTAAGGCTCACAAATTACCATTTTCTTCTAGTGTTTCTCACTCTACTAAACCTCTTGAACTTGTACATTCGGATCTTTGGGGTCCGGCCCCTCTCTCATCTCATAATGGTTTTCGTTATTTTGTGTTGTTCATTGATGACTACACGAAATATTGTTGGATATATTTTCTTCATTCCAAAGATGAACTTGTTCATGTTTTTACTCTCTTTAAAACTCAAGCCGAGAATTTACTAAGTACTTCCATCAAGACTCTTCGTACCAATGGCGGTACGGAATACAAACCTCTTTCTCGTCTTTTTCCCGCTCTCATTCACCAAGTCACTTGTTCCTACACTCCACAACAAAATGGGGTTGCCGAAAGAAAACACCGCCATATTGTTGAGCTTTCTCTAGCTACAATGACACATGCCTCTATCCCTACCCAATTTTGGGACGATATTTTCTCTAGTATTGTCTACTTAATTAATCGCTTACCCTCTTCATCCAATTCATCCTCTCCTTTTACCTTACTCTTCAATAAAGATCCCGATTATTCTCTTTTACGGGTTCTAGGCTGCTCTTGCTTTCCCTTTACTCGGCCTTACAACTCACACAAACTTCAACCCCGGGCTACTTCATGTGCTTTCCTTGGCTATGCTATCAACCAAAAGGGTTACAAATGTTTTGATTTAGCAACTAAACGTGTTTATATCTCTAGGCATGTTATCTTTGATGAGAGCTCATTCCCCTTCAAACAAGCTTCCAACTCTACTGCTGCTGCTGACACAAATGTCTCTCTCTGGCTTCCTTTAATTCCTGCTGTTTCCTCTATTCTCGGCCCGGTTCCAGGAGCATCTCCCTTACAGACCCCATCCTCAGCCGAACTCACTTCCTCTCCAGCAGCCCATTCTTTTCCTATTAATGTAGCCCAACCTTCTCCACTCACGGCCCAAACCTCCTCTCCTCACATGGCCCAACTTCCTTCCTCTCACTCGGCCCAACTTCCTTCACATCACTCGGCCCAGCTATCTTCACCTCCCACGGCCCGACTTCCCTCTCCAATTTTAAATTCCCCTGTGTCACAAACCGACCCCTCTGTCTCACATCCCGCCCCCTCTGTCTCTACTCCAGCTCTGCCTACTGGTTCCACTCACCAGATGGTTACTCGCTCAAAGACTAACACCCGGCGTCCTCGGTTGTTTCCTGATCATATAGCTCTTCTCACCACTCCTACTCCTGAGCCTGAGCCGAAAACCTTCTCTCAAGCCCAAAAGCATGCTCACTGGCTAGCAGCTATGAATGATGAGTTTGCTGCCTTGCTTAAAAATCACACCTGGACTCTTGTGCCTCCCTCTTCTGACCAGAACATTGTCGGGTGTAAGTGGGTGTATAAAATCAAACGTAAGGCGGATGGATCACTCGAACGCTACAAAGCCCGCTTAGTAGTTAAAGAATTTCACCAAGAGGAGGGGGTTGATTATTTCGACACTTTTAGCCCGGTGGTTCGTCCCACTACGATTCGCATTGTTCTTTTAATTGCACTTTCGTTAGGATGGACAATCCGTCAACTTGATGTTCATAATGCATTCTTACATGGGGACCTTTCCGAGACGATTTTCATGGAACAACTGCCCGGCTTCATCGATTCGACTCACCCCGATTATGTGTGTCGTCTCTCTAAGGCTCTATATGGCTTAAAGCAGTCCCCTCGGGCTTGGTTTCTTTACACCCTAAGCTCGGCCTTAACTGACCATGGCTTTCTTCCCTCCAAGTATGATCCCTCTTTATTTGTGCTCAAAAACTCAAACCGAATTCTTATTGTCTTGGTCTATGTGGATGACATTCTTGTCACCGGCTCTCATTTCGAGCATATTTTGGAGTTTATTCAGTTTTTGCATGCTCGCTTCGCTCTCAAAGACTTGGGTCCTCTTCACTATTTCCTTGGCATAGAAGTACACACTGATTCTCATGGGCTTCATCTTAGTCAGCCCCAATACATCCGTGATATACTTACTCGAGCCAATATGACTCATGCTAATCCATGCCCTTCTCCCATGGTTACCAATATATCCCTTTCTAAGCATGATGGAGAACCTTTCCAAGATCCTCATCTGTACCGTACCATCGTTGGTGCCTTGCAGTATGCCACAATTACCCGCCCCGATATTGCCTTTGCGGTCAACAAAGTATCACAGTTTATGCACTCCCCGACTACTTCTCATTGGGGGGCTGTCAAGTGGATTTTGCGCTACTTAGCCGGTTCAGTGTCACATGGTATATCTTTCTCTTCTACTTCCGCTCTCACACTTCATGCTTACTCTGACGCTGACTGGGCCGGCTGCCCAGATGATAGACGATCTACCTCTGGCTTCTGCATCTTTCTCGGTCCCAACTTAGTGTCCTGGAGTGTAAGAAACAGCCTACAGTAGCAAAATCCAGCACTGAATCTGAATACCGCAGTTTGGCCTTGGCTAGCGCAGAAGTTCAATGGCTCCAGTTCTTGCTTGCCGAGTTACACCTCACACCTTCATCTCCACCAATCCTATGGTGTGACAACATCGGTGCCACCTACTTGGCTTCAACCCGATGTTTCATGCTCGAACAAAACACGTTGAGATAGATTTTCATTTCGTACGTGAACGGGTGCTCTCCAAATCTCTTCTGATTCGCTTCATTTCTTCTCAGGACCAGCTTGCAGACATCTTCACCAAGCCTCTTTCATCCCCTCGCTTCCTCTCTCTTCGATCAAAGCTCACTGTTCATGGATTCAATCGGCTTGCAGGGGGGATGTTAACCATAACAGCAATGAGTCAGTTGTAACAGACAATTAGTTAGTTGGTTGAGACAATTGTTAGTTACAACTAATAGTTAGTTAGAGCTTTTACATTACTGCTGTAGCTTATATAAGGCAATGGCCTTCTCTGTAATTCATATGATTCAATAATGAAAATCATTTCAAGCTCTCTTCTTTCTCTCTGTATCTTACCAGTAGCTTAAGTTTCATTTTGAATTTTGACTAATTGTTTTGAATAAATCCTCTTTCAATAAATCGTTGGTCAATACTTTATTGTTTTGAATTAGTCATAATTTTGACTAATTCATCAGCTATATATATATATATATCGAGTAGTTTTAAGGAACGGAATGCAAAGTTATTGGATCGATATCCTTCCGCTATTTGTGAAACAAAGAGTAGCGTACGTAATTGCGCTACGTGTTCCCGGGTGCTAATCCTCATGGACCTCACCTGGATCGCAAAACCGCATCCATTGCCAATTTGCCATCACCTGTCTATGTGCTAATCCTCGTAGACCTCACCTGTATCACCTGTTCCTAGCGCAACTCACGCTCCAACTTGAATTCGTATCCTCTGTATATTTTCAGTTAATGCATCTCGATCATTCGATCTGTTTTAAGATTCGTGCGGACTAGATTTGCACTAATATTAAAGAGTCTCTTATGTTATAGACAGGAGCCAAATTGGCTCCGTTCAAAATCAGACGGTTGAGATTCATTAACTCAAAAGATTCCCTTTTGAGTTAATGCAGAGGATACACATTCCTCCAACTTGAGATCTTTGGCCCTCAAGAGTCCAAATTTGTATCATCTGCGTTAACTCACAAAAGAATCTTTTGAGTTAATGCATCTATACCCTCCGATCAGCTTTAAGATCTGTGCTGATCATATTTGCATTAATATTAAAGAACTCCCTGCTTTATAGACGGGTACTGAATTGGCTCCGTTTAAAATCAGACAGCCGAGATGTAGTAACTCAAAAGGGTAAAAGATACTCTTTTGAGTTAATGCAGACAATGCGGACTCTGAGAGTCCAGCATATGGCAGTACCTAAATCTATAACAAAAGTGTCATTTTTTTAAGGTAGATATAACAAAAGTTTCATTCTAAGTTTCATTCTAAGGTATATATTACTAGACTTATTTTTATTCAAATTGTATGTATATCTTTGTACGAGAGGGTTAAAATGACTTGTGCCTTTCATGTTTCATTGTGTCTTACATTTTTTATTTCTGTTTTGAATGACCAAATAGTTGATTCAAACTGCTCAATATGATTTTCATATTTAAATGTGCTTGGAGACAGAATTTTATGTTTTTTTTAATAATTTTTATACATTTTTAGATAGGTATAAAATTACTCCAGACCATTTAAAAATAGTGATTTTGTATCTATTTAAACATAAGTAAAACAAAATAAAAAAAATTGTTCTCCAAGTACATTTTAATATGGAGATTATGTTGAGTGGTTCAAATCGACTGTTTGGATTTTTTAAAATATAGATAAAAGATGTGAGAAATGACGATGCATAAAAGACATGAGGTTTTGACTATGCTTATTTACTAATTTGTTTTATTGAAAGTGCATGTAATTGACATATAAACAAGATACTTTCAAGGATAAGTTAGATGTTCATGGACAATTTGGTGTTCATATTAATATAAACAAATATTCATAATTCGAATAAAAATAATTTATTTACTTGAAAGGGAACGTAGAGCATATCAACTTTTTTAACATATGTCATGAAAAAATAAATCAAAATTAGATGTCTGAATAATTTTTGCTCAAATCTCAATTACTATGCATGACACCAACCTCCATACAATTCTTCTGGCATATTATGTAGTTTTGCTTATTTGAACCGTAATTTCTTCATTCGAAATAAGATTTTGGTAATCTTAAGCTTTATGGAAACAAGAATTTATAGCATTCCATTTTACATTTTACTTTTTTGTATATGTTTACAATGTATATGTTTCATAAAGTATATTGTGGAGTCTTATTTTATTATTATTATTTATTCTATCTATCTATACACAATGGGTTTTGAAACTTTAAGATTTCATGAACATCTAGAACTGATTTTACGAAATAAACAGTGTAAAAAATAGTTGACTTTAAAGAATCTTTATATTAAACTAAAAAAACAAATTATACAATCTAAAAAATAATTACGTCTATATATTTATGAAGAGGAGGGATCCACTTACAACATCTTACAATATTATTTTTCAAAGTTCAAACAGTCGATTCAAACCGTTCAACATGATCTTTATATTAAAATGTGCTTAGAGATCAAATTTTTACATTTTTTGAAATTTTTTTTACTATTTATTAAATGGATACAAAATTCAATGGTTTGAAAACATAGTTTTGTAAAATACTTAATAAAAAAAATTAAAAAAAATGTAAAATTTGATCTCCAAGCACATTTTAATATAGAGATCATGTTGAACGGTTTGAATCAACTGTTTGAATTTTGAAAAATCACGTTATAACATGTTGTAACTATAGAATGTTGTAAGTGAATCCCTTATCATTTATGAAATCTAAGTTTCAAAATTCATTGTTTAACCACAGAAGACAAAACATAACAAAATTATAGCTTTTCACATTATACGAAGTTACATTGCATGAAAATCAACCAACTTTTTCTACAAAATATTCTCTATACACCTAACTAGAAACCAATAAAATATCAACAATATAAAAAGAGATGGAATAGGTGAGCCGCAAATTTTTACTCCACGCAATATTTCCATTTTGAAAATTCAAACAACCGATCCGAACCACTCAACATGATCTCCATATTGAAATGTGCTTGGAGACCAAATTTTACATTTTTTTTGGAATTTTTTTACTATTTATTAAGCCACTTTGAAAATCGTTAATCCGGGTGAACAGTAAAAAATTCTGAACCAGTGGATCAGCAATTTTCAAAGTGACTTAATAAATAGTAAAAAAATTTCAAAAAATATAAACTTTGGTCTCCAAGCACATTTCAATATGGAGATCATGTTGAGCGGTCCGGATCGATTGTTTGAATTTTCAAAATGAATTTTTTTTTGCATGAAATAAAAACTTATTTTACTCCACGGCTCACCCTAGCTCATCTCATATAAAAAACTCATAATTCGAGACAACCTACCAAGTCAAAACCTCTGCACATTGACGATGTCTAAGCAACCAATCGACTCTGCTTTAGTGAATTAGCTAATTACTTGTACGATGTATAAACTCAATGCCACCAATTGCTATCTTTGAGAGCATCGGCACAACATTAATATCTAGATTTATTCGAATACCAATCGTATTCTGAAAATGAACGCTGTTGCCTTCTAAAGAAAAAGAAGGGAATTAGAGGAAGAAAACACGCGGTGTTATCCAAATAAAAGCGATATCATCACTTTCAGAGTCTTATCAAATGGCCTGTCGACGAGTTGATATTCCCCATTTTTTTTTAAATACCCTAAATAAATAACAAAAATAACAAAAATACTCTCTGATTTTAAAAATTTCAAAATATGCTCCGACCGTCGCACTGTAGAACGGTTTTTTTTTTTTTTTTTACTAAAAATTGAGGAGTAATTGAATAGTGAAATTGTTCATCAATTAATTTTTTTAATGATTAACATCAAATTGATAATATAAAACTCTGACTAAATGACAGAACAAAACATAAATATTGTATTAAATTAATTAAAAAAATGAGGAACATTTTCTTTCAGATGGATGTATATGAATGCTCCAATAATTATACACGGTTTTATTGTATGATCCGTGTGTGATAAAATAAATATAATATTTTCCCACGTCATCGATCTATGTCTTCCTGTTATAATGCATCTCTATCTATTTTTAGTAAGTTATTTCTCTTATTTCTAAAGCACCTATAGGTTGTACATGTATTTATCTAATACATCTCTCGTAAACAGGTGAGGCTAAGACAAGGGATAAGGCAAGAGAGACGATATCTTCACTGAGAAGGCGAAAAATGACGACGAAACTTCAAACGGCGATCGAGTGTTCGATTTCAGCAAATGACCACTTTTCGAAAAGCTTGCAATGCGTCGGTGATAAATATGCCGTTTTTCAAAATTTAGAATTGCAAAAAAATCAAGGGAAGAGTCTCAAAACTTGAGTTGAAGTTTTTGATTAAGTTTTTCATTTCTAATTTTCGATTTTTTTGTCAATTCAAGGTCATTATGTTTTCATTTTAGAATATTTAAAAAAAAGAATAACCGCCTCACTGTGGGGCGAATAGGGCAGTTAAAAAAAAAACTGAGGACATTTTTGTTAATTTTTATTTAATCGAGGGTATTAATAAAAAAATCGGGTTGATATTCACGAGACCTTTTTTTTTATGATTGGAAAATGAGAAGGGAATTGGTAATTGGTAATATCACAAGTCAGAGCCCAATAGAGCAATTAAGAATTAAGGCCTAGGAGGTGAGAAGAGGAGTACTGAGGCCCATGGGCCAGTTGGGGGGCTTGACATGTTGTTTGAGGTCGTTTTGCTAGTGGCTTGTGATCCGTTGCAACAAATTTTTTAGAAACAGTTGCTAGCAACATGGCGCCGTGCCGCCGTGTACCGCTCAAGTGCGAAAAGTCAACTACTGGATTAGCACGAAGTACCAGAAATTCTCCTGCTTGAAATCTTCCTTGCTTTAGTTCTAATCTTCTCTACACAAAAGGTGAGACTATATTCTTCTTTTGCCGCTAATTTTCATAATTTACTTCAAATTGCATCACAGCACTGCTACCTCTTTCTTCCACAATGTGGATCGGATCTGAAAAAACAACCCGCACACCATTTCACTCGTCGTTCAAAAGCAGATTAATCGTTCTCTCATCGTTAGGTTTAATCCTTTTTGCATCTTTGCTTCTAATCAAACAAAACCGATTTACCAACTCACAATCTGAAATCAAAACCCTAGAAAACCCACAAAGATTGCCCCAAAACCTACCGACCTTTTCTACAAAATTCAACCCCTCTTTGTACCACACCAATGGCACAGAAGTCATATACCAAATCCCCAATTCGCCAAAAGCTGTTCTCTTCATTGCCCATGGTTGTACCATTAATGCATACGATTTTTGGGACAAATCCCCAAATTGCCCCCACTGTACCGGCTTGCCTGAAGAAAGGATATTCGTTCTTCAAGCTCTCGAGCGAAACATGGCGGTATTAACTATTTCCAGTTTGGGTGAATGCTGGACTTTTAGCAGAGAAATGGAGAATGTGGAATGGATTATACATAATTGGATCCAAAGCAATAAATTGGGAGATTTGCCTAAATTTGCAATTGGTGCTTCCTCTGGTGGATATTTTGTATCGGCACTTGCCACCAAAGTTGAGTTCAGTAGCATTTGTATTATGATTGCCGAGGGTATTTTTGAACAAATAGATATACCGAAAAACTACCCTCCTACCCTTTTTGTGCATATGGTAAAAGATAAAATTAGAGCTAGTGCAATTCAATCAAATATGGCGGAACTAATGGAGAAGGAAATTGAGGTCAAAGAAATTAGGTGTGAGGAATTCCCTCCGGATGCAGGTTTTCTGGCAAAGCGGGTACCGGGTTTGGAAACAGAGTTAACAGTTAAGTTAATTGAGGTACTTCGCGAAAAAGGATTTTTAGATCAAAAGGGATATTTGAAGAAAGATGGAAGAGACATTAAATGGAAGGAGGCATTGGTGGAGAAGAAACTGATAGATGAAAAGTTCGAGTTGTTTCGGCACATAAATGAGGAGCTCAATCTTGCTTTTGCATATCATGAGTATACAAGTTTGAAAAATGATGAGATCTTTGAATGGTTTGAGTCACACATGAAAGGAAACTGATGTGCTCCTCTATTTTAATCTTGAAACAGTAGGTCTGTGAGATTTAGACATGTATGGTAGTCTTATTTGTAATTTATTTGATGTACCAAATAGGGATACCTGATTTCTTAAGATTCAATAAAATATTGTTAGTTGAAATCGTAAAATGGAACTTGACATATATTGTGAATCTTCCTTTATATAGCATCTTATGTCAAAGAAATTCAAACTTTTCTCTCTCTGGCAATAATCAATGGCTTGCAATTTAAAGAATATAAATTTTACAGTAGACGTTCAACTTTTGTTGGCTGCTTTGCAATTTTCTAAAATTTTACAAAGTGAAATAATTTAAGTATCTGTACCAAAACCAAAAGCAGAAATGACCTAATATTCTGTAAGAAAAAATGATTTGGATAATGCTTTTACTGTAATTAGAATTGGTGACCTTCCATCCAAAAGAGAGCCGACATTTTTAAAATTACCCTAAGTTCAATACAAATTATTAAAATTACCCACGGTCCCAAATCTTTATTAAAAATACCCATACCGGCCAATTATTGGCCGGTTTTGATTAAAAATCCGGACCGGCCAATTATTGGCCGGTTCGGTGATTTTTTTTTTTTTTTTTTTTTAAGAGAAAAATTGCTAAAATGCTGAAATGAAATCTAACACAAAAAAATTGAATTGTTTTTTTAAATATTTGTTAGAAAATACGCTACAATAGGGCTGAATTTGTGCTAAATACGGTAAATTACAATAATTATGCTAAAATACAGTAAATTTACTAAAATACGGTAAATTACAATAATTATGTAGAATTATGCTAAAGTACGGTAAATTACGCTAAATTACGTATGAATAGGGCCGATTTTGTGCCATCTTTCATAAAACATAAAAAATAGTAAAAAATTCCAAAAAATAATAAAAATTGGTATTCTACAAGTTCATTATGTAACTAATTTACTGAGCTACGTAGATTGGAGAATAGAAATGAAAATCTCAATCGGAAATTCAACTGAAGTTTTGAGGCCCTTCTCTTAGTTTTTTGGCGATTCTGAAATTGGCAATCCGGCATCATAGGCACGGATGATGCGCATTTTCGCAAGCTTTCCGAAAAGTGGTCATTTGCTGAAATCGGACACTCGAGCGCCGTTTTATGGCCGTTTGAAGTTTCGTCGTCGTTTTTCCCCTTCTCAGTGAATATATCATCCCTATTCGTACGTAATATAGCGTACTTTACCGTATTCTATACTAAATTCTACATAATTATTGTAATTTACTGTAATTCAGCATAAATCAAGTAATTTAGCGTGTTACACGCTAAATATACTTGATTTATGCTGAAGTATAATAATTTAGCGTGTTTGAAGTATATTTAGCGTAATTTAGTATAGAATACGGTAAAGTACGCTAAATTACGTACAAATAGGGATGATATATTCACTGAGAAGGGGAAAAAAACGACGACGAAACTTCAAACGGCCATAAAACGGCGCTCGAGTGTCCGATTTCAGCAAATGACCACTTTTCGGAAAGCTTGCGAAAATGCGCATCGTCCGTGCCTATGATGCCGGATTGCCAATTTCAGAATCGCCAAAAAACTAAGAGAAGGGCCTCAAAACTTCAGTTGAATTTCCGATTGAGATTTTCATTTCTATTCTCCAATCTACGTAGCTCAGTAAATTAGTTACATAATGAACTTGTAGAATACCAATATTTATTATTTTTTGGAATTTTTTACTATTTTTTATGTTTTATGAAAGATGGCACAAAATCGGTCCTATTCATAAGTAATTTAGCGTAATTTACCGTACTTTAGCATAATTCTACATAATTATTGTAATTTACCGTATTTTAGTAAATTTACTGTATTTTAGCATAATTATTGTAATTTACCGTATTTAGCACAAATTCAGCCCTATTGTAGCGTATTTTCTAACAAATATTTAAAAAAACAATTCAATTTTTTTGTGTTAGATTTCATTTCAGCATTTTAGCAATTTTTCTCTTAAAAAAAAAAAAAAAAAAAAATCACCGAACCGGCCAATAATTGGCCGGTCCGGATTTTTAATCAAAACCGGCCAATAATTGGCCGGTATGAATATTTTTAATAAAGATTTGGGACCGTGGGTAATTTTAATAATTTGTATTGAACTTAGGGTAATTTTAAAAATGTCAGAAAGAGAGAAACAACAATTTAATTCTCATTAACTTAATCTCCAACCAAACAATGACTCTTAGTTAGGACTCGAGAGTCGAGCATTCTACTAATTATTATTGTAGAGAAATTAGTCCGAAAAAAGCAACTAAATAATAGTATGTGACACTTAAGAGGAAACACTACTAGCAGCCAAGTACCTGACTCAAATAACTTTTTTTCCTTGCGTCTGTTTATTTGCTCATAGTAACATACTTCGCGATACATTTGCGAATTATTCGTATATATTTTTTTTTTACATTTTCAAACCAAACACTAAATAAAACACAAAAAAACGTATAATAAATTTTACTCGCGAATAAACCGTCAACCAACCGTAAATAAATTATTGGCTAATAAAACGCGAAATTTTATTTTTTCCCAGTGGTACCGAATCATTTGTTTATGTACTTGCTTTGTTTAACAATCCGGCACACTATTGCATAGGAGTGTACGCCATAGGAAAATAGGGATCCAGTGAAAAAATAGGAAGACGGGTCATAGCCAGTTGGGCTGGTGGGTCCCAGAATAGTATAAATGGCACCGAAAATGGTCGCAAGTCAAGAGAGACCCAAGAGGAAAAGAATCAAAAACATTTTTTCACCACCCAAGCGCACACTCACAGCCAGAAAGAAAGAGAGAGAAGGGAGAGGCAAGAAAATAATTCGCGTTTGGACTTTCTCCGGCGATCGGAAGAGGAAAGTGAAAGCGAGACGAATCGAACTGGCAGGATTTGAAGGGGCGAATGTCGCGTTCAATATAGGAGAAGTTTGGCGCGAATCGATTCTGCTTCTTCTCCGTTGTTTTCTTGCGAAGTACTGAAGGCTTAGCTGCATAAAAGAAAAGAAACGAAGAAAGTATTGGCACCGTAAAATCTTTATTCTTCACATGCTTCTAGTTCTTTTGTCCCAATTTCTCATTCTCTTTCGATCTGTCTTTTGCAGGATGCCAGGTAGCCAAAATGGACGGTCTTCCAGCTCCAATGAAATGAGACCTATTAAAACAGAGACCATCCACAGTTGCGCGCGAAATGGATATCTCCATGGCCTCCAGAGAATGCTCCAGGAGAATCCCTCTCTTCTTAATGCAAGAGATTCAGTGGTACTTCCACCCTCTTATAGATTGTAATTTAATTTTGCACTTTTACTGATTTCGCATTGTGTTTTGAACTTGGTCATTTCAATCATTTCTGTTGTTTGATGCTTTACATCCCCAATTTGATTATGTTATACTTTTTCCCTTTTTCTCTGATTCATTTATTCTGGTGTGAATG
This sequence comes from Carex kokanica, assembly GCA_025461125.1. Classification (NCBI taxonomy): domain Eukaryota; kingdom Viridiplantae; phylum Streptophyta; class Magnoliopsida; order Poales; family Cyperaceae; genus Carex; species Carex kokanica. The sequence goes on from JAJGRX010000994.1 coordinate 118,201, forward strand.
TGCGGTCCTAGGTCCAAACACCAAACATTTGTTCTTTTTATTCAATTTAATCAATTAAATTGTGATATTAGGAAATTTTGATAGAATGTGTTCTTTCTTCTTGTTTTCCCTGTTCAGATGCGTGAAACACCACTGCACGTGGCTTCAGCCAAAAACGATGTTGATGTTTTGAAGTATCTGCTTGACTGGACGGGTCCTGAAACGGCAGAACTGGAGGTGAGGAACACGGTAAGTCACTTAAAATCACCATAATATCTTTATTCTTTAGGCATGTGCATTCTATATTTCATTTTATATTTTTAAATTAACAAATACATTAAGTACGACAGTTTCTTTGACAGTATGGAGAAACACCTCTTCACGTGGCAATAAAAAATAGTTCTTGTGAATCTGCCAAATTGCTTCTTCAACATGGAGCAGCTCTTGAAGCCAAAGCCGATGTAAATTTACTTTACCCTACTAATTTCAAGTTAAATGACTTACTTATGCATGTACTTAGCACATCACGAATTCGTATTGGATTTAAAACGCACCAAGCTTTCTGGGGCTTGGTGCTCTTGTGCAATTCTAAGACATTATTTCATTTACAGCTGGATGAAAAAGATGAACCTTTAAATGTAACTTTCAAGGTTTGACTATTGGTTTATTCCTTTCCTTTTTTTGTGCTCTTTTACATATTGCAGAATGGCATGACACCATTGCACCTGGCAGTTTGGCATGCAATCCCTTCAGGCGACTGCACCACTGTTAGCATGTTACTTTCCCATAATGCTGAATGTAGCATAAAGGACAATGTACAAGCTTGATCTCTTTTAATTAGAATTAATTTATGTTATCCTGTTTGGAAATTTTGCTAAGTCCTGCCCTAAATTGAACACTCCTAATCAGGAAGGGAAGACTCCAATAGACCATCTGCTGGCGGGTCCCACTTACGAGAGATTGAGAAATTTGCTTAATCAACACCAGCTGATGCAGAGAAAGAGAAAGGCACTTGAATCATGTCAAGAGGCAGAAGCAATGGCTGAGTTTGACAAATCTATTTCTCATGTTATTGGGCTGAAAAAGATGAAGTTGCAAATGCGGAAGTGGGCCCGGGGGATGCTTTTGGATGAGAAGCGGCGGGCCATGGGCTTGGACATTGAGGAAAGAAAGGTTCCACATATGGCTTTCTTGGGTAACCCAGGGACTGGTAAGATTTTGCTCCAAGACTACGGAAACGGGTTTTTATAGAGTACCTCTTTTTTTTTTTTTTTTACTTTTCTGTTTATCCTGTAAAAGAGCTGCTATTGAAGTTTTAATCAGGCTAATACATTAATATTTTTGGTGTCAGGTAAAACCATGGTAGCTCATATCCTCGGCAAGCTTCTGCATCATGTAGGGATTTTACCTACAGATAGAGTAACTGTTGTGCAAAGGACAGACCTTGTTGGTGAATTTGTGGGGCATACAGGACCAAAGACAAGACGAAAGGTACATAGATGCCCCTTTTTAAATTTCTGATCTACTTTTTGTCTCAACTTTAAAATGTCACTATTGATGTTAGAATTGAGCCCTTAGAAATTAGAATGTGCCTGACATTACTTATACAGTAATGTAAGGTAAGGTAAGGCAACCTAAAGCATCTTCAAGTCTGAATTGTACTGGTCATGTTTGATTACGTATGCATTAAATCAACTCGCCAATAAAATCATACCAGAATTAATAGCCAAGGAACATTCGCCAACTGACATGATGTATTAATGCATTTAATTACCAGAATCCAATTTTATTGAATTGAACCAAACCAACCCATACATTCACAGATAAAAGAAGCAGAAGGAGGGATACTCTTTGTGGACGAGGCATATAGGCTGATACCGATGCAGAAAACTGACGACAAAGACTATGGGATAGAGGCGCTTGAGGAGATCATGTCAGTCATGGACGAAGGCAAAGTCGTTGTCATTTTTGCTGGGTACCGTGAACCGATGAAGCGCGTGATTGACGCGAATGAGGGTTTTCGCCGACGGGTCGAGAAGTTTTTCTACTTCGACGATTTCACCCCTCTGGAGCTTGCTGAGATTTTACACCTGAAGATACATTGTTTGAAAGGGTACAAATTGCACCAGCGTTGTACTATTCACGCACTTGCCCGGCTTATTGAGAAGGAGACGACTGATAAATTGAGGAAGGAGTGGAATGGAGGTTTGATTATACCCTGGCTGAAGAATGCCCGGGATAATTTGGATGAACGACTAGATTTTGATGTGGAGGATACTGAGGTGATGGTGACTATTACTTTAGGTGACTTGGAGAAGGGACTTCATCAGATTTCAGAGGAGAGTCCGGATGAAGTTTGGAGAGTGTAGTGCTGTGTCTAGGTTTGAATTACATTTGTTTTGTTTAATTCATTATATTTATTTTGGAAATGTCATCAAATCAATTTGCCAAGTTCAGAATGTCATTTATAGCATTCCCATTGAGTAATGCATTATTGATTCTGTCATGGATGCCTTAGTACAAAACATGGGTATGGATTCTTTTGCCCCTCTACCAGTTTTTTGCAAAAATACTGAACTTAGGAAGGTGTATGTATATATTTCCTATAATTTCAGTGATCATGTGAGCATTTGTATTTCTCAGGAGTATAGATGTTATTTTGAATTTAGTATCCCTGGAAATAATTTCTCGATTCTTTAATTTTTGGTGTTCTTTTGATATAAGGGTATCTAGGAATTGGGATCAGAAACTGGCTTCAATTTGTTGGCCTATAATGTAAAATGTAGTTTTCCTTTCTGCGGCACCTTCAAAGTTCCAAGTGGCATTGTTATGACTTGTGTTTTTTGTGACATCCATTTGTTCCCCTTGTATCAGGTTGAAATTTTTGTATTCATTTGGAGTGAGCCCGGTAGTAAAAAAAGAATCCCATGTTGTCGAGCACTTGATAAGCTCCCATTAACGTACTGAAAGGAAAGATAAGAACACATTATGTCCTAACAATTCTTAGCGTTACTAAAGATAATTCTTTTTGTCTACCTACCATGATGCTGATGCTGACCACTGCTTGGCACCTATTCCGTGCCTCTCAGTCAATTCAATTCAGATCAAGTGGTAGAATTGAGGGAAAGATTTGTCAGAAAAAAATAAACGACATGCAACTGCATAAATGGGCCAAAGTCAATGTGAATCTCAGATTTCTCTTCATGTCCAATGAACTCCATCACGGCTCACTAACTTGGGTTATTATATTTTTTTATTGTGTTATTTCAAAAAGAAATGTCATCCGTAATATGAACTTTTCGTCAAAATTTAACATACAAGTATGCTGTTTCAGTTTTACTGATTGCTTATCAATATAATTATATAAAACTATACAAGTGAAAACGAAAAGAGAGATAGTTCATATATATGTTCTTACATAATTCAGGCTATGGTGCATATGAAATCCTTAGTTCATACCAGCATTCCTCCTCTTGATTAGAGCGGGGTGTTTGTTGCTTTTGACAATATAAAAAAATGACTTGCTTGTAATGGACCTAAAATTCTTTCTAGCAAGGTCTGAATTAGAGTTGGGAGGAGAAAACACATCCGTCATGTAATGACCATTGATGAAATATAAGGTAAGCGAAGGGGCATCAGGTTCGCCGTTCCACTACCGACATAAATCGAAGAGGTATGTAACATTCATAAAAAATTATATTTCTTTTCAATTTAGACCAACTTACTAAGTAACAAATGCAATGCAGATGCCAGAAATGCAGCAAATGTGGCAGAAAATGAGCGAGTTATCGTAGAGGCATCTGGGTCACAAGGGTCACAGTAAAGCACAACTACAAGTCGTTTAGTTGCATCTGCTATGTTTGCAGAAACAATGAGAGAGGCAGTTACCATAGGAGGAGAGGCGGTTGGGGTGCAATGAGAGTCATCTGGAAGCCAACGAAGGAGGTCAACTAGTAGGCGTACAAGGGCATCTGGAAGCCAAGCAGAGGCATCTGGTAGGCCATCTTCTGCAACTGGTCGATTTCTCAGATTTAATTTTAGGCGTAGTAGTAATAGGTGATTTAAGTTCTTCTTATTTAATGCATGTTGTGAACTAGTTTATTTAAATGCTGCTTTCAGAATAATTAAATTGGTTTTCATTTGTGTGGACTTTATTAAGACTAAGTTATGAGTTAGTTGAATGTAAGTTTTTATAACTTTATTGTTTTTTACCATATTCAAATGTAAAGAAACATCAAGTATACATGCATGTCAATACATTAAGTCTAAATAAACTCTGAATTGATGAAATAAAGTCTACAAAATAGACACTAAAGAAGCTAATTTTTTTTACAATTCTAATTCATCAAACTAAAATAATACTACTTCTTAGAACCCAGCTCAAATGCATCCAAATTTTACACCCTAATAAAACTACTTCTTAGAACCAGCCTTGAAAGTACATGGAATAAACTCCTCGTCCGATATTGCCGGATCTGAATCAGTCACAACAGATGAAGTGGTAGCCTTACCAGTATAAATACATAGAAAAAACTCATCGTTCGATTTTGGAGGCTCTGGATCAACCTTCTTTTTTTTCAAACCAGAGCCGTAGGGATTTTCCACAAAGTCATCGTCTAAAATTTCATACCGAATAGGCCGTCTAAGAAATTTCTCCATTATACATACTTGACAGTTCTTTTTATCACGTCATACTTGACAGTTGTTTTTCCCTCATTTTTACCTTGATCATTAATTGACCCTCCTCTCAGTAGGCCACGATAGGACGACCTACCTTGGTTGCTATTGTTCATCCTTTTGGCCCCTGAGAAATCGTCTCAATTGCCTAAAAAATCGCCTTATCTTTCTCTCTTTCTCTTTTGTGAGTTGAGTGAGTTGTGAGAGGAAGAAGAGAGAAAGTTAGGTATTTGTAGGGTTTGAAACAACAAAAAAAAAGATAAAAAAAAAATGAGAACCGGCCAAAATAGCCTGTTAAGAAAAAAAGTGGACTGGCCATTAAATGTTCGATTTGGATATTTTTAAAAATACCCAGCTAACATGAGTATATTTATTAATTTGTAATTAACTTTGAATATTAATAAAAATGTCGGCCTTATCCGTATCCGAAAAATTATAACAGATGCGGGAACGGTTTTATCACTATCCGACCGATTACACCCCCACCTTCACCCGAATTCACATCCTCTGATTTTTTTCCGTGATTTTTTTTGCTTTTCCTCCTTTTCATTTCCTTGGGTCTTTACTCCGTGTTTGCCCTGGGGTGTTTCCTCCATCGGAGATCCCACCGATTTGCTTCATGGCTGCTCGGTTCTAGGTCCAGAGAAACACACGGTTGTTGGTACTTCTCTTTCTCCCCCTCTTTCAGTTGTGAATTACGTTGTCAATACCTGTAGCGTTATAACAAAGAAATGTAAGATTTTTTTTTTATAATGTCATATAGGTTGATTTACTGTATTTACTGGTCTCAGCTAATGTTGAATTGCGTTTGATTTTGGTGAGATTGACTGTTGGTCTTTCTAGACACATGGGCATTTACCAAAATATGTAATGTCTAAATTCTGTAGCATATTTTTTTTTCCTTTTGCATCCCTGCATATTTACTTCCAGACAATTATTCTTACATTGATATGGGTTTACCTCCTTGAACTTTCTTTTGCCTGAATTTTAATTCACAACCCGAGTCTTAAGGCACCTCTACCCTCATAATTAAGCCTCCTTAGTTTTTACCTCCGGATTAAGACAGTCGAATATGAGCCCGTTAGAGCCCCTTCAGATTTAATCCTACTTGTGTTGCTGAACGTCCCCAATATGAACTCTACATCCGACATTTTTAAAAGTACCCTAAGTTAATTAAAAATTATTAAAAATACCCACGGTCTCAAATTTTTATTAAAAATACCCAAACCGGCCAATAATTGGCCGGTTCCGTAATTTTTTTTTTTTTTAGAGAGAAAAATTGCTAAAATGCTAAAATGCTGAAATGAAATCTAACACAAAAAAATCGAATTATTTTTTTAAATATTTGTTAGATTACTTTTTTTATAGCATATTTATACTAAAATACGCTAAATTACTTGAAATTATGTTAATTTATGCTGATTGACACTAGATTACTTTAAATTATGTTAACTTTTTTTTAAGAGACAAATAGCTGAAATGCTGAAATATAACACTAAAAATAGAATTTATTTTAAAATATTTGCCATATTACATTTTTTATATATAATTAGCATATTTATACTAAAACACGCTAAATTACTTGATTTATGCTGAATTACAGTAAATTACAATAATTATGTAGAATTATGCTAGAATACGGTAAAGTACGCTAAATTACGTACGAATAGGGATGATATCTTCACTGAGAAGGAGAAAAACGACGACGAAACTTCAAACGGCCATAAAACGACGCTCGAGTGTCCGATTTCAGCAAATGACCACTTTTCGGAAAGCTTGCGAAAATACGCATGTGTCCATGCTCACGATGCTAGATTGCCAAATTCAGAATCGCCAAAAAACAAAGAGAAGGGCCTCAAAACTTCAGTTGAAGTTTTCGATTGAGATTTTCACTTTTATTGTTCAATCTACGTAGCTCAGTAAATTAGTTATCTAATAAACTTGAAGAATACCAATTTTTATTATTTTTGTAATTTTTTTTTACTATTTTTTATGATTCATGAAAGATGCCACAAAATAGGCCCCATTCATACGTAATTTAGCGTAATTTACCGTATTTTAGCATAATTCTACATAATTATTGTAATTTCAGCATTTTAGTAAATTTACCGTATTTTAGCATAATTATTGTAATTTACCGTATTTTAGCACAAAATCAGTCCTATTCGTAGCATATTTTCTAACAAATATTTAAAAAAAACAATTCAATTTTTTTTGTGTTAGATTTCATTTCAGCATTTTAGCAATTTTTCTCTAAAAAAAAAAAATCACGAAACCGGCCAATTATTGGTCGGTTGGGCTATTTAATTGGTACCGGCCAATTATTGGCCGGTATGGGTATTTTTAATAAAAATTTGGGACTGTGGGTATTTTTAATAATTTTTAATTAACTTAGGGTATTTTTAAAAATGTCGGCTCTACATAGGTTGGGATTAGTTTTGCAATCAAGTAGTGAAATAAAAGGGATGTGCATTGAAAAATTAAAAGGCTAAATTCAAATGCTCGTGAGAATGTCGACCACAAATGTGTGCATTTTACAGTAGACTTGTACAACCATGTTCCCATCCGCCTTGGCCGTAACCGGAATGCCACCGGAGATCAAAACCCTAAGCCCTGATCGAAAACTAGTTCATATCTGGAGGAGTACGATTTTTGATGTAATCTTTGACGATTGATCCAAGCGCCAAAACAAAAGACGTAAAACAAAACATGGATCTTGATACAACAACTGATCCAAAGGTCGAGATTTAAACAAAAAGGCCTCAACGGCTCCCGACTCATGGGGCCCAAATGGCAGCGGGCTCAGGATAAACCCGAATCCTCTTTGAACGAATCTCAAAGCTCAAAGACTACAATCCTTGACCCAGTACAAATCTCAAAGCCTGAATAAACAAATCTAAAAGCAAACCCCAATCCTAAAGCCCAAAATTGAATCTTAAAACCCATGCTCAAATCAGAGGCCTTACACAAATCTTGAAGTCTAGAGTACACATCTTAAAGGCCCAATACATAGATCTTAAAGCCTAGTGTTCATCTCCAAGCCCAATTACAATCTTGAAACCCAAACAATGAATAATAAAAGCCCTTTTGCGTTCCAGTCCCTCTGACAAAGAGAAATTTGCAGCGCAGTCCCTAGAAACTTACAAATCAGCCCCTGGTCCCTTAAAATCTCTTCAAACAAACCCCTGGAAGTCCAAATTACCTCCCAGACCCTACTAAAAGCCCAAATTACAATCTCCAGTCCCTCAGATTTTTCAAATAAGCCCTCAGAAAGTTGAAAACTTCACAAGCAAGTCCTTTTTTGCCATAACTTCTTCGTTTCAAGTCCAAATTAACTCAAACTCCAAATGAACCCAAATTAAATCCTCCATGTTTCTAAACCAAAAATCAGTACATGAGCCCTTTTTAGCCCTATTACTCAGTTTACAAAAAAGTAGACACAAATCCTGGAATGAACGAGGTATTCGATTTGACTTGGAAGGGTCATCTGATATAATTAACGGCGGGGGCTTGCGCCCGTCGAGAGTTAAACGTCCCCACAATCAATAAACTCTCTCGATGGGCTGATCATGAACAGTAGGTCCATCGAGGGTGAACCAGAAGTAATAACAGGAAGAAATGCATGTTTCAAGTTCGATTCCCTCTCCATGTCTTGAAAAATAGAGAGCATTGAACCCTGAAGCATTACACATGCACACACCTTCCTATTTAAAAAGTGCAATTTTCTGTGCCCTACAACAACTAGAAGAAGATGAAAAATAACTAGTACAAGATGAAAGACAACCAGGACAACATGTACAAGATGAAAGACAACGAAAAAAATATGAAAGACAACAAGAAGAAGACGAAGTACAACTAGTAGAACATGAAAGACAACTAGAAGAAGATGAAAAACCAACTAGTAGAAGATAAAAGACAACCATAAAAAGATGAAGTACAACCAGTACAAGATGAAACTCAATTAGGAGAAGATGAAAGACAACTTGTAAAAGATGAAATACAACTAGAAGAAATGAAATACAACAAGTAGAAGAAAAACAACCAGTAGAACATGAAAGCAACCAGTACATGATGAAAGAAAACAAGAAAAAGATGAGAAACAAATAGTACAAGATGAAAGACAACAAGAAGAAGACGAAATACAACTAGTACATGAAAGGCGACTAGAACAAGATGAAAATCAACTAGTAGAAGATGAAAGACTGAAGATGAAGTACAACCCGTGCAAGAAGAAACTCAACTAGGAGAAGATGAAACACAACTTGTAGAAGATGAAATACAACTAGAAGAAATGAGAAACAACCAGTTGCAGATGAAAAACAACCACCAAAACATGAAAGTAATCAGTACATGATGAAAGAAAACCAGAATAAGATGAAACACAACTAGTACAATATGAAAGAAAACCAGAAGAGATGAAACACAACTAGTAGAAAATGAAACACAACTAGTACAAGATGAAACACAACTAAAATAAAATGAAACACAACTAGAAAACATGAAAAACAACTAGTACAAGATGAAATACCACCCCGAGCAAGATGAAAAACAACATGTACAAGATGAAAAACATGTAGCACAAAATGAAACACAACTAGAAGAAGATGAAACACAACTAATAAAATATGAAATAAAACAAGTAGAACATGAAATACAACTAGAAGAAGATGAAAAACCAACTAGTTGAAAGACAACGAGAAAAAGATGAAAGACAACAAGAATAAGACGAAATACAACTAGTAGAAGATGAAAGACAACTAGAAGAAGATGAAAACCAACTAGTAGAAGATGAAAGACAACCGTAAGAAGATGAAGTACAACCAGTGCAAGATGAAACTCAACTAGGAGAAGATGAAACACAACTTGTAGAAGATGAAATACAACTAGAAGAAATGAGAAACATCCACTAAAACATGAAAGTAACCAGTACATGATGAAAGAAAACCAGAATAAGATGAAACACAACTAGTACAATATGAAAGAAAACCAGAAAAAGATGAAACACAACTAGTAGAAAATGAAACACAACTAGTACAAGATGAAAGACAATTAGAAGAAAATAAAACACAACTAGAAGAAGATGAATGACAACTAGAAGAACATGGAAAACAATACAAGATGAAAGACAACCCCAACAAGATGAAAAACAACCTGTACAAGATGAAAAACAAGTAGCACAAGATGAAACACAACTAGAAGAAGATGAAACACATGAAATACAACAAGTAGAACATGAAATACAACTAGAAGAAGATGAAAAACCAACTAGTTGAAGGTGAAAGACAACTACAAGAAGATGAAGTACAACCAGTGTGAGATGAAACTCAACTAGCAGAAGATTAAAGATAACGAGAAGAAGAAAGACAACTAGTATAAGATGAATGAAAACAAGAAGAAGATGAAAGACAACCAACAATTTGAAAAACAACTAGTACAAGATGAAAGACAACTGGTACAAGATGAAAGAAAACTAGACGAAGATGAAACACAACTAGAGGAAGATGAAAGACAACCAGAACAATATGAAAGAAAACTAGAAGAAAATGAAAGACAACTAGTAGAACATGAAAGACAACCATAAGAAGATGAAGTACAACCAGTGCAAGATGAAACTCAACTAGGAGAAGATGAAAAACAACTTGTAGAAGATGAAATACAACTAGAAGAAATGAAAAACAACCAGTAGAACATGAATGCAACCAGTACATGATGAAAGAAAACAGGAAAACAAATGAAAAACAACTAGTACAAGATGAAAGACAACCAGAACAACATGTACAAGATGAAAAACAATATGTACATGATGAAAGACAACGAGAAAAAGATAAAAGATAACAAGAATAAGACGAAAGACAACTAGTAGAACATGAAAGACAACTAGAAAAAGATGAAAACCAACTAGTAGAAGATGAAGTACAACCAATGCAAGATGAAACTCAACTCGGAGAAGATGAAAGACAACTTGTTGAAGATGAAATACGACTAGAATAAATGAAAAACAACCAGTTGTAGATGAAAAACAACCACCAAAACATGAAAGTAACCAGTACATGATGAAAGAAAACCAGAATAAGATGAAACACAACTAGTACAATATGAAAGAAAACCAGAACAACATGTACAAGATGAAAAACAATATGTACAAGATGAAACACAACGAGAAGAAGATGAAACACAACTAGTAAAAGATGAAATACAACAACTAGAACATGAAAGACATCTAGAAAAAGATGAAAACCAAATAGTAGAAAGTGAAAGACAACTACAAGAAGATGAAGTACAATCAGTGCAAAATGGAACTCAATTAGCAGAAGATGAAAGACAACTAGAAGAAAATGAAGTACAACTTGAAGAAACGAAATACAACCAGTTGTAGATGAAAAACAATCAGTAGAACATGAAACAACATGTACATCATGAAAGAAAACTTGAAGAAGTTCATAAACAACTAGTATAATATGAAAGAAAACCAGAACAAGATTAAACACAACTAGTAGAAGATGAAAGACAACTATTACAAGATGAAAAAATAGTAGAAGAAGATGAAACACAACTAGAAGAACATGAAAGACAACCAAAACAATTTGAAAAACTTGTACAAGATGAAAGACAACTAGTACAAGATGAAATAAAACTAGACGAAGATGAAACACTACCAGAACAAGATAAAAAATAAACTAGAAGAAAATGAATGACAACTAGTAGAACATGAAAGGCAACCAGTGCAAGATGAAAAAACAAACAAGAAAAAGATGAAATACAACAAGTAGAAGATGAAAGACAAAAAGAAGAAGATGAACTAGTGGAAGATGAAAGACAAGTAGAAGAGGATGAAAGGCAGCTAGTGCAAGAGGAAACACAATCTGTAGAAGATGAGAGACAACCTGTACAAGATGAAAGACAACTAGAATAAGATGAATGACAACAAGTGCAAGATGAAACACAACTAGTAGAAGATGAAAGACAACAAATAGAACATGAAAGACAACTAGAAGAAGAAAAAAAACCAACTAGTAGAAGATGAAAGACAACAAATAGAACATGAAAGACAACTAGAAGAAAATGAAATACAACTAGAAGAAACGAAATACAACCTGTTGTAGAAGAAAAACAACTAGTAGAACTTGAAAGTAACCAGTGTATGATGAAAGAAAACAAGAAAAAGATGAAAAACAACTAGTACAAGATGAAAGACAACCAGAAAAACATGTACAAGATGAAAGACAACGAGAAAAAAATGAAAGACAACAACAAGAAGAAGAAATACAACTAATAGAACATGAAAGACAACTAGAAGAACATGAAAACCAACTAGTAGAAAATGAAAAACAACCATAGCAAGATGAAACTCAACTAGGAGAAGATGAAAGACAACTTGTAGAAGATGAAAGACAACTAGCACAAGATGAAACACAACTAGAAGAAGATGAAACACAACCAGAAGAAGATGAAACACAACCAGAAGAAGATGAAACACAACTAGTGAAAGATAAAATTCAACAAGTAGAACATGAAAAATAACTAGAAAAAGATGAAAACTAACTAGTAGAAGATGAAAAACAACTAGAAAAAGATGAAAACTAACTTGTAGAAGATGGAAAGACAACTAGTACAAGACGAAAAACAACTAGCACGAGAAGAAACACAACTAGAATAACATGAAACACAACTAGTAAAATATGAAATACTACAAATAGAATATGAAAGACAACTAGAAGAAGATGAAAACCAACTAGTAGAACGTGAAAGACAACTACAAGAATATGAAGTACAATGAGTGCAAGATGGAACTCAACTAGCAGAAGATGAAAGACAACTAGAAGAAAATGAAATACAACTTGAAGAAACGAAATACAACCAATTGTAGATGAAAAACAAACAGTAGAACATGAAACAACATGTACATGATGAAAGAAAACTTGAAGAAGTTCATAAACAACTAGTACAATACGAAAGAAAACCAGAACAAGATGAAACACAACTAGTAAAAGATGAAAGACAACTATTACAAGATGAAAAAAAAGTAGAAGAAGATTAAACACAATTAGAAGAAGATGAAAGACAACCAAAACAATTTGAAAAACTTGTACAAGATGAAAGACAACTAGTACAAGATGAAAGAAAACTAGACGAAGATGAAACACAACTATAAGACGATGAAAGACAACCAGAACAAGATAAAAGAAAACTAGAAGAAAATGAAAGACAACCAGGAAAACATGAAAGACAACCAGTGCAAGATGAAAAAAAAATAAGAAAAAGATGAAATACAACTAGTAGAAGATGAAAGACAAATAGAAGAAGATGAACTAGTGGAAGATGAAAGACAACTAGAAGAAGATGAAAGACAACTAGTGCAAGAGGTACACAACCGGTAGAAGATGAAAGACAACCAATACAAGATGAAAGACAACTAGAAGAACATGAAAAACAACTTGTAGAACATGAAAGACTACTAGATGAAGATTAAAAACAAATAGTAGCAGATGAAAGACAACTAGAAGAAGATGAATGACAATAAGTGCAAGATGAAACACAACTTGTAGAAAAATGAAAGACAACAAATAGAACATGAAAGACAACTAGAAGAAGAAGAAAACCAAATAGTAGAATATGAAAGACAATCAGAACAACATGTACAAGATGAAAGACAACGAGAAAAAGATGAAAGACAACAACAAGAAGAAGAAATACAACTAGTAGAACTTGAAAGACAACTAGAAAAAGATGAAAACCATCTATTTGAAGCTGAAAGACAACCACAAGAAGATGAAGTATAACCAGTGCAAGATGAAACTCAACTAGGACAAGATGAAAGACAACTTGTAGAAGATGAAATGCAACTAGAAGAAATGAAAAACAACCAGTTATAGATGAAAGACAACTAGTACAAGATGATAAAAACTAGAAGAAGATGAAAGACAACTACAAGAAGATGAAAAACAACTAGTACAAGATGAAAGACTACGAGAAAAAGATGAAAGACAACAAGAATAAGACGAAATACAACTAGTAGAACATGAAAGACAACTAGAAGAAGATGAAAACCAACTAGTAGAAGATGAAAGACAACCATAAGAAGATGAAGTACAACTAGTGCAAGATGAAACTCAACTAGGAGAAGATGAAACACAACTTGTAGAAGATGAAATACAACTAGAAGAAATGAGAAACAACCAGTTGTAGATGAAAAACAACCACTAAAACATGAAAGTAACCAGTACATGATGAAAGAAAACCAGAATAAGATGAAACACAACTAGTACAATATGAAATAAAACCAGAAGAAGATGAAACAACTAGTAGAAAATGAAACACAACTAGTACAAGATGAAAGACAACTAGAAGAAAATGAAACACAACTAGAAGAAGATGAATGACAACTAGAAGAACATGAAAAACAACTAGAACAAGTTGAAAGACAATCAGAACAAGATGAAAAACAACCTGTACAAGATGAAAAAAACATAGCAAAAGATGAAACACAACTAGAAGAATATGAAACACAACTAGTAAAAGATGAAATACAACAAGTAGAAAATGAAAGACAACTAGAAGAAGATGAAAACCAACTAGTAGAAGGTGAAAGACAACTACAAGAAGATGAAGTACGATCAGTGCAAGATTAAACTCAACTAGCAGAAGATGAAATACAACTTGAAGAAACGAAATACAACCAGTTGTAGATGAAAAACAACCAGTAGAACATGTAACAACCTGTGAATGATGAAAAAACTTGAAAAAGTTGATAAACAACAAGTACAACATGAAAGAAAACCAGATTAAGATGAAACACAACTAGTATAAGATGAAAGACAACTAGTACAAGATGAAAGAAAAGTAGAAGAAGATGAAATACAACTAGAAGAAGACATTTACAACAAGATGAATGACAATCAGTAAAAGAAGAAACTCAACTAGCAGAAGATGAAAGACAACTAGAAGAAGATGAAATACAACTAGAAGAAATGAAATACAACCAGTTGTAGAAGAAAAACAACTAGTACATGATGAAAGAAAACAAGACAAAGATGAGAAACAACTAGTACAAGATGAAAGACAACCAGAACAACATGTACAAGATGAAAGACAACAAGAAGAAGACGAAATACAACTAGTAGAACATGAAAGACGACTAGAAGAAGATGAAAACCAACTAGTAGAAGATGAAAGACAACCATAAGAAGATGAAGTTCAACTAGTTGCAAGATGAAACTCAACTAGGAGAAGATGATAGACAACTTGTAGAAGATGAAATACAACTAGAAGAAATGAAATACAACTAGTTATTGTTGAAAAACAACCAATAAAACATGAAAGTAACCAGTACATGAAGAAATAAAACTTGATGAAGATGAAAAACAACCAGTACAAGATGAAAGAAAACCAAAACAAGATGAAACACAACTAGTAGAAGATGAAAGACAACTAGTACAATATGAAAAAAAAACTAGAAGAAGATGAAACACAACTAGAAGAAGATGAAAGACAACTAGAAAATAATGAAAAACAACTAGTACTAGATGAAAGACAACCCGAACAAGATGAAAAACATCAAGTACAAGATGAAAAACAACTAGCACAAGATGAAACACAACTAGAAGAAAATGAAACACAACTAGTAAAAGATGAAATACAACAAGTAGAACATGGGAGACAACTAGAAGAAGATGAAAAACCAACTAGTTGAATGTGAAAGACATCTACAAGAAAATGAAGTACAACCTGTGTAAGATGAAACTCAATTAGCAGAAGATGAAAGACAATTAGAAGAAGAAAGACAAGCACAAGATGAAAGAAAACAAGAAGAAGATGAAAGACATCCAACAATTTGAAAACAACTAGTACAAGATGAAATACAACTAGTACAAGATGAAAGAAAACAAGACGAAGATGAAACACAACTAGAGGAAGATGAAAGACAACCAGAACAAGATGGAAGAAAACTAGAAGAAAATGAAAGACAACTAGAAGAAGGTGAAAACCAACTAGTAGAAGACGAAATACAACCATAAGAAGATGAAGTACAACCAGTGCAAGATGAAACTCAAATAGGAGAAGATGAAAGACAACTTGTAGAAGATGAAATACAACTAGAAGAAATGAAAAACAACCACTAAAACATGAAAGTAACCAGTACATGATGAAAACTTGAAGAAGATGAAAAACGACTAGTACAAGATGAAAGAAAACCAGAATAAGATGAAACACAATTTGTAGAAGATGAAAGACAACTAGTACAAGATGAAAGACAACTAGAAGAAAATGAAACACAACTAGAAGAATATGAAAGACAACTAGAAGAACATGAAAAACAACTACAAGATGAAAGACAATCAGAATAAGTTGAAAAACAACCAGTACAAGATGAAACACAACTAACACAACTAGAAGAAGATGAAACACAAATAGTAAAAGATGAAATACAAGAAGTAGAATCGGAAAGACAACTAGAAGAAGATGAAAACCAACTAGTAGAAGGTGAAAGACAACTACAAGAAGATGAAGTACAATCAGTGTAAGGTGAAACTCAACTAGTAGAAGATGAAATACAACTTCAAGGAATGAAATACAACCAGTTGTAGATGAAAAACAACTAGTAGAACATGAAACAACCTGTATATGATGAAAGAAAACTTGAGAAAGTTGATAAACAACTTGTACTATAAGATGAAAGACAACTAGTACAAGATGAAAGAAAAGTAGAAGAAGATGAAACACAACTAGAAGAAGACATTTACAACAAGATGAATGACAATCAGTGCAAGATGAAACTCAACTAGCAGAAGATGAAAGACAACTTAGGTAGTGGTCCCCCCTTGTAGTTAATGCCCGTAGCACGTTTGGTGGTTTCTCAGGAATACTTTACAACATAAAGATTCATACTTCAATGCACAAGTATGAATACTTGATATTTTAGAGATGAATATTGTTTATGAATACTTGCGTGATGAGATATTGAGGTATGAATACTTGCACGACAGATAACTCGAAAATATGTCATCATGGTTCTTATTTGAAAGAGAAAATTGTGTAGAAGACGTTCGTTATTTTAAATTTGCAAAATGTCTCACAGATCGTCAGTAATATTGGCGAAATTGAATGAAGAAAAAAAAACTCACATCTAAAAATGTGTAAAAGATAAGTGTGTGATGTGAGAGATAAGTTCAATTTTTTTTTCGAAAAGCTTAGTTTCTTAGGTATGAATACTTGATATATTATATATTAACACTTGTGCGCATATGTATCTATATTTGCGCGTGCTATTTGTAAAATGAGGAGGGATCAGATTACACCCTTTTTTTGACACACTTTGACACCTACCATTTTCAAAGTCCAAATAGTCAATCCAAACTGTTCAACATGATGGATATATTAAAATGTGCTTGGAGATCAAATTTTACATTTTTTTTGATTTTTTTTGCTATTTATTAATAAATAGTAAAAAAATTCAAAAAAAATGTAAAATTTGATCTCCAAGCACATTTTAATATGGTAATCATGTTGAACGGTTCGGATCGACTATTTGGATTTTGAAATCACAAAATTGATTTATAAAAAAAACAATGTCAAGATGTGTCAAAAAAAAGGTGTAATTGGATCTTGTTATAAAATAAAGACAAATAATAATAAACAAGATAGAAAACACATAAAAGATGGCAATCTCTTTATTCATACATTTCTCATGTGTACAATATAAGATTACAATGCCTCTATTTATAGGCTACAAGTTGTAAATGAAAAACCATTACAATAATAAATAAGACATTGAATTCTAAATAGTAGTGGCCTAGTGGGATATGAATTCCAGTGGTAGTGGGAGTAGTGGAGGAATGAATATTGGGAGTCATGGATATCCACATTAATAATTTTATTCATAACACTCCCCCTTGGATGTCCATTATATAAGAATATGCCTCATTAAAACCTTACTAGGAAAAATCCTATGGGATAAAAACCTAGTGAAGGAAAAAGAGTACAATATTCCTTTTAATATACAACTACAACCTTACCAGGAAAATATAGTGCATATTAACTCCCCCTCATCACAACATCAATCAAGATCTTTAAGTCGACGAACTCCAATATTACGAACTAGCTTTTCAAATATTGCATTAGGGATCGCTTAGTGAATTAATCTGCTAGATTTCACTTGAACGAATTTGCTGAACAATAATAACATTATCATCTTGGAGATCATGTGTGAAAAAGAACTTTAATGAAATATATTTTGTTCTATCTCCTTTAATATATCATTTCTTTAATTGAGTAATACATACAATATTATCTTAATATATGATCGTCAGGATCATTTCTCCAGAAGACAAACCACATGTCTAATGAATGTGTTGAATCACATATCTTAACCAAACACATTTTCGACTTGTTTCGTGTGTTGCTAAGATTTCTCAGAGATAGTGAAGTATATGTTTAATTTCATTCCAATGTCTTCGCGTGGGAGAAGAACTATATCTTGCTAATAAATTTACAGCAAAGGATATATCAGATCTTATATGTCCAGCAAGATACATAAATGCTACTATTGCACTAAGATATGGTACTTCAGGACCAATTAGTTTTTCATCACTTTCTCAAGATCTAAAAGATATATATTCACATCTAATTATCTTACAACCATAAGAGTGCTCATTGGATGCGATTTTATCCATATAAAATTATTTCAGCACTCTTGCAATATAATTTTCTTGATGCATAAAAATGTCATTTTTAAAATGTTCAATTTGCAATCCAAGGCAAAATTTTGTTCTTTCAAAATCTTTTATCTCAAATTCTTCCTTTAAATAATTTATTGCTTTTGGAAGCTCTTCAGGAGTTCCAATGATACTTACATCATTAACATAAACATCAATTATAATGAAATCATTTTCATATCTTTTCATCAAAATACATGGACATATCATATCATTATTATATCTATGTTTCAATAAATATTCACTTAGACGGTTATACAATATGCATCCAGATTGCTTTAATCCATATAAAGACTTATTCAATTTAATTGAACAATGTTCTCGAGAACCTAAATTACATGCTTCAGGCATCTTAAATCCTTCAGGGATCTTCATATATATATATATATATATATATCATTATCAAGCGAGCCATATAAATAGGCTGTGACAACATCCATTAGGCGCAAATCAATTCCTTCATGGACTGCCAGACTATTTATGTACCGAAAAGTTGTTGCATCCACCACAGGTGAGTATATCTCAAAATTTCACATTTCTCATTTTATTTTCGCATAAATACCCATTTATATCCTACTGGTTTTATACCTTCTCGTATTAGGACTACAAGCCCAAAAACTTTTCATTTTTTTTCAAGAGAATTTAACTCTGCTCAATTACACCTTTCCATTTTGGCCAATCATTTCTTTGTCGACATTCTTTAATAGACTTCTGGTCATGATCCTCAATATTTATTATATTTAGCACTATATTATATGCAAAAATATCATTGACATCAATTTCATCTTGGTTCCATGTTATTTCATTCATGATATAATTTATCGAGATCTCTTCATTTTTCATGAATTTCAAATACTTAAGTTTCTGCTGGAACTCTAATATTACTTATAATTTGATTCTCTTCTGGAGTTTTATCTGAAATTATCAATTTTCTCGACTTAGCCATTTTCATTCTTTGCTCCTTTTATTTTTTGAGGATTTTTATCTTTGGAACCGATTGATCTTCCACGCTTCATGCGTGTTATAATTTCATTAGTCTGTCCAACAGGGACATCAACTTTAATTGGAGCATTAGCAGCTGGTACATGTGATTTGGTCACTTTCTTTGAGTTTATAAATGCATATGGTAATTTATTAGCTAATATTTGCAAATGAATTATCTTTTGAACATTTAGTTCACATTCTTTAGTACGAGGATCAAAATGAGACAATGATAATTCATACTAATATATTTTTTCCAGCTGATTATTTTCTCCTCCTAAGGTTGGAAATTTTGATTCATCAAAATCACAATCGGCAAAATTAGCCATGAATAAATCTCTCGCCAATTGTTCTAGATAATATGTAGAGATTCAAATTCAACATAAATTTCCAACTTCCTTTGAAGTCCCATTTTTATTGCGTTGTGGTGGAGCAATTAGAACATATACTGCATATTCAAAAAAAATTATATGGGAAATATTAGGTATGTGACCAAAAACCAATTATAATGGGGAAGTTTTATAATAGCTAGTTGGCATGATGCGAATTAGTGTTGTTGCATGTAAAATATCATGTCTTCTTTTTATATATGAACATCTACATGATGTTCAACATTAATCCTGACATTGTCTAGACGTATTTTCTTAATTGGATAATTAAGAAAATATGCTCTTAATCGAATAAATTGAGCAAGTAATCTCGCAAACGCCATGTTACGAGTTGATAATAAACTTACATGTGACCATCTTGTTGATGCATCACTTAAAACCATAAAATATCTAAATGGTCCACATGATGGGTGTATTGGTCCACAAATATCACCCTGTATACGTTCTAGAAATATAAGAGATTTATTTTGTATTTTCGCTGGTGATGGTCGAATAATCAACTTTCCTTGAGAACACGCAGCACATGACAATTCATTAGATTGAAGAATCTTCTGGTTCTTTAATGAATGTCCACATGAATTCTCTATTATTTTTCACATCATTATTGATCCGGAATGGCCCAACCGGTCACGCCAAACTATAAACATATTCTTATTTGTAAACTTCTGATTTACAATAATATGTGCTTCAATTGTACTAATCATATGTAGTACAAGCTGGAAGAAAACATAGGCAATTTTTGTTTTTTTTAGTATGCATTCTTTTTTATCTGATATTATGCTAGTAATATAAAGATATTCAATATTTTCTTCATTGGTTGTCTCAACATGATACCCATTTCAGTAGATATCCTTTAACAAATTCCTTTGAGACTTAGAAGAATATAATGCATCATCAATATAAATTTGTATTCCTCCATATAATAACAAAGTAGCTCTTCCAGAGCCTTCAATCAATTTTTTTTATTAACAACAATTACAATCACGTAAATAAATGCATGTACTTAAATATAATTATGAATACATACATTCAAATAAGTATGTAGTTATCAAACATAAAAAAATATTGTTGTTATTTATTTTAAAAAATTGTGTTTACCGGGTTGCATGACTTCTATTATATTCATTCTCCCACATCATATCATCTTTTTCATACAGCCACTATATAATTACCAAGTTGCATGACTTGCACTTTCAACAATTATAATCTCTTAGAAAAAATATATATATATTAACTAAAACATAATTGATTATTTAACTGAAATTTGTTTGTCTGATAATCAAATAAATAGTGGATGGCTTTAATTGAATAATGAAATAAATAAAGGGTAATTGGTCATTTTCACTTGATTTGGTTCAATTAACATGAAAGAGATTTTTTCTAGCAGGACTCAAGTTTCTTCACTTAGTTAGACCCAGTAAGTGAATCCGAGACAGGGATCCGGTAATATTTCAAAGCAGTAAATAGTACGAATTAGCACGAGTAACAATTTAGTAATCAACATATAGCTACTAGCTAGTACGAACAAATCAAGTTTAAACAAATAGATGAAAAAATATTTGACAAGATCAGAAAATAAAGTAAGGATGTTAAAACTTAAGGTAAGGGAAAACTAGTTTAAACTTGAGATCATATTCACAAATAAAATTTCTCCACTTCCGGTGGAAAGATGTGTATTTTATTTATTATCACGTCCACATCATATAAAATTCGCGATCATATAAATTTTCTTGAAATTTCCTTCAGAAAAATTTCTTGAAATCTTCTTCAGGAAAATTAAACTATTAGAAAAAAAAATATGAACATGTTAAAATTGAATACTATGACAAATGTTTTTTTTAATACTATGGCTTTGGGCCAGTTGAATAGACATTTGTCAATAAGAATATGATTGCGAATTTCAATACCGTGGCTTTGGGTTATTAATATCATAACTTCATGTTATTAATGCCATAACTTCAGGTTATAAATGCCATAACTTCATATTATTATCATCATAACTTCATGTTATGAAAAAGGAGATAAATAAATATAAATAAAAGAATATGTAAATTGTATAAATAAATAAATAAATAAATAAATTTAAATGTATTAAAAACTTATAGTTAATATTATATAACTTCAGGTTATATAAAATATTTATTTAATAACTTCTAATTATTAAATTGCTTGACTACGCAATGTAAAATTTAATTTGAAATAACTTCGGGTTATATTCTCATCCAATGACCTATAATAACTTCTGGTTATTATATTGATTCTATATAAAAAATCTAATAAAAAAAAGGGTGGGGGATGAATGAGAAAAATGAGGCGCTCCCTAAAAAAATTTGCTCTCTGGTATCTCAATATTATTTAAGTGTCAGCTTGGATGTGTGAACTTTCAGTACGGCAAGTCAACTACTGAATTTTGGCACACCACGCTACACATCTCCTCCTCCAAACCCAATTTTCCTGGCAAATCTGCATACGAAAGGTGAATCTCTCTTCCGCATCATTAATTTTCTGAGATTTGTCCAAAATTTAATCGAATTGTTGCGATCTCCCTTTTTCTAAATAATGCGACTCCGGTCTGAAAGAATAACCCATAAATCCGCTCATCGCTCGGTCTTTGATCGAGCGATCATACTCTTCTCCTTTGTTTTAATTCTATTTCCAACAGTTCTTCTAATCAGTAGAATCCCATTTTTTAATCCGCCCTCCGAAAGCAAACCCTCAGGAAACTTGCCAAATTTATTTCAAAAGTTGCCTGCTTTTTCCAGTCAATTAAACCCTTCTTTGTACCACACCAACAGTACTGAAGTCATTTACCAAATCCCCAGTTCACCAAAAGCTGTTCTCTTTGTAGCCCATGGATGTAACCTCCATGCATACGACTTTTGGGACAAATCCTCAAATTGCCCCCATTGTACCGGTTTGCCTGAAGATAGACTTTTTGTTCTTCAAGCACTTGAATTAAACATGGCGGTAATTACAATCTCTAGTTTGAGAAAATGCTGGTCTTTTAAGAGGGAAATGGAGAATGTACAATGGATTATAGAAAATTTGGTTCAAAAAAACAAATTAGAGAATTTGCCGAAATTTGCAATGGGGGCTTCCTCTGGTGGATACTTTGTATCAGCCCTTGCAACTAAAATGGAATTTAGGAGTATTTGCATCATGATAGCTGAAGGTCTTTTTCAAAACATTGATATACCAGAAAATTACCCACCTACCCTTTTTGTGCATATGGTAAAAGATAGAATTAGAGCTCGTGCAGTTTTGTCAAATATGGAACAATTAGCTGAAGCAGGAGTTGAAGTCAAAGAAATAAGGTGTGATGAGTTTCCTTTGGAATCGGGTTTTCTGGCAAAAAGGATTCCAGGTTTGGATCAGGGCTTTGCAGATAAGTTAATTGAGGTATTTCATGAGAAGGGGTTTCTGGATGAGAAGGGATATTTGAAGAAAGATGGAAGGGCTATAAAATGGAAGGAGGCATTATTAAAGAAGAAACTGATTCATGAGAAATTTGAATTGTTCAGTCATGTAAACGAGGAGATGAATCTTGCTTTTGGATACCATGAATTCACGAGCTTGAATAATGATGAGATTTTTGAATGGTTTGCATCCCATATGAAGAGAAGTTAATGTGCTTTTATGAAGGTTGAATGTTAATTATTGGTGTTCGAGAACTAGGGCTGCTAATGAGCCGAGCCGGCTCATGAGCCAATGAGTCGAGCGGCTCAATAAATTGTATTGAGTCGGGCCCTAAACTAAATAAAGCCCGAACTCGACTCGGCTCATATTTTATCACTCAAACCGAGCCGAGCCGGCTCATGAGCCAATGAGTCTCTTCTTTTTGTGCTTGATGATGTAATAGGCTGAGGGTTGGAAAAAAAATATAATTTCCTTGCGGTGCGTTTTACGCTTGGCATTATGCGTGATGTATTAAAAACAACAGTCGTATTATTATTTTTGTAGATTCGTAAAAATATATTTAAAAATTTGAATACATGTATTCAAAAATACTGTACAAACGTGCATATGATTCACACTTAACAAAAGCTTTTGTAAAAGGCAAAAAAAAAAAATCAATTATTTGGTTCAAACTTTTACAAATATAAAATTTATCGTTAACATTGTATACGTATTCCTTTTGTAAGAGGCCAAGAAAAAAATATTTGGATCTAGCTTTAAAAAAAATTTAGCGACATTTGACAACAAAGTATTGTCTAATAGTTGTTTAATTACTATTTAAGAGTGAGGTGTTAGAGAATTTTAATGTAGAGAATTTGAAATCGTTTTTATCTGTTCAATCACATTATTTTAAAGTTTGATTTGAATTCGGTTCAATCGCATTATTATAAAAAGCTTGATTTGAATTCGGTTCAATCGCATTATTATAAAAAGCTTGATTTGAATTCGGTTCAATCACATTATTTTAAAACTTGATTTGAATAGTTTAGGTAAGGTTATGACCTGTAATCAAGTAAATGTTTGTTTTTCTAATGCTTGGCATGAGTTGAGCTCGCGAGTTATGACATGAGTTGGGCTCGCGAGTCATGAGCCGAGTTTGAGCCGAGCCGAAGGCTCAAACTCATTAAATTGAGCCGAGCTTTGTTCTTCAAAACTGAGCCGAGCCCGAGTTGAGTCGAATTAGTTATATGACGAGCCGAGCTGAGTTTTGAGCCGAGCTTGACTCGTTAGCAGCCCTATCGAGAACAGACATCTTAAAGGGAGTAGAACTAGGGTGTTCCTAAGTTCACCAACTCTCTTTGTGAACTCAACTCTAAAATCTATCGGATTGACTTCAAATGATGAATCCGAACCGTTGAAACCCGTCTTCCTTATGAGTGATGCATCTACGTGCAAAAAAAATAAAATTTCGAATTAATTTTGTATAGAGTCAAGTGGTAAAAAAAACATTTAAAAAATGAATGCATTAAAATTAATTTATAGACCTTCTAATTTTGACCTCTTGACTTTATACTAAATTAATTAGAAAGTTCAAAATTTTTGCATGCAGATGCATCACTTGTAAGGTAGACGGGTTTCAACGGTTCGGATTTATCATTTGAAGTCAATCGATAGGTTTTAGAATTGAGTTCACAAAGAGGGTTGGTGAACTTAGCAACACCCTAGTTGTACCCTCTTAAAGGTGCATCTTTTGGGTTAGTTTAGTGGATTTATTCTTTAGATTTTTTTCAGTAGCTTGTTTTTCTTACCTAATGTGATCATAGGTTAGAAATATAATGCTCAATTACCTTTTCTTTTCGAATCCTGAAGCTGGCTGTCATTTTCAAGAACGAATACAAGGTCACCAGAACATGGTATAATGCACAATTTCTGCTCTTTTATGGTATCAGTCTTATGTGAGATTCTTTTGTTCAGAAAATTATTTAATTAATGGGATGATCCTGATGTATCATTTATCACCAATTGGGTGCAGTGGTTCATGACAAAAATAAATGGAGCCCCTTTAGTCATGGTACTGAATATTCATTCCACATTAAATTGAAGGTGGTATTTTCTGGCCTGTTCTGCCATACGGTACATTTACAGTTATCAGGTCGTGAATTTTTTTTTTAATCTGTGGGCTAAATACAATCTGTCAAGATGTTTCCATCTAGTTATATCCTGGTAGAGAAAAAACAACAGATGACAACAGTAATGGTAGTGATAATAGTAATAATATTGAGTAACATCACTTAGCCATAACTTGATTATTCATCTAATTAAAATAGTTCGACAATAGCAGTCATAATATCACAAATTCCTTAAATCTAATTAAATTAAATTAACAATGTGATGCACATTAGCATAACAACTTTGATAACAAAAATAACAATACATTAACCACAAATCACACAAAAACCATACCACCACCATTGAAATGAAACAAAAATGTAGCTAACCAGATCAAGCTAGACCCATTTCTACAATTTATGCATGGTATTTTCCCTCATTCGCGTGCTTGAACAGATCTGCCTGTGCTGCAGCTGCACCATCAGAAGTGATGGCAGAAACCACTGCCTCCTTAACCTGCTGAGTGGTAAATGGGAAGTGAGAACTTGCTATAGAATTGAGCAAGGCAGCGGTACCCTCGCGAATCAAGGAGCTGAATCCATCAGTACGGGGGTTTGACAAGGCATCGTGTAGGGTTGTACCAGTGCCGAATATGATCCCGCAAGTTGGGCCGAATGTCTGCCCAACTGTGCTCAAGTACCCTATTATGGCATTGATTGCCTGTGGGTGGGTCCGCCAGTAGCTGTATAAAAATATTAGATTTGCTTTGAGAAAACTGGTTACTCGATTATAGGAAAATGTAGTGCAGTTTACTTTTGAGTTGTGTTTTGGACTGTAAGTGCCTTATTAGTTCTTCCATTTCAAAAAATGCGGTCGGCCATAAATATAGTATCTGTCATAATGTTCAGTTCAAGGATTAAGGTACCACTTGGTACAGAAGATGCTGTACAGTACCAATGGTGGTTATTGAAGGTCTCAATGTTATGACCAAGGATTAACATACTACCACTGCCTACTATGCTTGCATTTACTGGTTATGACCATCCTGGCATAAATCCAAGTGAGAACCTGTGCATATCAGGTGTAGGTTCACTTACTCGCAGGTGCCGGTGAAGTAGTGGTGAGGGTCGAGATGAGGAACAGTCGGAGTGGAATGGCCACCACTGCCAGTGCTTGGTGGGCTGTAGCTACCGCTTCCATGGGATGGTGTTGGTGTAGCATGGTTGCCTCCACTTCCATATGTTGGTGTTGAACCGCCGTGGCCTCCACTGCCATATGATGGTGTGGATGGTGTTGAACCGCCGTGGCCTCCACTGCCATATGATGGTGTGGATGGTGTTGATACGCCGTGGCCCCCTCCTGTGCCATATGGCGGTGTTGATGGTGTTGATGTGCCATGTCTACCTCCTGTGCCGTATGTTGGTGTTGTTGGTGTTGATGTGCTAGGTCCACCTCCTGTTCCGTATGTTGGTGTTGGTGTACTGTGGCCTGAACCTGTAAATTTTTGTTGTATGCTTAGTATTTATACATGGAGTACATACCGAACAGTAAATAGTTACTTCTTTCTGGCCATCTTTGGGAATAGGTACTACTTCCACATTATCTTATATTAGTCATATCATTATTGGTTTTCTCTAATTTTCCGTTTTCTTTGAGGATCCCGATAGCTCTGCTTGAGGTTAGATGTGGTTTAAGGCTTTAAACATTTTGAGCAGAATTGGTATAGTACCTTCATGATATTTTATAAGTCAGGCCTTCATACCAGTAGGTACAAAGAAGTGATACCTTTTTGTGTCTTTTATTTGAATCCCTTATGAAACCCCTTTTATCGAATGATTTATATTTGACCAGCTGATTAAATATATACTGTGGTCAGTATCTTAGTGGTACGTGCAGAGTTAGATGTCATTCACTGAGGAATTTGTGGTCCGATATAAATGAATGTGTTGGCAGGTATGAAGACACTGACAAATGTAATCTTTTCACTTACCAAATTGAAGTACATAACATGTGAAATGAAATTTTTTGTTTTTTTTTTACCTACCAATATTAAAATACATGACATGTAAAATCTAAGAGTTAATTTCTGAGAAACGGAAGCAATATCTAGCTAGTTACGATTTAGAAGTTAGAAATTGAGGTACCAATATACTAATAGATTTTAACTGCACTAGCTAAAAAGAAAAAATTATCTGCGTGCCAGAGAGGAAAGATAACAGGTTGATATTTTAGGCCGCCAACTTATAGTGTATTAGAGTGATTTATAACCTAACAACAAAGTAACAGTCTAACAGAGCTAACTCAGTAAAACAGTATTTTGAATACTTACTGACAGGAGGGGTGGGAAACGAGAAGAAATTCTTCTTTTCATTGAACTCTTCCAGGCTTCTGCAAAGCACTGGAGAAACCAATCCTACAAGAAGCAAACTCAGTAAAACAGTATTCCTGATGCTCCCCATTCTCTCAGGCAACTCTTACTCGAAAGCGAACTTTTTAGTGGAACTGAGATTGAAGCTAGTGATGCTCTGCACAAAAGAGAAGGTATGCTATATATACCAAAAATTTTGGTACAATAAAACTTCATTGATGGACATTTACTTGACAGGCAAAAGGCTGTAAACGGTTAGGTTTAAGTTGAGCTAGGATTCCTCTAGAATCCTTTTAAGTAGAATATCTACAGGACCTTTGGTTCAGTTAACTGAAACCAGTCGTATAGAAATTTAAGTTGTACCACTGAATTTCAGTAGTATAGACAAATCATGAGCTTCGAAATTTGCTCTTTCAGGAATCAGACGGTTAAGATGTTAATTTAAAAATAAATTTCATTGAATTTTTGACCTTTGTCAGTTACTCATTTTAGTAGTTGAATTCAGGTTTCCCATTTTAGCTGCTCAATAGAAGTTAAACATTACATAAGGGATATGCAGCAGATTGTAGTTGAAGTGGAATTACTGGACCCTGTTTGGTGAACATTTATTGGTTGAATTCATCCAGCTAAGAGGAAGTGGTGCCATACTGGATTTACTGGTTAGATCCTACACTACTACATCTATGTGCCATTACTCACTTTGATTTGATCAGCTTGGGTGGTATTAATTCTTGTTGGCAGTTTTAGGGTTGGCAGGAGGCACTCCATCTTTTCTTAGATCAAGTTCTTTTTTATGATTGTATTTTTTGCATGTTAACCCCACTTCATAGATGGCACATTAACAGGCCTGGCTAATAAATGCCAATATTGCTATCTACCAACTATTCCAACACCATATAGTGGCAGTGTAGTTCTTAATTTTATATCTCAATCGATGGGACTGGAAAGAGAATGGGCCTCAGTAAACGATATTTGATTTTCTTATTAGTTATTGCAGATATCTTACACTGAAATGAGGATTTTCTTAATTTTTTTTCTCATTTCTTTTAGTTCTTTAGTGCTTCAGGGAGATTAGATGGAAGCAAGAAAGAAGAAACTGGAATGAGGATAAATGAGAAAGAAGAAAAAGGAATGAGGATTCATGAAAAAGAAGAAATCAAAATAGTACCATTTGAGTTCAGATAAACAGAAAGTGTGCATAAAAAGAGGAAATCAAAAGAGTGAGGCTATGGTACTTTGCAATGTGCATATCGTTCCGT
Organism: Carex kokanica; assembly: GCA_025461125.1. Taxonomy (NCBI): domain Eukaryota; kingdom Viridiplantae; phylum Streptophyta; class Magnoliopsida; order Poales; family Cyperaceae; genus Carex; species Carex kokanica. The sequence goes on from JAJGRX010000994.1 coordinate 147,071, forward strand.
GCATTGGATTCATATCTCCGTCTTCAAAGTTCAAATAGTCAATCCGAACCGCTTAACATTATTATCATATGAAAATATACTTGGAGACCAAATTTTATATTTTTTGAATTTTTTTTACTATTTTTTGAAACAATTAGAAAATCACTTGATCTAAAAATTCTAGACCATCCGAAAGTAGTGATTTTCTACCTACCAAAAAATAGTAAAAAAATTTCAAAAAATAAAAATTTGATTTTCTTTAGGATCATGTTTATCCGTCCTGTCTTTATCATTCTTAATTGTATTTAAGTTTTGGCTATTAATAAATTTTAAAACTCAATTAAATGTAGGGAGAGAGAGAGAGAGAGAGAATAAGAGCTATTAATAAAACATTAAAGCATCACATTATTTTTTTGTGGGTTATGAGAGAATTATCCACTGCAGACAACAGCGTTGCAATGCGATTGCTATCAAGCACTGATGTGGATGCAAGTATTCGATTGCTCCATCTTGTACAACATAATAATGGACGACTTCTATTTGGTGGGGTGGGAATGTGGGATGCCTCTGCTGAAAACATGTGCACATTAAATTGGTCAAAGCAATATTTCTTGCATTTATTGTTCCAGATCAGAAAAGGCTTGTGGTTGTGGAGTCATTTTCAAATTTCCGCCTTCTTAACTTGTCAATTTCCAAGTTGGTAAAGCTAGTATTAATTTATGGACCTATTTGTAAAAATTATTGGATTGAATTTGAACAATGAATTTGAATCTTGGATTTTGATTTACTTGACTAGAAAAGCGTATGAAAATAATTTATTTTGGTGTGTTCAATTTTTAAGTATATTTCCATATTTAATCTTATACAAAACTAACTTAAACGCAAGTTCTCCAATAATCAAGCAAAGTAAGGTTGACAATTGAAAATCTTATTTGAAACTCATTTAATAGATTTTGATGTGAACTCACAAGCCCTTGAGTAGCTTAAGTTCACCTAAATTTACTCAATAAATAATTTGTATCAACGTTGGTTTGCAAATGGCATGACTAATAATGAATTTCCTCATCAAGCCCTTGAGTAGCTCGTGGCTCGATCATGACTCGCATCTGACTCGCTCGCTAACAGCTCGCTCGTTACTGGACTGAGCTGTTAACGAGCCAGCTCGCCACTAACTCGGTCCAAAATTAACGAGTTCAAGCTGGGGCCTAGCTTACTCGCCAGCTCGGCTAGGCATCAATTTGTGAATTTGTGTGCATTTTATACTGTCCAGCTCGGTTTAGCTCAGTTCCGCATATTACCGTACTCCGACTCATTATTATGTAACTAACTGATTGACCAAATTATAATTATGAAATATTTTAAAGAGAAACATTTTATCCGTAATATGTTAAATAAGGTTTTTAATTCATATTATCGAAAAAAAAAAACCGGATGTATTGACAGTTATAAAAGAATGTTTAATCTGGTAATACGAAAGTAGATCTGCGACCGTATGCTGTACAACCCAGCCAATCAAGACATGGCATGTGATTTGGCAAACTATTCCCCATTGATCTTTCTTTGGAGTTACTATGTCAATTAATGAAATTCAAGTGACATGCATGTTACAACGCACGAGAACAAGTTGTACCTTTTTAGTTGAGATCCAGCAATTATAAAACAATGCTCTCCTACAGACTGGAGATGAGAAATAATGAACTTACTGACAAGTCAGAGAGATCTAGGCTGTCTCTCTGTACAAATTTTAGTCAACTACCATTGATGACTGAACTACCGCTTTGCTTTCTCTCTACCTTCTAAGAAAAAAATACCATTTCTCTGGAAGTGGACAAAATTCAAAAACAGAGGCGGATTTAGGATTTTTGTTGGGAGAGCAAAAAAAAATATTGAATCGGATTTAAATCTATTAACTAATTGAATACTCGATAAAAAAACAATGCTTTAACTTATACTTTCCAATGCTTTGACTTGTAATTTCTAATGCTTTGACTTATAATTCTAATTACTAATCAAAATTCAACAAATTTATTTCAATTTTAATCCTAAATTTAAGCCGAATTACAAATTAAACGTCCAGAGAGGAGCAAAAAAAATTTCAAGAGAGACAAAGTCGGTTGGAATCGATATATCTCCACTAAAACTCAAAATCCAGGAGGGCAGCTGCCCCTCTTGGATACACCTGGGTCCGCCCCTGTTCAAAACAGTGCTAATTAAATGTTGTAGAGATAAAAAAAAAGGGGCTTGTCTTAGTTTGTTGTATGAGTTCCATATTAACGGCATAATTATCCCGAAAACTAAATGATTCATGAAATTTTCTAACATTCGCCAGTGTTACAACAATTTAGATATGATAAACTCATGCCTGAAGAAAATATACCTAAGATAGAGATATTTTTTCATGTAAATAAGAGCTCCGTTATATATAACAGCAATCAATGCAGAGCTCAAGATGAACATAAGATAAAATAAATGCTAATAAACATCTTGTGGCGTTCCTATCGTAAGTACGCGACAGTACCAAAACTGATGCTCTGCCACCTGTCGAACGCATATTGGCTAGCTGACTAACGCAATTCTCTGAAACGAAACTGAAACGAATGTCTCTTATACCACCATCAAGTCTCAGAAAGCTGGTAACTTTGTTTCACCCTTCCTTTCTCTTAATTTTTTTTTTTCTCTGATAGTGTGAAACCTTTTGAGATAGGTGAAGATGAGAAATGTACATGGCATGATTGTAGCCGTAGTTGTAAGCTATGTTATGGCTACATGCTATAGTAATCAGGAGTTCCACGTAGGCGGAGCAGAGGGATGGGTGCCTCATCCTTCCCAGCCTTTCAACCAGTGGGCCCGGAAAAACAGATTTCATGTCAATGACAGGCTTGGTCTCTCTCTCTCTCTCTCTCTCTAAAACAAAATCACTTCTTGTTGTGGGGTCCTATTTTATAATTTGATGATAATGACCTTTTAAATTGGGGATGCTGGTTGCTATGTAACAAAAAAAGGGAGCAATAAATGGTCAGTTCCTTCTCTGTCGTCAGGATTTAAATCATTGTCAGCTATCGGATGAGGAAGCAGAGTAGGTCCGATGGGCATCGGACCTAACTTGGTTCGATGGGTGTGATGACCATTCGATCTCATCAAGATTCGTGTGCTCCGCATCAAAATCCGTGCAAATATGTATCAATTTCGTGCACATAGATCTTGATGCTAATCGTACGGTGGTAGAGCTAATTGAACCTAAATGTAGGTCCGATGGGCATCGGACCTACACCTATCTCATCGGATGAACTATTCCAACAAGTAACGACAAAATGTACACAAGGTTGATCCAATAATAACATGAATAAGAATTTCCGTTGGGCCAGAAAATCTAAATTTTAAGCCCATTATGTCTTGAAAAGCCTCAAATTGGAAAAATTTTCTGATTAAGTAAAAACCCTCCTTATTATAGTTACAAAATAATGTGTTATTATCTCAAAGAAAGGATTGCTCTTATAGATAAGCATATGATAAGATAAACATAATATTCATTTCAATGTAATTACCAATCCACTGTGTTCACACAAGTGAAAGGAAAAAAAAAGAAGCAAAAGAAAGTGTATTAATCTATCTTACATATTTATTTTGGATTAAAACGAGAGTTCAAAAATTATGTCCTTTCAGGGGTCGTGGGTTTGAAATAAAAATTTGAGGATGTAGATTAATTTTTATACTTTTTTCATGAGGGTTTTGCATGCGAAAAAAATAAATTTTGTTACTCTTAGCTAACATTCTTACTGCTTTTTGCCGAATTCCACTGCAGATATCAGTTATGGCTCTGCATTTTATTTTATTTATATATATCCTTTTTAACATCGAGATCTTGCTATTTTCAACATTTCCATATCGGTTCTTATGAAACAGTTTTTGAGTACAAGAAGGACGAGGACTCGGTGCTTGTCGTGAACAAGCAACACTACGACACGTGCGACAATTCGAATCCATATCTCAAACTATTTGGAGGCAAATCAATCTTCGATTTTGGTAGGTCGGGCGAATATTTCTTCATAAGTGGAAACCACACGCGATGTGAAGAAGGAGAGAAGGTGGTTGTCACAGTCATGGCGAATCGGGCCCCACTGCCACCTCAGCCCACATCTCCACCTCCACCTCCAGCTTCACATCCTCCACCTTCGCATTCTCCCAAAGCTCCCTCAAAGAATGGAACGGCACCTGTGTTGCATCCATTGCCACATAATTCCTCTTCTTTTTCATCATCAAATACTGTTTTTGATTCTGTGGTTTACTTGGTACTGATATTAGGTGTGTTCTTCTGTGGATAACATTTGGGCTAGCTTTGAAATATTTGATGAAGTATATATATCCTATAGTTATTTTAGTTTTCATTAAAAAGTTCCTTAATTTCTATCTTATTTTTGATAATTGGAGATGCTAGTTCTCTTATTTCTGGAACTTAGGTTGATTGTATTACATACGTGGTATATATGAGAAAGAGGATCGACTTAGTAGCTAAATATTTAGTTAATATAATAAAAATACGCAAGGAATTTAATATATCTCTCGATATGTAAATAGATATGATGATACGGGTTGGATGGAGGTGTTTTCGTACTCATCTAATTTCTTACCCATTAAACGTTAGTATTGTCTGTATTCTACAATCATATAATTTTTTTATATATAACTTATACAATCTAACAAAAAAAATAACAAATAAATAAATATATTATTTTAAAGTTTGACACATTATATACATATATAATATCATAATATATAAATTACTAATTGAAAGAATGAAACTATATATTTTTATTCGAATGTAAAGTACTCACTAAATAAAAGGAAAAATTTCTAGTGTATTGATGAAAACTTTTTAAATAGTCAATTTCTCTGTGAAAATATCTTAATATCCAATATCCCTATAGAGAAAAGTGATAGTTTTCTATGTGCATATAGAGAGAAAATAACATATATCACATCTAACAGTTTTATTTTGACATATAAATTTTATAATATTTATTATAATTAGAAAAATAAAAAATAAATACGTGATAGAAACATGAAAAATTAAAGACAATTTGGAGTGTATATTCCCTCCAACTGAAGAGGGAGCCATTATTGCGTGGGAGTGGTCATGTAGTTGCTTTATGATGTAGGTCTAGGATTTCAGAATTGGCCAATAACTTAACTTAAATTAGTAAAATCAATCAAAACGAAGTGGAATATTTAAATGTAGGTCTAGGATTCTCTAGTTTTTCTCTCTTTTTTTCCCAAAAGGAAGGTGGAATATTTAAATGGACATCTCCATTTAAAGAGAAGTGATATATTTGTTTGAGAAACAAATTTAATGAATAGATAGAGATAAAGAAGGAAGAGTGAGGCTATGGTACTATGCATAGCACGGATTGGTCCGTGCTACGGCTCAATATTTGAGTTTTCAAAATTCTAACAGTCGATTCGAACCGTTCAACATGATTATAAAATGAATATTTGCAAACCAAATTTTACATTTTTTCGAATTTTTTTACTATTTTTTTAGATAGGTAGAAAATTACTGCTTTTGGATGGTCCAGAATTTTCAGATCAAGTGATTTTCTACCTATCTAAAAAAAAAAATAGTAAAAAAATTCGAAAAAATGTAAAATTTGGTTTGCAAGTACATATTCATTTTATAATTATGTTGAACGGTTCGGATCGACCATTAGGATTTGAAAACTCAAATATTGAGCCGTAGCACAGATCCAACCGTGCTATGCATAGTACCATAGCCTCACTCAAGAAAGAATGTTAAATATCTATGGGCATATTGGGTATTGAAATGTTTCCATGGAGAAATTGGCTATTTTAAAAGTTTCCATGAGCACAATAAATTTTTTCCTTAAATAAAATTATATAAGATGTTTTAGAAACCAATCTTGTCATAATTATATATATTACATGAGGTGCTTTGGAAAGTAAAATGATTGTTTTACTTTCCATTCATATCTTTATTTTTAAAATTTAAACAGTCGATCCAAACCATTCAACATAATCTCCATATTAAAATGTATACCTAATTTTACATTTTTTTTTTAACTTTTTACTGTTATTTTAGATTTTTTTTTAAATAACTGTTTTTATGGACAATAAAAAAAACAATGATTGTAAAAAATACTAAAAAAAATAGTAAAACATTTCGAAAAAAATTGGTCTCCAAATACATTTTAATATGGAAATCACGTTGAATAGTTCAGATTGGTTGTTTGAATTTTGAAATTACAAAACATGGACAGAAAGTAAAACAAGAGCTTTATTTCTAAAAACATGATAACTCACTTCATATTATATAGTTAACTGTATGAATAAATAAATTATTATATAAACTTTTGTATTTATGATTTATCTTATAACGTAATGAGGATGAAATAGTTCTTATTCGTCCTCTTATGAGATGGACTTAGCTAAGCCATGGTGTAAAACGACTTGGTACTCCATGCCATATTTTCATTTTGAAAATCCAAACTACTGATCCGAACCGCTCAAGTTGTTCTCCATATTGAAATGTGCTTGGATACCAATTTGACATTTTTTGGAATTTTTTTACTATTTATTAAGCCACTTTGAAAATCGCTGATCCGGATGAACAGTAGCAAAACAGTAAAAAAATTCTGGACCAATGGATCAGCGATTTTCAAAGTGGCTTAATAAATAGTAAAAAAATTCCAAAAAATGTCAAATTTGGTATCCAAGCACATTTCAATATGGAGAACAACTTGAGCGGTTCGGATTGGTAGTTTGGATTTTCAAAATGAAAATAATGAGACGTGGAGCACCAAGTCGTTTTACACCATGGCTTAGCTAAGCCCAGCATGTCCTCTTATTCTATAAATAAATGAATATTTTTCTTACTCTATCTTTACCTCATAAGCAAAGCAAAAAGAATTTTACTAATGCCCGCCTTAGAAATATAATATAAATAGAAGTAACAGATAAACATATTTCATTAACACCCCAATATATGGGGCGAGGATTGCTTGTTTTTCATGTTTAATGTTGTTTTTAAATGAGATTTTCAAGAAGGAAATTATCACCAGACAATCACTTCTTTGTTTTTTGTTTTATTTTTTCAAAATTTTTTTTAATAAGTCGAATTAAATTAAGGCGTCAATCTAATTTTATTGAAAATTGATATTAAATAATCTCCGAAGTAAAAATTGTGTACCATTATCAGACGCTCCCTTCATTCTAATAATGTGCATTTTATTATTAAACTCATCAATATATCTAATAAATTATTTTTGTTATATAAATTTTTTAAAAATAGCAGTCTAATATTTAATTTTATTGATATTGATTTAGCACTATGATCATTGACCTTTGATCTCTCTTGATAAAAAGATCATTAAAAAGATCATATATTGATAACATACATTGTTGTCATGTATAAGCCAGATCCTGAAATTAATCCACACCAAGTTTCAACACTATCAACAACCTGAACCATATCTCAATGCTAAATTCCAAACAATTAGAAAGAAAGGAGACAACATAGATTTCTCTAGAATTAAAAAAGCAGTAGGATTAAGAACCATGTATTGGAAAACTGAGGCTGCATGTATTATGCTAATGTGGTGTTTGTTGAGCCCTTTTGTCCCTATACCACCAAACACTATGCAATTATACAAAATTAGTTAACCTTTTTCATATGTATAAATATCCCCACTCCTCACTCCTCACTCTTCATCCAAACAAGTTTAGCACCATATTTACCAAATAATTATGGCAACACCTATCTCTCTCCTTTTCTCGGTTTGCATCTTGGTCTTGTGTCATGGGGCTATTGCACAATTCAGTTTTGGTGGTCAGAGCGCATGGCACAGCTCTCGTAGTTTTGGAGACATGAGAGGATGTCGATTTGACCGTCTTGATGCGCTCCATCCCTCTCAGCGTGTGAAATCCGAAGCTGGCACGACTGAATACTACGATGAGAGTAACGAGATGTTACGCTGTGCTGGTGTGTCAGTCAAACGCTATATCATGGAGCCAAGAGGCCTTCTCCTGCCAGCATATCATAATGCACCCTCACTTATTTACATATCACAAGGTTTTTTCCTCTCTGATTATCTCTCTCTCATATTACATGTTCATTAACACATTACTAATTCTATATTTTCTAGTCTAATAAAGAAAGTATAATACATGATGCTGTTGTTTGTGGTTGCAGGAAGAGGTCTGATAGGAACCGTGTTTCCGGGTTGTCCTGAAACTTACCAATCTTTCCAACAACAAGCTGAGAAATATATGCAAGGTACCATGAGTGAGAGTCAACAAAGACTTCAGGATGAGCACCAAAAGGTCCGTCGCTTCCAACAGGGAGATATCATCGCTTTACCGCCTGGTGTCACACACTGGTGCTACAATGACGGTGATCTTTCTGTGGTTGCCATACAGGTCTTCGACACAAGCAACACTGCCAACCAGCTTGAACCTATGCGTAGAGTAAGTCATGTTAATATGTTCAAAACAATGCATGATTATGATTTTTTTTTTTGTAAATTTTTCACCTTGATGATATATCATGACTAACAATATATGAAACATTATTTATTAGGACTTCTTCTTAGCTGGAAGGCACCAAAATGTTCAACCTATGTACGAAATGGGACAACAAATGGGACAACCAACCTATAGAATGAGCCAACTACCAAGCAACAACATGCTTAGTGGATTTGACACTCAAATGCTAGCCGAGGCTCTTGGAGTGAATCCAGAATTAGTGCGGAGACTCCAAAGCCAGAATGATCAAAGAGGTGAGATAGTCTTTGTCAAACAGGGACTTCAAATGATCAGGCCATCAAGAAGTCAAGTAATGCAACAACAACAGTTTGAGGAGAGCATGGAGACACAACAACAATTTGGTGAGACTATGCAAGGACAAAGAAACATGACCAACGGCTTGGACGAGACCTTCTGTACAATGAAGATAAGAACTAACATAGATATTCCTTCTCGTGCGGACTATTTCAATCAAAGAGGAAGTAGGGTTGCACTACTCAACAGTCAGAAGCTTCCTATTCTGAACATTGTACAAATGAGTGCCACAAGAGTTGTTCTTCAAAGGGTAAGAAGCAAACTTCCAAATCTAAAAGACTAAAATTCCAAATAAATGGTCGAAATTGCTAACTCATCTCAAATATTTAACTTTAAATTCAACATTTTGTTTTTGTAGAATTCTATGATTACACCCTACTGGCACATGAATTGCCATAGTTTGATGTATGTCACTGGTGGACAAGGACGGGTCCAAGTCGTCAACCACCGAGGCCAAACCGTCTTTGATGGCATGCTCCGTCATGGACAGATAATTCTCATCCCTCAGAACTATGCTGTTCTCAAGAGAGCTGAGCATGAGATGTTCCAGTGGGTATCATTCAATACCAATCAAAATGCCATGATAAGTCAGATGGTAGGAAAGAATTCACTATTTCGAGCCATGCCGTTACAAGTACTGATGAACTCTTATCGCCTCTCAATGGAGCAAGCTAGAAGGCTCAAATTTAGCAGACAACATGAGATGACTATAATCAGTCCTATGTACAAGATGAGATCTAGTGAGTAATGGGTAAGAGAGTGAGCGGAATAAAGATCCTGCTAATAGACTATGTTTAGCGGTGATCCAATTATTACTCAATAAATGCATGTGCGTCAGCGCGTGCTTGTATCCTTTCTATCATAAAGAAAAAGATTTCGATCATGATGTTTCTCTATATTTCAATTGAAACAATGTTTCCATACACTATTATTAAAATGCTAATTCGTTATCATGGTAAGTTTACAGCCTGCGTCATAACAATATTAATGGAATGGGTATACAAATGTAAGAACTATTATATCTATGATTATACTTAGTAGCTAGGACGATAAAAAAATAAATTTGATCACAACATCAAAATGGATCCAAACATTAATCACCTTCTTGTTTTTACCTTAAGTATTCTTATTATGTTGGTATATATAATAGATATCAAGATTTGATTATAACTAGATAAAGAATATTTTTTTTTTTTTGATATGGAGCATTCAACCTACAAGTTCAGTGGTTGTTATAGTTTGAGTGTCAATAAACTCAGTTTTACATATATCAGAAGGTCCAAATGGGTCTTACAAAAATTGGATAAAGCGGAGGAGTCCAGGAATCTTAACGGACTTGAGTCGGCCTTGAGAATTAAAATTAAGGAACACATATTCCATCTCGCACAAATAATGGAAACCAAATGGAAACAGAGATCTGGCTGTCAATGGCTTAAAGAGGGGGACAAGAATACTAAGTTTTTTCACGCTTCGGCAAATGCAAGAAAGAATTCCAAATCTCTAGAGGGCTTATCAAGGGAGGATGGATCATAAATTCTGTCACAACATCTAGGGCAAGAGATGTTCCTCCATTTCAACAACCTGATGGCACCTCCTAGGCAAGCAACAACGCCTTTTGACCTGATGGGAAGAGTAGGCCCCAATTTCTCGCCCGCACTAACACACCTAGATGAACCAATTACATAACAGGAAGTTCACCACGCTGTGGTGCAGATGCCAAAAAACAAGTCAAGTGGCCCGGACGGCTTTCCTATTGAATTTTTCCAACAATTTTGGGATATTGTATCTGGTGACTTCATGCGACTCATTCATAAGTGGAACACGGGTGGATGTGACATTTCGGTTCTAAACAAGGCAGCCATCACTTTGATCCCAAAGAAAGACCAACCGACGGTAATAGGTGACTTCAGACCAATCAGCGTGATAAACACAGTGATTAAAATTATAACCAAGGTGCTCGCCAATAGACTACAACCGATGCTTGACCAAATAATCACAAACAAACAGACGGCGTTTGTGAAAGGTAGATCAATTATGGAGTCATTCTTAGTGGCAAGGGAATACCTGTGTTTCTGTGCGAAAAATAAAATACCATCCATCTTGTACAAGGTGGATTTCGAAAAGGCGTTCGATACGGTAGATTGGTGTTTCCTCACAAAGTTACTAGTGGAGAAGGGCTTTCCTCCGAAATGGATTTCTTGGGTACTAATCATCCTACAGTCCTCATCTTCAATGATTAGGGTTAATGGATCCACAACAGACTTTTTTACACACACACGAGGGCTCCGCCAAGGAGATCCATTATCTCCACTACTCTTTATTCTAGTGGCTGACTCGCTGAATTGGCTAATCAAAAACTCTCTACCGGCAATGTATCCTCGATTCACTTCCCACCACAGCCAATCCAGTACGCAGACGACACGGTTATAATCACAGAAGCACACCCGAAAACTCTTAGAATCATCTCTGTGATCCTCTCGACTTACGAGAAACTCACGGGTCTGAAGATTAACCGTGCTAAGAGCTCTTTCGTTCCCATTGCAATTTCGGACCAATCAATTCAGGCAATCAAGCTAATACTGGGAAGCCCACAAGCAGACCTTCCGATCAGATATTTAGGTTTACCTCTGTCTACTAAAAAACCGAAGAAGGTGGACTACCTCACACTAATAGCGGCGGTTGAAGGTCGAGTGGCAAGCTGGGAATCGGCTCTTCTATCTTTTGGGGGTAGATTGATGCTCATTAAATCAGTCCTTTCAACAATGCCATTACACTACATGCAGGCACTGTGCCTACCGAAATGGGTGATCAAACACATTGATAAAATTAGAAGAAATTTCCTTTGGAAAGGCCACAATCCATGCAAATCAATCAATTGTTTGGTAAACTGGGAAAAAACGTGCGCTCTAAAAATAAATGGGGGGCTAGGAATCATAAACCTGCTCACGCAGAACAGAGCCTTATTAACCAAGTGGATTTGGATCCTACACACTTGCAGCAGGAGCAACTGGACACAGACATTGAGACTCCTTTATGGGATTGAAGATGTCTCACAACTGGATCACCGTTCTGACCACTCTTTCTTCATAAGAGAGTTAGGACGGCTAACCAATTTCTTTCAGGCATCAACGGTAGCAGAGTTGGGATCAGGACAAACACGTTGGAGATGGGAGGCAAGTGGTTTTTTCTCTACGGCCTCGGCATATAGACTGATGCACAACAGGGGAGTGACGTGTCCTTCATACTCCAGACTTTGGAAATTGAGAACACCTCCGAAGGTTAGAGTTTTCATTTGGGTATTGTTACAGAACAAACTACTCACAAGGGAAATCCTCCTGAGACGAGGATGCCAAATAACTCAGGGATGTGTCCTGTGTGGAGATGATTGCGTGGAAACAGGAACTCACCTGTTCTGGGACTGTCCATACGCGGCGGCGGTATGGCTCACCATAATCAGAGCAACACGGACGCCAACAACTTTAGCTGGTAACGAGTCTCATCTTTCTTTTTGGAGGTCGCCAACCGCTTCTTGGGACAAGGACCGGTTACGGACCTGGGACATTATTTGGGCGGCGACATTATGGTCAATCTGGCGTGAGAAGAATAACAGAATCTTCTCGCAAAAGACTAAACCAACTAGAGTGCTCTCAGACGAAATCCTGCGGGATATACAGCTGTGGTGCAATTACTGTTAAACACCGCGAGGGTCAGGACTAGTAGAGCTTATTGTCAGAATAGTGTGTACATATTTATTTCTCAGTTTTTTCGGTCTATGGTTTTAAATCATGTAAATACTTTTTCTTATTAATGAAAATCGTAGGATGGCAAGTTGCCACCTTACACTCAAAAAAAATAAACTCAGTTTTATTGGTCATAGGTGTTGAGATGTATATATTTCGTGAGAAATTGACTACAAGATTTAAATTTCTAAATTCGTCATGTTTTATACATTTTCATAAAATCATACTTTTGTCATCCTTGAACAAACATCTCCTTTTACAAGTTTTCCACACATCAAGCCTTGCATAACGTCTCTTGTTTCTTCGCTGGTGGATATTAATTATTAAAATCAATACCCCATGCTCCACAACTGATATATCAGGCCAATAACATCTTAGTGTCGGTTCGCCAGTTTCCTCTCCAAACTGAGTAGAAACGACAATGGTGGGCGTCACTTTTTCTCTCATTCACTCTCTTTTTCTTGATAGTAGAATTATCACTTATAAATCATCACCCCTTAGTTTTGAGAAAGGTCTATAATTAACATGATTTGAGTTGAAAGTGTGCGAAACAAACAAATGATGACATTTTCAGTACAGTCAAATACGAACTGGCCTCATTCTTCTCTGTGTTTGGTTTGTTTGGCCGAATGCGGGATTGCATCCCAGGATGCAGTCTGACTGAATTTTCCAATGTTTCACCCTAAAACATTTTCAACAATGCCAAAACTTGTCCAATTCAACTAGTATTGATCCGATTTCGTTGAAAATGATTCGAATATCTGAGGAACACCTCACCAATTAGATTCACACAAGAAAATAGATGTGCAGGCAGAGGAGTCAGAACTGAAAGGATCATTAATGAATTTATATAATTATATTCTCTTTAATTTTCTTTATCAGAGCTACTTCTGGTACGGACCAGTGTTTTCTGGTACGAACATTGGTCCCCTCTTTACACACAGCGAAGTGGTAACTGGATTTAGAGCAACAGTTCGGTACTAGTGTTTTTTGGTATGGAACAGATCAGTATTTCTTGATAGAGGTGCTACATCCTAAACTCAACTGGTAACCGGTACAAGTCCGGTACCAGTGCCTTCTGATCCTGGTGGAATGGATGTAAAAGTTTCTTGTTTTACTTGGTTTCTTTTTCATTTACACATTGGCATTTAGCTTCTTTTTTAGGTTAAAGTTTATATCTATTTTTTTTTAACTTCCATTTGTAGTTTCATTTTATTTTTTTGTAGTTTAATTTTGTTGTTTTCTTTTTTAGGACTTAAGTAAATAATGACACTACTGTGTCTCTTATAAATGAAAAGAATTTGAGAGCTTGACCCTCATTTTTAATTAAAAAAAAAATTAGATTCACACTGTATGATTCCAACAATTTATAAGACTTAGAAGTTTCGTTTCAGTTGTTTATTTATAATCCAGCTTCTCTCTCTGTTTTTTTTGTTGTTGTTGTGAAAACCTTGACAAAAGCTACGAAATCTCATGAGAGAGGTCGAACTCTCGACCTTTAGGTAACCACAGTCTCAAGACTTTGTCTTCTAATCAACTGTGCTACTGCCTCATCTCCTCTCTCTCTCCTATTCATTCATTCTTTTAAGCAGAGGCTGTTTTTTATTTGAGATCTTTTTTTATTGAATTTTTTTACGAATAATATTTATATTAAGTAGAAATTTGGTGAACTTAATTTCAAAACTTATCATGATGGTTTTAAATGACGAACTCAAATAATTGAAACTAATCTACTTATAACGAGTAATGCGTTTACATATAAATTTATATTTATTTTTAATTAATTTAGTATAAAATCCAGCGTTTAAAACAATTTATAAGTTTATTTTCATATGTTCATTTTTCATTTTTTTTTATTGTTTGACTTTATATTTAATTCAAAAATTTATGAAATTTACATGTAAACTCATTACTCGTGAATTAGACTATTTTATACGATTTGGATTTATTGTTTGAAGTCAACCCGATAAATATTGAACTTAAACTCATTCAGGAGCTTGATGAGCTCAACAACATCCTAGTCCTCATTTATCTTAATTTTGAATTTTTGAACAAATTGCCCTCTCCTAAATTTTGTGTCAATGGTTAAGCTATTATTTTTCCTTGTTTCTTCTGCGCACTCTGTACCGTAATTTGTGTGGCGCACAAATTTTCCAATAACATTCAATGCCTGCACCTATTTACCCACTGTATGAGTTGTACCTTTTACAAAAGCACTTTTAGTCTGATGGGAAGGACTAAGGAGTGATTCTGAAATTTTTAGTTTGAGAAATTTTCTGATCCAAACAAAAATGATTTCAATTTAGGAGACTTGAAAGGATAATTTGGACCATATAAAATTCTATGATTTATGGTCGGATTTGACGAATTCAACATGTACCCAGTACCATTAAAATTACTTATTTGTCTCTATTGTGGATTGTCTACAACTTGAGAAGGATAAAACGATTATGCTACCAGGCGTTGCACATGATATTCAAATTGATTGGCCAAGATATCTTTCTGTATGCTAGACACAATATAGCGGATTGTGCACTTCTTTTTTATTATTACGTATTTGCTTTCCAATCCTCTATCTTTTATCAATTATAGTATATTAAAAAAATAGGTTTGCTCTATTATTTGGATGAATATATACTTTGAGACACATTTTAAATTGGGTAAAATTTGCTTTTAAGATGCTCACTTTTTTCTTCTTCTAAATAATATGAATTCAATATTGACAAGATTTAATGATCATTTTATTAGTCTTTTTTTTCCTTCTGAGTTTAATCCCACAACTTGTCTTAATTTTTTTTATGTTTTTAATGTGTAAATTTTGGAAAAATAAAATAAGTTTGTTTCTGATTCTTATGTACTCTATTATGGTTAAGAAATAGCCTTATTCATATCTAGCTTTATTTCTTAAATTAATGAGTAATGGACGAATAATTATTTAATGTAGTTTAACTAAATAGCAAATAAATGAATTTGCAAATAATTTGCAATATATACAGTATCATAAAAATATAAAAAAAAGTTATATTTGTACGTCTAAACATATGTAATATTGCTAAATCAATATCATGTGAATACAAACCTATCGTGAATAAAAATTAATAAAACATTTTAAATAAGTTTACATTTAGTATTTACTACAAAATAAATTTAACCCTATTCTTATCTGATAATCATCTAATAAAATAAAAAAGTTCTCCATAATGAGTTTATCAAACACAATATAACTCTGCTTACGGTTTTTTTTTTCGAAAAAAAGAAGAAACACAATAATCAAATAAGAGGAGATTTAAATGCCTTTATTTATTTTTTGTGTTTCCATAATTTTTAAATTTTTTTAATAACAATAATTATAAAATTTATATGTCAAAATAAAACTGTTATATACAGTATCATAAAAATATAACAATAGTTTACATATGTACGTCGAATCATATGTAATATTGCTAAATTAATCTCGTGTGAATACAAACCTATCGTCAATAAAAAAATTAATAAAACATTATAAATAATTTTACATTTAGTATTTACTATAAATTTAACCGTATTTTCAAAAACACCCTAGTTCTATTATGAAGAAAATAATATAAATCATATCTAACGATTTTATTTTGATATATATATTTGAGTGAGGCTATGGTACTCCGGCTAGTGTACTATGGCTAGTGTACTACGGCTCAATATGGTACTTTTTAAAATTCTAACGGTCGATTCGAATCGTTAAATGTGATATCCATATGAATATGTGCTTGCAAACTAAATTTTATATTTTTTCGAATTTTTTTACTATTTTTTTAGATAGATAGAATTTTCAGTGTTTTATACAAATTCTGGACCATCAAAATTCTACCTATCTAAAAAAATAGTAAAAAAATTTGAAAAAAATATAAAATTTAGTTTGCAAGTACATATTCATATGGATATCACATTGAACGGTTCGGATCGACCGTTAGGATTTTAAAAAGTACCATATTGAGCCGTAGTACACTAGCATAGTACACTAGCCGAAGTACCATAGCCTCACTCTATATATTTTATAATTATTGTTATTATAATAAATAAAAATGATGGAAATACAAAAAAAAGGCATTTAAACCTACTCTTATTGTATTATTGTATTTCTTCTTCTTCTTCTTTAAAAAAAAAGACCGTAAGTAGATTTATATTGTATTTAATCAACTCATTATGGAGAACTTTTTTTATTTAATTAGATGATTATCAAATAAGAATACGGTTAAATTTATTTTGTAGTAAGAGTAGAACTAGGGTGTTCTTAAGCTCATCAAGCCTCTTGATGAACTTAACTCAAAAATTTACTGGATTGACTTCAAACAACTTATTCAAACTGTTGAATTCAATCTACTTCACGAGTGATGCATAAACATTTAAATTACCGGTCTTTGTTCTGTGCGTGCAAAACCCGTCTGAGTCAACTTCTAATTTAATCAAGTCAATCCTCAAGAAAAAAACTGGAAAAATGGTTCGCTTTTTCTGTGGGAAAAACTGGTTTTTCTGAAGATTTCAAACCATGATGATGACTTGCAAAATCAAAGTGTACGTCAATTTCTCAGAATCGTCGGAGACTGAATGAAGTGCTCTCAGAAGACTTTGACCGATGATGGGCACGTTAGGAAGAAGACTCACTTACCTACTTAGTGGCTTCTTTTAGCCAGTCACCTCAGTCTTGACTTAAGCCAGTAAAAAGCAAACCCAATAGCGAGTTCATTGTATTTATATCGAGTACTGATGTTGAAACATTTTACCAAGAGAGCAAATTATACAGAAACTTTTAGAATCAGTGGAGGATTGGTAGAAAATTCTACCATTAGTAGAAGGATTGGTAGAAAATTCTACCGATTCAAAGTTTGGCTCTGAAGTAAACGCGTCTTTCGAGAAGGCTCATCAGGAATTTGTGCTTTTTTGGAAGGCCCATTAAGAAATTGTCCATTTTTATGACAGTCTACAGATCGTGCGGCATCAAGGTTATGCTACATGCGGCATAGAGGAGGCCGCACAGCTTCCTGACTTAGCAGATTTTCTTGTATTTTTTGCCATTTCATATGTTGTGCACTTCATGTGAGGTGTTGCATGCTCCATGTAGTATCTCATTTTAATGGCTTATTCAGAAATTGCCTAAATATGACATTTTTGCTCTGTTTTTGCTTTAAATACGCAACTTTCTCAAAAACCTGCCAAAAACACCTAAAAACGTTTGCGGTAAATAAATTGAAAAAATGGCTACTTTGCATTCGATTTTCGTCATTTTCCGCGAGAAAAGATAGTAATTTTCGCTATATGTTTTGGCTTCATCAATCGCTAGAATTCTTACCGATCCAAACCAGATTTTTTTATTTCTCTATTAACTTATTAGAGATAAATTTTTTGTAGGAAAATAGATAGTCCTTATAATACATTTTTAATTCTAAGATACTCCATCTATTTTAAAATAAAAATTATATTTTAATAGAAAAAATTAATTAAAAAAGAAAAAGAAAAAGAAAAACTGATTTGGATCAGTAAGATTCTACTGATCTAAACTTTTGAATCGGTAGAATTCCTACATACCCTTCTACCAATAAAAAATTATTCATACTCTTTTTTGTTCTCTTTTCTTTTTTAATATTTTCTATATACAAAAAATTATCTCGGATTAGTAAATATGATTCACAAGATGTTTTAATTTGATGTTGAGAAACAATATTTTTATATATTTTAACTTGAAGCACCTTCTTATTCTCGAGAAATATTTTGCGTTATGAGCAAATTAATTCTGTCCAAGTTCATATCTTTACTAAAAGTACAGTTCCGACAAGTATGAACTCTGTACAAATTTTATTTTTGTACGTGATACAAACTTATAAAAGAAAATAATGCGATGTGATAAAATTTGTGACAAATTCAGAATTATATTTTTACAAAGAATGTCAGCATCTCTCAATATTTTTGTTTCATTAATGGCTGTTGTTTTTATTGGAACTAATACGCTAGAGATAGAGTGGAAAAAACATACCGTGCCGGCTCCGCCGTGCCATTTTTCCCACTCTAGCTAGAGACATGCATTGAATTAGTCTTCAAAGTGACAAAAATCTGTCATGATCTGTAGGATTCCCTAGACCTATTCAAACCTGCACTTAAAACTCGATTGTTTAAACTAAATCTAATCTGAGACGGTACATTTTTATGTTATGTTTTTTAAGTAAATGTTAGAGGTCAAGCCATCTAACTAATTAATATTTACAAAATATTTTTCTTTTCAAATTTCAAACCAAATTTTTATGTTATGTTGCTCTCTTTACATATTGAAGCTGTTAAATTATTTTTCGGACTTCACTTAAACAAAAACTATCTATAAGAAAACATAATATTTAAAATAAAATTATTTTGTGTACAGAAAATTTAGACACCAAGAAATATTTTTTGAGACAATGAAGAGGTATATATAATAACATGATTAATTGTACAATAATTCAACGAAGAAAAAAAAATATTGTTATAATAGTTATGTAACACCTTAGACACGTCAAATACATATATTTTAAATGAAAATATATAATACAATTTTTTTTTGAAGGTTTATAATACAAGTGTAGATGATATGGCATAACTTAAAATTTGAAAATTTAATACTCTTTATGAACTATTAATTTGTGATTTACCCATGCCATTTGTCCAATTAAACTAGTGTTGTGTAAACGGGCCGGACGGTCTGGGCCGGGTAAAACCCGTGGCGGGCAACGGGCGGGCACGGGCACGGGCAACACGGGTCACGGGCGACACGGGTAGGGTAGCACGGGTTTTTTTTTTCAAAAACCCTACTCGGCTCGGCTCAACCCGCCAGGTAGCATGAGTAGGCGGGTTGGTCCGGGTCCAGGTAGCACGGATCCGGTCCAGTTTGGACCGGTTTTTTTTTGCTGTTGTTTTTTCTTTTTCTGTTTCAATTTTTTTCTTTTTAAACCAATAAAATATAAATCAAAATTCATTTGACATGATTGCATATTTGAACTCAATAATTTTTGTTATAATAAAATATAAATCAAAATTACGAATTATTTTAAAACAATGTTGCTTAATCAATTACTTTAAAATATCTTAAATCAATTACTTTAAATTTAAAACAATAAAATATAAATAAAAAAACCGGGTACGGGTTAGGCGGGTACACGGACCAGACCGGGCGGTCCGGGTTTGAAACGGACCGGATTATCACGGGTTTAATGGTAAAAAATCGGGTCCGGCCCTTTTCAACCCTTACCCGGGTTACCCGTGGACCCGTGTCAAACCCGGGCATGGTCCGGACCGGACGGGTATGGGTCACGGGCGGACCGGACCAGGTTTGACCCGCCCAGGTAATTTCAAAACACTAAATTAAACTACCTAAGAAGAGTGAAATCCTCTGAGGGCACAGGAGGGAATTCTCCCCTAAAACGCTTGGTGCACAGTAAACAGAGATTTTCTACATTTGGATATTGTAGAATCAAACTCAGCTTATGCATATTAGCAAAAGTAAATAAATTAAGTAAATAAGTAAATAAATAGATAAATTTAGCTTATGCATCACGTGTTCTCTGCCTAATAGAAAAATTCTGATACCACAATCTGTTTGATATGTCTTACTAAGCCAGCTCACTAAAATGATAACAGATGAACATAAATTAGCTAACACTTATTTATTTGTTATAGAGGAATTCTAAAATGATAACGAGTGAACATGAACAAAAAGGTTGCAGAATTCCCAAATTGCCTAATATATGCAAAAACTTGTATCCATTAACATCTTAGGTAAGATTTCCAAACAATTAATATCAAAATTAAACGGTATGAAGCAACTTATGGTTAAATATATCTGTAAGGTTAATATTACAAGAGTAGAACTAAGGTGCTCTTAATAAATAGTAAAAAAATTTCAAAAAATATAAAATTTGGTCTCCAAGCACATTTCAATATAGATTGAACATCTAACGGTTTGGAAATGTCGGTTTGAAGTCAATCCGATATGTTTTTGAGTTAAGCTCACAAAGGGCTTGGTGAGCTTAAGAGCACCTTAGTTCTACTCATATTACAATACTTGATAACTAATGCATCACAGAAAATTTTAGCAAGAATAAAATATAAGAAAATTATTATGTAGCAATCAAATTCTATTATATTTACTTAGCTCCTTAATTATTGATACATATATTAACTGATTTTAGAGGCTAAATAATGGATGAATCATATTTAAAGAAGGGTCTTTTGCATTTATTGAGAATGCTACGAATGAGTTTAGTTGATAAATTGTCATGGTCCATTGTCTTTTAGTCAATAATGATGTCACACCCTCTCTATATAAAGCAAGAGGTGTCGCCATAGAATCAGCAAGTCTCACTAGCAAGAAGTGAGAAGTAGTACACACTACACAGTCCCCCCTCCATTTGAAAATTGAGGCTTAATCTCCAACAACAATGCCTCCCCCACACACTGCACCATTCATTTTCTTGTTTCTCTTCCTTTCTCAATCCATTTCCGCTACCACAAATTTCACTGATGGTGATACCCTTCTTCAATTCAAATCACAGCTCACTGACCCACTTGGAGCTCTCTCCTCATGGAGCAACACTACATCACTCAACTTCTGCAAATGGCGTGGAGTCACATGCGGCCAGCATGACCAGTCTCGTGTCATAGCATTAGATCTTGATTCTCTCGGTCTTTCCGGCTCACTGCCTCCATATGTTGCCAACCTCACTTCCCTAAACCGGTTAAACCTTCCGAATAATTCCCTTAGTGGACACATTCCTTCCGAGCTTGGCCTTCTTCAACACCTCCAATACCTTAACCTGAGCATGAATTCTTTTCAAGGCGAGATCCCATCCAACCTATCTTCTTGCACAAATCTTGAGGTTCTTAGCTTATCAAGCAACCGACTTGGAGGTGAGATTCCACCAAACCTAAGCCGGTGCAAGAATCTCGAGATCATTGCACTCACTGACAATGCAATTGAGGGGGCTATACCAGAAGAATTTGGCCAACTCCAGAATCTCACAGAAATATTCTTTGACAATAATAAGCTTACTGGTACCATTCCTTGGCAGTTGGGCATGAGCTCCTCCCTAACTCAAGTTATTCTTGCAAATAACAGCCTTACCGGTGAAATCCCACCTTATCTTGCTAATAGCACTTCATTGCAAGCTCTATTTCTCTCGTATAATAAACTTAGTGGAGAGATACCTCCAACTCTCTTTAATAATCCAAATCTTTCTTATATTGAGCTTATGAACAACGAATTTTCTGGCCACATCCCACCATTCTCATTAAATCCATCACCAATTATTTATCTTGCTCTGTCTACAAACAATCTTACGGGACCCATCCCATCCTCAGTGGGAAATTTAAATTTGCTTGATACTCTCCTTTTGGCTAATAATTATTTGGAAGGGAGCATTCCAGAAGAATTACAAAAAGTTCCCAATCTAGAACAATTGGATTTATCCATAAACCGCTTGTCTGGACCAATTCCTCACTTTGTGTATAACATCTCATCTCTAGTTTATTTGGGTTTAGGAAACAACAACTTCTCTGGAAAACTACCACAAAACATAGGTGACACACTACCTTATCTTCAAAACTTGATCATGACATCAAACAAACTAGAAGGCCCAATCCCAAGTTCACTAGCTCAAATTTCTGGGCTTGTCACACTTGATCTTGGTGGTAATGCTTTCAGCGGAGTGGTGCCAGATTTAGAAACACTGATTAGCCTTGAGGAATTAGATTTGGGGTGGAATCAACTGGAAGGTAGTATAACAACTATCCTCCACTCCCTAACAAACTGTCCCCAGTTGCAATACCTGTATCTAGAGGATAACAACTTAGAAGGAACCTTGCCACAATCCATAGGTAAGCTCTCCCAAAATCTTCAGTTGATGATGTTAGGTGGAAACAAAATTTCTGGGACCATCCCCATTGAGCTTGGTAACCTGACGAGTCTCAATACCCTTTTTATGGATCGCAATCTGTTTTCAGATAGCATTCCTCCTGCTATAGGCAATCTCACCAAATTGGTCATTCTCAGCTTGTCTACCAATAATCTCTCGGGTGCTATTCCGTCTTCTTTGGGAAAGTTGGATCAATTAAATGAGATTTATTTGGATGAAAATCAGCTGAACGGTAGCATACCCAGAAGTTTGGGAAATTGTATCCGTTTGTACAAGGCAAACTTCTCCTGTAACAACCTTGAAGGTCAGATCCCAAACGAGCTTCTTAGCATTTCATCACTCACACAAGCCTTAGACTTGTCACATAATTCCTTAACAGGACCAATAACACCGGAATTGGGGAAATTGAACAATATTGGAGTTATAAATATCTCTCATAATCAATTCTACGGTGAAATCCCATCTAGCCTTGGCAATTGCCTTCTTTTGGAGCATCTTCGCATGGAAGGCAATCTCCTTGAAGGAAGCATTCCAAACACATTCACAGCTTTGAAAGGTCTCAATGAGATCGATCTTTCTTCGAACAATTTATCTGGAAAAATTCCTGACTTTTTCAAGTCTTTCAGTTCCTTATATTATCTTAATCTCTCTTACAACAATTTTGATGGGTCAGTACCTACTGGTGGCATCTTTAGCAACCAAAGTGCGGTATTTATTCAAGGAAACAAAATGCTCTGTGCAAATGACCACAATCTCTTTCCAGAAATATCATCATGTCCTGAACCTGCCTCAAGAAAATCAAACTCTCATTTATTGATGATAGTGATCTCCGTTATTGGAATAATTGTTATCCTAGCCTTTGTTGTATCATCACTGCTCTTCTGGAGGAAGGCTCACAGAGGAGTTCTCTCCCCAGATCAGCCAAAGGAGAAATTCAGAAAAGTCTCTTACGCTGACCTAGAAAAAGCAACCAATGGATTCTCTCCAGAAAACTTGGTGGGAAGTGGTCGTTTCGGTTCAGTGTACAAAGGAACAGTAGAGTTTGAAGTCAATCCAGTTGCTATAAAGGTTTTCAACCTTAATCTTCGTGGAGGATTCAAGAGCTTCACTACCGAGTGTGACGCTCTGAGAAACCTTCGGCATAGGAATCTCGTTCGAGTTGTTACCTCTTGTTCCACCACAAATCCTTTTGGAAATGCCTTTAGAGCACTCGTTTTTGAATACATGCCGAATGGTAGCCTAGAAGAGTGGCTGCATCCAAAATCTACTGGTAAGGCACTAACCCTGGCCCAGAGGATACGCATAGCAATCGATGTGGCTTCGGCTCTAGAGTATCTTCATGATGGATGCGGGCTTCCTATTGTTCACTGTGATGTGAAACCAAGCAACATTCTACTGGATCATGCTATGACCGCCCATGTGAGTGATTTCGGTATAGCTGAGTTTTTGGTTCGTACCATGGCAAAAACTAAGAATTCTTCAAGCTTGTCTGGGCTAAGAGGTTCTATTGGCTACATAGCACCTGGTGAGATCAATTTATATTTCATTAATATATTTCCTTTTTTTGTAGACATCAACATAAAACCTGCATTACTTACATAGTTTTTTCCTTTGCCATCTAAAAATGCTTCAGTTACTATTTCTATGGCTAATCACATTTATTTTCCTATGGATCATGGGTAAACAACTGTAGAGTATGGGATGGGTGGCAAAGCCTCAACTGCTGGAGATGTTTATAGCTTTGGAGTGTTACTGCTAGAGATGCTTACAGGGAAAAGACCTACCGATGAGACTTTCAAGGAAGGTTTAAGCCTGCCATCGTTTGTTAATGCAGCATTTCCAGAAAGAATCATCGAGATAGTGGATAGTGCAATCTTGGAGCAGAAGAGTGATGTAACATCAGAGCTTCCAGACCAGAGAACTATAAGATGCGTGATCCAGTTAATTAAGGTTGCTCTGTTGTGCACAGCACAGTTGCCGAAACATCGGATCAAGATGCAACAAGTAGCAGCTGAGGTTGCTTCTATTTGGCAACTGTTTTCGAACTGATCCCTGAGTGATAGCATTGAAAAAACAAAAAATTAAATAGAGTTCTTTTTTTTTGGTTGAAACAATAATTGAAGGATATATTTAAATCAATGTAAGTTGCAGTATTCAGTCCTATTCAAAGAGTTGAACTTGTATTATAGTACTATTGGAATAAGTTTGTCAAGAGGATGTAATATTTGGAAGTATGTATCAAGATTTTCCTCCTCGGATAATAGGGGAAAATAACTTGAGTTCGCTTTTTCCATACATGCAACTTTGGTGTCTTTTATTTTTTATTTTGGAATCTTTAATGACACTTTTCTCATTGAAACTGAAGTTCATCAATTTTTAAGGGGAAAAAATGAGCTAAATAAATACCATTTTACCTATGGCCAAAGTGCTCGAAGGAGTTCCATGGAATTATTCTTTTACATTCCATCCCCAAGACTAAAAGGAAGATATTTACAATTTGTGAAGTGAACCACATAATATTTAATTTCTTGTTGCATGACAAATAATTTGTTATGGCTTTGTTAAACAAAATAAAACAAATCTATAAATAAAGCAGGGGAACTTCTATAACAGCTATCATAGGCTATGTAAGTTAGTACCCCTGTAGGTAGGTGTGTTCATTGTGTCCGGTTTAGTCTGTTTTGAACCGAACCGAATTAGTTTGGACCAAACGGTTCGGTTTGTTCGGTTTGTTCGGTTTGTTCGGTTTAATAGTTCAGTTCGGTTTACTTTTTAAAACCGTATTATAATTTCGGTTCGGTTCGGTTCGAAATTTTTTAAAGCTGAAATAACCGAACCGACCGAACTTTTATATATTATGAATTTGGTCCGGACCATTCCGGTTTATTTCTTAATACCCCGGTTTATTTCTTAATCAATTGCTTTAAATACTTTGGTTTATTTCTTAATACCCCGGTTTATTTCTTAACATAATTCGGTTTATTATAAATCAATTGCTTTAAATAAAAAAATTAATATATTTTGGTTTGAACTGAACAAACCGAACAAACCGAAATAAAACTTTGGTTCGGTTCGGTTCGGTTTTATTTTAGAAACCGAATTATTACTTTGGTTTGCCTAGTTCGGTTCGGTTTCAACCGAACCGAACCGATGAACACCCCTACCTGTAGGGTAGCTTGGCCCAGCTAATGCAGCTCGGGGATACAGCACATTAATAGCTATATTCTTCTCATTATTGTTTGCTTTCACAACATCTCCTAGCCACAGTGGCCCAGCAATTTTACCAGCATTTTCCTGATAAAAGTGTTTAAAGTTAAACCATGCAATTCAGATCAGCAGTACTTGCTGAAGTGACGACCAATTAATTTACAACTAAATAAGCATTTTAAACCAAAGCACTTCCACAAGATCATGAGTATTTTCTTGCATATGTACAGTAGCCTGTCTTACTTTTTGACAATATATACTGAACTTGACTTCAGATCTCTCAAGTCTGCACGCTCCATTTCTAGTTTAAGGTTGGACTTCAACATAATCATAGGTCAAAAGAGCCATCTTTCTGGATTTAATTATTTATTCTCATCTGCAGTTTCTGCTATTTTATACTATTTGCTTTACCATTTTTGCAATGATTCAGATGGATCATAGATCATTGACAGCACCTAAGAACCAGTAAATTGCAATTTTCAAGTTGGAATCATATTGAATCAAATATTCAGACAGTGACTTCTATTCAAAATAAATAAAATATAATGAGCTCTTAATTCTGCTTGATTGTTATTTTCGGTTTTATCACCTGCAGCATAGGACCGGATAGTAACATTCCCTAAAATCTAGAACATTTGAATGGGGAAGACATATTACGTATACATGAAATTCTGAACTGAGATAAAATTGCTCGTGGTTAAAAGGAGAGATGCATATGGCGAATGAGAAACAACAAACATTTTACGTCTTGAGAAAATAATCTAACATGGCAAGTTTTGTGTTTGATGATCTGACATCCCATGTAAGCCCTAAGCAGTACCTCTTCCTAGGCCATTTGATCCTTTTAGTAAAGCATAATAGTATATAAGACTTCAGTTTTCTTGGTGGAAAAGGTGGAATACTACCACAATAATAAAAAAAAAGAAAAAGGAACAAATGAATAAATTATGATAGGGAAATAGATCACTGCAAGCAATATTATGATGAAAAGGTCAAGAAAAACACTAAAACAACTCTATTAGACAAGTAAATTAGAACAAACTAAGCCCGCGAGAAGAAGTCGGCAAATTTAGTTAAATAACAGATACTGGGAAAAATCATATAGTCACAATAATTAATTTTTCTAAAATTTCAGTCGAAATAGAAAACTTTATGCATACAGCATGATGCTCTACTCTAAAGAATGGAATAGCTTGGTTTATACTAACTCAAAAAATAATATTTATTATATAATAGTTGGAAGGTTAAAAGGAAATTGTGGTATTTTGCACATCAATTACTTCTTGTTTTAACTCACTAAAGTTCTTGAGGTGAAATTGAATTAAACACAATAGCTGTAAGAAGCAGGTTAGGTAAAAATTGAATTCAATATCCAAACATAGGTAACAAAAAAGTATCAATTAGACCATAACGTTGTGCTCAAATACAAAATACTAACAAAATAATCAGAGTTCAGAAAATGTGCCTTATGATTGGCGCTTCTCCTTCCCTAGGAAGGGCTTTACAAATGGATTTCCAGAATTAGACCTTTAAGGTATCCTTTGACCTGTATCTGTCACAAATTCAAAAATTGGAACATATCATGCAGAGAAAATTACAAAAGTAAAGCGGATAACACCAAAAAATAGAATTAATACAGAAAACCTATAGATTAAGATTCTGAGCGCACGAGAGCAGCAAATTAGATTGAATCAGAGAGTCAAGCTACTGCTGCTCCATTGTAGCCGCTTTAAGAAGTGATGGGTCGAGTCGAGACCGGAGTCCGGAGAGGAAGAGAACCGCTGCACTAAGCTAAAGTTGGGTTTTTGGTTTGGCAGATGGGAAAATGTCCGACATTTTTAAATATATCCAAAGTTAATTACAAAATAATAAAAATGAGCCGCTCGCTTTTGTTAAAAATGTCTGAATTAATAGCCGGTCTTATTTAAATAAAAAATTGGTCATTAAATGACTGATCTTTGATTTAATTTTTTGTTATGAGACAAATAGCTAAAATGCTAAAATATAACACTAAAAAATTGAATTTTTTTTTAAATATTTGTCAAATTACTTTTTTAATATATATAATTAGCATATTTATACTAAAATACGTTAAATTACTTGAAATTATGTTAATTTATGCCGATTTACACTAAATTACTTGAAATTATGTTAATTTTTTTTAAGAAACAAATAGCTAAAATGCTGAAATATAACACTAAAAAATTGATTTTTTTAAATATTTGTTAGATTACTTTTTTGATATATAATTAGCATATTTATACTAAAATACGTTAAATTACTTTAAATTATATTAATTTATTCTGAATTACACTAAATTACACTAAATTACAATAATTATGTAGAATTATATTAGAATACGGTAAATTACGCTAAATTACGTATGAATAGGGATGATATCTTCACTGAAAAGGCGAAAAACGACGACGAAACTTCAAACGGCCATAAAACGACGCTCGAGTGTCCGATTTCAACTAATGACCAATTTTCAGAAAGCTTGTGAAAATACGCATGCATTAATGCATGCAATGTCGGATTTTGAAATTCAGAATTGTCAAAAAACAAAGGGAAGAGCCTCAATACTTCAGTTTAATTTTCCGATTAAGATTTTCATTTCTATTGTTCAATCTACATAGCTCAGTAAATTAGTTATGTAATAAACTTATAGAATAACAATTTTTATTATTTTTGGAATTTTTTTACTATTTTTATGATTTATGAAAGATGTCACAAAATCGGCCCTATTCATACGTAATTTAGCGTATTTTAGCATAATTTTACATAATTATTGTAATTTAGCGTAATTTAGTGTAATTCGGTGTAAATTAACATAATTTCAAGTAATTTAGCGTATTTTAGTATAAATATGCTAATTATATATTAAAAAAAAGTAATTTGACAAATATTTTAAAAAAAATTCAATTTTTTAGTGTTATATTTCAGCATTTTAGCTATTTGTCTCTAAAAAAAATTAAAAAAAATTAAATCAAGGACCGGCCATTAAATGACCGGTTTGGACATTTTTAACAAAAGCTAGCGGCTCTGGGCATTTTTATTATTTTGTAATTAACTTTGGATATATTTAAAAATGTCGGGGAAAATGTCTCCTACTTTTGTGAATTGTGACAAACTTGGTTCTTAAATTTTTTATTTTAACAATCATCTCTCAAACTATAAAATCGTGACAAAAACATTATTATCAACAGTTAATTTATTATTTAATACTCAATTTTAAATATAAATATGACTATAATATTTTTATAATTTTTTTGTTTAAATATCTGTATCAATGATAATAACTTTATAATGTTTAACATCAATTATAATTAATAATAATTTCTTATTTCATAATATATACTACTTCCTTTTCTTGTATAAATGAACATAGTTTATTCAATTTAATTACTTATGAAACTATGTTTAATAAAATAATGCATACAAAATGAAAAATAAAACATAGCAAATATCCCAAAATTAAATATTCTAGTGTTTCGATTTTTTCTCCTTTTTTGAAAGATTAGTGACCTTCATTTTATGATTGATAAAAGATGTACAAATTCTGGACGAAGCTTGAAAGTAATTATTTATAATTTAAACATTCTGTTTTCTATAAAATGTTACATTTGTGATGACAAAGAGTAAGGTTATTGATGAAGCACTATAATTAAGATGGAAGGAGAAAATTCAGAATGCAAAGCAATGTGCTTGAATTGGAATGAAATATTATTTCACAATATGTCAGCAATTATATATAAAACATTGGAGCTCTCATTTATATTATATATTTGGTTCCAGATTTGCTATTTTTAAACAAAGAAAAAGGTCGCGTAGACACACATTTCTTCAGCATACAACATATCCCTACAAACAGTTTTCACCATAATCTGATACATCAGTTCCTATCAATCTCTCTCCACTGAAAAAAGTAAAACAAAATTTTAATTCTCTCTCATTACCCCTTAATCTCTTTCTCTCTAAAAATAGGCAATGCTAACAACTCCAGCAAGAATTAACGGCTACCCCTTCGCCTCAACCGATCACCTGATATAACTTGTCCACTTCCCTTCCCTTTTCCTTCCATTATTAACCCACGTCCATCTCCTTCCTTCTGTCTCTCTCATTGTCTCGCTCTCCTCAATTCCAAACCTTAAGGGACCCACATCGCCCCTTCAACCAATCATGGCCCTCCGCACCGCCACCACCCTCCTCCTCTCCCTCCTTCTGCTATCCACTTCCATCTTGAACACAACCTCATCCCCAATCGAAAACCCGTGGGCCCTCAATTTCATTGAACCAGCCTCTGATAACCTCCTAGAGGGTACATCCTATCTGTCAACCTGCAACGGTAAAGTTGGGGACTGTGATGGGGACACATATGAAGAGGTGGGCATGGATCTTGAGGCAGCAGTGCGCCGTGGTCTTGCATGGAGGAAACGGTACATCAGCTATGATGCACTAAAGAAGAACCGTGTCCCGTGCAACAGGAGGGGTCAGTCCTACTACAACTGCCAGAGGGGCCGCCAAGCAAACCCATACAGGCGCGGGTGCAGTTTCATCACTAAATGCGCCAGGATCATGAACTAATGAACAACTTTGATAAACAAGCCATGTATACATGAACACTATTGATGAAGGTGACAACAGAAGAAAAGGTGTTCATGCATGGATGCATGTTTACCTGGTTTGTGTAAAAGTAAGGTTAATTTAATAAAAACATTGTGCTGTATTTGCATAGAGGTCCCTGATGATTGTTTCATTACGCTGTTGTTATTTTTTGGGGATTGATGATTTATAATTTTATTTTATTTTTGCAATGAAAAAGTTTTCTGTAAGATGCATTGTTTGGCTGCCAGTTATATGAGTCTGATTATGATATAATTATGTAAGTTCTTTATTTTTCTCGTTTGTGGTGGAATTGGAAATTAGATATTAATTTCCATATTTTGTATATTTGTTGTTCAATATATGTTATCTGTCAATCTATCAACTTCTTTATTATTGTTTCCATGGTGTTAATATTTGATAAGAAAATGACAACAGCAAAGATGTTAATGGTCTTTGAAGAAGGTTTACAAAATGGCTAAATTTGCACTTTAGCTAATTTAGCAAACAAGCTATTACATGTGTTTCTAGGAAAAGAAAAAATTATGTATCCAAATTTGGGCTCCTAAAATACTAAGGAATTCCTAGATTATAAAAATTTGTATATTGTTCATTCATGGAAGCAGGCACGGCCAGATAGAGGTGGTCACTGGTCAGATGGGAAGATTAGAGTGTGCTCCAATTTTCATTTGTGCTCTTAACTTAGATTATATTGAGAGTAGAAACATAGTTGAGCTTTTGAAGGGATAGGGTTAAATTGGTAAGAGCATAGAAGGCATCTATCATTTCTTAGTTTTATTATGGAAATGAGATTTAAGGTGCAGAGACCAACATAGTCATGCTCAGAGATGAGCTTCCTTGAAGGATTTTACAAGATACGATGATGATATATAATGCCCATAACTAAGAGCTAAGAAGGTTTTGGATGATTAGTACGTAAGGTTCTAATTTCTGAAATGGTGTTTAGGATGTAAATGCTTCTACTGCTTAAAAAGTTTCCATATGTATTTACTATGGTGATAAGACTACAAC
Organism: Carex kokanica; assembly: GCA_025461125.1. Taxonomy (NCBI): domain Eukaryota; kingdom Viridiplantae; phylum Streptophyta; class Magnoliopsida; order Poales; family Cyperaceae; genus Carex; species Carex kokanica. Next base: position 178,392 of record JAJGRX010000994.1, read on the forward strand.
AGTTGTCATCTTTGTACTTCTTTGGGATTCCGAGTCTTGTCTGGTATGAACTATGGATTGATTTGGATAATCTAATAGAAACACCAAGGGGCAATTAGGGCTTCTATCATTGACTTTCTTTTTGAGAAATTGGATCTTAAATTGTAAATAACCCAACACTCACGTGGTGTTAATTAAATGCAATTATGAGGAATGGTAGGTTTTTATCTGCAAGCAAAAGCCGCTGAAAGAAACCAATACAAAACCCAATGTGGTAAATATTAAAAGAGGAGGGATCCAATTACACCTTTTTTGGTGACACATCATGACACCGTTTTTTATATAGGTCAATTTTGCGATTTCAAAATCCAAACAGTCGATCCGAACCGTTCAACATGATCACAGTATTAAAATGTGCTTGGATATCAAATTTTACATTTTTTTGAATTTTTTTACAATTTATTAAGATGGTTACAAAATCGCTGTTTTTCAATGGTCTGAAAACAACGATTTTTGTAACCATCTTAATAAATAGCAAAAAAATTCAAAAAAATGTAAAATTTGATCTCCAAGCACATTTTAATATATCCATCATGTTGAACGGTTTAAATCGACTATTTGGACTTTAAAAATGATAGGTGTCAAAGTGTGTCACCAAAAAAGATGTAATTGGATCCCTCCTCATATTAAAAACAATTTCAAAGACATCTTTCTAAAATACCTAGATTACAATAACATGTTAGTTTGTAATAATCTAGAAGTCAATAATACGATAAATTTATCATATATGTTTTGTTCATGAATTGGATGATTAATAAAATATCATTTTGTTGTCTTGAGTATTATTGCATTTATGAATCATTTCGAGTTAATGACTGGAATTGTGAAATTTCATAATATAGATGATATATACTCTTAAAAGTCTCTAACCGAGGTAATTAGCAGGAACACTATATTACCACTACAAGGTTAGTATGTGGATTAAAAGATGCATGGTTCAGTTTTACAAACCATTGACAAGAGATGTCATTTTAATCACATAGATACATGTTTCAGGAACATGATATTTGACAGACCCCGAATGAATTAAATGAAATTGTGTTAGTGTCATTAATGCTTTCATTCAGTGTTAATTTCTAAAGTATGAGATATTCATCTTTCCTACATAAGAGATGTGTATGTCTATTCGTAAAAAGTAGCTATAACGGTAGCACTTCAGTATACATAACTTATGCGGAGGAAGAGATGGTTTACCAAAAGTGCTATTGTCCCTCGTATCTCTATACGAGTTATAGTATCACTGGGCCCCTTGATAGAATAAGATTATCTGCATGCGGTATGATTACAAGAGTAAACATATTTGATAATCTGTTCAAGATCAAGAAAAGATTAAGTTTGCAAGGATGACACACACCTACCTTGAAACTGATCTGATAGCTATGAGACAAAAGAATTAACATGAGTAAATAGTTTACTGGATCGTGATATTGTACAGTACAGCATCATCTGTGTAATTGGATGGTCATAGTGCATTCTGCCAGGTGCCTCCTATGATTTGTAGAAGTAACATAACACAGATCCTATCGGGTCACACCATATAGGAGCTAATTGGAGAATCTTATTGATTAATTATAAATTGATTATGATTAATAATAAGATGGTTATAATTAATTATACGTGATATAATTGAATTATAAATGTCATAATAAGATGACAAGCAGAAACAATGGTTAATTTATAAACGTGCACGACACGTTGTATAAAAGTTACCGAAAGAACAACTGAGAGAAATATAATTGTTCAGAATAATTATATGGATATGAAATGAATTTTAAATGTTAATTATGGATTAATATTTTGGGCCTAAAGCCCATTAGAATTAAAGCCTTAATTAAATTTAAAAGCCCAAAGTCAAAGCCCAAATCAATTCAATTCATATTGGGCCAAGGGCATTTTTGTAAATGCACTTGAAAACACTGTAGCACCGACCTGAAAACACTGTAGCACCGACCTATGAGGGTATTTTGGTAATTTTGGGCCATATCCATTTCCTATAAATAGAGGGGTAGGGGTAGAGAGAAAATTACTAATTCACTTGATATCGAATCGATCTGATCGATCGATAATCTAATTTTCTCTCTTTCTCGGTTTCGTTTACGGGATTGAAAAATAATATATTTGCGAAAGTCACGATATTTCTGTTTTTGCTTATTTAGTGAATCAGAATAACTGCGGGTCGTGAATATTGTTATTTCATTTTTTCTCGGTAAATAGTGTTTTTGCCAAAGTCCGCGGTTTACGGTATTTTTGGCAAAAGAAATAAACCGCTCTCTGGTTAGTCTTGGTGGATAACTGATAGAGGCATCAGATGTTTGAACAAAAAGAAAATCAAGATGAATAAAAAGAAAGTATTTATATCTAACCTGGCCATATCTGTTAGGTAAAACCAATGTTTTTAAATGCAGTTTTCATGCGGCATGCGGAAGGCTACCGCATACCGCATCACATATGCGAATTTTTATGCAGACTTATATATGCGGATTTTAAAATGAGAATTCATATATATATTCATATGCGTGCATTTGATTTTTCTTTTTTGGCAGAAAGTTGTAGTTTGATATTAATTCTAAAAAAACGTACAATGGTTGTCAGTGACATTATTAATTATGAATGTTAATTTTGAAATTCAAATTTCATTCGAAACTATTTTTACCAGATGATTTTGGCTGTTAATACGTTATAATTATGAGTCATTTTTAAATAAAGAATTAGCATGTTCGGCCCAGCTGTATGAAACATTTCATAAAGAATTTAAAAAATAACTAGTGGCGGCCCAAACTCATTCGGCCCAAAGAAACTTGGTTGAATTACCATAAAGAAACAGAACTAGAGTGTCCCACAACTCAAAATCAAAATAAAATTGTCGCTGGAGAGCTTATAAAACAAGCCGGGAAATGGAATTGGGATATTGCTCAATTGGACGAATAGTTCGGATGGCAACTTAGAATTTGGTTTTGGTTAATATCGAAACCATATCCATTTGCAGTAAAATCCGCATATTAGATCCGCATAGCTGGGTTTTATGCAGTCGCATTTGAAAACACTGGGTAAAACGAATCCATGTCCGGGAGGTATAATTGAAAGTACTTTATTAACAGGGCCACCTTGAAAGGGAATATGCCAAGGAGGTGTAATTGAGAATTTGGACTGGATACAAGCTGGTACAATCTAAAATAATGATAGAAGAACTTACATCTTCCAGATGATCCCAGCTAGGTTCTCTCTCTCCCTGTATTATCATATGGCATTTGTTCCTGAACAGTAAAATTATTAGTAAAAGAAAGTCAACTAATTTGCAATGACTAATCAGGAGGTAGAATAACAAGGCAAAGTTACTTGCAAGTTATACCCAAACTCAAAGCACCACATATACAACTATGAAAAAAAAAACTATATTCAATATGCTTATTCAGAACATAGAAAATATCTCAGAAATCCTTCATTGTTCGCTATTTTCTACAATCATACCAACACTACCCTGCACTATCAGTCTTATTCTCAATAAATGTGAAGTAAGGGTAGTGCAAAGGAGAGGAAATGATCTTGCCCATATTTCCAGTTTGCAATAAGTATTTGAATTTTTTTTCATTTAGAAGGGTATGGGATATTTCATGCTTTTCTAGGGTTACAAACTCAATTCTTCAGAAAGAAATGTACTATTCAACTAGGATATATTTTAATGTAAATCAACAATAATTGAAAATATGCGCTTACTTTGTAGGCCCGCCAGATTTTTTTTTTCTTCACATTCTCGCCACATTTGAAACAACCAACAATTTGAGGTAGGATATTTAACCAAAACTCTGCGACTTTTGGGTCCTTCATGCTTTCTTGAACTTCCTAGATATTAATGAACATAAGAAAAGAAAGTGAGTAGAATCAACACATAAATTAAACCAAAGAAACAAAAACATAGAATGCATTAGTAGTATGCATCCCCCTCACCCCAATTCAGGATTTAAATTTTGGAACTAGAATACAATAACCAAATTCCATAAACTTCATACTCACTAATTTTCCAACATAGTCTCTCAAAACAATCGACAAGTAAATACTGTCATGATTCTTTTATGGAAACCAATCATTAGTTTTTTTTTTTTTTTGAAAGAGGCTATTCGCCCATTTTATAACATTAGGGAATTACATCCAACATTCAAACACCAGTTATTCATTGCTACCATAGAGCAATGAATCTGAACAAATCAGCACATTGTATATCCATAAGCATATAATAGCTAAAGACCAAAAATATTTAAGAGTAGCTAAAACTAAGCCACTTAACAAAGGGCTGAGGTGAGGGTGCACTAAGGAACAAAATTGGCACTGGATAATCTTCATCAGTACTAAGGTGTCTCAGAAGGGGGGTCTCCAGACCCGCCTGGTGTTGCAAAGAAACAATAGATGAATGTGATAATTAAGTTAAAAAGGTTTTACTTCATAGGGGTAGTCCATCTTTCTCATTATATGAGCTGCCACCCAGGGAGGTTCCATTATCTGATACCAAAAAAAAAAAACTAAGAAAATTAATGTTGTCTTCTTCTTTTTATCCTCAAAAAAGGAAGTTCACCAAAATTTAACATTATCGGCGGTATCTGGAACTGAAACCCGTCTTTGCAATAAGGGTACTACATTACTCCCTGCAAATACATATTTCGAACTTAATACTTGAACTGTTAACTGAATGGGAAACCCTTGGTTCACATAACGCATAAGAAGTAAAACAGAAGACAATATCATTGCTTAGAATAACAAAAAATATATATGTAATGGTAAACAAGGCTCCTCACAAGTGGGACAGTTAGTTGAGGGAAGTGGCACAGAGAGACTCAAGACTGAAGGAATATGAACAAGATTAGCTCGCTTATCAACAATCGCACCTGCCACATGCTTAGCTGTTGTTTTCTCACTGCAAGATTAATACAAAGAGTGAGTAAACAAACTTTAAATGACTGTTTTTTACTAAAATTTTGTTCCCATAATACCCATGAGATGATCTTGTAAAGACAATTTCTACATAATGAATATGCTATCAAACAAATAGGTGCATAGTATACCAGCACAGCAGCACTGGTCACTAGCCCTGATGGAATAACATGAAAAGAGTTATACAGGGACTGTATCAGTTCAAACAAGTGCCAAAACACGATTAGTATAAGCAAGTACGACATCAAGAGTCAACACATTACACAAGCAATGGTCAAAACATATATAATTATGCCCCTAAATTCAATTAAAAAAATGCATAAATGATCCTTAAAATCTCTATACCCTCTACAATCCTTGTTGTAACCTAAAATAGTTTCCATGTAGTCCTTGAACTTTGTGATTTGAACCATGTAAAATTTTGGTCCTTCAGTTTTTTGCCATTCAAAAGGACCGTATGTGATGGCTTGTATAACGATACTTCCAGACAAAGATAGCAAACAGAGGTGGAGAAATCCATAAGGTACCTCCGAGGCTTCGACATAGTACTTTCTTCTCTAATTCAAAGGTACCTCAAAGTGCCATCTACAACAACCAGCTGTAAGAAAAATACAACTTGTTACTAGAGGACCATAATTTATGATTAACTTAACAGGCTTAAGCACAAATTTCCAACCAAAAGAAACATAAAAAATACAAAGGAGATAATTACAAAGACGGCAGAGAAGGAAAGGCGAGCAGGCAGCTCAGGGATTACGAAGCCCCGGTTGACATTTCCGAAAGCTCCAGCACCGATGGCGAAGGGTGCGACAATGATCTTGCTTGTGTGACCCAATGCGATGAAACAAAAAATGAGTTGAGCATTCCTGGTATGCCATAACTGAAATACTTCTTGGGTGAACATTCAGCATTTGCATAGAATATGCATTCACTTAAATTCAAGTCATGCCAGAACTGGATTACTGAAATACAAAATCCAAAAATAGTTTAATTCAAGTAATACGTAAGAACCATCTAGAAACATCATTGGGTTTGAGTTGTAAGCCAACGCCGAGACATGTAAAAAGAAGATGCAAAGGATTTTGAACCCGAAAAGGGAACAAGGAAATTGCACAGTTTTTGTTTTCTCAGGGTGTGCAAAAGTTCTCTCTTCTCATCAACGACATTGTTGATTTGTTTTTGTAAGTACTTACCAGCCAGCATTATTATTATTAGAGTTATACTTTGTCCCTCCGCAAATTGGTGGTTGCCAATTCTGAACTTAATTTTTAGGTAACACCAAATTGAGATTTTCTGTGTGAAATTTCTCTGCAAATTGTTTTTGATTGATTGTCTATTTGGTAGTGGTTTGGGACACAAAGTTTGTTATTTAGTTGGTCAAATTTTGCGCACAGAAAGTGCTTGACGAATTGCTTCAGTGGTAATTAGTTGGTATTCACTCTTAACTCCATGTCATTAAATAAGCTTTGCAAGAGAACGAAACCAGGCAGAGATAAAGCCAACTGCTTGGTGAGAAGGGTTTGGTCGACCGTCAACGAACTTGGTGAGAGACGGGGAGTGCGAAGGACGCGAGGGGGTGACACACGAGCTCTCCTCTCTTCTTCCTCTTGAATTTGTGGGAAACGAGAAGAGAGCAAATAAAAAGAAATAACGGTCCTAACGGAAATAGATACACTGGTTAATATAATTTCCCGTGTAAGCGCATCAGCTCTCCATCACAATCAGTATAAGTATTCACACGAATCAAATAGCTAATCTAATGGCAGCTGAGTTATGCTCACTAAAGAGATTTGTCCGTTTGGGCGCGCGCCTCTTTTTTGTGGAAAATAAATCTGTTGTTAATTAGGGATGAAAACGGAGCGGATACGCAGCGGACGGTGATAAAAATATCTTTTTTAATTTTCTGCTTACGAATACAGATCGGATATTTAAAATCATATCTATATTCATATCACGTGGACATTCGAATATCGGATATCCACATTTAATTTTTCGAACACGGATCGGATTTTGTCCACACTGTTTTCACCTCTAGCTTTATTCCTTTGGAATAATAGGAACATACAACCGTTCAAACTTTTTTATGTGCGAATCTCAACGAAGTTTTTCATGCACGAATCTCAATAAAAATCAACAGTTGAGATCGGAATAGCAAATTCATGTTATTCCAAAGGAATAACAGCAGATTTATTTCCTTTTTTGTGATAGAGTGTGTAACCTCTGAGATATCTTATATTTTGCGTGACCGACATAACCGGTGCCTATTCGGGGATAGTGCAGGGCCAGTATTATTTGATCTTTGAGATTAGTGCATAACGTATTTGAACGGTTGAGATTTTCCAAGAAGTTACGCAAAATATGAGATATCTCAGAGCCGAAATTTTTATTTATACCATAACAAAAAAAAAAAACCAAAACACTCCGGTTTTAGAAAAATTCGAAATTTACCCAGGCCGCACAAGCATTCTGCGGCCCTAAAGACTGGAGTCCGCACAATGTCGTTGCGGCCCCAGTCAAGGGCCGCTAACCCTCAATTTTTTTTTTTTGGTTTTAGTGTTTTTGGGAATTTGTGCATTTGCATTGATAATGCATATATCAAATATTGGTCAAACTTGCCACACGCCAGCAAATGAATTCAGATTCCAAAGCAAATGCTGGAAAAAAAAAGGTCGCAGGGGCATTGTGCGACCCTCTGACTGGGGCTGCAGATCACCGGTGCGCTCTGGGTAGATTTCAAAAAAACCAAAGGTGTTTTGATTTTTTTTTTTTTTTGGAATAAATGTTATATACAAAAATTTCGGATATCTGAGGATACGAATTCCGCTAAGCCTGGGACCAATTGAATTACCTAGATCATATGCACAGGACGGTTGACATGTTGAATATACTTGAATTCCCATTTTCAGTAAAGTTTTTAGGAGGACTTTTTTTTTTATTACATTTGAAAATAACATATGATATGTAATCCTCAATCTCTAACTTCCTAAATAAATTCTCCAATGAATTTTTATTTTCAGTACTACTGCTAAATGTACACTGAGAAATAGTCAAGTGTTCAAAGAGTTTGGATAACGAACATGAAAGATCAACACAATTGTTGATAATTTTTATAACGCATTTTGATTTGATCAAAATCACGAAAAAGTTGTCACAGTTATCTCTTCACCGAAACAGAGAGAAGTGTACATTGATATTATTATAATTAGTAGAGTTAAAATTCACCATTGGTTTTGTGCTCCAATTATGCTCCACGTTTTTTTCTCCGTTTTTAAAATTCGAACAATCGATCCGAACCGCTCAATATGATCTTTGTATTATAATGTGCTTGGAGACCAAATTTTATATTTTTTAGATAGGTACAAAATCACTGTTTTCAAAAAATTCTGGACCATCCAAAACAGTGATTTTGTACCTATTTAAAAAAATAGTAAACAAATTTCAAAAAATATAAAATTTTGTCTCAAAACACATTTTAATATGAAGATCATATTGAGTGGTTTAGATCGATTGTTCGAACTTTGAAAACGGAGAAAAAGACGCGGAGTATGTTTCTAAACCGATTGTTCGAACTTTAAAAACGGAGAAAAAAACATAGAGTATGATTGGAGCACAAAACCAATGATACATTTTAACCCTATTCTATTATAATATAGATGCGTATTAACATAATAGATATGTGTGTTTCGACACAATATAAAAAGTATGCAATATAAGGTGTATGAATCGTTTGAAAATTTAAAAGTCTAATTATAAGAATTTGTTTTATCTGTGAAGGTAAAAAATAATTATTAACATTGGTAAAATGACAGAAATTGTTATTTTGAAAAATATTACTATTACTGACGAAAATATCTACAAGAAAAATATCTATACTATTAAGCACATTTATTTAGCGGATAAAAAACAAATTCTTGTACCTACAAAATCAAAATCATTATATCAAAACTTGCGGGATCCAGGTCTATCTTCCGATGATTGATAATGTTATGAAAAAGAGGAAGGTCGATTCCTAATATATGTACACATTACCGACATAATGTGAAAGAAATGTACGTATAAAACACAGTTCAAGATTGTACTTTGACGAAAGGTTTCGAATCTATTGTTTGACGAAAAATATTATTATTAATTGTTCAAAAGTACGAAGGATTAGTAATGCCATAAGATATAACATATTTTTTCAAATACTTCTAAAGCAGGAGACACACGATCGAGTACAGGAGACATTAATCAGCCATTTATAATATGTTTGACAACCATACGCATCACCGTCAAAGCCAATCGATCGAGTGTGTGGCTCTCTCGGATTATGGTCCAGTTTATTATTATAATTCAGAACACAGTCAACTTCATTAATATTAATTACAGTGAAATAATACTGTCAGCTTTGTTAGATCTTATGTTTAGATGCGTTATTGTTCTATTAGTTTTTGTATATCGAGCTCGACATATTTAATGTCATATAAAATTATAAATCATATATTGTCTAATAAGCGGGTACTTGTATTTTAACTAGGAAAGCGTGTGTAATTGTACCACCTGACTAGTGGCTTGAAAAAACCCGACCGGTCCAGGACCGGACCGGACCGGATCAAAGCTAGAGACGGGTCTAGCAGGGATTTAGTTCGATTTTTTTCTCTAGACCCGTGTAGGACCGGACCATGGGAACCCGACCCATGCCGGACCGGATCAGACCAAACCCGGACCGCCCCGGGTAGAACCGGACCCAACTCGCCTGGACCCGCGCCAGACCCGCGTAACCCCGGACCCGCGCCAGACCCACACCAACCCCCGCTGGCCCGGACCGTGCCTAACCCCCCGGACCCGCGCTAGACCCGCCCCCGGACCGCGCCAAAAAAAAAAAAACCGGCCGAACCTTGGACCGGACCTGGACCGAACCGTGTTAATTTGGACCACGGTCCAAGCACGGGTTTCGGCCGACCCCCAAGAATTGAACCCGCCAAATCCGGACCGTGTAACCCGCCCAACCCATGTGAACCGTGGCCCGGACTGTTTTCAAAACCCTACATCTGACTCATGTTGACAAATCACACATCTACCGTACGTCTCATTCATAAAAGCTTTTAAATGTACGTAGATGTTGTGAGCTCAAATCTCCAACTAAAACTCAAATAAAGAATTATAGACCTTTTATATACAACTACAAAAAAAAAAAAAAAAAAAAAAACGGATCTATGTTTAAATCGAAGATTACGTACATGATGGTTCCTTAATTTTAATAACACAATCAAACTAAAGGAATATTCAAATTGAGTAATTTGGAGCAAGATCAGGGGACTCCTGATGCACGTGGCTAACCTTAATTAACTCGTATTTCTAGGGAGAGTATAGCTGGATATATATACCATATTACCATTTAAGTTACTTGACCAATGACTAAAACCTAGCTTCTGTCATTTATTCTGTTGCTAGCCACTTCACCTCCAAGCCCTACTCAGGTAGCTAGGTAGGAGAGAGACAGCATCTGTGTGCAAAGAGAAGAAAGACGATAAAATGCCGACAATCGGCTTCTCTATCGGGCAACTTCACTCTTCACTACTTCTTCTTACCATTTTCATGCTTTCGAATACCATGTTAGCGATGCAAGGTTCATATGCAGATGTTGTGACAAAGCAGTTCACTAGCCTCAACCCACGGTCTGGCAGTCGGTTCCTGGCTGGAAAAGGCACCCATTGTAATTCAGGCAATGTAAAGGAGTGTACCGCACCCAATGGCAGTACCGATCAGCTGAGTTGCTGTAGTAAAATGTGTACTGATGTGCTCTCTGACAGTAAAAACTGTGGATCATGTGGCAAGCAGTGCCCTTTTGGGCAGCTTTGTTGCATGGGGACATGCACGACTGTGGCGTATGATGAGGAGAACTGCGGCAGTTGCGGGGTGGTGTGTCAAAATGGGTCTATGTGCACGTATGGCTTTTGCGGTTACGCTACTTGAGGCTGTGCATGGAGTTGTGTCATGGTTCGGTCGGTTTACGGCTTGTGGATGATTCAGGGGTATCCTTGTCAGTTTATGGCCAGAAGCTCTCTGTTCAGTTAGGTTTAGTTTGTCATAGTCATACAGCATTTGTTACCAAATTAAACATTATGTAAGCATTATTATATGAGTTTTACTTCTCCACCTTTTGTTATTTTCTAGTATTAATAATCGTTTGTTCTTAGATAATATTTATCTTTTCTTTAGCAGTTTTGTGAGGCAAGAAAAATGAAGTTTGCTGCCTGAAGTACAATTGTGCAACTCTGATAATGTATATAAGGAATATACTGGTATACTTTTAAACCGAGGATCTGTATGTCAATGTCATCCATGGTGAACAAATACATTTTAAATATATTGATTAAATTTTCATTGCTTTGTCACCTGTTTCTTTGCATTCACTCTTGTAATACAAACAAGCACTATTGCAGAGTATTTTCATGCGTGAATCTCAATGAATATCAACGGTTGAGATCGGAATAACAGGTTCCTGTTATTCCAAAAGATTTATTTCTGCTAAGAACCAGTGCTAATTTGTAGTGCTACAAATGAAATTGCCCTTTCAATGGAGAACAACAAAGACAGAAAACAAATAGATTTAGATTTGAGAAAACCTCATTTGACTTTGCTATTAGTTTATTATTGACTTTTCTGTGTCAGAGATTCTGCAAATCTAGTGGCCCTCTTGCTCCAAACAATCACAAAAATGTACAAAAACAAAATATATTCTAGTCTTCTCAGCATACCACACAACTTGGTACAGTAGCAGCATGCAATTCTTTTAACAGACCGGATTGTGCCTGCTCCGTGTCCAAGTCAGAGTGCTTTGAGATCTACATTTGCTCATACCACAATTATTTCAAATGCAGATTATATGACACATATTGGCAAACACATTTGGAATTCACATCTGAAATCTCTTAAAAAAAAAAAAAAATAGAAGCAATAAAAATATGTACTTGTTTACTGGTTCGATTGTTTAGAGTCAAGGGAAGATGAAAATAGTGTGCTTTACCCTCTGAGAGCCAAAAATATATCTGTTAAGACAAGAAAGATAATTAAAAAAAAATGATTAAGAGAGAGTACAAACTGAGAACAAGTGGCTTAACTAGAGGCATACTTGTATAAGTAATGATTTATGGGGCTTTCTTCCTTTCAGTTTTTCATCATGAAAGTGCAAAAAGAAATCACAAGCGAAAATAACTTATCTGAAGACAAAGAAAATTATAAAAAATTTGAAGCAAGAAAGAAACTTTGGTCTTCTCTTCTGAAGCAATGATGACAAAAATAGTGTAAACCCAAGGGAGGATGTCACACAGGCAGCTCAATGCAATGTGCACAAAATAGAAACCAGTGCTAAAATAACATATATTGGTAAGAATATAGAGCTCAAATCTCACATTTTCCTTAAAAGAAAAATTAAAAATAAATGCTGACAGGAAATAAAAGAGGCAGGATATCTTATAATAACAGAAAATCATAGAAAATAAATGAAATACACAAGAAAAATAAAACATCTCAAGCAACATAACAATATTACAAGGGGAGTGGGAAGAAATGAAAGAGAAAGATGGGTTAATGGGAAGACAGGAAATCGTCATATTCAACAATACAAACATTAAATTACATAAACCAAATAATTAGGTGATACTTGCACAAAAGATTAGATAAAAAAGATATTCAATGGAGTGGCAATAATGGTTTTATATCTGGATCTGGATATGGCAGCCTTAGACTCAGTTTAAAAAGGGAAGAAGTACCCCTAGAATTATTTCTACACCAGTTTTCCAATGAGTGCTGATTGTAAAATGAGAGGGCCATAGACCATCCTGTCAGATAATATCAATTCCGTGTGCAAGTTAAGAATCAGCCTTTGGTCTAGTGGCAAAGGCAATGCTCTCCGGCGAGGTTGCGGTTCAAAATCCGACTGGAGATCCCTTGTGGATATTAACTCAGCTGGGTGGCTTGACCCCAACTTTACTCAAATAAAAAAAAAATTATTCATGCAAGTCCAGTAAATATTCAATTTTCAGATAATACCCATTGCAAACTCAATATCAGTGTTGTAAATAACAGTATGCGGTTGTCGGACGGACAGGGTACCGCCAAACAATTAATCGAAAATAATTGGGAACAATCAATCGTCCATAATCGGGAATAATCGGCTGATTAGTCGGAAAAATCCAAGACAGTTTGGTCACTGGCAACGACTAATCGGCCGATTAATCAGCCTAAACGGACATTTTTTACAACACTGTTCAATATACTATGCATCACCCAAAAAAAAAAATTATAAACTACGCATCACACGAAAATTTTATAAATTATTGCACAACACTGTTTTCAATTTTACCAAATGTTCAATTAGCTTAAAGTCATCTTTAATTGAGCCATCACATAACAATAATATTGTGCTTGTTCACACAAGCCCTCACCTCCAGCAACCATCCCCACTTCGACCCCTCAAAAAAAAAAAACAAAGAAAAAGAAAACACCTGCTCAAGAAATGATTGATCAATTTATATATTCAATTTTCACTGTTCGTTAGTATGTCAATTAGACTTATTTGTTCAGTAAATTCCATCCAAAATTGAATTGTTTTTTATTACTAAAGTATAACAATTAAATCTCAGGCTCTCAATTTTCCAACTAACCCTTTGACAATTTTCACTTGTGAGCCAAGTGACCAAAGTTTTGAGTACTAGGTCTTAAAACCCGGGCTCTCAATTTGCCAACTAATCATACTTTATTTTTTCACATTGTGCAGTTAGTAGAAACAAGCTCAGAGTTCGCTAGTGTGTGAGGAGTTGATTTTTTAAGCCTATAGAGCAGAATCAGTGAAACCAATTCTATCACAAGTTATACAGTTAATATGAAACAATGCAAAAGAAGGTAAGAACAATGCTGAAACTAACTAAATCAGTACATTGATCTCAGCCCAAACAAACAAAAATAAATGGGACAAGAAAAATAAAACCAGATCATACACTACTATTACCTAGTGCAGCGAAAACCATACAATGAGAACTGAGAAGAAACAAAATGTGCTTTTCAAACAGATCGAAGCACATCATAGCACAGGCTTCGCCACCCAGTCAAACAGCTTTACGTCCATGCTTAGGGTTTCTCCGAGTTGTTCGAACTTCGAACAGCGAAAGAGAAAGCTGTGTAAGAGACGCAGAATATTTTTTTCCAAGTACTCTTTTCCTGACCGTAGGATGCTCATCCGAGAACCACAGATCGCACTTGCTAAAATTGTAGAATTTCAACAGGCCATTTTAGACCAGCCCGGCCCAAAGAGTTTTAGACCAGACCGGCCCAAAGAGTTACAGAATGCTATTTGTTTAAACCATTGGATTAAAGATGGACGGTGGGAGTTCTAAATTAAACTTTAAATTATTCGTAAATTTAAATAACGCCAATCCAACAGTTCGGATTGAATATAGAATCGCACTTGATAAGATGCTTGTTTGACTCTTCGATTGTGTATACTACAAATAGTAGCAAGGGAAAAAAATAATAATTGCTACCTTATGCCATCAATGATCAATAATTCCAATTTGATATTTTTTAAAATTTTATACATCAATCATTGGAATGCATTGCATTGACAGTCTTAATAAATTTGACAGTTGGCTTTCTTTATTGGAGGATCTTAAATAAATTCAAATTGTTTATTTGAGATCGGATGACTCATATTAATTTTGGATTCGTGTCAATGGTACATTTTTAGCAATTTATCCTATCCGTATTGTATTTGATAAAGCGGGTATGGGTTAGCTTATTAGGTATGAGTATGGATAAAAAAAAAATTCGTTAACCAAATGAGTAAGGATATGGGTAATGATTATTTTTTTGAATTCAATTTTCAACCCACCTAAATATGTATTCGTGTTTTTGAATTTTCTTCCTTTATAAAAAATAATTTAGTTGGAATTGATTGTACATTTATTTTTATTAGAAATATAATTACATATGTGTGAAATGAATGAGATTTTTATGTTTAATTTGTAAAATATAATAAAATTAATTATTATATTAGTATTATCCGTTATTCATCCACTACCATTTCGTTACCCAATAATATTAGCGGGTAAGGATATGGTAGAGTAAGGTAAATTTTTAATGGGTATGGGTAGGGTATGGGTAAAGTCAATTTTAATGGTTATGGGTATGAAAATGCCTCCACGCGATCCGTACCGTACCCATTGACACCCCTAATTCTTACTATATAGTGTTTAAGATTTAATACATTTTAAAATTTAATACATTTTTAAGAAAATCAGACTCTTGTATATTAAAATTTAATACATTTTTTTTATATAACTTTTTATATACTCTAGCTCCTCTCAATAAATAAAAAACAAATGTTTAGTTGTAGCCTACTGGTTAGAGTTATTTTTTTGTGGTTGAGATGACTTAGATTCAAATTATACTCACCACATATTATGAATTTTAATTTTCAGTCACTCCATCAAAATTTTCTAGTTCTGTCTCTGTCGATTTGGATTTAACTCTGATATGTGTAATTAACTCATTATAAGAGACACGCAGATACTCAGAGTCTGATTTTCTTTTTTACTTATTTCTTTGTTTTAAAAAATAAATATTATTTGTCGTTGCAAATGACAAAATGACGTACTAATATTTATCATTGTTGTTCCAAAAAAATATGCAATATTATTTGTCGTTCAAAATAAACATAAAAATAAAAAATATCAAATGCTAAATCAAAATGAAGCATTATGAAATATATAATGAATTATGTGATCCATTAAAAGTTAAAAAATAGAAATATAAAGAGAAATAAATATGACCCATTATTGTTATTTGATTTATGAGCTTAACTCAAAAACTCATCGGATTGGCTTCAAGCGACGCATCCAAACCATTAAAACCGATCTACTTCACGAGTGAAGAGTTCATATGTCAAATTTATAAAATTTCAAACTAATTTAATATAAATTCAAGCGGTCAAAAAATAATAAAAATGAACACACATTAAAATTAACTTATCAACCGTCATTTTTTGACCGCTTGACTTTATACTAAATTAGTTCGAAAATTTATAAATTTGACATGTAAACGCATCACTCGTAAAGTAAATTGATTTTAACGATTTGGATGCATCGTTTGAACCATATTCAATAAATTTTTGAATTAAGCTCACAAAAAAGCTTGATAAGCTTAAGAACACCCTAGTTCTACTCTTGATTTATTGCTCGGAACAGATGAACAGTACGCATTCATATGCAAGTATTAATATTCTGTACTCAGTAGCTAACCCTGCAAATCTCTCACCCTCCAAACCCAAAAAGAAAAAGAAAAAAAAGAAAGCGTAGGTAATATGAATTTTTTCTATAAATCATAATTAAAATTTTGTTTTTTACGAAACCAATATGATTACTTTTTTTTTTTTTTACAAAAATTATAAGAACCGAAATACCATTTCGGTGTGAAATTTTTTTTATTCGGGACCGAAATGGCATTTTGGTCCGGTTCCCTTTTTGGATTTTCTGTGGTACTTTTTCACAAGTTTTCATACGAGCCACCGTAGAAAATCTAAAAATGAGACCGGACCGAAATGCCATTTCGTCCGGAATAAAAAAAAAATTTCAGACCGAAATGGCATTGCGGTTCTTATGGTTTTTGTAAAAAAAAAAAAAGTAATAATGTTGGTTTCGTAAAAATATTTTTTTTAATTATGGTTTATAAAAAAAAATTCTAGGTAATATTATATAAGAGACCTCTAAATTTTTAATTTGTGATAAATTAGTTCTTAAGTTGTTTATTTTGAATCAACCCAGCCCTTATCGTCCGAAAGAAAAAATAAATACGCAATTAGTGGCAATAATCTCTCTTTACCGACAGCAAATTTATTATTTGATGCCTAGCTTTATGTTTAAATTAGCATAATACATTGAGATGTTTTAGTATATTTAAAATACTTATGATTTATGACTTTTTTTACTTTGTGGAAACTTGGTAATTTTTAAATGCTGACACTTTATGAAATATTCATATACGAATTGTCTGCTATATATGTCGTTTTATTTTTATTTGCGTGCATTATTGTAATTTTATAGGACATATACTATCATAAATAAATCAAAATTGATATTGTGAAGAATGATTATTAAGTAACAATTGATATTGAAAGTTGCAAAGTATTATAATTCATAAAAATATTTAAAAAAGGATAAATTTATCAAGAAAATATTAGTAACTATATACTTAAAATTGATCAATAAATAGTAAATTAACTACTGAGTGGTCATTTCACCATTGCATATAGTATATCCCCAAGAAAAAATTAATACCATATGTTACAGGGGTGAAAATGGAGCGAATACGGAGCGGATAGTGGTAAAATTATATCCATATTCTTTTTTAATTTTCCGGATACGGATACGGATCTGATATCAACTAGATACAGATACAAATACGGATCGAATCAGATATTTATTAAAATAATATTAAAAAATATGAAAGTTCATAATATTTATCTAATTTTAATGGTGAATAACAATATTTTTTATAATATATATTAAAATATATGATATATATCTACTATTCGGATCCAAATAATTAAAACGTAAAACCATATTAGTATCCATATTCACACAGATATTCAGATATCGAATATCCATATATAATTTTTCAAATACGGATCGGATATTATCCATACCGTTTTCATCCCCTACATATGTAGCTTTCAATAAAAAAAAAGTAATTAATAGATGCATCTTGAAACACATAATTGCTTATGCTTTTTGTTGGAATTTTGATGTGGAAACAATGTAATGGATTATTCTTAAAAAGTTTTATTAGATTAATACTAAAGTATTTAGATCAATACCGATGAAATTTAATCAATATTATAGAGATGGATTAAATATAGCTCGAAACAAGCGTTTTAGGGGCTAGCAATGCAATCAACAGTGTGTTTAAGGTTTTGATGTGTTACAGGGAAATAAATCTGCTGTGATTCTAAAAGAATTGCAGGACTATGTGGTCCAAATCTATTCTTTTATTTTTAGAATGCACGAATCTCAACAATATTTATTTTTTATGTACGAATCTCTAACAAATGAATTGATAAATTTGGAATAACATAATCATGTCATTTCAAAAGAATTACAGCAGATTTGTATCCGTGTTACGGCATGGATTGAGACCGTCTGATTCTAATTCGTCGCTCGGGATCATTTCGGAATTTGAATTCGTCGTCGGGATGTGTGCACTCACTTTGAAAATAAATTTTTGCAGATTCAAATCAGACGGTCCCGATCTAAAACCCAAAAATTGAGTTACTTCACTGAATCCGAATTCAACAAATCATGGGGCTAGAGGCGTCTCGTTACCTGTTTTATCTGGTACTTCGATCGTACACGCTTCTTTCTTGATTCAGAAGCATGGCATTGAAATACATGTAGACGCATTAATTAGAGAGGTTTTGAAGAGAGAGAATTGGGTAAAAATAATTAATGTGATCTTGTCTATTCTCTTAATTTGGAGAGTACAAACGCGTGTTGTCATCTTCTAGACAACAAAATGCCCCACATCTTTAATTATGCCAGCGGATTCCATTACGGTTTACATTGAGTTAGGTTTCTTAGATATTGTTTGATTAATTTTCATATCTATTCATTGGGAGCCCACATTTGTCTAATGTATGAATCACACCGCGATTGCTGTTTTATGTTGGGATCGATGAAGTTTGTATTCTGCATGTTGGCAGTGATCAAACTGTCACAGATTTTTTCAATTAATTGGCCAATTATTTTCAATTATGACTGATTATTTCTGATTAATCACTTAGCGGTACCTTATCCGTCCGACGAGCGCATACCGTTTTTTACAACACTGATTCTAAATACATATGTGCACCTACAGAGGCAGATGTACCAATAACATATAGGGATCAATTGACCCTCATTTTTTTTTTTCAAATTTTTTGTATTTATTGGTGATTTTCTATATAGTTTAGAAGAAAATTGTATGGATACTTTAAATTGACCTCCATTCGCAGCAAAAAAAAATTATATGATTAATTACATTCACATTTGATCTTCATAGTTTGAAGCTCTGACTCTGTCCCTGTGCACCTACATATTCCATACACAAATGTTGTTTTCCAATATGTTACTAATCAATATGTTTTTTTAAAACAAATTAGGATTTTCCACAACTATATTCATAATAATACGGCTGAACATTAATTTCAACACATTTCAGACATGTTCGTCCAACGCAAATTTCATGGGATTTCATAAAATTTTAAACAAGTTGGGATAAATTTCCTATGACCCGTTCGGTGACCACTTTTATTTATTTGGAATGATTTTTGTTCTATTTCTCATCTTTTTATTTCCAACTAGTACAAAATCATGAGAAAAATAGAATCAAGTTCAACTCAATTTTTTTTTTCTCACGGTGGGACGCAAGCGACTAATGAGCTTAGTTAAAGATTAAGGTGGTGTTTGGTTGTGGACTAAAACTAATAAGATTTAATTTGGTTATTCTAATTTAGATTGATCTAAATTATTCATGTTTGATTGATGCCTAAAGTTATACATTGACTTAAGTTGTTTCTTATTTGGTAAGAATTTGATAGCTTAAGGCATTATTTGATATTGCAAATTATTTTGTCTTACAAAATTTATGATATCAATAATAAAACTATTTTTCATATTTTTTTTAATTTTGATTGAAATGAAATGTACAACAAAATGAGTCATGTACAAATTAATTATATATCTTAGATATGCACATTGCATTTAGTGAATCTTGTTTAATTAAGCTTATATGTATACCCATATATTTTGTCAAAAATATGTTGGGTTACCGAACAAAAAAATTATTTATTTGTAGCACATTTTCAAAAATTATTTTATAGATTATATATTTTGTTAATTTAGAAAATTATGTCATTTTAAAAAAAATGTTGATTCTGTAATTGATAAAGTTATAACTTCCTTTACACTTAAATGGAAACAAATTTTTATATTTATTAAAAAGTGATTGAAAATAATAAAAATAATATAAAGTTAGGCTTCATATCCAAATAAAATTAAACCACCTGGAAAGATGAGTTAGTTTAGACTAATTTAGACCAGCTTAAAAGTCAGCTTATTTCATCTTAGTTCAGCTCAATTAAATCACATTTGACAAAATAACTGAAACATAAATCCCTTATTCCACTGTTTATTTCACAATCAAGGGCGGAACCAAGGCCTGGGCCCTGCCCCCCCATGGCCCAGAAAATATATAGAGACCCCCCCCCCCCCCCCCGCCTAGAAAATATACAGAGCCCCTTTAATAAAAAAAAACTGGCACCCCCGTTTATGGGCGATGGCACTCTGGCGAGTGGTGACTGGGCTCCGCGTCTCCGCGACAAGGTGACTGGGCCCCCCCTACCGATCATTCCTGGTTCCGCCACTGTTCACAACCAAACATAAACTAAAGGCTAACGTGTTTGTGATATCACCAATGAGATAATTGAAGCAATTAGATGGTAAAGTATATGTTGATTCGTCTTTTTTAAGTATATAGACTTGATGATTTTATAAGATCTATTTTTAATGATACAGCGAAAATTGGTGCCAATTATTATATTTTTCTAAAGAAAAAGATATGTAAAATTTTCTTTGCTACAAAACAGAAAAAAAAAATGCAAAATCTCTTAATTTTTCATATTATATAAACAACAGTTTCATTACATTTCATTTTCTTTTATTTATTTGTTGGATGTTTTTCATCTACGATAAGAATTTTTATTTTATTATTTGTTTATTTTTTTTTGTCTCTACCAAGTTTTTCAAAAAAAAAAAAAGATAAGAATTATTTTTTATTTATTTGTTTTTCATCACATTTCATTTTATTATAAATATACAATAACATCATAATATTAGTTTTGAAATAATAATTATTCAAATATTAATCTAAAATGACTATATATGAGAGGAGAGTTCAAATACTTTTTTTTTTTGTGCCTCCACCATTCCTCCATTTTTTACGTTAATAACTCAAAATTTAAAACATAAACGTCAAAATAAAACCGTTAGATGTGATCTATATGATTTTCACTACGTGCTCATAAAAAATTATCACATTTCAATTTTATTTTTATGTGTATCAATAAGTTCAAAAATAAACGTCTAGACATTATCCACATTAGTACATTTTTACAAGTTCTTGATGAAAAACTCAGCAAAGTTGAAATTTCATAATTTTTTACACATACATAGATAAATGATGTAGATAATATCTAACAGTTTATTTTGATTTTAAGTTTTAAATTTTAAATTATTAAAAAAAAATTAAAAATAGAGACATGATAAAGACAAAAAAAATAAAAGCAGTTAAACCCGAAATTTTTATTAATAACCCCAAACAAAAGAAAAATATCAAATCTAACCCCAGCTCGAAATTTTTTTCAAAAATGACCCAACCGCCCAATCATTGGGCGGTCCGCACCCCCCCTAACCGCCCCATGATTGGGCGGTCTACCCCCCACCCCTAACCGCCCCCCCATGGGGCGGTTGAGTACAAATTTTTTTTTTTTTTAATATAACCCGCCCAGCCCCCCCACCCCCTAACCTAACCGCCCAGCCCCCCCTGCCTCCCCACACCCCCGCCCAGCCCCGCCCCCTGCCGCCCTCCCCGCCCCCTGCCGCCCTCCCCGACCCTCCCCGCCCCTCCCCCGGCCCTCCCCTCCCTTCCCCCTCCCCTCCCCTCCCTCTCCCTTCCCCCTCCCCTCCCCTCCCCTCCCCTTGGCCGGCCACCACCTCCTCCCTCTACCCGGTCGGCCACCACCACCACCCCCCTCTCTCTCTCTTGGCCGCACTTTCTCTCTCGGCCACCCTCTCTCTCTCTCCCTCTCTCTCTCTCTCGGCCATCTCTTCCTCTCGATCGATCGTCTTCGGGTAAGTTATCGTAACTCATTATTTTATTTTTGGTAGGAATTGAGGTGTTAATCGTGTGCGGGTTGTTGATTTTCCCGACGCGATTAAATTGTGCGGTTTAGGTTAGAAATTAAATTAGGGTTTAATTAGGGTTTAGACTTTAGTTAAAATTTTAATTGTTAAATTGTGCGGGTTGTTGATTTTCCCGACGAGATAGAATTGAACAAAATTAGGAGTTAGGGTTTATAAATTAGGGTACAAAATTAAATTAGGGTTTAGCGAAATAAATTAGGATTTTGGGTACCACATTAAATTAGGGTTTAATTAGTAGCGAATTAAATTAGGATTTATGGTACAAAATTAAATTAGGGTTTATGTTTTATAAATTAAATTACGATTTATAAATTAAATTAGAGTTTAGGTTTTATAAATTAAATTAGAGTTTATAAAGTAGGGTTTATAAATGAAATTAGAGTTTAAGTTTTATAAATTAAATTGGGATTTATAAATTAAATTGGGGTTTATAAATTAGTGTTAGGGTTTATAAATTAGGGTACAAAATTAAATTAGGGTTTAGGTTTTAGCGAATTAAATTAGAATTTAGGGTACAAAATTAGTGTTTCGATTTAAAATCCCTACATTATACATTTTTATATCTAAAATTGTGAAATTTAAGTTATTTGCAAATTATGCACTGCAGATACTATGGAGAGGGGCGGTAGTTCGTCCAGTACAGAGGCTCCCAGTGCATCCGGTGCAGAGCCTCTCGGTGCAGACCACGCTACACATGCAGCTGATACATTCAGCCCTCTTCTGTGGATTCCACACATTCAGCACAGGGTCGCGCTCGCATCTACGGAGGTACGTTGTTTTTTAAGCAATTCAGTTCAAATTACAGATTTTTAATATGCCATATAGTAAGTCGCTCAGACTGAAATCATTGTTAAATACAGGACGAGACGATGTTGACCGTGAGACATCGCACCTCCGGGATACCGTACGTCGGTCATCCTCTGATGGAGCAGTGCATTATGCATCTCGGATTGTACCAGCTTGCTACCATGCCACAGGGTCAGATCGACCAGGCTCTGATGAGCGGGCTCGCGGAGAGATGGCGACCGGAGACTCATTCGTTTCACTTACCCTTTGGGGAGATGACCGTGACCTTAGCAGATGTGAGCGCTCTATGGGGTCTACGGATCGATGGGGATCCTATCAGCGGTGTCTCCGACAGTCCACTTCATGTGGGGATGATACGGCGGCTTCTTGGGGTAGAGGATCCAAAGACGATACAGAAGAAGAAGAAGAAGAAGGATGATGAGGAGTTCCGGTATTCGGGGTACTGCATTAGCCTAGCGGCGCTCCGTGATCACTTTTTCCTGCATCGGATCACAGCCGAGACCACTGATCTGGAGGCCGTCAGGAGGTAATAATTGAGAATCTTGAAATTTAAATATGTTACGAACTCATCCGTGAAAATCATTAAATTTATCTTTACTATTTTATATTTTTAGGTATGTGAGGGCCTTTGTGCTGGATCTCTGTGGCAGCGTCATGTTCGTGGACTCCAGCGGTGATGCGGTTCCGATTATGTTCCTCTCTCTGCTGACAGAAATTGAGAAGCCATCGAACTGGAACTGGGGCGGAGCTGTGATCGCCTACTTATACCGTAGCCTGTGCCATGCTTGCTTGGTAAGTTTTCACAAATATGTCGGAATTTAAATTATAATAAGTAGGGTTCAATAATCACCAACACATTCACCTCATGTCCAAAATATAGGTGAAGAACAAGCAGATCCACGGACCGCTTCTTCTACTCCAGCAATGGTCGTGGTCTCATTTGCCGGTATGTCGGCCAGTTCGTCCGTCTCTTGTCCCTTACTTGAGGAGGCAGGATGCCGAGAGGTGTCCTGCGTACGGTGCCATATGAGGCGACCGATTTAGGTACGAGAACACGGGCAGGGGGAGAACTGTGGGGATTTCATATGTCCGGAGTCAGCTCCAGATGCTTCACGAGAGCAGCGTCGACTGGTTCCCCTACCGGGAGTTCTACGAAAGGAACGCATTTTGTCGACTGACATTGGAGCAGAGGCATCTCTGGTTTTATCGGGGGCCGTGTGTATGTTACTGGATTGTTGAGTACACGTATCCAGATCGCGTGACCCGACAGTTTGGTCTGGACGCATTTGTCCCGCAGTTCCCAGAGCTTGGAGAGGCTGAGACCACCAAGTTGCACAAGTAAGTTACTTAATTGCTCTCCTACCGTTACTTGTTCAGTTCTGAACTTGATTAACATTCTTTTTTTAATTTAAATGTACTGCAGGACTAAACACAATAAGCCCAATGTCGACTGGAGCACGCGCCACGCAGAGCATATCATCCAAGCACAGTCTCCACAGTTCCACATGTGGCAGCCTCCTACGGCCGATGATGTCACACTGGGCGCAGGGCCTGGAGGATTGAGGTACTTAGTCTGGTACCAGAGGTGGGGCATGCCCTCGGTATACCTCACGGGCCATTGGGGTGAGACCCTTCGACGGAGGCTTTCTCGTGCAGGGTCGAGTGGTTATATGTCATTCGGACCGATGCAGGCTCGCCAGGTAATTACTTACGAAACTAACATATTTAAAGCATTAAATGTTTATTTAGTTTTTCCTAAAAAATTAATAAATACACTTTGTGCAGATTCTTACCGGTATCAGAGGAGTGGCACACAGCTTGGTGTGCATGGCACGAGATGGTTGGCGAGCAGTGGGATGTACAATGCTCCAGCACACTGCTCCTATGGTGGAGGACTCCGGCTTTGACGGCCGCCTCGTTGGCATGTTGCATGACAGTGGGGAGAACATCAACTGGCGCGAGATACAGCCCACACCACTAGATCCGGATCAGCCCAGAGTCGCTATATACGGTGATGAGATGCCGCCACCTCCTCCAGGTAATTTGATTTTGTCGTACACAGTCATTTCTCGGTACAGAAACTATTCTAATTAATTTGTCTTCAATTATGCAGTGGATGAATCAGGTTGGGGCTTCCACGAATGGGTGTTGAATAACAATGCGTGGAGCGCTTACTACAATGAGTATGGAGTTCCGGTGCAGGTTGGACAGGTAGCAAAAATTTATTATTTATTCAACTTACTACTTATTTGTATGTAGCAAAACTAACATTGTTTCCATTAAGGGTGGAGCTCCCCCACGAAATTCCACTCCGGAGTTCACTATGGATGACTTTATCGGAGATTATACCGGGGATGAGAGACGGAGCCTCCACATGCCACGATATCCGGAGGCCAGACAGCACGATGACGAGGCCAGTGGGAGTGGAGCACAGCATGCAGATGCATATGCATCTGCTATATTTGGCACACCGCCTCCTCCGCCTACGTATCCATCGACCTGGGAGCCATGGGAGGTGCCTACTATGCCGCCTATCCCCCCACTGGTGGAGGATCCGTGGGCCGAGGCGGATACAGCCGCACAGGAGGAGGAGGTTCACGTGAGGCGTGTACAGCCGCATAGGGACCGCCATCCACCCCGTAGGTTGGATCTCTCCGGTCGTCGCCCTCGTCCTCGTCGTTAGGTTTTTTGTTCTTGTAGTCTGATAGCTTTTCTACTATTGTATATTCAGTTTGGAGTGTTTTATCTTATGTTGCGGACATTTAGATTATGTAGTTTGGATTTTTTTTTGGTGGACTTACCATTTATATTACATATTTTTCACTGTTTATCACGTTATCCAAATCGACAATTATTATAAAAGAATCGACAGTTCTAACGTCAAACGACTCATCCACTTTCAACCAATTCTCATTTAAAATTACAATAATAAAAATAAAGCATTTTCATATAAAAATTACAATAGAAAAAATATATCTTCATATATGTTGTAAATATATCTTAATAAAAATATATCTACAAAACAAATATATATTTAATATATCTATAAAAAATATATATATCTTATAAATATATCTTAATGAAAATATATTTACAAAAACAAACATGTCTTAATATATCTTAAAAAAATATATATATCTTATAAATATATTTTACTAAAATAAATATCCTAACATATCTGTATAAAAAAAAAAAAAAAAAAAAATGCCTAACCGCCCCCCAATGGGGCGGTTTTCTTGGCCATGTAGACCGCCCAATCACTGGGCGGTTTGGTGGATAGGGTAAACCGCCCAGTGATGGGGCGGTTAGGTTACTTTTGAAAAAAAATTTAGATGGAGGTTAGATTTGACATTTTTTATTTGTTTGAGGTTATTAATAAAAATTTCGGCAGTTAAACCCTCCTCATATTTTATTTCGTAACATATTCCTATTAAAATTTCCATGCATCGGAACAGTTTCTTTCCAAACCTGCCTACCCGTTCCCATACCAATGAGAATCCCATAAATCACATTAAGGGCCTGTTCGTATACCATTTTTTTTGCGGGAATAGGTGGGATTTGGCCCAATTGGGATTAAAGATCCTCAAACCCGTTCGGCTAACCAATTTTCTTCCCATTGGTTCCCTTCTCTTCTCCCCAACTTCTACCTACAACGCCTAAAATGGTGGGAAAAAAATTATCGCCTCAGACTGAATTTGTTTTTTCCCAACTTCGTTTACTAGCGGTTACTGTTTCCTCTCATCAAGTCTCACGAGTAATCCCCTTCGCTACTTAGAACATACGGGTCAGATAAATCATCATTTAATTATTGGTCTAATATATAGGTGAAAAAAAATTTGTGTACAATCTTTATGTACAACATTTAATTATATTTGTACAACATTTAATTTTTTTACAATCTTTTTTTAGAATATTTAATTATTTTTGGTATAATTTGTTTTGTACAACATTTAATTATTTTTTGTACATTTTTTTGTACAACTTTTAATTATTTTTGTACAATTTAATTTATTTATTTAAATACATGTAATTGTTGACAAAAATAAGAAAATACTTTTTGTTTTGTTTTATGTATTTCTATTTTTCATCTCCGTATTTAAATAGAAATACATAATTTATAAATAAATCAATATTTCCCACAACTAATCCCATAGTATAACCGAACACTCATCAACAAATTCCTATAATTATTCCTGTGCGTTCCCATGAATATGGGTTCCCGCAAATTAAAAAGTGAATTCCCGAACCTGTAAAATCTCATCCCGCACAATCCCATAACATCCGAACAGGCCCTAAGTAATCCCATATATGCCCTTAAAATCTCATTTCATTCAATCTCACATCTGTCGAACAGGCCCTAGTACGTACATAAAACCGATGAGTATGAATTTTCATAAATTAATTTGTAGATTTTTCATGTCCGTAAAATCTTATTTTGCATAATTCTGTGCCAACCAAACATATATCTTTAAATTATTTCTAAATTATATCAAAGGATATCAACTCATGGTATCTTTTGGAAAACTTGATAGCTGCTACTAAGGTTGTATTAATCTAATAAATTTGATCACAAAACATTAAGCTCTATTGTATTATAAGATTATTGTTATGTTATAGCATCTCCATTGCCCGGAATTAATCTCCTCCCTCCTCCCTGATATATCCTATTTACATTAAGGATCTGTTCGGCGCACTAAGGGAAATGGAAATGGGCCTAGGAACAATAAATTTTTGAATTGACTTTTACTGTGCTCGTGGGAAAAAACAATTTACTTTGAGTGAATTTTTTTTTTCCACGGCAACAATATTTCGCCGAACAGGACCTAACTGCACCATAGGATCAGGTCTACAGTACCGTATCCTCCCTTGCTTGATTTTCCACTAGCCATGTTGGCAATTTCACACCACGAAATATGACCCCATTCCTTTGTCTCCACAATGACGAGAGAGTTGCCATAAATGCAGTGGCCCATTGTCGTTTCTTTTGCTCTGTGAATATGTGAGTATCTGCAAAGATAAAAAAAAAAAATTATTGCTGCGAATAAGTCAACAAAAATTGTTATTTTCGATAATATTTTCTCTACTGATAAAGTATCAGTGAAGATACCAATGCTATTAAGCACTTTTATATTCGCAGATACTCACATAATCTCGTACCAGTCTCACATCGGTGCACTTAATAAACCGAACCGACATGCGCAAATTTATAAACCTAAGAGAATAAATACATAATTAGGTTTATCACTTATAGGGAACGAGCATTATACACAAACTACAAGCAATAAAGTGAATAATATATCGAAAATATTGAAAAATAAGATCAACAACATTTTTTTCTTAATTATTTAATAAATCAAGAAATAAAAAATTATTGAAAAGTAAGTACATCAAAATAATTTATTTATAACCTCTTGATATATATATTGTATAATACAAATATAAAAAAAAATTAGTAGAACTGATCCAGTGACAAAGGTACATGATATCTAATGTGGAAGATTATAGGTTCGAAATCCGAATGGAGAAAATTGTTGTGTATTTTGGGTATAGAAATAAATGGGTCAATTTGTAATACATTTTTTGCTTTAAATTTATAAAACCTTAATACACAATGATAGATTAGTTGTAAGCATACAACCTATCATTGTAGTAAAATAGGTATCGATCCAAAGATAACGGAAGAAATTACTTTCTACTAAATAATTAATTCTAAAATAATGCAATTTAAGTAAATGGGGGGTTTTTGTTGAAAACTGAAATTGTGGGTTCAATACCCGAATTGGAGTTGAAACAAGACAAAACAATTCTAAACAAATAATAAAAATGAGTTTGTAATCAAAGAGATGGAATCTAAGGGCTATCGGCTCTCAATCCCTTAATCAAATTCACACTTGGTTTCCAAATTCATGTTTGTAATTTTGGAGTTTCTAAACCTAATATGTCAAGAAGGGTCACTTTCGTGAATTAATGACGTGTCTAGATAGTTCAGATTTCACGATTAAGTTATTCACCCTAATTATCTAGACCATAAGCACATGTTTAGCCTAATTTATTCCCAAATATCGACACTTCACGATTAAGTTCTTCACACCAAAATTCGGTTCAATTTTAGGGGTCCCAATCGAATATGAGGCTTCACGATTAAGTCCTTCACCTCAATTCAACCATTGGTCTTGTGGTTCCGGACTAAGAAATAGATTTGGTCATTTCTAATCTCAATCCTAGAGTTATTCATGCAAGTAGTTTGGTTCTATCAATTCTTTGATCCTAACACCTTACGTTAATTAAACTTAAGCGGGACACTAATTAATAAAACGCAAATCACAAAAGCACATGAATAATTAAATTAACAAGATCAATCAAGCATCAAACAATCATTATCTAAAACAAATATCCAAGTAAGCACAAATCTAATACAAGTTCATGATTTTAGCCTAAGCCCCTAGAGAGGAATCTAGCCTCTCATGGGTGCAATAACATCCAAGAGATACAAAAGAGAAAACATGACTAAAAACCTAGATAAACAAATAAGAGAAGAGAATACACCAATCTCCTAGTTTGCTGCTCCTTGTCTTCAGTATTTGCTCGCTCGAATCAGCTTTCAGTCCTTCAATCCAAAAGCCTTTGATTTGTGGAGAAGAGAGAATCAAAAATGGAGAGGTTTAGAAGAAATAGAACCTAGGAACAAGGTGGAAGATGAGATCCCCTTCTCCTGCTGCCTCCTGGCTATTAAATAGCCAATTTCATGCTTTAGGCAATCAATCCCCGAAATCTGGCAGCCATTCTGAGAAGATCCCTCAAAATCAGGCTAAATTGGCATTGGTGCGGCCTTTGTGCGGCCTTCACAAAAATCCGTGCGGCCCGCACAAAATGAGGAGTTGGCCGAAAACTGCGCGGAGAAAAGAGATTTGTGCGGCCCGCATAGAATTCCTGCGGCCCGCATAAAATTTACTTCAGGCCGCACGACGACCCACAAGACTCTCTAACTTGACTGGAGCAAAACTTGTGGATTTCCGACTTTTTATTTTCGAATGAATTTATTTTGTGCGGCCCGCACAAACTCGCAGAATTACTCATTTTTGATTGATTCCTACAAATTAGACAAGGCAAAGGCATTAACTTGGTTCTTGAATGAATTCTCTATTAAACTAGGGTAAAACCAAGGTTCTAAATAGCGTTTATAGCGTCATAGCGGGACGGCTAAAAAAAAAGCTATAGCGAATAGCGTCGCTATAGCGGAAGCTATTCCAAATAGCGTTTTTTGTTTTACATTTCGTATATTCAATATTTGTACTAAATATTGATAAGCCAAAATAATATCTATTGAAACCTGGGGTTTGTTATGAAAATTAAGCTAAGTTTTGTTTAGATTAGGTTTAATTAGGTTAGAAATGTCCGAAAGTTCAAGTTACTGCCCTAGTTATGTTCATTTTACAGGTAATCAGGTGTTTGGAGCTTAATGGAGCAAAACGGGTGATTTGTGGCAAGTCAGCACGAAGCCAGGAGAATCTGTCACTTTTATTGCGGACCGCAAGACAATCATTGCGGGCCGCAACATTATCAAACAGAGAGCAACTCAGACAGCACAGCATTTCCCAGACTCATTGCGGCCCGCAATCAATCCTCCTGCGGCCCGCAATGAAGTATTCAGAGAGTCAGATTTTGCGCGAGATGTTAACCGCCTCCACTCATTGCGGCCCGCAATAAGGCGGTTTCAGAGCCCGAATTTGCTATTTTTAGGGATTTAGTTTTAGATTTTGCCAGAGTATAAATAGGAAACTTGTAGAACAGAATAGACACGTTTTTTAGACAGAATTTCTGGTTTTAACAAGAGAGACAAAGGAAGAGAAAAGGAGAGAGAAGAAGGGAGAAAGAGACATCGCTGATCAACCGGTTTTATTATTTTCTCTCTTTGGAACTCTTTTAATCTTTTTAATTTGATTTGTGCTTTAGCCATGACTGGCTAAAGGATTTTCTAGGGTTAATTAGGGCTGTACTTGAAACTTTTGTTATGATTTAGTTGGTTTAATTTGTATCTTCTTGTTCTTTATTATGATCTATTCTTTATTTTAATTGATTGTGAAGACTTAATCGAAATCACATGAAATCTTAGGATTTAGTATTTGCAATTGAGAAATTGAATATTTAGTCCTGACCATAAAGAATAGGGTATTTGATAGGCTAAGTACCGAGAGGTGACGCTTGTCTTATACGGGCTTTACCTAATAGTTTAGACAAATTGTACCAAGTACCGAGAGGTGAATTACGGTTTTCTAGATTAATTAGGACAGTAAGAACTTAATGACTTTAGATTAGCATAGCCAAGTACCGAGAGGTGACGTTTATTCTAATTTGAAGATGGTATTAATATAGAAATATCCCTTTGTACCTACATCATTTAACTGTGCCTTCATAATTAAAAGAACAAATTTAATAAACCAATTAGTCATAACATTAGTGGATAGGAACCCTAAGAAACCCTAATCTCTCATCTTTGTTAAAAATCAGATTTTGCCTTAAGACTTTAGTTTAATTCAGTTTAATCAAAACCAAATCAACCATTCGAACAAACAAAAACCTTTTTATTTTCTTTTACTAAATTAAATTGCTAGGTTAGAAAAGATATTCCAACTTGTCCCTGTGGAGACGATCCCTAAGTACTACTTGACTAGGTTGTACACTTGCAACCGAATTGAGTATAAACTATGATTTATTACTTGTATTGCAGAAATCACATCAAATATCAACATTATCTAAAGTCTCATAGAACAATAAATAACACCAAAGTAATTAAGAAATTATAATATTCATATTGAACCCGTACAAAGTCCAAATTGCGGTTCAAAATATCCATAGTAATATCATAAACTATCGATTTTTCCTATTAAAAATATCTTAAGCATCATAATTCATGACATAATCTTCTTTTTTTCTATTCAAATTTCAATTTATATTCCCAATTTCAAATTGATTTATCTGTAGCAAGTAGCAAAACATTCAATTTCAGTTTGAGATTTTTTTTATCTTTATTTAACACCCATATAAATTGCTTTAAAAAAAAAAAAAACTCATATTTTATAGCGCAAATAGCGCTGTAGCGGCCGCTATAGCGGCCGTAGCGCAAATAGCGCATTTTGATGTCATAGCGTAGCGTTTGGGGTCCAAAAACGCTATAGCGGCGCTATAGCGCGCTATTTAGAACACTGGGTAAAACACAAAAAAATTGGTACAATTTAGTGGTAAAATCTTAATCGAAAGTATATATAATTGAGGCTTATCAAAAATCATTTGTTATTAGGATTAATTTCGTGCATACCCTTCAAGACATATCCAATTTCTTATTTACCCCTCAAGTCTTAAATTTATTTTATTTATCCCTTAATCTTTACCACTATTTCTTATTTACCTATCACTTAATCAATTCTAAATTATCTCTAGTTAAATTATAAAAAATCTTAATTAAATTTTAATTAGAAAAGTAAAAGACAGAATTGCCCTTTTTCTTTTCTACATCTACGCCGAGATCTTTAGAAAAAAAATCCTGTTGCAAAGCTCTTCGTCTTGCAAAGAATCGTGGCCAATAATTTCGTGATTACCGATTCTGCTTTACAAACAAAGTGAAAGTTATTTATTAATAAAAAAAGGTAAATCGATAATTATTGACCTGTTGTGCAAAAACGAAAAAAACAAAAGGGTGAAATGAAAAAACAAAAAACAAAAATGAAACCTAAGTACAACACCTGTCCTGACAGCTTGCTTCAAGTTCTCAAGCCTGTTCTTTGCGTGTTTTTTTTAACTTTTTCCTTCTTTCTCAGTACTCTCAATTGAAGTTCGATAAGTATTAATTATGGATGAGACGAGAGGGTCAGTAAACTCAGTAGTCTTCTTGTTAAAAATAATGAAGTAGTCTAGGATCGATCTCAGTCATTCATCATTGATCGAGTGGCTTAGATCAAGTATAGTATAAGCTCTTTTGTTTATTTAGAAAAAGACAACAGTATGTATAGAATAGGAATAGGTACCCAATAGTACACTGTAAAAGTACCAATGGTACAATAATCTTACCGTTAGACAACTTTGTATAAATAGAGTAGGAATCTTGTAATAATTAGAACTTTTCTCAAAAATAATTTTTCTTCCAATAAACATAATCTCTGTCTGATAAAATTCAACACTTCTCCTCTCCTGAATCATGCTCTGTTGCGAAGAGATGTTGTGTACTAATAGGATCGAATGTGCTCTGATTGTACGGTAGAGACGGAGCCCTGATTCTCATCTTAGCGTAGATGTAGAAAAGAAAGAAAATAAAGAGGATAATTTTGTCTTTTACTTTTTAATTAAAGTTCAATTAAGATTGTTTATAATTTAACTAGAGATAATTTAGAATTGGTTAAGTCATGAGTAAATAAGAAACTGTTACAAGAGTTAGGATATAAAGAATATAAATTTAAGACTTCTTGAAAGGTACGTAAGAAATCAATCTTTCTTATTAATAACAGAGGTATTAAATAGTTAGATGCACGACTTGACTCTCCAATTTTTACTCAAATATAAAAAAAAAATAGAAGTCTAAATGTGACTTGTCAAGTACATCAAGATGACTAGTTTATTAATTCATCATTATAGTTAGTAGACGATTTGAGTCATCAAGATGAATAGCTTATGAATCTTCTTGATATCTAAGTTCATGTTCATGATAGCTTCATTCTTTTTTTTACTTCTCTATTTTTTTTTTTTACTGTTTTGTTCACGTGCGTGTTGAAAAAGTTCCCGCAAGCCTTGCATGAATAACTACAGGCTCCAGCTCTGTTTCCACTGTCACTTTACCTCTGTTTCACATTTCAAACCAGCGGTGGCCTATAAATAGTGCTCAGCTAGTCTTCTAGAATTGAAGTAGCTAGTAGTGTATATTTCTAAAGGGGTATTGAACATTAGAGAAGAAAATGGAGGAAATTAAAGATCAATGCCTCTTATGGGATGAGGAGCCTCCGGTGAGCCCGACGGGGCAGTATTTCAATAGCTCGGCACTCTCAGTTAGTGTCTTGGCGGTTTTCGAGTCGGAGATACCGATTGACGACTCACCTACAGTTGATACACTTGAGAATACATTCCTACCAATCAATCCACGCTTCTCTTCCATTATGGTTAATTTCTACCTCCTTTATTATATCTTTTTCCCCTTTGTATTGTCATTTCTTATATAATTGTTTGTTCTAGTTCAAAGCAGTGTGAAACAAATTAGTGCATATTCTTTTCTTTGGTGATAGCTACTTGATTAAACTTTTTAACTTGTGTAATTTGGTAGTTGGAGAAACAACCAAGGAGTGATTGCTATTAATTTGAAAGTAGAGCATTACTTAATTATCTGACCTACCTGTCATTCTTTTCCTGTACGATGCTCTGAGTTGATGTCAATCCAAATTCAAAAAAAAAAATTGATGCCAATCCATTTTTATCTTTAGCACCGTTCAGCAGATGTTCCAATTACCACCTATGCATTTATTTCATCTATATAATCACCCTTTCCAAAATGAATTCGTATCCTCTGCATTAACTCAAAAGAGAATCTTTTGAGTTAATGCATCTCGACCGTCCGATCTGTTTTAAAATTCATACAAATTAGATCTGCACTAATATTAAAGGGCCCCCTATGTTATTGGCACGAGCCGGATTGGCTCCGTTTAAAATCAGACGGTTAAAATTCATTAACTCAAAAGATTCCCTTTTGAGTTAATGCTGAGGCTACGGATCCTTCCAAAATTCACTAAATTGATATTAATTAGGAGCATGAAAAGTAAAAAAAGATAAAATTGATTAATTTTTGCTTCGTTTGTGATCTTTAAAAAAATGCTTATTTTGTTTATGTATCAATTTTGTATCGCTTGGTTTGATGTTGTAGGATTTTGATAGCTTGTTGTCTCTCCCACATCACACCGCAATATTTTTTTTTAAAGAAAATTTGTCTGTACATTAACCAATTTTTTTTCTCAAGCAGATAAAAGATGAAAATGGTGTAACAAGATGGAAAAAGGTGAAAGTCAATTTAGAAGAGCACATAAACATCCCTTCTTTCCCTCCCAAATTGGAGCTCTATGATGACTATGTGAATGACTACATGTCCAAAATTGCACTCAATCAGCTTTCACAATCAAAGCCATTGTGGGAAATTCACATCATCAAATACCCAACCAAAACTGCACAAGGTATGTGTTCACTGCCTTCTATTCTCTGGTAATTAAGTTTGCCTCTTTTTTTTTAAATACTTTTGTGAAGAATAGTTCTAGATTTCTAAGTAAGCTGATCAAGGGCTAATATTTTCTTTACTACTTTCCTCGTTTGATTTTATGTTTACATGGTCTCTAGAAAGCATTATAATCTTAATTTACATTCACAAATACAGCCATTAACAGAGGGTATCAATGCAGAACACTTTGAACTAAACTAGCACCATTGTAGGTACATTGGTATTTAAACTCCATCACGCCCTCGGTGACGGGTTCTCTCTCATGGGCGCACTATTCTCCTGTGTCCAACGGGCTGACGATCCTTCAAAGCCCCTAACCTTCCCATCCCATAAGGCAAAAATGTCAAAAAAGAGATCTCTTTGGAGTAATACAATAAGAGGCATATCCATGGGCTTAAACACAGTCAAGGACTTTAGTTGGAGCCTTTGGAAAAGCACTCTTGGGGAGGATGACTTGAGTCCGGTGAGATCGGGTGAAATTGGAGTCGAGTTCAGACCTGTTAGCATCTGCAGCAATGAATTTGGCTTAGATGATATTAAGCGAATTAAGGACAAAATTGGTGGGGTATGTTTGAATCTAAAACTTGGAAAGTTTATTAATTCATTACCTTCTGTAAACTTAATTGGTTCTGTTCAATTCAAAATTGAAACCGGTAAAAAAAAAAAACCAAAATTGGTCTTCCCAAAATTTTACTTGCAGAGACTGGTAAATTTCCAATTATGTGAAAAGAAAGAGAAACAATATTTCTTAACATCGGTTCCTATTTTATTTTTTCAGACAATAAATGATGTAATCAGTGGCGTCATCTTTTACGGACTACATCTCTACATGCTAGGCTGTGGCCATGATACTAATGCCAACAAGGTGACGGCACTCGTGTTGCTCAACACGCGAAATGTTAACAGTTACCAGACACTTGAAGAGTTGACTAAGCCGAAGGCCAGAACTCCCTGGGGAAATAACTTTGGATTTCTCCATGCCACCATACCAAAATGTGAAAATGCAAAGGAAGTAGATCCACTCTTCTTTGTAACCTCTGCGAGAAAAATAATCAAATCAAAGAGGAGTTCTC
Source organism: Carex kokanica (assembly GCA_025461125.1). Taxonomy (NCBI): domain Eukaryota; kingdom Viridiplantae; phylum Streptophyta; class Magnoliopsida; order Poales; family Cyperaceae; genus Carex; species Carex kokanica. The sequence goes on from JAJGRX010000994.1 coordinate 214,472, forward strand.
TTTCTGTCTTCCTCACAGGGAGGTTTCTGGAATTTATGAGAAAAATAAGAGGTCCTGAGGTAATAAATTAAACACTTACTCATATCTAAAATGAAGGAGAGATCTAATCTTCATTATATAGAATGATAAATTTGAATAATAGCATTGTTATTATTTTATTTTTTATTTACAGGTCACTGCTAAGTATATACATGCTACCTTGAAGAACACAAGCATGACTATCTCGAACCTGACGGGACCAATGGAACAGATGATAATTGCTGGTCATCCTGTTACGAGCTTCCATTTCATGGTTGTTGGGGTTCCTCAGGTAAGAAACAATCAACCAAATCACTTCAACTGAAAATCACATATTAATTTTGACAGTATATATTATGCTTCAGTTTTGGTTAGAGAGTTGCTCATTATCAAAACTGCAAACATTGATTTTGTTTCTTCAATTTTTTTTTTCTGGGAAGCTACATTTTGAATTTTTTTTCCTAATATGTCTTTTAGACATTTCGCCACCCTTCGGTCAACCTTTGTTAAATTTTCTTGTTCTACCTAATCATAAAGAAAATTAACCTGAATTCACCAAATAGGTACATTTGCAACCTGAAATGGTCCCTGTGGAGAATTACTCTTATATTATTTCAGACAGACATGATGATATGTATATTTAAGAGGGCCAATAAATTGTTGCTAACTGATTACATGTGTTGGTTGTAGAGTCTAACAATTACAGTTGTGAGCTACATGGGGAAATTAAAGGTGGTCATGGGTGCACAGCAAGGTTTCATAAATTCCCAGCAACTAACCTCTTTCATGAAAATATCATTCCAAAGAATCCTGGAAGCCAGCAAGTTGAACAAAACTTAAATTCATAGAGCAATTACAGATAGAGTTCATTTATTTTATTTCCTTCCTCCAGGGACAGTTTAATGAAAGTATTTGATTTTGCTGCTTAATTTCTTTCATCGCATTCACTGCGTTGCTTGTATTAAAACAACTTATTTTATTAATTTCAATCAAAATATATATGTAATGTGTTCAGTACTTTATTGATGTATTTATAATACTGGTCCTTTTTGTTTCATACTGATATGCTGGAACAGTCGAACAGATGCACTATGTTTAATTAAATTTTCACAAGACATTCAGACCATTCAATGGCATAGTACATGCACTACATGGTGATACTGATAGTAGTACCTGGTATGGGATCAGAATCAAGGAGTACTATAAACTGTAGATTTAAATGGTGGAAAATTGAACATAGAGAGACATTGATTTGGGCCTCTGGGGTCTGGTATAATGTGAAGTGAGAGGAGATTTTTGGTGGCATTGCAGGAGTGTAGGTGGCAGGAGGCGGTGGGGTGTGAGCGAATTCTAACAGAATATCTTTTTAGATACACGGCCCGTAACTAAATAGAAATATTCTGTTACTTCAGATGATATGAAGTTATGAACTCGGGGTTGGGTGGGGTGAGTCCGTATCCTCTGAGATATCACAACTTTTGCGTGACCGACGTGTCTGGTGTCTATTTGGGCATAGCGCGGGGGCCAGTATTATTTGTGCTTCGAGATTCGTGTAGAACTTATTTGAATGGTTGCGATTTTTCATAAAGTCACGCAAAGTTTAAGATATCTCAGAGGATGCGAATTTGGGTGGGGTGGGGGTGGGGTCATGAGGGGCATTGAGTGCTTGGAGAAGTGGAAATAAATCTGATGTGATTTCAAATAAATACATTGATCCTGCAATTTCAATTTCACCCATTCATTTATTTTGAGATTCGTGCATATCATGGATTAAGAGAAATGAATGGGTAGATTTGAATTGCAGGTCCTGTGCAGATTTATTTTCAGATGAGATAACTAGGTCGGTCTGGTCGTCCGTGTTGCAGTTGCTGGTCCGTATCCTCTGCATTAACTCAAAAGGGAATCTTTTGAATTAATGAATTTCAACCGTCTGATTTTAAACGGAGCCAATCCGGCTCGTGTCTATAACATAGGGGCCTTTAATATTAGTGCAGATCTAGTTCGCACGAATTTTAAAATAAATCGGACAGTCAAGATTTATTAACTCAAAAGATTCTCTTTTGAGTTAATATGCAGAGGATTTGAATTCACTATGGTCGTCGAGGGTGTTGCAACTAATGTGGGACCCGATGACACTGATAATTAATTAGGGACGGGAGTCGGCATCTGCTGCGATAAGAAATAATGGCCGTATATTACACGTATCACAAATTCGAGATAGGAGTAGATTTAGGTTCAATTAGCTCTAGGACCATACGATTAGCATCAAGATCTATGCGCACGGAAATTGATACAGACTTGCATGTATTTTGATACAGAGCACACGAATCTTGATGCAGATCGAATGGTCATCACACCCATCGAACCAAGGTAGGTCCGATGGGCATCGGACCTACTCTGATTCCCACAAATTCACGACAGGCCTTTATTTAAAAAAAAAAAATTAACTTGATTTGAATCGTCCGATTTTAATTAGATAGTCCACAAAAATTATGGTACATAAATTGGTTATCACTTTGACAGACCGACAGTAGATGTAGAAAGGTTAAAATAATAATAATAATAATAAAAAAAAATTTACAAATGTACCAAATCCACAACACTTGTGAAAAAAAAAATTGTTTGCAGTTTACTTAGATGAGTGGAACTAGAGTTTTGTTAAGCTCACCAAGTCTCTTTGTAAGTTTAACTGAAAATTATATTGGATTGATTTCAAATAATACATCCAAATCGTTGAAACAGATCTACTTCACGTGTGATTCATTTACATGTCAAATTTATAATTTTCAAACTAATTTAGTATGAAGTCAAGCGGTAAAAAAATGATGAAAAATGAACTTATAAATTATCTTTTTTTGACTGCTTAAATTCATACTAAATTAGTTCAAAAATTTAAAAATTTGACATGTAAGCGCATCATAGATCGGTTTCAACGGTTTGGATGCATCGTTTGAAGTCAATCTGATAGGTTCTTGAGTTAAGCTTACAAAAGGGTTTGGTAAGCTTAAGAACACCTTAGTTTTACTCCACTTAGATATGGGCAATTATAAAATTATATATTTTGTTAAACAATTTGAAATTTTAAAAGATTTGGCTTTATTTATTTTCGACCGATATCAAATAACCTTTAATTAAATCAAATCGGTACGCAATTTATCTAAATAATTTTGATAATCCTCACAAAAATAGTTAAAAATAGTACAAAAAAATGTGTTAACTTGAATAGTATAGAAAAATTGTCAATGTTACATTATTCAGAATAGTACAAATAATATTTAGATTGTATGATTCGAAATGATGCCAACTCAAAAGGGAGTTGATCCATTGTTTTTCCTACAAAATGTTGGGTTTGTAATGCATGTGTTGGAATTACATGACGATGCGAATCAGCGAATAGCAATGTATTTTTTTAATTAGTATTATTCTCATGCACTCAAACACACTCTTTAAAAAAATTTCATAAGATGCTTACATTGGACCTCAGCCAAATTAAATTGGATTCAAACATTCGAGAAATGAAAAACACGATTCCTTTTTTCGTAAGTCCAACGATAAAAAATATTATCCATTTCAAAATTTATAATAACTGATAACAAATATTATCCCTTCCATTTCAAACGGATTGGATACGGATCGGATAGTGATAAAATCATATATGTATTTGCTTTTAATTTTCGGATACAGATACGAATTGGATATTTGACAGATATGTACGAATATCGGATATTCATAGATATATACATAAATATTTTCATAATATATATTAAATTATATAGTATATATTTATTATTCGGATACAGATAATTAAAATTCAAAATTATATTCGTATCTGTATCCGTATCCGCACGGATATTCGGATATTGGAAATCGGATATCCGTATCTGCGACCTGCCTCGCCAATTTTTGCACATAAGCTGATTCGTGAAAGTTCCATCGAATTTAAAGCGTAGGGTATTTCATTTACTTAAAAGAATGAAAGAGTACGCGGTGTCCCGTGGACCCGGTGTACTTGTTAAACTTTTGCATTCAATAAGAAGAGGTGGCCAACTGGCCATGGTCTCTCAGAGGACGGGTCCGGATCCCCTAAAGTAACTCAATCTTTGGGTTTTGGATCGAGACCATCCGATTTGAATTTGTCGCTCAAGATCATCTCGGAATTCGAATTCGTCGTCGGGATGTGTGCGCTCACTCCGCGAATGAATTTTCTCAGATTCAAATAAGACGGTCTTGATCTAAAACCCAAAAATTGGGTTACTTCACTGGATCCGAACTCCCAGAGGACAGGGTTGGAAACTTTTGCATTCAATAAAAAGTATGTAAGCACAAAGTTATAACGAATATTATAGAGTAGAACTAGGGTGTGATGTGCTCACCAAACTCTTTGGTGAGCACAACTCTACATAAACTATCGGATTCACTTCAAACGAGATTAATCCAACCATTGAAACTGATGTACTTTACGAGTGATGGGCGTACATGCAAAATTTTGAATTTTTTGAATTCATTTAGTCTCAAGCCAAGTGGTCAAAATTGAGAATTTTTTGAATGCATTAAAACAACTTCATTTTGGATCATTAAGTTTTCATCAATTTTGACCACTTGACTTGAGACTAAATGAATTCAAAAAATTCAAAATTTTGCATATACATGCATCACTCGTAAAGTACATCGGTTTCAACGATTGAATTCATCTCGTTTGAAGTGAATCCGATAATTTATGTAGAGTTGTGCTCACCAAAGAGTTTGGTGAGCAAATTAATATGAGGCCCAAAAGCCTTGGGCAAACGGCCCAACTGAAAAGCAAAATCCAAATGAGGCTTTTTTACCTCCGCTTATTCTTGAATTTGTTTCATCTTCAATTTTATACAGAAAAAAATTCTGATTACAGACTTTCAGAACTGAAAGTATCTATATCTCAGTATCTTACTTATTAGGGTATGTTTGGTTGGATTGAGAATAAGATAATTTTTAGAACAAGTTATTCAGAACAAGCTATTCGGTGTTTGGTTGGATTAGAATAACTAAAATAGAGAACCAAACTTGTTTGTCATATTATAACAAGTTATTCTCACAAAAAGTTGAAACAAGTTATTCTAATAAGACAAACGCCAATTTTGTTATTCTAGCTATTCTAATATTGTAATCAAACATACCCCTAGAATAATTGCAAAAACGGCTATGACAATTGTAATTTTAATTAGATAAATGTGAAGCAATTGTTAAAATAAGATTCCTAAATTAGCAATCTTTCTATAAGTAATACACTCGGTTATACTTAACAATTACATGGATGCTAAATTTAAAATTACATAATTATTAAATACAAATAAAATTGTAGGAATAGAGATAGTATATAATCTATAAAAATACTAATGTGAATTTTGTTTAACAATTTCAAAAAATCGATTGGCGATACCATGTCCGTCCGACGACCGCATACCGTTATTTACAACAATGCTCTGAATATACATTTCCTTCATTTCTCATGGTGTAAGAGGTTTACAATACTCTGAGGTAGAGTGGGAAAAATGGCACGCTGGAGCCGACTCCGTCACGGAACGGCACGGTAACGGCACGGAACGGCATGACACGCGTGTCTTTCACGTGCCGTGACTCGCGTGTCCCGTGTCGTGACCATTCGCGTGCCGTGACCAATTGTTGGCAAATAAGACACGGCACGGCACGAAAATTGCCTTGGTCACGCACGGCACGGCACGGGACACGCGAGTCACGGAACGATAGACACACCAGTCACGAGGCAATACACTAACATACCTTTCTATAAGGTATAATTTTATTTTAATTAAAATATTTACATTTAAATTTCAATTAAAACATTTGAATTTTAAAGAATCGTTTCGTATTTTTTTTTAAAACGTTAAATGCGATCAAACGTGACTAACGCACGTTTGGTCACGGCACGTTTAGTCACGGCACGCGAGTCACGCCGTGACTCGCGTGCCGTGACCACCCCTCATAATTTTTGTCACGGCACGGCACGTGACCAAAGTCACGGCGTGTTAGTCACGGCACGGCACGTTTTTCCCACTCTACTCTGAGGGCTCTGAAAATGTGTTTTGTTGTCATGGGATTATAGGATTATACATGATGAAATTTTTTTAAGTACGGTAACTCACAAAATAATATATGCAGGGGCGGATGCATATGGTTTGCATGGGGTCAATTGACCCCATTTTTATTATTATATATATAATTTGGGCAAAATGTCACTGTTACTTTAAAATTGACCTCATTTTAAACAAACAAATGTTATATGATTGATCTCCATAACTTGAAATTTTGGCTCTGGCTATGAATATATGGGAACCCATGTACATGATATTTTTTTATTTCTACAATAATTGATATTATACAATTATTTTTATTAACAAAATTATTATTATAGCTAAATAAAGAAGATTAAAATAACATTACAATACTTATTCATTATTATTTTATAAAATACAAATATTTATTTCAATATAATCAAATAAATTATATATAATGATTAATGAGTTGGATGAAATGAATGAAATAAAACTAGTCGTTACATTTAATAATGCAACACATAAAAAATGAACTTGTATTAATATGCAAGTTAATTACATTTATGTTATTGATCTATATTAATATATAAGTTGATTTGAATCATTCCCATATCACACAAAATTGTCATCCGGACGGAGTCTGGGGTTAGCGTTGTTCTTGCTAACCCATCCAAACGATGGAATAGCGCTAACCTGGGATTAGCGCTATTCTTGCTATTCTCAGGGTTGCATCAAACGCACCCTATATTTTTTCGAATACAAATATAAATATAGATAGTTTCAGATACACATACAAATCAGATAGCTCAAATAAATTTTTAAATTCAGATTTAGATAAAATCAGATAATATTTGTCCCGTTTAATTACATCTCTAGATAGAAGCAATTGGTTGCGTGTCCGTGTAATGTAGTATATACTCTGTTTTTATTGATTATTCCGTTAATTGATTACTAAGATGGACCGGATTTTCTGCTAGAAGACAAGATGCGACACCTGCTTATGCACTTGAGGGATATACCAAATCGAGTTTACAACATTTCTATGTTTCGTGCCATTTCATATTTCGGATTGATTCAGATTATTTTTTTTGACATTTCAAAACCAGTTTATGTTGGAGAAAAAGAACATCCCTGGTAGGCGATATTTGGGCGATTTCAAAATTCTAGCAGCGCCTTCTCCTACCGGTTCTTTTTTTTTTTTTGAAATCAACCTTCTCCTACCAGTTCACCAATCCTCTCTTGAACAAGTATCCTCTTTAGTACTGCACAAGTGGGGCCCACTACTTTACGGCCCAGATTTATTCTCAGCCGGTGCCTATTCGGGATTCAGGAAGGGGCAAAATTATTTGTGCTTTGAGATTCGTGCAAAGTTAAAAGAACGGCCCGGATCCAATTACTCCACATAACAGTGCCTATGTAGTATTACAGAGGATACGAATTCTCCTCTCTTCCTCTCTCTAGTCTGTCTCTCTTACTTCTTCTAGACCTCATTCCGACATAACATCCCCTTTCTCATCCCTACCTTCTCGAACGGAGAAGAGAATGAGGGAGAAGGGAGGGATGGGAGTCGAGCAGAGCGCCGACCGGAGTCGAGAGCGAGGTATCGTCGGAGCTCGAAGTGTAGAGTATGATCATAGAGAAAGATGGAGATTAAGAAAATAGAGTAAATATTAAGAGTGTATACAAATAGGATTAGAGAATTATAGTAGTTTACAGTAATTTGGAAGATTTCGTGAGAATAAAAAAGTAGATCTAGTAATTAGGATAATTTGATTTGTTGTAAATTTATCAAATTGTTAGTTGGCATTTAAAGCCACTAATTAAAAAAAAAAACTAATCTAAGTCATATCTAAATCGGAAATAAATCTGCTATTATTCCTTGGGAATAAAAGGAATATGTTATTCCGATCGCAACAATGACCAACGGTCAGAATTAAAATAACGAGTAGAACTAGGGTGCTCCTAAGCTCACCAAGCCCTTCGTGAGCGCGACTCTAAAACCTATCAAATTGACTTCAAACGACATTTCCAAACCGTTAGATGTTCAATCTATATTAAAATGTGCTTGGAGACCAAATTTTACATTTTTTAGAATTTTTTTACTATTTATTAAGCCGGTTTGAAAACCGCTGTTTTTATTAAAATTCTGCACCATTGGAAAACAGCGGTTTTCAAACCGGCTTAATAAATAGTAAAAAAATTCCAAAAAATGTAAAATTTGGTCTCCAAGCACATTTTAATATAGATTGAACATCTAACGGTTTGAAAATGTCGTTTGAAGTCAATTCGATAGGTTTTCGAGTCGCGCTCACGGAAGGGCTTGGTGAGCTTAGGAGCACCCTAGTTCTACTCTAAAATAACAGGTTTATGTTATTATCAAGGAATAACAACAGATTTATTTCCATCTTAATCAAGTTATATGTGTTGCATTCAACAAAGACATTCTTTTCTTTATAAAAAAATACAACAAAAATGGATTAAGCCATTAATTATTTTTTTAAAAGAGGTTGATGCCCGTTTCATATTACTTAAAACCAATTAATTAAAAAAACCAGTTAGCCAGAGTAACCTCTGGACTGAAGTCACTGAACACCTTGAAGGTAAGTCATTAATTACAAATTAAATTATAGAATAATAAAATTAATACTCTTTAAATTTATATTATTTCGAATATATATACAATATAAATAATATATTTACTATCTGATTAGCATATATAAAATTTACATTTTTCTGTTATTATCTGATTAATTTTTGTTATATTATTTTTACACACTAATTCATATAATTCTGATTACTATTTTTTATTTGACCATTCAAATAAATACAAACCCATCTAAAAGTCAAGAGTCAAGACAATGTAATACACACTAGAAAAACAAAAAAAAATATGATGCATTCTTTTTTTGGTAAAGATTTTAACATAGTAGTTTTGACTTCATGCAGAGCACTAACTACATAATTAAAACAAGGCTGCATATGGTTTGGTGAGCTGCATGAAGCCAAAACTAATCTGTTAAAATATTTAGCCCTTTTTTTGCGCACCAACGACTAGTCTACTCTCAAGTCTCAACTCCCAACTCCCAAGCAGTCAAAGAACTGCTTAAATTTCGGCCGACAAAGAATCAAAAGGTGTGTTCATACAAAAAGAAGAAGAAGAAGCCTCCTTTATATACAAGGAGTAGAATCTCCATGCATGATTGTTATTGGCACGATTAAAATGCCCTTTTTAGCCTATCCAACATGCTTCCCGTGACAGAACCAGATTCGTTGGTGTCTCTTACCTACATAAATCAAACGAGGGTAAATAACGATATAGAAATTATGCTCTTTTCAAATTTCAAGTACAACGGTAACTATAAAATGATAGAATTCAGTACACCATATTGACGATACATGCCGCTCCCATTCCTCAAATTTAAATTAAGCTCTTTATATATCAAGTTTCTTCTTAAATTGGATTCTAAATCTTCACTGTGAGAGACATATATATACAACGTATGAAATAAATCTGTTGTGATCCGAAGTTCGGGAACAATAATAATCCTAAAGGTACTATCAGGTCGGGTCGGGTAGGGTTTTGGATAATGTTATATTGAATTTGTACTCTAAAAGTTTCCGATTTTGAATTTCAATTCATATATTTATTATTTTCAAACCAGATCAGGTCCAGATCCAGATACCGCATTTAATAGTAGACATTTCAGATCCAGTATTTCAGTTCCGGATAGATAAATATTCAAAACTTGTTTATAAATTATCGGATCCGGAGCAGGCACAGATCCTTTCAATTCTCTCAAATTCTTTACTTGAATAAAAGACGATATTGTCAAATCATGCATATTGAATATTAGACAAGATATTTCGTACTTTCCTAACAATCCGATCCTTATTTCCCAAACAAGTTTTGGTATCTTTCTGTGTGGCATATTACTTAAATAATTATTTATTTCCTAAAAATGTTAGAAATTGTTGTTAGTTATTAATATATGTTTTTATATTAATTAAATATAAACAATTGAATTAGTATTGTATTGGGTATTTATATGGGTATTGGATCGGATTCGATTATGAATCGGATAATTAAATCAAACTTATATCCTATCTATATTAATTGGATCCGGATCTAATACTCATATAATTAAATCAAACCTAGTATATGTTGACAGAGATAGGATGGGCCAACCTTAGCCTGGGCCCACCCCATGATTCTAAATATTTTCATTACACATATAATTAATTTGTTGACTAAATTATATTGATCTTCAAAAATGGCCTCCTTAATCATTGAAAAAAAATTAATAGATAGGAATCACAACTAATTTATTTTCAATTGGTAGCCAACGACTATTTATCTATTTGCTAAATTTGCTGGATCATTTATCGAAAATAAAAATAATATAGTAAATACTGTACCATGCCTAATATTTTAACTTATATTTTATCAATTTATAAAATAATTATCTGAAAAAAAAGTAAACCATATTTAAACTCTTAGCCGGCCCTTTCACTACAAGAATGAGATAATATCCGCGTAGGTAAAAAGTGACTATTTGTGAGAATACACTGACAGAAATGTGTTATTTTTCTATTAGCAACAAGAGTATCCGCGAGGGTATACCGACATTTTAAGGAATTGTCTTTGCTAATAGAGTATCCCTGCTTCGAGGTAGTCAAGTAAAATAGTAACTAAATATATAGGTACGCAAAGGTGACAATTTTAGTGAAAGTTCGATCAATATATAATATGGCATAAATGGTAAAATAATGTAATATATGTTTTATGCAAAAGATGATAAAAACTCAGTTATGATTATTTGCTTCATAAAAAATATTATGAAATATTCAGGAATTGGACGTACATCTATCATTGAAAATATGAAACAATTATGAATGATATATGCATGAAATATTACTGTCAACAAATTAATTTTCATAGATTAATGAAGCTAGGTAAGATAATTAAATTAAGTTTGAATAACAACTCTTGTCCTTATCAATTACCTAACAAATTCTTGTTAAAAAAAAACTTATCCTTACCCTTACGTAAGAAATTGAACAACAAATTAACCTCAGAAATTTTTTTTTTTTGTACCAGCATGATTCAATACAGAACGGTTAGGGGCTAGGGATTAAAAGAAAACGCCAATATTTCACTCTTAACTGTGACTTGTGAATGAAATATTTAACTATTAATAGTTTTTTTGTCACCAACAAAACTAATTCTATTACTTAATTATGAAATCTAAATCAGTTCTGCTTACCAAGGCATGAAGTGACACAATGAACTTATCTCCGAAAGACGAATAGTGTGCATTCAAAACCTCGGCACCTCCTTCTTCTACTGCACGTATCGCTTTGTGCATGATAGTCCGATCATGATCCGAAGAAACAATCAGCACCGCATTTAGACCAGAACCCAATTCAAGAACCTCTATCTCAGGTGATCTTTTTTCATTGCTTGTACCCTCAGAGGAGCCAGTTAGCTGTCTCTTCTTCTCCTTTAATTGCTCAATTCTCTCTTGCACCCTTTGTATGTAGTTTGTTGCCTCGTCAAGTCGGTCTGGCAACGGTGGTCCCTTGAAACAAAAATGTTATAAATGAGATCAGTTTATTCTGGTATACAGTTTTATAAACAAAAATGTTATAAAGAATGTACCGGATGTTAGTCAATATGCATTTTTATTTTGCTTTCACACATAATTTAAGCCATATTTGGAACTGAAAAGAGAGAAATATTTCCATGTTTCCAGTGGTGCATGTAAAATGTAAAAGCCACACAAGCCATCTATATATATATACTCGATCATGTGTATATCCCTGCCATACATGCTTGCTATATATCTTAGATGTTACTTAATTTATGATGTAGTTCTAGTTCAAGAGGAAATTAAAGAAATGTATATATACTGAGTAGATGGTATAATTAATATTTTCTTACAGAAGTGGAGGCAGATGAGGAGCTTGAGATGAGAGAATCAAGCGTGGAATAGAGGAACTTCATTTGGTTTCTTCTATTTTTCTCTACTGTTTTCCGATCAAGTTTAGATTCAGGTGGGGGTGGGGGTAATGGTGGAGGAGGTGGAGGTGGAGGCGGAGGCGGAGAAATATCCATTAAAGAGGTGTGAGAGGTTTAATTAAGGTGTGAGGGATTCTTTCTTTCTTTAATTCGTGCTTCACGTGGTGGAATTAACACAAGTTCTTCTGTGTCCTCTATTTATATATATGAATATGGAGAGAAGCGTGTGAGACTAATTAACAGGTGCGTTGACTCATTGGTCAGAACTCAGAAGTTTCTGATGAATTACTAATATTTAAAACTTTCTGACTAAGTATAAAATATTGTGAATTTAGATATAAATAATGTGTACAGTTATAAATATTTTTGAGATATAGTTAAGAAGTACAGAATATGTGAGAATATGTGAGGCAAACTTTTTTTTTTACAAAAATTATATGAACCGAAATGACATTTCGGTCTGGTTTCTTTTTAGATTTTTTGTGGCGGCTCATATGAAAACTTGTGAAACCAGTATCACATAAAATCCAAAAAAGAGAGCGGACCGAAATATCATTTCAGTCCGAATAAAAAAAATAGTGAACTGAAATGACATTTCAGTTCTCATTATATTTGTAAAAAAAACAAATTAATTATAATTTATAAAAAAAAATTGATGGAAAGAATGGTCTCTTCTCTCTTTTGACTGGGGAGTGGGGACAAAGAAAGGGAGAATTTGTAACTGTTGACGAATGACGACGGTTACAGCTTTTGATTTTTTGTTTTTTCTATACGCGGATATGTTTTTACATACAAATGAAAGGATCAAAGAATCATTTGTAGCAGTCAAATACTTTTTTGTGATAATGCGGTGATGAAAATATTAATTTGTTAGTTTTGCTTTTTCCCAGAGCCTGAAACCGGGAATTTTTTTTATAAATCATAATTAAAAAAAATAACGAAACCAACGTGATTATTTTTTTTTTCAAAAATTATAAGAACCGAAATGCCTTTTTGGTCCGAAATTTTTTTTTTTTATTCCGGACCGAAATAACATTTCGGTCCGGAATAAAAAATAATTTTAGACCGAAATGACATTTCGGTTCTTATGATTTTTGTAAAAAAATAAAGTAATCATGTTGGTTTCGTAAAAAAACAAAATTTTAATTATGGTTTATAAAAAAAATTCTGAAACCGGTCTACAAATTAAGTTTTAGACCATGTGACACTTGAGCAAATATTTCGGCATTAAATATTGATTATCAGTTGTACATCCTAACAAATAAACAATCAAAGATCAAAGGCAGTTTTAGAGATATAGTCAATGTTTCAAAATCCACACAGACATTAAGTTAAAAAATAAAAAATAATAGACACCCGATGGTGTTTTTGACCGTAGAATTGTGCAAAAAATATATATTTTAAGGAAAAAATATGACGTGCAAAATTAAGCTTTAGTACCAAAGTTATTTTTTACTGAAAAGGGGGAACGTGTTCCTTGTGATTTTGTAGTATATGCATGTTTTCACTTGGACCACACCAAAAGACGATACTCTTGTGGGGTCAGAGAATCAGAGTTAGGTTATATTTGATTAATTATGGGTTGGTCAGATTATGAATGGACTGATTGCGATTGTTCTCAGTTATTATCAGTGTAATAAAATGCGGTTGTGTTTGGCGCATATGCGTTTCCGTTGTTCGGCGCATAAAATCTAACTAGGCGGATTAATATGCAGATTTTACACCCACTTAAAATATTTTATTTATTAAAAAATAAAGATCTGGATTCGGATTCTATCAATTTTAATAAGAGAAGGATATCCGGTATAAAACCGAAACCTGATTCTTATTTCTCATCTAGACCAAAGTCCAGTCAAGTGGTTTGTACTGATGTTTCCAGCTTGTTTTATAGACTCTGAAGGGATGCATTTTTTTTTGGTTTGGAGGTGTGGGACTAAAAAGGATTGATTGTACCGGAGTCATCACACAGTTTCAATGCTGAGTGCCACGTGATTCGATTTCTTTCACACGGTTTCAACTTTGAACTATGCAACATCTTTTAAATAACAAATAAATAAGTAATGATTGCAACATCCTTCACGAGTCTCATTGAAGATGGATTTGGGCCGAGTGATTCTGGACTAAAAACTTTAAAGATCCTTGTAACTCATAATAAATATATTATTATGCAGATTTTTTTAGCCTAATAATACATAAAACTATTAATATAAAGCACTATTTTATTTGATTAATTTTTTTTACTCCGCATATATAAATCCGTATTAAAATCCACATATGCAGATGCATACCGCATATGCGGTATGTGATGGTCTTCCGCATACCGCATGAAAACCGCATTTTAAAACATTGGTTACCAATGCATGTCTGCGTACTTGTGATTGCAGTAATATCAGGCCGGTTTAGGCTTGTGGTTAATTAGTTAATGAGATGCTCCTATTTTTGTCATATATTCAACCTCTGTAATTAATTTACTTTTTATCTTTTTTTGAACTAGTTCTAATAATACAGAAATTGGCCAGTGGAAGATTACCGAGATTTTAATTTTTACCCCAAAAAATATATATTTTAATATAAATAACCAAGTTTTTAAAAAAATTAAATTTTTACCCAAACCGTAAATATTATTTACGGTTTGAATTTTTTTTTTTTTTTTTTTTTAGAGAAAAATAGCTCAAATGCTGAAATGAAATATAACACAAAAAAATCGAATTGTTTTTTAAAATATATGTTAGAAAATACGCTACGAATAGAGCCGATTTTTTTGCTAAAATACGGTAAATTACAATAATTATGCTAAAATACGTTAAATTTACTAAAATACTGAAATTACAATAATTATGTAGAATTATGCTAAAATACGGTAAGTTACGCTAAATTACGTATGAATTGGGCCGATTTTGTGGCATCTTTCATAAATCATAAAAAATAGTAAAAAATTCCAAAAAATAATAAAAATTGGTATTCTACAAGTTCATTAGATAACTAATTTACTGAGCTACGTAGATTGAATAATAGAAATGAAAATCTTAATCGAAAACTTCAACTGAAGTTTTGAGACCCTTCTCTTTGTTTTTTGGCGATTCTGAATTTGGAAAACTAGCAAAGCTAGTACGGACGCATGCGCATTTTCACAAGCTTTCCGAAAAATGGTCATTTGCTGAAATCGGACACTCGAGCGCCGTTTTATGGCCGTTTAAAGTTTCATCGTCGTTTTTCGTTTTTTCAGTGAAAATATCATCCTAATTCATACGTAATTTAGCGTAATTTACCTATTCTAGCATAATTCTACATAATTATTGTAATTTCAGCATTTTAGTACATTTACCGTATTTTAGCATAATTATTGTAATTTACCGTATTTTAGCAAAAAATTGGCTCTATTCGTAGCGTATTTTCTAACATATATTTTAAAAAACAATTCGATTTTTTTGTGTTATATTTCAGCTATTTTTCTCTAAAAAAAAAAAAAAAAAATTCAAACCGTAAATAATATTTACGGTTTGGGTAAAAATTTAATTTTTTTAAAAACTTAGTTATTTATATTAAAATATATTTTTTTTGGGGTAAAAATAAAAATCTCGGGGAAGATTATGATTTATTGGCAGTAATAAAATGGCACAAGCCGAAAAATAACGCTTCCAAAAAATTTCAAAGTTCAAATGTAGTAGACTTGTGAGTCTATCGTCAGTAAATTGACGTTGGAGATACATAGTCATAGAGTAGAACTAGGGTATAACCTGGTGTATTGCAAATGGTCGGGACCCGGCCGGGCCACGGTTCGCACGGTATGCGGTTTCCACGGGTCCACGGGTCTACATGGTCTAGGTCGGGCGGGTCCGATTTGGAATAGTTGGCCCAGACCCGTGCTAGAACCATTGTCCCGTTGACCACGGTCCGGTCCGGTCCCAGGTCCGGTTCGGTCCAAGATCCGGTCCACGGGTCTCTTTTTTTGAAATGCGCTGGCTTGGCCGCTAGGTCCGGGAGGGTTCTGCAGGGGTCCGGTCCGGGTCCTGGGCGGGTTGGTCCGGGTTTGGCCACGAGTCCACACGGGTTCAAAAGGGTTCACACGGGTTCATAGGGGTTTGGCCACGGTTCCACACGGGTTCACACGAGTTCACACGGTTCCACACGGGTTCACACGGGTTTTATCACGGTCCACATGGTCTGGTCCGGGTTACCGCGGTCGACGGGTCAAGATCCGCCGGTCTACTACGGGTCTAGTGGAAAAAGCCAGCCAAAACCCGTGATAGACCTGGGTTTAGTGTCAGTCCGGTCCACCACGGGTTTGACCCCGGTCCTGTCCAAAAGCACGAGTTGTCCGATCCGGTCTTGGACCGGACAGTTTTTTTCGAACCACTAGTGTAACCAGAGGGTCCGGATCCCCTAAAGTAACTCAATTTTTATATTTTGGATCGGGACCTTCTGAATCGAATCTGTTGCTCGAGATTGCCTCGGAATCCGAACCTGTCTCTCAGGATGCATGCACTCCACTTTAGTTAGATGGTCACGATTCAAATCGGATGGTTCCCATCCAAAACCCAATTTTTGTGTTACGTCACTGGATGTGAATTTGTAACCGAATTGGTTTCAACTTTCAACTTTCAACTTTCAAGGTAATCTCTTAAGTTCACCAATTTCTAGATAAGTTGGAATGTTCTCAGTTTTCCAAACCCAAAATTGACGTTCTAAGGTAAAGTAATATCTTAAGTTTATTAAGATTATTTGTTAACTCAATTTTAAAATTTATTTGATTAGTTTCAAATAGAGAATTTGAACTGTTAAAATCATTTACTTTATGAGTGATGCGTCTACATGTAAAAATTATACATTTTCAAATTAATTTAGTAGTAAGTTAAGTGATCAAAATTAGAAGGTTTATAAATTAATTTTAAAATTAATTCAAAAATTTTAAATTTTCGTATGTAGACGCATCACTCGTAAGGTAGATGAATTTCAACAATTCGGATTCGTCATTTGAAGCCAATCCGATAATTTTTAAAGTTGAGTTTACAAAGAAATTTAATGAACCTACAAACACCCTAGTTGTACTCCATAATCATGTATTTTCAGCAGATACGGATTTAGTTGCAGGTTTGGGACATGTGAGTGATTTTAATTGCAAGTTTGTGATAAAAGGATTTCGGTATTTACCATGTAATAATGCATCGTGTTTGCATCGTGTTGGTGCAATCTAAACAACATTCAAATTACGGGGAAGCAATATTCTGCTAATCTAATAAAAGGTCTGAAGAGCAACATTAGCCATTTTTTATCCAACATTATTCTAACTATATATAATTCAAATAACATTAGCAGTAATTGAATGTGCACAAAATAAATACTCTTTCCACGTACAGTATTTGAATAACAATATTTTATACTAGAGGAGGTTCAAATTCTTTCATTTTTTAAACTTTAATTATTTAAAATTTAAAATTCAAATATAAAAAAACTGTTAGATTTGATCTATATCATTTTCTTCATGCATATATAACAATATTACGACATTTTGATTTTATTTTGACCGACATGAAGAGCTTGCAAATAAATATTGATATGGATAAATTATGGACGTTGATTTTTCAATTTATTGATTCATTTAGAAACAAAACTGAAAAGTGATAATTCTTTTTATGTGTATGGAGAAAAAAACAATATAGATTACATTTAATGGTGTTATTTTGACATATAAGTTTAACAAAAACATTAGTAAGAAACAAGAGTCAAGATTCTATTTTATTAACCCCAATTAGTTACATATTTGAAAGATTTTGAGTGTAACTCTTCTATGGATTTACAAATGGAAGAAAAAAATAAGAAAAATTGTTCTTGGAGAAAAGAAAAACATAAAAAACAAAATGATGCGACCAAAACTAATGTAAAAAAACGCCAAAAATCAAAACTGTTGGAACACTATTAGAATTTTAATTTCTTACATGGCAGCACTTAGTTTTTACATGATAGTGAAGAGTCCATGCAAAAAAAATGATGTTTCCGACAAAATAAAACTTGTTGCATGGTAGTCACATGGAACAAGTAACGCATGTAAAAAAGTTGATGTTTAACCATGCAATTGTCTCTTATCGGCCCATGCAAATAATAATTGAAGACCCATAACCCGCCAGCAATGCTAGATAGTATATTTTAATGAGGTCCATACAAAAATCTTATCCCATGCCCATGTAATAAGTCTACAGAATTGAGACTAATTAATTCCAAGGGTTTACCCATACAACAAGTTTTGATGATTCTGATTTTATTATTTTATTCTAAATGTCCATGTAAAAAGTCATACACTGCCCATACAATTAATCTGGATTGTCGAGAACTATTATTTGATCTCTCCCTTCAAAGTGAATATATTTTATAAATCACAGCAATAAGAATTATAGCAGTATATTAACAAGTAAATGAGATAACAAATAATTGAGATACACAAATAATTCGGAAACTTAAATTGTAGAATCTTTAAATTTTGGTCTTAAGAATAAACCTTATAAAGTAATTGAGATACAAAATAATTCACCATATTACTGGACAACACATTATACAAAAAATTTACCAATTGATAACCATCTTCATTGAATTCATCGTGAAGAGTAAACCAACCAAATCCTGCCTCAATTTCATGCATGTCATACTCTTGAAAACCCTTATTTTTCCTCAAGAAAAGACAAGCTTAGCTATCTAATCATGTTTTGAAGTTAAATAATGTCTGCCTACAAATTTAAAAATTTTGTTATTAGAAAATTAAAAAATAAAAATATAATGGAGAGACAAAAAAAAAATAGAAACATTTGAATATTTAAAAAAATTGTTATTGGAAAATTAAAAAATAAAGAAATGATTGAGACACAAGAAATGGAGACATTTGAACCCGAATCCGTATTTCCTCATATATCTAAGGTATTGCATGAGAAATCAACGGTCCAAATTAATCTCGGCCGGGCCAAAATCCGGTCCTTATAAACTATAGTTGTTTTAAAATTCATGTCAGCAGTCTGGATCTACATCGGATGTGAATTCTATGAACCCTCTTAATTCTTTATATATCATATTCTAACTAACTCAAATAACATTATTTTACACTGTTTATTTCTTTATTAAAGATTCAAATATATCTTTAGAAACGGGATATTTTCTTTTATTAACTAGAAATGGGATATAATTGATACGTAGGATGTGAGCTCAATCATTATAAGTGGTTAGTCAGATGGCCGAGAACTTTTGATGATACCAAATTCAGACTGCTTCAAGGAAAGGAAAATCGTACCAGTAATAAGATGGGAGCTGATTCAATCTTAAATCATGGTGAAACAGCTGAGATAGACTCGGTTTATGACACAACTGCAGAGGCCAAAAGCCCAAAAAATATCATCACCTTTTATTTTGTGAAGCACCATCGATACGAGGATATAGAAATCACACGCAAAATCGAAGAAGCCAATTTGGAGATTACAAAGAAAAATGAAGTTATTGATGATTATTCTAAAGATCTGAAGCGGTATCGGGTATAATTGAACTTAATTTCTTCCTTTTGCAACCAGCATATAGGTCAACCAAGATAATTTAAAATGTGTTTTTTGCTGATGCATATGTTTTTAAAGGTATGTTGGTTGTAATGTAAATGTAACAGTTATTTGTAAATTCCAGGCTCTTAGAAAATAGAGAAAATTGGTTATTTGTCACTCAAAAATTTTCAAATTGTAAAAATCTCATCCTGAAATTTGAAATTGTAAAAATGTCACTCTAAACTTCATTCATTTCTAATTTTGCCATTTATACTGTATTCTTGTACTATTAGTTCCCTCTGTTTTACTTCTGTTTTTTTTTCCTGTTCAAGCCTTGAGGCAAAATAAGTTGCTCTTGATTTGATTATTTTTTCCATCGTCAAGATTCGGGCAATTTGCTCATGTGCAAACAGTAAATTACCCAAATTGTTCTCGATGTACCATTTTTTTAGTTTGGTCCATTGTTGTAAATAACGGTATGCGCTCATCGGATAGAGAGGGTACTGCCAAACGATTAATCGGCAATAATCGAGAATAATCAGCCATAATTGGAAATAATCAGTCGATTAGTCGAGAAAATCCGTAATGGTTTGCTCAACCCAACAATTAATTGGCCGATTAATTGGCCTAAACGGCCATTTTTTACTACTATGGTTTGGCCTAATTATACCACTTCCTCCCTGCCAACGTTTCTAATTAAAAAATTATACAAAGCTGCTGTCAATGCTCATTTCAAGTGATTAAGTTTGTGATGCAATCTAACAGTTGGTTCGCAGGGCTTACAAGTTACAAATTTTATGAAGTATATGAAAAAAGAGGAGGGATCCAATTACACCTTTTTTGGTGACACACTTTGACACCTATCATTTTTAAAGCCCAAATAGTTGATTTAAACCGTTCAACATGATGGATATATTAAAATGTGCTTGGAGATCAAATTTTACATTTTTTTGAATTTTTTTGCTATTTATTAAGATGGTTACAAAAATCGTTGTTTTCAGACCATTGAAAAACAGCGATTTTGTAACCATCTTAATAAATAGTAAAAAAATTCAAAAAAATGTAAAATTTGATCTCCAAGCACATTTTAATATGGTGATCATGTTGAACGGTTCGGATCGGCTGTTTGGATTTTGAAATCGCAAAATTGACCTATATAAAAAACGGTATCATGATGTGTCACCCAAAAAGGTGTAATTGGATCCCTCCTCATGAAAAAAAGCTATATATTTGTGCTAATTGAAACATAATAAATCAACACTTAGTATAAATATATGTTTCTGAAGTGCATTCATGAATCACATTCAATATAATAACATGAGATATTTATCAATATCTAGCCAACACAATCAATGCAAATAGTCAATTAGAGCATCTACATACCAGTAACTCAAATGAGTTTCTAAATAACTGTTAACTACTTTTTAGAAATTAAAGTCTCAAAATTTTCTAAACTCTATATCTCTGAAATTAATTTTAGAATTTCTATTAAGCCACGTTAACAATAAATTAAATAGGAGAAATAATTTGAGCCAATTATTTGGCCAGCACAGAATTTATAAACAGTTTCTTAATAAGAAATTTTCATGCATAGTTTCTAAATAAGAAACTCTTCTATATCTCTGAAACTGAATTAAAAACTGTCACACTAGATTAGAAACTCTAATAATATCAAGGATGCAGATGCTCTTACAGCTCTAATAAGAAAAGGTAGAACTCACTATAATTAAATGATAATAATAAGCTCACAATTGAAAATCACACCGATTCATTTTTAGTGCCAATCAAATTTTGTATTACAGTGTTTCTAAGGTATATCTACCCCACTTTATGAAAGCCAATTAAAATCTGCAACCACTTTGTGCATTTAATACAAGTCAAATAATGACAAAAACTCGGATATAAGGTGATGCCACATGTACACTTATCTCGTCTATGCCGCGTTTACAAGCCACACATGGAATCTTCATTCTCTTGTTGTTTTTCTATTGTTATTTTCATAGTTTCATTTTTTTTCTGTATTGATTGTTCTGGTGTTTTCCCAAAAATTAACTGCCTAAGCCGCTTGTGTTTGTGACAATTAATTAATGTGAAATTAGACATTAATTTGCATCACGCCACATGAAATCTTGATGCTCCTGACTTATTTAAAATTTATCATTATAATTTATAAACATATATTACATGTTTAATAGGTCCAGAGAAATAAAATATTTACTCTATCAAAACTTGGAAACCAAGGGAACTCAGTGCACAAGCACAACTCTGAGCTCCTATTTGACCTCAAAAATTTTGAAAATAAAAGGGGCCACAGGAACTTGTTCTCCAAAATCATCAAGAACTACTTTCTATGTTATTTTCTTTCTGGTAAAAATCATGGATCCAGAAGCATTGCCGAATCAGGTTGATACCTTTTATTTTATCAAGTATCGACCACACAAAGACCCAAAAATCATGCGCAACGTAGCACATGTCAATTTTGAGATCCAAAGAAAAGGAGAGGAAATTGACCGTTTAAATGAAGCATTGAAGACTATTGAGGTATAGTGATTTGAATTTTTTTTTTTTTTTGAATCAAAAGTTGCATTTCAAGCATTTTCAATGACTAGCTAAAAGATTTTCAAGGGAGACTATAGTCAAATATTTGAGATATAATTAGCTGGAGGTTTCGTTTATATGTTTACTATCTAGATTTTTGTTCATAAGCCCTATATTAGGTTCTTAATTGCTTCTTATTTGTTAGATCATTTTGAATTTACTTTGGGTTAAGGAAAACACTAAAAGACATTCAATGATGATTTCATATTGCATTTGGCCATTTTTTTTTAACCTAATTTACCTTCATGATTGCGTTCACAATTATATGTTCATGATTGGATCAAATTATTTTTCACCCAGAGAATACAAAACCACAAATAATTATTTCAACATTTGTACTGGTATAGCTGACAGTGAACAACTTTTTGCAATGTTTTATCACATTGTCAAGCTTAATGGTGAAGGACTTTTTTCTTGACCTCATACCTACTAGGTAAAGCACAATTCCATCAGAAACATCCTACATGTCAATAGTTTTTGGGAGAATTATTATGGGATGGTTGCTGATTCGAAGAGCAAGGAATTGGCTCGTATTCGAGATTTCTTGAGAAAAGATGCAAAGAACAATCGAATGAAGCTGCATCTTTCCGACGAAGAAGAACTGCTTAAATCTGTGAGTAGTTCAGCTGTTTGTATATTTTGTGAAGTTTAAAATTGACCCCTAAATTTATGAATTTCATTTATAATTATTCTCTGGTACACCACATTTTGCCAAAAAAAAAATTTAATCATTAATTTTAATCATCCGATCAAACAAAAATAAGTTGGAATGAATGCTGTTTTCAATAATTTTGTGGAGCTAATATTTTTAAATTAATTAAATAGATAAAGACATTGAATCATCATGTGAAATACAAGATGATGAATGCATATGAAGAAAATAAATTGCTGAAGAAAATTAAAGAGATAGAAGCAACCAGAGAGACAATCATGGCCAATGTTTATTTGGAGGCCAAGCAAAACCAAGAGAAAGAGGAGAAAGAAAACCAAAGGCTATTTAATAAAATTGTAGATGCACCAGTCAAAATGTGGGTCAAGGTAAGATTTAATTTAGACATTCATTTTTTATGGTTATATTCACAATTAGGCACCAATTACAGGATTCAGATCAGCTAAAATCCGAGATTCAGGAACAGTAACCCTGAAATTCCTGAAATCTGAGATCCAGCCGTCCAACTTTTTGTGTGCACGCATCTCGAAACAGTTAGTTTTTCTGTGTACGCATCTTGGAACAATTCAATGGCTGGATTTAGAATTTCAGAGATTTCAGAGTTACCGTTGATGATCTCGGATTTCAGCAGATTTGAATCCCCAATTCGGATTTCAGCAGACTTTCATTAAGGGAATCGCAAAATCTGATTTTGTTAGAATTTGTTTCAAGTATCACCAAATAGAGGTATGAAGAAAAACAAATTCTCTGGTTACTTTTTAATAAATAAACTTTTCTTGCCTTCTGGTCTAATTTGTTGCTCCTTCTTTCAGTCTCAAGTTAAGTCCATTAAAATAATGAAGGAGATGCAGTTGGAGCGAATGGAGAAAGTCAAACATTTCCAAAAGGATTTGAATGCATTAGGTACTGAAATAAGATTACTGAAAGAGCGAATCAATACTGCAAACTCTAAAATGGAGAAGGCACGTGAAGTATTGCTTAAATCAGAAAAGTTTCGCCACGAAGCGGTATGTTTCCTTAATTAGTTGGTTGAACAAATTTTTTCCATTTTGTAAGTTAGAAACAACCTAGCAACAAAAAACTAAGGAAACAAAATGTAACATCTCTTCCTTGCATGGTTTTTAACAAACTCACTGGTATGTATATGTTGGAACGATAAGCCGTTTGATGGTAAACTATACTAGTCACTACTAAAAATAAATTGAGTATACACAGTTAAAAAATGAAGTTATACACAGTTTTGTAACCGTATCTGCGGGAGTCGTATATAATAAAAAAGTTGAACTAGGGTGTTCTTAAGTTCATTAAGTTTCTTTGTGAACTCAACACTAAAACCTATTAAATGGACTTCAAATGACGAATCTGAACCGTTGAAATCTATCTACCATACAAGTGATGCATCTACATACGAAAATTTAAAAGTTTCGAATTAATTTTGTATGAAATCAAACGGTCAAAATTAAAAAGTAAATGCATTTATTTTTTGAACTTTTTTTACAACTTGACTTTATACAAAACCAATTCGAAATTTAAAATTTTCACATGTAAATGCATTACTCGTAAAGTAAATGGATTTTAACGGTTTAAATTTGTCATTTCAAGCCAATCCAATAGGTTTTAGTGTTGAGTTCATAATAAGGCTTGGTGAACTTAAGAACACCCTAGTTCTACTCATAATAATGTTGATAAATTGTACACGGTTCATTTTTTGAAAAAATTTGCCAATTTTGTCGCCAAAACACATCGTACATGTTTTTTAAAGTAAAACTGTGTATTAAAACATTAATCCTACTGATTTTTTATTTATATTTAAAAAAAAATTACCAATGAAATTCTAAATTTGAATTCAAATTAAACACTACATTTACTAAATATATCAAAAACAAACTAAATTTCAAAAAAACTATAAATTTAAACAAAACACTAGATCTAAGAAAAGTAGGGTAAAGGAGTACAAAATCGAAAATTAGAAATGAAAAATTTAATCGGAAACTTTAACTCAAGTTTTGAGGCACTTCTCATTATTTTTTTGTAATCTGATTGCGCTGGCTTTCCCATGTATGAATGTTGAAGCAAATTTTCGAAAGCGCGCTTTCTTGCTTTGGGCACGGATTTAATGAAAAATTTGAGAAAACGTGTGCAATGTGTAGTGTATGGTTAACATTTTTTTGTAGCAGTGAGTATACTGGTTTCATGCTTTCATGATATTTCTAATGATGATCCAAATTGTAAATCTCACAAGAATCTCATTCTTGAACAATTATAGCTCCAAATTTTATATGATTTGTTAATTTATTTTTAGAAAAATTATTTAATTTATATATAATGTTTTTTATCAGAAAAAGCTTGCAACACTAAACGAAGCAACAAGGGCCCTTATCAAAGAGGAAAATATAGAAGCTTTAGAGGAGCTCTCCAAAAATGAGGTCAGATTTGACATTTGAAATATTACATCTATGGATAGCTTCGTATAAAAAATTTCAGTTCTAATTTGATTTACTTTCTTGGATTTTTAGATGGAGAATTTTTTCTTACAATGGAGTAATAACAAATTATTCAAGGATGACTATGAGAGAAGGGTACTTCAATCACTAGAAAATCGAGGGCTTAGTAGAGATGGCCGAACCAAAAACTCAGATTAGATTAGACCGACCCCACCAGTCAGCGAGTCAAATGCCGCAAAGGATTATGTTCAGCCTAGACATTATTTCTCCTGATGAAGCATTCAAATGCAAAATTGAAAATACACGAAAAATTGTAATTGACTTGTATACTTTGTTTAATTATGTACAATTCTGTTTCTGTAGTTGAATTATTGAATACATTTTGTGACACAAATATATAATAATGTTGAGTGCCTGGAAAATAAATCACAATTACGAAGCTGACTCATAAAGAAAGGGGAGTGCTATACTGAGGGCAATTATTTAAATTTTGAGAGATGAGAGAATATTTTGTTTCTAAATACCCAATTTACCCTTACTCTTTAAACATATCGCTTGATTAATGGATCCTCTTCCACTCTCTAATTAATAATTGAACTAATATAGGAAACTTTCTTTTGTTAGAAATATAAAAATCCTTCCTTATGTTATTCTAAATCCTCAAAAATCTTTTCCGTCTGTGATGTTTCAAAAATTATGCTTGATTCGTGTATCTTCTTCTCCTCCAATTTTTTTTTTAAATTTGAAATGTATTGTACCCAAGAATGGAAATAAATCAGATTGTAGAATCAATCGTTGAGATACTTAGTATAAAATCAAATTTTGTGATTCTCATATACGCTGAAATTTTGATAGAATTCTGATATAAGAGAAGAGACATCCAAGCTCGAAAAAAATACACATAATTGCTGCTACTTGCAAACTAGAAAGGCACCCTGGTACCGCTGGTACGAATGACTAGTACTGAACAAGATCTGCAGGCAACTAGCAAACTGATGGATTGATACCGATCATATCGGACTGGTACAGATGATGAACTGGTATGTTGATGTGAGTGCATAGAATACCGGATTGGTACAGATGAACTGGTGCGCTGAAAGGAGGGCATTGGACATCGAACTGCTATGCTAACATGTGGGCATAGCATATTGGTACACATGAAACCTGACATATGCTGAAGGTGGATCACATTTCCACTGCTCTCATTCTCCAAGTAATTGTTTTTCTATATTTATTTTCCAAGGATATTAATGTGGTTTTGTTTTTCATTCAATTTTATTTTGCTTTAATTTAAGCTCAACTGTTTTGAGCGAATTGTGATTTTTGTAATTTATGAGTACAAACTTTATAACTACAATTATTAATCAAATGTGGCAGGACCTAGGGTTTTGAAAACGGGCCGGTTCGGTCCGGTCCGGTCCATACCTGGCCAGGCCACGGTTCCAACGGTTAACGGTTTACACGGGTTGGGCGGATTTCACGGTCGGGGTCCGACGGTCCGAATAATTGGGAGTCAGCCGAAACCCGTGCTTGGACAGTGGTCCAAATTGACACGGTCCGTCCGGTGGTTTTTTTTTTTTTGGATGAGGGCGGGTCTGGGTCCAGTCTGGGTCTGGGTCTGGATGAGGGCGGGTTGGGCGGGTCCGGTCCGGTTCTACCCGGGGTGGTCCGGGTTTAGTCCGGTCCGGTCCGGGACGGGTCCACAGGCCTGGAAAAAAAATTGAACCAAACCCGTGCCAGGACCGTCCCTAGCTTTGGATGAGAATTAGGAAATAATATAGGTCTTCTGGTTAAGAGAAACAGAAATGTTGGCAACAAAGAAACTTCACGCATGAACTCTTCTGGGGACATATCTGAATTTTGGAGTGGCATAAATCTTCTTATTGATCTTCATAAAGGTTTAATTAATTTATACATGATTAGAATATAAAATTTGAAACATTACCGTAGGAAAAGATTTTTGAGGATTTAGAATAACAGAAGGAAGGATTTTAAAGTCGACTGTTCAGACTTTATGAAGATCATGTTGAGCAGTTCGGATCTACTGTTCGAATTTTGAAAATACAGATAAAAGAGTAGGTGCATTGGAACCCTCCTCTAGTTCAATTATTAATTAGGTGAGAGAGAGAAAAAAGATCCGTTAATCAAGCGACATGTTTAAAGAGCAAGCTTAAATTAAGTGTTCAGAAACAAAATATTCTGCAGAACGGCCGCAAGTCGCAACTGTAAAACTATTAGGTCAGATTTGATATCCGCCGTCAGATCTTCTATGGACAGACCATATTCACTCCGATCAGAGAGGAGACAATCGGATTCATTACTGGTGCTTCCCTTAAACGTCGTGGATCCGATCCGATACGATCCGTCATCCCTACGCCGACAATCCGTCTCGATCACACCTTCTCTCAAAACCCCAAAATAGTCGCACCCTCCATGTGCTCTGCTCCTTTCGCCCCATTTTTAAAACCCTCTCTCCCTCCACAGTCAACAGCTCTCTTGCGTGATTCTCTTCATTTTTTCCCTTCCAAGATCTCTCTCAACTTTCTCTTTCTTTTCTCCCATCTCTGCCTTTCCTCTTGCTATCCATCTCCGGAATAATGCACCTGTCAAAACCCCTCCTTCCTCTTCTCCTCTCTCTCCTCCTCCTCTCGCAAACCCTCGCCAAATCCATCCCCTCTCTCGCCGACGAGGACCTCGACTGGAGTGAAGAGGATGACGAAGAATTCGACTCACTTATCGCCATTGACGACTCAGAGGAGAGCGCCGGTGCTTCCACCTCCGAGCCCCAGCTCTTGCGAAAAGCTCAGAAAATCGTGACCGATCTGAACAACGACAACTCGAGGAGAGTGGTAGAAGAGAACGAGTTGGTCCTCCTCCTGGGGTACGCGCCTTGGGACAAGAAGAGCGCCGCTCTGATGCCCAGGTTTGCTCAGGCGGCCACTGAGCTGAGAGAGATGGGCAGTCCTGTTGTAATGGCCAAGGTGGATGCTGAGAGGTACCCGAAGGTTGCTTCTCTGTATGGTATCAAAGGTTTTCCGACTTTTTTGCTGTTTGTTAATGGCACCTCTCTGAGATATAGTGGAGGGATCACTGGGTAAGAAAATATTTTCAGTACTTTATTGTTTATGTGTAAGTTTATAATAGAATACTGTATGAAATTTACAATGTGGGTCCCACACAGCAGACACCAGATGAACAGATTGCATAGTGTTCTTGTGCATTATAAAAAAAATGGACAAATACCCACAATTTTTTCTTTCTTTCGTTCTCTTTAGTTGACTGACTGCCTGTATGTCTGTCACCAGTTCATGTGATAGGAAAATTATGCAAAGTAAAACCATTTCCTTGGAAATTTTGCTGTGTAATGCATACTATATGGTAGAATTATAGTAATTTGTGATTGGTATCCCTTTATTTTTTATCATCCCAACAATTAATTCAAACGTTAGTGATATGTTGTTGTATCTTTTGGATGACTAGGGATGAAATAGTAATTTGGGTTAGAAAGAAGACAGGTGTGCCAGTTACCAGGCTTTCTTCAGAAGATTCAGCTAAACAATTCTTGAAGAAGTACCAGAAGTATGCTATTGGTCTTTTTGAGAATTATGAGGTACAATTTGTTAATTACCGATGTAAATTGCTTTGATGTGACTGCTTGATTGGCATCAGAACCTTTTGGCTGATTGATATTAATACATATACTTTTTAAATTCTATACCAAGCTAGTAGATACTGGGTACTGCATCAGAACCTGTTATATACTGCCACTGGACCTGGCTGCCCATCTATGCAGTCTTAATGTACCATTACTATCAATTAAAGTTTTTAATCTATGCCTTTATAAATAAGGAGTGAATAATGTATACCACTGCCAAGGAGGAAGCATCTCATGTACCCGTTTAATTTTAGGGAACATGTGACCTGTATTTGCCTCGTCCATCTTTAAAATGCCAAATTAGCCTTATCGTCATTCTCATTGCATTGAGGTTAGCACTAAGCAGAACATAAGTAGGGTTATTTTGGTAGTGTTTGACTGTGGGCAGAAAGGGGTACATAGGAATTCTTTGTACTTTGGAATGGTATGGTAAAGTGATACTTCCTATATTTTTTTTAGAAATGATAATATGACATTCTTGCAGCGCTTGGTTAGATGACTAGTTTCTATGCTTGTCAATTTAATTTGCTTTAGCACCAATTTTTGTTTTTGTTTCAGGGACCTGAGTCAGAAGCATTTGCAAAAGCCGCATCAACTAATAATGAAACACAATTTGTGGCGACAGATAATTTTGAAATTGCTAAATTGCTGTATCCACAAATTTCTTCTAAAAAGAACTTTGTAGGCCTTGTCAAAACTGAAAATGACAAATTTGAAAAATTCGGTGAGTAGATGATATTTTAACAATCAGATATTGCATTTTAGATTGCTTGAAGATGCACATACTAATAGCTCTCTGAATTGTTGCACCATACAGAGGGAAAGTTTGAGGAAGGAGAAATTTTAGATTTTGTAGAGAAGAATAAGTTTCCATTGGTGAGTGTGTTAACTGAAGAAAATTCTGGATGGATCTATTCCAGCCCTATTAAGATCCAGGTAAATATTTTTTTATTTCCGTAGTTTATGTCTTTGGTTGGGTATTTGATTATGTTGGTTTCGGTTATTTACAAATAGTACTATTCTATCTTTTGCAAAAAAAACATAAAAATCATCAGTATTTGGAAGTTGCAGTGGAACTGCAACATTCATGAGGTATCTGTGGTCAGGAAGCATTTGTTGGCTTGTGGTGATGATATTGAATTTATGACATATTGTGTATCCAGTTAAATAGTGACCATTTTATAGATAGGTTTTTTCTGCTAAGACTAAATTGAACTAAGATGAACCAAATCCAGTCACTACGCATTGGGTTTCAAATTTTCTTGGACTTGTATGAGTAGATTGTTTAAGTTAGTAGAAAACGTTGGGAGTGATTTGTATATCTATTTATTTTGTCTGCCCATAAGTTGCGGGTTATTCTTTGTTGAGGCATTTAAAAGCTCCTCATCTTTGTTTCGATTATATTTTTGTGTCTATGATTTTTTTTTTTGTCTGATAATAGGTTTATATTTTTGCGGAAGAAGAAGACTTTGAAGACGATAAGCCATTTGTTGAAGAGGTTGCAAGGAAATTCAAAACAAAGGTATCAACATGCCCTTGAACCCTTCCCTTTTCTGAGCAATTAGAGATAGGAAAATGCATGTCCTACTTACTATTAAACTGCATGTGTTTGTCGGGTGATAAAAAATTAAAAGCAGGTCCCAATTATGGAAGATACTATATTATGTTGGTACTGCCTGTCTATTATGTTTATTTTATGACACCAGAAATAGATTCTCTTCATTTTCACTCGTTGATTAATCTACAAATTATTTAGTGCCAGGATTATATTTGATTGTTTTCTTTATTATGGCTGAGTTATCTCCTTTATGAAAAAATGTAGGTAATGTTTGTCTACGTGGACTCGACTGAAGAAGACCTTGCAAAGCCTTTCTTTACTTTGTTTGGGACAGAACCAGATGACAACCTTGTAAGTTTTTTCTTAATTGTTTTTCAATGTACCGATTACTGGTTCATGCTCTTAATAATTATTATTATTACTTCTTTTACTTTTGAGCCACCGTTCCCTGTAAGAGCACAATCCAAATGATAGTTTGATTGGCTGAGTCACCCAATTAATGCGCTCTTGCTATTGTTCTTCCGGAATGGGCTGACGACGATTCGAGTTTCACCCAATTAATGTGATTTTTCTGCCAGCAAATAATTGTTCTTGTAACAAA
The DNA here is from genome assembly GCA_025461125.1 of Carex kokanica. Lineage (NCBI taxonomy): Eukaryota > Viridiplantae > Streptophyta > Magnoliopsida > Poales > Cyperaceae > Carex > Carex kokanica. Next base: position 245,593 of record JAJGRX010000994.1, read on the forward strand.
ATTTGAATGAGCCTGATACAAGGAGAAGGTGCCTCAGAAGAAAAGAAGAAAAATAGGTCGAAATAAAGTCGAATTGTTCTAATTTGTACAACTAATTTCGTCAATTTGTGTTTAACAGAGAGTTTTGTCAATTTTATTTTGACAAAATAAATTAACTTGGTGTTTGGGCTAAATAGACTTGGTTTTTTTGACTAAATAGACTTGGTGTATTGGACTATTAGATATAGAAGTAGAAAAAATAGTTGGTCCATAATGAACAATGGGCAACGAAAAGTTTACTTGGGCCTTAAAATTCAAAAGTAAGGCAATTATGCCTTACTAGTTGGACGTATTTAACAGGTAGTGAGTCAAATCATTTTTAATTTATCACGCAAATTAAATAACAAATCATAGTGAAAAAAATTACTATTGTGTTCCACTTATGATTTTATCTTTTCATATGATACATTTCTGGACATTTGAAAGTAAAATATAACATGTATAGTATGTATGGATAATTTGTAAATGTAATGACTTTAGCAATACTTTATTGTTATATACATTCTATAACAATTATTTTATTATATCTTCAGGATTCTGATTTCAATTCCGAGTTTCAGAACCATGATTCTGATTCTGATGATGCATCTCTGATTATTTTAGCAATACTTTTCATATGATGCATCTTTGATTCTGATTCCAATTCCGAGTTTCAGAATCATGATCTAAACACGATAAGCCTGGCACCAGTATGTGCTCACTGATTTTGATCCATTAGCAGATCAACATACTCCTTTTACTTTTTTGTGCTTTTTGATTTATTATATAGTGAATTGCTGTTATCCCTGGTAAAATCCTGGTAATTCTACATTTCTACTTCTGTTTTATTAAGCCTGATAAAAGGATGATTCTACTTTGACAGGTCACTGCTTTTGATAACAGAAACGGTTCAAAGCATTTGATGGAGAAAAAGCTTACGAAGGCCAACTTAGAAGTAACATTTCAGCAAGCATCGAATCATCTTCACTTTTGTTTGTTTTGTTATCAAGTCAATATTAACTTTTTTGGTATTTGTTCAATAGGAATTTTGTTTGGCACTTGAACAAGGTACTCATCCACGTTATTTAAAATCGGAACCAATACCAAAAGAGGTAAGTCATTAACTAAAATTTCTTTGCATATAAGATCCTATTCTTGTTGAATATTTGACCAATCTAACTTAATTTCAATTTTTTTTTTTATTTTAATGTAGAAAGGGTTAATTGAAAAGGTTGTGAGCAAGAATTTTGAAGCTGCAGTCTTGGAGAGCCCTGATAATGTTTTTCTTGAGGTTTGTCCGTATACAGTTCCATAAATGCATAATAACCACTGCATATACCATATGCCTTGCAAAAGACAAAATATGTTTGTCCTGTACACCACATATCCTGGATCAATTTTACGAATACTAACCAAGTATATTATTTTCAAAACAATGATAGGTGTATGCGCCAAATTGTGTGGAGTGTGATTCCACAACAAAAGTGGTAGAGAAGGCGGCTAAACACTTCGAAGGAAATTCAAATCTTAAATTTGCAAGAATTGATGCTTCTTCAAATGAGCATCCAAAGCTTGAGGTAAGTTCTAAAACATGAACCATTCAAAAACATGAACCATCAGTTCCCGTAAAAGACATCAATATCATTCTGTAGGACCCTCTTTAAACCCACTTGAACCAAGGATGTGAGAACTACCCCTTTCTCATTATTTCTCCATACTCTTGTGTTATTCGATAAATTTGGGGAGGAAGGTTATAATTGATTTCTCATGAGCCTATGAGGTATTTCTAGTTGGGTAGTGGGTAGTACTTATGTTCCCTAGGGCCGGTTTATGTCACTTTGAATGCACTGACGATAATGTGAATGACTATGTTGTTGCAGACTAGTAACTACCCGGCTCTTTTGTTTTATCCGGTGGGAGACAAATCAAATCCGGTATGCAATCTCATATAATTTTGTTAAATTTAGATTTCAGAACTATATATTTTTTTTTCTAAATATTAATTATATCTATGTTACAGATCAAGGTGAGTAAAAAGTCAAGCTTCCAAGATGTGATCAACTTCATTAATGAGAAAATTGGACAAGGTGAAGAGACAAGTGCTGAGAAAAAAGATGAGTTGTGAATGATGAGATCAGCAGCATCACTTCTGGCTTTAGCTGCTACTATGAATATTCTAGTTAAATTTTTTTTTTTTTCAGTGCAGTATGTAGAAGAAAACTTGTAAAATGCCATTTTATTTTAGCTGTAAAATTTTGATAAATAAAGGTCCTAATTTCAGACCTAGTTTGCTAACCAACATTGTGCTCAAAAGAAAACGTAGCTTACATTCTTAGCAATTATCTTCAGATTGTGTTTGACAATTAGTCAAGGTGTGTACCAGATGCTTTGTATCAAGAACATATTTTAGTTGTCTTGCTCTTAATTTGAACAGTGTTAGCACTAATGCCAAATAATAATCTCAGTACGCAAACAACTGAGTCAAAACGAAGTTTATCTACAGTATGCTACCATAAATGATAGTTTCATCATTTATGCCAAGCTACTACGTTTAGTTGAATTCATACCATGAAGTAACTAAAATTGTATCCATTTAATTTATTGGCTATTATTATTGTTCGCATAACGTATTTTATCCAATTTTTATTTAATTATATCTAACTGGCATTTTATTAATTTTCAAAATCAGAGATGTTATAATAGTAGGGGTGAAAATGGATCTGGATTATCCGCTCAGAATCCGATCCGTATTCAGATAAAACAGATTCAGATTTTACCAGATATGGATCAGGACAGATGCTTAAACGGATCGGATATTTGAATTTATTCGGATTGCATCTTCTAACCCATTCTATCTTTTGCTATTTCTCTTTGGAACTCTTTCAAGTCGGAAAGGCTTATATACTATCTATATTTATTTTCCTTTTTAGTTGTGGGGCTAACACAATATCTGAACCATCTGGACAACAGACCTAGCTAGCGCTCCTTTTCTCTACTTTATGAGGCTCATACTTCGAACAAGTCTTGGCTAGCTTGGAGTAGTGGTTTGAAAACGGTTCGGTTCGGTCCAAACCCGGCCGGTCCACGGGTTGGGATGGGTCTCACGAGTTCAACGGTCTGGGTTTAATAAAGGCAGTTAGGAAGTTAGTTAGTGCTAATAATATTATTAGCACTAACTAACTAACTTCCTAACTGTCTCTATTAGGGTTACATGGGTCTGGTTTTTTGTGGTTGGCCCAAACCCGTGGATAACCCTTGGTTCCAAATTTGCACGGTCCTGGTCCAGGTCCGGTTCTGTTCGGGGGGGCAACAATAGAGCTGTTATTTAAAAAAAAAAATGAATTTGCTACAGTAGCACAAGTTTGGTCCGGTTCTACAGGGGCCCAGGGGTGTTAGGCGCGGGTTGGAACGGGTCTGGTCCGGTCTAGCGCGAGTTGGGACTGTCCGGGTCCGGGTCTGCAGGGGTTTGGGCAGGTTGGGATGGTTCGGGCCTGAGTCTGCAGGGGTTTGGGCCGGTTAGGACGATCTGGAGTGGGTCCGGGTCTGGGTTGGGGTGGTTTAGGAGGGTTTGGCGCAGGTCCGGGTTTGGTTCGGTCTGATCCGGTCTTACACAGTTTCACGGGTTCCACGGTCCATTCCAACACAGTTCTAGCCTAAAATATTGAACCCAACCCTTGCTAGACCCGTTCCTAGCAAAGGGATGGTTCGGTCCACGGATTGGCCGGTCCGATCCTGGACCGAGCGGGTTTTGTGAAAACACTAGCTTGGAGTCCTTTCCAGTTTCCACTAATGGAAGATTCTCTCTCCTATTTGGCAGTTAAATATTGTTTATTCATTTTTAAACGAAAAGGCAGTTGATTAGGAAAAAAGTTCTAAGACTGTTAGTTACCTAAAGGTTGAGAGTTTGATTCCCCCTCACGATTTCGTAGCTTTTGTGAAAATTTTCAGTAAAAAAAAATGGAAAGGCAGTTGCTGCCATATATTATTATATCTTTGATTTTAATTTGATTTTTCCATAAATTTAAATTATAAATTTAAATAAACTAACTGAAGTTATTTATTCATTTTCATATTTGAATTTTGTTAATTAGTATTTGTATCTTAAAGTTTAAATAATTAAATTATCCAACAATTATTCATTTCGTATCCGCATTTGAATCCGTATTCGTAAATTATCCGCTCTGTATCTATATCCATTTACGACAGATTTGGTTTTAAATTTTAATATCCATTTACTATCCGTATCCGTATTCGTATCCGCTCATTGAAAGGCGGATACAGATATAGTATCAGCATTATCCACTTTTCACCCCTACCGGAATAATAGCCAAACGAACAATTTCACAAGATCTTTCAATAGCATACTTCCAATTTACTTGAAATTTAGAAAGAAATTATGCACTACAAACAGACGATATGTCCTTGCTATTTTCTTTGAATTCGTATCCTCTGCATTTTAATGCATCTCGACCATCCGATCTACTGTAAAATTCGTGCGAACTAGATCTGCACTAATATTAAAGGGCCCCTTATGTTATAGGCACGAGCTGGATTGGCTCTGTTTAAAATCAGACGGTTGAAATTCATTAACTCAAAAGGGAATCTTTTGAGTTAATGCAGAGGATACGGATCCATTTTCTTTGCGGCCTAAGTAGTCCAATAAGTATCTAATATGTCACGTATATATATCTTAATTTCATTATAATGAGACTCATAAACAGATGGAAATGACAGACTGGAGGATTCCATATTGTGCTACATTGACAGTCCGGATTCCACAAAAGTGTCAGTAACACAAGTAGAGTCAATGGCAGAATCAATTAGAGCTCAAGTAATAAAGTATTTTAGATTGGCTTCTAAGAGATTTCAGATTCAAGTTCTAGTAAGCACAATAACTTGATGAGGAACTTGTGATTTTTTTTCCTTTCTTGTTTTTTGTTTTTTGTTTTTATTATATTTTGTACCCTTCCTATTTGGAACTAATTAGCCAACTCCGGATCAACGCAATTTGGACTGGAGAAATTTTGGACCCAAATTGGGCCCTAAAGAAATCCACAAAGAGGAAAAAGTTAGGCAACGGACCACGGACACAATATTCTCAAAATTGAGGGACTCTTTTGTAATTATCTCTAAACCTTCTCTTCTCTCCCTTCGTTGCGAGCTTGCGAGTTGCGATTAGAAACCCTACTTGTCGCTCCCTCGCAACTCTCTCTCCCTCTCTCTCCTTCTCTCCAGTAAGTATTCGCTTAATTTCTTTCCTCATCTTCTCTTTTTGACATTGCTGGTCTGGTTTTCAGTATCTTCTTTCTATCTTCCCTAGCTCTAGTTGCAATTATTATCTCCATTTCCCTTTTTTAATCGAATGGTCGATTCAAGGTATGACACGATTCCTATCATATGGTAGATTGGGATGCTCAACTCTTTTAGAAGTGAGAAAAGAGAGGTTAATTGCTCATTTTTAGACTGTATGCTCCACTTTTGCCTACATCACTTCCCTGTTTTAATTCCGCTTTTCTTGCTAACCTCCATCCAGATCATTGTAAAAATATAGGATAATTAAAAGAAGAGCATGGCTGGCAGAGGAGATGCAGCAAATAGACCAGCAAGAGCAGGCCCACCTATGCATGGAAGAGGTCCACCTCCAGCATCAAATCGCCCTCGTTTCGAACCTGTTGACCGTGAGAAGGTCTTTGACTTATTCTTTATATGATTATGTTAGAGCTGATACTTTCATGCTACTGGTATAGGCAGATAGTTTGTCCAGTTGGTGCCAAACCCTACCAATTTGGTGTGAGTTTAGTTGTTCTTCTCTGAAGCCTAGGTTTAAGAAAGCTGATGTAGTACCAATCAGGTGCATTACTGTATAATGTACAGACATGTATAGGTAGTAGGTACTATTAGAGACCCTCCTTTAATAATTGTTTATTTTAACTCTTTTTTTGTAAGTATCCCAATGAATGATTGGTCTTTATTCAAATTTCACTTCATTTATTCATTTGATATTATTTGACCGGATTGTTTTCTATTTTTCAGACTTGCCCTTTGTTGCTTCGAGTTTTCACAAAGGTATACCCCAACATGTTTGTTTGTCAATTTTTATTTTAAGTTTAGAAAGGATAAATTACGGTTTATTAGATTCAAGATTCACAAGATTATTCCAATAGAAGTTGGGATGGTGAGGTCAGAGACAGGTAATTAGTGTCCTGTGATTTGGGTTGGGGCTGATGTCATCTTCTTGTAATCCGGTCAAGTTATTTATGGCTTATACTCCTTTTCTCTCTAGCTGAATTTTCATCTCTTGCCATTGTGAATCATACCTTTTTTTTTAAAATTTATGTTGGCTGAGTTATGTGCTTGGATTTGTGCTATAATCATGATACAATATAGTTGGAAGGTTAAGTTTATCAGTTCAGATTGGGTGATTCTATAGGTTCTATTTCCATTTTGGTCTTTGAGTTTCAGTTTCCATTGGGCTTGGGTTTATCTCTAAGTTGGGTATAGGATAGCTCAGGTACACATAAGACCTAATTTGGGTCTGGTTTATTTCTTTTAGTTTTTAATTAAAGTCCTCTAAAACAAAGCAATTTGAAGCTTTGTCCTGAGCAATTTTGTAAAACACAGACTGGAGGCCACCATTTGAATGAGGACTTCAAGGTGAGAGGTAAAGAGCCGAAAGATGAGGTTCAAATTTACACTTGGAAGGATGCCACCCTAAGAGAACTTACAGACCTGGTAATGCATACTTTTCTACTAAATATATTTTCTTTTTTCTAGTTATGTCTCTGCCAAACCTGTTTTATTCTTTTTATTATCGTCTAGTGAAGTTAAATATTTAGGATAATTTTTCGTGGTGATTTTTTTTATTATCGTTTAGCTAGTTCTTTTGAGTTAATTTTATAGAAGTTAGTGATTGCTTAAACTTGTACTTCTTTTATTTGTTTCTGGCAATCTTGGTATACAAAAAGTAGCAGGGCTAGCTCTGTAATGATCTCTCATGATATTGTCTTTTTAGCTTTACTTATTTTGAAGCCAGAATTGTTCAGAATTTTTTATTTGCTATGCTTTTGTTTTATTTGGTTTACAGACAGGGCTGTTAAATATGATTGTTTTGTTGTAATTTGGAAGTAAAATGATATAGTGCATCAGCTTTTGTCTACTTTCAGTAAGTAGACCATAATGATTATTAATCTTTTGAGTTTGGCTAAGGTGCTATGGATAGCATATGACGTCAAGTGCTATTGCTTCGAAAACCTATTGGATTGACTTCAAACGACGAATCCAATCCATTAAAACCAATCTACTTTGTCATTGATGCGTTATATGTGAAATTTATAAATTTTCGAATTCATTTAGTATAAAGTGAAGCGGTAAAAAAATGATGAAAACTGAATGTATTAAAATTATCTTAAAAATCATCAATTTTTGACTGCTTGACTTTATACTAAATGAATTCAAACATTTATAAATTTTGCATGTAAACGCATCAATGATGAAGTAGATCGGTTTTAACGGATTGGATTCGTTGTTTGAAGTCAATCCAATAGGTTTTCAAGACAATAGCACGGAACATCTTATGTTATCCATAGCACATTAATCAAATTCTAATCTTTTAGTGCTTAAAACATTGCTATACATCAGCTATTTCTTGAGAAAACCTAATTTTTAAATAATTGTAAGCTTTTACTCTAGTAAACAATGGAGGAAGTTCTGTTAATGTATGTGATTCTAGTAAATAGCAGAGGGAGTTCTGTTCATATACATGATTCTTTAACAGAGTAAAACTCTTCAAATGTAACTTCTTATGCTCCATTGTAGGTAAAAGAGGTGGCTCCAGCAGCTAGGAAAAGAGATGCAAAACTTTCATTTGCATTTGTCTATCCTGATAAGAATGGCCGTTTCATAGTTAGACCGGTATGTTTTATAATAATGTAGGGTTTATTTTTCTGGTATCGTATCGATCGATGTTTATCAAACATCTGTTAGCATACCAATCAGGCTAATACCTTGTATATATGAGCTTCAAGCTCATTAAAAGAAATTTAAGCTTGAAGAGATGCCATACCCAGGAGGACCGAATTTTTCTTGCTTGCTGTTACAGATCTATTTATTCATTATTTATTATTTTATAAGGTGGGGAGGACATTCTCGTTTGGAAGTGGGAGACTAGATGATGGAAAAACACTTGCTGATCTTGACTTTCAGGTAAAAACCTAGTTCAATTCTGAAGCATCAATTATGGAATTCAGCTTGAATTAAGCTAAGCTTTTATCCATCAACCAAACTCATGCTGCCTAATTTACCGTCACTTGTGTAACTGAAAACAAACAAGGGGAAAATAGAAACTTTGGGTCAAATTGATAGTCCACCACCCACTTCAACTGGAAAAATACTGGTATATTGTTGGCCAGAGCTGAATGAAATGCAACTCCCATACAATATTCTAATCCTTGGGTGTTTGTTGCATATATATATGAGGAGGGATCCAATTACACCACTTTTGAGTTACCACAAAATTACCCTCCTCATTTTCTACATTTTCAAAGTCCAAATCATCGATCCAAACCGTTCAACATGATTATCAAAATAAAATGTGCTTGCGGATCAAATTTTACATTGTTTTGAATTTTTTTACTATTTATTAAGATGGGTACAAAATTCAATGGTCTGAATTTGACTAGTTATTGTAAAATACTTAATAAATAGTAAAAAATTCAAAAAAAATTAAAATTTGATCTGCAAGCACATTTTATTTAGATAATCATGTTGAACTGTTTGGATTGACGATTTGGACTTTGAAAATGTAGAAAATGAGAAAGGTAACTTTGTAGTAACTCAAAATTGATGTAATCGGATCCCTCCTCTCTCTCTCTCTCTCTCTCTCTATATATATATAGAGAGAGAGAGAGAGAGATAGACTATGGTGAGTTGTGCGTTTTACTTCACGCTCATATCCCATTTGAAAATCCAAACCATCGATCCGAACCGCTCAATCCATATTGAAATGTGCTTGGAGACCAAATTTTACATTTTTTTGGATTTTTTTACTATTTATTATGCCACTTTGAAAATCGCTGATTTGACTGAATAGTAAAAAACTTCTTAACCATTCGATCAGCGATTTTCAAAGTGGCTTAATAAATACTAAAAAAATTCCAAAAAATGTAAAATTTGGTCTCCAAACACATTTCAATATGGAGATCATGTTGAGCGGTTCGGATCGGTTGTTTAGATTTTCAAGATAAGAATATGAGCGTGAAGTAAAAATGACCTCTTACTTCGCAACTCACCATAGCCCAGCTCATATATATATATAGAGAGAGAGAGAGATAGGCTATCATGCTTTGGGAAGTAAAGAGAGTGTTTTACTTCCCGCTCATATCTCCATTTTTAAAGTTCAAAGTTCAAATAGTCGATCCAATCAACATGATCTTCATATTGATATGTGCTTGGAGACCAAATTTTACATTTTTTGGAAATTTTTTACTATTTTTTTAGAATTTTTGAAAATCACAGCTTTTCATTAAATAATAAAATATTCACAATAGCACTGATTTTCAAAAATTCTTAAAAAATAGTAAAAAATTTCCAAAAAATATAAAATTTGGTCTCCAAGCACATATCAATATAAAGATCATGTTGAGAAATTCAATTCACTGTTTGAACTTTGAAAATGGAGATATGAGCAGTAAGTAAAACACCCTATTTACTTCCCAAAGCATCATAGCATCACTATATATATATATATATTCAATCTATGATCTTTCTGGTATTCTAAATTATCTTTTTAAAATTTCTTTGATATAGATCGGGGACTATTTGGATGTTGCTATTCTATGAAGAGCTTCATGGATGCTAGATAATTTTATTAGTTGAAGATGGGATCTGAGATCTTGTTTTGAACTAATATCGTGAGTAGATGTAGTAGACTTGTTTAAGCTATATATGCCGTTTAGATTGTAGAATTGTAATCTTGAACAGTGTGATGGTTGGAGGATATCTTGGCTGCATTACTTTTTTGTGTTTTTAAATATGAACGCATCCTGTTTCAACCAAAAAATAGAGAGAATGAAAGCTTGCATTTGGGTGCATGCTCATGTGATACTTACTGGCAATTTATTAGATAGCCACTTTTAAAGTTTGCTTTCAGATGAAAACTAGGCAAACAGCGTAACCAAAGACTTCTTTGGGGCAGGATCATTATATTTGGTTTTTTTTATTTGTAATAATAATGTAGAAGGATTACATTTCTTGTGTGGCAATTTGGCATTGAACTGGCAACTTTTATATTAAAGGAAACAAAAAACAGTCCAATTGTAAGCCAGTAATCGACCTTGACACCAGAATATATCGGACGGTTATTAATTTAGTTGGAAATAAATTATAATATAAATACAGGATATCAACAATGTTCATATAAAGCCAACGAGGTTATATTCAGCTTGTAAATTTGAGGGGAATTTTTTAGGGGAATTATTCCACTTTTAGTTTTCTCTTGTAAATTTGAGGGGAATTTTTTAAATGAACTAAACGGTAAATTGCACAGCCACGTATAATAATAAGATTTTTATTTCTATCACACGGCAAGCAAGTTACATCACTGCAAGCACAACAGAGCAGAGCCGAGGAAGGCTACACCCTTACAGACACACACTTAAAAACACCACCAACATAACATGCTATCAACCACAACCCAAACTTGAACTTGATACAATACCAATTAATCATTAATATTTAAGGTTTGTTCATTTGCCGCAGCCGCAGTCGGTGCAGGTGCAGGTGGAGCCGCACTTGCATTTTGGGTCATGTTCAGCCACCATGGAGACTTCGGGAAACTCGGTGTAGCTGAAATAATAAAACATTATTTTTGAATTTAATAAAATATATTAATTAGGCTTTAATAAGCGGGGTTCAACACCCATATATATATGCTTTATGTGAATAGCAGTAGATTATCCAGGGTATGCCCAGTTTTAATTATTTGTAATTTTACTGTCATGCATAATCATATCATAACATTGAAGTATTCTTATAAATAATCCTGTTATTATTATTATCATTATTGTTATCAGTATTGTTGTATAATTATTATTTTATGAACTCAACCAAAAAGTTTTGCGTATACCTCTCAGTCATGAGAACAAGGCTGTTTCCCTTCTTCCTGCAGTAAACAAAAATAGAAAAATTAATATTTCTGAAAATGAAAATTTATTACAAACTTCTTGTAAAACGCACAAGTTACGTTGTTGTGTATCTCTGTTGTTATGTTGATATGCTCAAGTTACTTGAAGAAATGACGACAACCGTTAAAACTATATATGCCTGATTATTCAACAAATTAAGAGCCTTTCTTTTAGGATTTTTTAAATCATGAATTGGAGGTCAAGCCACTCAATACACTTTCAAATCTCTATATATATTATAGAAAATTTCTCCACTTTGTGGGTTTCAAACTCATGACCTCCTACATATGAGCTATGTGTCTTTACCACTAAATCAAAGACAAGTTCTTTTCTTTCAGAAAAAATTAGAAATATAAATATTTGTAAGTCATAGTGTGTGTGTGAGAGAGAGTATATACATACTGAGAAAGAGAGAGACAGAGAATATATATAAATACTTACGTGCACTGGCTCTTGTCAGCGCAGTCGCAGTTTCCGCACTTGTCCGACATGGTTAATGGAGAAGTAAAGGAAAGGAATAGGAACTGTGTTGTTTTGAACTGAGGGTTTTAAGATCGCTTTGTGTGAAGAAAGATGCTAGGTCTCACCCTCCTTAAATAGTAAAGCATACAGCATAGTGCGTACACGAGTGATGCACACGCTTTGTATGATTGGCACACGACTCAAAGGCCCTCTCTGATTGGGAATCTTATCTCCTCTAATGCATGGCCAGTGGTGGAGAGGTGTTTCTATCGTCTATTTGATTTTTCTATACAATGTTTAATTTGGCAGAGTAAAGTAATAAAGAGGGCAATACTAATAACTAGAAAAGATGTAGTAATTATCTAATTAACATCAAATCATGAACACCACACCACCATAATTTTTATTTATAGAAATTTTATAAAAATAAAACAGTTTCACGAGATTATTATTATTTTTAATGAAACAGTTTCATCGAGTAGAAAGAAACGCATGCAATAACAATTCTAGCAAAGGAAACAAACAGAGTAAGTGGGCTTTGATGTAGAGTGGGACTCTAAAATTTCCTATTGACAATTTATTTGGCGCTTCTCTAAAGTAGTTATCACATGAAAATAGCAGGTCCCATTTCATGCAACTCATTTTCATTTTTCCATCGTGTAAATAATGAAATATATATTATCCCTTTTATATATAAGTACGAGAAAAATGAAAAGTACGTTATCAGGGGGGCGGAATCAAACATTCGAATTATGAGGTCAAACACATATGAGAGTCAATCATATACAATTTTTCTGCAGAGAATGGAAGTCAATTTTACAATATTGTGACATTTTACTCTAAATTATATATTAAATCATACATGAATATAAGCAAATTTGAAAAATATGGGGGTCAACTGAGTGCAAACTTCAATCCGAGTTTCCTACAACTTTTTCTTTAGCTAACTATGCTATGTCTATCGTAAGAATCTTTCTCCTTCTCTCCTAGTTTCTCTCTCTAAAAAATAAAAAAATAAAAAAAATTGGGAACTGGCTATTAAATGGCCAGTTTTGAATTAAAATGGAAACCGGTCATTTAATAGCCGGTTTGGACATTTTTAACAAAATCCAGCCAACCTGGATATATTTATTAATTTGTATTTAATGCTGGATATTAATAAAAATGACGGCCATATTTTGATTTCTTTGAGATTTTGACTGTTCTTCATATCAAAATTCATTATTATAAATGTAGAATCCAACCATGAACTTTGATGTGCCCATGTGCACAATTAGGGTTTATTGGTGCTTTAATTAACCAATTCCTTGCTCAATTAATTTGCTCATCCCTTTAAATGAAATTCCAGATAATTTAGGGTTCAACAAGAGGACTGGTACCAAACAGCTGGTAAAGTAAATTGTTTTGTTAGAGCAGCAAGTATTTCTTACTAAATGAAAAAAAAAGTGGAAGCAAACTAGTCAAAATTTGCCATGCCATCTTACCAACACACCCTGCAAAATAACAAAAATACAAGATGACTAAAGAAGAAGTAGATCTTCATTTCTTCTTCCAAACTCATGGGTTTGGCTTTTTAACAGGCTGTACCCATGAGGGCTCCCAATTACCAGTTGCCCTATAAACATATGAGTAGAAGAAGAAGTTAAATCACTTGGCATAACACAAGATAAGTTTTTAACTGAGTTTTTAGAATTTGCCTTGCACCAAAACTTCGCTAAGGACATTATTTGAGCTCCCATTTTCTTAACAGATTTACTTAGGAGTTTGATTAAAACATAAAGCATTCCTATTAAGCCAAACTGTCCAAAGAATTTTACCTCTTACAAGTTCTATATGTAGTCTATCCTTAAAAGGTATATTTGCATTTATGAACCATAAATCTTCAAAGGAAGTACAGTCATAACATAAATTATTGAAATTAGCTATCCAAGACCAAATTTCAGAGACAACATGATAGGTGACAAACAAATGAATAGTATATTCAGGTTGATTAAAAAAGTGACATTCTATAGACCCTAGCCAACCTTTTTAAGCCAAATTGACTTTTGTGTGAGTTTTGTTTTGCCTAACAAGCCATAGAAAAAATTTGATTTTAACAGGAATTTTAGAGCACCAGATAGTACCGCAAGTGTTATTTGGTATACCACCAAAATCTAACCATTCATACAATGAGTGGACAGTAAACCTATTATGTGAAATCCACCTCCACAGTAACTTATCCATCTTAGTGCAATCTAATTGCACAAAGATAATTTTTTATTAAATCTAACCATTCTGCCCTATTAATTGTCTACAGAAAGACATATTTGCAGGAAAGTTGTGTAAATCCACTTGAACACTAATCATTGAATCATGAGTAATAGAAAACAAATAAGGGAATATGCTACTTAAAGAACGATTCCCAAGAAATCCATAATTCCAAACTTGAGTATGTTGTCCATCCCAATTGAAATTTGAAAACCAACCTCTACTTTTTGAATCTTTGTTAAACCTTTCCAAAAAAACGGAAATTTAGAAGCGGACAAACGGTTGTTGTAAGCATCTGTCCTATTTGATTAATTTGCAAAACATATAAATATTGAATTTTACAGTTTTTTTGTTTGAAATGTATGCATGTTTAGTTGTTACGACTGAAGGTCAAAGTAAGTCAACGATACATATCATGACAAGTTTGAGTAACAAGCCGTGTCCGAAGGTCAAAGTAAGTCAACAAGTATATCATGGCAAGTCGAACGTGACAAGCTGCACAAGATAATCTGTTGCATAATCTCCTCGAGCTACAATGAATGATTTGATGAAAATGATCTGATGAAAAATTCACACAAGTCATTTGGAATATCGAATATTGAAGATTATAGAAGATCATAGAGATTGAGATCATGAAGATTATAAATATCACGTTTTACCATTTTATTTTTATTATTTTTAATTTATGTCCAAAAATATGGTAAAGTAGATATGAGGTTACGACTGTCTGAGTCTAGACATTGCATAGCTAGAAATTCGAATTCAAAATATAAATTAACTAGACAGGTCAATAGTGGTATATAAGCACAAGCAAACCAAATTCTGATTCTGCAAATCTTGAGATTTGCCTTAGCCGTAGTGAAAATTCTACCACTATGGGTGTGATCTAAAGCTCTATATTTGTTTCTCCTTTTGAGAGATTCAAAACCACCACTACAAATAGAGGGTCGGTTCTTCCTCTCAAGATTACACAGAAGAATAGCCTTTGAGTGTCCACTTTAAATCATTTGAGGTTTAGCAAGTCCATTGTTGCTTGTGCTTAAACAATCTATATCCTTTCCAGTAACCTCCAATATACTTCACCTAAATTGATCCAGTGTGAGATTAGAGTAAGAGTAGTGATTATCTAGACATAGAGTTGTTGTTGCTCACCTATTCCAAGCCATAGAGCTTGATTCTTTCTTTGAGCTGTTGTGCTCATCTGTCATTTGTGTGGACCGCAGAAATGTTGTCTTGTACCGGTCACAACTTGTATTATTTTTTCATTGGGTAATAGAAAAGCGCGCCTATTTAGGTTGCGTTGCCCCGAAGACGTAGGTCCTTCAGTGGTCGAACTTCGTTACTAACTTTTGTGTCACACTTTTTAACTCTATATATTTACTTTACTGTACTTTATTATTTATTTAATTTATAAGTTCTTGATTCCGCCAAAACCTACACATTAACACACACATACACTTAGATTTAATTTTTTTTTGGAATCAATAAGGGTCTAGTCCTCATTTTTCATTAACCATAATTGGTAACAGTTTTACTTAGATTTAATTTAATACGTCAAATACTTCGTAGAAAGAGTTCAATTTTTAAACAGCTCCCTATTCACCCCTCTAGGTGTCGTTAGGGACAACACAAACTATTTTATACTTAGCATGAAGGATATGCTTCCAAGTCCCCTGAAGTGAGGGATGATTAGCCTAAACAACCATTTAGCGAGTAAAGAAGTATTCATGAGGTCTAAATTGAGTAAACCTAAATCTCATTGTGCTTTTTTTTGACATACAATTGTCCAAGCAACAAGGGTAAGCTCTTTTCTAACACTATTGCCACCAAATCAGAGAAATCGCCTTTGTTGTTTATAGGGCTATCAACGAGCTGGCTCAGGCCGAGTTGGGCCCTAGCTCAGCTTGTTAATTCTGGACTGAGCTCTTACCGAGCGAGCTGGATCTAGGACATCCGAGCTAAAACCTCAACTTGAAATCATGACAAGCCAGCCCGAACTGGCTCGCTGGGTCTGGCTGGATCTTGTTTTAACAGAGCTGAACCGAGCTGAACTGAGCTGGACCGAGCTAGACAGTATAAAATGCACACAAATTCATACAAATTCACAAATTGATGCCTAGCCGAGTTGGCGAGCAAGCTAGGTCTCATCTTGAACTCGTTAATTCTGGACCGAGCTAGTGGCAAGTTGGCTTGTTAATAGCTCGGTCCAATAACGAGCGAGTCAGGTGCGAGTCACGATCGAGCCACGAGCTACGAGCTTTTTTGCCACCCCTGGTAGTTTATCAATTCTCATTTTGATTTTTGTTGTCATTTTATGAACAGAGAGCCAATACAATGGTATAGCTGAAACTACAAAATTTCCTAATTTAACAAGAGTTTACCTTTCCACCTTGTAGTCTTTTTTCTATCTTTTCAATCAAAATATTCCAATGACCCGTTCTTATGTTTGTTCAATAAATAAGAACTTCAAGATACGTGATTGGCAATTGTGCAATTTTACAATCCAAAATGATATAGCCAATCTACTACTAACCCTATCATTTAAATATAGGGGAATCATCTCTCTCATAGAGAAAATTTTCACAGATATATAGCTGATTGGTTAATTTGGTAACTGGACAACAAAATGCGATATGGTCGCCTGTTGCTTTATGCTCATGCATTTCTTTGGGCTTTATCAGGCCTTGAGAGCCTCTCTGTCTCCGGGCTTTATCGGGCCAGGTGATATCCGAATATTTTCGGGCTCCTTCGTCTATTTCTATCCTTATCAAGAGACGCTATTTTCGTAAAACATGATAGGTACAACTAGAGGGGGAAAAATGGCACGGCGGAGCCGGCTCTGTCACGGAACGGCATGGCACGGTTACGACACAGAACGGCACGGCACGTGTGTCAGTTACATGCCGTGACTTGCGTGTCCCGTACCGTGACCATTCGCGTGCCGTGTCTATCTTTTGAAACTTTGGCACGCCACGACACGGCACGTGAAAGATTTAGTCACGGAACGGCACGGCACGTAGTCACGCGAGTCACGTGTAATTAGGACCATTAGTTATTGATTTAAAATCTTGAATAAACAAACCTAAATTATGATTAAATGGTCACGCGAGTCACGTATGGTCATGGCACGTTAGGCACGGCGTGACTCACGTGGCGTGACCATTCGCATGCTGTGACCACCCCTTGACATTTTGGTCACGGCACGGCACGGCACATGAAAAATTAACTTGATCACGACACAGCACGAGACCAAAGTTATAGCGTATTAGTCACGGCATGTCACGTTTTTCCACTCTAGCTACAACAATCTTTATTTTAGGGTTATAAGTACAACAATCTTAGTACATATTCGACACGGACAAGAGATTTCTTTTTCATTGTTGCTGTGCAAGCCCTTTCGTTTGACTCGTAAGAGTTTTAGCTTTTCTAAAAAAAAAGAAAAGTTTTAGATAGCAACAGTCCACATTTATTTTAATTTTTGCAAGTATTCCACTTTTAGTCCTCTTTTGTAAATTTTCAGTGGAAATTTTTAAATCAACTAAACGGTAAATTGCACAGCCAAGTATAATAATAAGGTTTTTTTTATTTCTATCACAATTAAGCAAGTTACATTACTGCAAGCACAAGAGGGCAGAGCCAGGGAAGGCTACACCCTTACAGACACACATAAAAACACCACCAACACTAAACACCACAACATAACATGCTATCAACCACAACCCAAATTTGTACTTCATACAAATACAATACCAATTCTTAATATTTTGGGATTGTTCATTTGCCGCAGCCGCAGTCGGTGCAGGTGCAGGTGGAGCCACACTTGCATTTTGGGTCGTGTTCAGCCACCATCGACACCTCCGGGAACTCGGTGTAGCTGAAATAACAAAACATTAATTTTGAATTCAATAAACTATACCCATGCTTTATCTTAATTTGCTTCTTTTAATTGTAATTTTACTGTCATAATCATATCATAACATTTTAAGTATTCTTATAAATAATCCACTTATTACAATATCATTATTGTTATCAGTATTATTGTATAATTATCATTTTATGAACTCAACCAAAAAGTTTTGCGTATACCTCTCAGTCATGAGAACAAGGCTGTTTCCCTTCTTCCTGCAGTAAACAAAAATAGAAAAATTAATATTTCTGAAAATGAAAATTTATTACAAACTTCTTGTAAAACGCACATGGTTAACAAAAAAAACAGAGAGAAGGCTTGAATTGAACATTCTTCGTTCTGTATCTCTGTTTTTATGTTGATATGCTCAAGTTACTTGAAGAAATGACGACAACCATTAAAAATATGTCTGATTATTCAACAAATTAAGAGCCTTTCTTTTAGGATTTTTTTTTTTTTTTTAAATAATGAGTTAGAGGTCAAACCACCTAACACACTTCCAAATCTCTATATATATTATAAAGGATTTCTTCACTTTGTAGGTTTCAAACTCATGACCTCCTACATAGGAGCCATGTGCCTTTACCACTAAATCAAAGACAAGTTCTTTTCTTTTAAGAAAAATTAGCAATATAAATATTTGTAAGTCACACTGTGAGAGAGAGAGAGAGAGAGTACATACATACTGAGAAAGAGAGAGATAGAGAGTATATATAAATACTTACGTGCACTGGCTCTTGTCAGCGCAGTCGCAGTTTCCGCACTTGTCCGACATGGTTAATGGAGAAGGAAAGGAATAAGAACTGTGTTGTTTTGAACTGAGGGTTTAAGATCGCTTTGTGTGAAGAAAGATGCAAGGTCTCACCCTCCTTAAATAGCAGAGCATACAGCATAGAGTGTACACGAGTGACGCACACGCTTTGTGTGATTGGCACACGACTCAAAGGCCCTGCCTGATTGAGAATCTTATCTCCTCTAATGCATGGCCAGTGGTGGAGAGGTGTTTGTGTTGTCTATTTGATTTTTTCTATACAATGTTTCGGCAAGAGTAAATTAAGATGGCAATACTAAGTACTAACGACAGAAAAGATGTAGTGCTTATTTAATTAACATCAAATAATGAATTGCATCCATATTTCTATTTCATAGAAGGAATTGAATTTTCTTTTAGACTTTTTAAGAAAATCTTAATTATTTTTTTAAAAAAGTCGTTCCTTTAGCGGCTTTAGCTATTGCTTTTCCTATGTTTTTTTTTTCTAAAAAAACAATTAAAATTTTCAAGGCGGCAAAAATTTATTTTCCTTACTATCGCACACACAGGGTACGCTGACTAGCTAGGACCAGTATCCTCTGCAGAGTTTATGGTGCGGAGTCCTGCGGAGTGTTCAATCTGGTCCGTTCGGTTTGATCGGACGGACCAGATCATATCAGATCAGATCAGGAGAATTTTGTTTTTTTTTTCAATTCGGGCAAGATCTGATCTGGTCCGTCCGATCAAAATGAACGGACCAGATTAAAAACTCCGCAGAGGATGCGAATTCACGCTGACTAGCCAAATCCAAAAGAAAAAAAATGTATGGTCATCGATCAATGTTTTAAAATACAGTTTTGTTCATGCATGCGGAAGATCACTGCATACCGCATATGCGGTATGCGGCCGCATATGCGGATTTTAATACGGATTTATATATGCGGATTTTAAAATGAGAATTCATATATATACATATTCATATGCGTGTATTTAAATTTATTTTCACATAAACAGCATAAAATGTGTCTTATTGTATATTAAAAATACAATAAATTTTTGCATAATAATCAAACATGTTTGCTGCTTCACAATTATAATTAAATATACTTTCTGCATAAACAACAATTCTATATGCAACAATTATAAAGCCGCATAACGCATATAAAATTTGAGATTTTGAGTTGGATCAGCATAACGCATATTAAATTTTGATTCCATGTTTATTTAATTTTTTTTTGGATAAAAGGCAATCGCCCATTTCATTTCAGAAACTTTAACTTACAAACTAGTGTTCATGAGTACTATCTCATATAGAAAAGATACCCTGAGCAACAAAACTCCAAAAACCAAAATTGCCACATAACATCAAAATAACGCCAGCAAAGTATCAAACTAAAAGGAGCCATAACAGGGCTAATGCTAAGCCACACTTCGGGGCTAAGTAAAGAAACTAAGCAAGTTGTGCAAAAGAAAAGAAATAGAGGCAGTGTGTTAATCATTGGCCACCGGATCACCCCTGTCATAAACCACCAGTTGCATATCAGCAACCATTGGGGGATCATCTTCTGGGTGCCAACTTTGAAGAGGAATCGCATCAGTATCCTCAGGAATCCAGAAAGTTGTTTCAACTTGTATTTGTGGCGACACGTGACCTGTCCAATAGTGAATGAGAGAAAGAATTAGAAATATGATTTGTCTTGGAGATTTTACTGAACTAGATTGGAAGCATAAATCGTTTCTATGTTTCCATATAGTCCAGCAGACTGCACTAACAACTAATAGAAACCCTTTTTTAGCTTGAGTTGGTAAGTGAGCAGCAAAGTGAATAATATCAGAAAATTTATTCCAAGAAAAGCTGAGAAGATGGCATGCTCCCATCCAGACCCAAACCTGTTTGACAAATTTACAACGAACAAATAAATGATCCACAGTTTCAGATTGGTCACAGAATTGGCAAACCGTATTTCCTGTCCACCCTCGCTTAGTAAGTTTATCCTTGGTCAGAATTTTCTTTTTGTGAGTAAGCCACATAAAAATACGAATTTTCAAAGGTATAGGTAAGGACCACCACAGTAAAGGTTGGGATGGTATTTGACCTCGATAATTAAGCATTTTATAGAGGGACCGAACTGTAAATTTTCCAGATTTATCCCATCTCCAACTGAGTTGGTCAGTTGCATGAGTGAAAGATGTTTGACTAACTATATGCAATAGTTCTAACCAATCTCTATAAAGTATCTCAGTAAAATGTCGTCTAAATCGAATGTGCTGCCCTTGGGAGTGGATAACCTCTTGTAATGAAATGTCAGGGTTAGAGCAAATATCAAAAAGTTGTGAAAATCTAGAAGCAAGTGTACAAGATTGGTACCAAATATCAGTCCAGAATAACACTGATGTGGTGACACCTGGAGTATATGAAGTGCTAACATGCCCTAAATTGTCTAGTGCTATGACAGCTGCCCAAAATTCAGAATATGAAATCCTAGCTGAACCAGAGTAATAGTTGGCTTGTATAATATGTTTCCAAGCACTTTGATAATTAGGATCATGGAACTTCCACCACCATCGCATCATTAAAGAAATGTTCATTTGCTTTAAATCGAGAATCCCCAACCCACCAAATTCTTTGGCGAAACAAGATATTTCCCAAGATATTAAGGAATATTTCCTCTTGGTGGGACTAGCACCTTGCCACAGAAATCGGCGTCTAATTTTATCTATAGAGTGAATAACATGAACCGGGATCTTAAGTACAGACAATGTATATAATGGGACTGCAGAGAGTACAGAGTTCAAAAGGGTCAAGCGTCCACCCAAAGAAAGTAAACTGCCCTTCCAGTTTTGTAATTTCTTTTCAATTTTATCAATAAGGAACATCCAATCAGTTTTGATCATTTTATGTGTATGCAAAGGTAAGCCAAGATATTGTAATGGGAATTGAGCAGATGTACAACGAAAGAACTGAGCTAAAATATCGATCTCATCAGTATTGATAGGATACATAGCAGTTTTAGAGTAATTCATTTTGATCCCTGATAGGGCTTCAAAAGCCAAGAGTATCCACCACGCTTTCTCAATATTTGCGGCATCTGCCTTGAGAAAGATAATTGTGTCATCGGCATAATGACAATTAGTCACGGAATGATTATCTAATAACGGAGGACCTAAGCCCTGAATAATCCCATGGGATCGCCCTTTGTGAAAAATCTTACTTAGAGAATCAGCCGCTAGAATATAAAGATATGGAGAGAGAGGATCACCCTGTCGTACCCCGCGTTTGCAATAAAAATAAGGGGTAAGTTCACCATTAATATTGACACAAGATTGAGAGCTAGTAAGCCATTCTTGTATCCAAGTAATCCATTTACGACCAAAACCTCTACTATGAAGTATATGTATCAAATATTGCCAATTAATCTTATCGTATGCTTTTTCAAAATCGACTTTGATCACTACACCCTTTTCATTAGTAACCTGGCAGTGATGAATAACCTCTTGACTCAAAACAACATTATCTAGAATAAACCTATTTTTAATAAACGCAGTCTGACTAGGATCTATGATTCGATGCATGATAGATTCTAACCCATGTTTATTTAATTTTGCACCCGTATATCAGCATATGCAGTCCACATATGCGGTCGCATATTCAAAACCACATGAGAGAGACTGCATGACGTTCTGAGCATGACTGCCAATTACGTAGGCATATGCGGTACAAGCAGCCGCATTTTAAAACACTCCATTCGATCGACTCTCACAAATTTCCATGTGAGAGTATGCGGGTTGCAAAATGGAGAAGTCTCAGTATTATAGGCTTTCTTTTATTGAAGGACGACAGGGGCAAAGTGATTCAAGCAAAGAAAGAGCGATTTGCAAAAGAAGGGCGATCAGCGACGTAGGAGATTGATCGGGCAGAGGCAGGCAGAGCGTGCGGGAGATTGTCAAAATATTTTTCATCCAACAACATGCATGTCTACAATCTTTTTCTATATATATTTTAAAATAAAAATTAAATTAGTTTCAAAATATATTATCAAGATTGTCAAAATATTAATTGTGAAGGAATCCCAAACCTTCTTTGTTAATAAGTCCAACTGATGTTAAACGTAGGTTCTTCTCTTGTTTTTTTTTTCTTTGTTTTTTTTTTAATGAATATTTTTTTTTTGATGAAACAGTTTCATGGAATTGAAAGACTGCAATATCAATTCTAGCAAAGGAAACAAACAGAGTACGTTGGGCTTTTGTTGTAGAGTGGGACTAAAATTATCCATTGACAATAAATTTGGTTCTTCTCTGAAGTAATTATCACATGAAAATAGCAGCCCTCTTGAACCATTTCATGCGACTCATTTTCATTTTTCCATCACGTAATTAATGAAATATTGTTCCTTTTATATATAAGGATTTAGATCAGCTGAAATCCGAGATCCATGAACAGTAACCCTGAAATCCCTGAAATCCAAGATTCAGTCGTCCAACTTTTTCTGTACGCGTATCTCGAAACAGCTGGTTTTTCTGTGTATGCATCTCGGAACAATTCAATGGCTGGATTCGAAATTTCAGGTATTTCAGAGTTACTGTTGATGATCTCGAATTTCAGCAGATTTGGATCCAGGGTTACTATTGATGTATAGAATTTAAAATACTACTGAAACTTGCTTTCTATTTTTATTGTAAATTTCGCTGGAGGTCACTAAATTTTATCTTTTGTCACGAATTGGTCACTCAAATTTGATTTGTCTCTCTATAGTCACTAAACTTTTAATTTGTCTCAATCAATTCATTATATAACTTTTTCATCCAAAATATTAACAGAATATGCTCATTCCGTCCAAAATTTAAACGGAAAATGATTATTCCGTCCAAAATACTAACGGAAAAGTTATATTTTATTAATTTTTTGGATGAAAAAGTTATAGGTGACTTAATTGGGGCAAATTAAAAGTTCAGTGGTTATGGAGAGACAAAATCAAATTTGAGTGACCAATTCGTGACAGAAGACAGAATTCAGTGACCTCTGTCGAAATTTACCCTTATTTTTCGAAAGAAATTGAAAAATATGTTTACTGTTCAAAATATTTATGAAATGAAATCCAATCTAAAACTTTATTTCATTCTATTATAATTCTTGGCTTTGCCACTACTTTCTAAGTTTCTCCATCCATACTGGTACTGAAGATTCCTCCTACATGCAATTTTTTTTTTAATGAAAACGACATTTAACTCAAATTGAAATATTTCATGGTAAAATTTTATCTTCTATATATTTATTAACTTGTGGCTGCACTTAAATTGTTTTTGACATGTGAAGCAATATCTGTGGTTAACAAGCCTTGAAATAAAAATGCTCAAAAATATTATTTTAATCCATATATTCTGTTTAAAATGTAGATTCTTCCTGTCTGTTAAAAAGAAAATCAACATACTGAAACCCAAAAAAGTATGATCTGACCTTGAAAACAAAGACATGAAGAAGCAAACACTATGAAATATTTTATTCATTTTTGTTAATTGTTAGTGCTCCAACTATCAGGAAAGATATATTCGCCGAAATTTGATGATAAGTGAATATCATTTTCTCCACAAATGAATTTGAATCTGCCTTTTCAACGCACCAAAAGATGATACAGCAAAAGTAATATAACGACAAAGTTGCTTTATGCTTAACATTCCCTTAAAATTTCTTTTCTTTCAAGTTTTGGTTCGTTGATTTCAAATTTAAAAAGATAATATAAAAAAATCCTTTGTGAATTGTTAAATTTCTAACTTCTCTTAGGTGTGTTTGGTTGTAGACTAAAACTAAGGTGGGTTAAGTTGGTTATTCCAACTTAGGCCGGTTTAAATTATTTATGCTTGATTATGCCTAAAGTTATAAGGAGAGATAGGTGAAATGGTTGAAGGTGAATGATAGTGGGCTCCAGTGGCTTAAAATTGAAGAAAAATTTAAGGCACCTCCTGAGGTGGTTTAATTTAGGCATGTTTAAGCTGGACTAAATTTAAGTTATTCCATGTTAGGCCAATCAATTTAAATCGCATTTGGTGGAATAACAGTGACCTAAAACCTGTAGTTCACCTTTAGTCCACAACCAAACATGGTGTTAGGCCGTAAGTTCCGGTTTAGTGCAAGAGTATGTCTTGAGATTATATTGAATATGTATCTCCAATTAACAAAGAATTGTATTGACCATGTTCATTAATCATAAGGTACCAAAAGAAATTTTTATGGAATAATGAATAAGTAGGGGTGAAAACGGTATGGATAATATCTGATCCGTATTCAAAAAATTAGATGTGGATATATGATATCTGAATATCCGTGTGGATATGGATACTATATGGTTTTATGTTTCAATTATCCGTATCCGAATATTAGATATATATCATATATTTTAATATATATATTATGAAAAAATATTGTTATTTACCATTAAAATTAGATAAATATTATGAACTTTGATATTTTTTAATTTTATTTTAATAAATATCCGATCCGATCCATATCCGTATCTGTATTCGGCTGACATCTGATCTGTATCTGTATCCAGAAATTAAAAAAAATATGAATATAGTTTTACCACTATCCGCTCCATATTTGCTCCATTTTCACCCCCTATGAATAAGCATCCGATACCTACAAAATAAGGAAAGCAAAAAATTGTTGCTTGATCTACTATCCTACTAAAAAGATCTTTCTTGAAAAAATTGGAACTTGCTTTATATCCTGTGAACCTCATCTCTTTTGGTTTTCTTATTCTACTTTTCTTCCTCCATCTCCTGGATTTTACTGCTATCTTTCACACACTTCTTTCTCTGTCAAACAAGCATCTCCCACTCAAAACAGAAAAATACAAGGAGAAATTCTCAATCAGAAAAAAAGCGGGCGGTGCTTATCACTGTCAGGTAGCTGTTTGGGATAAGGGTTGTGACATGCACCATAAAAATAAAGGCCCATTTTTAAAAGGCCCAATTTCTTTTTTATAAAGGTAAGTTGTCAAATGGCCCACTAACAATTGTATTAATAAAGATATTGAGCTTTTTCAAAAAGGCCCAATTTCATATAACCCGTATTAGATGGGCTGAATTTAAGCCCAAAACTAATGTTCAGAAGGTAAATCAGAAATAAGCCTACATCAGTTGTGAGTTAAAGCCGAAGAAAAGCCGATTAGAAGAAAAACAAATTTATTTAAAAAAAAACAGAGAAAAAGTTAAAAGAAGGGAAGTTCGGCCCATTTAAATTGGTTTTTGTAAAGAATTTGATTTGATCAAATACTTGGACATAAAAGTGCCCGAGATTTTTATTTTTACCCAAAAACAAATTTATTTTAATATAATTAACCAAGTTTCTGAAAAAATTATATTTGTACCCAAACCGTAAATATTATTTACGGTTTGAATTAAGAATTCAAACCGTACAGAATATTTACGGTTTGAAATTGGTTTTTTTTTTTTTTTTTTAGAGAAAAATAGCTAAAATGCTGAAATGAAATATAACACAAAAAAATCGAATTATTTTTTTAAATATTTGTTAGAAAATACGCTACGAATAGGGCCGATTTTGTGCTAAAATACGGTAAATTACAATAATTATGCTAAAATACGGTAAATTTACTAAAATGCTGAAATTACAATAATTATGTAGAATTATGCTAGAATACACTAAATTACGCAAAATTATGTATGAATAGGGATGATATCTTCACTGAGAAAGCGAAAAACGATGACGAAACTTCAAACGGTCATAAAACGGCACTCGAGTGTCCGATTTTAGCAAATGACCACTTTTCGGAAAGCTTGTGAAAATGCCCATGCATCGAACCGGCTATGCTAGATTTCCAAATTCAGAATCACCAAAAAACAAAGGGAAGAGCCTCAAAACTTCAGTTGAAGTTTCCAATTAAGATTTTCATTTCTATTCTCCAATCTACATAGCTCAGTAAATTAGTTATACAATGAACTTGTAGAATACCAATTTTTATTATTTTTTGGAATTTTTTTACTATTTTTTATGATTTATGAAAGATGGCACAAAATCGGCCCTATTCATACGTAATTTAGCGTAATTTACCGTATTTTAGCATAATTCTACATAATTATTGTAATTTCAGCATTTTAGTAAATTTACCGTATTTTAGCATAATTATTGTAATTTACCGTATATTAGCACAAAATCGGCCCTATTCGTAGCGTATTTTCTAACAAATATTTAAAAAAATAATTCGATTTTTTTGTGTTATATTTCATTTCAGCATTTTAGCTATTTTTCTCTAAAAAAAAAAAAATAATAAAAAATAAGAATTGAAACCGTATATATTATTTACGGTTTGAATTCTTAATTCAAACCGTAAAATTATTTACGGTTTGGGTACAAATATAATTTTTTCAGAAACTTGATTAATTATATTAAAATAAATTTGTTTTTGGGTAAAACTAAAAATCTCGGTAAAAGCGCCGTGCGTCAGCCACCTTTCATTTAAAGAAATAGTCAATTTCATTATGGTTTCCCAATATTTTAAAAGAATGGGCATCAATAGAAATCGTAGAGAAGTACGAGAGAGAATTATTTTTACAGTGTTAAAAACTTACAATAGAACATTTTATCAAACACAAAAGTACCCCAAAAGGAGTAGTTTTTTAATCTTTGGGGTAATTTTGAGAGGGAAATTTGTCTGAAAATATTTTTGTTTTGTACTCTATTCTGTTATAACCTTATTTAATTTGGTAATCCTTGGAACATTTTACAAAACTATGATGTAAATTATTTGCATCTTTTGACTCTTTGAGCCTACTCAATTTGAAAATTTCTGGACTTTTATACATTAATAGGTGTGGATCTGTCCCTCACCATACCAACAAAGCATTGAATTTTCTGTTAAAATTGCCTTCTTACGTCATTGGAACAGCGCCTTTAAGAAGATATCAGAATTATTTGTAAAAAAATTGATGAAAAAAATATTTTCTAATTAAGAAAGTATATGGAGGCATTCATTTAGTATAAAGTCAAACGGTAAAAAAATATGAAAATAAATGTATTAAAATTAACTTATAAATCTTTATTTTTTGACCACTTGAATTTATACTAAATGAATTCAAAAAATTATAATCTTTGCATGTAAATACATCATGTCACTCGTGAATTAAATCGGTTTTAACGGTTTGGATTGTCGCTAAAGTATATCCAATAGATTTTTCAAGGAGTACCCGATATGTCACTATGTTACAGGTAGCACACTAGCCTTATTCATTTTATTTGATGAGGGGGAATAATAATTCTTTTTTTATAAAATTTAAAAATTTTAAATGATAGAAATGAAAATTTTCAATTTATAAAGGGACTAAGCCGATTAGCCCACTTCCCCTCTTCCGCGGAACGGACTCTGCTGTTTTTCTCTAAGAAAAGCAGGGTCCTGCTTTTCCGATCCCAACCATTCAAATTCGTTAAGATTTGTGCATGAAAAAGTTTCTTTATCGAGATACGCGAATGAAAAATTTTGAATAGTTGGGATCGGAAAAGCAGGATCCTGCTTTTCTTAGAGAAAAGCAGCAGAGTCGGATCCCTCTCCGCCCCTGACCACAGCATAATGAAAACCATTTGTTGAGTGAAAATTAATACGATTATGAGCATGTAATTAATATACGCAATTATTCAAGAATTATTTTAAAGTGATTCCATGGTCAATATTATGACCACTTGGTATGGTAGCTAGTGTTGTCGTTTCCTGACAACTTGTGATTACGAAATGATGATCGGGCCCAATAAATTTTAAAAAATCCCCTCATTCAAAAAGTTATGTTGTTATATATACACTAAACAGTTTGGTCATGTTCATCGATTACGTATATATGGACCCATTTATATGAAACGTCTCAGTACTTATAACTATACACTACAGGTAGTTTTAACTATATACTATATAACAACATAAAAAAAAAAACTTGAAATCAATTTGACATCTAATCTACTCTTCACAATCTTTACCCGACCCGACATGCATGTCATATTCATATATAGCGCCATAACGTGGCTTTGAGAAACATGTGAGCGTGTCTAGCAGTGGTTTAATTTAAACCATCTGTACAACATATGCATTCTCTCATATGTCACGTGTACGTCGCAACCTAAAAAGGTGCATGCATCAATCAAATATAACCATCAACCATGAACCTGCGTGGTCGCATGGACTGTAGCCTCTGTAGGATCCAAGCAAAAGAAGAAAAAAAATGTCATTTTCTTGATCTTGATCAAACACATGCATGCATCTCATATATATGTACGTAAAACTGTTCAATTATATTAGTATCATGAAATTTCGGGTCAACGTCGTTGCTACTGCTCAAAAAGTTCCAGCAGTCTTCTGTAAATCTCGCTGGAATTTTTAGTATAAAGAAATTTGATGATGTAAAAAAACACAAGTGTGGATTGATCTCTTTTGATTATGAGATTTTTTCCACAGTTTGGTTTCAGAAATATGTATTTGGTGGAATCGTATCTTTAATGTGATTCTATCTATTTTTCAAAGAATTTAATTTTAAGTTTATAAGAAAAACTCTGCGATAACTATACCAGAATACTCACTTTGCTTGCAGTAGAATCTCTAAAGGATGTCTATCAGAATCGTCCCATATTGATTCAAACATTACGAAAAAAATTCAAATATATTACCACATCGTCGACTTCAAACTAATTTTTCAATAAATGGTTTGAATCTTGTTGAAATACAATTTAGATGAAAAATCACCACTAATACTACAAAAAAGGCAACTATACATGGTTCTAAAAACTAATGACACACGGTCCGTCACCGTATGTGATATGAAAAGATCAATACATTGTACATGGTTCGTGTCAATATATATAGTACTAACATATATGGTTCCTACAAGTGAACCGTGTCAGATATTGAAACAAAGGTACTAAAACAAGTGATTTATACATGATCATAGTAACCGTGTATAATAACTAGGGTTATATACACGCTCTCCACAAAAGATCCGTGTATGATTTTTGAAAACCATACCTGGCTGGTTAATACAAACCGTGTATGCTACTCTATGTACACGATTTGTGTATAAGAACTGTGTATGATTTTTATTTTATTTTAAATTTGATTTATAATTGGCTAGCATCCATATTTGTTAGTCATTTAACATCTTTATTCTTATATTAAGCACGTACACGTAGATTAACCACATGTACTCCACATACCAAATTGTATCATCTTTCTGATTGGTCATAATTTATTTCTATTTTTGAAATGTCATTTACAGAATTTTTTAATTGATTGGTCATGTCTTCATTTCTTTCTATTTTTTTAATATCATTTACGGAATATTATTTATCATTTTATTTGAGATTTTTTATGAAAATATGAAGATAAAAAAGATATGTCATTTAATATGTTATTTAAGGAATGTTATTTACGTGTAGATGTCATTTAAGAAATGTTATTTGTCATTTAGTCTAATTTTTTAATGAAAATATGTCATTTTGTATGAGATTGTTTTTGTTCTTTTATAATATGTTCCCGTTGCAATGCACAAGCACGATACTAGACAATATTATACATCTATAATTCAAGAAGTATTGAACATGTACAATATACTGAAAACAATAATATTTATTTAACATTCAACATACAGAATGTCAGAAACAATTAATATATTCCACATTTATTAACATACACATACATTTGTAGTTGGACAAAATTACGACATACATATGCAGGTGGTCTGCTTGCCATTTCAATTCTACCATAAATCAAGAATACCATATGCATGCATTGACTTCAAAAATGTGGAGGGGCCGGTGGAAAGTCCATGGTGTTCGCTCATTATAATCAAGTAAGGATAATCAAATTTGTATTCACGGGATACACATATTCTAAAATATATGCAGTTTGAAGATTTGAATAAAACGTGCGGTTTCTAAAATATTAACCGTGTATGGAGGTGTTTAAGCGTACACGGTTCATTAAAAATAAAAATGTGTACAAATATAGGTGCCTTTAGTACACTGTTTAATTTTAATTGACTATGTGTGTGTATGATTGAGTTCATTTTCACGCGAGTGTCTCCTCTCTTTACACAGTTAATTTGAATTTTTATCGCATTAGTGTATAATATGTCGTGTATGATTAATGTTTTGCAGTGCTAAGAGATAAATAGGAATTCTGAAGTTTCTCCTTTACTTGATTTGTTGTTTTGTTGGTCAGAATGATCGTGTCAAAAGTATCACCACACAAGTTTATTGCCGAATCCTAAAAAGGATCTCTGTATCAATGATTGGCAGTCATAAAAAAAAGTATCACTGTATTAGTGGTTGGTAAATCGTCAAAAGTATCGCTGTATTCAGTGATTCATTGGCAAATTTAATAGCAGATTAATTACTTGTAGTTGCAACACACACCACCTATTATTGTGGTCGTCGTCATAGGGGCATAGCATAATGATTCAGCATGAAATTACACAGAGAAAGAAAATATTAGCTGGTTCCTTGGTTTTCTTTAATATTGATTTCCATTTGTCACCATATGGTAATGAACAAACAAATAGGTGTTATTTGTGAGGAATTCAAAGTAGGTCCAATGCCCATAGGATCTATTTTGGTTGGATGGGTGTGATGACCATCCGATTTGCATTGAGATTCATGTCCTCCGCATCATAATCTGTGCGAGTCTGTATCAATTTCCGTGCATGCAGATCTTAATGCTAATTGTACAGTCTTAGAGCTAATTGAACTAAAGAGTAGGTTCGATGTCCATCAGACCTACTCCAATCTTGTAGGTGAGACTGCATCTTTGGCTACGAGTCTATGACCGTATAAAAATAAAATAATAAAATAATGTTCCTTCCTAGGCATGTAACAACAAGCTCCAATTCATTTGAAAAATAGTTATCATACATTTACGAGAAGGCTCGTTCAATATACCGTGCAAAAGTACATGATAGCAGCATAGTGACAAATGAATTATTCGAGTTCGGTTCGGCGAGGTCAAAAATTCGAGATTCGGAAATAATTCGGATATAAATTGATAATAATTCGGAATTATCCGGATCATATATCTCAGTTCTACAAAGAAACAAAAAAAAATATTCTGAAAAAAATCGCGAATAATTC
Source organism: Carex kokanica (assembly GCA_025461125.1). Classification (NCBI taxonomy): domain Eukaryota; kingdom Viridiplantae; phylum Streptophyta; class Magnoliopsida; order Poales; family Cyperaceae; genus Carex; species Carex kokanica. The sequence goes on from JAJGRX010000994.1 coordinate 277,275, forward strand.
ACGAATCTTGTGACTATGGATAGCAGAAGAGCACTCGTCAATGATATTTCTTCATTTTGCCAAGAACTCATAAAGAATATATAATTTGCATTAACGTTAAAAGATAAAAGGTTACTGAACAAAGTTTAACAATTAGCATTTATAAATTTATATTTGTATTAAGATAAATATCTAATAAAAAATTTACCAAAAAAAAAAAATCCTCGTATTATTTAATTATGTCATGTGTCAAGTTTGGTTATCTCAACTCTATTTACAATATATCTATATATAATTAGCTAGATATAGATTAATTAAGAGTAAAATAAAAGTAGATAAAGTTGATCTAGATGAATTTCAAGTAACCGTAGAGTAAGGATCTGACTCTGCTGCTTTTATGAGAGAAAAACATGGTTATGTTTTTTCGGATCCAACTATTCAAATTCGTTGAGATTTGTGCATGAAAAAATGTCTTTAATGAGATACGCGAATGGAAAATTTTGAATGGTTGGATCCGCAAACACAGAACCCTGCTTTTTTCTCATAAAAGCAGCAGAGTCCATTCCGTAGAGTAAAGCTTCCGTATTTTCATTTTAGTTTTTTTTTTTTTTTCCAAACTGTTGGTTTCCCTGATTGATGGATATATTATAATTTTTGTTTGTTAAAACTTGACAAAGAGTGCCAAGATGTAAATTAGAATATGTTAAAACTTGAACTTAGAAGTACCAAATCTAATAAAAATACTAAAAGAAATATATTATTCTAATTTTGTTCCAAAATAATGCTCTTCTCCATCTCCCTTCCTGGTCCCAATTTGCCTTTTTAAGTCAAATCAACTTATTATCATTAAGGTGCACAGTGTACTGTTTGTCTCTTTTATCTAAGAAAAAAAAAAAACAAGACTTAATAGGTGATATAAAGTCGCATAACGGCCGTACCATTTCGGACTCCTAACTTCAATATATAAAAAGAGACAGCATCTACACTTCCTTGTTGCCCCTATTATATTGTGGGCCCCAATCATCTGCAATTTGATACAATCATTAGGGTATAGAATCAGTGGTCCGGATCCCCTGAAGTAACTCAATTTTTGGGGTTTGGATCGGGACCGTCCGAATTGTATCCGTTGCTCGAGATCGCTTCGGAATTCGAATATGTCTCTCGGGATGCATGCACTCCACTTTAGTTGAATGATCATGGATTCGAATCGGACGGTCCCAATTCAAAACCCAATTTTTGGGTTACTTCACTGGATCTGAATTCATAGAATCATTTCATCTATCCCGATCTGTCCAATCCGATCGATCTAATTAACACAATCACAATTAATGAATTTAAATTTATTTGGTAAGATATGAAGTGTAATTTTAATTAACCCATCAAATACATAATGGTTATAGATTTAAAAAAATATGTCAGTAAAAGTCCGATTTAACCGTATAATATAATTAATTTTGTATCTCACATTATTTTATAAAAGACCTCTAAATTGTATTTTTAATCAACACAATTTAATAAAAAAAATTCTTATGAATAGTTAAAGTTGTCTATCTTTATTTTTTTTTTAAGATCTTGCAGATGCTTTTTTTTTTGTGAGGAGTATATCTATCTTTTATTTTGTTAATATTTCATTAAATCACTGTTATATTTATAGTGTTTTAAATAAATGACGTTCTTATTATTATTAAAATTGTTGTGTTGGATTATATAGAAAACTAGTGCTAGAATATTATTTTTTCTTTATTAAGAACCTCATTAATGATATCATTCGTTGGGTTTTTGTTATATTTATATTTCTTAGTTATTAATAATTAATTATTATTTTATGTATGTCATCTGTGCGCCTAAAAAAATCAAATTATAACAGATTCAACCAATTTTTCTTATAAACCATAGTTAAAAAAAAAAATTACGGAACCAACACGATTACTTTTTTTTTTACAAAAATTATAAGAACCGAAATGTCATTTCGGTCCGAAATTTTTTTTTATTCTGGACCAAAATGGCATTTCGGTCTGTCCCCATTTTGGATTTTCTGCGGCGGCTCATATGAAAACTTGTGAAACCAGTACCACAAAAAATCCAAAAATGAGACAGGACCGAAATGTCATTTCGGTCCGGAATAAAAAATATTTCGGTTCTTATGATTTTTGTAAAAAACAAAAAAAAAGTAATCATGTTGGTTTCGTAAAAAACAAAATTTTAATTATGGTTTATAAAAAAAAAATTCAGATTCAACATGTTATAATTATGATGATTGATTATGGATTGAATGTATCACAATCCGACAATTAAAAATCAAATTAAAAGCATACACAAAATTAAATGAAACCAACATTTGTACGCTCCTAGGTCCTAGCAATTATCATGGCCCCTTCCAAACTATAACGAAGTACTAATTTTCATGATCCCAATAAATGATATTTCTTCTGTTATTTTCACTCTTTTAAATTATCTCAATCTTCAACCATTTTTGCATTAATTTGGCAAATTGTCAGATATTTTGCAGATGCAAAGAGCAGCTTTTTTTTTAATCCAGAAAACTTAAATTATAGTTTTGTGTAAAATATTTTTGTTTTAAACATATTCCAGTAAGATTCTTTTTATAGGTTTCTACCTTTTTCTAGAAATATAAAAGGAATCTCTAATCAATCTTTGATAGAGCCACGTAAAATGAAAATATTTTTTTTTAATATTTTTCCGAGAAGGAATTCATTTACAACATTCTATAGTTACAACATGTTACAATATAATTTTTCAAAGTCTAAACAGTTGATCCAAACCATTAAACATGATATTTATAAAAAAAAAATGTGCTTGGAGATCAAATTTTACATTTTCTTTTTGAATTTTTTTTACTATTTATTAAAATGGATAAAAAATTTCATGATCTGAAAACAACAGTTTTATAAAGTACTTCATAAATAGTAAAAAATTCAAAAAAAATATAAGTGGATCCTTCCTTTATTTTCCAGTTTCTAATTTCTAATTCAATTCTTATGTCATGTTTGAGATAGGGGTGGCAACGAGCTGCTAAAGAGCAAGCTAGGTCTCACTCGTAATCAGTTTGTTTGTGGATCAAGCTAAGCGAGCGAGTTTGAATTTTAGGTCCCAAGTTGAAATTGCTGCTTAAGACTGACTCGTGGCTTGTCCAAGTGAGCCGAACTGGCTCATTACCAGCTTGGCAGATTCATAAGTTTATATATTTTCTTTCCTGCTATATCTTAAATTTTCATAGCACATCTTATCAATTATGACTAAAACAAAATAATATCTATATACCTAATTACTGAGGAATCAAGTGCAACTAAGCAAATCAACTACCATAAATTAAGTTTGTAGTTAAATTCACACATACCAAAATATCATATCCCTAAATTCATACAAAAATAGTTCACAAAATAAATTCATGCATACCAAATCAAACAATTTCATACAAATTAACTTAGTTACTTATAATTAATTCACACATATTCTATACAAAATTACCAATCAACTTAAACACAATCCAAAGTGTAATTACCATAACACTGGCTATAACTTCCATAGACCATAGTATCCCCCAACCTGAAGTGAACGGATCCAATTAAAATATTAAACTACGTATATTAAATAGCTTGTTAATGACCGAGCCAGGCCAAACTCAAACTCATTAATTATGGCTCAAGTCTGTGGCAAACGAGCTAGTTTTAGCTCCGTCCTAACGAACGAGTTGTTACCGGTCAAGTCACGGACTGATACCAGGGGCGGAACTAGAAATTCAATGATGGGGGTGCTAAAATTTAAAATGAACAATATATGTTGTTGGTGGGAATTGAACTCTAGTTCTCTACAATTACAAAGTAAACTCTAACCACTAGACTACAAATAAACATGTGATATTTCATTAGAGGGGGCTGCACTATATAAAAAGTTCTAAAAAAAAGTAAAATTTAATTAAATTTCAATATACATAACTAAAATATTAAAATTATAGGGTGACTTAGCACTCGTACGGGTGAATGTAGATCCGCCCCTGACTGATACCAAGCGGGTTACGAGCTTTTTTGCCAGCCCTTGTTTGAGATAGTAGATTTTTTGACTTTGTACTGATTTATTATTTTTTAACGCAAATCGTGATAACTTCACTGACTTTTTCTAAATCTTAAAAAAAAAAACTTTATTCAAATTAATTCATGTTTATTTTGCCGGAATCCCGAATGAATTTCAATGAATTTCAAGGAATTGTAGTACTCCAAATTGCATATGATCTAAATACCTGGGCAAAATTGTCTCGTTGCATTTGGCACCACCGCACGACTAGACAATAGTTGCCTGGCTTGTCCAGCCTTGTCCTGTCATGAATGCAACAGGAGAGTAAATTTTCGAACAACTTTTATCATGCATTTCTAAACTCTTTATTCTTTAATTCTGATTAAATTCAGATGTTAGAATTTATTGAACTGATTATTTTAATCAAGTCAGATTTTGCCGAGATTTTTATTAATACCCTAAAAAAAAAAATATATATTAAAAATGCCCTCAGTTTTAAAAAAAATTTAAAAATGCCCTAACCGCCCCATAATGGGGCGGTCCACTTATGGCAGAAAACCGCCCTATTTCTGGGCGGTCCACCTCTTCCAGAAAACCGCCCAGAGATGGGGCGGTTCAGTGTTTTTTTTTTTTTTTTTTTTCAGATTTTATATATTTTTATAAGGAAATGTATATTGATGTATATATATTTTAAGATGTATATATTGTTTAGATATATTTTTCTTTTTTAAGATATATATTGTTAAGATATATATATTGTTAAGATGTATATATTTTTAATGATTTAAGATGTATATATTTTTAAGACGTAGGTATTTTTATTGTTGTTTGTACTAATTATTAATGATTTATGTTGTCAATCTGTGCATATTTAATTGCGTTATGAAAATAACAAAACTGAAGCATATAAAATAGTTACAAACTACGAATTAAATAAGTTCACAAACTCATCGACGACGACCGAACAAATTTAGAAATCGACGAGTTCTGGATCTGCTTCCAGTCTGTTGTGCGACACTACTACCGCTACCGGATGCCTCTGCATGACTACTACCGCTACCGGTGGCCTCAGCAACAACTCTAGCATTTTCTCTTTCGTTGGCTTCGTTGATGGCATCTGCATTCCAGTTCACCAAAAATGATATGTTATTGAAATCGTAAAAAATAAAATGAATTATAAAATACAAAATGAAATGTACCTGCTCGCTGCCTGTCACAGGTTGAACGGCGAGCCTGATGTCCCATTCGCCTACCCTGCATCTCATCCATTGTCATTACAGCACGCTTGTGGGGCCTTCTCCCTTTCCTGATATAAAAAGAAGTTAAATAACTATATTAAAAAGATGGTCAGTGCATATACAAAGTATTCTCCCTTACCTGATCTTCTTGGGTGGGTTGAGTTCATCCCCAACGTAGGCTGGCCAAGCATGCTGGTTGGGATAAGGATGGAAGGATGCACCCCAAGTACTCGCAAGGTAATCGGTACGGTACATGTCAGCGACAAAATCATCCTCACGGAAGTTTCTCACTCGGCACACCGCCATAACATGAGAACAAGGTAGGTGAGCTAGTTGGATTCCTTGGCATGTACATGTTACAGTATTGTCCACTCCGATAATGACAACATACTTGTATGGTCTTTTAATAAACTCCATAGTCCCATCTGCTCTACGGCTGGTTGGAACATACTCATTCGGAGAGTGCACTTCGAATTCCAAGGTGCGATCTCCATACGGGACAACAGTCATAACTGAACCCTTCTCCCTATGTTTACGTAGTTTGCCCTCCACCCTTGTTGAAAATGCCTGGTTCCTGAAGAGTAATTCTCGTGCTTTAACACGCCGGTCAACGAACCATGCATTTAGCTTGTAGAAAGTGTCCTCCACAATGGCTGCCACGGGCAACATTCGGCTCTGCTTGAAAACAACATTCAAGGACTCGGACCCATTTGTCGTCATTATTCCCCATCTCCAACCTCCATCTTTTGCTTGAAATATTTTCTCATATGCGGGTGCTTCTTGCAGATCTCTCGGATTATTTTTCCCCACCTTGAGTAAGTACGAATTTGCCTTCGGACAGTACTACACAGAAATAAATTTTCAGATTAGAAAAATATAAGTAAATAGTTTATTAAAATTTCATCTAAAATATACATACCTTGGCAAACTCTTTGAACATCTCTTCCAGCCTCCTCGGCTTCTTCCTTCTGCATCCAATTTTAAATGTATCTGCAACCCATTGGTCGTTCCCGACATGCTTGTGGAGGTTCTCTGCAACGTGCTGCATACACAGCCTGTGCACACATTCGCCGTGAGCTGTCGACCACCCGAAATCTGTTCGATCAAAGACATACTTGATTCCTTTGTGCTGGTCTGATATGACGCAGAAGAACCTGTTCCCAACCACCTCTCTTCGCAAGAAACTCATGAAAAAACCCCAATTTTCACCGTCCTCCTTCTCGACAATTGCAAATGCCAAAGGCAACAACTGGTTCTCGGCATCATATGCACATGCTATCAACAGTCTCCCCTCGTAACGGCCAGACAAGAAGCATGCATCTATACTGATAATAGGTCTAATATATGGCACAGCTTGAATGCACGGACCAAACGCCCATGCTATGGCCTTGAACTGCATCGCGCCGCGCTTCTCAGGATCGGGGACATTCCAACATTCAAACTTTGTGCCGGGATTTGTACTTGATATGGCATGGAGCAGTGGTGCAAGCAAGTTGTATGAACCCTTCCAACTACCGAACAATCTGCAAATCGCAAGTTCACGCCCTCTCCACAACCTGTTGTACTTTGGGATTACATGGTCGTAAGCGTGTCTCACCGCTCTACCGACCTCCTTAAGGCTGATCGACGGGTCGTCCTTAACATCCCTCTCAATTACATCGGCAATAAGTGATGCCGTAAGTTGTGCATGGTCTGTCCTTGACGACGCAGACTTGCATGTATGAGGTGGTTCACATTTCTTAATGATCCATGCGTCCCCTTTACCCACAGGGGTTGCATACAGTCGGAACTCGCATCGCGGTGAGTCTTTGCAAACAACAACTAACCTTTTTCGATCTCGCTTTTGTATTGTGCACTCCTAGTTGCCGTGAATATGAGTTTCTTGGACTTTCTTCACAAGTTCCTCTATGTTGGTATAAACCTGATTCGGAGCAAGTTCTGTGTTGTAAACGACACGCTTCCCAAAATAACTTATGTCTGCTTCTTCAAAAGCAGTAGTATCGTTGAATGTGCCTACCGGATGTCTGTCTGTCCGACCTCTAATAGGAAATCTGTCATGGCTGGGTGCATAATCTCCATCACCGTCTGATAATGCATCAGAATTCCACTCCCCGTCCCAACTATCACCCGAGTTAATTTCATGTTCCGGTATGGCATCAACCCCTTCAGCCTCCAACATAGCATCTCTCCGGGGAACAATAATAGGTACAATTATAGGTACGGACGGTGGTACAGCAGGAAATCTGGCATGGATTACGGGTTGAATAGGAGGCGGCGGCGGTGGTGGTGGTAGGTCGGTGGTATAATCAGTGGTGTAATCAGTGGTGTACTCAGTGGTGTAATCAGCGGAGTGCTGCTGCACCGGGTGTTCAAACCCCGAGTTGTCATAACCCGAGTGTTCAAAACCCGAGTGCTGCTGCACCGGGCTATCATGACCTGTATTGTCCGTAGAAGGTCCAACCCCGGACCGACGCAGGACCTTTCTGGAATATAACTCCATTATCGGGGTACCCGCAGATTGAAAAGTATTATAAACACATCTCCAACCATCCTCATCTGTTATTGGATACTTTACATAGTAAGGTCTATCCCTCCCTGTGTCAACCCGAGTAACTAAATCTATGTCATACCGGTTGTTGTTTACACCAATCCTTTCGAATACATTTTTCTTAAGTTCCATAAATGAGGTGTTTTCGTTAACCTCAAAGCCGTGGGTTGGATCTTTCGTGTAATATACTCCCTCCACACCCACCACGAACTTCCCGCCCATATGCAGTGTAACCAACATTTTGATAGCTACATTAATAAACAATATGCATTAATCTACAGTAATCTGCAGTAATCAACAGTAATCTACAGTAATCTACAGTAATCAACAGTAATCAACAGTAATCAACAGTAATCTACAGTAATCTACAGTAATCTACAGTAATCTACAGTAATCTACAGTAATCAACAGTAAGCTACAGTAATCTACAGTATCTACAGTAATCTACAGTAATCAGCAGTATCTACAGTAATCTACAGTAATCAGCAGTAACCTACAGTATCTACAGTAATACACATTAACTAAATAATAATAAAATAAAAATATAAAAAAATACCTTCGGAGCACAGTAAAGAGCGAGAGGCGGGCGAGAGCGAAAATGAGGTGTGAGGGAGAGAGTGCGCAGTTTGCTGGGATTTATAGGATGTATAGTGGACCGCCCCATAGGGGGGCGGTTTTCTCGGCCAACAGAACCGCCCAACCATAGGGCGGTTTGGTGGGTATGGTGAACCGCCCCATCATGGGGCGGTTAGGGCATTTTTAAATTTTTTCCCAAATTGAGGGTAGATTTGATATATTTTTTTTTTTTTAGGGTATTAATAAAAATGTCGGCAGATTTTGCTAGGTCTTGTCAAAAGTTGCCTAGCTTTTATCTCAAAAGCAAGAAGTGGTAGCTCAATAGCACACTAACATACAATTTAAATATGAGTGAGGCTATGGTGCTATGTATAGCACGGATGGCTAGTGTACTACGGCTCAATATGGTACTTTTTAAAATCCTAACGGTCAATCCGACCGTTCAATGTGATAACCATATGAATATGTACTTGCAAACTAAATTTTATATTTTTTTGAATTTTTTTACTATTTTTTCAGATAGGTAGAATTTTGATGGTCCATAATTTTCAAAAAACACTGATTTTTCTACCTATCTAAAAAAATAGTAAAAAAATTCGAAAAAATATAAAATTTAGTTTGCAAGTACATATTCATATGGACATCACATTGAACGGTCGGATCGACCGTTAGGATTTTAAAAAGTACCATATTGAGCCGTAGTACACTAGCCATTGGTGCTATGCATAGCACCATAGCCTCACTCTTTAAATATTGTCAACTAAATTATATCTATACATGGGAAGAGATCTTTCAAATGCATAAATGTTTACACAAATTATCGTTGCACTTCCCGTCTCTTGAAGTTTGGCTACTCTACTTACATAAGCATATGAGGTCATATGTTTATAAGTTATTTTTGCATTTTTAATATCCAAATGGTCGATCTAAAGCACACATGTTCTCTATATTAGAATGTGCTTGAAGACCAAATTTTACATTTTTTGAAAATTTTTACTATTTTTTTAGAATTTTTCAAAACAGTGGTTTTATATAGTAAAAAAAAATTAAAAACACTGTTTTGAAAATTTTTAAAAAAATTGTAAAAAAATTTCAAAAAATGTAAAATTTCGTTTCCAAACACACATTAATATGGAGAACATGTTGAGTGCTTGAGATCGACCATTTGGACATTGAAAACGCAAAAATGACTTATAAGCATATGCTCTCATATGCTTATGTAAGTAGAGTAGCCAACCTCTATGTGTGTGTGTGTGGACACACACACACATATATATTTTGACTGAAATATATATTACTTAAATTTATTTATACAGTTAATTCATATCGCTCAATATTTTTACATATACAACCTTATAGGATATGCTAATTCTAGATTTTTTACAATATATTTTTTATTTTGAAAGATGACATTATTTATTAACCAAATATTTTTATTTTTTATTATATTAAGTTTGTTTGTCGAAATCCTAATAAAATAATTAAAATAGTAAAATTAGGTATCATATTTTAATTTGTCAATGTTATCAGAACCGGATCGGATATCGATCCAGTAAAGCTCTGGATCAATAGTTTATTGATCGAACGGTGGGTCAATCGGTTCAACCGTGGATTAAATTATTCCTACAGTGACAAAACTTTAACAATGTTAAAGAAGATCATTTTAAGGCATAAAATTTTCAATGTACAAAATGGAATGCAATTATAAAATTAGTTCAATTAAAGAACATGACAGATTAATAAACAAGCAACTAATGGAATCTGAACCTCACATATTAGTTCAAATTTAACCAAAGTGCTAAACAAGATGGCCATAGCCAAAATAAAAGCATCTTTTTTGAACTGGTATGAGTTGATGGTACAACACCATTTTGATATTATGCACATCATAGAAATGTGTTTGAATGAATAAAACACAATTACGTCTAAGATATTAATGGAATCTGAAATTTAAATGTGAAAGAATCAACTCCATTGCTCTCACCTGAAATCCTACTTGGTTCGACCATATCATCAAACACCTTACATGCAATAATCTATTGAACAAAATTAACTCAAATATTAAGTGTTTTACAAATTCGATTTCACTAATTATATGAGATTACATTGCTTGATCTTGGCAGCTTTTCTTGTGATTCCGTTTCGAATTAAGTCATGAGAATGAGAAGCCTTGAGGCGTAGAGGTTGAGCAGCCACCATGTCATGGTTTGGTGCAGAGAAGATTAGAGAATCGAGAAAAGAGTAAGAAATCAAATCAAATTAGCCTTGCTTTCAATCTCAAGGAGTGAATATTAAAGACTACGCGCTTCAAGGAGAAACTTCAGGAATCTGAATCCGTTTTGAACCTGTTTTGAACCCGGTTTTTTATCGAATTGGTTGGTTCAGCAGTTTTAATAAAACGCGACCGATTTAATCAGATTTGAGTGGTTCAAGAGCATATCCTTTCAAAGAACCGAATTGGACACGTGACCGGTTCCGGGTTTTACCGACCGAACCAGCCGGCCCAATCCGGGTCTGAGCCATTATTGAGCCTAGAACGAGATAGGAGTAGGATTGAGCCTATATTTAGGTTCAATTAGCTCTAGGACTGTACGATTAGCATCAAGATCTATGTGCACGGAAATTGATACAGACTTGTACGGATTTTGATGCAAAGCACACGAATCTTGATGCAGATGGAATGGTCGAACCAAGGTGATGCCCCTACTCTGATTCCGCCTAGAACACATTGTTCTAGTGACTTTGTTAATTGCATGTTTGGATACTAGAAATCATTATTGTGCCATTTATTTTTTTTAGAAATTATCTAGTTCTCCCGTTTTCATCGTCTCCAATCCCTCAAAAATCTCTCAATTCACTTTTCTTTTTCGAACTTCCATAACCTCCCTTTTTTTTTTACCTAAATCCAACTTCAATTATTTATATTTTTTGCGCATACTTAGTATATTAGATATAAGTACTTGAAATGTTATATATCGATACTTGTACGTATAAGTATCAACACTTATATTACAAATAAAAACAATATTTTTTATCTCCGTTCATTATCGCTCATATTTCTGACGATCTGTGAGGATTTTGCGAATCAAAAACTATGAACGCCTTGTACTCGGTTTTTTCTTTCAATTGAGATCCATATTGAAGTACTTTCAAGTTTTATTCGCTTCGCTGTTTTTTTTCTTGATATGCGATGTACAAATATGTGAAAGCTCGAGTATCCAGACTTAAAAGCTTAAGTAACACTTAAAAGTAAATAAGTATAACTACTTGATATGTTAGATATAAATGATTAATATATGAGGAGGGATCCGATTACACCTTTTTTGGTGACACACTTTGACACCTACCATTTTAAAGTCCAAATAGTCGATTCAAACTATTCAACATGATGGATATATTAAAATGTGCTTGGAGATCAAATTTTACATTTTTTTGAATTTTTTTGCTATTTATTAAGATGGTTACAAAAATCGTTGTTTTCAGACCATTGAAAAACAGTGATTTTGTAACCATCTTAATAAATAGTAAAAAAATTCAAAAAAATGTAAAATTGGATCTCCAAGTACATTTTAATATGGTGATCATGTTGAACGGTTCGGATCGACTGTTTGGATTTTGAAATCGCAAAATTGACCTATATAAAAAACGGTGTCATGATGTGTCACCAAAAAAGGTGTAAGTGGATCCCTCCTCTTAATATATTATTTATAAAAAACAATGAATTTTTTTTAATAGTTTACATTAGTTAGTTCTACTTTTGATATAGAGCATTTATGGAAGATTTCAATTCAAATTCAAGCCCAACTAGCGCCAGCTGTTCAATCTGTATAAAGAGTTGATATGTCCAGCTTTTTGAAAGACTTTGTATGTTAGGTATAAATGCTTGTTACATTATATAAAGTCCGGATAGTATGATATCAACTCTAAAATTTATTGAATATACTTCAAACGACTAATCCAAATTGTCCATGCCGATTTACTTCTGAGTAATGTGTTTACATGCAAAAAAAAATTATTTTTTTCAAGTTATTTTAATATCAACTCAAGTGGTCAAAACTATTAAGAAATGCATGCATTAAAATTAACTTAAAAACTCTCACATTTGACCACTTAACTTGATACTAATTAAATTCAAAAAATAATAAATTTTACATATAAACAGACAACTAATGAAGTAGATTGGTTTGGATTCACCATTTGAATGTTGATTCGATAAATTTTGAAGTTGATATTATATAGGCTGAAATAACACTAATGTCATACTAACTAGACTATGTTATATATCAATACTTGCACGTGTTAGCTGACCATCTTCTGGAAGATGATCCTGATCAAAGTTAAATAGATTTGGAATATTTCTGAAGTATATTTTTGGAAGGACTATTATCAGATTCCAACGTTCATCATATCTCCTTATCTGAAAGATTATAATAAAGTTCAAGTTAAAATATTGTTAAATAAGTAAATAAATAAGTTTTAAGTTTTCTATTAAAAGTATGAAGTAACTAAAATTAAAATATGCTTAAAATTAACATAAAGATAACTAAGAACATCTCCATTGGTATTTATTCTTAATTTCTAAATCCTCCGTGTCAATTTCTAATTGAATTTTTGGACTGCATGACAATTTCTTATTTAGAAACTTTTCGCTCCGATTTCTTATTAAGAAACCAATTGCTATCTATTCCTATTGGCTGTCTGAAGTCATGCAAGACTTTCTATTTTTCTGATTGGTTCCTAACTCAAGCAAAGAAACTAAAAGTAATTTCAGAAATGCGGTGGTTAAGAAATTAAAATTGAATTAATTTCTATTATGACCAAGACAACTGTATTTAATTTCCTTTAAATTTTGCGGATGTAGATGCTCTTAGGATTAACAAATAGTAATTTCACAAATAAATGTTTATTGTAAATCATTTAGAAGTTTTCTGAACAGACGAAAATTAATACAATGGCCCACACATTAGAGGCTTGAATATGCACGGATATAAAGTTTAAAAGGGAATTCAAGTACACCTTACCTCCGTTGTTTTCTAAACATGAATGTTTTCCTCTTTTAAGTTCGGAGGGTATTTTGGTAACTTTCAACTGAATTTTTTTTTATAAACCATAATTAAAATTTTGTTTTTTTTAATAAACCAACATGATTACTTTTTTTTTACAAAAACAATAAGAACCCAAATGTCAGTCGGTCCGAAATTTTTTTTTATTTCGGACCGAAATGACATTTCGGTTCGGTCCCCTTCTTGGATTTTCTGTGATACTGATTTCACAAGTTTTCATATGAGCCGCCGCAGAAAATTCAAAAAAGGGACCGGACCGAAATGTCATTTCGGTCTGGAATAAAAAAAAAAAATTCAGACTAAAATGGCATTTCGATTCTTATGATTTTTGTAGAAAAAAAAGTAATTATGTTGGTTTCGTAAAAATATTTTTTTTAATTATGGTTTATAAAAAAAATTCCTTTCAACTCTCCCTTGGTGTAAATCAGTACTAATGACCTAATAACAAGATTGTAGTAGTGTCCTCATAATCGTTATTTATTTGAACTTTGGAGATATATAACTAAGGAGGGTTCCAATGCATTCAAATTTCTATGCTCCCAGTGCATCCACTTTTTTATCTGTATTTTAAAGTACGAATAGTCGATCTGAACCGCTCAACATGATCTTCATAATAAAATATGCTTGGAGACCAAATTTTATATTTTTTAGAATTTTTTTACTATTTTTTAAGACAGGTACAAAATCATTATTTTAAGGAGATTCTGGACCATCCAATAAAGTGATTTTGTACCTGTCTTAAAAAATAGTAAAAAAATTCTAAAAAATATAAAATTTGGTCTCCAAGCATATTTTATTATGAATATCATATTGAGCGATTCGGATCGACTGTTCGGACTTTGAAAATACAAATAAAAGAGCAAATGCACTGAGAGGATAGAAATTTGAATGCATTAGAACCTCCTCAAATTTAAAATGAGTAGAACTAGGGTGTGATGTGCTCCCAAATTCTTTGGTGAGCACAACTCTACATAAACTATCGGATTCACTTCAAATGAGATTAATCCAACCGTTGAAACCGATGTACTTTACGAGTGATGGGCGTACATGCAAAATTTTGAATTTTTTGAATTCATTTAGTCTCAAGTCAAGTGGTCAAAATTGAGAATTTTTTGAATGCATTAAAACAATTTCATTTTGGATCATTCATTTTTCATCAATTTTGACCACTTGACTTGAGACTAAATGAATTCAAAAAATTCAAAATTTTGCATGTACATGCATCACTCGTAAAGTACATCGGTTTCAACGGTTGAATTAATCTCGTTTGAAGTGAATCCGATAATTTATGTAGAGTTGTGCTCACCAAAGAGTTTGGTGAGCACATCACACCGTAGTTCTACTCATTTAAAATATACCTGGTCCTGAAGTGTTGTCAGAAAAAAAAGTAAACGAACATTCTCTTAAAAAGCGTGTAAATCTATCTCCTTGTGAATTTGATTTTACGGTAAATCCAGTGGACCCGTGCTTCATTACTGCTGTAGCTGTAGGCCAGGCTGCCAGCTAAGTGCGTGCAAATCACTGTTCTCTGGTCAAATTTGCTTCCGTACGCCCCCACCCCCTCTCTCTCTCATGACTCATCCCTCTCTCGCACTCACAAGTGGCACGAGCCAAACAAACACACCTATTTATTTTTCTGCCATAAAGTTGGATGCAAACAAACTATACAGGCCTACAGCTAAAGCACCAGGTCATTTAGAAAAGGTGCTCCTCGCTTGGACACTTGTCTAACAAGGGTGAAAACAGGAATTTTTTTTAAAAACCATAATTAGAAAAATCGAAGTTAGGAAACCAACATGATTACTTTGTTTTTTACAAAAACCATAAGAACCGAGATGCCAATTCGGTTCCAAGTTTTTTTTTTCCTGGAACCGAATTGGCATTTCGGTTCCAACTCCCATTTCACAATTTTTTCGAAGAGTCGTCACAGAAAATCCAAAATAGGCCTGGACCCGAAATCCCTTTTCGGTTTTGTTATTTTTTGCACATGGACCCGAAACTAAAATTCGGGTTTTTGTTTTTTGCACATTGGACCCGAAATTAACTTTCGGTTCCAAACAAAAAAATGAAAAAAATAGTATGATGATATTTAGAGTACCGAGGGAATAACCAACGTCTTTTTTATATCTAGAGGCGGACCAGAAAGAAGGTTTTTATGGAAACCAGAGTTGCAGTTAGCAAGGGATGCATGCGCAGACTTTACTTTAGTTTCTTGTGACTAAGCAAAAGACTAGGTGTATAGGGAATGATCATGAACCAATTGCAAACAGTGTCAAAAGAGATTTTTTTTTAAAAACCATAATTTCGGTTTCAAACAAAAAACTGAAAAAAATAGACAACCCGAAACCTAATTTCGGTTCCAAAAAAAAAAAAAAAAAAAACCGAAAGCTAGTTTCGGTTCCAAATACAAAAAAGGTTAACCCGAAATGGGATCTCGGGTTTTGGTCTGCACACCAAATGCCGCACCGATTTTCGGAAAAATGGTGAAAACGGGGTTGGAACCGAAATTCCAATTCGGTTCCAGGAAAAAAAAAAATTTGGAACCGAATTGGCATCTCGGTTCTTATGATTTTTGTAAAAAATCAAACAATCATGTTGGTTTCCTAACTTTGATTTTCTAATTATGGTTTTTAAAAAAAATTCTGAAAACAGAGCAGCGGATACAGAGTCCACAGTGGTAAAATTATATTTAATTTGGTAATTTAGATAAGGTGCTCCTCGCTTGGGCACTTGTCTAACAAGGGTGAAAACAGAGCGGATACAGAGCCCAGTCTACAGTGGAAAAACGTGCCGTGCCGTGTCATGACTAACACGCTGTGATTTTGGTCTCGTGCCGTGCCGTGTCATGATTAAGTTAATTTTTCACGTGCTATACTGTGTCGTGACCAAAATGTCAAGAGTAGTCATGGCATGCAAATGGTCACGCCACATGAGTCACGCGTGCCTAACGTGCCTTGACTATTTAATCATAATTTAGGTTAGTTTATTCAAAATTCACCATTAAATCAATATCTAATGGTTCTAATTACACGTGACTCGCGTGACTACGTGTCGTGCCGTGCCGTGCTGTGCCAAAGTTTCAAAAGATGGTCACGGCACGCGAATAATTACAACACAGAACACTCGAGTCATGGTACGTAACTAACACGCGTGCCGTGCCATGTTGTACCGTTCCATGTCATAACTGTGACATTCCGTGACGGAGCCGGCTCCGCCGTGCTATTTTCCCACTCTAGAGCCCACAATGGTAAAATAATATTTAATTTGGTAATTTAGATAAGGTGCTCCTCGCTTGGACACTTGTCTAACAAGGGTGAAAACAGAGCAGCGGATACAGAGCTGACAGTGGTAAAATTATATTTAATTTTTTTCTGAAAATAAATACAGAACGGATATTAGACAGAAACGGATACGGATACGAATCGGATCGGATATTTATTAAAATAATATAAAAAATTATTAAAAAAATACGAAAATTCATAATATTTATCTAATTATAACAGTGAACAACATAATTTTTTCATAATATATATTAAAATATATATTATATATCTACTATTTGGATATAGACGATTTCAAATATCAGTGATCATCCGAGGCCCCAGACTATGTCGCCAGGATCTTATTCACTTGCAGACTGGTATTCGAGAACATGGTCACTTACCTCTCGTCTTTCTTGATGGGTTAGGGGAAGTGGCGCATCATGGTAGAACTATGGAAATTTCCATCTTGACTTTACGGATAATTAAAACGTAAAATCATATCAATATCCATATCTACACAAATATTCAGATATTGGATATCTACCTCTAATTTTTTAAATACGGATCGGATATTATCCATACCGTTTTCACCCCTACTTGTCTTGCCTCCAATTAAATACCTAATATACAAGCAACTTTGCTCATTATCAGCAAAGTTTATCTTTACTTGATATAATTCTCTTTACACAGAGAGAAAATCAGATTGAAAACAGTATCTTGCATCAAAATTCAAGTCGTCCAATGTGATTTGCATATCAAAATAACTGGATGTGGAATTTTACTATTTTCTCAACTATTTACTATTTTTGGAATTTCTGAAAGTTCACATTATTTGATACGCAAATATTTATATTTTTTAACTATTTGAGGATCATCTTGAAAAAAATATGAAAAAATATTTTTTTATAAACAGTAATGTTTGGTGTTCTAAAATATTTTTAATATATATATAGAGAGAGATAGACTATCATGCTTTGGAAAGTAAAGAGAGTGTTTTACTTCCCGCTCATATCTCCATTTTCAAAGTTCAAACAGTTGATCCGAATTTCTCAACATGATCTTCGTATTGATATGTGCTTGGAGATCAAAGTTTACATTTTTTTGAAATTTTTTACTATCTTTTAGAATTTTTGAAAATCACAGCTTTTCATTAAATAAAATAATAATAAAAAATTCACAAAAACACTGATTTTTAAAAATTCTAAAAAAAAAGTAAAAAGTTTTCAAAAAATGTAAAATTTGGTCTCCAAGCACATATCAATATAAAGATCATGTTGAGTAATTCGGATCGACTGTTTAAACCTTGAAAATAGAGATATGAGCGGGAAGTAAAACACCCTATTTACTTCCCAAAGCATCGTAGCATCACTCTATATATATAGAGGAGGGATCCAATTACACCTTTTTTGGTGACACATCATGACACTGTTTTTTTTATAGGTCAATTTTGCGATTTCAAAATCCAAACAGTCGATCCGAACCGTTCAACATGATCACCATATTAAAATGTGCTTGGAGATCAAATTTTACATTTTTTTGAATTTTTTTACTATTTATTAAGATGGTTACAAAATCGTTGTTTTTCAATGGTCTGAAAACAACGATTTTGTAACAATCTTAATAAATAGTAAAAAAATTCAAAAAAAATGTAAAATTTGATCTCCAAGCACATTTTAATATATCCATCATGTTGAACGGTTTGGATCGACTATTTGGACTTTGAAAATGGTAGGTGTCAAAGTGTGTCACCAAAAGAGGTGTAATTGGATCCCTCCTCATATATATATATATATATATATAATGAGATTGGCTGAGGTCATAGTGATATGACCAAAGTTTTGGTATTACCAATTCGTTTTTGTGATTTCAAAATTCAAATAGTCAATGTGAAGTGCTCAATATGTTATCCATATTAAAATGTGCTTGGAGACCAAACTTTACAATTTTTGGAATTTTTTTTAGTATTTTGTATGGATTTTTTAAAATCACTGTTTTCATAATAAAAATAAATAAATAAATCTGAAAAACAGTGATTTTTAATTGACTGTTCTTGCATGAAAAATTGCTCTGAACTATTTGTTTGTAAACAGCTGATACTTAAACATTGAAGTTTAAAATTTTGTTGTGCCCGCCACAGAAGAACTAATTAAGGTCAAGTTTCATGCAAAAACAAATAAGCAACCATGCCAGAATTGTAAAGCTGGTTAGTGTTTACACTTTACAGCTTGATATATAGATAAATGCATGTTTTCTACATAATTAATTCTGCTATAGTGAAAAGTAGATTACTGTCAAAAATCAAGGTGACACTCAGACCACTCAGAAGGCTTTGCCAGTACAATAAACAAGGTCAGGAAGACTTCCTCTTAGAGCTTTTTACCATTCAATATGTCACATAAATAATTGAATTGATCAAGTGTCACCATTTCTGTCCTCTAGTGAAACTTATAAGAAATCAATCCATTTTAGATTTTGGGCCCATGCTTGATTTCTTTTTCTGAAGCTGGTAGTTACATTAATTTACATTAAATTATATGAAGAAAGCGTTAGAGCAGATGGTGAATGCACTGTATAGTGAAAACAAAATTTAGATAGCTTACAACTGATGATCATAATTTATCAAATCATTGGCAACTGACAAGGTTTATATTTCAATTTTTATTTTTTTCTCTCTTATTAAAATATTGCACAAATGCTAATAAGGCGTTTTTAACAAGAGATTAAAGCAAACATCGTTCTAAAAATTCATATACGGATACAGTAAAAATTGAATACAGTATTTCAAGTTTTTGTGAGCAATATGTTCCCAAGGAATCTTTAATTGTAGGGCCTGTTCGGCTGCCAGGCGGGAACGGGAATGAACTTAGGTTCGGATCCAATTTGAATGGCCGAAACACTGTGCCCGTGTGCAAAAAAAAATTCACTCAGAGTGAATTTTTTTTTTTAGACGGGCACAGTGGCAGCCAAACAGGTCCATAGTGGATCCAAAAATGTACTACTTGGTCCAAATTTTCTTTCAATAATTAGTTAATTATGTATAGTTCATGGTCACAAGATCCAAATCAATGCCGGAATCCAAAAATAAGGAATCCGGCCAATAACAAAATTTTGTTATAAAATGGCTATCGACAGCCACAGTTCCAATAACCTCTTGTAGGCCAGGATTACATGAACATCTGTTATAAAATGGCTATCGACAGCCATAGTTGTTCCAATAAGGCCATTGTTTCTGACCAGTGAATTTCATAATAAACAGTTGGAGTTATTCTTTTTTGTAAGCTACATTACAAATCTCCTACTATTAGCAGCATGAACGGGTGACCTGGCACTAACTACAAGTGCTAAGGCCTAAGGGGCAAATTACAAACTTTCCCACAGTCTCTCACAGTTTGCATATTATTTATGATATTATTATTGGAAACCCGGTTAAAGTATATATTAATTGATCTCTACTTCGATTTTCTTCGTTACAGAACAGATTCATTATCGTTATGGTTTCTTGTATCTATAGCGAAATTCAGATAGGTGCCAGTTCCACAAACTTAAAATACCAGTGTGACTGTGACTGATGGTGTTACGTACCAGCATGTACCAATATTACTAAATACAGTAAATAGTAAATAACTAAATATTGTTAGCGATGATTTACAGAAATTTACCCAAAACAGCGGCCAGATAGATTATACTGGTAAGGTAACTTTCTTGAAAATCACAAAATGAGAAGGGTATATTAGATTATTTGGGGGTGACAATGGATTTAGTTTATTTTTCTTGGCAGTTTTGTAGTTTAATTGAAAAATCCAACTCTCAATGAAACTTTACTACACGTTGAGATGACTTGAAATATTGACAGAGTGTCAATTTAAACAAAACAAAACCAACAACAGAAGAAGAAGCTAGAGATTGAAATGGAAAATAATCATATCCTATAGGCTAGCTTTCAAATCCATAGCACACCCAACAAATGAAGATATGAGCCCAAACAAACAAACAAACAAAGAAGCCACCAGCCGCCAATTAATATCTTGAAATTATCACCTAAACTATGGAAAAAATTCACTTAATTTGTTAATTAAGTAAAATCACCTAGCTAGTCCAATGAAGAACAATAGGTATTTATATATGTACATTATAGATCTTAGTTTAATTAATGAACCAGACATTCTTATCAAAATAGAGGTAGAAGTATATATATATATGATAATAAGTGTGTA
The DNA here is from genome assembly GCA_025461125.1 of Carex kokanica. Taxonomy (NCBI): domain Eukaryota; kingdom Viridiplantae; phylum Streptophyta; class Magnoliopsida; order Poales; family Cyperaceae; genus Carex; species Carex kokanica. Next base: position 298,188 of record JAJGRX010000994.1, read on the forward strand.
GTGTAGGTCTTTGGAAAGATCATATCATAAAGTGGAAAAGGTGTTAATGAAAGAAAAATTATTGAAAAGGTGTTAATGATAGAGCTCTGATTAGAAATATGATGGTAGAGCTCGGATTAGAAATTTTGTCACTTTATGAAAAGGTGTTAATGAAAAAAAAATTATTGACATTATAAGGTAGTCGGCAACAATAAAGGCATTAAGTTTCGGTTAGATCGATATATATATATATATATATATATCCATCCGCTGTATATTATAATATATTTGCTATAGTGGATAAGCCCCTAATTGCTTTAATTAGCACAGATGTTTTACATGTACAGCATAAAACTAATTTTTGTAAACAATTAAATATCAATTTCTTCATCTCCTTCAGGTACTCAGTTGGTTTAAATGAGCATTAGCACTAGTTGAGAAATTGAGATATATGCCCATCATAACTTCTTAAATTAGATATATCCCCATCAAAACTTCAAAATTAGTTATTTCCCCATTTAAATAGAACTATATTATAAATATACCCATCTCTCAATAAGTAAATTAAAAACCTTCATTAATAGTAATAAAAAAATAAAAGGACAGTTATGTCCTTACATTTAAACTTAGATTTTATTTATTTATTTATAATGACACTTTTACCTAATTGTGGTCCCAGCTTGTCAGACCTTTCTTCCCCTTCTCATTTCCCTTCATTCAACTTAAATCGGACTCAAAATCGGCCAAATTTGCAGCGATTCCACTATGTCACTGATGTTCTGTACAAAAGACCGATTCCCTTAAGTTTGTCCACGAAAATTGCTAGCCGCAAAAATCGGGTAATGATCTGCTCGCCTTTGACTCGGCCGAGAAATTTCTATAGGATCAAAAAGGGGTAACTTATTCAATAAAGGCTCTCTTCACTTGCTTAATTAGCAGTTTAGTAGGTACAAGAATGTCGTTTCCGAATCAACCAAGGCGGCATTAGTTTTCAATCTAAAAGAACTATTTTAAACTGGTATGTACTATGGGCCAATTGTGATTCTAGTTAGGTCAACAAAATATACAAAACAGGTACATTGTGCTTAACAAGCAAAGTCCATTACACCTTGCCTCCTTTTATTGTTGCATATGAGCCAAAAAATGGATGAGGTTTTGCCTTTCTGATGTCAGTTTGGAGGTAATTCGAGAATTTTCCAAAACCGAGTTGAGAATTTTCGTCTAACAAGCGCCTAAATATCCATTGTAGGCATTTAGACTTGGGGGGAATTCATATCATACCTTGGTCAAAGTATGTCTAAAGCTTATTATTGTAATACATATTTAAGTAAGGACATAACTGTCATTTTGTTCTTTTTAATACTATTAATCAGTATTTTGTATTGATTTAATTGAGAGATGGGTATATCTATAATATATTTCTATTTAGATGGGAAAATAACTAATTTTGGAGTTTTGATGGGATATATCTAATTTAAGAAGTTATGATGGGCATATATCTAAATTTCTCGCACTAGTTTTGCTTATCCTATTCATTCGGTAGACATTGTCTGTTTCTACAGATTAGGTGGGGTAACCTTCATTTTTAACCTTTGATAATGATGATGTTGATGATGATGATGATGACGATGAAGAAGAAGGCATTTCATTTTTAACCTTTGTATTTAATTACCTATTGTTCAATAAAATATATACCCAAAACCTCAAATATATAGACTAATTAGTTCACATTTCATGGACTTATGTACCCTTCTCTTTCTCTCAATCCCATCAGTATATGTATAAGTATAACTCTAAAGATGATAAAGCATTGTTCATGCTCCCCCTTTTCATTCACTTAATTCAAGCTTCACACTTTTCTCTGTTGCACACCTCCCAGCTGAATTCGCATATTTCATGATATCCATGGCTAGCTTCTCGCTTTTCTTCGTCGCCTAAGTAATAACTCTGTCCCACCAGATTCCCAAGAATTATAGAGAATAAGTGATGATCATTAAGCTTATAATGAGGGATATATGTGCATCAGTTCAAGCCATGATCCAACTCGAGGGCAACGAAGAGAGAGAGAGAGAGAGAGAGAGTGAATGTGATTGGCATGCAATCAAAAATTCAAAATAAAGTAGAAAAATCGTAATATTAAGTGAATGTGAAAATAATATAGTTCACGTTTAATAGTGTTATTTTTATATTTAAAATTTTGATTCTCAATTATTAACATTTTAGAAGTGAAGGTATAGTCAAGATCTAGATACGTAAAATGACATTTGAACCTCCCTTTTTTTAATATTTATTTCCCTTTCGCACGGTAAATTTTACTTTATAAGTAACTATATATATCTCTATTCATTATTAAGCACGTTGGATGTCCGATCTGCCAACGGCTACGATTGAAAGATTAATTTTTAGATTTAATCTCAGCTCTCCAATCACATAATCTATCTTTTTTTGATTAAATGCATCTGTTTTATGTGTAGAAGTTTAAATTTAGTTACAAACATACTCGCCACAAATACCGCCACACGATGCGTTACAATAAAATTAAACAGACTCTAAAATTTAGCGATATAATTATCTGTTTCCTTATTTATTTGTTTCCTTATTTCTCCCTCTTCAATTGATATTTTATATACAGCAGATCACAATGCAAATCAATGTTTTGTTCACTTCCTTATTTATCTACTTCCTTATTTCTATACATATTATAAATCTAGAATATATTTCTAATTTTGTTTTTTTTTTATGAAAATTTGTCATTTTGTATGAAAATTTATTTTTGTTATCTTATCATATATTCCGTTGCAACGCACGGGCACAATACTAGTCATTATCATAATTATGTTGGCAATGGATCGAATATTTATAAGGACATTTCATTATAATTTTTTATCCAATTCAATTGAAATAGTAAATAATAATTTTCCAAAAATTAATCCTAATTATTATTTATTTTGAATGGGAGATGGATGTGTAGAAGAAACTGTAGAAACTAATTATTTCATATAAAAATAAATGATTTTTTTAGAACCAATATTTGATTTAGTAGCAAATGTCAACACCCTCTATATAGGAGGTCGTGAGTTCGAAACCCGGATAGGAGGTCCTTTATGAATATTAACTGGAAGTTAGTAGGCTAAACCTCGTACCTTTCTATATTTCACCATCATTGAAAAGGAAAAATAAATATTATCAAACAATTAATTCACATTGAAGATAAATTTAGCCATTTTTTATAAAATAATTTTTGAAGTTGGAGTTGAGCTAGAGTTGTAATAATTTTGGCCTTCTATTAGGGTTCTTTTATGAAAATGTATAGTTAGTCAAAACATACAAAATGTATAAATAAAATGGAGCTCTTACATTTGCAGTAAGAAGTCTAGAATGGAACTGAAGCTCCAAATTTTTTTTTTTAAGTAAAAATTAAAGGTCCAATTACTGTATTATTTAATATTCAGAAAATATTTGTTATTTGAATTTTAAACATGTGACATATCAAAGCAACAAATTATTATTTTCTCATGTTTGGTAAGCATGATCTTAATTAAGAATTAAAATCACTTGGAATATCAAATAACAGTAAGGACTGATATCATCATCACCGTCGTCACAATTAATTGTAGTCCTGAATTAATTGTCAGCACTCGACAGTAATATCAAATTTCTTTCAAAAGACAAGAGCGACGACAATGACATCATAAAATAAAATAACACTTAAGCAGGCAATTAACTAAAAGCAATTATTAAAAGATACTGAATTCAAGCAAAGATTAATGAACTTAACACGCGCCGCGCCCACATACGGCGTAGTTAGTATGACTTTCTATTTTTGTTCTTTTTTGGGGTTACAACTCCGTAGGCCTGGCTTTCTATTTTCCATATATATTTTTTTTTTCCTTTCTTCAAGCCGTGAAAATCCGCTAGAAAAAAAAATGATTTGCGAGAGAAAAAGTGGGGCCATGATTGGGACCCACCAAGAACGGAGGCGTCATTTAGAAAAGGATGGTGCCATGGTGGTTGTAATGTCGCTCTGTTTCAATTCAATTTAACCCCTTACCTCTCTTTCCTTCTCTGTCTTTCTTTCTTTCTCCCATTCTCAGTTCCACCTCTCCTTCTCTCTCTCTCTCTCTCTCTGCTCCCTCTCCACAAAATTTGTCAATGATATATCCTTCAATATCTTTCTAACACTCACGTACTGAGAAGGCTGATCATTTCTCTACTCAACCGTTTTAGTAATTGCTTTGCTCAATTGACCAAGAGCAAGAGATGACGGTCTCACAAGTGCCCGATTCATCTGATCACGAATCAACCACCTCATCCTCAGCTTCGTCTTCAAGCCAGCCTGGTAACCCGGGCTTGAAACCCAAAAACTCTAAACCGAAACGGGCCCGTGAGTCCAACCAACAACACCACCCGTCGTACCGTGGCGTCCGCATGCGCACGTGGGGAAAATGGGTGTCGGAGATTCGCGAACCCAAAAAGAAATCACGCATCTGGCTAGGTACATTCCCCACGCCGGAGATGGCGGCACGTGCGCATGATGTGGCTGCATTGAGTATCAAGGGTGCAGGTGCCGTGCTAAACTTCCCCGAATTGGCTGCTATGTTGCCGCGCCCGGCCAGTCTCTCGCCCCGTGATGTTCAGGCTGCTGCAGCACAGGCAGCTGCAATGGAGGTGACAACCGATGATGATCATCGTGCAAATCGCGATGCAGCCGCAGTTGAAGAGGAGCTGTTGGATGAAATTGTCGAGCTTCCAAGATTAGAGGACGAGGGCTCCGAGTCGACCGGGTCTGATTTTGTTAACGGTTCGGATTTTACTGAAGAGTTTGTGATCCATGCCGAGCATGATGAGATTGGATACGGATTCGGTTTCGATGTTGGATTCGGGTTAGATGAGATGTGGGTTCAATCCGATGCTTGCGTGCCTAGTGCGTTTGGTTCAACTTTGCTCTGGGATTTCTAAATTCTGCTTTCTAATTAGTATATACATTTTGTTGTCTTCTTCTTCCTTTTTTTTTTTTTTTTCTTTTGTGGGTAAATTTCGTTTTCAATCCTGCATTATTTTAACATGTAAAAAGGGGCTGATATTATTTGAACTGTGCCTCTATCTTGGTCTTAAAAGACAATGACATATTAATTATTATATCTCATAAAGATCAGAAATGAAAACAATTAAGGCACCACTAAATGTTGATTCCATTAATCCTTCTTAGACAGAATGATTACACAGTACCTTCATCATTACTAGTCCTTTAGCATAATTAAGCACTATGGAGATATGCGTCATATCAATGAATTATAATTGGTGCCTTTGGGTATTTGACGAAATTTACCTTTTTTTTCTTTTCTTTTTTCTTTTGGTCCTCTCAAGGCTCTCACATTTCATCAAATGGCTGGAAGTTTTTTGCCTCATCCCTCTTTTTTTTTTTCCTTTTTTTTTTGTTTGTTGCTCCTCTTTTTTTTTTTTCATCTTCAGATGGTTGTTAGTTTTGTGCATATTTTGTAATATAGAGAGAGAGATGACAGTGCTCATGGTTTCACAAAAACCACAACTCTTATTTAATTTTGTGCTCTGTTTTGCGTAAGATTCAAGCTCATATAATCTTGAATTGTCATTTTGACGACTGCTCTAATATTACTTGATGGAGAATTAATGGTCAAATCCTACTTGAGTACATATATACTTGTGTCAATTATTAGCATGTTTGAAATTATAAATTGTCATAATTATAATTAAGAGTACTCTTGCACTTAGATTCTTAGAAAGCAGCTTAATTTTTAGTTGTTCAAATATAATTTTCTTAATTTGCAAAATAAAAATTGAATTACTTCTATTAAGCTGATCATATTTTTGTCGAAATAATTTATTAATACTATTCAAATTAACATTATTCTGAGTTACATATAAATTAAATTATTTTAACCTTGTTCATACAAGCACTTACTAACCCGAATAATATTATTTTACACCAAATGTTCAGCTAGAATTGACATTATGTATAACTAGTTAATTGCAATTTGAACAGGTGGAAATAACAAGAGATATATTTTCCAATTAGGGCCTGTTCGGCTGCCAGGCGAGAATGGAAATGAATTTGGGTTCGGATTTAATTTGAATGGCCGAAACACTGTGCATGTGGGAAAAAAATAAATTCACTCTAAGTGAAATTTTTTTTTTCATGAGCACTGTGACAGCCGAACAGACCCTTCAAGTACAACTGAATGATAATACCAAAACAACAAAATGGGAGTTTCTGTGTCAAAATTTCACCAACCTAGTTATCTCTACTGCTGAAATTTGTACTAGAGATGATTTGTCAGAAAACATGAATGCATTTTGTTGGAATAATTGTCAAAGCTGAAAAAATGGTGATTTCTGAAAGCAAAGAACAAAAAGGACGAGAAGACACGGTGGCAGTTTTTTCACCCTAGAATCTGGTCTCTGCATTTAATTTTTGTTGGTATCTGATAATTTTTCTTTTTTTTTTCATAATTAATTTTCCTGACTTTTTAAACAATCATTTCATAGAGACACAAAATATAAAAAGTAATCATGACTTTTTGTGTTTCTTCTTTGTCATACAAGAAACATTGTCCCCATATAACCATATTTACGGCACCTAATTAATAATTGAAGAATTACAATTTGCATTATAATATTACTACACTTAGAGCGTATGCTTTACAAGTCAATTGACAAGTAGAAGTAGTGAAGTACAAATGATAGTAGGAATAAAACAAGCTATCAAGCTCTTAATGTGGACATGAGTACGTGGTTACAGATGCCGTTATTTGTGGGCAAGTGTATGGCTGAGAGGTAGAGAAAGTATGTACAAAGATTTAGATTGCATGAGAATTTAATGCATGTTTTCTCCAACGTCTCTATCCAAACGGCCAACGGTCCCCATACAAGATTTTTTTTTGGGGTTTATACAGTAGATGGTTATTTTCAAACAATTTATCAAAAAGTACTGGTAGATGGTTATTTTCAAATAATTTATCAATCGGAGTACTGTTAATGATGATACAGTAGAGGGTTATTTTCATATAATTTATCACGAGTAAGGTTAAAATGTCTCATTGGTTTTGTGCATCATCATGCTACTACATCGTTATCTCTATTTTTAAAGTTTAAACAATCGATCCGAACTACTCAATATGATCTTCATATTAAAATGTGCTCGGATACAAAATTTTATATTTTTTGAAACTTTTTTGCTATTTTTTAAGATAGGTACAAAATCACTGTTTTTAGAAAATTCTGGACCTTTCAAAAATAGTAATTTTGTACCTCTCTAAATAATTAGTAAAAAAATTCTAAAATTTGTTATACGAGCACATTTTAGTACGAAGATCATGTTGAACGGTTCGGATCGATTATTTACAGGGTCGGAACTAGAATTTGAGTATAGGGGGGCTAAACATTATTTTTATTTTTTGAAAAAAAAATTATAAAATACAATATAACACAAGATAATAAAATGTTTTACTATTTGATTTCATAAAAAGATACAATAGATAATTATTAACTAACACCAATAAAGTGCCAGGTTTATCAAAATCAAACTAAAAACATTATATTCATATATTTTTCTTTAATTTTGATATAAGATTTCCTAAAAATTCAAATTCAGTAATAATATCATATGAGCTATAATGATAATTTAACAATTTGCAAATAAACACATATCTCAATTTAAAAAAACGAACTAATATTAAAAGATGAGGATGTAAATTTAGCACTGTCGCACCGGAGAGATGAATTTTGCTCAATGAAAATGGATTTTTTTTTTATTTGGACACTTCTTTTTTTAGTTTTGCTACTTAATTTGCTGCCTGTTCGTTGAATGGTGGGGAATTGGAGACCCTTCTTTTTGTGTAAGTTTGCACTTGCACTGTCTGAAGAGGGAAAATGGAGATTGGTTTTTTTTTTTCTTTCTATTTCTTTGGACACTCACACAGTTACACTTTCTTTATTTTGTTTTCTTTGTATGTGCCTTTCCAAGCTGGAAAGTGACGTTTTTTTTTCTTTTTCACATAGTACGACTCGAAAATCAAGGCACACAGTTGGAAATGAAGAAGTGAAGCGTCTATGATTTTGACTTTAAAAAATTTTCTTTCAGCCCCCTCTAAGTTTACTATATATTATATATTGGGGGGGGGGGGGGGGGGGGGGGGGGCTATAGTACATATAAAAATGAAAAATCAGTTCAAGTTCAATAGCCGATAAAAGAATTTTAAAATGTTGGGGTGGCTTAGCACCCCCCTGCATGAACCAAGTTCCGCCCCTGATTATTTAGACTTTGAAAATGGAGATAATAATGTTGGAGCATGATGGGGCACAAAATCAATGGAGCATTTTAACCTTACTCATTTATCACAAGTACTGGTAATGATACAGTAGTTGGTTTATACAGTAGATGGTCATTTTCATATAATTTATCAGAAGTACTAGTAATGATTAGATGATTATTAGCAAGAAGTTTATTTTTTTTTTTACGTTACATGCTATATGGGTCAATTATGTATTTTTTATTATTAATTAACCTAGTCTGTTTAATATAAAATTGGTATGTCAAAAAAAAAAAAAGCATAGAAACCAACCCAATTAAATATTGATTCAACCCATCGACATAATTAAGTTAAAAAAAAAGGTACTAACCAATTATTACATGCAAGTATGGAACCATCTTTTCGTCTGAAGATGCTTTCTCAATTTAGCAGAAAGTAAAGTGTTGACATAATAAAAATGTAGAAAGCAGTTATAAGTTTTATCAAGAAAATTATTAGGTTAAAAAAGAAATAATGTTATGTTTACATGCATATGAGATATTTTTCAATATATAGGTATATTTCCTTTTTTATTGACACAATTTATTATGTTTTATTATTATGTTTATAATCTCTTAGGACATCTTTAGTTGTCAGGATATTGTGCGGAATGAGATTTTTCAGGTACGAAAAATCCACACATTCATTTATGGAAATTCATGCCATTGGGGATACCCGTAAATGGTTATGGGTGTGTGCTGAAATGAATGTTGGTTCGATTGTACAATATAGTTGTGGAAATTCTAATTTGAGAAAGCTATTCATAAAAATAATATATATTTTTAAAATACTAGTTGTCAATAATATTTTTATTAATAATTAATTAATTATTGATAAATTATGATCAATTCTAATAATCTAAAGTAATAATTAAAATACGATAATAGTTTTAATAATAATATTTAAGTGTAACCTCGTTTTTTTTTCATCCATTTGCATACAAATTTGATTTTCATATATTTTTTTTTCTGAGAATCAATTTTTATTATTATCGAATGACTGTCGAACAACACTTCATCCCATCAACATGAAAAATTAGCCATCCAAACACGTCCTTAGTAACAATTAATTTCTAGTAATTATTTTGACTATTCAGACCTCCCTTTTTTTTGTTTTCTTAAACAGGGTATCTGGTGATCATAAGGCATTTTTTGTCAGATGAAAAAAAAAGAAGTGGACATAAATGATCCACCTGTAATTCATGAAACAAAAGTAATAAATTTGTTCCAAATGTCTAAATACAGTGCATGTCAGGGAGTCATCATCAAAAATAAATAATTATCACAGTTGTCTCTACCTCCAAAATTGTTACAGTAGCACCAGAATGTTCCTGCGATGGAAAATTTTTGGCATTACAAGAATTACAAGGACTAATTTAAAACTAATTTAATGTATGATTTATTTGGTGGGTGTGCCTACAGACGGCGGATTCAGAATTTTCATCGGGGGGTCAAAAAAATATCAAATCGGGTGTAAATTCATTAATTAATTGAGTACTTGATAAAAAACAAGACTTTAACTTATACTTTCCAATGCTTTGACTTGTAATTTCTAATGCTCTAACTTATAATTCTAACTACCAATCAAAATTCAACAAATTTATTTCAATTTTAACTCTAAATTTAACTCGAATTACAAATCAAACATTTAGAGGAGAGCAAAAAATTTTTTGGAGAGGAACAAAATCGATCAGAACCGATAGATCTCCAATAAAATTCAAAATTCAAAAGAGACAGCTGCCCCCCGGGACCATGTGGGTCCACACCCCTGGCTACAGACAACTTCTTATTTTTGTCAAGTTCAAAAAGGGTCATAGTTATATATGGAATATTCACGCAATTATCTATTTGTAAAAAATATTCAATAATGGAATTGTATGTGCTAATTAGGAATAAGGAACAAAGGGATGGCTGGCTAACTAATTATTCTGGGTGATTATAACAGACACAAGCATCATTAACCTGCCAAATTAACTAATATATCATATTTCAGGGGCGTTAGTGTCAAAATTTGCAAATTGACATTTTAAATCTTGAAAATCTGCTTAACCCATCATTTCATTTGTATGACACATTAACAGCTACATGTTTCATTAATTTCTTCTTCTCCTTGCAAAGCGTGCACCTCACCCCAAATGATCTTTGTCTTTTTTTTAGAAACACAATCAAGTGTTCATACATTTCTACATGTATACAGGGAAGTCTCTTTCAAAATATCATTTTCACAAGTGTTAAATCCGATGGAAAGCTAACATTTGGCACTACGTATACAGAGTATGGCTAATTTGCTTCCGGAAGCACTTCGACCGAAGTGCTTACGGGGTCATATTTTAGTATTTGAAGTTCAAACAACAAATCCAAACCGTTAGATGTTCAATCTATATTAAAATGTGCTTGGAGACCAAATTTTACATTTTTTGAAATTTTTTTACTATTTATTAAGCAGGTTTGAAAACTGCTGTTTTCAATGCCGTAGAAATTTAATAAAAACAGCGGTTTTCAAACCTGCTTAATAAATAGTAAAAAAAATTCAAAAAAATCTAAAATTTGGTCTCCAAGCACATTTTAATATAGATTGAACATCTAACAGTTTGGATTTGTTGTTTGAATATCAAATACTAAAATATGACCCCGTAAGCACTTCGCCGAAGTACTTCCGGAAGCAAATTAGCCATACTATATATATAGAGAGAGATAGTGGCTAAGATACAAACGTTTGCACCAAGGCCTTGGTGCAAACGAATGGTTTTCGGATTTTCAAAGTCCAAACGGTCGATCTAAACCGTTAGATGTGATCTCTATATTAAAATCTGCTTGGAGACCAAATTTTACATTTTTTGGAATTTTTTTACTATTTATTAAGCCACTTTGAAAATTACTGATCACATGGTCCAGAATTTGTTTGCACTGTTTTTACTGTTCACCCGGATCAACAATTTTCAAAGTGGCTTAATAAATAGTAAAAAAATTCCAAAAAATGTAAAATTTGGTCTCCAATCACATTTTAATATAGATTAAATATCTAACGATTTGGATCGACTGTTTGAAATTTGAAAATTGAAGAACCAAATCGTTTGCACCAAGGCCTTGGTGCAAACATTTCTATCTTAGTCACTCTCTCTCTCTCTCTCTCTCTCTCTCTCTCTCTATATATATATATATATATATAGTGACGTTACGATGCTTTGGGAAGTAAAGAGGGTGTTTTATTTTCCGCTCATATTTCTATTTCTGAAGTTCAAATAGTTAATCCGAACTTCTCAACATAATCTTTATATTGAAATGTACTTGTAGACCAAATTTTACATTTTTTGGAAATTTTTTACTATTTTTATAGAATTTTTGAAAAACATTGTTTTTCTGAATTTTTTTATTAATTTATTTAATGAAAACTGTGATTTTCAAAAATTCTAAACAAATAGTAAAAAAATGAAAAAAAGATGAGAAATTTTGTCTCCAAGCACATTTTAATATGAAGATCATGTTGGAATGTTCGAATCAACTGTTTGAACTTTAAAAATAGAGATATGAGCGGAAAGTAAAACACCATCTTTACTTCCCAAAAAGTATGATAGCCTATCTTTGTATATATATACGTACTATATATTAGGGCTGGGCTTAGCTAAGTCATGGTGTAAAACGAGTTTGTACTCCATGTCATATTTTCATTTTGAAAATCCAAACTACGGATCTGAACCGTTCAAGTTGTTCTCCATATTGAAATGTGCTTGGAGACCAAATTTTACATTTTTTGGAATTTTTTTACTATTTATTAAGCCACTTTGAAAATCGCTGATCCGGGTGAACAGTAGCAAAACAGTAAAAAATTCTGGACCAATGGATCAGGGATTTTCAAAGTGGCTTAATAAATAGTAAAAAAATTTCAAAAAATGTAAAATTTGGTCTCCAAGCACATTTCAATATGGAGAACAACTTGAACGGTTCGGATCGGTAGTTTGGACTTTTAAAATGAAAATAATGAGACATGAAGCACCAAGTCGTTTTACTCCATGGCTTAGCTAAGCCCAGCCCCTATATATTATCTCTTAACTATTATTTTTTCTAGTTCAACGTTAAAGCACTAATTAACAATGAAAATGTTAGAAAAAAATGGTACGCTAAAGGTGTATGAATACTGTTATATGCAAATAGGAAATAAAGACAATAATTGGTATGGGAAAGTAGTTCTATGCCTTTTGCTTTTATAGCCTATTCACGTTGACGGGACTCTATCAACACGTGTCTGTTTTTTCTTAAAAGAAACGAAGAAAATTAATATTTAAACACAAATAAGGCGGGTTCGGAGACCAACTAACGGGTCTGAAACTAGAACTTCCAATTATATTCGTCTAATGCTGTCAAATCGTAAACTTTATGGTGAAATATTGGGATTTGTATTTTGTACTAATATATACTATTTATAGAAATTATTAAATCTAAATGTAAAATTTTGACTGTCTAATTTCTAACAAATATATAAGAGTGAGGCTATGGTGCTATGCATAGCACCAATGGCTAGTGTACTACGGCTCAATATGGTACTTTTTAAAATCCTAACGGTCGATCCGACCATTCAATGTGATATCCATATGAATATGTACTTCCAAACTAAATTTTATATTTTTTCGAATTTTTTTACTATTTTTTCAGATAGGTAGAAAAATCAGTGTTTTTTGAAAATTCTGGACCATCAAAATTCTACCTATCTGAAAAAATAGTAAAAAAATTCGAAAAAATATAAAATTTAGTTTGCAAGTACATATTCATATGGTTATCACATTGAACGGTCGGATTGACCGTTAGGATTTTAAAAAGTACCATATTGAGCCATAGTACACTAGCCATCCGTGCTATGCATAGCACCATAGCCTCACTCAATATATAATATATAAAGATCTGACTCAATGAGTCTAATTAAAAATATATGAATCTGACTCATTTGTGAACTAGAGCTTGATTTTTCTGTAATTGAACAGTTTGGATCCAAACGAAATTGATCTGAATTACTAAGTTTGATCCATAATATATGGATCGGACTTACTGAGTCATATATTTCTATATTTGTTGGAAACGATACCATCTTTGTATTTCCATACGTCTTATTTTAATAATTTCTACGGATAAAAAAATTCTCTTTCTTAACATGTTAATTTTTGCATCTGACAAGATTTAAAAAAAAAAAAAACATGTTAATTTTGGTATTAACTTTCAAATTTAAGGAGAAAAAAAAAATAGGAGATGGGTAACTATTGTATACAGGGGCGGACCCAGGATTTTCGTCAGGGGGGCAAAAAAATATCGAATCGGGTTTAAATTCATTAACCAATTGGGTAATCGATAAAAAATAGTGCTTTAACTTATACTTTTCAATGCTTTGACTTCTAATTTCTGATACTCTGACTTATTATTCTAATTACCAATCAAAATTCAACAAATTTATTTCAATTTTAACCCTAAATTTAACCCGAATTACAAATCAAACGTCCAGAGGGGGCAAAAAAAAATATTTCAGGGAGGAGCAAAGTCGGTCGGAACCGATAATTCTCTACTAAAACTCAAAATTCAGAGGAGACAGCTGCTCCCCCCGGAATACACTGGGTCCACCCCTGATTGTATAGGCGTTGGATTCAGAAAATTCTTTAAAAAAACAAAATTAACATGCTATGAAATTGTCGTGGCCTTTTAATTGAATATTGGAATCGTTCTACGTTCTAATTATCGTTGACCGTTATCATTTTAGTTATTCTGTCAATTAATTAAGTTGATTTTTGTTTATTTTATACTTACGCCAGGTTACATATTTCAAAAGTCAAAATAATTGTTTATCTTTCTAGTTTCATACGTTGCAACGGACTGCATGCCCATTATTAAATGAGCATCTGAATAAGAATTTATGTACATGTATTTGTTGTTTTTCTCCTTTAATAATATGGGTCAACACTCAACAGCTGCAATTTAGTTTGTCCGATTTGAAACCCATAAATCAGATTCACATCAACATATATTAAAAATCACCTACGGGTTCAAATAAAAAATATATATATTAAAAACCTCAGATAACAATGTAAATTCGGTCAATTACTTTTGGATCAGATAGATTCTGATAGACAGAACCATATTAATACATTAATTATATTTTAAATACTATAATATGCAGAAGCTTTCTTAGAAAACTTAGGACATAATAGTGTTAGCTATAAACCAGTGATACAATCTAATGTTAAATTTTGGGAAGACATCTGGTATCAGGACTGTACTTTAGCTTCTAAATATCCACAACTTTACCAATTATGCTTTAATAAACTGTATTGGTACCAGATGTTATCCATTCTCAGAGGAATATTTTACAATTTAGAAGATTGTTGTTAGGAATCAACCAGACTAATTGGTCAGCTTTATTGAGTATCATTAGCACAACCTCCTTTACTTCTGACCATAATAAATTAACTTGGAGATGAGAATCATCAGTAAAGTTTTCTACTCAATCCATTTATAAATTTTTAAACAATAGGGGATTCTAGCCTCTCATCCTCTTATTTGGTGGGCATTATCAGTACATCCCAAAATCAGAATTTTCATGTGGTTAACCATGCATAAAAATATCTTACTAAAGACACTCTTGCTTCTAAATGATGGATAGGAAATCAAACTTGTCAATTTTGTAATGAATTAGAAACTAGAGATCATCTCTTTCTTACTTGTTCTCTCGCACAACAATTTGACTTTGGCTAGGCAATAATCAAATGTTTATGGCTTCTTAGCATACATAGGATGATATCTTTCACTATGATCTTTCATTACCTCAAATTGAAACAACATGATTGCTCATAGTTCTTAGTGCTATATGTTGGATTCTTTGGAAACACAGAAATGATATGTGCTTTAATGATTGCTTACCAAAATCTGCAAGATCTATTATTATGCTAATTAAGTCTACTGTTGAATATTGGATAGGAAATATGAAAAAGAAGACTAAGGCAGGTGTTGTTGGTTAGATGCCTATCATAGAAGATGCTATACTATAGATGTGATCAGGGGCGGATCCAACATACTGCAGGGTAGGGCAGTTGCCCTACCCTGGAATTTCAAAATTAGTTTCCAAGTACTAGATTTTTGGATCTTGCCCCACCCTCGAAAAAACAAATGCCCTACCCTGTTGAGTTTATTTCTCGTTCTCAATGTACAAAGAATTAGATTTTGGCAATCAATTTTGCTCTCTTCTCTTTCTCATCTATAAATTTTCTTTTATTGCAATTTTATGTTGATTTTCGAATGGGTTTTTGGAGAAGAAGAGAACATTTGTCTGCATAGACGTGGAGCATATGAGCCAAGATACTGACATACTCGATTTTCATAAACCAAACGTAGCAAATGAGATAATATAATGAGTAGTGCTAGTTGGCTTGGATTAGTGGGGCCCACCAGTATGATTAAATAAGACAGAAGAAGGGGGGGTGCGCAACATAATGTATTGAATGATCTGGGTGCAAGCCAACCAGCGTCCTTTTTTTTTCTTTCCGTTTTATTTTCATTTGCTAGTTCTTCTTCAGCATTCCATAGTTATTGGATGCCTCAATTTCCTTTGATATACTGAGTTTGCTAGTGACTTTTCATTTTCTTCTCTCTTTTTACATTTAATTTATTATATATATATTTATATTTTATATCTAGGGGTTAACACACGGATACACATATATTATTACAAAACTTATTTTTTGTATGTCATGTTTAGATTTGAAAAACTTTTTTTGGGCATGTTGATTGTTTTTTATTTAGTACCCGATTAAATAATAGGTTTAAACCCAATTAGATATTGAACCCGCATAAATATTATCTTGTCCTACCCTGACGGAAATTCTAGATCCGCCCCTAGATGTGATCCCCCTGATATGGAGATAGTACTCTACCAACCAACTACTGGAGTGAATGCCAATGATGAATGAAAACACATTATCCTATTTTTTTTCTGTACCTAGTTTACCCCTTAGCTCTTTACTTAGTGGCTTAGTATTAGCTTTTCTATAATACTTTTGGAACTTAGCTATATCTAGGATCTAGTTAATATGTTACTTGCTTGGTTGTTTTGATAATGTGATTTTGAGAAACAACAAGACCAGAAATTTTCCCTGGCTGAACTGATACCTATAATTATAATGTTTCAGCAACAGAATGGGCTTTTCAGCCTCTTTTAAAAAAAAAATATTTATATAGAAACTTTCGCCAAACACAATTAACTAATGAGAAGGGTTGAAATGTCTGATTGTGCTTTATATATGTTATCTCCGTTTTGAAATTTCAAGTAGTTAATCAGCACCGATCAACATGATCTTCATATTAAAATGTACTTGGAGATTAAATTTTATATTTAGTTTTAAAAAAAATTATTCTTTTTTAGATAGGTACAAAATTACTTTTTTTTTTTTGTTCCAAAAACAATAAATTTGTGCCTATCTAAAAGAATAGTAAAAAATTTAAAAAATATATAATTTCATCTCCAAGTATATTTTAATATAGACACCATGTTGACCGGTTTCAACAGATTATTTGAACTTTAAAACCGAAAAAAATATAAAACATGAAAGACACAAGACATTTTAACCCTTCTCTTAGACTAAAATATCATTTGTTATATAAAATTATAAATCTGAAACTCAGTATAAGCCTTTCATTCTAATTTCATACTTAAATAAAGAAATGAAATAAAAAGTATGTTTAAAAGAACCCATGTACATGCAGGGGCGGACCCAGGTGTATCCGGGGGGGCAGCTGCCCCCCCTGGATTTTGAGTTTTAGTGGAGATTTATCGGTTCTGACTGACTCTGCCCCCCTGGAATTTTTTTTGCCCTCCTCTGGACGTTTAATTTGTAATTCGGGTTAAATTTAGGGTTAAAATTAAAATAAATTTGTTGAATTTTGATTGATAATTAGAATTATAAGTCAAAACATCAGAAATTACAAGTCAAAGCATTGGAAAATATAAGTTAAAGTATTGTTTTTTATCGAGTACCTAATTGGTTAATGGATTTAAACCCGATTAGGTATTTAAATCCGATTCGATATTTTTTTTGCCCCCCCTGACGAAAATTCTGGATCCGTCCCTATGTACATGTATAGAAAACTGAATCGGAAGAAGGACCCATAGATATCACACCAAATTCAATTATATGTCAAGTTAGAATCATTCAATTCGTATTAAAAAAAATTCGAACAACTTTAAATTTTAATACGAATCAAATAATTTTGACCTCACACAATCGAATTTAATATGATACCGTTAAATCGCCTCGTACCTTCGTAAGAAACATCACGTGTTGTAGTGTACGATTTCACAATTAAAGGGTGTCTGAAATATCGAACACCTCCAGTTGGGTATCAAACGGAGAAAATATGAATTTGAGGAAAGGTTGCTTTAAATATATTATTAGTATCGTGCCGTGCGTTACAACGGAATATATGATAAGATAACAAAAATAAATTCTCATACAAAATGACAAATTTTCATACAAAAAAAAATTAGAAATATATTCTAGATTTGTCATAGTAATATGTATAGAAATAAAAACATAGATAAATAAGGAAGTGAACAAAAACTTGATTTGCATTATGATTCGCCGTACAGAAAATTTCAATTGAAGAGGGAAAAATAAGAAAACGGAGAATTATATTGCTAAATTTAGAGTCTGTTTAATTTTAATTGTAACGCATTGTGTGGCGATATGTGTGGCGAGTATGTTTGTAGCTAAATTTAAATTTCTACACATGAAACAGATGCATTTAATCAAAAGAAGATAGATTATGTGATTGAAGAGCTGATATTAAATTCAGAAATTAATCTTTTAATTGTAACTGTTGGCGGATCGGACAATCAATTAGGTACTTAATAATGGAATTGAGATATTTTAACGTAGGAGTGTAGGTGGCAGGATGAGTTGGAGGGTTGTAGCAAAGGGACAACTTCCAGTCCAGCCTTTTTGAATCGTTCAATGACTAGGTCAAACTAGCAACCAAAAAGGACAAAAAATTGAAACAATTTGTTGTTGTTTGCTCGTCACATTTTTATTAAAATAAACTTTTTCCAGCTTCGTATGAGATGCTTAGCATGATGCTTTGCTCCTGATTTGATGTACATCCACGTTGCCAATTTTATTCTGTTCGATCGTTTGTTAATTAAGCTTCCTAAATAAAATTATCATTATCAAAATAAAATTATTATTAATATAGTTTACGAGAAGAATGTTTTTTCTGTATGCCACACGCTATAGCTACGAGCAATAATAAATTAATGTTTACGTACCTAATTATATACAAATAAATTAATGACTTATGCTGTGGAGTAAACACTTGGGTACGTTTGAATGGGAGTGGAATAGTTAGAATAGTGAAATTTGAGAATAGTAAATGAGAATAGAGAAAAAATAGTAATTTTTAGATTAGTGTGAAAATGATGCTATTCGGATTAATAAAAATTTTGTTTGGATTGTACATGTTGAATAGTGAATAGCTATAACTAATAAATATTAGTGTTAACAATGTGCTAATTAAGAGAAAAGACAGGCAAGTGGGATATCAAACGAATTGTCATGACGTAAAGATAGCGGAAGTGGTATCAAATTTGTTATTTCGGGACTGTGTTGGCGGAAATCCGAAAAGGAAGCATTTTTTTTCTCTCTTCACACTTCTGAATAGCAGTTATTCCAACATTTACAAGGAATAGATAATAGCAGCTATTATAGCTATTTCAAATAGCAAAAATGTTGTTTGGATACACATTGTTATTCCGAATAGCCTATTCTAGAATAACTTCTATTCTTGTGTCATCCAAACATAGCCAGTTGTCGTTGACAATTAAATTTGAAATTAAAGCTTAATTAATGTCACATAACTAATTAACTGATTTAATTAGATTACCATATTAGTCAAATAAATTGTAACAATTCTAATTTCAATATGCATATATATACATGCATGCATTAATTTTCTGTTGACCCCTATCATGGGCACAGATTCGTTTGGTGATATGTCATTGAAATTATTTAAGGTGCAAGTTGGGTTTAGCTGGCAGCACTAAAATCATAAAAATATTCTCAATTATTCATCCAAATCTGTTTAATGGTTAAGTTTAAGATCTTGCGAATATTTCTAATATATAGCATCTGAAAAAGTGCCACATATATATTTTGACTATTTTTCTTATGACAAAATGGATTTGTATCTATTATATACTTTTTGACTTTGTATCAGGATAGGTTTTAATAGGTATGAAGCTTGCAATTACAAAATATTATATTATGTGCCATAAGAAAATGATAATGTTATGGAATTTAAAAGATGATAAAATTAATAAAAAGATAAAATATAACTTATTAAGGTGGTCGGTGAGTTTAACTCTAAAATCTATTAGATCAACGAATTTAAATTTTTAAAACTCAATTTATTTTAGTGTATTTAAATAACACCAAGTCAAGCGGTAAAAAAAAATCATAGTATATAAGTTATTTATTTTTTCATTATTTTTACCTCTTGATTTTACACTAAGTAAAATAAAAAATTAGTATATAAACACATTACTCTTAAAATATTAATTAAGATTAAATGATCAAATATTCCGACAATAATGTCAAAATTTATTGATAATTAATTGATGTAAAAAGTCAATGTAAATCTTATCCCAAATTATATTTCTGCCAGTAAAACTGAAATAAAACAATATTGATTAATTTTTAACTGAGCAAGTCAATTTGAGTTACTTCAACAAATTTTATTTACAGATCTCACGGACCACTTAATAAATAATCCTGAAAAGAATGATCATTGATCAACCTTTTCTCGGTAAAACGCGTAGTCAGAATTTTTATCAGAATAGGGATAGACAGAAAATTTTACTGATACCGTACATACTCATTTTATTTATTATCTATTTTATTTAATTACATTATTAATAATTTTATTAATATAAATAATTTTAGAAAGAAAAATAAGATTTCTCACAACTAATCCCACGATACAACGAACACCCATTTCAGCACATTCTCATAATGAATCCCATACATACTCATACTCATACCCATGAGTTTTTACTTTTTTAAAAGTGGGTTTCTGTCCACATCAAATCTCATTCTGTGTAATTCCGTGGCAAATGAACAGGCCCTTAATGATTATGAAGATAGGAGAGAAGTTGTAATGTTTGTGGGGAAAAAAAATAGTTGGACTGAATTATTATTTTTTCTCGTAAAGAAAGGTCAAATTGTGGGAATAAACAGAAATAATATTTCAAATTTTACAGAAAAAAATGTGTACCGAACGAATCCTATAGAAAAAATTTCCACTGGAATAAAATTGCCATCAATTCTCGTAGGACCAAACAGTGCCTCAGACATTTTATGTTTGAATAAATAAAAGCTTTAGATGTGACGTAATTTAAAGTCATGTTGAGCTACAGCTATATTTTTTGTATAATATTTGCATAAAAAGTACGATTTTTTTTTTCTTTCTTTTCAGGGAGGTGGTGTGTTCCCTACCCACTAGTACAAAAAACGTGAAGTACAAAAAACGTGACCATACACAATATATACATATGTGAAAAAATTTCACATTAACAATGTGTAATGGTAGGAGACGCTCGTGCGAAAAAAAACTTCAACATATACACACGGTTTGAAAGTTTTGAACCACGTCCGTAAGTCACATTTTTTGTACACAGTTCATTAATATTGAATCGTGTACGGTTGTACTACTTCATAGATGGTCTTTTATTAAAAAAAAACTGTGTATTCCTTTGCTCAGTTTTCAAATACTGTTTTTAATTCAAGCCGTGTACGATTCATTTGCGCCTCTCAACTTAACGCCTGTTAGTATTTATTTCTTGTGTAGAGTCACCCTTTTGATCTCTCTCTCGATGTCGCAACAAGACTTTATTTTGTTGGTTTAATAACTTCAATTTGTATGCTAGCATTAGGATTGAAACTAGGGTTACTCTCTCTAGTTTTCTAAAACTAGAGTTTGTAAAATTGTGAAATTAGCAATTATGAAAAGTTTAGTTTACTGTTTAGAGCATGTCTTTCTTAATTAAACAAGGTTTTGAATAAGTTTGTAAAAATTAACAAATTAAAGGTCGATAATGTGTAAATGACATCAATGATCAGGGTTTGGCCTTAGGGTCTGGTCTGAACTGATTAGCCAAAATATCCAATATTGGTAAAATGTTTAGTTTTGTAATGTTATTTTTTTTTTGTATAAGCAAAATGAGTAATCAAAATAATTGTTACTTATCAAATTCTTCTCGCAAGAGATGTCTTAAGCCAAATGTTGCAAAATATAAAATTGAAGCAGAAGTTACTTCGACTGGTAGTGTTAAGTGTACCTTGTGAGTTGTTTGTTAATTATTGTATTGTTGTTTAATGTGAAGTAGTGGATGTGACTTTGTTGTTGTTGATTTGTAATGTATAATTGATTATTTTTTATGTATGTTGTGATGTTGAATATTTATTGAATTATGGATGTGTAATATTAAGAGAAATTTTTCGGTGTACCTATCTAAATTTTTGAAATAGCCAATTTCTCCTTACAAATTTAACATTATTTCTTCTATTCTCTTTTATTATTTTACTTTTTATTTAATTATTTTAAAAATCTAATTGACAATTATGCTCCTCTGATTGTAACTTCACATCTCCATTAATGTTTGAACTGGATTGAATTTACATGTTGATTGAAGAAGAAAAAGAAAGCCTCTTGATTTTCGCATCTAATATTTCCTCTCGTCTATCTTTATATTTCCTTCCTTTCTTCCTTGATAGAAAATTTGACTTTGATGATTAAGTTGAAATTGGTGAAAGGCCCGGTGACCTTTCTCATTTGAGGATTAATGATTTATATGGTCCGCAAAACTTAGACAAATATTTGCACGAAGATTGCTTCTGGCAATTGAGATTAGGGAGAGATCGGTAGTGTAAAAGAGATGAGCAGCGTTTGAAGAAGAAGAACAACAACAAAAATTAAGAGCAATGAACACCTCTGTTTAAAAATAAAGGGTATAATGGTTAATTAGAATTTTAAAATAATTAAACAAAAAGTAAAATAAATAAAAGAGGATAAAAGAAAGAATGTTAAATTTGTATGAGTTTATTGGATATTATGGTGGTTTGATCAGGAAATTGGCTATTTCAAAATTTTAGATGGGTACACTGGAAATTTTTCTTATTATTAATTGTATGTTTAATGGCTAGCAAACATAGATACTACCCAATTATAAATCATATTAAAAAATAAAAAAATGAAATCCTACGCAGTTCAAAATAACAAACCGCGTGTATCGTTACCACAATAATACACAAATGTCTTGTAGAAACCGTGTATATAACTCTTGTTATTATACACGGTTACTTTGATTGTATAAAGATCACCATATTCAGCATCTTTTTTATTGGATCGGAGACGATTCAGTTATGTTAACCGTGTATGTTTGTACTTTATAGACACAGTTCGGAAACTGTGTATAACATACACTCTATTTATACACAACACTTAAAGACACATTCGTGTAACTGTGTGTCATTATCTTCTCAGACCATATATGGTCGCGTTTTCTATATGGTCTCGTTTTCTATACTAGTGACTGTATTTTACCTCCATATAAATATATAAGGCTTGTGATGACTTACACATAAGGATAAATACCGTAATGCGACTAATATTTCGCCAATAAAGATACGAAATAGTTTGATAATAAATAAAAAATACAATACAAAAGTCTCAAAATATTATGCTCCACAAAAGCAACGAATTGGACCTCTGAATATGATTGTGTATTATTATTAGTGAGGTTAGAGGTGGAGCTGATACTGTCTATCTCTAAAATTTGAAAAAAAAAAAAAAAAAAATATTCATATACTAATTAATTGTTGTCTTATTCTAAAAAATAATTTATCCAACCTTGAAGCTCGTTCTCAACAACAAGTCAACAACCCATATTTTATCTCTTATTTTCGCTAGCCTACGTGAGCCTATCTTCTAGGGCTGTCAACGAGCTGGCTTGGGTCAAGTTGGGCTCTAGCTCAGCTTGTTAATTCTGAACCGAGCTCTTATCGAACGAACTGGACCTAGGACATCAGAGAATCTCAGCTTGAAATCGTGACGAGCTAGCTCACGAGCTGGCTGGTTGGGTTTGGCTGGATCTTGTTTTAATTGAGCTGAACCGTGTTGAACCGAGCTAGACAGTATAAAATGCACACAAATTCATACAAATTCACAAATTGATGCCTAACTGAACTAGCTCGCGAGCTCGCGAGCTCGCGAGCAAGCTAGACCCCAGCTTGAACTCGTTAAATCTGGACCGAGCTAGTGGTAAGCTGGCTTGTTAACAGCTCGGTCTAATAACGAGCAAGCTGTTAGCGAACGAGTCACGATCGAGCCACGAGTTACGAGTTTTTTTGCCACCCTTAGCCTCTTCACTGCAGTTGCAGACTCCTCTTGCTAACTAATTGCCACCGCTAACTAACCGCTATCCAATAGAAAATACCGAACAAAAAACAAAGCAAGTACAGAAATAAGCGAACAACGATCACCCAAACAAAGGAAAGTAGAGAGGCGAAAAAAAATTTGCAATCAGCCACAAAGAAGAAAGAAGAAAGCAATTGAGCAAAAAAAAACAAAGAAATGCAAGTAGGTCTGAATCTCTAACTCCTCTGAGTAAAGTAGCGAACAGGGAAAAAGAAGCAATGTAGCGAAATTCAAAAATAAGAAAGAAGGGTTGAAGAGCGAATTGTTAAAGAAAGAAGCAAAATTCAGCGACGCTGACGCTTGTAACTTTAAACTTTTTTACTTTGAATCTGTTAATAGTAATTTAGAATGTATAACATGTTTGAATCTTTGAATTGGCGAATTGGTGATTAGTAATTTTTTATTTACCAATAACCCTAATTTAGATTTTTTTTTTTTTTCAATCTGCTATTAGTAAAAAAAAATTATTTGTAACTCTAATTTACTTGCAAATTGGCATTTAGAATCTCTGAATCTACAAACTGGTAACTCTAATTTAGACTATTATGTATTAATGTAATGTATCATGTCTGTAATTAGCTAATTGCCTAATTAGTTAGGACTAATATGTTACTTAAAGGTTTACTAATCTGTTACTTTAGGTTTTCTAATTTTTTTTTCTATAAATTTGTCAATAGAGTAGCAAAGATGGACAAATATTTTTGTTGAATTGTTGGATTTATTGAAAATTCTATATTTATTGTTGAATTGTGAGACTTATTAGATCAATGAATGTATTGTTGAATTTATTAAAAAAATTGTATTTATTATTGAATTGTTTTGTCCATTTCTGACTCAAATTTTAACTACGCTAACGATGGAGGTTAACCATTAATTCAAAATTTATAAAGAGGAGTGTTCAAATTAACTATAATTTTTGTGCTCCAATATGCTACACATCATTTATCTCCATTTTCAAAGTTCGAACAGTCAATCCGAATCACTCAACATGATCTTCATAATAAAATATGCTTGGAGACCAAATTTTTTATTTTTTTTATTTTTTTACTATTTTTTTTACATAGGTACAATATCACTTTATCGGATGGTCTAGAATCTTCTTAAAAAAATGATTTTGTACCTATCTAAAAAAATAGCAAAAAATGCTAAAAAAATATAAAATTTGGTCTCCAAGCATATTTTATTATGAAGATAATGTTGAACGATTCGGATCGACTGTTCGGACTTTCAAAATAGAGATAAAGAATGTGAAATATATTAGAGCACAAAAATTATGGTGCATTTGAACCCTCCTCGTTTATAAATAGTCGGTAATCTAATTAACGTTTCATTAGAATAGCGGAATATACGCTACAGGATTCCGTATATTTATTTTAGGATCTTTTAAAAGTTTTCTACAATTAGTTAATTACAAGGTGATACTACAATAGCACTTTTACATTATTGATCAGTCAGTACTTCAAGTGAATCTATAAAAAATAAAAATGAAAGAGAGAACATATATTCTTATAATTGCAACAAATAAAAAAAATTCATAAAACAAATTAAATTGTACCATAAACGTTTTAAAGCAAAATGCACGCATCTGAATACATTTTCAGATAAAAAGATGATTTAATAATCAAAATAGATCTGTTGGGCAGAGATAGGAGTAGGTCCGATGGACATCGGACCTACTTTTACGTTCAATTAACTCTAGCACCGTATGATTAATATTAAATCTGTGTACACGAAAATTGATACAGACCAGCACGGATTTTGATACAGTGTGCACGAATCTTGATGCTGATCGGATGTTCATCACACCCATCGAACCAAAGTATCTGAATTCCTGTTGGGCATGTGATGTACTCTTATATGTTCTTTAATTGTTTTATATTGCAAGGGAAGTAATTTGTTTTTAAGATCGACTACCATGTTTTTATGTGTGAGTTTTGGAATACCGAATTAACTGCAGGTGGCAGCTCTCCTGACTGAAAGTTGACTGCACCAAAACTCGCTACACTTTTAGCGCCGCAAGAGATCCAAGTTGTCAGAATCTTCGGTTCGGGCGTACACTATCGAATCCGGATTCTACTCGTCTTTATCCACACCATCTCAGAAGCCAAAAAGTTATAAAGATAGCGACTGTCGGCAACCCAATCTTCTGACACGTGGCATTAGCGGGGCCAGAATACGTACGGACCAGCTGGATCTGAATATGACAGCAAGGTTCCGATATTTACGACCTTTTACGACTTTCTTCGAAGATGTATTCAAATCCGAGATCAGTGAACAGTGATTCTGAAATTCATAAGCTTAGGTGGCGCTAACAGGTGTTCATATTAGTCTGACACGTGCACTGAACATTACAGGTCGGCAGACAAGTATCCTCTCCAATACTTTAGAAGATTCCCATCACTTTACGGTTTGAGATTAACTACCAGTCGCTTTGAGATTTGAGCTAGCGCAGGAGCAGTATTATTGAGCTTTGAGATTCGGGCCAATTTAAAAAGAACAGTCCAGATCTAGTAATCGTAAAAGATTTCCTATTACGGTACCAGGATCTGAATTCCTGGTCGGCACCATCTTCTCTCCAGTTTGACTGGTTGTTTGTGAAACTTTTGTACTTTGCATTACACGGCCTGAAAGGTTGTCACTTGTCATCAAATATTTTTTCTTAGTTGTCATTATATTGCTAGTTCTATTTCTAGGCTTATTTATATATGGTACATGCCGACATTTTTATTAATATCCAAACTTAAATAGAAATTAATAAATATACTCAGAATCCGTGAATTTTATTAAAAATGGTCAAACCGGCTATTTAATGGCTGGTCTTTTTGTTTTCTCTACTGGCCATTAAATGGCCAGTCCTATTTTAACTTATTTTATCATATTTTAGTCTAGTTTGGCCTATTTTAGCATATTTACCGCAATTAACGTATTTTAGCGTATTTTATCATATTTTAGTCTATTTTGACCTATTTTAACGTATTTTACCCCAATTAGCATATTTTACCATATTTTACAGTGAGGACATTAGATTTTAGTCAGGTAGATAAAAAGTTTGAAAGTAAATGTCTCACTAACTAGATTGAAGGATATGTAGGGGTAACAACCAAGCCCCATGAAGAACGACCCTAATACAATAAGAAGATGGCAGGAGTTTTATTTTGAAATTTTTATTAACTACCTCAGCCTGCCAATATGTGGAACCAACTCCGCTGTTCTTCAAATTGGAGAACAGGACCCTGTTATTTCGATCTGAACCGTTCAAAGTTTTTCATATCCGAATCTCGATAAAGGTGAATGGCTGGGATCGGAATAACAGGATCTTGTTCTCCCTTTGGAGAACAGCGGAGTCGGATCCCCAATATGTGTCTCTTATTTTGTTAGTAGTATTTACTTGCTTTTATCAGAGTTTTGCCAACGATATAGCTGATGTTTTGGTATGTTGGATTGTGTGGTTTCTCTTGCTTAGTTGCATAGTCTAAAACTCAGTATGTAAGTTAACTGTTTCAGTGAAATGGGATTCGGCCTTTTTATCAAAAATTTGTATTTTTATTATTATTAATTAAATTTTATATATAACCTTCTATTTTAAACACATCATATACGTAATACATCAAATATTTAAAAATTATAATTATTGATCACATTATTTTAAATTAAGTAAATTACTAATTACATAAAACTATTTAAAATATAGAAAACATTGTACATAAATTGATGATGATAATGACGATTAATTTTGTCACAATTACTACTACTATTATTATTGTTTTTATTATTATATAGTCAAATAGTACAAATAAAATATTACTATACATGATTTTCTATTTATCAATTATCATAAGCTAATTAATGAAAACTTTTATTTTCTATTCCATTGTCCGATAAACTTATGAAAAAGTTCATAATGTAAAATAGATGAATAAAAAATATTTATTAACACCCATAATTGATCTGCCGGAGATTGTTGCCACTTGCCCCTTTGATTTTGCTTATTTCCTTATGAATCCTGCTCTTACTGTTTCCTACGGTTTTAAGTAAAAAAAAAAAGTTTCATTGGCAAGTACTTTCTGAAAAGAAGTAATAAGCTAAATAATTTATTAGTCAAATGCAATGATAATAATTAAAAAATAAGAATTAGCATTTGATCTACTGACAAATTCATGTGTACTCTGTGTAAGAGGTCATGAGTTTGAAATTCAAAATGAGAAAATATTATGTTATAATAACAAGAATTTGAAAAGAATGTTGGTGGACTCCAACCCTCTCATTTTTTTTTAAAAAAAAAAGGCAAAAGACCCGTTTCATATATTGAAACTGATAAAGTTACAAGATATTAAAAAGTTCAACCCAAAAGTTAAAAAAAAAATCAATATTTTTTTTTTATACTAAAAAAAATAAAAAATGTTGACTCAATTCAACATTCAAGGGGCTCAAAATGAAGTGATGCAACAAGAGCGTCAGCTAGTTAATTAATCAATTGATTAGTTGATTAATTATTTAATTAGATTAGACTACCTCATTAAGCATCATGTGGGTCCATGCAATTATTGTAATTGATTCTCTAATCAAAGATATTATCTGATAATTGCCCCGAATCAGCTGACATGACCACCATCATTAGTTTAATCAAAACATGATCAATTGGTCTCTTATTTAATTTATCTTAATTATCAATTGATTATTTTATTACACACAAGTTAAACTGTGAGACCTACTTAGCCCTAAATCCTAAACCCTAAACCCTAAACACTAATTATAACACTAATTTCATGAGATAAGTCTTAAATACCAACCACTTTATATTGTTCTTTATACATTGATGTATCGATATATTGTGCAATGTTTATCGAATATTAATTTATTTAGAACGATCAAATCAATATTTCTTTTGTTCGGTTTCAAAACCCAAAAAAGAAAAATAGCACATATAATTTTATTATGAACAATCAAATCAGTATCGCATATTTCATTTCAAAATCCAGAAGCTAAACAATTTATTCAAAGATAAATTTCTCTCCACCATTTAATGAAGATCATGCGGATTGGATTTTAGCGAAAATTGAAATTCGTAAAATCAGAGTAAATTGGAGTAATCTGATCAAACATCGGATGGTCAATTAGTTCATGTGAGAGTGTTTTCTATTTTTTTTTTTTTGACAAAAGTGGATAACTCTACCGATTTCATATTCAAATAATTTTTTTTTTCTATCCATTAACCATAACATCGATAGTCAATTACTTCTCTCTTCCCATTGCATCTTGCGTAGGGCTGTAAATGAGCTGAATTTGACCGCGTTATCTCTAACTCGTGCTCAGCTCATTTAGTTAATGAGCGAGCCAACTCAAGTTGAGATGGCATAACGAGTTGTAAAACCAATTTGAGTTCAGCTCATTACCAACTCGAGTTGACTCATAACTCATTTATAACTCGTTTGACCAGTCAATTTTCTTAGTTATAGTTATATACTAGTAAGAGTTAACCTAAACACAAACAATTCAAATGACTTAGTAAGAATTTATCTAAACACAAATAATTCAAATATAATTAACAAGACAACTAATAAAACAAACAATCCAAACAAAAGCTTAGGAGTCAATTAGAAGGGCATGGGATTTATTGTGACGAATTTTGTGTAACTCGAGTTATTAATGAGCGAGTTGGAATATACTCAAACTCAACTCATTTATTAAAGGAGTCATCCAACTCGAGTTGGAACTGACTCGAGTTGTAAATAAGCGAGTTAAAGCGAACAGTTAGCGAACGAGTTATGAGTTTGAGCGATTTTGTACTGCCCTAGTTTTGCGATTGCACGAGATAAACATGAGTTTTTATATCCATTTTTTTTTTGACAAAAGTGGGTAACTATTGAAATAAAATAAAAAATTCTATCCATTAACCATAACAACACGAATAAATATACATAATTGTGAAAACAGTAAAACTAATCCAAAAAATATAACATCACGAATAAATATACATAATTATTACGGAACGCCATATCAATGACACAAGCTGGATTCATGTCACGACCCCGCCACCAGGTTGGGATCCATCGCAACAAGAGAGGCACCCATGCATCCATTCTTTGTCCCGTCAACCTACGTCGCAAACAAGAACAAATAGAAAACAATACGGAGTCAGCTACAAAGTTCAGTAACCGGTTATTTAACGACGCGCTTCTTTATAATTGGCTTAATTAAACAACTATTTCAAACAAACTGGATTAACCCACACAAATTCACATCAAATTATGCATGCATATTTAACGATGATAACACATGGGTCTAGGTTATCAGTAAAGCAAGTCACACAATATTCATACATTTGAAATGTCTGTCACAAATAATTCTCAAATTCTCAGAACACACATCATATCATTTCACTATTCAAATTCGAACCTCAGACTCGCTATTCCGTTAAATATGCCCTCATATATAATTCAATACTCAATTCAAATATTCAATTCAACCACATAAATTGAAAACATATTATAGAGAAATCTGATTACCTGATAGCGTCAATCCAGATTAATTCAATTTGAGATGCATCAATCATTCAGAATCACTCGTGACATAAAGATCAGAATTCTAATCGAAATTACAATCGAGTTACAATGGATATCAATAACTTTTATCAAAAACATTTCCTTTTTTTTTTTCTTTTCTCTTGAATCGGCAAAGAGAGAGGGATGGAGAAGTTTAATATGGGGGAGGGCCCGAGGGGCAACATGCATGAGCCGCGTGGCATGTGTGCCACGTTGGCTTCTATTTTTTAAGTCTTGCAATTTTACAATTAAAACCTTTTAATTTCTAATATTATATATTCGTCCAAAATAATTAAAAGAGTATATATTACGGGGTGTTACAATTCATGTACAATCGTGTCTAGGTATCAAGTCCAAACCCTGTGCTGTACAACGATTAATGTACGGCCGCAGTCGTGGGACCCATGTGCGGTCGATACATAATTTGAGTATCCTCCAAGAGTGAGGCTATGGTACTTCGGCTAATGTAGTATAGCTAGTGTACTACGGCTCAATATGGTACTTTTTAAAATTCTAACGGTCGATCCGAACTGTTCAATGTGATATTCATATGAATATGTACTTGCAAACTAAGTTTTATATTTTTTCGAACTTTTTTACTATTTTTTTAGATAGGTAGAATTTTGATGGTCCAGAATTTGTATAAAACACTGAAAATTCTACCTATCTTAAAAGATAGTAAAAAAATTTGAAAAAAATATAAAATTTAGTTTGCAAGTACATATTCATATGGATATTACATTGAACGGTTCGGATCGATTGTTAGGATTTTAAAAAGTACCATATTGAGCCGTAGTACACTAGCCGAAGTACCATAGCCTTACTCATCCTCCAAAATACGTGATTGTGTAGAATACTCACATTTGGATCATAATTAATTCAGTAATTATTTCAGTAATTATTTCAAATATAAGGAGTCTTTTTTTAGAGAATTTTGCTATTGTGCTTCATGAAGTAAAACCCATATTGTACTTCACGCTCATACACCAATTTCCAAAATCCAAATCGTCAATCCGACCGTTCAAGTTGTTCTCCATATTGAAATGTGCTTGGAGACCAAATTTTACATTTTTTGGAATTTTTTTACTATTTATTAAGCCACTTTGAAAATCGCTGATCCATTGGTCCAGAAATTTTTACTGTTTTTTACTATTCACAATGGATCAGCGATTTTCAAAGTGGCTTAATAAATAATAAAAAAATTCCAAAAAATGTAAAATTTGGTCTCGAAGCACATTTCAATATGGAGAACAACTTGAACGGTTTGGATCGACCGTTTGAATTTTAGAAATGGGAGAATGAGCGTGAAGTAAAACTTCGTTTTACTTCATGAAGCACAATAGCCCTACTCTTTTTAGATTCATGTCAGATTCTACAAGCTAGGTCACGTATTGCATTAGATCTGAATTCGACACAATTATGGGCTTTTTCCGAGGGGTGTTTATCGGATTCGGTTTGATCGCTTTTAAACATAGCCAAGAGAGTTGGATAGGTGTTGGTGCTTACAAAATAAAGAGAAAATATAACTAAGAACTAAGAGTATCTACATTCCTGGTACTATTAGAGTTTTTAATCTGATGTGTTAGTTTCTAATTTAGTTTTAGAGATATGAAAGAGTTTTTTTTATTTAGAAACTATGCAGTAAAGTTTCTTATTAATAAACTGTTTATAAACTCCATGCTAATTAAATGATTGGCTCAAATTATTTTTCATTTTTAATTTATTCCTGATGTGGCTTAATAGAAGGTCTAAAATTAATTTCAAGAATGTGAGAGTTAGAAGGTTTAGAGACCTTAATTTCTAAAAAGTAGTTAACAGTTATTTAAAAACTCATATGAGTTGCTGGGATGTAAATACTCTGAATTGTAAGATCAAAATTTAGTGCAAAACACTATGTAGAGTAGAAGTGTAAAACTACTGTTAGTAGTTATGTTCACCGAGATGGTTCAAAACTTGATCATTAAAATTATTGGATTAGATTTTAATCACAAATACAAATTGTTGAAATCTATTTTACAATGTGTTTATATAGTATATTTGTTAAATTTCAGTTTCATCTACTATTAAAGTCAAGGAGAAAATTTTATTCATAAAAAATAAGAGAAAAGAAGAGAAAAATAGAAAGAGTGCATTTGGTTTTTGATTAGTACTAAAATCGATGAAAGCATCAGCTCTATCGATCCAAATATATATATAGGATTGGTAGTAGCGCCACCTATTTTACTATCAATAAAAAAATTTATGCACTCT
The DNA here is from genome assembly GCA_025461125.1 of Carex kokanica. Classification (NCBI taxonomy): domain Eukaryota; kingdom Viridiplantae; phylum Streptophyta; class Magnoliopsida; order Poales; family Cyperaceae; genus Carex; species Carex kokanica. Next base: position 330,783 of record JAJGRX010000994.1, read on the forward strand.
TTCTATTTCTCTCTACTTTTTTATTATTTTCTATGGATAAAAAATTCTCAAAGTTAAGCGATTCAAAATTGAATGGTCAGAATAATTATAATTATTCCAGTGCTTTTATTTTTGCTGTCATTTTTTGACCAGTTATTTTATATTAAATAAAATAAAAAATAATGATTTTGAATTCATAATATATAACCAATCGATGTTATAGATTTTCAAGTTAAAACTCATAAATCATATTAACTGGTCGATCTCATTGCTTAAATTTTAGTAGCTATACTCGTAAATTTATGGATCAAAATACAGTCATGAATGTTCTGATAACTAAAGTAAACTGATATATTTCAACTTTTTTAGAAAATAAGGATTACTTATGTATTAAACCCATAAATATATACGGATTTGTAGCGTTGATTTATTGACATTTTGATGTTGCGCAAAGAATAACTAAAAGTTTTATGATCAAAATACAGGCACTTATGGCATTTGTAAATTACAACATCTTACAATAATTTAGTTTTGTAAAAAAATTTAAATGTGACTTAATAAATAGTAAAAAAAATTGCAAAAAATATAAAATTTGGTCTCCAAGCACATTTCAATATAAAATCATCTAACGGTTTGGATCGACCATTTGAACTTTGAAAATCGGAAAACCAATAGGTTACACCACGACTCCGGAACAAACACTTTGATATTAGCCAACCTCTAATGAGTGGCTAATATCAAAACGTCTGTTCTTAGGCCATGGAACAAACGCTTCGGTTTTTACATTTTCAAAGTCCAAATAGTAGATCTAAACCGAAACCGTTTAACATTCAATCTATTGTACTTGGAGACCAAATTTTATATTTTTTGGAATTTTTTTAAAAATTTATTAAGTCAGTTTTAAAATTATTGTTTTCAATGATCCAAAAAAATTTCATTGTTTATTAAAATCAGCGATTTTAAAAGTGACTTAATAAATAGTAAAAAAATTGTAAAAAATGTTAAATTTGGTCTCCAAGCATATTTTAATATAAAGATCACATCTAACGGTTTGGATCGACTATTTGGACTTTAAAATTGAAAAATCAATTGGTTGAACCACGACTCAGGAACAAACGTTTTGATATTAGCCAACCCCCCCCCTCTCTCTCTATATATATAGGCTATCATGCTTTGGAAAGTAAATAAGGTGTTTTACTTCCCGCTCATATCTTTATTTTCAAATTTCAAACAATTGATTTAAACATTCCAACATGATCTTGATATTAAAATGTGCTTGGAGACCAAATTTTTCATTTTTTTTCATTTTTTTAGTATTTGTTTAGGATTTTTGAAAATCACAGTTTTTCATTAAATAAAAATAATAATAAAAAATTCAAAAAAATACTGATTTTCAAAAATTCTAAAAATATAGTAAAAATTTTTCAAAAAATGTAAAATTTGGTCTCCAAGCACATTTCAATATGAAGTTCGTGATGTGAAGTTCGGATCGACTATTTGAACTTTGAAAATAGAGATATGAGTGGGAAGTAAAATACTCTCTTTACTTCCCAAAACATCGTAACATCACTATATAGAGTAGAACTAGGGTGCTCCTAAGCTCACCAAGCCCTTCCGTGAGCGCGACTCTAAAACCTATCGAATTGATTTCAAACGACATTTCCAAACCGTTAGATGTTCAATCTATATTAAAATGTGCTTGGAGACCAAATTTTACATTTTTTGAAATTTTTTTACTATTTATTAAGATGGTTTGAAAGTCGCTGTTTTCCAATGGTGCAGAATTTTAATAAAAACAACGATTTTCAAACCATCTTAATAAATAGTAAAAAAATTCCAAAAAATGTAAAATTTGGTCTCCAAACACATTTTAATATAGATTGAACATCTAACGGTTTGAAAATGTTGTTTGAAGTCAATTCGATAGGTTTTAGAGTCGCGCTCACGAAGGGCTTGGTGAGCTTAGGAGCACCCTAGTTCTACTCCACTATATATATATATATATATATAGAGAGAGAGAGAGAGAGAGAGAGAGAGAGAGAGAATGGCTAATATCAAAACGTTTGTTCTTAGACTCAGGAACAAACGATTCAGTTCTCTAATTTCCAAAGTTCAAACAACAAATTCAAACCGTTAGATATTCAATCTATATTAAAATGTGCTTGGAGACCAAATTTTACATTTTTTGGAATTTTTTTACTATTTATTAAGCTGGTTTGAAAACCGCTGTTTTTCAATGCTGCAGAAATTTAATAAAAACAGCAGTTTTCAAACCAGCTTAATAAATAGTAAAAAAATTCCAAAAAATGTAAAATTTGGTCTCCAAGCACATTTTAATATAGATTGAACATCTAACGGTTTGGATTTGTTGTTTGAACTTTGGAAATTGGAGAACTAAATCGTTTGTTCCTGAGTTCAGGAACAAACGTTTTGATATTAGCCATTCTCTCTCTCTCTCTCTCTCTCTCTCTCTCTCTCTCTCTATATATATATATATATATATATATATATATATATTTAATGATATACATTTATTATTTGAATTTGGATTTATTAACAAAAAAGGGAGTTGTGATCGTAATGGAGTATCAAATATATAAGCATTAAATCGCCATCACCAATATTTTTTTTTCATATGTTAATCATAGGGAAAACTTGTAATTTAAAACTTAATTTCAATTCTTAATGCCAGCTGGGAAGGATGTAAAATATATGGATATGAACATATCATGGTATTTATACCAACATTATATTTTTGGTGATTGTTAATTAATGTAAATTAGAAAAATAAGGAGGATTGGATACCTTAATATTACGTTATAACAAAAGTAGTCACAATTTTATTTTATTTTCAGTAAAATTTTAATGTTCAAAATTTAAATGATGAATTTAAACATTTGATCTTTTTACGAAAAAAAACTGTCCACCAAAAGTTCCATTAATTATTTTAGTTTGTTTCTCACAAAATTAAGAACTAAACATTAAACACACTAAAATTTATCTAATTCAAAACGTTATTAAATAGAAGAATAAAATAAATTATCTATGATTTACTATTTGAATTTTGAATATAAGTAATTATGAATAAAAAAAGGTGTTGTGACATGGATTGATATCGTAAAATGTTGTGACAGGGACCTTTCTCTAATAATAATTGAAAATATATATATAGTGCTGGGCTTAGCTACTTCATGGAGTAAAACGACTTGGTGCTCCACGCCTCATTATTTTCATTTTGAAAATCCAAACGACCGATCCGAACCGCTCAAGTTGTTCTCCATATTGATATGTGCTTGGAGACCAAATTTTACATTTTTTGGAATTTTTTTACTATTTATTAAGCCACTTTGAATCACTGATCCGGCGGTCCAGAAATTTTTACTGTTTTTTACTGTTCATAAGGATTTTCAGATTTTCAAAGTGGCTTAATAAATAGTAAAAAAATTCCAAAAAATGTAAAATTTGGTTTCCAAGTACATTTCAATATGGAGAACATGTTGGAAGGTTCGAATCGACTATTTGAACTTTGAAAATGAAGATATGGCGTGGAGTACCAAGTCGTTTTACTCCATGGAGTAGCCTAGTCGGACTCTATATATATATATATATATAGTGCTGGGCTTAGCTAAGCCATGGTGTAAAACGACTTGGTGCTCCACGCCTCATTATTTCCATTTTGAACATCCAAACTACCGATCCGAACCGCTCAAGTTGTTCTCCATATTGAAATGTCCTTGGAGACCAAATTTTACATTTTTTGTAATTTTTTTACTATTTATTAAGCCACTTTGAAAATCACTGATCCGGCGGTCCAGAAATTTTTACTGTTTTTTACTGTTCATAAGGATTTTCAGATTTTCAAAGTGGCTTAATAAATAGTAAAAAAATTCCAAAAAATGTAAAATTTGGTCTCCAAGTACATTTCAATATGAAGAACATGTTGGAAGGTTCGAATCGACTATTTGAACTTTGAAAATGAAGATATGGCGTGGAGTACCAAGTCGTTTTACACCATGGCTTAGCCTAGTCGGACTCTATATATATATATATATAGGAAATGGCTAGCATGCTACGCGTAGCATAAAGGGTTTCCGTGCTACGGCACAATATTTGAGTATTCAAAATCCTAACTGTCGATCCGAACCATTCAACATGATCTCCATATGAATATGTACTAGCAAACCAAATTTTACATTTTTTAGAATTTTTTTACTATTTTTTTAGATAGGTAGAAAATCACTTGATCTAAAAATTATGTACCATTCATATCAAGTGATTGTCTACCTATCTAAAAAAATAGTAAAAAAATTCTAAAAAATGTAAAATTTGGCTTGCAAGTACATATTCATAAGGAGATCATGTTGAACGGTTCGGATCGACCGTTAGAATTTTGAAAACTCAAATATTGAGCCGTAGCACGGAGGCCCTCTATGCTACGCGTAGCATGGTAGCCATTTCCTATATATATATATATAGAGGAGGGATCCAATTACACCTTTTTTGGTGACACACTTTGACACCTACCATTTTCAAAGTCCAAATAGTCGATTCAAACCGTTCAACATGATGGATACATTAAAATGTGCTTGGAGATCAAATTTTACATTTTTTTGAATTTTTTTGCTATTTATTAAGATGGTTACAAAAATCATTGTTTTCAGACCATTGAAAAACAACGATTTGTAACCATCTTATTAAATAGTAAAAAAATTCAAAAAAATGTAAAATTTGGTCTCCAAGCACATTTTAATATGGTGATCATGTTGAACGGTTCGGATCGACTGTTTGGATTTTGAAATCGCAAAATTGACCTATATAAAAAACGGTGTCATGATGTGTCACCAAAAAAGGTGTAATTGGATCCCTCCTCATATATATATATATATATATAGTGAGTGGCTAAGCTCAAAACGTCTTGGTGCAAACGAATTGTTTTCGGATTTCCAAAGTTCAAACGGTCGATCCAAACCGTTCAAGTTGTTCTCCATATTGAAATGTGTTTGGAGACCAAATTTTACATTTTTTGGAATTTTTTTACTATTTATTAAGCCACTTTGAAAGTTGCTGATCACACGGTCCAGAATTTTATTGCACTGTTTTTACTGTTCACCCGAATCAGCAACTTTCAAAGTGGCTTAATAAATAGCAAAAAAATTCCAAAAAATGTGAAATTTGGTCTCCAAGCACATTTTAATATGGATTAAATATCTAACGGTTTGGATCGACCGTTTGAACTTTGCAAATAGAAGAAGCAAAACGTTTGCACCAAGGACTTGGTGCAAACGTTTTGAGCTTAGCCAGTCTATATATATATAATCTTGGAACGAATGACGACGTAAATTCCCTGCGTACCTAAAAAACCTGAATAAATAATTGGCAAAATTAACCAACTGCTCCGCGCTTATAATGTGCACAGTATACGAATTTAAATACATAATGGCAAGTGCAACGCTATCCATAGTGATAGCTAGTTGGTGAAACATTTACTTTCAACCTTTTTATCTACACGACTAAAATCTAATGTCCTCATCAATAAATTTCCATGCTTTGCAGCTGAGCAAAAAATAAAATAAAATAAAAAATATATATATATATATAGAGAGAGAGAGAATGGCTAAGCTCAAAACGTTTGTTCCTGAGTCCAGGAACAAACGATTCGGTTCTCCAATTTCCAAAGTTCAAACAACAAATCCAAAACGTTAGATGTTCAATATATATTAAAATGTGCTTGGAGACCAAATTTTACATTTTTTGGAATTTTTTTACTATTTATTAAGCTGGTTTGAAAATCGCTGTTTTTATTAAAATTCTGCACCATTGGAAAACAGCGATTTTCAAACCAGCTTAATAAATAGTAAAAAAATTCCAAAAAATGTAAAATTTGGTCTCCAAGCACATTTTAATATAGATTGAACATCTAATGGTTTGGCTTTGTTGTTTGAACTTTGGAAATTGGAGAACCGAATCGTTTGTTCCTGGACTCAGGAACAAACGTTTTGAGCTTAGCCATTCTCTCTCTCTATATATATATATAGAGGAGGGATCCAATTACACCTTTTTTGGTGACACATCATGACACCGTTTTTTATATAGGTCAATTTTGCGATTTCAAAATCCAAACAGTCGATCCGAACCGTTCAACATGATCACCATATTAAAATGTACTTGGAGATCAAATTTTACATTTTTTTGAATTTTTTTACTATTTATTAAGATGGTTACAAAATTGCTGTTTTTCAATAGTCTGAAAACAACGATTTTTGTAATCATCTTAATAAATAGCAAAAAAATTCAAAAAAATGTAAAATTTGATCTCCAAGCACATTTTAATATATCCATCATGTTGAACGGTTTGAATCGACTATTTGGACTTTGAAAATGGTAGGTGTCAAAGTGTGTCACCAAAAAAGGTGTAATCGGATCCCTCCTCATATATATATATATATATATATATATATATATATATAGTATGGCTAATTTGCTTTCGGAAGCATTTCGGCCGAGGTGCTTACGGGGGCATATCTTGCAATTTGATGTTCAAACAACAAATTCAAACCGTTAGATGTTCAATTTATAATAAAATCTACTTGGAGACCAAATTTTACAATTTTTGGAATTTTTTTACAATTTTTTAAGCTGGTTTGAAAACCGCTGTTTTCAATGCTTCAGAAATTTAATAAAAACAGCGGTTTTCAAACCAGCTTAAAAAATAGTAAAAAAATTCCAAAAAATGTAAAATTTGGTCTCCAAGTAGACTTTAATATAGATTGAACATCTAACGGTTTGAATTTATTGTTTGTACATCAAATTGCAAGATATGCCCCCGTAAGCACCTCGCCGAAATGTTGCCGGCAGCAACTTAGCCGCTCCCTATATATATATATATATAGAATTTGGCTAACATGCTACGCGTAGCATAGAGGGCCTCCGTGCTACGGCTCAATATCTGAGTTTTTAAAATCCTAACAGTCGATCTGAACCGTTCAACATGATCTCCATATGAATATGTACTTACAAACCAAATTTTACATTATTTAGAATTTGTTTACTATTGTTTTAGATATGTAGAAAATCACTTGATCTGAAAATTCTGTACCATTCAAATCAAGTGATTTTCTACCTATCTAAAAAAATAGTAAAAAAATTCTAAAAAATGTAAAATTTGGTTTGCAAGTACATATTCATATGGAGATCATGTTGAATGGTTCGGATCGACCGTTAGAATTTTGAAAACTCAAATATTGAGCCGTAGCATGGAGGCCCTCTATGCTACGCATAGCACCGTAGCCAACTCCATACTATATATATATATAGATAGATAGGCTAATATGCTTTTAGTAGCATTTTGGCCGAAATGCTTCCAATTCAAAATCGGATTTTCAAAGTCCAAACAGTCGATCCAAACCGTTAGATGTGATCTATATATTAAAATCTGCTTGGAGATCAAATTTTACATTTTTTGGAATTTTTTTACTATTTATTAAGCCACTTTGAAAATTGCTGATCACATGGTCTAGAATTTGGTTGCACTGTTTTTACTGTTCACCCGGATCAGCAATTTTCAAAGTGGCTTAATAAATAGTAAAAAAATTCCAAAAAATGTAAAATTTGGTCTCCAAACAGATTTTAATATAGATTGAACATCTAACGGTTTGGATCGACTATTTGGACTTTGAAAATCCAATTTTGAATTGGAAGCATTTCGGCCGAAATGCTACTAAAAGCATATTAGCCCCCCCCCTCTCTCTCTCTCTATATATATATATAGAGGAGGAATCAGATTACACCCTTTTTTTTGACACACTTTGACACCTACCGTTTTCAAAGTCCAAATAGTTGATCCAAACCGTTCAACATGATGGATATATTAAAATGTGCTTGGAGATCAAATTTTACATTTTTTTAAATTTTTTTACTATTTTTTAAGATGGTTACAAAATCGTTGTTTTCAAGCCATTGAAAAACAGCAATTTTGTAACCATCTTAATAAATGGTAAAAAAATTCAAAAAAAATGTAAAATTTGATCTCCAAGCACATTTTAATATGGTGATTATGTTGAACGGTTCGGATCGACAGTTTGGATTTTGAAGTTGCAAAATTGGCCTATAAAAAAAACAATGTCAAGATGTGTCAAAAAAAAAGTGTAATTGGATCCCTCCTCATATATATATATATATAGAGAGAGAGAGAGTGACTAAGGTCAAAGTGGTAGTTCCTAGCCCCCGGTGCTACCAAGTCATTTTCGGATTTTCAAAGTTCAAACGGTCGATCCGAACCGTTCAAATTGTTCTCCATATTGAAATCTGCTTGGAGACCAAATTTTACATTTTTTGGAATTTTTTTTACTATTTATTAAGCCACTTTGAAAATTGCTGATCCGGATGAACAGTAAAAAAGTGCAACCAAATTCTGGACCATGTGATCAGCAATTTTCAAAGTGGCTTAATAAATAGTAAAAAAATTCCAAAAAATGTAAAATTTGGTCTCCAAGCAGATTTCAATATGGAGAACAACTTGAACGGTTCGGATCGACCATTTGGACTTTGAAAATCCGAAAACGACTTGGTAGCACCGGGGGCTAGGAACTACCACTTTGACCTTAGTCACTCTCTCTCTCTCTCTCTCTCTCTCTCTCTCTCTCTCTCTCTCTCTCTATATATATATATATATATATATATATATATATATATATATATATATATATTATAATAGGAGTTGTCTGAATGGATATAACAATTCTGTTGAATTTGTGTTTGATTTACCAACTGCTAAGATTAAAACTAGCTAAGGATCAAACAAATATAAAATACGCGATTATTTGATTAATGTACGGATATTTTTTTAATTATTTATATTAGATAATTTGGATGTTGTCCATTAATTCAATTAGTGTTCGTTTAGTGGTTCAAAGTTGTAACTATTATTGTAGTTACAAGATTCTTGCTGCCACTAATTTCCTAATTTTATTATCTTGGTCCCACCATCAGGTACCCCACAGTCCCACACCACACATCATACACGTAAACACAAAAAGACAAATTAAGGTCTCTGCCACAGAGTCAAAGACATCATGACATGGTACCTTGATTTTGATATTTGTAGCAAATAATGTCTTGATTTTGATATTTGTAGAAAATAATGTCTTGATTTTGATATTTGTAGAAAATAATGGCTCAAATTAAACAGGTTGTACCTTTCTGAGGAAGGGATTACTAATTTCTTTAGCGTGCATTAAAATCACCTTCTGTAGTTTTCTTTTGTCTGAATCTTAATTTTTTGTTCGGATCTTAAGACACATCTATCTCTTTCTTTAGTTTTCTTAGCTTTCACTAACGGATTAAGACAACCGAACATCAATTTCTTAGCGTATTTTAAGCTCTTAATTCTCTAATGTTAATCTCTTATTGCTGAACAGCCCCAATAAAATTAGAAGATCACTTTTTGTCTAGTATTATCACAAACAAAATTCTTACTCAACAACTTGAATTTTTTTCACAATAATATGTTAATTTTGCATTAGTTTGGTTGAGAAGGTTAAATGACTAAAACAATCTAAATCATACAACTAAAGATATGTTGTAATGTTGAACTTAAGCTAATTAAAATAAAATAATTAACCTTTGGTGTAGTGACAAATGTAATATCATTTGTGTGAAAGGTTCCGAGTTTGAAATTCGAATGAGAGATTCCTAGTGGATATTAAGATAATTGAATACTTGAATAATTTGACCTTCCACTTTACTTCAAAAGAAAAAAAAGAAGAAAAAAGCTAATTAAACGCATGTGAAATGTCAAAATTTTCACATTAAGCTTAATTACTCCTACAAAAATCACTATCAAGTATAAGAAATATTGGTAATCCTTTGGTATGTTGAGGGACAGATCCACACCTATTAATGTATAAAAGTCCAGAAATTTTCAAATTGAGTAGGCTCAAAGAGTCAAAAGATGAAAATAATTTACATCATAGTTTTGTAAAATGTTCCAAGGAATACCAAATTAAATAAAGTTAAACAGAATAGAGGGTCCCTTGCATATACAAAACAAAACTATTTTCAGACAAATTTCCCTCTCAAAATTACCTCAAAGATTAAAAAACAACTCCTTTTTGGGGTACTTTTGTGTTTGATAAAATGTTCTCTATTGTAAGTTTTTAACACCAGGAGGGTTCAAATGCCTCGATTTTTCATGCCTTCATCATGCCTTCATTTTTTAAAATTTTAATAACTCAAAATTTAAAACTTAAAAGTTAAAATAAAACCATTGGATATGATCTACATCATTTTATCTATGCACGTGTAAAAAATTATGATATTTCAATTTTGTTTTGGTTGTCATCAAGAGCTTGTAAAAAATGTACTAATGTTGATAATTTCTAGACGTTAATTTTTCAACTTATTGATTCACATAAAAACAAAATCAAAATGTGATAATTTTTTATGAGCACGTAGATAAAATGATGTAGATCATATCCAACGGTTTTATTTTGAGTTTTAAGTTTTAAATTTTGAGTTATTAAAGTTATTAAAAATGAAGGCATAGTGGATGCACAAAAAATGGAGGCATTTGAACCCTCCTCTTGTTATATTTATCCGAACAATCATTAATTGTTGTTGGCACCTTTCTTAAAGGGTTCTTATATAAATTTTAAATTTTCATGGGCGGATATTAATCATAAGATTATTTGTTGTTGGGAAATATTAGAAATATATAAATAAATATCTTGAACATGATGACAAAAAATTCCCAAGTTATTTGCAATTGATTGGAAATTTGAAGCATGGGAGCATGGGACACTCCAACATAATATTACTGTATTGGGCGAAGCCTGTCATAATTGTTTATAATTTTCCATATGCAGCCAAATATATACGACAAACAAATCAGAGAAATTAATAATTTATGAACGCAAGTAGCTATCAATAAATTTATATATCACTAAAATATAGTGATGGATTCCTACATTAAGGAGATAAATAGAAGGATAATTTTTCGTGCGGTTTTGCCCTTGAAACTTCCAATTTTCACCTGAACCCTCCAAAACTTTAAAACTTAGAGCATCTACATCTCTAGTACCATAGTTACAAAATTCGCGAATAATTCATTTTTTTCGTGATGCCGAATTATTCACGAATAATTAGCGAATTTTATGAACTTTCCCAAATTTTTCCCGGAATTTTTTTTTTTGCTCCCTTGTAGGATTGAGATCTCTCGTCCGAATAATTTCAAATCATTCATGAATTATACCCTAATTATTCCTGAATCACAAATTTTTGATCTCACCGAACAGAACCCGAATAATTCATTTGTCACTATGACTGGTACTATTAGAGTTTCTAATCTGATGTGGCAGTTTCTAATTCAGTTTCAGGAATGTGAGAGAGTTTCTTATTAAGAAACTGTGTATAAACTCCAAGCTCACTAAATGACTGGCTCAAATTATTTCTCTTTTTTAATTTGCTGCTGTTGTGACTTAACAGAAACTCTAGAGATCTTAATATTTAAAAAATGATTAACAGTTATTTAGAAACTCATTTGAGTTGTTGGAATGTAGATATGTCTTACGCATAAACTTGCATGCTAAATACAACCTTGTTCTTCCATCTTGTTTGCAAATTTAACAAATCGTAGCTCAACCCTTCAACGCCGTAATGTTGTAACCATATCAATTGTAGTACTCAAGAGTAGAACTAACAAAAGAGTAGGATTAAAATGCACTATTGATTTTGTGCTCCAATCATGCTCCACGTCTTTTTCTCCGTTTTCAAAGTTCGAACAATCGATCCGAACCGCTCAATATGATCTTTGTATTATAATGTGCTTGGAGACCAAATTATATATTTTTTAGAATTTTTTTACTAATTTTTTAGATATGAACAAAATCACTGTTTTCAGAAGATTCTGGATCATCCAAAACAATGATTTTGTACCTATCTAAAAAAATGGTAAACAAATTTCAAAAAATATGAAATTTTGTCTTCAAGCATATTTTAATATGAAGATCATATTGAGCAGTTTGGATCGATTGTTTGAACTTTGAAAACGGAGAAAAAGACGTGAGCATGATTGGAGCACAAAACCAATAGTGCATTTTAACCCTACTCCTAAAAAAATAAGATTAGTACTGAAAACTCAAATATAATATAATTTTACTTTATAAGGAGCTGAAAGATATTAATGCATATATGATTAACAGCAGTTGGCAGTTGGCAGTGGGCAAATTCACAATTATTAGTATATATGCAAAAGTGCTGATATATTAATTAGAGGTTAATAAAGAAATTAATAACCATTTTGATAACTTGAAGAATAGTTCATAAGTTGGCAGCACGTCGTTTCTAAGCACCCACTAAGGTCAACTTAACTTGTACTAATGGGGAAATAGATTCTTTCATGCAGGAAGCAATATCGGTTGACAGTGAAATTATCAATAAAATACACAATTGATGAGGTAATATCATCGCCTTTTCTCAGCTTAATAAATTGACAATGGCCTAATAATAGTATGTATATATAACTTTCTGGCAATTATTTTTCTTTGTTTGGGAACTTTCAATTTTTAGCAATTATTGCCCGATTCTTGTTCTTTAGCTCGAATTATTTAATACTGGTAACTGTACTGGTAAGAACTAATTTTAATTTTTTTAAATTTAAGTCCGGAAAGCAACATTTATAGAATTTAATGGCCATCCACTGGAAACTATTAGTGTAGGTTTGTCTATCTTATTCTTTCCTATAATTTAATATTCATTTTGCGCCAATCAACCATCTATATATTTCTCATCATTTAGTGGATCTTTCAAAACATATATAAATATTTATAATTTTTTACCGTAATATATTTTGGGAAAATTGGTTATTTGCCACTCCAAAACTTTCAAATTGTAAAAATGCCATCCCGAAATTTGAAATTGTAAAAATGTCACTCTAAACTTCATTAATTTCTAATTTTGCCATTTATACTGTATTCTTATACTATTTTTATTAAAAATTAACTGAAAAATACTGTTTTGGTATACGTATTTCTGTGCATTAATGAAGTGGACAAACATATGAACCGTGGACGTATACCAAAACAGTATTTTTCAGTTAATTTTTAATAAAAATAGTATAAAAATACAATATAAATGGCAAAATTAGGAATTAATGAAGTTTAGAGTGGCATTTTTACAATTTCAAATTTCGGGATGACATTTTTACAATTTGAAGGTTTTGGAGTGGCAAATAACCAATTTTCCCATATATTTTATACAAAGGTTTAAATAGCGTTTATTGCGTCATAGCGGAACAGCTAAAAAAATGACATATTGACATATTGCGCCGCTATAGCATACTATAGCGCCAATATTGCCATAGTTTTTATGGTCCGAAAACGCTATAGCGCGCTATTTAGAACTCTGATTTTATACGCCTAAGTCACATAAAACTGCTATAGTTGTTAGCCAAAATTCAATATTTAAATCAACTCCTGATTGGTGTTAGTCATTGTTTGGTTGTCACTAATTAAAAAGAAAATATTACAACGCTCGTTGGCAATTATAAGTTATAACATTTTTTTCCCCTAAAACAAAAAAAAAATCTATTTATTGTTATTTTAAAATGGTGAAACAATAGACTTTTTAGTCAGACAATGAAGTGGATACAAGAATTTTTTTTATAAACCATAATTAAAAAAAAAAAATATTTTTACGACACCAACATGATTATTTTTTTTTACAAAAATCATAAGAACCGAAATGCCATTTCGGTCCGGAATAAAAGAAAATAACGGACCGACGGAAATGACATTTCGGTTCTTATAGTTTTTGTAAAAAAAAAAATAATCATATTGGTTTCGTAAAAAAAAAAATTATTATGGTTTATAAAAAAAATTTGGATACAGTGTACTGACGGAGCCGACTAATCCATACTAGTTTCAATTAAATTAAAAATTTTGGTCGACACAAATTCAATTTAACCAGACATCTATATATAATCTAGCTACGAGCTCTAGTCTATACTCTGTATAAATATCTGAAGCCACTGGATAATGTACATTTTTGTTTTCATAAGTGGCTAAGGTAAGACCACGTCTCATTTGTCGTGTATATATGTAACATTTCATTATATAAAACAAAATATAAGAGAACCAATGAGGAATTAACAGAAAAATAAACGAGATATCCAATCAGATTTCCATGTTGCATGTCAGCATGTGGACCAATCTTGTCTTTAGACAAGACCTGGAAAGATTGACGAAATGTAGTAAAACCAATATATCAACAGAGTATGATCATCATGCCCTATACAAGAAATCAAATTAACAAACATATGTTCTAGATTGTGCATTTCCATACCCAGTCTTGGTGGTATGACATCATTGTCATATGACACCAACAAACAAAATTGATTGGATAGACTTCAAACAATTAATTCAAGCCGTTCAAATCGATTTACTTTATGAGTGATGCGTTTACATGTAAAAAATTTATATTTTCTAGTTATTTTAGTATCAAATCAAGCGGTCAAAAATGTTGAAAAATAAATGCCGAAATTTTTATTTATAGCATAAAAAAAAACAAATCACCCCAAAGCTGAGGTAATTCGAGAAATACCCAGGCCGCATGGGCATTTGGCGGCCCCAAAGACTGGGGTCCGCCAAATGTCTCTACGGCCCCAGCCTGGGGTCCGCCAAATGCCCATGCGGCCCCTATTTTGCTATATAAACATATCAGAGGCAAAATTTCATTTCTCACTCTCACTCATTCTTTCTCCTGAACAAGAGCTTCTGATCTGTAAGTTTTTTTTCCTTTTATTTTCAATTTTTTATTTTTCAGTAGGTTAATAATTAATTTAGTTAATTTTTAATTTTAGGTTTTGTGTGTATTGGATTCAAAATGAGTCTTATGGTATCAATTTACACTGGTGGTGATGTTTTAACAGGCCCTAATGAGGTTTATTATAGTATCAGGCCTGTTACTGTGATTCCGGTAATGCTGGGTACTGATTTAGTGGGGATTAAATCAGTTATTTGTCAGAGTTTGGGAGTGGATCAGGGTCAGTTTGACCTTAATATTCAGGCTAAAATTAGCATGCCCACTAATTCAGTACAAACTTGGTTCCAACTCTTTATAGTTCAGAATGATGGTGTCTGGCAGGTACTGTACAACCAAACAATGAGTTTTCCTAGGGGTGGATACAAGGTAATTGAATTATACGTGGAGGTTACCCGAGTCTGATGTACCAACCCAATTATGAGGTTAATCCAGGGCCGTAGTCGGGTTAACTCATATGGCTCAAGTTCGTCCCCTCTCCAAATTGACCAAACGTCTAGTAGTCAGACCCCAGTTCAGAGGGACCGACTGTCTAGTAGTTGGACCGCTACTTGGAGTCAATATTGTGATCTTGATGAAACCGATGAAAAAGTATCCGGAATTAGAAGAGGCAGAGGAAAATTGGGTTGACAGCGATCCTGAGAGTATGAGCGATCAGAGTGACCAGGAAGATACCAGGCCTGTGCTTGGACAGAGGTTTAGAATGGATAGCGGATTTCGGATAATGGATCGCGGGTTTAAGCACTCGATTAGAGCTTTCAATGACACATCAGGGTTTTAGGAAGTTGGTTCGTAGTTTTTGGTAGGACAGCAAAGTTTGAGGATGAATTGTCAGAAGGACAAATGTATTACTTAAAAGAGCAAATGAAGAACGTAATTGTCAGGTTTCACATTTTGTGCAACAAAGAAATAAGGAATACGCATAGTGACAAGACCATAATGAGGTTCAAGTGCAAGGATAACAGATGTGGATGGTACAATATGCTATTGTCACTGGTTACAGTACACAATGGCGTATCTCTAAGTGCCTAACAAAACATTATTGCATGTAAATGCACAAATAATGAAATAGATCGGTTTGAACGGTTTGAATTCACTGTCTGAAGTCAATTCGATAGGTTTTGAAATTGGTATTATATTGACTAAAATGACACTGATGTCCATACCAGGTTCATATCGATCAACAATATGAAGGCGAAAGGGCTGATAATGAACTAATTGAAAACGAACAAAAAGTTCAGAACTTTTAGCAAAGGTGTATCCAATTTATTAAGGTAAAATGTTCTAATTAAAAATGGTATAAATTAGTAGAAGAAAACGCAATCAAGTAAAAAGTTGTATAGTAGAGAAAATGGTATCGTGTTGGATTTAAGATGAAACTTGAGTAAAATATATAACTACACTTTCTTACCTAGAGTTTTGCAATTTCTTGTAAGACTATAACTAAGCCGTTGAGCACCAGAGGAAACAGAGAGCGAGAGAGAGAAACTATAGCAGGCTTTCGCGGGCTATTTAGAGCAATGATTGATATAGAAGATTAAGGCCTCGGGTGAGAAATTATAAGGGCTGATTAAGAAACAGTTCAGCCCAAGAAAGTTGAATGGGCGGAGTTGGAATCCAGATAAATTTTAGCCCAAATTATGAGAAGTCTATGTTTATTGACATATATGTAACGAATTGAGGTTAATATAAAACGAGGGCTTGACCTTTATTTGTTATATATATATATGAGTAGAACTAGGGTGCTCCTAAGCTCACCAAGCCCTTCGTGAACGCGACTCTAAAACTTATCGAATTGACTTCAAACGACATTTTCAATTCGTTAGATGTTCAATCTATATTAAAATGTGCTTGGAGACCAAATTTTACATTTTTTGGAATTTTTTTACTATTTATTAAGATGGTTTGAAAATCGCTGTTTTTATTAAAATTCTGCACCATTGGAAAACAACGATTTTCAAACCATCTTAATAAATAGTAAAAAAATTCCAAAAAATGTAAAATTTGGTCTCCAAGCACATTTTAATATAGATTAAACATCTAACGGTTTGGAAATGTCGTTTGAAGTCAATTCGATAGGTTTTAGAGTCGCGCTCACGGAAGGGCTTGGTGAGCTTAGGAGCACCCTAGTTCTACTCTATATATATATATATATGAAAAGGGATCGGATTACACTCTTTTTTTTGACACATTTTGACACCTACCATTTTTAAAGTCCAAATAGTCGATCCAAACCGTTCAACATGATGGATATATTAAAATGTGCTTGGAAATTAAATTTTACATTTTTTTGAATATTTTTTACTATTTATTAAGGTGGTTACAAAATCGTTATTTTTAGACCATTGAAATTTTTTTGTTATTTTTTTAGAATTTTTGAAAATCATTGTTTTGATGAATTTTTTATTATTTTTTTTCATATCAAAATAGGGATTTTAAAAAAATATAAAAAAATAACAAAAAATTTCCATAAAATGTAAAATTTAGTTTCCAAGAACATTTTAATATGAAGAACATGTTGAGTGCTTCAAATCAATTGTTTGGACTTTGAAATCGCAAACATGACTTGTTTGGATATAAACCTCTATCCAAACGTTTGGACGCTAGCCGGACTCTTTCTCTCTCTATATATGTATATGAGGAGAGATCCAATTACAACACTTTTGAGTTACCACAAAGTTACCCCAATAATTTCCTACATTTTCAAAGTCCAAATCGTCGATCCAAACTGTTCAACATGATTTCCACAATAAAATGTGCTTGCAGATCAAATTTTACATTGTTTTTTGAATTTTTTACTATTTATTAAGTATTTTACCAAAACTAAGTCAAATTCAGACCATTAAATTTTGTACCCATCTTAATAAATAATAAAAAAATTCAAAAAAAATATAAAATTTGATCTACAAGCACAATTCAAATGGATGATGACAAGATAAAAAAAGAAGAGAGGATTAGAGTTAATAACTTGTATGTAATGAACTTGCCCCTTTTAGCAAAGATAATTTGAAAATGGTTAAATCTTGGTGGATGTAGATTGTGTAAACACATAAATGGAGTGGCTAGATTATGAGAAATTTTGAATGCAACAAGATTCTGGAAAACCATATGTCAATTAAAATAATTCATAGATATCTCAATTTGTTTCAAATCAAGACAAGGAATACACATCAAATTCTGAAAAACCTTTTGGTTGCAAGAACCTTAAGCAAAAACAGACCTAGCATTATGCTCCTTTATTGAACAAGAGGACTTGATCATACAACATTCAAGGACAATTCAAAGGGATAATCCTTGCAGTAACTGGTTGGGAATCCATTTGCCTCCAGTAACTGTACCAGAAATTGTTAGGACAGGGTGTCAAAGGCTTTGTCTATGTCAGAATAACACCAATCCCAATCCCAATTTTACTAATTCCAAATAGAAGAGGGATCCAATTACACCTTTTTTCGTGACACACTTTGACACCTACCATTTTTAAAGTCCAAATAGTCGATTTAAACTGTTTGACATGATGGATATATTAAAATGTGTTTGGAGATCAAATTTTACATTTTTTTGAATTTTTTTGCTATTTATTAAGATTGTTACAAAAATCGTTGTTTTCAGACCATTGAAAAACAGCGATTTTGTAACCATCTTAATAAATAGTAAAAAAATTCAAAAAAAATGTAAAATTTGATCTCCAAGCACATTTTAATATGGTGATCATGTTGAACGGTTCGGATCGGCTGTTTGAATTTTGAAATCGCAAAATTGACCTATATAAAAAACGGTGTCATGATGTGTCACCAAAAAAGGTGTAATTGGATCCCTCCTCTTCCAAATAACACTATTTTCATATTAATTCCAAAATCACCTTCTTTTCAATCCCAATTGCTACTGTTTTCGTACTAATTCTTGAACGATCCAACGTACCATATCTCTAAATTTCAGTTTTTGAGATGCTCTGAAATACATCAAATAGACAACCACCGTATCCTCCGAGATATTTCAATTTTTTAGTTTATTTAAGATCGGGTTAAATTTTTTCCGATGCCTAATTAATATATAAAATATCAGTATTATTGTGTTTTGAAATTTATGCAGAAAGAATTTAAACGGTTTGAAAATTTCAAGTGTCAACAAAAATTTGAGATATATCGGGATGCGAATTCCTTTCCATGGATCCCTAACTTAAACCTAACGAACCTCTTTCCCGATAGGCGAGCCTGCTGTCAGTGGTTTAAGCTTTGTACTCGACAGAAATGGAGCTATCCAGTGAGAGTTAATACGAATCAAAACCCTAGAGAGTAGAAACCCCTCCATTTTTCCTTCCGTTTCTCCTCTCTCTCCTCTTTCGCACGCAATGGCGTCGCGGTGCCGTGCTCTCTCAAGACCCGCCTTCTCCTTCCTCAAGTCATGCTCTTCCGCAAAACCCTCCACTCCGCACTCCTCGAGCTCTCTTCCTCGTTCTTCTCCGTCCTTTCTCAGGTAACATCACAGACTGACATCGATCAGTTTTCCTCGCTCCAATGTTAACCATTCCTATAATCTGATCTGGTCTTTAATATAACATGAGCGAACTGGACTTTAAAACAAGGGTTAGCTATTTCTCAATTTGCCTTGACATTTTACTAATTGATGCCCAATAAATTGGCAGTGTGAGGCGGCAAATGGTGGTAATGGACTCACTGATGCCCTTGCACAGTGCAGTGTCGTCAGCACGATTGACGTCGCGGCTGGGGATTGATGCTTCGGGGTTGTCGAGATCACTATCACAGGGTATGCTCTGCCGGTCGAACCCTGGAGTCTGATCTCCTTATCAGTTTCTTTGATTTTCCCTTCTTCTGTAAGCCACCGGCTTCTTTTATTTGCTCTGTTTTTTATTTGTGAGGTTACCTTGTCAAAACCCTTAGGTTTGATACAAAGAATAAATTGCCTGTTGGTAAAGAATAAGACCATATTTGTCACTACATTTCTGGAAGTCAGAAAATTTATGGAAATTTTAGCAGGCACATAGGAAGTGAATGTTTTTTGTTAACATTAGGATTTATGCTAAATTGATTGGTTCCACAATAATATTCCGTAAGATCTTTCATCTTAATGAAAAAACGTTCATAATTCTGTGGAAATGGACTATGGATTATGCAGTTTACTCTAAAACAAATCTGCTTCAAACATTTTGGTGTAGAAAAAAAGGTCTGTAAACATCTTTTAAAATAACAAATTTAGTTCTTTTGAGGATTAAGACTCCACATATCCTGCCATAGAGGTGATATAGCAATATGCCATATGGGGTATGGTTTGTTATGACTATGAGATGCCAGCACCTTATAGAAGCCGATTCTGACTCCAGAGAGTTCAAGGACTAACTTATCTTTTGAAAATTTAGGGACCAATTCAATTATTTTGGGAAGTCCAAAGACCAAATTGGTTCAAACGAGAATTCAGGGGACGATTTTTTTTTCTTTTCCAATGTTCCAGGACAATCAACTACATCCTACGAGGCTTTTTCACGGCTAATTTGTTTATTTGAGAGTATCTCGTGATCAAGGAACTGATTTGGCAGGGACCAAATTTTATCTTTTTTGAAAGTACAAGGACCAATTTTTTTTTTTTGTTGAAAATTCAGTGACTAATTTGGTGCAAATAAAAATTGGACTAGGTTGGTTTTCTAGGACAACTCAGGGACCAAAATCTGAAATTTCGCATTGGTCCTTTTTTGCTACTCTCGATAAAATGAATGCTGCTACAAAGTACTTTAATAGTTGGTAATGGTGTTCTAAGGAACTTGAGATGCTTCTAATCTATCTTAGTACTGGCCTGACTAACCAAATTATAAACTAGGTTACTAGAACCCAAACATGAAAAGTAAACCCAACCTTAACCTGACTTCTCAACTGAACTCTGTGATTATTTAGGTTAATCATGCATGCTTGCTAGTAATTAAGTATTCAGTTTAATTTGCTTGAAACTTTACTGTTTGGTATTCATAGTTTGCTTTCTCCTAAGAATTTGATATAGATAACTATTTGGAAATTTTCTAAAATAGTTTTCCTGTTTCTTTTCCAGAAAATGGTCTGAGTGTCCCTCGATAATATGATTTGATGTCACAGCCGACTTACGGATCCTTTTGCTTTATGTATGACTGGAGGAATCTTGAATAAAATTCTCTTTTGTAGTGTTCTTTGAGTAGGAAAACGCTGAGCAATTTATTTTTTAATGCAGAGGTTTAGTTATGATCTTGCTATAAGAGAAAACTGGGCAAATAGATTTCTTATTTCAATTTTTGCGGCAGCAGAAAAACTGGCAAAATATATTCTGTATTTTCACCATTTTTAAATCATTTCATTTATGTGCAACTGTTATCCTATCGCCCTAAATTAGCATCATTAGTTTCATTCCCTCACATTTCTTTTCCTGTTCAAGCTTCGTTACCTTTACTCGCATCATTTTTTACTTTATATTGAGCTAGATTTAAGAAGAGACATCGTATTGAAAATTGGAGGTACTAAAATTATAAATTCAGAAGGGCGATGAATTGAGAATTAATGGAAAGATGAGATGATGAATTGGATAAATATGTGAGTTATTTTAATTTAGGAGGATAAAGATGAGATGATGAATGTGTGACCTTTGTCATGAATTGATTAGGCATTATCTAACTATTGAATTTTTTTTTCTTTTATTTCAATTAAGTCATTATCTAATTTTTTCATCTAAAATATTAACATAATATGATCATTCATTATCTTTTCCGTCAAAAATTTAATAAAATATAAAGTGACATGAGATGGATGAGCATATTTTATTAGTATATTAGACAGAATAAGCATAATAATATTATATTAATATTTTAAGTAGAAAAATTATAAAGTGACTTAATTAAAATAAATAAAAATTCAATAACTATAAAGAAAAAAATTAAACTTAAATAACTAATTTATGACGAAAAACAAAGTTTAGTGAACTCCGAATTTACCCTCTTTTTTTTTCTGAAAACTACCAAGCATATATATATATATATATATATATATAGATGGACTTAGCTAGGCCATGGAGTAAAACACTTTGTACTCCACGCCATATTTTCATTTTGAAAATTCAAACTACCGATCCAAACCGCTCAAGTTATTCTCCATATTGAAATGTGCTTGGAGACCAAATTTTACATTTTTTGGAATTTTTTTACTATTTATTAAGCCACTTTGAAAATCGCTGATCCAGATTAACAGTAGCAAAACAGT
The DNA here is from genome assembly GCA_025461125.1 of Carex kokanica. Taxonomy (NCBI): domain Eukaryota; kingdom Viridiplantae; phylum Streptophyta; class Magnoliopsida; order Poales; family Cyperaceae; genus Carex; species Carex kokanica. The sequence continues at coordinate 352,805 of JAJGRX010000994.1, forward strand.
AAAAAATTCTGGACTAATGGATCAGCAATTTTCAAAGTGGCTTAATAAATAGTAAAAAAATTCCAAAAAAATGTAAAATTTGGTCTCCAAGCACATTTCAATATGGAGATCATGTTGAGCGGTTCGGATCGGTAGTTTGGATTTTCAAAATGGAAATAATGAGGCGTGGAGCACCAAGTCGTTTTACTCCATGGCTTAGCTAAGCCTAGCCCTATATATATATATATATAGAGAGAGAGATGGGCTATTGTGCTTTGCAAAGTAAAGACATCGTTTTACTTCGGCTTACTTTTTGGATTTTCAAAGTCCAAAACGTCGATCCGACCGTTCAAGTTGATCTACATATTGAAATGTGCTTGCAGACCAAATTTTACATTTTTTGAAATTTTTTTACTATTTATTAAGCCACTTTGAAAATTGCTGATCACATGGTCCAGAAAAAACAGTGCAACAAAATTCTGGACCATGTGATCAGCAATTTTCAAAGTGGCTTAATAAATAGTAAAAAAATTCCAAAAAATGTAAAATTTGGTCTGCAAGCACATTTCAATATGTAGATCAACTTGAACGGTCGGATCGAAGTTTTAGACTTTGAAAATCGAAAAAGTAAGCCGAAGTAAAACGATGACTTTACTTTGCAAAGCACAATAGCTCATCTCTCTCTCTATGTATATATATATTTTTGTTGGAATGCCGGTAGGCTAAATACCAAACAAAATAACTTTCGAACTTAAAAAAGAATAACCGGGTCAACCATGTTTACCGTGTATGACCATTGACCAGCGCATGAATCATCCTTCGGACCACTCAACCTACAAATTTGCTGCCATCAAGTTGAACAAGTTTTCTAATTCAGGAGGCTTTGAGGGAAGTTCAAACGGATACTTCAAACAAAAGTTACTTGACAAACCCTTTTTCCTTTCCCTCCCGCCATTCCCTCTTGGCCTATTCCAATACGCCACTCAAAGTGCCTCATTACTTTCTCTCTTCCTTCTTACCATGCCACTTACAATTTTTCCATAACATAATATCAAATCCACCACCACCAGACTCTTCCTTCGTTCCCACAAACAAAGAGAAACCCAAAACTGCCAAAACAAAAGCATAACCAATGGAGTCTGTTGGGTCAAACTCCCCACCTCGAACGCGAACCCGGACCCGGACCCAGTCACGGCCTGACGACTCAAACCAAGCTGACTCCGCCCAACAAGTTGCGGACCGTATAATCCGTGCCCTAGAGCACCAACTGCGCCTTCTGCACCGTGATGGGCCCCACTTCTACATCCTTGGCTCCACCGGCAATGTTTACACTGTTATCCTAGCAGCCACCCCGTCATGCACGTGCCCTGACCGATCGCATCCATGCAAACACATTCTATTCATTCTTCTACGTGTATTAAACTTAACATTCGATGAAGCATGTGTGTGGCGCAGGTCGATTCGTCCCTGCGAACTGGCACGGTTTTTGGCCATGCCATCTGCTTCAGATGTTTTAGCAGGGCCACGTGCACGCGCAATGTTTCTGAGGTTACTTTCTGGTTCAAATCAACAGGGAAGGGCATTGGCGGAGGTTACAGTGCTAAGGCAAGAAGGTGAAGTGTGCCCGGTTTGTTTAGATGAGATGACTGACGGTCAAGGAGTAAGGTTTGTTACATGTGGTACGTGTGGGAATTCGGTTCACGGAGAGTGCTTTAATAGGTGGAAAAGGAGCCGGGGTCGACGTGGGGTCAGCTGTGTTGTCTGCCGGGCCCGGTGGAGAGAAAGGAGGCAAGGGGAGATGTATGTGAACTTATCGGTTTATGTTAGCGGGGATGATGAGACCGTGCAAGAGATGGATGAACCGTTCTGCGTAGATTGATGATGCATTAATGAATTATTTAGGGATTTAGTTACTTCTTAGAATGTGTATACTTAATTTGATGTAACTGTAAATAATTTTCTAACTGGTAGTTACAATTTGTTCTTAGTTTGACATTGAATTATGAGAGATTAGATCATCTCTTTGTAAAGATTTCATTTGTTCGTGTTATGATAATGCTATTTTCTAACGGACTTCTTAAAAGTAAGTTTGATCTCTATGGTCACCGTTTGTTTATTCATTGCAACTTTTGTCACCTTTTTAAACAACTGCGTCTGCGTGTCAGTTGAATTTGAACCAAGCTATCAAAGATCAAACGGTTCTTGCACCCAGCTTCGGATATTGGAAGTTCTGAAATTTTTTATTTTCAAATTGTTGTTTTACCCAAAGAACAAAATGATAGGTATCGTGTACAAGTTAAATTGGCATCTTTGGTAAAATACCTTATTTTTATTTTCCATTTGACCAATTCAACAAAAGAGAGTGCTCAGCAAACGCAAAATTTCGCCTTCATATTTTTACACATGATCCATGAGAACAGTAGGAAATTGTTCCACGATTTATCCTCTCATAAAATTAACTACACAACCGCCTATCATTTTTGAATAATAAAAGAAAGGAGAAACAAGGAGAACCGGTCACTCATCCCCTAGAGCAAGTTCCAAGGCAATATCATCCCTTTCCTGCGCAACAATAGAACAATGTTTAAATTCATTTCATAACTTCATGAGAAAAATAAGAGGGGAAAAGAGAGAGAGAGACTCACAACAGGTCCTCTTGCAAAATATCTTCCAAATTGAAGCCAGTATACCTGAAAAAGGATAGTTGACTACTAAATGCAAACCAATCATAAAAGAATGGCGCCTTAGTTGCCCCAATAACTTCAATTTGGTAGAGTACCGGTACTGGTCATTCATGGTATGGCGCTGGTATGTGTATCTGTCATTGATAAATTATATAAAAGAGTATTAATACTAACCTCATCTTCATCTTGAGTTTCTACTTCAACATCAGAACATGCAAAGCCAACACATAGTAATGCGTAACCCTGACCAAATAAAAAGTATTCATAATTATTTCATTATATCAGAAAGAAATTGAAATTATCTCTTTACATGCCATGAGAAGACCAAAGTACCTTTTCCTTGAGCTCGGCAGATATACCTAGAGCTTCAGGTTGCCTAATTTGGCCAGATTTTATTCGTACTGCACAACTGGTACAGCAACCTGCCAATGAAAAGAAGAAGACAACTGATTAATAATGAAAACTACATACAAATAACGTGACAATGTAAGAATTAACTTAAAATTTTGTCAAAAGAAAATAATAATTGAATAGAAGCAGAATCGGTGTGAGACAAATTACCGTGACGGCAGGAAAAGGGGAGTGTTATGTTTTGTGATTCGCCCGTGTGGAGTATGTATTGGTCCTGGAAATGTATTTTAAGAAAACAATAATGTAAAAAAGGTAAATTTTGAGTAGAACAAATTACAGTATCAGTATTAGGAAAACATATCAAGGTAATTTGAGACCCAGTCTTCCATCTTAACATAAACAATAAATGAACAGTAGATGGGGTCAGGTGGGACCCTTCGTGCAAGTAGGATTTGACCCCACCTGGTACCCTCTGTGCTGGTTTTGGTGATTGACTGGTACCATAGATACAGTTGCTCTTTCTTCTCTTTCATTATTTGGCATTTATGTTTCAATTAGGCCTCAACGGTAAAGCTTGTAATCAACCAAGCCTAAAATCACACCTCAGGCACAACGAATTCATGAGTGACGCCACGCTGGCGGTCGTGCACGGTGACCCGGTGCGTGGGAACCGCACCTGAGGTACTGACAGTGGGTCCAGGCTCAAACACCTCCGCCGCTCTAAGGGACGCTCTCACTCCTTTCGAACCTGTTCTACTCGCTGTTCTACGCGCACTCGCATTATTCCGGCAGATATGCGCGGCTGCGGACAAATTGGAGAGGGAAAGCAGAGCATTCGCCATTTTCAATGCAACCTCTATTGAATCTGGGGATTCACGCAGCGCTCGCCATGTCAGCGTCGCTTGGCTATAGCTCAAACTTCCGGTGCCTCTTCCAGCTCTAGAGAAAATAATAGATAAGCTTTGGTTGTGGTCGGGCCACAATGATTTCGGGTCCGGTTTCTGTAATAAACGATTCGGGTCGAACTTGAAATTGGACCTTTACTGGGCTATACATGGTTGTACCTCGAAGAATCAAATCCAATTTGGGCTTTGATTAGAGAGACGCAATGGACTGCAGAGGAATTTGTAGATGCGAACTTGTTTCTTTTTTTTTTAATATATCATAGAAAGGGAGAATTTCTAGTTTGTAATCACTGCATCTGTACCAGCTGTTTGGTACATCTTCAGTTTACAAAACACTTGATTCAACGATACAGGTACCCACTTTTAGGAAAAGATCAGGAAAATTTTGCAAAACATACCAAAACATGGTGTTGGAAAATTGAACAATTAAAATGGAATAAATTTGGAAAACAAACAACAATTATCTTCCAGTCCATTAAAACTACCCACATGCCTTTAAGCTAATATTTACTACGATACCAAAAAAGAGTCTAAGAAACAAATTTTATAGTTCCAGTTTGCCACTTCCCACACTCCTATTCAGAAGCCGTACCATCCTGAGACACGCTAACATTGCCACCTTCGGTTTTCAAATCCCCAGCTGTATCCTCAGAGTTTTTTTCCATTTTAATTTCTTCTGACTTGTTAGATTCTAACTCTTTCAAATCCAAACCATTACTGTTTTCATTCGCTGACTTCAATTCATTTCCCCCCTCATTTTTCATCTCAGTATTCATATTCTCACTGTTTTCAGACTTAGGGTTTGTACCATTGTCAGAAACAGTGCCTTCTTCAACCTTAATTTCACTATTTAAGTTTTCATTAAGCCAGGTCCCACCAGCTTCCATCTCAGGAATCTTGTCATCACGTAACTCACTTTCAGACTCGTCACTGCCACTCTCATTCTGCACTTCTACTACATTATTCTCTCCAGCTGTACTCTCATCACGCCGCACCTCCAGCTTATCATTTTCTCCATTTGAAGCATCTCCATTTCCATTCTGATTATTTTCCTCATTGTGAGCATCTCCAGTCATATTCTCATCAGTTTGCACCTCTGTTTTATCATTCTCTCCATTTTGAACATTGCTAATCCTATCCACATCAGTTTGCACCTCCGGTTTATTATTCTCTCCATTTAAACCACCTCCATTCCCATTCACATTATTTTCTCCATTTTCGATATCTGTTGTATTCTCACTATTTTGTTCCTGAGGCTTATCATTCTCTCCATTTGAATCACTACCATTCCCATTCTCATAATTCTGAACCACCAGCTTATTATCCTCTTCAGTTGAGATTTCTATATTCCCGTTCTCATCGGTTCTCACCTCCATCTTATGATCCTCTCCATTTGAGACATCTACAGTTGAATTGTTATCATTCAAGCTTGAATTAACCTCACCATCATTACCCTTTTTTTCATCAAATTCGCCACTTTCTTCATTTATGGAGAAACTGTTCTCTCCCTCACCACTATTTTCTCCATTATCAAACTGACCAGACACCCTTTTAATTTCACCCTCCTGTTTTTCATCATTTGCATTCCCCCCTTCAGCAATCCGATTCTGATCAAAATTAACTTCTTCAACCCCTTCATCAATACTATTATTACCATCATTGCTGTTCTTATCATTCCTGTCATCCTGTCTCTGATCAGAATCATTGCTCACAACCACATTGGTAATTTCAGGGTCCTGATCAAAAGAAGCACCCGCCCTCTCCTTGCGGCCCAAGAAAGCTCCCTCTCCACTTCCATCGTCAAGGATTTCAACATTTGATGCAAACTCTCTCTTCTTATCATATGTATGCTTCATTTGATAGAGAAGCCAAACAGCCACACATATAATCAGGGTTGTTTGAAGGGTTCTTTTTATTTTAGAAAACCTATTTCTTGTGCCTCGGCTATTCGCGTGATGAAACATCATGGACCAACTTTCTGAAAAGTTAAGCAAAGTAATATGGTTATTGATCTTCTATTAACTTCTTTTAATTTGTATTTTTAATCATAACACACAAGGTAAAAGTTCCATGCTGTTCTGGTACGGTTAAACACTGATACGGATACTGGAAATTATACTGGTTTTTTTCTTATTCATGTTCTTATTTTTCAATTCTTGAATCTCACAGTGTTCTAGTTTGGGAATATTGGAGAATAGTTGAGGCTTTAATGAGCATAATTATACCAAGTTCCAGGCAAGAAGAAACAAAAAGCAGTATCTTGATGGCTGTGGTATAAAACAAGCTTGGTACTGTACTGGTACTGGTACTGTTACTGGATTAGATTGGCAATACTACCACCTATTGTACTGAGAATAGAAGTGCAGGGACCATATTGCATAGTAGCCAAGAGTCTAGAGCCATATGGCAATAATTTTTCCCCATTAAGAACCAACAAATTCCAATTATAACCATTTCCTATTATTCTATATACGAAATTCAAGGCCTTACTGTTTTAATCCGAAATTCCAGTTCAAAGAATGTTTCTTAAGTTATCTACAAACCAGGAGTATTCACATTTAACAACATGTGATGGGAAAAGATCTGGAAATATTTAACAGAATCCTCGATTTGGAAACTGAAAGAAAGAAACTGAGCCAAGCGGAAAGATAAATCCTCAACTCTCTAAAACTGGATCTATTTGTGACCCAAAAGATCTAGAAACAAAACCCTGTCCTCGAATCTTCAAAGAAAAACGACACAATTAGTGAAGTACTTTATCCAAATAGCGAGAAATCACATAATGTAGCACGATAAGCGCAGAGATTGAGGAGATGCTGATAGAAAAGGAACATACCTTTCGATGAGTAGAAGTGCGTACTGTTCTTGTTTCCGAAAGAGAGGGAGAGAGTACTGGATCAGAGACTGAGAGATTAAAGAGAGCAGGTCGTTTTCGAGATTAGGGTATATTTGTAAATAAATTACTCATTACCATATTAGGAAAATGAAAAAATAATAAAATATAAGAGACACAGCCACAGGTCCCGACATTTTTATTATATGCAGAGTTAATTAGAAATTAATAAATATACTCAGATTCTCTCTGGAAATTTATAAAAATATCCCTACTGGCTAGAAAATGACCGGTACCTATTTAATTAACTACCGGCAAGAAAATGGCCGGCTCCCGATTTAAATAGCCGATACCCTTGCTATATATATCTGTGGAGGATTGGCCGAATTTCTCACAATTTATTTCATAAAATTTTGCACTATCTCTCCTCAGTTGAGTTATTTCTCTCAGATTTCTCCATCTCTTCCCAGATTTACAAGTAAGTCCCTCTAATTTTTTAGAAATTCATTTTTAGTGCAATATGGTTGTAAAATGTTAGGATTTGTTAGTAATATATCAAAATTAGAATAATTAGTTGTAATTAGAGTAATTAGTCAAATTTAGGATTTAGGGTTTAGGGTAATTTATTGTAGTTTAGTATAATTAGCATAGGTGACCATATTTTAGCGTATTTTAGCATGTTTTACCATAATTAGAATAATTAAACGTAATTTAGTGCAATTTAGCATAATTAGGATAATTAGACCATTTGAACATATTACCGAAATTAGCCTATTTTAGGTTATTTTAACCGCAATTAGCCTATTTAAGCATATTTTACCATAATTAAGCCTATTTTGGCTTATTTTAGGATATTTATTGGAATTAGGCTATTTTAGATAGATAAAAAATATTTTGAATAGTCCAAAATGTTTGGAAATAAATTTGTTGTTATTTGAATATGTTATTCTGATTTTAACTATTGGTCTTCGTTGAAATTCGTAATGAAATACTTACTTTGTTGAGATTCGCACATGGAAAAATTTGACCGGTTAGGATCGGAATAACAGGTTCCTGTTATTCTCAAGGAATTGGGAATAACAACATATTTATTTTCAAAATATTTAGATGAAGTGATTTTTTACTCATCTAAAATAATAGTAAAAAATTGTAAAAATTGTAAAATTAAAGCTGCAAGTACATTTTCATTTGAAAATCGTGTTCAAAAGTTTAGATCGACTATTTGAACTTTATAAACGAAAATATTATTTCAAACTACATATCAATGTGCAATATGCAGAATACCATTGCCACTCTCAATAACTTAATAATACAAGTTACAAATAAAACTTTACATTTTTATTTTATTCATGATGTGCATTTAAGCGTTGGAATTTACAAATTGATGAATTATTAATAAGAGGAGGGTTTAAATGCCTTTGGTTTTTGTGTGTCTATTATATCTCTATTTTAAAACTTTAATAACTTAAAATTTTAAACTTAAATGTTAAAATAAAAAATATTAGATATGATCTATATCATTTTCCCTACTCACGTGTTAAAGATCACAACATTTTTGTATAGTTTTGATTAGTATTAAGAGCTTACAAAATTACTTTGATGGAGATCAATTATGTACATTGATTTTTTAGTTTAATGATTCTCATACAATAATAAAATAAAAAAAGTGATAAGTTTTTATGTGGATGTTGAGAAAATAATACAACAACACACAATATAAAAATGGGGGAATTTCACGTATACCCCTCAAAAACTTCAAAATTACATATTTCCCCCTCTAAATTTTGAAATTACATATTCCCCCCTCTAAACATCAAAAAATTACATATTTACCCATTTTATTGTTTTTTATATTAAAACACATTCTAAATTCATAAAATACCCATTTTACCCTTTTTATTAAAAAACATAAAATGTCCATATGACTCCAATTTGAATTCGAAAAGTTCCTCTATCGTTTGAATTGCTTTACGATATGTGCGCGCTAGGTCAGCACGAATCTTGAAGCGAACACGCACGTATATTGAAGCAATGTGCACAGATCTTAATGCAATGCACACGGATAAAAAATTATATAACTACTTTAAGATCCGTGCGCACTAAAATTAGAATTTGTTTTAATATAAAAGACAATAAAATGGGTAAATATGTGAGTTTTTGAAGTTTAGAGAGGGAAATACGTAATTTTAAAATTTAGAGGGGGAAATACGTAATTTTGAAGCTTTTGAGGGGTATATATGAAATTCCCCCTATAAAAATAGATGTTGATAACTGGACAATTTATAGATCACAAAGTTCATTTATTTATTATTTTATTTTTATTTTTGGTGATGAGAGAAGTAGGGATGTCAACAACACACAATATTTTAAGATGTTGCCGCATGAATCGCACATGCTAGATCATATATATTTATAAAATAGAAGATCTAATAAAGCATGTACCGCATATTCTAAACTTCAATTTTTTATTTGTTGTTAGGTGGTGTCCAATTCCAACTATAGTTAGCAAGTCAAATTATCAACAACTACTCCACCAGCTAATTGTAACGATCAAGGATTTGCAGACTTCATTTCTTTTCGTGTTAGAAACATAAAAGGAAACAATTTCATTGGTTTTTGGTAAATCTTTTTCTTTTTAAAATAAAAATAAGGCTCATGTCCTTATCTGTTGTAACGATCAAGGATTATCAACAACTACTCCACCAGCTAATTGTAACGATCAAGGATTCTAATTTGTTCTGAACAATCAGCATCGCTTGTTTTAAAAGTCCGATGCTAATAGGAACACAATCAGAGTCGGTCTTTTATAAAAAACCGATCCTGATTTGACCAGCGCTTTTAGTATCGGTTGATTATATATAACCGACTCTGATAGCCCCTTTTAAGATCGGTTGTTTATAAAGTCCGATCCAGATATATATCAGTATCGCATTTTTGAAAAGTCCGTTCCTAATAGGCCGATCTTGATGTGCGTTTTTCCACTAGTGTTCAATCTTTCTTGCGAGAATAAGTTTTCTTTCTTTTTCTTTTTCTCATTCTTCTTTTTGTTTGGTTTCTGTCTCCGAAGAGATAATGAGAGAGGGAGACAGATTAATTAAACGACTTAATAAAGAGATGAGCGGATATAAAGATAGAGTTCGGATCCAGTGAAGTAATCCAATCTTTGGGTTTTGGATCGGGACCGTCCGATTCGAATCCGTGAAAATCCATTGGCCAAGTGACGCGCATATCCCGATGACGAACTCGAATTCCGAGACAATCTCGAACGACGAATTCGAATCGGACGGTCTCAATCCAAAACCCAAAGATTGGTTACTTTAGGGGATCCGGACCCGGATATAAAGGGGTGAGGGGGCGGGAGTTTGGGGTGCATGAGAAACGCGCCTCATCAAAAGATTTCCTTTTTTTAATATTAAAATTTGAAATAGATATGAATAGAAATAAATCCGGCGGTTATCATTTATCTCAATATTTTATAAGAACTTATGGTAAATGGCATGTGTGCCGTGCGAAGAAATCAGAGAATAATTAAGGAAATGGAGTTTCAACGTTGGCATTTCATTCTAAATGGAATTAAATGCAATAATTTAATGATTCAGAGAATTAAATAAAATATAAATAAAGTTGGCCAAATCAATAATTTAGTAAATAAAAACAATTTTTATGATTTTATTTCTCTATTTTTTTTTAAAGCAATATAATTTCTAATAAAATATGTTACCAAAATATTTATAATCTTTATTATATTATAAAAAAAAAAATGTAAACATAGATAATTATAACTAATTTTTTCGGATGTTACACAACTTTTTCTAGTTGTCTTTAACCTTCTTATAGTTGTCTTTCATATTCTACTAATTGTCTTTCATGTTCTACTAGTAATCTTTCATCTTCTTTTGTTTGTTTTCATCTTGTACTAGTTGTCTTTCATGTTCCACAAAGTTGTCTTTAATCTTTTACTGTATGTTTTTCATGTTCTACTGGTTGTCTTTCATCTTCTTATAGTTGTCTTTAAATTTTTACTGGTTGTCTTTCATCTTTTTTTGATTGCTTTCATCATCTTCTAGTTGTCTTTCATATTCTACTAGTTGTTTTTAATCTACTACTGGTTGTATTTAATTTTCTTCTAGTTGTCTATCATCTTCTACCGATTGTTTTTCATCATTTTCTTGTTGTCTTTCATATTCTACCGGTTGTGTTTTCATCTTCTACTGGTTGTCAATCAACTTCTTCTAGTTGACTTTCATGTTCTACTGATTGTATTTCATGTTCTACTAGTTATCTGTCATATTCTTCTAGTTGTATTTCATTTTTTTCTAGCTATTTTTCATCTTATTATGGTTGTCTTTCATCTTCTACTAGTTGTCTTTTATCTTATTCTAGTTACCTTTGACATTATATTAGTTGTTTTTCAACTTCTTATAGTTGTCATTCATCTAGTGCTGGGTGTCTTTCATGTTTTACTGGTTGTCTTTCATTTTTTATGTCTTTCATCTTCTACTGGTTGTCTTTCAACTTCTATTGGTTGTCATTTATTTTTATTCTCGTTATATTTCATCTTCTACTGGTTGTGTTTCATTTTCTTCTAGTTTTTTGTTTCATCTACTACTGATTGTGTTTCATCTTCTTTTGGTTGTCTTTCATCTTTTTTCAAGTTGTCTTTCATCTTCTACTTGTTGTCTTTCATATTCTACTTGTTGTCATTCATTTTTTTCTAGTTGTCTTTCATCTTCTTCTAATTGTCTTTTCATGTTGTATTGGTTGTCTTTGGTAATCTACTGATTGTCATTTAACTTCTTTTAGTTGGCTTTCATCTTCTACTCGTTGTCTTTCAGGGTCTACTAGTTGTTTTTCATCTTCTTCTATTTTTTTTTCAATTTTTTCTTCAATTTTTTCTAGTTGTCTATCATGTTCTACTGGTTATCTTTCAAGTTCTACTGTTTGTCTTTGATTTTACTGGTTGTCTTTCATCTTCTACAGGTTGTCTTTCTTGTTCCACTGGTTGTCTTTCATGTTCTTCTGGTTGTCTTTCATCATTTACTGGTTGTCTTCATATTCTTGTAGTTGTTTTTTATTTTCTTCTAGTAGTTTTTTATCATCTTATTATAGTTGTATTCCATATTCTATTAGTTGTGTTTTATTTTCTTCTAATTGTGTTTTATTTTCTATTAGTTGTTTTTCATCTTCTTGTAGTTGTCTTTCATCTTCGTCTAATTGTGTTTCATTATCTACTAGTTGTGTGTCATCTTCTTCTGGTTGTCTTTTCATCTTGTATTGGTTGTCTTTCATTTTCTACTGGTTGTATTTCATCTTCTACTAGTTGTCTTTTCATCTTGTACTGGTTGTCTTTCATTTTCTACTGGTTGTCTTTTATCTTCTACTAGTTGTTTTTCATATTTTTGTTGTTGTTTTTCATCTTCAATCGGTTGTTTTTCGTTTTTTTCTAGTTGTATTTTCATCTTATACTAGTTGTCTAGATGTTCTACTTATTCTCATTTGTCTTTCATGTTTTACTAATTATTTTTTCATCTTCTTCTAGTAGTTTTTCATCTTTTTCTTATTGTCTTTCTATTATATTGGTCGTCATTCAAGTTTTACGTGTTGTCTTTCATTTTCGTAATATTGAAACTTTTGAGAGATATACATGAAATTCCCCCAATAAATTTTGTACCAAATTTGTTGTAATTTAAAAATTATATGATAATCAATCAAGTGTTGATAAAATTAAAGCATTAATTTTGAAGCCGGTCAATGGATGATGAATAAGTTTTCAAACTGAACTATATTTAGTATATAATTTATTGGGACCGGCTAAGTTGCTGCCGGCAGCACTTCGGCGATGTGCTTACGGGGGCATATCTTGCAATTTGATGTTCAAACAACAAATTCAAACCGTTAGATGTTCAATCTATATTAAAATCTACTTGGAGACCAAATTTTACATTTTTTGGAATTTTTTTACTATTTTTTAAGCTGGTTTGAAAACCGCTGTTTTTATTAAATTTCTGAAGCATTGAAAACAGCGGTTTTCAAACTAGCTTAAAAAATAGTAAAAAAATTCCAAAAAAAGGTTAAAATTTGGTCTCCAAGTATATTTTAATATAGATTGAACATCTAACGATTTGAATTTGTTGTTTGAACATCAAATTGCAAGATATGCCTCCGTAAGCACCTCGGCCGAAATGCTGCCGGAAGCAAATTAGCCATACTCATAATTTATTATAGCTTTACAATTTTATCACTATTTGATTAGTTTGAACTGTTTTCAATATATAATTAAACATATTTTGAAATCCACAATTATAGCCAAGAGGCATATCCATTTCATTGGAGCTTTTTTCCTTGCAAAAATTAAATGATTTAGCTAAAGAACGGAAAAACTGCAGTGGAATTCTGCTATAAAAGGGCCTAAAGAGATTATAATTATATGAACTTGTCCAAGCTTTTACACTCTGCTATCAAACAAAGTTATAAAATGTGAAAATAGTAACGTTTGAACCTCTCCTATTTCCTACAAATAGTGATTGCAAATTACACGGTCTAGTCATAAGTCATAAACTCAGGTCAATTGTCTATTTAAATGGTGAGAAGTTGAATAAGTGATCGGGCCTTATTCTAACCCAATTCTAAAGAGGCCTACATCCTAAATTAGGCCCAAAAGTCACACATATTTGGCAACGAAAGACATCATGGTTTTGTTACCCAGATTTAGGCCCAAAAAAGCACGCATACAGGCTGTGAAAAGAGGTATCATCGTTTTGTAACTGTAGTCGATACATACTATTTTACAATGCAATTACTAAATGAGAAGGGATCCGATTACACCTTTTTTGGTGACATACTTTGACACCTACCATTTTCAAAGTCCAAATAGTCGATTCAAACCGTTTAACATGTGGATATATTAAAATGTGCTTGGAGATCAAATTTTACATTTTTTTTGAATTTTTTTACTATTTATTAAGATAGTTACAAAATCGTTGTTTTCAGACCATTGAAAAACAGTGATTTTGTAATCATCTTAATAAATAGTAAAAAAAATTCAAAAAAAATATAAAATTTGATCTCCAAGCACATTTTAATATGGTGATCATGTTGAACGGTTCGGATCGACTGTTTGGATTTTGAAATCGCAAAATTGACTTATAAAAAAAACAGTATCAATGTCAAAAAAAATAGTGTAATTGGATCCCTCCTCATTTTACAATGCAATTACTAAATATAATAATTATAACTAATGCACATGAGTTCGAATGAGTAAAACAGAAAAGAGTTTAATAGAACTACTTTGACCACAAAGTCCATAGGAAGCAATATGATTCATTTCTGGTTCCATTGAAGGCCCTGTTTTAAACTTCTTGTGATAAAATCTGTGAAAATTATCTCGTTTGCTATTAGTTAAAACCTAAAGCTATTTGTAAAAACTTTCATAATCAATTTATATCGTTACATCCTGCTCCCTGACTGCTGAGGGTACGTTTGGATGAACTCTAGAATAGCTATAATAGCTACTGTTTAGAATAGTAAATAAGAATAGCTACTGTTTAAGAACAGTGCTAACTCAAGCTATTCGGAATAGTGAAAAAGTTGTTTGGATTGGATATTTGGAATAGAGTTTGGAGGGAATGAATAAAGTAATAATTTATGTGTTAGATTAAATATAATACAATATAATATTAATTTAAATATTAAATGTAATATAATATTATTTTAAATATTAGATTAGTATTAAATAAAATATTATATTAAATATAATATAATATTATTTTAAATATTAAATATAATATAATATTATTTTAAATATTAAATATAATATAATATTATTTTAAATATTAAATATAATATAATATTATTTTAAATATTAAATATAATATAATATTAGGTTAAATGTTAAATGTAATATAATATTAATTTAATATTAGATTAGTATTAATAAAATATTAGATTAAATGTAATATAATATTAGTTTAAATATTAAATGTAATATAATATTATTTTAAAAATTAGATTAGTATTAAATAAAATATTAGATTAAATGTAATATAATATTAGTTTAAATATTAAATGTAATATAATATTATTTTAAATATTAGATTAGTATTAAATAAAATATTTGATTAAATGTAATATAATATTAGTTTAAATATAATACAATATAATTTTAATTTAATTATTAAATGTAATATAATATTATTTTAAATATTAGATTAGTATTAAATAAAATATTAGATTAAAAATAAAATAATATTAGATTAAATATAATACAATATAATATTAATTTAAATATTAAATGTAATATAATATTAATGTAATATAATATTAGTTTAATGTAATATAATATTAGTTTAAATATAATACAATATAATATTAATTTAAATATTAAATGTAATATAATATTGAAAGCAACAAATGCTATTCCATGTTTTTGTAAGAATAGCGAATAGCCCTATTCTCCCTATTCCGAATAGCTCTATTTCCCGTTTGGATTGTCCTTGTTCCGAATAGTAATGCTATTCTAATAATAGTGCTATTCTTAGTGCATCCAAACATAACCTGAATGTATGCAAAAATGTTTTCATGCAGTACAAAATTGTTCGTGAGATAAATTACCAACATGAATATGATTCGTTTTTCTATATCTTTTTAATTGATAATAAGTCAGGGACACCACGGAGGGGGATCCGACTCTACTGCTTTTCTTAGATAAAAGCAGGGTCCTACTTTTCCGATCCCAACCATTCAAAAATTTTCATTTGCGTATCACGATAAAAAAAAATTTCATGCACAAATCTCAACAAATTGAATGGTTGGGATTGAAAAAACATGATCTATTTTTCTCTAAGAAAAGCAGCAGAGTCCGTTCCCACAGAGGGAGCCAATAGTTCAATTAGAAAACGGACCTGATAGCCAGCTCCAGAAACTAATCTCGTAAAACCTCCACTTAATTTCCATTTAACTTTATATATAATTTAATTTTAGTTATTGATAAATGAGGGCTTGTTTTTTTATTTAAAAACATGCTATGGATATTTGTCTATTTCAGTAGAAAATAACTGTAATAGATGTCACATGTTTCTGATCAAGTCAATAGATATCTAAATTTTTTTTCTATAAATATCTTTATTTTTATGGATTTATTATTTGGACCATCCTAAATACACATCCACTATTGAATAATTCACACTTAATTGTTGTACAATGCAAATTTGCCCGTGCAGTGTTATTTCTAAAAAAATGTACACAAACAATGTCGTTTAAGGGGAATGGACTCTGCGGAGAAAAGCAGGATCCTGCTTTTCCGATCCCAGTCATTCAAATTCGTTGAGATTTGTGCATGAAAAAATTTCTTTATCGAGATACGCGAATGAAAAATTTTAAATGGTTGGGATCGGAAAAGCAGAACCCTGCAGCAGAGTCGGATCCCGTTTAAGGGGGTGAGGATTTGGAAGTAAGTATAATATTCTATTTGAAAATACTATATGATACATGCGTCCCATACTGAAAAAATATTATTAACAGTTTACATCGTCTAAATGAAAAAAGGCCAAAAAAGTACAATTCTATTAAAAAAAAATGCTACATGATAGGTGTGTCCAATACTCCAATATCGAAAAAAAATATTATTATTTTTAATATTTTACACTCCACTGATCAATTACTGTCTCCAGTAGTGGAGTCGTAGATATTTTGTCATGGAGAATGTGACATGAAGTAATATTACTATTTGAGTGGCTAATAAATAATAATTAGACAGTGATACATCGAATTAATTAGCGAACACGTTAGAAGAACATTTGGAACTTTTAGTTAAGAAGTCTCTGTTCGTGACACTGCTAAAGAATATATTTACCTTAGCTTTGAATCTTCTTATATAATTATCCTTAATAAAATATAGTCTCTTTCCTGATTTTCTTGGGAAGTTTTGATGTATATAAAATAAAAAACTATTTAGGTATTAGAAAAAAAAAAACTATTCTTAGTCAAAATTGTTAAAATTTGGTATGAAAACTTTTATGTGAAGAGATGTATTATTTTGCTGAAATAATGCATTCTTTTGCTGAAAAAAAATGTGTAGTCTATTTGTATTCTATACATATGATGACATACTGAGGGGTGCAAACGGATCGGATATGGATCGGATAGTGGTAAAACCACATCCGTATCCGCTTTTATTTTTCGGATACGGATACAAATTGGATATTAAACGGATACGAATCGGATATCGGATATCAGATATCCGTAGATATATACAGAGCTATTTTTATAATATATATTAAATTATATAGTATATATCTACTATTCGGATACGGATAATTAAAATTCAAAACCATATATGTATCCGTATCCGCACGGATATTCGGATATCGGATATCCGTATCAAATTTTCGGATAGACTCAGATACTAGCTTTTTCGGAGACTTGACACGAAGAAAGCAAGCTAAATAAACTACGAGATAATATAAAAAGACTAGATGTAAAAGGAACCTTCAAAATCAAGTTCTTTCCGTTGCAACAATTTTGATCTTAAATTTTATACAATTCATTATTTTATTTCTAACAAAAATAGAGTTAAATCTGTTTCTTCAATTTTTGATATATCGTATTCGGATATTTTATGGATCGGGGTGACACTTTTTTTTTTTTTTTTATGTTATAAACAATTAATTATTTCCATTAATTGCAAGTTGCTTATTATTAACGAAAATGCGCATCGACTCACATATTGTGTCTCCAAATATGAAACCACCAATAACCTTAAACGCAATGAAGTGACTCTTAATCAATAACGTTTGGTTTATGCTAATAGCATATAATTACAAATATTAGAAAATGCTAAAAGAATGTACATCCAACGCTTGCAGAGGACAAAACGGGTCAGTTGTCAATTTATGTTGCTTTTGTTGGAATCAATATCCTCTGCATTAACACATCGTTTGAGTACAATTAGAGTATTCATCTCTGGTACTATGAGAGTTTCTAATCTGATATGGTAATTTCTAATCCAGTTTAGGAATGTGGGAGAGTTTCTTATTAAGAAACTGTTTATAAATTTCACGCTGGCCAAATAATTGGCTCAAATTATTTCTCTTTTTTAATTTATTGCTGACGTGACTTAATAGAAACTCTAAAATTAATTTCAGTGATATGAGAGTTAGAAACTTTAGAGACCTCAATTTCTAAAAAGTGGTTAACAGTTATTTAGAAACTCATTTGAGTTGCTGGAATGTAGATGCTCTTAGAATTCAGACAAATCCGATCCACGCTAGCTATAACGCACAATAGCCTTTAATATTAGTGAAAATCTAAATCAAACGGTCCAGATCTTAATTCAAAATTTGAGTTAACTCGGAGGATACGAATTTCTTTCGTTGTACCAACAATTACCCAGAATAAATTATTATATTGTATATATTACAACAAGATCCATATGAAAACATCTCTCTCAAATAATGATAGGATAATAAATATTCAGTTGCTTAGTCAGAATAAAGAAACTGATTATCCAATTGTACCGTAGATTTGTACACCTAAAAGACATAAAGACATTTTTTTTTGTTTATTAATACACTCAAATTCATACCTTTTTCTTTTTCCCTTTTTTTGGTTTGCTATGGTAGGGAATAGCATTGATTGGCCTTGGCCATGTATATATTGGTTCCTTTTTCGCCTTTTGTCAAAGCTTTAATTAGGCTAGCGGATAAGCTCAATGCCATGCTGCTTGCATTATATCCTATCTAACTCATCATAATAATTACAAACTGACAACTTAATTGTTCGGGAAAGGTTCGGCGAGATCAAAAATTCATAATTTGGGAATAATTCGGGTATAATTCGGGAATAATTTGAAATAATCCGGATCATAGATCTCAGTCCTACAAGAATAAAAAAAAATGTTCTGGGAAAAATTCGCGAATAATTCGTAAAATTCGGAAAAAGTTCGTAAAATTCGCGAATTATTCGGGTATAATTCGGTCAAAGTTCGGTCAACTGAATAATTCGGCGTTCGGTTCGGCATCACAAAAAAATGAATTATTCGGATATAATTCGGATATAATTCGCGAATCTTGTCACTATGTCATTTGTTGTGTATTTAGGCCGCGACATAGATCGCTACACCAGAGGCGCTACACAGGACATAAAGTTTGATCTTTACTTAAACAAACTGATTTCAAACGCAAGGGAGTTGAGTTGCAAAATCTGTGACTAACCAATCACAAATTGAAAACTATCTCCTTGTACTTTTTAGGCAATCAGATTTTGCAAGTTTCGCAAATTTTCTTGAAAAATTAATTTCATATAAAATGAACACAGATGGTGTTTTAATTTTAAAAAATATATTAAGAAGTAAGAACGTAACACATTATTTCAATTTTTTTATTTAGAAAAAAAAAACTATCTCTTACGGGAAAAAGAACCATTGGATGGATTTATGAAAAATAATTTAGAGAGCGGTTTCCTACCGTATTATTGATATTATCCATATTTTCATCTCCTACCGTACCATCGTGCGGTGGGAAATCACATTCCCATCTTCTACCGTACTAATATCATCGGTGCGATGGAAAATCCCATCTTCCACCGTACCATTTGTACGGTGGTGATGCTTTTCCGAAAAAAACTTATGGTGCGCTGCTGTTTTTGTGAGATTGATTTGGCCTTTTTTCTAAATAAAAAAAATTCATCCATTCTTTTTTGAGTAAAGTTGGAGGTCAAACTACCCAACTGCTTTAATATTCACAAAAGATTTTTTATCCGGATTTCGAACATACAACCTCCCACACAGAAAGCATTGCTTTTACCACTAGATCAAATGTTGGTTCTAAAAAAATCCATTATTTCTATAACAACATTACTATTATAGTGGTACATAAACAATTTTTTTTTTCTAAAGATAATTATATTGGTCAGTTTTACTCGCTTATAAAATTTGTATCTAAAATTTACTTAATGAATTCTTTCTAAAAAAAATGTACTTACTGAATTAATTAAAATTTTGTATCTAATCAAATAAAATACAAATCCGTAAATTTTCTGATCGAATTACCAATCGGGCAAGAATAGCTAGAATAACCAAATAAAAAATAGCTATTGTTTGTCTTATTATAATAGTCAAATCTCAAAACTCCTAGGAATAGTCTATTCTAATAAGACAAAAAAATTGAATTTCCTATTCTAGCTATTCTAACCCAACCAAACACCGAATAGATTATTCTGAATAGCCTAATTCCAAAAATAGCCTATTCTCAACCCAACCAAACATACCCAAACGAATCCATGTACCGTATAGTGTATACATATATCATTCCCACATCCTATTGTAGTATTGCCAATGGACGAGAAAGAAGGGGGTCAATAAAATAATAATATTTATAATTCAATAATAGAGCACTTTAAAAGCTATCCCTTTGTAAATTAATTAAAAAAAAATGGTGCTACTTTCCACCCCCAACAACCAGAATCACAGTGGATGAACAAGCAACTTGGCCACTTAAATTTTTATTATAAATGCTCACCCCCAGTGGAGGAACAAGGCGATAAGCGCAGTTTGTTTTTTTTATCATGCATGGTTCATCTATTTATTTATTTATTTATTTGCATTTTGGGCTTTATATTTATATATGTTAAAGTAATCAACAATTATCCCCACAGTCAAAGGGTAAAAAATATTATATAGAAACTTCAATCTTTATTTACCTTGAGGAATGAGGATTGAGATGATGAACAGGAAAATATTAATTGCTGCTTCAACAATAAAAAAATGTCGTATAAAAGACTGACATAGTATCCCAATTAGGGGTGAAATCGGAGCCGAGATAATATCTGATTCGTATTCGAAAATTAGATACGGATATCCGATATCTGAATGTCCGTACAAATATAGATACAGATACGGATATAGATATGATTTTACATTTTAATTATTTGTATCTAAGCAGTAGATATATATCATATAGTTTAATATATAGTATAATTTAATATAGATTAAGAAAAAAATCATATTATTTACCATTATAATTATATAATATTAAGAACTTTGGTATTTTTAATAATATTTATATATTTTTCAATAAATATCCGATCTGTATCCGTATCCGTATCCGAAAAATAAAAACGGATACGAATATGGTTTACCACTATCCAATCCATATCCGATCCGTTTTCATCCCTAATCCTAATTCCAACATTCATAAGAAAATGTTGAAATATTATGGTTAATTATGGAAGTTATTCTTTATCCAAAAAATATTTTAATGTTATAAATTAACTTGATCATAAGTATAGAAGCTGTTTATGTTTTTGAAGTACGAATTTGCACAAGTTAATTAGTTCCCCTGTATATTAGTGAGTTTAAAATAGGCGAGTAGAACTAAGGTGCTCTTAAGCTCACCAAGCCCTTTGTGAGCTTAACTCAAAAACCTATCGGATTGACTTCAAACGACATTTCCAAACTGTTAGATGTTCAATCTATATTAAAATGTGCTTGGAGACCAAATTTTTCATTTTTTGGAATTTTTTTACTATTTATTAAGCTGGTTTGAAAACCGTTGTTTTTATTAAATTTCTGGAGCATTGAAAAACAGCGGTTTTCAAACCAGCTTAATAAATAGTAAAAAAATTCCAAAAAATGAAAAATTTGGTCTCCAAGCACATTTTAATATAGATTGAACATCTAACGGTTTGAAAATGTCATTTGAAGTCAATCCGATAGGTTTTTGAGTTAAGCTCACGGTTTGGCTTGGTAAGCTTAAGAGCACCTTAGTTCTACTCAAAATAGGCCATTAACTATAATAACTTGACGTGTACATGCAGGAATAAATGGTGCTCATGACCTGATCATGTGTTGAAGCAAACAAAATTATATATTTCTTACTTCACAAAAAAGAAGTTAAGATTAGTCTTAGTTTATTACAAATTGCACAAACTGAAGTTGTGTGCTTTTACTGAAGTTGGATAACAAGAAAACTTTATTTTGTCCATGGCAGGATAACTGATCCTACGTGGCCATGTGACACGTGTCAGAGTAAGTGTAGTTGCATCCAGATCAAATTGAAGTGTAAATTAACAAAGTTACAGAACTACCTGGACAGACTTTGCTAATTATTGATCCGAAACTGGAAGGACCAGTCTGAAAAGTGAAAAGCTGGAATGAAGGCGCAGCCTCCTGCGCACACGTTGCATTAATATGGGCCCTATGTCCCAGGCCCATTAAAGCTAATGGTTTATCCAAAAATCTTATAAAACGGATCTGCATTACCGTTAGCAGATCTGTACTCTGACTGTAGTACGCGTATTATAAAATCAAAACAACACTCTGTAATTCAAAAATCAGAGAGGCGCATGTAAAATAAAGTTATAGGTTTGTGCGCTGCATGAAGCCAAAACTGCTTTGTGAATGTATAAAAAGTATGTGAACGTATAAACAAGATATACAAAAAAATATGTGAACGTATAAACAATTTAATTTTCAAGAAAAATATTGTGAGCTTCTATACATATACAAAATTCAGGGGCGGATCCAGGATTTTTGTCAGGGGGGCAAAAAAATATCGAATCAGGTTTAAATTCATTAACCAATTGGGTACTCGATAAAAAATAATGCTTAACTTATACTTTCCAATACTTTGACTTATAATTCTAATTATCAATCAAAATTTAACAAATTTATTTTAATTTTAACCCGAATTACAAATCAAACGTTCAGAGAGGGTAAAAAAAAATTTCCGGAGAAGCAAAGTCGGTTGGGACCGATAAATCTCCACTAAAACTCAAAATACAGAAGAGCAGCTGCCCCCTGGAACCACCTGGGTCCGCCCTGACAAAATTAAAAGCCACCAACTATATTAAAGCAAGTCATGCCTCTCAGATATGCCCTAAATTATTAAAAAAATAACCACTGCTAATATAATAAATGCAAGATCAGAAATGACTCAAATGACTACTAATAATTTATAAATTTTACTAAGAGCATCTACATTCCTGAAACTCTTAGAGTTTCTAATCTGATGTGGCAGTTGCTAAATCAGTTTCAGGGATGTAGATGAATTTCTTATTTAGCAACTTTGCTCAATAATTTCTTAATAATAAATCGTTTATAAACTGTGACGTGGCGAAATGATTCGCTGAGATTCATTTCTCTTGCAAATATATCTTAATAAGAAATTTTATAACCTGTGACGTGACAATTAGGAAACTCTAATTTTAGTTTCAGGAATGTGGAGGCTTAAAAATTAAGAGAGGTTTAATTTCTAAAAAACAGTTAACAGTTATTTAGAAACTCTGATAGTTTCAGGAATGTAGATGCTCTAAGGGCAATATCATCAAGAGACTCGACGTACTGTTAACAAACGATTATCGATTTAGGCAGCTGGTTAATTGACTTTTACAGTAATTTAACGTTTAAGACCGGAAAATACCTTGTTGCATATATATACTATTTGTGATGGTTGAACTGTCGCCTTTTTGTAGTACCAGTGTTTACAGATTTAGATCAGCTGAAATCCGAGATTTATAAACAGTAATTCTGAAATTCCTGAAATTCGAGATCTAGCCGTCCAACTTTTTTTGTGTATGCATCATGAAACAGCTATTTTTTCTGTGTACGCATCTCGAAACAATTTAATGGTTGGATTCAGAATTTCTAAAATTTCAGAATTACTATTGACGATATCGAATTTCAGCAGATTTGAATCCCAGTGTTTACAAGTGAAATAAGTTGTCCAAACAACTAAAATGCACATGTATTAATTCTCAATTTTTCACTTTGATTTTACTTAAAAAATCAGAATTTATGTCAAATTTTTATATCAATTTTTTATATCAATTTTTTCTTCAATAAGTTTCTACTAAATAGTCGATATGTTAAAGAAATTAAGTCCCACATATCAAGAACATAGTTAGGATAATTAGTAGAGTGGGACGAAACTTTTGAGTTATAGTTTATAATTATTTTGAATAAATAGTAAGTATATTATTTAAAACTTCAAGAGTGGACAAAATTTTATAATTTTTTAAAGTTTAATTATATTTTTATAATTTTATTATAGAAAAAATCATAAAAGTAGAAACAATTCTCTGCCAAAATTTGGATCGGAAAATTTTTCACCCATATTTCTATTCATCAAAATATTAAGATACTTTTTTCCTTTTCCTCTATTATTCTATAATATTTTCTATAAATTAAAAGTTCTCTGCTACCATTATACCGGTAGGGTTCGGACCAAATGATAAATGATAGATACTGGACCAGTCCACATAGATCAAAGCCATCAAGCACATAAGCAATCATATGCAATTAAAGATGATTAGTCGCAGGGGCGGACCCAGGTGTATCCGGGAGGGCAGCTGGACCTCGGATTTTGAGTTTTAGTGGAGATTTATCTGTTCCGACCAACTTTGCTCCCTCCTGGAAATTTTTTTGCCCCTTCTGGACGTTTGATTTGTAATTCGGGTTAAATTTAGGGTTAAAATTGAAATAAATTTGTTGAATTTTGATTGGTAATTAGAATTATAAGTCAAAGAATCAGAAATTATAAGTCAAAGCATTGGAAAGTATAAGTTAAAACATTGTTTTTTATCGAGTACCCAATTGGTTAATGAATTTAAACCCGATTCGATATTTTTTTTGCCTCCCCCCCTGACGAAAATCCTGGATCCGCCCCTGATTAGTCCGGAGCAGTGTTGTAAATAACAGTATGTGCTCGTTGGACGGACAGTGTATCGTCAAGCAATTAATCGAGAATAATTAGCTATAATCAGAAATAAGCGGCCGATTAGTCGGAAAAATTTATGACAGTTTGGTCACTGTCAACGAATAATCGGCCGATTAATCGGTATAAACGGGTGTTTTTAGTGGGGTGGTCTAATGGACATCCAATTAAATTCGGTTTGACGTCCAGTCAGAGATGTCGGATCTACATCAAAGTTTGTGTAAACTAGATTTGTACGAATTTAGAAGTTGTTGCACGAATCTTAATACATATCGTATGGCTCTGACTAGACATATATCGAATTAGATTTGGTCCGATACTTATCAGACCGCCTCTGCTTCCGTAGTTGTCCACCATGATTAAAAAAAAAAAAAATGGTCGATCTTGAGTTTAAACCTTCTTCTTGTGTTAAAGGATGCACAAAAGGTCAAACAGCAGACGGAACTTGAATTCTCCTAAAAATTGTTGAAATGAATCATTTCAAACAGCACAAGGATGCACAACCGATTCCCTTATATAACTCCATATTTATGAATTAAAGTATCTATTGTTGGAAAATTACAAAGACCAAATAATTACGTCTTATCTAGATATCAAACAATCATCTCATCTAAGAATCAAACACTTACACTTTCTAGATCCAGTCTCTTTTTGTTGGTGGCTGGCTCGTAGAACTCTATTTTTGGTATTTCCCCTCACTAGGGTTATATCTCTTTTTTGTGTGGATTGGAAGGAAACTTTCAACTACGTCCTTCCTGATTTAAATAAGCCAGCCCTTGTTAGTCTTTCAGACACGGCAGGGCCCAAATCATAAATCATAAGTGCGGAATACAATATCTGATTTCGTAACGTTGACCATGCAATCTTCAATTGCGAAGAGTCGTCTCCGTGTACATGAGACAAGTCTTCAATGGCAAAAAGTCATCTTCTTGCATTTACGTTGTATGGTCGTGGATTAAGTCTTTCAAGACAGCAAGACACTCCTTTGAGAAATTCCTTCCATGTTTCTAATGAATTTTTCCTCTCAAGTCTTTGATGGTGAAAGAAAAGAGAAAACACTCAGATTCTGTCTAAAATAACTGATGTTCAGAAAACTGAGTTGTGTGTTATATCTTGTGCCTTGGGGACCCATCCTTATATAGGGTAACACATCTGGCACTGCGCGTGCAGCCCGCACAAAATCCGTGCGGCCGCACAAACGGCCAGACGTGTCTACAGAACCTCATTTTCTCTGAATAACCGACTTTCCTAATTTAACAATGTTTTGTGTTGCCCACACAAACTTATTGCTGTATGCCAACTCTAAAAATGTATTTTATGCGTTCGCATCAAATACCGTGCACTCGCATCAAATTTGTGCGGTTGCAAAACTCTCTGGTTATCAGCCAACTTAATTGAGATATTTTGTGCAGCCCGCACAACTCTGCAGATAGTTGTTCTTCTTACTTGTAAATCTCAGATCAGTACATCAATGATTTAATCTTTGTCCAAATTATTCTACACATAATCACACTCTATTAAATACATAGATTGTTAAATACCTTAATTCGATATTAGATTACTTAATTAGAACAATCATACATAACAATATACAATTCATAATTATATTACATATATACTCAACCGTTTGATTATAATCCAACATCTATCTGACCGATTAATCAGCATATCTGTGAAATTATGACAATACTCTGTCAAGGAAAACTACAAATCAGAGAACTATCAAGCCCAATCATACAACGCAATCGTTTTCTTAATTTAATGCAGAGATATATATCATGACAAACCCTCAAGAGCTTCTGGTAATTTCTATGTCAACATCAATCCAAACCACCTCGACACACCCCCACAAAAGCAATCACTGCACACTACATTTTCCCTCCACAATTCCCACTTCAAGCACAGAAGAAATGAAAGAAACATACAAGTAATATATGTGTGGATGTCCTTTTAAAATACAATTTTATGTAATTAAGAAAGTGATTTGTATATATGAAGAGTGCTAACTATCGTCTAGGAAAATTTGTCTATTTTTCATCCTGGGTATAATTTGTTCAGTTTTCAACTAAATCCGATGCAAATATTAATTTTTCTATATAATTGAAGAGATACAACAAGGGCCTGTTCGGCTGCTGTGGAATTTTTACTATTCGCGTGGGAAAAAAAAATTCACTCTGAGTGAATTTTTTTTTCTCACGTGAACAGTAAAAATCAGTTCAAATTTTTTTTTTTCTGTGCCCATTCCCCAGTCCACTGTGCAGCCGAACATGGCCTAAGTGTTACACTAGAGCTATCTAAGATACCTTGAAAACCAAATTAAATTCTGCAATCCATAGGCAATGATTTAAATCAGTTTTTTATTTGTACAAAAATATGTGAGTCTTAATGAATTCTGCTACAGGAAAATTAATTACAAAAGGAAACAAGGCAGTTCATATACTTTATATCAAACATTAAATTGTTCCTTTTTTGTAAACATCAAATACACATAACATAAGAGAGGGACTTAAAATGGTATATTTTGTGGGTATATTGCAAAAGTTCCACTCACAGTCACTTTAAATACCCCCCTCCTCTCCCTTCTCAAACTCAGAACATTTCTTAGCCCTTTCAAAAAAGAAAACCCTTCGTCCCCTCAAAGCAAATAATTAAAAAGAACTTCACAAAATCTCACCTAAATGGAGCATTCTTCAATCGTATCAAAGCGTTTATGGCAAGTCGTCCGTGCCGTGTTCTACATGTTACGCATGCGGAATATCTCAAAAAAGAAATTTATGCTCGACTTCCATCTTTTTGTTGATCGTGGCAAGCTCGCCGGTAAATCATTCATCTACCACCTCAAACACCACAGTCACCGTAACTCTACTTCGCGCAAGTACAATTCCCGTGAAGTGGAGTTTAGTTGTAGCAACACCCCCTCCTACCCCTCATTACATCTTCCAAAGAGAAAAACAAACAACCACCACCAACACCATGACAAGAATAACTACTTTCACAATTTTGATGCAAAGGAGATTGCAAAAGCACTTGAAATTCTAAACGGAAGTGAATCGCCATATGTTGAGTCACCGGTATGGAGTATTGGGAAAAGCCCGGCACCAATGACACATCAGCTGAGGATAACTGACTCACCTTTTCCTGTGATAGAAGAAGAAGAAGATGGTGATTTGGATAAAGAGATAGATATGGAAGCTGAAGAGTTTATTCGAAAATTCTACGAGCAACTCCGGTCTCAACAAAGCGTGCCGGCGACACCGGTCTGCAAACTCCGGGTCTAGATAGGTTTTCTCATCTGTATAGTACATGTACTTCAAGGGCAGTTGCAAATCTATGCTACACTACTTGTGTTTTTCCCCTTAGGTGGTGATGATCTTTTGGCACACTTTTTTAATTTCCTCCCTTCAGTTTTACTTGCATAATAGGATCCTTTTTTGTGGTGAATTTCATGGGAGCTTTGTACGTACGGTTGTACACTTTTGGCGCACTTTTGTACGGTTGTACTTGTTTGTTGAGACCCGTTGTCTTTGTACAGAATCATAGATCAATATATGAGCAGTAATAAATCAGGTTCTAATTAATTAATCAATTAGGTTTTTGATTGCATAATAGCTAGCTAGCCTAGCTGAGCTACTATATTATTATAAAAAAATGAAATTTTTATGACTTTGTGTTATGATATCAAATATATATATTACAGCCAGATGATGTATATATGGAAATGGCGCGCGCGCGCTTAACTCGTAACCAGTCGATCCAAACCGTTAGATGTTCACTCTATATTAAAATTTGCTTGGAGGCCAAATTTTATATTTTTTGAAATTTTTTTACTATTTATTAAGTGACTTTGAAAATTGTTGATCCGGGTGAACAGTAAAAACAGTGCAACCAAATTCTGAACCATGTGATCACATCTAACGGTATAGTAAAAAAAACAGTAAGTAATTTTTTAATCAATTGAAGAGATCGAGACCGACTATAATTTTTTTTTTTTTTTCAAATGAAACAAGATGTACTTGAAAATTTCAATATTTTTGCACGACAAGAGGGTTGCCCCCTCATGTCCCCCTGCCCCTGCTATCTCATTATGCAATATTTTATCTAAGATAATTGCCTCTTGCACGTATAACTACCTATCAACTAGTAATGAAATCCCTTTTCAAGTCACTTTTAAGTTTTAATCCCAACTAGGGGTGTCAATGACATCCGTTTACTCATTTATATATCCTACTCATATCATATTCGATAAGACGGATATGGATAAAAAAAAAATCTGTTGGCTTATTGAGTATGGATATAGATAAGGCTTTTTTTTCGTTAGGTAAACAGGTATGAGTACGGGTAAAAACTATTTCGTACATGTTAGATAACGGGTAATTATATAAAATAAATTATATATAGATATATAAATATTATATTCAATTTATTCATTTTCATGTTTTCCATATCGTTGTATCCACGCTAATCCATCGATGTATACACGCTAACCAGACTGATGAGAAAATTTTCTTCCTTTTTTGTCGCAATAATTAGATATTATTAATAATGATATCATGAGAAAATGTATGCATTTTGTTGTAAGAAGAATATTATGTTAAACATATAACTTTTTTATTTTAATGTTTTGTTATTTAGTTAACAAATTCAATTTGTTAGAAGAGGTATTTGTGATTTTGAGTTTTTTTGCTTTATAAAAAGGTATTAGTTAGAATTGATTGCATATTTGTATTTTGATTTTTATATTAGTAGTTTTTATTGCATATGTATGACATGATGAGTTTTGATAGTTTATTTGTAAAATTAATAAAACTATTATATTAGTATTATTCGTTATTTGTCCGCTACCGTTTCGTTACCCACTAATTTTAACGGGTCTGAGTAGGATAGGATAAGACATATTCTTAATGGTAAGGATAGAGTATGAGTAAGATCAATTTTTAATAGGTATGGGTATGAAAATACTTCCACCTTACCCGTATCGTACCCATTGACTCTCCAAATTCCAACTATATATCTTATTTTATAATTGGACAGAGATCAAAAGTCACCTATGTGGTCAACAAACTCCCTTATTCGAAACTTAATTTTTTTTTAAGATTAATGACTTAAAATAATTTATTGATAAAAATATATTTACAACTAATTAAATAACCCTCATTTCTAAATTTACTTATTTATTTTCATCAATTCCTCTAAATTATCATATTTTTTTATTCATATTTATCTACACTCACTCTATTATCTTATTTCCATCTCTCTGTACGACCGGATTTGCTCTTGTCCAACTGTCGCCAAGCTCCGATGACCGAATCTGCTCATTGTCACGCTCCGATCGAGATGAGAGTAAAGACTCTACGCTTTGAACTCCGATGACACTGTGCTCACATCAACTTCGGTCGGCTTTGCTCCCTCCCCTCTCCACCATTCTTCTCTCCGCTCGAGGAGGTAGAGATGAGAGAGAGGGAGTATTGTTGTGTTGGGAGTGAGATCTAAAAGGTGTGGGAGCTCTAGGGTTTTGGAACCGCCTATTTGAAAGAGCGAAAACCCCTGTCTTAGTTTGAAACTTATCGGAAGCTCAAGTTTTTTGAACTTCTGATTATTCACATAATTAATAAGTAAGAAGACAATCACATTTCTTTCTGTCAAAAAAAAAAATATATTACCAAAATCTTGTAATGCTAGCAATATATTGTAATTAAATTAGGTGAGGCGTTGTACAAAAATGTTCTTATAAAAATACAATCGTTGTACAACCTTAAAAAAAAAAAAGGAAGGCAATCACATTTGTTGATAACATCATCCAATTATTCAAGCAAATTTGCAACAAATTAAATTTACTCTCATCTTTTTATTTCAATAATTAATTGACCACCATTACTATTTACTAGCGAGCTGTAATAATTAAAGCTATTTTAAAGGCTTTTGCAAATGACTTTAATTTTAGTCCCAACAACCTTGCGCAATTAATTGAACACATGTCAAAACACGGTTTTAACAAAGTTCTGTTATCAATTAAGTTGGCAATAAAACTTTTATGAACTTTTGATTATTCACGTTGCCAATAAACGAAATCACATTTATCACACCTTCCCAGACTTCGACTTAAACCTAACATTGAATTGCATGCTTACATTAATTATCTCCGTACATTTGCCTCAACTTAATACTGATTTGGATGGCCCACCACCCAATTATTAATTAATTTTTACAATCCTTGGTTTTTTTACTTTTTCATTCCATTTGCTTTTTTTTTTGTGTGTGAAATTGTTGGATATTTTTTATTGGTAGAAATTCATAGAGAAGAAGAGAGAGAAATAGAAAGAGTACATGGGTTGTTATATTGGTAGAAAGATCGGTAAAATTCTTACCAATTCAAAAATCAGTTTGTTTTTTTCTTTCATACTTTCTAGTAAAATATATATATATTTTACAAAAATAGATCAAGTATCTTAAAATTTGGATATAATAGAAACATTCTATCTATTTTTTGAAAAACTTTTCATATTTTACTAGAAATCTAATATAAGAATTCCCTCCATCTATGCATCAAATTAAAAAAAAAAAAACTAAGTTTGGATCGGTAGAATTCCTACCGATCCAAACTTTTTGATTTTTTGAATCGGTAAGAATTTTACCGATCTTTCTACCAATATAAGAACTGATGTACTCTTTCTATTTTTTCTATTTCTCTCTCTTCTTTTTTATTAATTTCTACCAATAAAAAATTTCCGAAATTGTTCATCTTTCTTTTGTTTTTGAGGCTTTGAATTCTGATAAAGTATACTCAAAGGAATTTTATATGGACATTAAATGAAATTTAAAAAACTAGATCTCTATTTTTCTATTTTTTTTTAAACTCGTCTAATAGATTTTACGTCTTATGGACTCAAACATGATAAATTTTAAACGTCAAATGATTCCCACTTATATATCATGGTCCAAATTCAAATATATCTAAGCTCAAATAAATTCGAAATAATAATTATTTAAACTTGAAAATATCCACACACAAAAGCGCAGCTAGAAATAATATGGTATCTAAAACGACAATTATTCGAACCTAAATTAGCCTGAACAGAAAGGGAATAAAATTAAACACAAATTTGTATCTAGGAATTCATGAATAAATGCATGTGGGAGTTCACGGGTTTTAAATTCAAGAGTAGAACTAAGGTGCTCTTAAGCTTACCAAGCTCCTTGTGAGCTTAACTTAAAAATCTATTGGCTTGACTTCAAACAACATTTTCAAATCGTTAGATGTTCAATCTATATTAAAATGTGTCTGGAGACCAAATTTTATATTTTTTAAATTTTTTTTACTATTTATTAAGCTAGTTTGAAAACCGCTGTTTTTATTAAAATTTTGCGCCATTGGAAAACAGCGATTTTCAAACCATTTTAATAAATAGTAAACAAATTCCAAAAAAATGTAAAATTTGGTCTCCAAGCACATTTTAATATATATTGAACATCTAACGGTTTGGAAATGTCGTTTGAAGTCAATCCGATAGGTTTTTGAGTTAAGCTCACAAAGGACTTGGTGAGCTTAAGAGCACCTTAGTTCTACTCTAATTGTCTATATATTTTATCTGAAAGTCATGTTAATTCACTCTTTCTTTTTACTAAAATACTACTAAAATGCGTGTACATGGCAAAGGGTGAGATCATAAATTGCGAACTAAAATGATAAACTCAATTATGTTACTTGGGGTAAACAAAAAGACAACACCAATCAAGACCCCCACTATAATATTTCTTGTAATAATACCACAACACATCCGTAATAGAAAAAAAAAAAAACATTGATTGCATATATCATTATGCAAATCTAAATTAATCAAGCAATTAGAAGTGTCTTTTGCTTATAAAATGGGTTAATTATTCATATAGCCTTAAAAGATTCTTCAGTCATCATTTACTCCTTAACTCTTTTGTTATTAATAATATTATATGGTAATAAGAATCAGCATTTGATCTAATAACAAAAACAATATTCTTCGTGTAAGAGTCGCAACTTCAAAATCTGAATATGGCATCTTCAATAGATGTATATTAAAAAACAGTTGGACGACTTTGTCCCAACTTTACTAAATAGAAATAATATTATACAATAATTGACAGTGGAATATATATATAGGGAAAATTTCGCTAGATGTCACTAAACTTTGTCATTTGTCACGAATTAGTCACTCAAGTTTGATTTGTTCCTTTTTAGTCACTCAACTTTGTCATTTGTCCCAATCCAATTACTCTATATTTTTCCGTCCAAAATCTTAACATAATATTCTCATTCCGTTCAAAATATTAACGGAATATACTCATTCCGTTCAAAATACTAACGGAATGAGCATATTCCATCCAAAATACTAACAGAATGAGCATATTCCGTTAGCATTTTAAACGAAAAAGTATAGAGTGACTTGATTGAGACAAATGACAAAATTGAGTGACTAAAAAGGGACAAATTAAATTTGAGTGACCAATTTGTAACAAATGACAAAGTTTAGTGACCTCCAACAAAATTTACCCATATATATATATAGAGAGAGAGATGGGCTATTGTGCTTTGTAAAGTAAAGCAAACGTTTTATTTCAGGCTCATTTTCAGATTTTTAAAGTCCAAACAGTCGATCCAAACCATTAGATGTTCAATCTATATTAAAATATGTTTGCAGACGAAATTTTACATTTTTTGAAATTTTTTTACTATTTATTAAGCCACTTTGAAAATTGCTGATCCAGATGAACAGTAAAAACAGTGCAACAAAATTATGGACCATATGAACAGTACTTTTCAAAGTGGCTTAATAAATAGTAAAAAAATTCCAAAAAATATAAAATTTGGTCTCCAAGCACATTTCAATATAATAACTTGAACGGTTCGGATCGACGTTTTGGATTTTGAAAATAGAAATATGAGCATGAAGTAAAACTTCGTTTTACTTCGCGAAGTACAATAGCACAATTATATATATATATATATATATAGAGATAGGCTAATATGCTTTTAGTAGCATATGGGCCGATATGCTTCCAACTCAAAATCGGATTTTCAAAGTTCAAACGGTCGATCCGAACCGTTCAAGTTGATCTACATATTAAAATCTGCTTGGAGACCAAATTTTACATTTTTTGGAATTTTTTTACTATTTATTAAGCCACTTTGAAAATTGCTGATCTGGTGGTCTAGAATTTGAAAGCATTGTTTTTACTGTTCACCCGGATCAGCAATTTTCAAAGTGGCTTAATAAATAGTAAAAAAATTCCAAAATATGTAAAATTTGGTCTCCAAGCAGATTTCAATATGTAGATCAACTTGAACGGTTCAGATCGACCGTTTGGATTTTGAAAATCCGATTTTGAGTTGGAAGCATATCGGCCCATATGCTACTAAAAACATATTAGCCTATCTCTCTCTCTCTCTCTCTCTCTCTATATATATATATATAGAGAGAGAGAGAGAGAGAAATAGACTATGGTGAGTTGTGAGTAAAACAACGTTTTACTTCACACTCATATTTCCATTTGAAAATCCAAATCATCGATCCGAACTGCTCAACATGATCTCCATATTGAAATGTGCTTGGAGACTAAATTTTACATTTTTTGGAATTTTTTTACTATTTATTAAGTCACTTTGAAAATGGCTGATCCGGATGAACAGTAAAAAATAGTAAAAATTTCTGGACCAATAGATTAGCGATTTTCAAAGTTGCTTAATAAATAGTAAAAAAATTCCAAAAAATATAAAATTTGGTCTCCAAGCACATTTCAATATGGAGATCATGTTGAACGGTTCAGATCGGTTGTTTGAATTTTCAAAATAAAAATATGAGGGTGAAGTAAAAATCACCTCTTACTTCACAACTCACCATAGCCCAGCTCTATATATATATATATAGGAGTTGGCTACGGTGCTACGCGTAGCATAGAGGGCCTTCATGCTACGGCTCAATATTTGAGTTTTCAAAATTATAACGGTCGATCCAAACCGTTCAACATGATATCCATATGAATATGTACTTGCAATCCAAATTTTACATTTTTTACATTTTTTACATTTTTTTTACTATTTTTTTAGATAGGTAGAAAATTACTTGATCTGAATGGTACAGAATTTTCATATCAAGTGATTTTCTACCTATTTAAAAAAGTAGTAATTTTTTTTTAAAAATGTAAAATTTGGTTTGCAAGTACATATTCATATGAAGATCATGTTAAACGGTTCGGATCAACCGTTAGGATTTTGAAAACTCAAATATTGAGCTGTAGCACGGAGGCCCGCTATGTTACGCATAGCATATTAGCCAGATTCTGGGTTAAATTTCAGTAACGATAGCATAATTTAACAATCTTATATTACTTTCTCAAATCAACTTTAAAAATTAAAAATAAATAAAAATCTTAACAAATGTTGTTTTTATTAGTAAAAGTTGGATGTCAAACCAACTAACTATTTAATATTCACATGAAATTTTCTAATCGGAGTTTTGAAACTGACCTTTGAAAAATGTTGCTAGTTATATAAAATAATTGATATAAATGTTGCTAGCTATATAAATTAATTGCGTATCAATTTTCATACAATTTGAGTGTATGCAATTTGATATTCTATCCATCAAAGTATCAATATAACTTTTTAACTCATTTAATAAATGCTAAACAACTTACATCGAATTTAATTATTTTCTTCATATGTATGTACGTTATACATAATATATAAATCACCATTGTAAGTATCAAATATCAAATTATCAATGATTTCAAGAATAGTCAACATTGTCAAGTTCTTCATCTACCAATATCCGGAAATGAATCTGCTGAAATTCTCATTCGTGAACAGTGTTTCTGAAATTCCTGTTTTTTTGAATCCAGTCGTCGAGCTGTTTCGAGATGCGTATATAAAAAAAGTTGAATAGCTGAATTCAGAATTTTAGAAATTTTAAAAATACTATTCACAAACGAGGAATTTCAGCAGATTTCAATTTCCAATATCCAATGTATCTTCTTCCCAACCATTAATTATTGATCCCTAAGCAAGCAACTTTGATTAACCCCCGCACTAGTATAAAATCAATCATTGCATATACCACATGAAAGTCACGCGACTTAGCTTTTCCCTACTTTTCGTGGTAAGAGAAAATAAATGTGCAATGATTTAGATATATAGTTGCCAAGTGTCCCTTTTTTAGTAGGGGATAAAGAGACTTCTTTAGGTAAACTTTAAGAGCCTCTCATTGTCCAACTCCTCTAGAATATCTAGTATTCCATGTCAACACTTGGAGCCTGTTCGGCAGACCGGAATGGACACAGAAATGGACAAAGTTTGAACTGATTTTACTGTTCACGTGGGAAAAAAAATTCATTCTGAGTGAATTTTTTTTTCTCACGTGAACAGTAAAAGCAGCCGAACAAGCCCTTGGACTATTCTGACATCTGTGTTTTAAAATTAGGCATAGCAAAGTAGGAAAATTAAATAGGAGGGAATTGAATTCATTAGTTTTGTAATGAAACTGTTGGGTATATTTCATTTTTGCTACTATAAAAAATGAAAAGCATTTTTAATGGTTGAGGTTATATTGACTTTTCCTTTTTCTTTCCACTTAATGATTTAATAAAATGATTTGTTTTATAGTAACTGGTTCAAATAAAATAGTGAAATAACTAGTGGGTTCAACAAAAAGTAAATTTCAAAAAATAAAACATTAATGGGACACCAATTATTTTCATATTCAACACAACAATATACAATGAGAAGGGATCAGATTACACTATTTTTGGTGACATCGAATTACATCGTCCATTTTTGAAGTTTTCAAAGTCCAAACAGTCGATCCAAACCATTCAATATGATGGATATATTAAAATGTGCTTGCAGATCAAATTTTACATTTTTTTGAATTTTTTTACTATTTATTAAGTACTTTACAAAATCGTTGTTTTCAAACCATTTAATTTTTGTACCCATCTTAATAAATAGTAAAAAAATTCAAAAAAATATAAAATTTGATCTGCATGCACAATTTAATATATCCATCATATTGAACGGTTTGGATTGACTGTTTGGACTTTGAAAATGGACAATATCATTCGATGTCATAAAAAAACAGTGTAATCTAATCCCTCCTCATATACAATTAAACCTGACATAACCTGACATAAACTTTATTTACAGAAGTATAGTGTTTGTACATTTGTTTAAATATCACTTAATTAATTAATTAATTAATTAATTAATAATCAATTAATTATTAATGCAACAACTCAGCAAAAATACACTATCTGAAAATAGGATTTTAGCTGGAAGAATTGTAGAGTAGCCTGACCAATCGATGGAATGGTCGCTTTCTTCTTTGGCGCTTTGGTGTGCCGTCCACTTTTACTTCCATTAATTGTTCCATTTCTTCGCCCAATTGCAATTCCTAGTGCCTAGCTTTTCAGCAACAGGACTTCCATGAATATAGAATCTGTCGAAATTTTGAGAATGTTACTATTTTTTCTTTTAAAAAAGATTATCTTTGATCGGATTTAGTTACATACTCTTTAAAATGAGCTAGGCAATTAATTGGGGTGTGTGTGTCTGTGTATATATATATATATATATATAATCTGGCTAATATGCTACGCGTAACATTGAGGGCCTCCGTGTTACGGCTCAATATTTGAGTTTTCAAAATTCTAACGGTCGATCTGAACCGTTCAACGTAATCTCCATATGAATATGTACTTGCAAACTAAATTTTACATTTCTAGAATCTTTTTACTATTTTTAGATTGGTAGAAAATCACTTGATCTGAAAATTTTGTACCATTCAGATCAAGTGATTTCTTACCTATCTAAAAAAATAGTAAAAAAATTCTAAAAAATATAAAATTTGGTTTGCAAGTACATATTCATATGGAGATCATGTTGGACGGTTCAGATCGACCGTTAGGATTTTGAAAACTCAAATATTTAGCCGTAGCATAGAGGCCCTTTATGCTACGCGTAACACCGTAGCCAACTCCTATATATATATATATATATAGAGAGAGAGAGAGAGAGAGAATCGCAAAGAAACGAAAAAAGAGTTGAATTCGAGGAAAAATAATAAAAAGAGGGCATAGAAAGAGAAGGAAGCAGAGCGGGCTGGGCAACCAAGGCTCTTAAGAACACAAGGTCTAGTGGCACTGTCAGCCGGGGTTGTCGATCATCCTTTGTTGAAAATTTTGCTAAAATCTGAATAACCCTAAAAAAAATTTGCTCTCCACCCTAACTAATATGCTTGCCTCACCCATCTCCACACGAATCCGTATCCTCCCAGGTACCTGACTCAAGCAAATTACAAAAGGTCGGCCCAGATTAATCCCAGCTGGTCCAAAGTCAATCTAATGCCTATAGAAACTATAGGGGTCCGGTTTGAGATTCGTGCAAGTTAAAAGAACTAATATGGACCGTCCGTTTGTAATTTGCTTGAGTCAAGTAGCTGGGGTGATCCAAATTCTCTCCACACCCCAATCTTTTTCAATTTTGATAAATACGTACTACGAAATCTTTAATTAGACAATCATCCGTCTTTCATTCTCTCTTTTAAAACTTCCAATAGATAGTTGCGTGTATAATTCATAAAGACTATGACTATTTCATCATTTTTAAAGTTTGAATGCCATTACTTGTTATTTTACAAAAAATCTTTTTCACCAATAAAACATATTGTTTATTTTTTATTTTTTATATATGTGAAAATAGATAATAATTTGAATGAGCATTCATAATCCATAATTTTAAATTGATAATGAGCGGCACAGAGAATTCAACTATCTTTTCTTTTTCTTTTTATAAAAAAATCGACTATCTTATATCTATTTCAATAAGAACAAAAAAAAATGAACTATAAAGTCATTTCTGCAAAATTAACAATATTAAGTAAAGTCAGCAATCATGAAGTTAATTATTACAAATTATAGTTTAATTGAACGTGGGGTTTATTGTCTAAATTAAACGCTTTGAGAACTATTTGTTACATTATAAAAGCGTAAAGTGTTGTCTATACATACAACTCCATCATTTTCAGAAGGCTTGGCAGTTGGTACTTGTCCCGGAATGTAAATCATCCAAAATAATTCTCCAATCCCATTTATACCCAATTACCCATTTATAGTAATTTTTTAGATAGTGCAATATAGTCAGAGGATAAAAAGTAAAATTTGCTTGATATCTTTGTTGACAACCATCTTGCGTGGCATTGCCTTGAGGGAAAAAATAAAAAATAAACAACGATATTGGCATCCTGATTCCTGCGTGCTTTGGAGGATTATATGCTTATAAACAATAGGAGACACTAACTTGCGAGGTGTTATGATAAGTGGACTCAAGAGGGAAATAATTTCTTTTTAAAAAAAAAAAAAAGTAGACATAATAGGTTACTAATGGAAAATCAGGTCGGTGTTCCATGCCGTATCAAAGGGGGACACCTTGACATGAATAGTGACCTTCTTAAATAGGAAGGTTATAGGTTGTTTGTTGGCTTCCAAAAAAAAAAATGTCAAATCAAAGCAAAGAATAAAAATAAAAATGGAGGAAGAACCAGAAAAAGAATTTCTTTTATAAACCGTAATTAATTTTTTTTTTTTTTACGAAACCAACATGATTATTTATTTTTTTTACAAAAATTATAAGAACAGAAATGTCATTTCAGTGCGAATTTATTTTTTTTATTCCGGACCGAAATGACATTTTGGTCCGGTCCCCTTTTCGGATTTTCTATGATACTGTTTCATAATTTTTCATATGAGCCGTTGCAGAAAATCCGAAAAGGAGACCGGACTGAAATGGCATTTCGGTTCTTATAGTTTTTGTAAAAAAAAAAATTAATCATGTTGGTTTTCTAAATATATTTTTTTTAATTATGGTTTATAAAAAAAATTCCCAGAAAAAACCTTCAAAGAGTCACCAAGAGACGCTTTCTTTAAAACATATTTAGAAAAGTAAGCTCATCAGTAATAAAGAAGATTAAGTTCTAATTTTTTAGGGTTAGGATAATAGAGTATAGAATATAGATTATAAATTAACATTACAATCTTCACAATATATTTCAAATTCAACCAATTCTTATTCTAAAATAGAAAAAAGAAATTATGGTATGTTGTTGATCTTATAAATTAATTTTACATCAAATTTCATGCTACATATTTGCCCTTGATATTTCATTAGAACCAGTTAATTTCTTGACTGTTAAAAAAAATTCAAATATTTGATGAACAATTGAAATCGTCAAACTTTATGTTTTCGTATCCTAATCATGCCTCACATTCTTATCTCCTTATTCGAAGTCCATATATCCGATCCAAACCGCTCAACATGATATTCGTAATAAAATATACCTAGAGACCAATTTTTATATTTTTTTAGGAATTTTTTATTTTTTATTTTAGATAGGTGCAAAATCAGAAAATTTTGGACCATTCAAAATAGTGATTTTGTACCTATGACAACACTTCCATAGTATAAAAATGTGGATTTATAATGTGTTTCCCTTAATATTTTATAAAATATTATTTATTTCTCTTGACAACAACGTATTTTTGACAATACTTTTTCAAATTATGTAAAAATAAATAAATAAATACACAAAATATAGACATTTTGTTTTCTTATAGATTGATTGTGTATTAATTTGAATGCAATCAAATATTATTTGAGGTTCCATCATATGTTGCTAAACATGGACCATCATATGCACTTAAATATCAATTTTTTTCTTTTGAAATCTTCGCAAAGGCTGCAAAGTCGTGAATGGGACTTGAACTCTCAATATTTGAGTAGTCACGATTCTAGGACCTTTTTTCCTAGCCAACTGTGCTACCGCCCCATCTCTCTTAAATAACAATTTTGATGACTTCTTTTACGGATAACCAATAGAATTCAAATTAACTCAAATTATATGAAAAAAAATCTTTTCCAAATGATTAACAACATATCTACAATTCTAATTTTTTAGTTTAAACAATATTTTAAAATCTCAAATTATATAAAATAAGAATTGTATATAAACTAGAAGTGCCGCTAAATTGTGGAATTAGAAATTTTGAGCTCTTTAAAACTTGTATGTCATTTAATAATTGAGAATAAGTACATAACTTCAACGGCATATGCATGACAAATTATTATTCATGGTTATGTACAAAGATGCTAATCTCTATTTGGAGATATTATATAACTTAAGTATGGGATTAAGTCTAGATATTGGATTTCTTTTTGGATTGTAATTGTACTATCTACTATGTACCTGGAGTAATTAATGTAGTCTGTCAAACTACTGGTTTAAATGCTTTTTTAAGAACAAATTGGTTAGTATAATTTCCAATTTTTTTTAATCCTATCTTTTTTTTTCAGCATTTATCAGACGCATACATCGCCAATTCTACACCAAAAATATACATTTACTTGAGGCTGTGCTCCAGAACTCACTGTGTAGAGGAAGGGGAAGGGACGGGGAGGAAGGTGACAGAGACGGAGCTCACCCTGAACAGTAATTTGTACACTCCGAAGGTGAACAACTTTGCCAAA
This sequence comes from Carex kokanica, assembly GCA_025461125.1. Classification (NCBI taxonomy): domain Eukaryota; kingdom Viridiplantae; phylum Streptophyta; class Magnoliopsida; order Poales; family Cyperaceae; genus Carex; species Carex kokanica. The sequence goes on from JAJGRX010000994.1 coordinate 393,811, forward strand.
ATTGAATACGGAACTCACCCCGAACAGTGTTTTCTCCCCTCTGCTCCCTCTCTGATTCTCTTCTTCTGGAGCAAAGGAACTCTCCCAGTCAAATCCGGTATGCCAAGCTCTCACCTCCGCACAGTACTTTCACCCTTCCCCTCCGTCTGGAGCACACCCTAAACATCATTTTTTAACCCTGCCTTGATGTTTCCTCTACAAAAATATTAGATAAAATCATGCTAAAAAAATTGGTTATTTAATGGATAGAACGTAATAATATCTTTACTTGAAGTCCTCGATGATAAATTAAATTGGCATTTTATGTGATTATGATTTTTTGCAAGGACGTGACTAAAAATATTACATATGGCAATTTGGGCACAATCCTTGCCCATTAGTCTATTATTGCTTTAGCTTTTATCAAAGTTTGTGGTCTTTTTTAAATATATACTTTTCAAGAGCAGACTCTAAGATAACATAAAATTAGGAGCTTGCTAAGTATCCAATATTTGCTTAAAATATACATCTTGATAAGAATAATCCAGACCTTTTCTCAAAAAAAAAAAAACACAAATAAATAATATTATCTAGTCTTTGTTACTGAACGGTGGGTCACTCTATTTACCAGAAAAATAGCACTAATTTAAATAATATACTATGGATCTCTTATAGGTAGTGTCTATCAGCTTTCGGCAATAAGAAATGTTAGCAACCATTTCTCATAAAATTAATCGGCCTCTAAATTATGTGTAAAGGATAGGGCTGCTAATGAGCCGAGCCGGCTCATGAGCCAATGAGTCGAGCGGCTCAATAAATTGTATTGAGTCGGGCCCTAAACTAAATAAAGCCCGAACTCGACTCGGCTCATATTTTATCACTCAAACCAAGCCGAGCCCGAGCCGAGCCGAGCCGGCTCATGAGCCAATGAGTCTCTTCTTTTTGTGCTTGATGATGTAATAGGCTGAGGGTTGGAAAAAAAATATAATTTCCTTGCGGCGCGTTTTACGCTTGGCATTATGCGTGATGTATTAAAAACAACAGTCGTATTATTATTTTTGTAGATTCGTAAAATATATTTAAAAATTTGAATACATGTATTCAAAATTACTGTACAAACGTGCATATGATTCACACTTAACAAAAACTTTTGTAAAAGGCAAAAAAAAAAATCAATTATTTGGTTCAAACTTTTACAAAATATAAAATTTATCATTAACATTGTATACGTATTTCTTTTGTAAGAGGTCAAGAAAAAAATTATTTGGATCTAGCTTTAAAAAAAATTTAGCGACATTTGACAACAAAGTATTGTCTAATAGTTGTTTAATTACTATTTAAGAGTGAGGTGTTAGAGAATTTGAAATCGTTTTTATCTGTTCAATCACATTATTTTAAAGTTTGATTTGATTCGGTTCAATCGCATTATTATAAAAAGCTTGATTTGAATTCGGTTCAATCATATTATTTTAAAACTTGATTTGAATAGTTTAGGTAAGGTTATGACTTGTAATCAAGTAAATGTTTGTTTTTCTAATGCTTGGCATGAGTTGAGCTCGCGAGTTATGACATGAGTTCGGCTCGCGAGTCATGAGCCGAGTTTGAGCCGAGCCGAAGGCTCAAACTCATTAAATTGAGCCGAGCTTTGTTCTTCAAAACTGAGCCGAGCCCGAGTTGAGTCGAATTAGTTATATGACGAGCCGAGCTGAGTTTTGAGCCGAGCTTGACTCGTTAGCAGCCCTAGTAAAGGAATATAAATTATATCAGAAATGGGTGGGTTTAATTCCATTAGGTGCTTATGATAGAGATTGACAACTAAAACCACAAGCAATGAAAGGAACTCTAATGATTTGTAGGTCCATGCTTCCAATAAGTAGTTTTAATTAAAGAAGAAAATTAGTCACGTTATTATCAGTTTTGTCACGTCTACGTTACATGTGTCGATTACATGATGTGACTGTTATTCACCATCTTAGTCATGTTACATCACATTATACAAATTGACCTGATCACATTACGCCACATATTACGTGGCCAATGTTTTCAATATTATTTCTGAATTATAATTTATGTTGTAATAGTTTTTTTATTGTTTGGTATATATTTTTTAACAAAATTAAAATTTGAAAAAACAATAATTAAACGTGATTAGTTACGTCACGTACTATTACGGTGTGACGACACGTGACGTGACTAATTGACTTGGTCACATCACATCATCAAAAGTTTTAATTGACGTCACGCTTTTCCTTCAATAGTTTTAATGTTAGTTTTATTTTGATATATACTAAATACAATTGAAAATGTAAGCCATTAAGAAAATGTGAAATAATTTTCTTAACAAAAAAAAAATTGTGAAATAAATACAAAGCATGGAAGAAAATGTTCAGAGTTAGTTTTACACACACACACACACACACACATATGTGTGCGCGCGCGCGCATGTCACATCCTGCTCATAAATATCGAAATAAATGTACACTTGAAAAGTTTTTAGCAATGCATTATTATCAGTGCCAACTCCCAAGTGATAATGAGCTCATTAACAATATAAGAAGGCTATTTATTATATCTAAGAAAGAGCCCAGCTTTTACTGTAAGAAAGAGTTTCTTTGGATTGCGTCTCAGCCTGTTTATAGAATGAAGTGGTCCAAAAGAAGAAGCTGATAACCAGGCTAGGTGAACAGCCCAACTGAGAAATGAAGTGGGTTGGAGCATAACAAATCTAGGTAGACTCGGCCCATTTAAAGCTTTATTGGGCCCTTGGGCTTATAAGCTCTGTATCTTTTATTGAATAAAAAATGCAACAGAGTTACTAAAATTATTTTTTGTTCATTTCTAGATGATATAATTAAGATCTGAAATGTCGTTGAACAGCAATGCGTTGTAAATATATTCAAGCAGAGTTTTGTGCATAATATTTGTTAAAACTTTGTTTATTGTAAATAAACTTATGCCTCTTCTAGTTATAGAATTTAGAAACTTGGGTTAAATTATGATGCACATAATTAGGAGCAATATATATGTTTCAGCAGTTTTCTTTCCCAAAGTTGATATATAATTAGTACGGATGGACCCATGTCAATGTAGTCAGATGAGTAGAACTAGGGTGTGATGTGCTCACCAAACTTTATAATCTATCAGATTCACTTCAAACAAGATGAATTCAAACCGTTGAAACCGATCTACTTCACGAGTGATGCACGTACATGCAAAATTTTGAATTTTTTGAATTAATTTAGTCTAAAGTCAAGTGGTCAAAATTGATGAAAAATGAATGATCCAAAATGAAGTTTTAGAAGTTATTTTAATGCATTCATTTTTCATCAATTTTGACTGCTTGACTTTGTACTAAATAAATTCGAAACATTCAAAATTTTGCATGTACGCACATCATTCATGAAGTACATCGGTTTCAACGGTTTGGATTTATCTCGTTTGAAGTGAATACAATAAATTATGGAGTTATGCTCACCAAAGAGTTTGGTGAGCACATCACACCCTAGTTCTACTCTAGTTAGATTATATATAAGTTCTGTTAATTTTAGTATTTAAATTGTATAAAAATCTGGTTAGTCACATGCAATGCATCATAAATGTATTGAAAGGATATCTTTGTATGATTCACAAATTCTTTATTTTTGCACAGATAAATTTTTGAGTGAGGCTATGGTACTATGCATAGTGTATATTGGCCCGTGCTATTGATTCAAATATTCGTTTTGAAAGTTTTAACAGTCAATCTGAATCATTCAACATGGTCTACATATGAATATGTACTTGTACACTAAATTTTACATTTTTTTTTATTTATTTTACTATTTTGTTAGATGGGTAAAATCACTTGATCTGGAAATTCTAGATCATCCGGCAAGAAAAAAAATTGCTCCAGTTTAGAGGAAAAAGAAGAAGCAAATTAATCAATTCCAATTATAATACAAGATTAATGATAAACTAAATGAAGGAAATAGGATAAAGAAAAAATAATTAGTTTAAACAAATAAGATTACTTTAATATTTTAATGGGAGACTTAATCATTTACAATAATCAACGGATATAAAGACAATTAATCCATACATCCATCAAATGATGTGAAATATCAACTGATCACCTAATTTTTTTTAATTGCTTAATAATTGTTTTCTGGAACTGATCTAATTTTAATGTGGTTTTTGATGGATGATCAAGTAAGGTTCATATTTAATAAATTTTATTATATAATTATATGACAACAATATACTTTGTTTTTTTATATTGTAAGCTAAAATTGCTTACAGCATAATTGTCAAAACTTACAAGCATAGTACAAAATTTGCGAATAATATATTGTGAATGATTCGTTTTAAACACTTGATTTAAATTATGAATTATGCCTGGATCATATATTATTATATTTTATTATAACTAAATTGTGAATTAAGAATATTAAATCTCGTTAATATATTTGTGAGGTCTGGATTTATTATTATTATGCTTGCAAGTGTTTAGATATAAAAAATTCTTATTTTGTCACAGCACGGCGACTCATACGCATACAAGAAAATGACCCACATACACAGAGACTGATCTGACACGTTCTATTCGCACTGACCTAATGCTCTCCACTTCTTCAATATATAAAAATAAGATAACAATTTAAAAATAGAACTTACTACAACTTCCAACCGTGACCTATCCAGATAATGTATGGTATAACTCATAACTAAATCATATTGAAGTGTCTTATCGTCAAATAGATATACAAGTTTCCATTTTTATATAAAGAATCACGAGCACAAAAATGGTTTGCATGTGAACTATCATTAATACACAAACATTTTTTTTTTGAAATCATTAAATTTTGGTTAAAAAGTTTGATTGCATGTGAACATATAATCACCAACACAATCATTGGGAAAAAAAAAGTGTAGATATTTAGTACCAGCCGAGACATCCCATTGTTAAAAAAAAAACGATTAGAAAGAATAAAAACCCGACATTAATTTAAATTAAAAGAAAAAAAAACGATGCTAGAGCCTATTAAAATTGAAATCAGCATAGTTAACATCCACTTGCTCCGTTCAGTCCGTTGACACGACGAGTGCACAACCCGATCCGAAATCTGACGGGTCGGACTTGGGGCACATTCGTATATTGTAGCCGATACACTTGGAAGTCCGAACTGGGGTGTATCGGATTGGATCCGGGTTTGTCACGACCCCCACAAGGCCACAACCAATGAATTTAGACATCTAAAATTGGAATCCGGTAGTTACGTGCAACCACGTCCGCGTTTTGAGTCCTCTCTCTATTGAATCTCTTTAAGCTCGCAGGTTGTAGAAGGTTCAATGCATGTGGGTCCCATATACATTCTATCGATATAGGAACTTCCAGATTAATGTTATACACTTGTTTACACAGGAAATTTCACACAGAAAATCAGATGCTGTTGGTCTAACAACGACCTCTTGATCAGTTGATCTCCCTTTCCTATACTTCGCGCGCTTCTCTCTTTTCTTTGTCTTTTCCTCTCCTCTCCTCTCCTCTCCTCTCCTCTCCTCTCTGTCGCTTTCTCTACCTTTGGCCTCGCTCCCCAATAAACCGTCGGGCTTACCACATACTGCCACGTGTCCTCGAGCTCGCCTTCCCTCTGCCATGGCGAGCCCATCTTCCTCCCCAGGCGGATCCCACGATGGCTCCAGTAAGCATAGTTTTGCCCTCCTAATTTCAACTTTTAGTTCTCGCGCTATCTATTGTAGAACGATATTGATCCTTGTTTTAATTCAATTATCTGGTGGTATATATGTTGAACTGTATGTGAAGTTTAGCTTTGATATTCGTTGCAATATGATTATATTAATCCATTTTTTTATTGCACTTTGGTGTTTATGGCAATTTAGTATGTTTTCTTTTTCATTGCCGTATTGGTAATTTTCACAATATATAAAGGTCCATGGAAATTCAAATGAAGCTCCGAGTAATGAAAACTTTTTAAGGGTTCACAAGATAGAGAAATTTAATCTTTTCAGCCTTTTCTTCATAGTTTTGACTTTTGACTTTCATGTTGGTTGAGCAACCCACACAAAACTAATTATTCTTCATTTTTTTTCTTCTTTTCAGTTTCTTTTATTTTTTTTGCTTTGCCTGAACGAAAATGGGAACAAATAAAGTCTTTGTTCAAGTTCCATTTCAATTAACCTCAGCTACCTATATGGAAATATTTCATACATTAAGGATTTGTACAGGAGCACTGAAATCAATATTCTATCTCAGATATTTTGTCCATTTGTGCCAGTGAAGAGCTTAATTGAGAAATTAATGCACTTTAAAAAGGATATCTGTTCTATTGTATGCAAAATAAAATGAAAATTTCAAGCCAAGGATTGCAATCTTACCTGTTAATGCTGGCACCAGGCCGTGCAAAGCGTTTCAGAGGGGATTGTCTATGCCAGCCCTTTACATTGGCGTTTCAACCAAAATGTTTTTCCATAAAGCTCCAATTCTGCTGTAAATCACCAAGTAAGCACAAATCAAGCAACAGGAGTCCAGTACCAATCGGTGCCGTACCGGAATGTACCATGATAAAGCTTGCAATCCTTGGTTCATGCTTCCAACTCAGAAAGAAAAATGGGTAAGAATGTACTGGTACCGTGCCGGTATCAACCGGTACCTGACTGGTACGGTACCGAAATCTGTGACTAAGCCCTGATTCTCAATTTTGTAATTTGGTACAGAACCGTCAACTCCTACTACTCCTACAACACCTAGGGCCCGGTTTGCCTCGTCACTGCCATCAAGCCCAGTGTTTCATGATGTGTTCCAGCCAAGGCCTGCCAGCTATGCCCAGGCTGTTGCTAATAGTGCCAGAGGTCCAGTTCTTTCTAGCCCTAGATTACCTTTAGAATTAGCTAGGACAGAGTTGGCGCGTGCTGATAGCTTTGAAGTAAGTCCCCTTTTAGTACTGTTGTTATGCTTTCCTTTTCTACTGTTTTTGCTTGTTGGACAGTTATGGTGTAAACTCCTGTAACAATCTAAGATCATCTCTTCAAGAAGTTTGATTTTTCTTCACATTATTGTTTTACCATGCCCTGATTAATTATTTTGCATATAGGTTCAAGCAGTCCTGTTCAAGTTTCTCTTGAAACCTAGATTTTTTCCCAGAATTTGTTTAGTGCAGTAGCTTTATTTTAGTCCTTATTAATTTTTGATGTTTACTACCTAATTATTTACTGCACTTATCTGGTGGTAGCATTAATGGGACTGGTTACCTTTTTCAGAGCCAACCAACTCAGGCAATTGTTAGTTTTGCTGGTAGCCTTTTAGAAGATCTTGAAAACAGGAAAGGCGTTGAATTGCCTCAAGTAAGCAGTTAAATTTCTCTCCCTTTTTCATTTTTGTAAGTATTTTTCTTTTTGTCAGTGTAATTTCTTTTGCGGGCTACCAGACATTGGCAATGTTATCAAACATTTTTATCATTTTATTTATTTCCTATTCTATTTGTATAAAACCATCTTCTTGCTTGTGTGTTCACTCAGCGCGTATCTGTCTTGTTGAAAAAAGCCATGCAAGAACTTGAAAGGCGTATTGTATCCTATTCAGAACATATCCGAAATGTAAGATTTCTAGTTTTCTTTGTTGTGTGTGTGTGTGTGTGTGTGTTTGATTCAGGGGTTCAAATTATATAATGTTGGTTTCTTTAAATGTACCACATTTGTCGTGCCATACCAGATTTTAGATATGTTAGCGATTGCTGCAGTTGTAAGTCCAGTTATTGGTTTCTTTAACTTTAGTTGAATTCAAAGTTTCTTATTTTTAAGAAAAAAATAATTGACAGTATGCTGTACCTATGATTTAGATATTGTACTTGTCAGTGCAATACTAAGTAGTAATAAGTCCAACAAGTTTGATTCTTTTCTTCTTCTTTTTTTTCATTTTCACATGGAATTTTACCAGAATCAGAATTGTAACTTAGACTGGTGACTGGTACAGCATGGTCTAGAAAATCCTTGGTTTCATATATCTCTGTAATAATGCTATCTAGTGTTACTAAATTTATACAGCTACAACTTTCTCTGAAATCACGGGAAGAGAAGTATAATTCAAGGGTAAAAGTGCTTGAGAGACTTGCATTGGAGCCCACGGAAGATACTAATGGACCTCTTTCTCCGGTACATTTAAAAAAAAATCTCAAATCTAATTCAAAAGTTTTCCTTTTAAAAGAGAATAATTGTTTCCCCATACAGAATGTGAAATTATAACTTATACTGCTGCAAAATGAGAAATTTCTCATATACCCCTCTGAAACATGGTAAGTATCAGATAAACCCTATTTTCCTATTCCTTTTAAATGCATCAAAAAACAGGGTATTGTCTGAATGGGGAGAAGAAGGGTATAGAGGAATTACAATTGCTTTGTTTCTGTACATGATATATACTGTGTTTACAGTGGTATGTGTTATGTTTCATATTTCTGCGGGACTAATTATGAATTCTAACATGAGTTCCACCCTTTCAATTGAAACAGAAAGCTGTTACTTACAATTCTTTTGCTTGCAGAGAGAGAAAGGTAGTTCTTCAAATAGCCCAAGAGCTAGAGACGAAGAGGTGAATAGACTAATGAAAGAGAAAGAAGAAAGTATTATGATGATCTCCAAATTAAAAGAACAATTAGACACAAAAAAAAGATCATACGAGGAGAAATGCCATGCACTAGAATTACAGCAATTAGAAATTGGTCGACTCAACTCTGAGAAACAATATGCGAACAACATGATCTCTCAACTCCAGAAAGACCTGGAAGATTCTAGAAGGTCATGTGAAGAAAGATCTAGAATGTTGGACTGTAACATGGAAGGAATGCTAAAATTCATCAAGGACAAAGAGTCAGAAGATGCAACAATCTTAAAACTAAATCGGGAACTAGAGGAAATGAAAATGGGTTCTAAGAGCGGATATTTGGCATTAGAAGAAAAGGCAAAGGGGTATGAGAAAAGGTACTTGGAATTGGAGGAAAGAGTGAGGGGTTATGAGAAAAGAGACATGGAAACAAAAGGGTTTGAGAAAAGGTACTTGGAATTGGAGGAAAGAGTGAGGGGTTATGAGAAAAGAGACATGGAAACAAAGGGGTATGAGAAAAGGTACTTGGAATTGGAGGACAGAGTGAGGGGTTATGAGAAAAGATACATGGAAACGGAAGAAACCAAAACTAGTTATGAGAAAAGGTACTTGGAAGTGCAGCATGAGTTGGAGCAAACAAAGATGGATTTTGCGCAAAAGTACTTGGAGTTGCAAACTACATCTGAGGAGATGAAAGGAGGGCTCGAGAGGAGATTAAAGGAGGCCCAGATGCTTCTAGAAGAGTCCAGAAGGAGGAGCAGCGAGATGGAAGCATTAGTAGACTCGAAATTGAGGAATTTCAATCATAAAGAATATGTTTTCCAGAAGTTTATTGGTTCCCAACTTAAATCTATGCAGGTATAGTGTCTATATGCACAAGTTCCTTTTTCCTCACAATTAATGGATTTGCTGGATATGTTGTAATTGCACTTACATATTTTTGCTCTTGTGCCAGGAATTGAGGATGTCATCCTTTTCGCTAAGGCAAGATGTAATAGATTTACAGAACAAATTTCCCAAGCAAGTGAATAGCTTAGGTAAAACAATATCTTTTCTCAGTTTTAAAAGAACTATTACCCTGGAAAACCTTAAAAGAGAAGTATAGTCGAAAGAAGATACCCTCAAATTACAAGGGTATTATTGCAAATTCTCCTCACAACAGTTTATTTTGACTTTGCAAGATACTGACTCCAGCAGCTTCATGGTTTTTAGGATATGTATTAAAAATCTGTTTGTTTATAAATAATGCAAATCTTATCTTTGTTGTACTTATATAGGCCAAAATCTGAAGGTACTAATAAAGGCCGCTGACAAGTACCATGCTGTTCTGGCAGACAATAGACGACTACACAATGAAGTCCTAGAATTAAAAGGTACCTAATTTAAATATAATAGGAATATTTAAGTATCTTTTTTCTATAATCAAAATGGCATGATTCATCTTCATAAGCCAAGTTCTCAACTTTAGATTATGGTAAACAAAAATACTGAGGAACACCGGAATGATCGTTACTCTAGGCTTATGAAGATGAATACTGAGGAAGACCACTCCACAATAATACTGGTAATCAAATCCATTGTGGAGTGATCATTACTTCAGGCTTTGTCGTTTCTTTATTTTTAGCATGATGTAATCACAACTCCGGTTGAAATTTGAATTAATATTGCTTAATATACATTGATTTTTGTGCAGGGAATATTAGGGTTTACTGTCGTATAAGGCCCTTCCTTCCTGGTGAAGATAGGAAAAACACATCAATTGAGAATATTGGTGATGACGGCGAGCTTATTCTAGCAAACCCGTCAAAGCCAGGAAAAGATGGGAATAAGGCGTTCACTTTCAACAGAGTATTTGATCCAGCAACCACGCAAGGTACATTCCCTTTTCAAGATATATACTAGTAGAAGACTTAAATAGTACAACTGCATTACATTACCTGTCCCATAGTAGTGAAGCTGCCTAAAAGGCGAGAATCTTAAACGTAGCTAATTTCATCAGGACTATTTTCAGAATAGGCAGTCGGAATTGACCAGCAGGTGCTTTATGTTGATTTTATACATGACATATTTTTAGTTCATGGACTTGATAAACTGCGTTTAATTTACTACAACAGAGCAAGTGTTCTTGGACATTCGGCCGTTGGTACGGTCCGTTCTTGATGGCTATAATGTGTGTATCTTCGCTTATGGTCAGACTGGATCAGGAAAAACATACACAATGGTACTGTACCTTTTATAACCATTCTCATGACCATTAGTGGAAAATTTCTGTTTACATGTCTTGTAGGTTCCCACTAAAATATAGGAAACATTATATGTACGCTAGAAAAAACATACATCTCCAATTAGTGATAAAGCATAGATTTAGGAAAATGTTCACGGAGAAGATGGTTATCAGATATACTGCACATATGCAAGTCATGGATAATATAAGCAAGTTATTGTAGGTACTTATTGGTAATTTCTTCAGTACCAATATTTCAAACCAGTCGCAATGAGTACATAGAAATAAACGAGAGCATAACAGCATACAGATTGAAGATGTGCACGTCGGATCAGAAATCTTATGAAGCTCAAATAAAATAAATAGGTCAAAAGTTGTATTAGATTACAAAAGCATAAATATTGTCTATACAGTAGAGCAATTTTGGGATGCATTGGAAAAGCATATTTTCGGTGGCAAAAATCATCTCCCCAGTAAAACAATTGTTGTCATTGTCATTCTCAGACAGGGCCAAATTCACCAACAGAGAAGGATTGGGGTGTGAACTACCGAGCACTTAATGATCTGTTCAACATATCACAAGAGAGAAAACAAGTGATTGATTATGAGGTCGGGGTGCAGATGATTGAGATATATAATGAGCAAGTCCGTGACCTCCTTTCCACTGATGGTGTCCAAAAGAAATATCCTTTTCATGAATAAAATTGCCTTAATAATTTTCTTATGATCTTGTTTAGAATAATGCACTCGTGGCTTTTGTGTGGCATAAGATTCTATGGTTTTTTTTTTGTGAAAGTTTACTATCAAGGGGTTATTTCCTTAATTTGCACACGCTAGGGATTGTGAATGCATCTCAACCAAACGGGTTGGCCGTACCTGATGCAACCATGCACACAGTCCAGTCAACATCTGACGTGGTTGACCTGATGGAATTGGGTTTCTCAAACCGTTCAGTGGGGGCCACTGCATTAAATGAACGAAGCAGTCGATCTCACAGGTTCTTTTTTTTCATCCCCTGTTTTTAATTGATGTAGAGAATACAATGCATTGCTTGTCAGCATTCTGAAATCATAGATCATTTGTGGCAGCATTTTGACCATACATGTGTGTGGCGTGGACCAAAAGACCCAATCCACCTTACGTGGGTCCTTGCACCTGGTTGACCTTGCTGGGAGCGAGCGGGTTGACCGATCAGAGGCGACTGGAAATAGGTTGAAAGAGGCTCAACACATAAACAAGTCTTTATCAGCTCTAGGAGACGTCATATTTGCCTTGGCACAAAAGAGCCCCCATGTGCCATACCGAAACAGCAAGCTCACTCAAGTCTTGCAAACTTCTTTAGGTACTTCCACACCCCCTCCTTCAATCATTGTTGTTAGGAATAGAAGTGCCCCTACTTAACAGAGAATTGCAAGAACCTCTCCTTTTATTAATTCATGCAATTAGTTTATCATTGACACTCTTAAGATTATATTATTACTAAAATGTTTTGGACTAAAGAAATGATTAAGTAACCATGTGTTGCATGGAAAAGCACATTCAGAAATTTTAATTTAAAAATAATATGTTGATCCTATGATTTTTCACCAATTATTTGTGTTTATAAATAACAGACCAACACTCGATTTTTTTTTTTTTTTTTTGTAATCTAGGGGGGCATGCAAAAACACTCATGTTTGTACAAGTCAATCCAGATGCTTCGTCCTATTCAGAAACCTTAAGCACATTGAAATTTGCCGAAAGAGTATCTACGATTGAATTAGGTTCTGCAAGGAGCAATAAGGAGGGCAAAGAAGTCCGAGATTTAATGGAATTGGTCTCATTTTTTTTTTCTCTCTGTTTCTTTTTAATAAGCATTTTGCTACATATGCTTATCATTTTGGTCTATTATTGTCTTCATATATGCCTGTGGGAACCTTTGTACTTTATTTTACTTCATTTCTTAACTGAGTCTGAAAAGCAGTGTTAAGCTAGGATTAGTAATATAATAACTCAGTCATTACTTATCATTTTCTTTCCCTCTCAGGTAGCTGATCTCAAAGATACAATTGCAAAAAAGGACGACGAGATCGAACGTTTCCAGCACTACAAGACATCATCTCCACGAGCGACAAGATCTTCAACCTTACTGAAACACTCCTCCTCTTCTCCTGGTGTCTCCTCCCTCGGCCGTACAGCTCGGTCCCGCATGGGTGACTCTGACGGTACTGAGACACAATCTGAGGCAGGATCACAGAAGTCATTACGTCTTAATGGCAGCAGGAGCACCTCCATGGACATGGACCAAATGGTTGGGTTTGATGCAGATAGCGAAGACAGGTTGAGTGACATTTCAGATGGAGGCATCTCGATGGGGACTGAGACTGATGGGTCAAGTAGCATGGCGGAGTTTGCAATGTTCAATGAGCAAGATAAGATATCTGCACCACCGGCAGCTCAGGATAAGGCCACTGCCACTGCATCAGCCCTACCGGTTAAAGATAAGTTGTGAGTATATCATCTGCAAACTATAACAACCTGAGTTTTTTTTTTGTTTTTTTTTATTGTATAACAACCTGAGTTAGCCATAGAACTTTTTTGCTATTTGCATTTGACACGCAACACTAGAGTTTCTCCAAAGGTCAAGAAATGCAAAACTTCGAGCATGTTTCTCCTAAATGTTTCTACTCAACCAATTTGAAGCCCAACATTAAAGAAAGAAAAATGGCTTTTGAATGTTGGTCATGTTTTTATTTTGTTTGTGCAAAAGGGGACTTTGTAGAAATAGGGGTCAAATTGCAAATATTTAACTCAACTTAATCTTTTACATCAAATTAATCTCTTCAGGTCATCATTTGTATATGTGATAGAGAAATGGCACATATTTCATTGAGTTGAAAAGTTTGCCAGGACGGATATAACTTCCAACACCAATATACCAAGACCTTTAGAAAAACCTTACCAAAAAATGGGACCACTACTTATTATTGGCCAATGCTCATATTTCATCTCTCATACTTAAATAATATTAATTTTTTATATGAACTTTTAATTAGGCCAAAAGTCTCAAACACACGAATTCCAAAGCCATCTCCTGTGAAGGTGGCTCCATCATCTCCGAGATCAGGCCTGCCATCTCCACTCCGTGTCAAGACAAAAGAAGCTACAACCCCAAAATCTCCATGTAAGTATACTTATTTTACAAAAAGTAGGACATGATATTAATTTGTATTCCTTTTGTTAGTCCGGACTTGGATTACATCATCTTACGTTTCCGGTGTAACTGTCAGATCTTACCTAAATTTACTGGATCAATTTGTTGATATCTTTCAAAATGCGTTCGTAAATAACATCAACAAATTGGTTTATCGCATGTATTTTGGATTGACTAGTCTAATCCGGAAAGTTTTGAATCCTGCTATGCAAGTCCGGAATGACATCTAACACATGCTTTTATTAATATAAAATTCAGTACGTACCTCCTCCAAATTTAATTAAAAGGAATGAAAAGTATTCGCTCATGTCTTTAAATTTTGGTTTTCTAAGATGTTGGCTTTCCATTGGATAAACTTGCCTTCTAATTACAGGATAAACTTTCCATTGGATAAACTTGCCACATGGTTCCTTGATAATGGAACAATAAAAACATTTCAGGAACATCATTCATAGTTGTATGATAGAAAATTTTAACTTTTAAGAACGACTGAAAATGCAATTTCCCAGACATTACGTGACAGAACTGTATAATTCTCTTTTTTCTAATTTGGTAATGGTAATGTGAAATTTTAGCATTTAAATCCTGTTGCAGTTACAACTTTAAGAAGAGCTGCATCTACCCAAGCACCTGCATCTTCACCAAAGACGACTTCCAAATGGAAATAGAAAATTTTCTAACTTCTTTAGATGTTAAATCTCTTTGACTTTTCTGTATACTTAGCCCGTCAAAAAGATCACTTGTATCTCTTTCAGATGGCCCCAACATTAATAGCTTGGCCTCTGGGTACATTCTTTTTTTGCAAGCTTTTGTTAGAAGGATTTGACGATTAATTATGCATAGGTTAACTAGTCAAATTTTTTTTGTTCTCGTTCATGAATATAATTTAATTCATTTTCAAGTTCTTTTTGTGTTTCTCTTACGCCTAAAATGTGGGTCTATTAGAGAAGTTTTGTACAAATGTAGTCACGACTCGTATAGTTTTCTCATTTTAATTGATTTAATACAAGTCATAACTGATCTTAAAGAATCTCATTTGTTTCGGTTATGATTTTTTAGTCTTTAAGGAATATATATTTTCCGTCTTATTCTAAGATTTGTTCTTTAATAATCTTACAATTGTATCTCGAATTGAACCAGTTTTCATTCATCCATATCCTTTAATAAGACAAAATTGTCAATGTTAAAATGTGCTTAATCTAATCTAAGGTTCTGGTACTGGTTTTCTAATTACCAAGCCCAGTTAATGATTTGGTGAACTTTGCTAGCTCATTAGAAAATGTTTAATATGTTATATCTGTAATTACTTACCTAGATCCCTCTTCTTTTATTTTATCCTAAATTTTCCTAACATGTAGACTGTTTAAGTTTTTCAATTGAAATAAAAATAAATTCATATAATTTATTCAGTTCATATAAGTTTTACTTAATTTTGAAAAGTGTACCTAAATTTTATATGATTTCATTCAGTAGACTTAGTTGATATATACTTCATTAAATTGAAACTAAGTCTGTAAACTCAATTCTTCGGCCCTTTTCAGTCGGCATTAAAAAAAAAATAAGATGTTCTTATTTTATTGGAATATGGTCGTCAAAAATAAAGCCAAGTATGAAAGAAGAAACGCTTTGAAATTTAACTTGCAGATTCTATTCATTTCTTTAGTTACCATATAGTCACATCATAAGCTAAGCGATTATATGAACTATACCATATTTACAGTATAGTTAACCATCTATCAAAGATACGGACGGAGAAGACAAAAAAGCTGTATTAAAAAATAATTCCAAAATCTTAACCAACTTTTCTTGGCCCAACCAACCGCCTTAACTGCTTTCTTCTCTACCTCTTCTGGAAATTGAGCTTCTTAATGCAGTAAGCATACATGAAAGCAAAGAACACACAGAAAGCAACCAATACAACAGCAACAACTGGCATGAAGTCTTCACGGTACCCATAGTACTTAGTGATATAGTGCTTCATTGACTGTATGCCATCCCCAGGTACATCTATGTCCACCTCCAGATCCATGTACTGGCTCACAATAAGGCCATACACCGTCCATGCCAATGGGCATATCCAGTAATACCATATCCACCATCTTGGTATCCTCTGTAAATTTTAAAAGAAGACTGTGAGATCTGAAGTTAATTTGCACTACCGAAATCCTTAAGGCATCATCTAATGAGCTAGCAAAGTTCACCAAATCATTATCTGTGCTTAATAATTAGGCAACCAGTACCCAGAACCTTGGATTAGATAAAGCACATTCTAACACTGACAATTTCGTCCTTCCTTCTGACTAGCTCTTTCTTAAACACAAAATTGGCCAGGAAATTTGTATAATTAACATCAAATGTTAAGGGCAATTTAGTAATTCCTTCTAGTAAAACCCTGGCTTTGGCAGTGCTGTTTGCTAGATGCAACTGCAGTACAATACTGGTGTAAATCATAAAAACCCTAAACAGAAAAATGGACAAAAGAAAAAGAAATTTTCAAAGGAAAAAATCAAATGCATACTGGACGAGGGATGAAGAAGCCAGAGAAAAGGTTGAAGAGGGAGTAGAATGTGGCGGCGAATATTGCAGCGACCTCATGATTGGGAGAGATAGAGACAGTCATCATGCCATAGTAGGTGAAGTAAAGGAACGAAAAGAAAGAAATGAAGAAGAACCACAGGAACTTGGTCGCTGCCCACTGGAATCCCATCATAGAGTATACAATAGCTGTATAGTATAGCCCTTGTACAAACACATACGGTATCTCCATCACAACCTACAAGCAATCCACAACAATATCATTAGAGTTTCTTCTTTCTTCCCCGTGTTAATGCCAATTTTGTATCAAGTTTTAAAAGAAAGCTAAGCATTGGAACCTTATAATAAATGCAAGCAGATGCAATACAAATTCTGTAGTATTTTTGGTCTTTTACCTGAGCAATGGCATAAGGCATTGCAGCATACATCCCGGCAGCTCTCTCACGATAGAAAACCGTCCTCTCAATCGCCACAACTGGCTGCACAGTCGAACAATTGTTTATGCCGACAAACATCACAGCAGTGTACATTGCTCCAATCACAATCCTCAAATCGTTCGCATTTCCCCTGCAAAAGAAACATAAAAAAAATTCATAGTCAGCATGTGCCATTTTCTGTAACTTCATTACACACACCGTAACAGGGACTGGAGTTGACTTACGTGCGATTGCCAACCTGCCAGAAGATGGACCCAAGGAGAAGCGCAGTGAAGAAAGTGAAGAAAAACCTGACAAGGTTATAATCAGGGCTCCTCCAGTAGGTCCACCACTGCTTCCAGAGACATGCTCTGAACTGACCCATTGTCGATTGTGCATATTTTGTTGGGAAGTAGAGATCCTTTGTGAGTGGGTCTGGCATGTTCAGCTGTTCAACCTGGTCCTTGACTTGCCTATATGTATTACAAAAATTGAATCAAATAATGTATATGAAATTTCCAACTTAGGAATACAAAACCTAAGAATGCCGAGATATTCCTCCAAAAAGAAGAAATGAATAATATTTTTTTCCTAATTATGTGGCCATTAAATTGAAATACTAACAAATGGACCTGAAATTTAATGTACCGCTTTTAGTTCAACATATGCATTATCTTTGTTCTAATGTACAATGTTGAATTGCATATACTGTCATTGGCTTAGATGTACCTACTACACCATTCAAAATGGAGATTGTGGCTATCTTCTCATGGCACTTACCTGTGAAGGTCAGATGACTCATAGTACTTGGCAAAATCAATGCCAAGACGTACTTCAGCTGCATGCGAACTCACTTCAAGCATCCAAGCTGCAGGGTTGTAATTATTCTGTATTTTGGGCACTCCAGGAATTGCCTAGGATACAAAACAATAAAAAGAAATAAGGTTTTTGGTTTCAAAAAGTGTAGTTCAATATACATGTATAAACTGTATTGGAAAAATGGAAGGTACCTCAAAGTACCGGATCATCTTGCGTGAATGGCTTCCAAGCTCACCGGCATAGATCACCTGGCCTCCTCTTTTTAACAAAAGCAACTGCCCAACAGAAAAAATAAAAACAAAAGAGAATAGAATCTCATGAATATTAGCATGACAATAAAAAAAGTACAGGCAATGCTTAAATAATGTCAAACCATAATACATGACACTTGATCACCTGATCAAATGCATCAAATATGTCAATGCTAGGCTGATGGATAGTGCAGACGACAGTTCGGCCTGTATTGACTGTGTTTCTGACAGTTCGCATAACAATTGCAGCTGCACGTGCATCAAGGCCAGATGTTGGTTCATCCATGAAAATAATTGAGGGGTTTGCTACTAACTCAACAGCTATAGTTAGACGTTTCCTCTGCTCAGTGGAGAGGCCAGTGACACCTGGCAGCCCCACAATAGCATCACGTAGGTTGTCCAGCTCGACCAGCTCCATCACCTCGTCAACAAATTTCTGCATGGAAGAAAAATATACACATGTAACTCAGGTTAATAGCATAGTGACTCATAGCCTGGTCTCTTAACAACCTATCATGCAA
Source organism: Carex kokanica (assembly GCA_025461125.1). Taxonomy (NCBI): domain Eukaryota; kingdom Viridiplantae; phylum Streptophyta; class Magnoliopsida; order Poales; family Cyperaceae; genus Carex; species Carex kokanica. The sequence continues at coordinate 412,345 of JAJGRX010000994.1, forward strand.
TTAGCAGAATTCATCATCCTTGAGAAATAAATTAAAAAAAAAAAAAAAACTCACCAGCTTCTCTTCATCATCATTTTCCTTGGAAAGCCTCAGAAATGCTGAGTAAATCAAAGACTCTCTCACTGTAACCTGAGGTGAGTGGATGTCATTCTGTTCACAGTACCCGGATATTCTGGCAAAGGTTGACTGGTTCTTCGGATAGCCCGAGATTTTAATATCCCCTTCAATGTAGCCACCGGTCTTGCGGCCGGCGAGGACATCCATGAGTGTTGTTTTTCCAGCTCCACTAACTCCCATGAGAGCTGTCAAGACTCCAGGCTCGAAGGCACCCGTTACTCCACTCAGTAGTTGTAGCCTGTCATCATCTGTAACACCTTCTCTCTTCATCTCCTGATAATAGGTAACCAAATATTAATTCAGCTAGCATATCAAGGATTGAAATATGTTATAGATATGGTCAAATATTCAATTAAATAATTCATATGAAAATTTTCTCTGTGATAAAAACACAAACAAATATAAATAACTATTAATGTAAACACAGAGAAATAAAAAGAGAAAAGTGTCTGACCGCAGGCATGTCAACATAATAATTGACATCATTGAAGGACATGGCGAGGGGGATGAAGGGAAGCACCATCCCTCTCTTCTGTGCCAATCCATTATTTGAATCCATGCTCTGCGACGTGTCCAAAACACGGCCGTTAGATGAACCACTAGTCGTGCTCTGACTAAATGACCGAAATGTCCTCAACTCCCCTAATAAATATTAAAAAGTCAACAATTACATCTATAAATTATATATGCCATGATTACTCGAGTAGTAAGATGGTTATAAGTTTCTGACTTCTCTTACTTGGAGGGGCCTTTCCTTCAACTTCATTTGCAGCTTCTTCAGATATTATAGCTTGTGGCTTCCCAAGAGCTAACAGTATTGAGAGGGGTAAAATACAGAGTCAGCTTTGAACGTGAAAATCTAATTAGATTATTGAATGGAGCAAGACAGAGTAACATACAATTGAGATACATGAGGGAGAGCGTGAAGAGAACATTGAAGAAGATGCTAAAGCCCAAGAGAGCACCAGCTCCAATCCAAAACCAGTTATTGTCAGTAAATACGTTTGCATTTTTCAGTATTGCAATCCCTAATGGATCTCCCTAACAAAACAAAAGGTAAAATCAGAAGCTTATTCAGCTAAAATTTGATAAAATGCAAGGGCAGAAGGTTTTGAGAAACTCTTACATCAACATTCTTGGTCATCCACCTAGGGGCTGAAAACTCATTAATTGCTAGTGAATTGAACCCATACATTAGTGGCGATATCCAGTAACCCCACATCCACCATTTTGGAATTAAAGCTGTTTAACACGAGAGTATTAGACAAGCTTCATACATTGTGCGTGTAAATGTAAGAGAGAGAGTGTGTGTGTGTGTGTGTGTGTGTGAGAGAGAGAGAGAGAGAGAGGACCTTTAGGGAGGAGAAACCCTGCAAGGGCAAACATGATGAGGAGAGAGAGGGCACCTCCTGTATGTGCAATCACCATGGAACGGCCAAGACCAGCTATTGTCCTGAACAGCCCCCCTGCCATCTGTTGTATCAGGAACACCAACAACAGCTGCTTGAAGAACCTTCATCCAAATACAAAACCAAAAATTACTCTGTGAGGTTTTTTTTTTTTGCTCCATGCAGTTTCATCATCATTCAATCATTCATTTTAGGAGAAAATTTTAATCTTGATTATGACTCAGGAACTGGCTTTTCTTTTTCTTTGTAGTCATTACTTTCTTTGGGGGTTTATTTAAGACAAGGGATCCCCTTTAATATTATCCAAACAATGAGGATGGGAAATCAAAATTTTCACCTGGAGGCATCAGGGGCAAAGCCGATGGAGAAATAGGTGACAATTACCCAGACAACAGACTCCAAAATAGACATGGGGATGCGAAGGACAACATTAGGGAGAGAGAATATCCATGCTGGAAAGAAGAGAAGGTCGCGATGCTTGTAGAAAACAGGTAGTCGGTTAATTGTAAGGGAGAGCTCCGCAAACCCATTAAACATGTTCACAATCATCCCAAACAGAAGCGCACCTATGTAAAGCATCCCATCATCCACTGTTCGCTGGTGCATACTTGTCCGCACGAACACAGTTGACACAATTGCAGCAACAATTATTATCTAATGAAGATAAAAATAAATATGATTATAGTTACTTAAACTAATTCCGGTATATGCTTATGGAATCGTCTACGTGCTTATAATTGGTGCAAGAAGTAGTAGAGTCTTGAATTTAAGCTTCATTTGCCTGGGTGAAAAATTAAACCAGCCAGAACCAACAGAAATCCACAAGATAATTGACAGTGTGGCCCCAAGCTAGCAAGTACAATAAAAAAATCTTCATATGCTGTTATTTTATATTTTGGATAAACTTCGTGAGAAAGCCTGTTCAAGCCTCAAATAAGTAGCTTTATGTTGAATTCCCTCCCCATTCAGCCCACTTAAGAAGGGTTGTATTAGTGGAAATATTGAGTGCACATATTTCTCTAAAGAAGTGCAGATTCACACACTGATTTTGGATGTTTGATGGAAAAGAGCTGCTTCAGCAGCTAAGTATTCTTTCCTCTCTCTTGTTCCATTAATGGTATTCGTTTCTGGTACTGACTGTTACTGACACGGATTTGTTTTGCTGTCGTACACAAGGTGTTAGATGGCCAGCCTACAAGACTGGTTTGATGGTACTTGGGACCTAATCACCTAACACATGATTCATACCAGTGGATCACTGGTAAAATACAAAACTGCCACCTTACCTGAACAGTTTTGAAGATGTATACAAAGGAGTTGCGCTTGATGAGCAGCCACTCTTTAGCAAAGGAGGCCTTCAGCAGCTCAGAGGTGGAGACTGAGTTACGGGAGAATACAAGGGCAGCCCGGTGGCTTCGATCCTTCTCAAATGGGACTGACAGCTCATTCTCCAGCTGTAGGCCCACATGGAACTGCTTAAATCTTTGTGCAAACTCAGAAACAGTTATGTACCTGTACGGCTTCCCCTTGTTTGCCCAGTACTGCTCCTGGTCCTTCTTTGACGTCACCTGTGATAGTTATTGAGGTAAGATGTGCTTTAGTTGGTTATGGGTCAGGTAAATTACAAAGGGATACTTAGATGAGGCAAAAGGGAACATTTGTTTCAGATAGGAATTGCTATGGCAGGCAATCATTGACCTGTCCCACATAAGACACAAACTTATGTGTCCCAGAATTTCCCCTCTGAGCAGTCCACAAGCCACAAAGTTACCAGATCGAATGACTACTTGGTCAAAAGATCAATCAAATATACTTAATAAATATTGATAAATACACTCTTAAAGTTAGGCAGGTCATTATAATTTCAACCAATACAAAATAATTATGCTGAGCCAACATGAACAATTAATAGATGTACTTGACCCAGGTTCTATTTATATGAAATTAACTTAAGAAGACTGTCAAAAAGTAGTTCACCAAAGACCACCTCTTGAGAAGGAAGTCAGCAGTCAGCAGTGCCTTTCCTCTCGAAAGCAATGCTAACTAAAAAAATCCAGAACATTAATTTTTGGTATAAAAAAAACACCTCTTGAAGGAAGTCAGCAGTGCCTTTCCTCTCGGGGCAGCGAAACCCACAAGACTCAAAAAAATCAAGTACATTCTGGCGTGGGCCCTGATACACAATCTGCCCCTCTGACAGAAGGATGATGTCATCAAAGAGGTTGAAGGTCTCTGGTGCCGGCTGGAGAAGTGACATGAGGATTGTGGCCTCCCCTAAGTGCACTATCTGTTGCATGCACTTCACAATCTGGTATGTTGTGGAGCTGTCTAATCCCGTTGATATTTCATCCATGAAGAGCACTTTTGTGGGCCCCACCAGCATTTCCCCTGCATTTTTTTTCCCATTTTCTTCTGTTATATGAACAACTTTTTTTAAATCTTAGTACCAGTACAGCTTTTGCTGTGTTATTACAATACTAAAGTGAGTAAAAAAAATTATAATAAAATTAGTAAAGTAACACAAAACGTAGACAGCTTACTTTTTTGGACACAACATGAAAATTGTTTGTTGTAGGACATGATTAATTTCTATTATTGAAAACGAAGTAAAACCAACTAAACTAGTTTAATAAGTCATCTTCTTAATCAATCTAAATTCAGAATAACTTGATATGATAGTTCTCTGGTTAACATCTGACTCAGCATCAAACATGGTTTGCCATCAAGCAAGGCCGCTTTTCACCAACAACAGCCTTTTCACTAAATACACTTCATTTTGTCCAGTTAGTATATGATAAAGAAAGAATAATAAAAAAAAGGTTTGAAATACCAGTGGTGACACGCTTCTTTTGGCCACCCGATATCCCTCTCTGCATCTGGTCCCCAACAATAGTATCCGCACATATGTCCAGACCAAGTATCTGCAATTCAATTGTTTCAATTAAACTATAACTCCCATTAAATTCTCAATGAATTTTGTCACACATGTAATTTTCATGACAAAAAAACCTTTCTTAATAAATTATTTAACACCATACAGCATTTTCATATTGCCGACTCTATTAATTCACTAAATCAAGGTTGATTCTCCCATGTTCAACATTGGGTGACATTTCTTGACCTCACAGAAATCTACAGCAGGTAGCGTGCAGAAGAACAACATTGTCAATTAGTCATGTCAAAGTGGTGTGATTGTGTCTAAGAGAAAGGGAAACACCAAAAAGTGTTTTTCACTAGGTTTACACAACAAACAGGTCATGTGTATTTATTAGAAAGTGGGGAAAAAGACCACACACATGGCGCCAGATTTTGAGACATTTTCAAAGATTGGATTAAGTAGGATTTGAGAAACTGTTCACCAAACTTGTAGGACCCAAAAGTAGGTGAGAGCTTATTTGTCAAAAGTTAATCGAAACCCATCCCAAATGTTCCTTTCTTTTCTACGGTGCACACAAGTTGACCGACCCCATCCACACTCACTTTGTGTTGATATAGAATGAGGGTCGGACAACTGCAACTCCTTTCTAATTCAGAGGGAATAAAAAAAATTTCATTCCTTATCTAATAAAGTCAAGCAATGTGAACCGGGTCTGCACAGCTATCAGTCTCATACAATATAATATAATAAATAAAGAGACCTTTACATTTATCAACACAAATATCTGCACCCATAATAGGAAAATTGTGTTGTGTACAAAAAATTGTTGATGCATCAAAATGGCACAGAAAATACAGAAAGAGCACTAATAAAAAGGTTTAACAAAAAAATTAAACCATGAATTGATGATGTTACTTGTGAGCTTATGGAAATAAATTAAATATAAAAAAGAGACAAATGGTGTTACCTTGAGAGTATAATCAGTTTGAAGGCTGCTCTTAACTCCTTTCATGGATGTAGCCTTGTGACATTAATTAATATCATAATATTAGTGTCACTTTTCACAATGCAAAAAAAAAAACTAAATTGATGAACTGGCGAACCTTCATGAACAAATCTACTTCAGCCTCTGGCATTATCCCACTCTGCTGCTCTCTCCTTGTTAACTCTGCTAGAAGGTCTGTATAAAAGGACAGTTTACAAAAATGTTACTACTTACATATAAGACTAAGCATACTAAAATCAAAAGTATACTTTGAAATAACTTTAATTAGTTTTTTTTTAATCTCTAATTTGCATTTCTCTTTAGATTTCTTGTATAGAAAACTTTTACTGGACAATAGTTATTAAGAAAAGGTGAATAAAATTTTAGATGACAGCAAGACTTGATCCTGCCACAACAATTTCCAAGCAAAATATATGTAGGAAAGGTAACACCGTACCATATTTAGTACCAACGCCTTGACACCTTGCAGAAAAATCAAATGTCTCTTTTACGGTCATCTCTCCTACATGCACATCGGTCTGGCTTATATATGCAGCTGTCTTTTGAGGCACAAATTCATTCAGTGCATACCCATTGTATGTTACATCTCCTGTCGACTACATTTAACATGAAAATATAATTATATCCATTAATATTATCTTGAATAATTAAAAGTGTTCCAATACATAGAAATTTGCAATGAAACAGATACATTATCGCACTAACTTGTACATTATTGTACCTTTAATGTGGGGTCCAGTTTTCCAGCTAAGGCAAGAAGCAGAGTGGTCTTCCCAGATGATGGTGGCCCCAACAACAAAGTCATCCTGTTTTAAACTTCAGTTAGGCTCTGTTCTTGGTTTTCTTTTTCATTTTTATTTCTTATTTTGCATGTATAATCCTTTATGGTGTTAATTAACCAGTACAACCTCTGCATTTTTTTCATGACTCACCATGTACATTAAAGTGCTACAGCTACAGATTTGACTTCAGATTTATATGATGGAAGCATGTTACGAAATAGATACAGGATACATAACTAACCTTGAGGGTTTGATAATCCCAGAAACATCCTTGAGTATTGTTAGAGTGGTCATCTTAGTTAAACGTACACCAAATAGTTCCAAGGCCGATTCGGCAATGTTAAGCATTGTGTTGGTAAGAGTTGGTAGGGCCCGATTGCCTTCATGGCATTTGGCTTGTACAGTTAGGTGCTCAAATCTCACCTCAACTTTTGGGAGATTTATCCCGACCCTGCACATGTAGCATATTATAGTTACTTTAACAAAATACATATATCAATGTGTCTTTTTCCAACTCAAAACATGCTAAATTATTAGTAGGTACTTAATGAATACAACATTAACACATTGTATGATAAATTAATAGCCAAGAACGCAAGTAAAAGAACAGACATTTGCCCATTAGATTAATCCAAACTTGCCAAGTCTCACTGCAAATTGGCTTGAAAAATAATACTAATATATAATTTGCACCAGTTAATTTGTGACACAATCTATATAGTAGTTTCGTTATCATATTTCTGTAGAAAGAGACATCAATTAACAAAGAAATTTGATTTTGTTAACTTATTGAATAGAAAGATTGTAGTTCAAAAAAGTAGGTTAAGCATTTGCTGCGAAGTCAACAAAAGCTTGCCATCACAAAAGGCATTTTATCTTTTCAGCTAATGATCAAGAACTAAAGCATAACATAATTAAGCAACCCAGCAACCAACAACTCAAATTAAAATGTAGAAAAATAAACTTGGTTGGTTAAAAATTCAGATGTTTAACACCGATTGGACTCGTTCAATCATATTATTATTTGTTTAACTTCTACATCCAAAAAAGAAGAGTCCCAAAGAGGCATGCGTGTCATACTTCCATATTAGATTGAAGCATATACTATTAATTATACTTACCTTTTGTTTGCATTTCAAGTAATATTTGTACATCACAAGGTCAAGAAAGTAGCTCGATTTGCAACCTTGTATGATGATAAAAAAGGCTACTAATTCGACAGGTACAAAATTTTAATAGACTAGCTCTAGGATGTGATATTTACACAGAATGGTCAAGTGATTATCGACTGTGAGGAAAATCACATGTATTTAAGGACTACCAATTAGATAACCCTACTTGCACCAATAACAAATTGACCTGACTATATCAAATTACTAAAGCATGACCCAAACCATAGATTCCACCAGCATCGTTACAGTACATTAGCACTTATTACAATAATTAATCATATTGGACAGGAGAAAAGTTCAAGGCATTATGAACTCTTCCCAATTCCTGTCCCGTTGCCTTTGTTATTTTAAACAATTCTTCTCTCTTTTTCTAATTTTCTTGGTCTACTGTGTTAGGTGAAGAAGTTTAAATGCGCTTGTCAAAAGATTGCTGACTTATTCCATGAAAAATTTCTTCCATCTCAATAATATAAGATTTATTCAAGATACGCAACAAGAGTGCGTCATATGCATGCCAAGTGCATGCACTAATAATTTAAAAAGAGACAAAAATAGGGAATCACATAAAAGATAGGTAAATATTACAAACTAAAAGCAGAGTGAATTTTTCAAAATTCGCCCCATAAAAGTGTAAATAAGTATTCCTTCGTAAAGATTACTTTCTACAAGACAACGATTTTCATGGGTGGAACTTAAAAATATCCTATCTTATCCGATAAAGAACAAACAGATTCTAGTAAAAGTAGAAAACATGTAATTTAACTTTTAGATAGTATAATTAGCTCATATATATTATATTTTAGGCAAGATTATTCAGTTTGGTAATTTACAACTTTTATATGCTATCAAAGCATGCATAATTGCGCCAAAAATGCACTCGTCGAGAAAAACAGAGTTCTTAATTATCCGCTCAATCGAAAAGGTAAAGAATTAAAGAAAAGGCGTTTCATTTTTCCCAATAATTAATTTTGTGAAGTTTCAAATAATTAAATAATAGTAAAAACGTTTTCTCATTTTCTACGAATACTCTACAGACAACCAAACAGTATTTTAATATTTTTATACATGCAACAGCACTGAAAATTGATACACCACAAGATTCCAATCCATGAAGGCACACGAGTAACATATCCGAGAGAATTCAAGAAGTGCAAAAGCAGTAAAAGAAGCATGCAATCCCTGATTCTCATCCATTTTGGAACCACCAAAAATCACGAAAAATAGAACCTGGGAATAGAAAAAATTTCAAAATGAAAACTTACCGATCAATTCTTTCGCGGAACTTGCGCAAGAACTTCTCATTATCCTCATCGGCCACCCGAAAGACCCTCCTGATGAACTCCTCCCTGTCCTTCATCCCCAGCTTTCTCACATCCACCTCTTTATGCTCAAATTCCACACTAGCCCCTCGATCATCTCTATTTTCACCGCCACCTCCGTCGATCGCCGACTTGAGAATGGCGGTCCTGAGGCGACTGTAGGTCGGAAGCCGCTCGATTGCAGCCCACCTCAATGCCTCTTCATCAGCTCCGGATCTGCGGTTGCCGCGAGACGAGTTGCGTGAAAAAACCTCATCCATGCCCCAGTTATCTACATTCATGCTTCTACCGATGCTTCTACTTAGATTTCTACCTAGCCTCTCCATGCTCTCCATGGTTTTGGTTGTGCTTTATATGGAGTGGGTGTGTTTCTGTGTGTCTTGGTGTGTGGCTGTGCCTTCTTGGCTATTTTCTTTGGCGAGAACCTATTTGGTATAGGCTTTCTATCTGGATTCTGAGAGAGAGGAGAGTTTTGGAATGATGCGTGACAGTGGGAGCTTTTTGTTTTGGAAAGGAGACGGTATATATTGGGTTTGGTTTCTGATTTTGTGTATTCTGTTGGGATAAGATACAGTTGCCCGGGCACTATATCTAAAACAAATTCGCATCCTCTGAGATATCTCAAACTTTGAGTGTTTTTTCAGAATATTTCAACCGTTCAATACGTTTTACACAAATCTCAAAGCACAAACATTACTGGCCCCTACGCTATCCCCGAATAGGCACCGTACACGTCGGTCACGCAAAAGTTGAGATATCTTAGAGGATACGCACTCAATCTAAAACCCGGGAATTGTATCGTTTGTTTCAATAAATAACAAAATAAAACAAAAAACAAATATTAATAAGAATAATCTTTTACGTGGGGTCCAGTTGTCGGGCGTAGTTGACTGAACCAGACTAAGCGGAGTTGGTGTGGACGCATCCCGGAGGTGTGATCTACTGATCTTGTCCGTCCGTTATGTTTGGTGAGGACTGAAGAGATCGATTGACTCCTTGAATTTTGAAAGGATAGATTTTTGTTTCTTTTATTATTAAAGGGCCCCAGTAGATAATTTTTTTTATGAAAGGATGACTTTGTAAAAGTTAACACATTTTTTTTGGTTAAATTAATAATATATTTTCTCTCGAGGAAAGAAAAGGTATTTTCTCTTTAATATATAAAGTTTCGTGTATGATGGGTGAAAGAGGACGGAGATGTGTTGAGAACCGGTTCTACGCTGAAAGACAACACAAATTTGGAATTAGTAAAAGAGATTGAATTTAAGAAATAATGACAGGTTACACTTTTTCTTAGGCATATCCCCTTCCTAAGTTTTAATTTTTTTTTTTAATTATTCTATGAATTCAAAATTTTATAGTACGAAGAGTCATATCGGAATGTACACATTGAGTTGAAATCGAATGTATAATATATGTGCACGTAAATCAAATTAATTTCAAATACGAATTCAAACGGTCAATTTTGTTTAAGCTACCCAGCCCTTTTCGTACAACAAATTGAAGAAGATTGATTTATAATCAGACTTCTAAATGGATAATTTCAGCATTGTCATCCAGCTCATCTATTAATCAATTTCTTTGATCAATCGTTACTCCAAATCATCCCTTCGATCTACCATTTTGTGTTTAAAGAAAGAGTAGTCGAGGGGCATGCAAATACAACTATGCAAAATATTCGAGGGGCAGACAAATAATCCAAATCAAATAACTGGACTATAACGAAAAAGGTAATTTCTTGTTTTTTCTTGCATTCTTGTTTTTTTATGGAACGATGAGCAATTTGTCTGGAGCGCGGAATCAGCCCGTCTAAAGAATGTACCTTTCCAACGAACTGAGGGACTGAGTCTGGGAACGGACTCCGCTGCTTTTCTAGAAGAAAAGCATGACCCTCCTCTTCCAAATCCAACGATTCAAAATTCGTTGAGATTTGTGCATGAAACAAGTTTTTTATCGAGATACGTGAATGAAAATTTTGAATCGTTGGATTTGGAAGAGGAGGGTCCTCCTTTTCTGCTAGAAAAGCAGCAGAGTCGGACCCCTGAGTCTGAGGCAGCCCCTATTCAGGTGGTACAGTTCCAATGTGTCAGGGAACAGCCGTGAAAGCCGTTGTTAGATCAGCGGCGTCAGTACTTGGGCTCCTCTCCAATTGCTCGAATATCAATGAATGGTTTAAATGGCATTTTAACCGTTTATTATTAATCGGACGATGCAGGTTAGATCTGACTGTAGTGTTTCCGAATCCGGAATGTAATTTTCAGTTTGTAAGGCAATTAATTACAGGACCAAATATTCTTACGATTTTAATTTTACTGACATGATAAAAAGAATTAATTACCATAACTAGTTCAAAAGGTAAGTGGGATAAAGATGTCTGATTGAATATAAAAAAAAATAGGACGAAAATTCATTTACAACTAATTAATTTAACAAGCTTAACATAAAATTTGTAAATTGATAGAACATCAGATAATATTTAAGTTGCATAAAAATTGATACACTATCAATTTATGGATAAAACATCATGTTCATATTTTTTTTTTCCCCAATTTTTCAATATTTTTTTAATGATTTCAAAACGCATTAATAAGATTTTCATTATAAGCCGTTGTCAAATAATTTATATCCTCAAAAATATGCTTAATTCAATAACTGTTTAGAACTTTAAATGAGTTGTTGGGATGATAATATTTTCAGGTTAGAAATACTTTAGAGAGTTGTTGTTGGGATACTTTAGAGAGTTGTTGGGATACTTTAGAGAGTTGCTGTTGGGATGCTTATTGAAATACTTCAAAGAATTTATATCCCAATTCCCAACAACGGCTTATTGAAATACTTTAGAGAGTTGTTGGGATGATAATATTTTCTAACCTACATCTACATCCCAACAATTCAAATGAATTTTTAAATAACTGTTAACTACTTTTTAGAAATTAAGGTCTCTAAAATTTCTAACCCTCACATTTCTGAAATTAATTTTAAAATTTCTATTAAACCACGTTAGAAATAAATTAAAAAAGAGAAATAATTTGATCCAATTATTTGACCAACATAGTTTATTAATAAGAAACTTTCCTACATAGTTTCTAAATAAGAAACTCTCTCACATCTCTGAAACTAGATTAGAAACTGCCACATCATATTAGAAACTCTCATAATACCAGGGATGTAGATACTGATGGAGGTGTTTTTTTTTTTTTTTTGTCAAACTGCCTGTTGGCCAACTTACTTACGTATAACCAACCAAAAGTAAAAAAAAATAAAAAATTCTAAATATGTGACGAAAAATGGATTTTATGTGAATATGATTTCTTCACTATATAAGCAATGTGCTAACCGTATATATTTTATTTAAGATTCTGACCATATGTATATTCAAAATTCATCATTTACTTTATGTTCAAATTGCTGGTCATTTTTTAAATGTTTTTATTACGATGTGGATTGATTTCCTTATCACTGTAGGCTCAATGATTTATTTGGCGCTTTCTGATGTAGCACCCTCATAAATATAATAGTTTGAGATACTCATAATCATATATAGAATAGTTTGCATGTGTTGAATGTTCTAAATTCATTAATTTTAACGAGGTAGTTGGCAATCCGGCATTGGGTGACATAGAAAATAAATTCTAATTTTAAATTTATCCATCACTTTTGTTAGATGAGGAGGGTTTAAATGCCTCCATTTTTTATGTCTCCACCATGTCTTCATTTTTTAAAACTTTAATAACTCAAAATTTTAAACTTAAAAGTCAAAATAATACCGTTGGATATGATCTACATTATTTTATCTATGCACTTGTAAAAAATTATGACATTTCAATTTTGTTTTGGTTATTATCAAGAGCTTGTAAAAAACGTACTAATGTGAATAATTCTTAAACGTTGATTTTTTAAGTTATTGATTCACATAAAAACAAAATCAAAATGTAATAATTTTTTATAAGCACATAGATAAAACGATGTAGATCACATCCAACGGTTTTATTTTAACTTTTAAGTTTTAAATTTTGAGTTATTAAAGTTTTTAAAAATGAAGGCATAGTGGAGGTACAAAAAATAGAGGCATTTGAACCCTCCTCTTGTTAGATTATATGTATATCTTGTACAAGTTTAATAAGTACATGCATGACAAGTTGACACATGCTTATAAAAAAGGAATTCAGAGTAGGTCTGATGTTCATCGGACCTACTTTGGTTCGATAGGTGTGATGACCATCCGATTAGCATCAAGATTCATGCACCGTGCATCAAAATCTGTGCGAGTCTGTATCAATTTCCGTGTGCACAAATTTAGTATTAATCGTGCAGTGCTAGAGTTAATTGAATCTAAACACAAGTCCGATGCATATTGGACCTACTCCTATCTCATAAAAAAGACAATGTGAAAAAGAAGATGCGACTTGGTTAAAGCTATGGACAAGTTGTGAGTACTTTTCCGAAAGAAGCAAAATCATTTCTTATTAAAATAACAAGGAGCGCTTGACAAATGTTGAGCAGAGACTGTGACAGAAATATTTACACACAAAAAATGTAGGTTGCCAGCCTAGTAGAACCAATCAATGCTGCTTGAGTCAAACTAATTAAAAATGCCTGCATCGATCGCCCCATTAACAGTGACTGGTTATCAGTTACCTACTTCTGCAACAGTATTATAGAAGACTGGCCGAGTCAAATAAAAAATAAGATGCACTGAATTGATTGAGAACAGAATAATTTATGTCAATATGTGTCAATTAATTATCAAGGTAGATTCGGACTGTTGAATATAAGTTTGAACGAATATTAAAGTGGTCATTCTATATTTTCCATAGGGCTTAAATTTTTGTGACTCTGCTAAGAGTAATTCTATTGCATTAAACATGTGTTTTATAATTTATGCGTCTAGTAATAGAAATTATGGCGATTATTTTATCAATTATTATATTATGCTGAAATTAAATCAAATGTGATACATGATATCTGATTTAGTACATCTGAATACCATAGTAATAAGGTATGCGTTTTATTCGCGTTTAATTCGCGAATAAAACGTTTTTGGAGTGTTTCCGAATCGAATGGCGTATTATTCATTGACCGAACCTTTGACCGAATAAAATGCGAATTTTACGAATTATTTGTGTTTTTTTCGCGTTTTTCTCAAGTTTTTCTCGTGCATAGCTGCTGGAGGGTTTTTTTTCTTTTTGGCACCCACGTGGCCACGTGAACTAGTCTACTTTGCACCCATGTGGCCACTACTTTTTGACTATACTGATTTCCTGTGACAAATACAAGCAGTATTTTGTATAGTAAATCATCGGTGATGAATTAAATATGCACTGAGGTCTCGTATTGTAATTCCGAATTATTTCCGAATCACGAATTTTTTACTCTGCCGAACTAAACCCGAATTATTCATTTGTTACTGTGCTGAATACTGAATACACTAACGGCCGAAAGTTAAGGATTGAAATAAATTGAAATGAATGCTACATTTACCGCCAATGTTAATGTGATACATCTGAATACATTGAAATTAATGCTTTTACATTGACTAGCGGCCAACGTTATGCCACGTGTCACGCCGTTAGTCAAAACTTCCATATTAGCGAACTGAGAAGTGTGAACTTGTCCTCCGAGTCTCTCCGCCTTTATGGCTGTATCCTCTAAATGGAATGAGAGTAGGTCCGATGCCCATCGGACCTACCTTGGTTCGATGGGTATGATGACCATCCGATCTGCATCAAGATCGTGTGTTCTGCATCAAAATCCGTGTAAGTATGTATCAATTTCCGTGCGCATAGATCTTAATGCTAATCGTACAGTGATACAGCTAATTGAACCTAACTCTAGGTCCGATGCCCATCGGACCTACTCCTATCTCCCTGTAAATACCTCCGCTCCGGTTCATATTCGTACGGTACCAATCAAAATAGACCACGTGGTTAGTCAATGATAATGATAAGGATAAAGAGAAGTCGTGAGAAAATTGTAGTCACAAGAAATTAATTAACCTTTTGAGAATGTTTGTTTCCTTTCCTAAAGAACAAAAAAAAAGTTGCTAAGAATTTATCAATGTCAGCGGAGTGAGACACCGAAGGATAGATACTTTGACAGTGCATACATCATAATTCTTATCAGCTAAAACAAGTCTAGTTATTCAAGGGCGGTCTAGAATTTTTGTCAGGGTAAAAAAATATCGAATTTTTTTACGGATTTAAATATCTAATCGGGTTTAAATTCATTAACTAATTGGGTAGTCGATAAAAAATAATACTTTAACTTATACTTTCCAAAGCTTTGATTTGTAATTTCTGATGCTCTGACTTATTATTCTAATTACTTATCAAAATTCAACAAATTTATTTCAATTTTAATCCTAAATTTTACCCGAATTACAAATCAAACATCCAGAGAGGGGCAAAAAAAATTTCAGGAGAGACCAAAGTCAGTGGAACTCAGAACCGATAAATCTCCACTAAAACTCAAAATCCAGGGGAGCAGCCCCCCTCGGAATACTCTGGGTCCGCCCCTAGTTATTGGACCAAGCAATGTTCGCTCAAAATATTTAATCTTCAGCTACAAATCGTCCGATTTACATTAAAATGTACACAATTAAACTTGATCTGCACAAATTTTCGAAGAAATTAGCATGAATTTTAACACCAATTGAACTGTTTGAACCACACATCTGACCAATTTTTGGTCTAATGACTATTGAACTGAACACCCTCTTCTTCCAATTTGTAGAGTGCTGATCTATTTCCTTTATCGCTAATAACCTACGTCGCCTTTTATCATGTATTCTTTTGTGCTCTCTCCGGTCACTGATGGCAACAACACATCCCCTTTTCATCAAAAGAACAAAAACCATAACCAAATTAAAGGTCCAAAACAAAGCAACCCCTTCCTTGTGTATTGTCGTATTCATATGGGATGTGCTTCTTGTCGGGCCATTAAGGCACAACAAAAGGAGAGGTTTCAGGCTCAGTTTAGGCAATGTATTCGCATTGAATTAATATAAATAACAACTTGTGTTTTTTCTTTTTCAGAAGAATAAATTATAACTTATATTTCAAAAATTAATCATAAAAAACAGTATTTTTAGCCCTAGTAGAGCATAAAATTCAAACGATGCAATATTTTCTCTTTTACTTAATCAAGTCAATTATGATATAATTAATAAAGCAAGTGTGTAAATTAGGTCACTTACCGTGGTGAGAGCATAGTGACAAATGAATTATTCGGGTTCGATTCGGTGAGATTAAAAATTCATAATTTGGAAATTATTCAGATATAATTCGGGAATGATTCGGAATTATCCAGATCAGATATCTCAATTCTACAAATGAGCAAAACAAAGAAAAACAAAACAAAAAAATTATGGGAAAAATTCATGAATAATTCGTAAAATTCGGGAAGAATTCTTAAAATTCACGAATTATTCGCAAATAATTTGGACAAAGTTCGGTCAACCGAATAATTCGGCGTTCAGTTCGGCATCACCAAAAAAACAAATTATTCGCAAATTATAATTTACGAATCTTGTGACTATGGATGAGAGCGATGGAGAAAGAGTAGACAGCATAGAGTATATATTTTGAGAAAAAAAAGACTTTTGACTTTAATCTCAAGCGTGTTAATTTACTGACATTCCCATGACATTTTATGGCTCCTTTTTTTTTAGTGTAGCGCTTAATCGAACGCTCTGCAAAAATTAAATCCCTCTTTTCAAAAGTTTCCCTAAGGTCCCATGGTTAATTACAGAAGTCCGAAGAATCACGGATCTAAATGTAAATGAACGACTAATATTTTACCAATTTGCGGTTCGGTCTGCTCAAAGAATTTGAAGTTGGTTCAAATATTTCATGCCTGGGTTGACCTGAACCTGTACCTAGGGATGGCAATGGGGTTGAGTCCACGGGTATTTTGCTAAGTCCATGTCTGGCTTGTCTGTTAAAAACTGATGGCTCGCCTATCTAGCCTAATCTGATGGGCTTAAAAATCTATACCCGGTCCGCCCATGGGCCTTCCCCAAGCCCATACTTGTCTATCCTTGCCTGCCCTTGCCTATAGGCCTGCCTGGCCTGCCCATACTCGCTGGTCCATTCATGTTCAACCACATCAAATGGACCGTACAAGATAACAAAACAATTCATAATATGATTTTTCTAATTGAAGAAAAAACAATTCATAGTTTAACAACAAACAACCGTATAATTTTGCTACTGGAGCACAAAATAATTCATAGTTTAATAACGGATGTTGTTCTGCTTGTTTTTTTTAACATAAAGGCCCATGGGCTGCCTGTGGGCTTCAGTATAAACCTAGGCCTGACCTGATCCGTCTCTAGGCCCGCTCTTACCTGGCTCATCACAGCGTCGGACCAACCGAATAAAGGACGGACCGGGCGGATAAGACCAGACTGCCGGACCAATTTGGCTTTTTTTTGCCATCCCTACCTACCTGTACCACATTTCGCACGTGCGACATTTCTATACTGCGAGTGCTTTTTAGTTCCGGAGTTTTCACGTCATTAGCTTTGGACCATATTGAGACTACTTTTTTGTTTCTTTTGGACTCC
The DNA here is from genome assembly GCA_025461125.1 of Carex kokanica. Lineage (NCBI taxonomy): Eukaryota > Viridiplantae > Streptophyta > Magnoliopsida > Poales > Cyperaceae > Carex > Carex kokanica. The sequence goes on from JAJGRX010000994.1 coordinate 429,594, forward strand.
ATTTTCCATTTCTTTTAAAAAGCAATTCCATTTTCCTTTGACTGTATTAGTCAAACACATTTGACATTTTGACCACTAAAAACAAAATTGTTCGGCACTGTACCTGATTTTCTTAAGAAAAAAATTACTATTCGTAATTTTTATTTTTGTGAGTCCACCTAGAAGCGACAGTTATGTTAATTGTTACGGAGGAATTTATGTGAAAAATATGAATAATCACTTTTTGTGTGTGTAAAGGTTTTAGTGTCGTCATATTTAGTGCCTTAAAATATTAACAGTCTCCCATATACATTTATGTTTTAAAATTTAGAATCCAAATATATATGTTTCTTATTATGATGGATGCATTTGCTTCGTATAAAATTTTAATTTTTAGTGTTTATTTTGTGTTAGTTCAAAAAAAAAAATAGACACTATTGATATATAGTAATAAACTAAAGGGGGAATTTTCACGTATACCCCTCAAAAACTTCAAAATTACGTATTTTCCTCTTCAAAGTTTGAAATTTTGTATTTCCCCTCTAAACTTCAAAAACTCACAAATTTACCCATTTTATTGTCTTTTATATTAAAACTCATTCTAAATTTATAAAATACCCATTTTACCCTTTATTAAAAGCATAAAATGGCCATCATACTCAAATTTGAATATGAAGGGTTCTTTTACTGTCCGAACTGCTTTAAGATCTGTGCACGCTAGATCAGCACGAATCTTGAAACGAACACACACAGATATTGAAGCGACGTGCACAAATCTTAATGCGATGCGTGCAGATCGAAATTGCTTTAAAATTCGTGCGCACTAGATCAACACAAATCTTAAAGCCAATACACACATATATTGAAGCTACACGCACAGATCTTAATGTGATGCCCGTGGATTAGACGGTAGAGGAACTCTTCATATTCAAATTTGAGGCTGATGGACTTTTTATGCTTTTCATAAAGGGTAAAATGGATAATTTATAAATTTAGAATGAGTTTTAATATAAAAGATAATAAAATGGGTAAATTTGTGAGTTTTTGAAGTTTAGAGTGGGAATACGTAATTTTAAAGTTTAGATGGGGGAATACGTAATTTTAAAGTTTTTGATGGGTATACATGAAATTCCCCCTAAATTAATTTTTTTTCATAAACTCTTGATCTCGGTCAAAATAAAACTATTTTTTTTTAATATAATGAAATATCACTTGTCAAAGATAACCGTATTGATGATTTTGATTGAACATATAGATTCCTCATTTTGAAATATAAATACAAAAGAGTGATTATGGCATTTTATGTCATAAAAGTGACAAGAAAAACCCTCTTCTTCTTGTGATCCAAAATAGATAATTTCAAAGTATTGGAAACGAAATATTTCAAGTATGTTTGAAAGTCATGAAAATTTAGGGTGGGAAATATTATTGGCATGATTTTTTTCCATTCAATTAATAAATATATATGGTAAATAATATCATGTGAATACAAAAATAAATAAATTTTCGACTTATTAAACCTAAAACTTAAGCTAAATTAAAATGTAATTATAATAATATTCAGAAAATGAAATTAAAAAGTTCAAAAATAAAATGGCATATGTTTAAGACATAAACTTAATGATAAAATTCTTTAAAAGTGTTTTCTTTTAGAAAAAAAAAAGAATGTTTTTTTGTCGAATGTATAATTTCATTAACCCCTGATTATACAATCTAAGTAATTAAGCGCCTCGTATTTAATTTATTCAATCTATCATTGTTGTACTAAATCAAAATCAACTTAAAAAAAAAAACAAAAAACAAAAGCCTCCAAATCCAAAATACTTATCATCAATTCTTTAGAAGTTTATATTGGAACACATAAGCCTCCAATCCAAATATAGCTTGTATTGGAACAAAAAATTTAAATCTTCATAAGTTTGATGGCAAATTAATTTACAATCAATCAATTATCACGTTATTACAAAGGATCTCTCCTTAAGCCAACTAATACAGTGGACCCCGCCAGCACAATTTTTTCTCACAGTAAAAGCTGCTTTCGCCTTAGCTGTCAACGCTAGAAAGTCTGAGGGTATTTTCGTCATTCCATGAAAATATCTTTGGATAGATGGTTGGTAGAAAATAGGGTATTTTCGTCATTCCATGTAAATATCTTTGGAAAGACTTCTCTCGCCGTCATTTTTATTAATATCCAAGGTTAATTAGAAATTAATAAAAATGCCCAAGTTTATTTGGAATTATTAAAAATATTTATACCGGTCATTTTCTAGCCGGTTTTTATTTTTTTCGGTACCGGTCAGAAAATAGCCAGTACCTTTCTTTTTTTTAGAGACAAATAAGCTAAAATGCTGAAATATAACACTAAAAAATTGATTTTTTTTTAATATTTGTTAGATTATTTTTTTGATATATAATTAGCATATTTATACTAAAATACGGTAAATTACTTGAAATTATGTTAAATTATGATGAATTATACTAAATTACGCTAAATTACAATAATTATGTTAAATTATGCTAAAATACGGTAAATTACGTTAAATTACGTATGTTAATTGTTATTTTCTGGGAAGGTACAGGCCATTTTCTGGCCGGTGCTGAAAAATAAAAAATGACCAGAAAATGGCTGGTATGAACATATTTAATAATTCCCAACAGACTTGGGCATTTTTATTAATTTCTAATTAACTTTGGATATTAATAAAAATGACGGCTTCTCTCGTAGGAAATATTTTCGTCATTCTATGTAAATATCTTTCGATATTTTCGTCATTCCATGTAAATTTCTTTGAAAAAACTTCCATTTGTACAAAGTTCAAATAAATTCATTCCCATGAAAACTTGGTCCCCTGTTAAAATTAAGAAGTCCACAAATTATAAATGATATTAATTATTCCAAAATTAAGAAGTCCCCTGTTAGATATATGGATATAAATGGTCATTCTAAGTTGGGAACAACAGTTTAATAATAAAATCTTGAAAATGAAGAGTTCACCCATACTGTCTATGACTTTACGAACCTTAATTAGACATTGCCAGTAGAGTTGGAAAAATGGCACGCCGGAGCCGGCTTCATCACGGAACGGCACGGCACGCGTGTTGGTTATGTACCGTGACTCGTGTGTTTCGTGCCGTGACCATTCGCGTGCTGTGACCAATTGTTGGCAAAAAAGACACGGCACGGCACGGTACGGAACACAGAACAGCACGGGACACGCGAGTCACGGAACAGTAGACACTCCAGTCACGAGGCAATACACTAACATACCTTCTAATAAGATATAATTTTATTTTAACTAATCATTTCATATTTTTTTTTTAAACGTTAAATGCGATCAAACGTGACTAATGCATGTTTGGTCACAGTACGACTTAGTGACAGCACGCGAGTTACGCCGTGACTCGCGTGCTGTGACCACTTCTAGCAATTTTTATCACGACACGTGAAAAATTTACTTGATCACGGCATGGCACGGCGCGACACTTTTTTCCAACTCTAATTGCCAGTATCAAATTACAGGTTGATTTTAGAAACACTACAATATATTCAACTTTCGGAGTTTTTACATTGTTGGCTTCTTAAATATGGAGCCGATTGATGAGTATAATTACATGACGTTGTGATCATTTTCGAGGAAGTCAAATCAACGGGATGTGAGTTAGATTGATTTGGGACTTAAAATAAGTGAAACAGAATTGATCAGAGTTTCAAAGATCATGACAATGCTCCGCATGGGTTAGAGCGTGGTCAGGCATTGGTTCGCACCTGAACCGAACCGAACCGAACCTGTCACAGTTCTTGGCCCCTATTTCATGAACCATGCGCATTTGTGCTTGTAAAAATGTCAAAACTAGGGGTGTAAACGGAGCCGGATTATCCGAAGGATATCCGCTCCGAATCCGTTTATAATCCGAATCCAAATTAAACGGATCCGGATACTTCCGGATACGGATCCGGATACTTCCGGATACGGATCCGGATAATTATCAAATATCCACAGAATATCCGGATTCAGATACGGATACGGATAGTAAGTATAAAACGGAGCGGATATCCAAACCATCCGGAACGTGATCGGACCCGCTAAGAACCCCATTTGCTGAGGCGAACCGGACCCGCTAGGCAGACCCGTTAGGCGGAAACTCAGTTCTAAAATAAATTGCTACTGCTGGGATTCAAACCCCTGCCCTCTATAATCAAGACTTAATATCAAACCACTACACAACTTTGTCTTTTGCTACCATTACATTATTTTGTATATATAATATATCAATAGATCATCTCCCATCTCTCCAACATTATAATTAATATTTATATTTAATTCTTTTTATTAAATTTGTATCTTAAAAGTTCATATACCTCAATTATTCGTCTTGTATTCATATTCAAATCCGTATCCATAAATTATCCGCTTCGTATCCGTATCTGTTTTAAGCGGATTTGATTTTGAATTTTGATATCCGTTTACTATCCGTATCCATATTCGTATTCGCTCATTATCCGACGGATATGAATATGGTATCAGCATTATCCGCTCTGTATCCGCTCCGTTTTCACCGCAGTCAAAACCTATTGTTTCATCGAAATTATTCGAAGTTATATTATATAGTTCCGGTTATTATATTATTATTTACATCAGACTAACAGGTTAAGCACCAATGTAACCGCGTTGGACTGATTCCGGTTCCTGACCACTTCCTTAATTTTCCTTTTTCTTTACCAAATATATATTTTTTTAACCGAGCCCCATCTAACGCTGAATTTGAGCGCATAAATTGAACTGGTTATATATACACACACACACACACACAGAGTAGGACTAGGGTATTCCTAAGTTCATAAAGTTACTTTGTGAGCTCAATTCTAAAACCTATCAAATTGGCTTCAAATAACGAATTCAAACTGTTGAAATCTTTTTATCTTACGGGTGATATGTCTACATGTGAAAATTTTTAACTTTTGAATTAATTTAATATATAGCCAAGTAGTCAAAATTAGAAGATTTATAAATTAATTTTAATGCATTCATTTTTTGGACGCCTTTTGACCACTTGACTCTATACAAAACTAATTTAAAATTTTAAAATTTTCATATGTAGACGCATCACTCGTAAGATAGAAGGATTTCAACAGTTTGAATTCGTCGTTTGAAACCAATCCGATAAGTTTTAGAGTTGAGTTCATAAAGAGGCTTGGTGAACTTAGGAATTTCTATCTTGGTTGCCCATTCAAATACCTCTACATTTTTTGCCGTATTAACTAACCTTTAAATCACCTTAATTAATACCCCCCTGTTTTGACTTTTGACGTACCAAATTCATCTATCGCATGCACGCAACTATAGTTAATTAACAATCTTTTTTTGGAGAAAGAAAGATAGCCCTTTAAATAAAAAAAAAATGTAATATTTACAATCTGCTCTGAAAGATTTTGGTAAGTTACATATTTGCGTGTAATTTCTGTTATTGAGTGGATTCTACTTATAAGGATTGTATCACTAATAAATATGATACAACTCTTAAAAACAATCATGTTACATTATCTCTTCTTAAAGATGAACGGTAATAAATGATAAAAAATAATATTAAAATTATTATAAACCACTTTTTTTTTTACTTCTTGAATTTATAAAAAACTAATTTATAAATTTTGTATGAAAACACTTTACTCTAGATTAGTTTGAACGATTTGAATTCGTTAAAAGCCAATCAGATAGATTTTGAAGTTAAAACTCACAAAAAAAACATGATAAGATTAAAAGCACTATAAATCCTTTTCCATCATATTAAAGTTATCCATTAATCGAAAAATAGTGCACTTCAGATGTAGGAATTATTCCAACTTCCCGAATTTTTTTGGAGCAAATTGTGAATGTTACATAATTTTAAATTCTTATGTGGAAGGCTATCTTTCTTTCTCCAAAAAAAAATATTTTTTATTTAACTATAGTCGAGTGCATGCGATATCGATGATGGCAATGTTATATGTTTGTCATGAGTTTGGTGGACGTTAAGTCTGGGGGTATTAAAGTGATTTAAAGGCTAGTTAACACGGCAAACACTATAGGGGTTGTTTGTAGTTAAGCCCAATAAGAAAGGTGAGCCCAATCCATGTCCATCAGGTATTAGCCAATACGAGAAAAGAAATATTTGTTTGTAGTTGAGCCCAATAAGAAAGGTGAGCCCAATTCATGTCCATCAGGCATTAGCCCATACGAGAAAAGAAATATTTGTTTGTAGTTAAGCCCAATCCACAGCCACGCCGACCCGAAAGAAACCCGATAAGAGATCATCTGAAGACAGTACTAGGGTTTGCATATATAAACCCTTTATAACACGAGTCTCGCTCTCTTTGAAGTCTCTTTGCGCCGCCGCCTGTTTATACCGAGAGAGGGAGAGAGGAAGGGAGAGAGAGAGAGGAGGAGAGAAGAGATCGAAAATGGCGGATTCAAAAGCTGTGACGCTCCGTACGCGCAAGTTCATGACAAACCGTCTCCTCTCAAGGAGGCAATTCGTAAGTCCCCTTGATCAAATCCGCTTATGATTTTTGGTCATCTGAGAGGCATACGTTGTTAGATCTGACTGATTGATTTGTTTTGTCATATTGACTTGTTTTGTATAGGTTATTGATGTTCTTCATCCTGGTCGTGCCAACGTATCCAAGGTACACAATCCAGACTACTAATTTTCTCGTACATTTCGCTAACTTAGACATGAATGAATCCTTTAGTACTGTGAAAATTTGCTACACAATTTAAACGGTTATTGTTCAAAACTACTTTTGAAATTCATGCTCTCATGCAACTTATGCAGAGTATTATTATCCATTGTTCATTGCGACAACCAACCTGTACAACAGCATCTTACCCCCATACTGATTCTAGTAAAATACTGAAATAATCAACTTAAAGTCGTGTACTTGAGGTTTTATGTGAACAATATACCTTCTATGCAGTTTGAATTTCAAATTCTGATCTCAGATGGTGTTGTTTATTAGAACAAGCATAAATTAATTATTAGGAACTACTGATGTCACTTTTATTTAGAAATAAATTTCATGGGCTTTTTTAATTGGTTTAATTAATGGGGTAGGTGGAGTTGAAGGAGAAATTGGCTAGCCTGTATGAGGTCAAGGATCCGAACTGCATCTTTGTTTTCAAGTTCCGCACACATTTTGGAGGTGGCAAATCTACTGGGTTTGGTCTCATTTATGATAATCTCGATTCAGCCAAGAAACATGAACCCAAGTACCGGCTCATCAGGGTTTGTTTCTTTATCTCCCATTTTCTCATCAGTCCAATAACTTACGATAATCCACATATTCTTGGTTTGTTAGTCTTAAGTTAATTCTGCAACAGCTGGTATTTAGTTATCTTCAGCATTGACCAAATTTAAAAGAATATTTATAGAACATTTTGATGAGGCTATTTTAGATTTCAGATTTGAACTGTTTCATATTTCTTTTTCTTCATTTATAATCTGTAATAGTTTTCCTTTCAGTATTGAATGCTCCTGTCCCCTCTAATAGTTGTTTCCACTATTGATTTATATGTAATTTTGCAAATAATAATTTGTTGTCTGGAAAGACCAGTTTTTATATTACATTTTTGTTTACACTAAATAAGTACTTATTGGTGCAGAGTTTAGCTTGTTTACATAGCATTATTTATCATGTTTCCTAACATAGTTTTACATTGTGTAATGTAGAATGGATTGGCCACTAAGGTAGAGAGGTCTAGGAAACAGATGAAGGAAAGGAAGAACAGAGCCAAGAAGATTCGTGGTGTTAAGAAGGTATGCACATGATTATACATTTTCCTTGGCTTTTTAGTTTATTGTAGAAATGTTATTGCATAACTATTGTTGTAGTGATACAAATCACCACTGTCATGGATCACCATCACATGTATGGTTAATGCTAAGATAGTATCTGTACCTTCTGGTGCATTCTGTGTGGATCATTTCTATATTGATAGTGTACATACTAGAACATTAATTTTGTGTGGCTATAAATCTTCTGTTTAATGGTTCTTTGCTGATCCTTTTACAGACAAAGGCTGGTGATGCGGCCAAGGCAGGCAAGAAGAAATGAAGAGGGAACAGATCAATCCTCTACTGTTCTTTTCTTGTTTTTCTTTCTGTTTTACTCGGTATTGGAACTGTTCGTGTTGAGCAATGGCATATTTGTTAATCAGTGTTAGTTAATTCTAGGGGATTTTGGCTTTGTGATTTTGTATGAGGATGAGTTTAGAATTTTGCCTGGGTACTCCCATATGAAGTTATTTAATTTTTGCTTCATGTTTTTGTCTTAAAGTTGTGGCAAGATCAGGATATTGCCATTGTATCCTGTATTTAAATGCTTTTCATGTGTTCATTTAGGAAAAAGATTAAAATCTTAAAATTCTCTTGTTGAATCTTATGGAGGTCACCCTAAAAAAGTACTCTTTGGTTTGGTACAAGACTTGATTAAGTTCATTAATTCTCTGGCTGGATGAGCCTCTTGTGTATTAGGTTTCCATACCGGAGTTGGTGTTCATGAAATTTCAGGAAAAGGATAATAATAAGCATTAGTTGAGAGATTCTGTCTACTTTTAACTTAAAAAATGAGAAGTTCCTTGCCAGTTTATGATGACTAAAAAAAGTTAACTTCAAGATGTACAGGATACTTGTTTATGATCTACATAATAAATAATACCAGATAAATAAGCTGGCCAACATGCCACAAGATCAGTACAGAACCTAAACTCCTAACTAGTTTGGTTGGCAATAGTGTTTAGGCTCAAGCAAGCTTCAGATGTAATCAGTATCGCAGCAAGTCAGCAACCAAGTCAGTTTTCAAATGTGGGTTATTCCGTACCATGTGGCATGAACTGGTTATATAGTATGGCAATCCTTGATGGTGACATTATTTAGATTACTGACTTGCAATATTGGAATAACCAATCAGGTTTACGACAAAATATATAAATCAATCACTGATCCAATTGAAGTACCTTGCTGGAATGGACTCAACATACAACTGTTAACAACAGCGGGTTCAGTAGTTAAGGGGCACGGCTTTAAAGACCATACCCAGCAGGGACAAATTCGGAGGAAGACAACATTACTGGGCATGGTTCCATCATGAATTTGTGGTTTAGGGCTATTATGATGAGGGTTTACAATACCATTTGAATTTTAAACCATTAAATCAGTTTCATAAATAAGTAATTAAATAAAAATATTACAGATATATAAAGGACAAAAGTATTGGAATTTCCTCACTGGTAAGAAAAACACTACAAGTCTACAACAATATGCCAGCTAAATTATCTAATCCGTCAATGCAATTTCCTCACTAGCAAGAAATCCAAAAACCTGTTTTAGATTCCCTCTAGAGGGTCGTGCATTTATTGCAAAATTACAAATAAATACTAGCCTCTTCCGCATCTCCCACTTTGTTATACTTTTCTGTTTAAATGACTCACCGCTATCAAAATTTCCTGACACAGAAAGAGAGTTGTTTAATTTGTCTTCATCAGTAAAGGGGAGACAATAAAAACAAAATGCTCTCCTTTGATATATCATTAAACTAACTTCTCCTTTCGTAAGGTGAAAGGATCTATAAAAAATAAATTTAGTTTGAACTATTGTTAAAGCACAGGGGAGGAAATACCTGATTCATCAAACAAGCAAGTCAATATGGCAAGACAAACACATATACTGATATCTTCTCCTGCACATTTAGATATCACATTTAAGTATCTATACAACTGAATAGATAGACATAGATATCATATATCCATATCAAACACAAAAAGTAACTAATATCAATAACTTAACAACACAGTTCAACATACCACTTTGACAACATATCAACATCCTCTTTCCTCCCAGTAAATGTGACTTTGCAAAGTTGACAGCAGAAGGAAGACTTCTATATAGGGAAAACCTGTCTATCTTTGAACTCTGCCCACAACAACAACAACCAAGCCTTTAGTCCCAATCAAGTTGGGGTGAACTCAGCCCACAAAAGAAGCAAAATTTACTTTATATTAATTACACCTGAATATAACCCATGACATACCACTATCGGTAAATTAAGGTAAGCATCAGATGATGTATCAATTGAGATCTTTGCGCCAGCATCACAGTTTAAAATACAATCAAAATCAACTGATTCATCTGAAACTGAGAAGGAAAACGAGAAAGAAGTAAGAGAGAAATCTCACAAGTTATTAATTATGCCATGTATAATAAAATATCATATTAAACATAAGCATACCATCTAAAATTGATGCCACAGCAACACAGGTCGAACCAATCCAAAATACACCTTTCCCATCAGCCAAATTAGTCTCATTTTTAAGATAAACCTCTGAGGAATCGTTAACTCGAATACCTAATTCCTCAGATGGCATGGATTTTGTTGCACAAACCTTCACTTGAGGCAAATATTCACCTCTCTGTGCACGATACACTCTATCTTTCTCTACAATCTCAGACACCATTCTATTACAAGCCTCAGGCCCAGCATCCACAATCGTAAATGAATTTTTCCAGAATAAATCTGGCGTCAGGCCACGGGCCCAGCTCTCTTCATCATCTCCTGCACCAGGTATGTACCGCCAGCTGAACTCGGCCTGTACCAATTGTTTCACTAGCCCATCTTGACCCGACGCTGAGATCAATATAACAGGTGTGAAATCCCAAGACTGGTATGGGGGGACTTCATTTAGCCATATTAGGGTGTTTTGGGAAATCCACAAAGGTCGCAAGGGCTTTTTCAGAAAATGCACAAGGGAAGATATGTCAGCTCCACAAGACTCAAATTGGTCAATCCATTGGGGCAAAAGAGATTCGATGGCAGCCTTTTCTGTTCGTGGGATCCACAAAGGGAGGTGCAATGAAGTGTCCCAATCAGAATTTGTCTGCCAAATAGAAATTAACACAGCAAGGTTAAACTTTTAAACAAAAACCAAATATTCCAGGACTTGATTCAACATAAAATATTCTAGGGTCAAACTGAACAAGGTTAAAAAATTTAGGCCAATTTGGACTTATTTTATACATACATACCATAATTAACTAAATAGTATGGTTACAGTACTTGAAATATGATCATGTTCATTAATTCAGTCAAAAAAAGGAACACGGAGAGTAAAGGGTGCTATTAATATATATGTAGTATGGCTAGTGCCAGTTCCATACTACTGACAGCTTCTTGTAAATTTAAAGTGGAACATACAAAACAGTTCTGAAGGTAAGAACAGAAAACTTACTGATTGGCCTTCCTCCTGCATATGATTGTAAATACCTCGATTCAAAACACAGCACCAAATGGGAATGGTCTTAGACATACTATCAGGAAATCTCTTCCCTTTCCTTGTGGAATCCACTATAATACAGCCTCCTCTCTGCCCTACCACAAAAGAGGTTTCATTTTTCATCCAAGTTCAATTAAAAATAATGTAAAATGTTAAAATTTGGGTTTATTGTCATGGTGGATGGTTATCAATTCTTAAATAGAAACGAGATAATTAACTTGAAGAGAAAACACCAAGTACTTGTAGTTACACGAAAAGAGGGGTCTTTGTAGAATATTCTACCAAGGAGGTCACCCAACTATACAGAGAGTCTCAATTTATCCGCTCAACTTTAAATTATCCTCCCACCAGTACTGAACTTACAGCTTGGTCCCAAAAAAAAATTACCTATTTAATTTAAAACTCAATCAACCAACAAGTTCTGAATTGATTGCCAAACAGTTTTGATCCATTCAACTGATTGATTTGTGCAACTTTTTTATAAATAAAAAACCTAGGTTTTGGGCTTAATTTGAGTGGATCAAATTAAATTCGTAATTTGCAGGTAAGTTGAATCTTGAACAACAGTAATCCCCCCCCCTAAAAAAAAAAAAAAAATGGAAGTTTCAGTTGGTGAGGAAGTCCAAACCAAAGTTGAGTGATCAGAGTGAAACATGGGGCACAGTTTTAGCCTTTTATCAAAACCAACCCAAAAAAACGTCAGTAAATTTTGGTAAAATGCAAGAAACATTCAATGGTTTATCTTCAAAAAATGCCAATACTGGAAACATCCAGTGTGAGTACAAACCAGAGAGAATAGCGAGATGGAGATTTAGGCGAGCGGTGCTGAAGGACCAGTTGTTCTGGTGCCCATCCGTCGATTTGAAGTAACACGTGGCACCAAAGCGCGGCGCGTACCAGAGGCCGCAGCGGAGGTTGGCGACAAGCGGGAGGTCGGGCCATAGGCCGCTGATCTCGGCCACGAACGCAGAGTCCTCGTAGATAGAGCGCAAGGCGTTGTAGAGAGAGGAGGCTTCCCTCTTCTTTATCTTTCTCGCCGCTTTGTTTATGCTTAGATTTAGCATGTCATCGGAGAACTCCATTGTTTAGGGGTTTTGCGCGATTTGGCCTGAACCTTTGGAGGGGAGGAGGAAGAAAGCACAAATCGGAAAGATAACCGGTTCGATTAAAACTAACGGTTAAGATTAGATGAAAGTTCTTTAAAAAATTAATCTAATTTGAACCGGTTTCATGGTAATAAAAGGAAAAAAATAATCTAAAAAAATAATCTAATTGGAACAGAGGAGGAAGGAAGCGGATATGAGGAGGAAGAGGAGACTGATGAAGTGAGGTTTCATGGTAATAAAAGGATTAGAGAGGATTAATGATTGCTTGAAGTTCATTGGCTTTAAAGTTTAACAACTCTCTAACTAGTTTGCATTTTATAGTGGTGTAATTTTATTTAAACAAAAAAAAGGGAAAAAAAAAATTATAGCCATAAGTATAGGTGTCGTTAAGGTCTTCGGATCCAATACTGTCTACTCTGTATCAATTATCCAATTTTTCAAGATTTCACAATACCGGCCAAACATACACGATTGGACTCCCAAGTAATGTAATGTATTTCCTTTGGAAAATTGGTCAGTGGTAGACAGCAACCAGGAGCTAGCTATTCCTATGCACGTTTGTTTTCTAGTGTATGTCAAAAGCGACTGGTGTTTAATTCTTTTGTGAAGTAATGTATTTCCTAAGGGCATTCCCTTTCTGTATAAATCATAGTAGAATTCTGTTAGGCATTTGTTCTAAGGGCCATTGCAAACTGAAAGGTACTTCTTTTCTGGTATATTCCTGGTTTCCAAAATAATATTATCAATCTATGCCCAATGGGAATAAACATAGAGAGACATACTTTATTCTGAAACACCACAGCATTTTTCTTTATATTGAGTCAAAATAAAATGCTGACCCAAATGCTGTTCAAAACAAAATTATTGCATCTTATTTAGCATTTTTATGAAAGAGCATAGACTGAATCACTGATATCTTTCAGATCAGTGATGAGTACCAAAGGACAATCAACAGAACAAGTCAGTCAATGGTCAAAGTCTTCCTGAATGCTGAGAGATGAGTACCAGGCAACGAAATTCAGCCTCACCAAGTTAGTTTTATGGTTCAGACAATGTTCTTAATATGTGGATCTCAGGCTTTTCAAGAGATCAAATCTACTTTTAATGTGGAAAATGACAGTCAACTGTCCAAGTCTTTTCTATTTTTATGACATCTCGAATATCAACCTCATAATAATTGATTTTGGGCATCAAGCTCTATATTTGGATATTGGGCAAATTGTGTATTTTGATGATTAATTTAAACAATAAATTGTTTGGCATCTCCATTTTGCAGACTATTCATTTTCAGCTGCCATTGGCCTCATTTAAGTCAATAGACCTCCTTTCCTTGCGTTTCCTTTCTTTTGCTTTTCATATATTTTGTTAGTGGTATGTTCATGAGTTAGTAAATTCGATTTGAGGCCCAGCAATTTGTGGGCTCTTTTTCTCCCAGGGATTTGATTTGAGACCCTGTCCTTTTACAGGGAACGGGCTGCTATCTTTTTATTATAGAACTAACAAATTAGGAGTACAGTTGTTCTTAAATATTAAGTATTGGTGAGCTCAACTTCAAAATCTATCATAATAACTTAAAATAAGATCAAACGGTTAAAAAATGAAGCTTTATCAATTAGTTTTAATGCGTTCATTTTTCATTATTTTTTTATTGTTTGACTTCATACTAAATTAAACGCATCATGATGGGTTTCACCGGCTTGGATTTTTTATTTGAAATTATTCCGATATGTTTTGAAATTAAGCTCACAAAGACCTTGATGAGCTTAAGAACACCATATTTCTACTCAAATTACACAGTAAAATAAGGAAATCATACCATTGGTCCATTAGCACCTGACAAGGTGAGACCAGAGACGAGTCAAAATTAAAATAAATAGTAGGCATGTTACTTTAGCATTCTATAAAGTCTTTCTTTAGTGAATTTGAATTTGAAAAAAAAAAAAATTCACCCCAAAACTTGCAAAGTACAGAGTTATTTTATTAAAATTGTCTCATTTTTTTCTTTAATAAATATTTCTCTGTCTGACTCTGAGGTGAAGGTCCAGAAGAAACAACTCTAGCCTCTAGTTATTGTGAAATCTTAACTTAAAGCTACAAGTATTCCCAAACCCAAAAAATAAAATCAATAAATGAACAACTACATTGCATCAATATATTTGTAAGGATTTTGATACATTTTCTTGTTTTTGTTTCCCCAATGAGATAATATTACTCTGTTGTGGAAAGAGTTCCTTGTCCCGGTTTCTATTCCTCAAAAATAAGAGATACCGAAATTTTTATTAATATCCAAAAAAATACAAACAATCAAAATCTACATCCCTTTTGGACAAAATTCCAAATCTACCAAATCCGGTAGATTATCTACCGGAAATTCACTCAATTTCCGGTAAATTATTCACCGGATTTGAAAACTAACTTTCCGGTGAATAATTCATCGGATATAGAATTTTTGGTTTCTTGTTTTAATTAAATAGAAGATGTTATGATTTTTTTTATTTTTCTATTAAAATATTATAAATATTTTTATATTTCTTAAAAAATAGATAGAGTATCTTAGAATTTGAATATAATAGAAGGACCCGATAATTTCTTTATTTACCCAGAAGTGACTTTTGAATTGGGATTACTAACTCAGATCTAAAACATTTTTATTTTTTTTCTAGTAACACTCAAAGAATATTTTCTTACGGCCGCAAAAAATCCGACCTGAAAAATATTAATTCGGATTATTTGTCGCAGTCTTTCTAGTAATTCAATCCTATAGTATTCCATCTAATATTTTCAAAGAAATATAAAAATATTTCAAAATGAATATGTATTAGTGCCCATTCCTTGATGCTAAGAATATACAATATCATATACTCTTATTCATGTTACTAGTTTATGACAGCTGTTTAGCTTCCCATACAAAGTGCCACCAAGAACAAATTCTTCTATTCCAAGGGACCACACTGCAACTAACAGAAAAAATTTAATTTATTACCTCCTCATGGTATAAAATAGATTAATTCCCACGGCGCCCCATAATTATAGTATTTCGGTTCTTATTTTTTCTTACATTTTTTTTATTTCAACTAAATCTGCCTAATCCTTCATTTTTTTCAAAATGTAGACCGTCCGATCAGAATCCAGATAAATCCGGCCCACACCTGTAATGCACATAGCTCCATTCATATTCGTGCTAATATGCATCGAATGGTCCGGGTTCATTATGTAGTTACTCAAAATTTGAGTTGTTGCAAACAGAGGCGGATTCATGATTTTCATTAGAGAGGCAAAACAATATCGAATCGGGTTTAATTATCTAATCGGATTTAAATCCATTAGCCAATTGGGTACTCGATAAAAAACAATGTTTTAACTTATACTTTCCAATAATTTGACTTGTAATTTCTGATTCTCTAACTTATAATTCTAATTACCAATTAAAATTCAACAAATTTATTTCAATTTTAACCCGAATTACAAATCAAACGTCCAGAGGGGAGCAAAAAAAATTCCAGGAGGGGCACACTGGGTCCGCCCCTGGTTGCAAATGATATTGTGGGCGGAGAGGGGAGGAGGAGGAGTTGTAGGAAGCCATTGATTTTGATTCAGGTGGTGAACCAAATCAATAGTTCAGTACTTCAGTCACTTCCAATGAGCAGAATTTGTGTGTCTCGCCGTGTAGAGGAGTGAACAAGGAGAGACCGAATCAATAATTCGATTCTTGTTGTTTTGTGAAGAAAAAAAAATAATATGACAAATTGATTTTTTTTAATTTCTAAAAAAAATTGTACAAGAAGGCATGAGATAATGTTGTTGATCATTAGCGTTAGTTGGAAAGATTAGTGTGTAGTAAGCCATCCATCTCTACTAATCATTTTAAAGCATGATTACTCATAGTGCAATCTTGGGACCGCGTTTGTTTAGAATACTAATGTTTGTATCAAACTAGGAATAATTAATAAAATACGCAAAAGGAACTTTTACAACGTGTACTCCAAAATTTGTACTGGTCAACTACATATTAACAAATTAAAAAATTTAGAAATGTTTGGTAAGGTTTAAATTTTACAAGTTAAATATAATTCAGACATAATATGAATTTTTTTATAATGTAATTGATATATGAGGAGGGATCCAATTACATATTTTTTGGTGACACATCATGACACCGTTTTTTATATAGTTCAATTTTGCGATTTCAAAATCCAAACAGTCGATCCGAACCGTTCAACATGATCACCATATTAAAATGTACTTGGAGATCAAATTTTACATTTTTTTGAATTTTTTTGCTATTTATTAAGATGGTTACAAAATCGCTGTTTTTCAATGGTCTGAAAACAACGATTTTTGTAACCATCTTAATAATTAGCAAAAAAAATTCAAAAAAATGTAAAATTTGATCTCCAAGCACATTTTAATATATCCATCATGTTGAATGGTTTGAATCGACTATTTGGACTTTGAAAATGGTAGGTGTCAAAGTGTGTCACCAAAAAAGGTGTAATCGGATCCCTCCTCTTGATATATCTAATGCTAATATATTTATTCGTAAATGTTATGAAAGCAAACATTTCCAGACAACAAACATAAATTTTCGTAAATGTTATGAAAATTTCCAGTATAAATTGTGAATATTCGTAAATCTAATGGTAATATTTTCAGGAAAAAAAAAACAGAAATTTTCGTAAATGTTATGAAAATTTCCAGTATAAATTAAATTGTGAATAATATGGACATGTTGGGCAAATTATTTGCAAACACATGTTAGATTTGTTTATATTGTTTGAAAAGATGCTGAAAGGAATAATATGAATATTATTAATTCAAATGGTTATGTTTTTATAGCCGGAAAAGTAGGAGTGAAAACGAAGCTGACAGTGGTAAAATCATATTCATGTTTATTTTTTATTTTTTGGATACGGATACAGATTGGATATTAGACAGATACATATACAAATACGGATCATATCAGATATTTGTTAAAAAAATATAATTTTTTTATTAAAACTACTAAAATTCATAATATTTATTTAATTATAATAGTGGATAAAATATTTTTTTCATAATATATATTAAACTATATGGTATATATCTAATATTCACATACAGCTAATTGAAACGTAAAGCCATATATATATCCATATCAACACGATATTCAAATATCGGATATCCATATCTAATTTTTTAAATACGAATCATATAAGGACCGGATTTTATCCATACTATTTTCACTCCTACGGAAAAGTGCACCAAGTAGAGGTTTTAATTGATTATTTTTAATTGAAACGTAAAACTATATATATATATATATTCATATGGACACAATATTCAAATATCGGATATTCACATCTAATTTTTTAAATACAGATCATATAAGAACCGGATTTTATCCACACTGTTTTCACCTCTACAGAAAAGTGCCGCAAGTAGAGGTGTTAATTGATGACTTTTATAGCTTATGTCAAAGATGGCGCAAACGTCCTCTGATGCTCGGAATCAGAGTAGGTCCGATGCCCATCGGACCTACCTTGGTTCGATGGGTGTGATGACCATTCGATCTGCATCAAGATTCGTGTGCTATGTATCAAAAGCCGCGCAAGTATGTATCAATTTCCGTGCGCATAGATCTTGATGCTAATCGTATGGTCCTAGGGCTAATTGAACCTAAATGTAGGTCCGATGGGCATTGGACCTACTCCTATCTCCTGATGCCCATGCCTATATAATATATACATGACAAATTTATCTACTATAGAATGCCGATTTCATAAAATCATATCGATACGGCTACATTTTTATTTGAATATTGTTTGGATAGTATTTGTGGGACTACGTGGCCTTTCCTCTGTCAAATGTTCAAGGCTCGACCGCTTGAGAGTTGATGGCAAGTTGCTTGATAGGTTGTTGATTTTGGGCAGCAAACAGTGTACCTAATTTTATTATTTTTTTCCTTTCTCTGCCATGTTTCGATATTTAAAATAATTAAATAACCCATGTCTTGCCTGCGGGCTTCTATTAAAAATAAAATAAAATATAAAATAACTCATGTCGTCTAACCCCAGTATTTTATATACACAGAATTATATTCCTATCAAATATGTATTCAGTATAGATATTCTTTGAGTACTCACTTTGAAATTATATCTTATTATTTTAAATAATTTCAAAATTTTATTGAAAATTTAAGATATTTAATTATTTTGATGGAAAATTGAAAAATTTAAAGATTTTGATGGACATGTGGATTATTTTTTTCTAACGTTATTATTATTATTATTATTATTATTATTATGCGGGTTGCTCACAATATATGTCGTTTATGCGCTAATAAATTTACTAACACCGTAAATAATATTATTTGTTTTGATATATCTGACAACAAGCAAACCATGTTTTAACGTCAAATTATTTATGTATATTTTTCCGTTGTGGCTTTGTAAAAAAAAAAACAGAGAGAATATGTCATGCAAACAATTTATGCAGTTTTTATTTTAGGTTTTTCATGCTGAATTTCTGAAAATTTTAACTCACGAAAAATAATTTAATTAGTAAAAATGTTGGTAAAGTTAAAGGGCATGATTATCCAAATATATAGATTTTCTTATAATCCTATGAAGTCCTGCTAATAACATTATAACATTATGTTTGAAAAATCAATATTTGATTTAGTAACAAAAGATAACACACTCTGTGTGGAAGGTCATGAGTTTGAAACCCGGATAATGGATCCTTGATAGATATATAATGAAAGGCTAGTTCTTCATGTTATATATTTTGTCTTATTTATTATGTTTTATATTTTTCTTATTTAATTCTTGCTTACCTTTATTGCACCTAATATGTGGATTAATAAAATATAAACTATAATAAAATCAAAGAAGGTTAAAATAATAATATTAGTTAATTTTAACCTTTCATTAAATAACTAATCAAATAAGAATCAATCATGAAATCCTTTCCATCCAAACAAAATATATGAGCCAACCGTGGCCAGTTACAGTATAATCAACTACAGTAATTCAAGGCTGCAAAACCTGCTGCACAGAAACGCAACAGAGAATCTGCGTGCAGTGAGAACTGTTGCACTGGCATCCTACAGTTCTCGAGTGTCGACCTTCTTAAAATTAGCAATAAATGCCATTTAAAGCTTTAGGGCGCACCAATAGGTGGTACAACCCTGGTTGGACCAAATCCCGGTCCGAATATACTAAGCAGGCCGACCGCATGCAGGATGGGCTGGTGGCAAGGGAGCACATTAAATGCATTCCATGGATTGCTGGATGGGTATTGTACTATTGTCTATGAAAAGACCGCTTTACCCCTACGAAATCATGGCTTCTGACCTTCAGCCTCCTGTCTTCTTGTTTTTCTCTCTGCTCTTATTTTGTAACACTAATAATAACTTCGTGACGGTGGAGATTGTCATGGTTGGTTTGTACAATTTTCCTGCTGTGAATCTGTGATACTGATGCAGAGGAATCCTGTGGGTTCATTTTAAAGAGATTTTATATAGATGCCTCGGTTCTCCACATTGATGTTTGCATTGTGTGCTTTGATGAAATGTTTTTGCTATCTTTTGGGCTTAGGCGCTTAGGTACTTTTAGCTAAATTGCCATTTTGTCGCAAATGAGGAACATTTCTTGAGCCCACCGTTGCAAGAAAGAAATATTTACACGAAATCCTTTTGTCCCTATTTAATCTCTTCTGTGCCTAACTCGCTCCCCAATAAAACTTCTCGGTAACCGAAGCCTCAGCCCTCAGCACAGCAAGAGAGAGAAGCACACTCACTTTAAACGTCTCTGTTCGGATTACAAATGGAGATGTCCTTCACAGCTTCACCCTATGAATATGATGCCTCCTGGTAGATCAAACAAGGTTTATTTGAAGATCTATCGGATATGATTCATATGAATTATTTATTTTGACAATCTTAATAATATTTTATTAAAGAAAAAATATTTTCCTTATAATTTGATATAATAAAAATTATATTAATAACGGTTTTTATAAAATGAAGTATATCATACAATTAATAAAGATGGAGATTGTGACACAAATACAACAACAACATATTTAATATTATGGGGAGGGATTGGATGACACTCTTTTTTAGTGATATTGGATGACACCATGCATTTTCAAAGTTTTCAAAGTCCAAACAGTCGATTCAAATTGTTCAATATGATGGATATATTAAAATATGTTTGCTGATCAAATTTTATATTTTTTTTATATTTTTTTACTATTTATTAAGTATTTTACAAAATCGTTATTTTCATATCATTGAATTTTTGTACCCATCTAAAAAAATTCAAAAAAATGTAAAATTGGATCTGCAAACACATTTTAATATATCCATCATATTGAACGGTTTTGATCGACTGTTTGGATTTTGAAAATGTATGATGTTATCAGATGTCACCAAAAAAGAGTATCATCCGATTCCTCCTCTAATATTATACAAAAACACATTTATACTAGATTACTAGTAGCTAGCTAATTTTTTTGTAAGTAGATAGAGATGATTGAAGAAGACTAAGAACTTAGTTTGTTTACTGCTCAACACGGCATGGGAAAAAATTTATATGAATAAAAAAAAGAATGATTTATTACCTAATTTCCAACACCTGGACACCTCCAGTAGTTTTAGAGCTTGAGAAAAGATATAAGCCGACAAGGTAATAGAAGAAGCACGCTTGGCAACACCGGCCACAGAATCGTCCGAATCTTCTTTACTATTATTAAAAAGTAAACTACTGTTTTGATGCTGGGATCGTCATCATTAAAGTTCAGAGAGGCTGATGGTAACTTTTCACAATCTTAGTTAGTAGCTTCATCGTCAATTGCTTGACCATTTGGGATATTTTCTTCTAATTACTAATACTCCATCTTACTCTAAAACAATAATTTTCAACTTTTAGTTTGAAAATGAAATTACTTGTGTGAATGGACTATGGAGTTTAAGTTGCCATCTCTGATCTCTCTCTACATAAAACTTTCTGGAAGTAGAAAATTTTCCTAAATATAATTCAAAAGAAAACTGTCCAAATTTCATGCATGTTTAAGGAAATATTTTGTCTTTTGCTGTGCACCATCATTTGTATTGTGAAACTGTTTACATGAATTACAAACCTGGTTAACTTAATTTCATTCGGAAAAAATACTTGTCTAACAAAACTTTTTTTTAGTAGTGGTACTATTATTATTTTTAATATGAGGAGGGTTCAAATGTCTCCACCATGGGCTTTCATTTTTAAAAACTTGAATAATTCAAAATTTAAAACTTAAAAGTCAAAATAAAACCGTTAGATATGATCTACATCATTTTACATATGCATGTGTACAAAATTAGGACATTTCAATTTTGTTTTGGTTGTCATCTAGAGCTTGTAAAAAACTTACTAGTATAGATAATTTCTAGACGTTGATTTTTCAACTTATTGATTCACATAAAAACAAAATCAAAATGTGATAATTTTTTATGAGCACATAGATAAAATGATGTAGATCATATCCAACGGTTTTATTTTGACTTTTAAGTTTTAAATTTTGAGTTATTAAAGTTTTTAAAAATGAAGGCATGGTGGAAGCATAAAAATAGAGGCATTTCAACCCTCCTCTTTTAATATAGGACTCCGGTACATCTCAGTATTTTTAGAATTGAACCCGTAACCTCAAGGTAACAAGACTCGCGCTAGTGCGCTGAGTCCGTGATTCTTAGTAGTAATATTATTTGTCTATACAGGCTAATCAAAATTCATAACATGGTGTGTTTGGTTGTAAAATAAGAATAGCTATTGTTTGTCTTATTAGAATAGTCAAATCTCAAAACTCTTACGAATAACCTATTCTAATAAGACAAAATGTTTGGATTCACTATTCTAGTTATTCTAATGCAACCAAACATGGAATAGGCTATTCCGAATAGCCTAACCTCAAAAACAGTCTATTCTCATTCCAACCAAACATACTCTAATTTGACAGTACAATTTAAGGAGATTAGGCCATGTTTGGTTGTGGAGTAAGAGGTGGAGTAAACCCCTTACTCCACACTTAGGTAGCCAAACGAGAAGTAAAAGAAGAGGAGTAAGGTGGAGTAAGCGGTGAGTTAATCCGGAGTAAGTTACTCCACCACTTCAGGTGGATTAACTTACTCCACACTTACTCCACCTGTAGGGCCCACTATCATAGGAAGAGGCTCAGTTTCCAACACTTTACTCCTCTAGGCGGATTAATTTAAGCTATGAGTTATACTACCAAACAAGGTGTAAAATATGTGGAGTAAGATGGAGTAAGTCATTTAATCCTCATTAACTTTACTCCACAACCAAACATGACCTTAAAGATTAAGAAATAAACTTTAGCTTGGAAGTTAACTAACATAAACAATGGAAGGCCTTAAGAGCCCTTTAAATATAGCCTCGGTCTTAGTTGAAAAAAAAAATGAAGAATTAAGATCGTGGACAAGGAATATGATGGACTAAAATTTCGGATAAAAAAAAATAATTCTATCGAAAAACTCTAGTTTGGTACAATTAAGAGAATAATTATAAATAACGCTAAAGAGCCTTAAAGATGTATTGCAAATTATGTACGAGAAGATTCATATTTAGAGTAGAGCAAGGGTGTTCTTAAGTTCATCAAGCTCGTGTGCGAACTCAATTCTAAAATTTATTAGATTGGTATCAAATGACGAATTATAACCATTGAAACTCATTTACCTTACGAGTGATGCATCTACATACGAAATTTAAAATTTTGGAATTAATTTTGTTTATAGTCAAGTGTAAAAAAACGTTTAAAAAAATGAATGCATTAAAATTAATTTATAAATCTTCTAATTTTGACCGCCTGAATTTATACTAAATTAATTCAAAATTTTAAAATCTTCACATGTCGCATCACTCGTAAGGTAAATAGATTTCAACAGTTTGAATTCGTCATTTGAAGTCAATCTGATAAATTTTAAAGGTTAGTTTACAAAGAGGCTTGATGAACTTAAGAACACCTAGGTTCTACTCGATATTCAGCTTGTGTATTGAAAATGACCGCCCGGTCCTGGACTGGACCGGACAATCTGCGGACCTCACCCGGACCAGACCGGACCAGGGTTCAAACCTGTGGTGGACCGGACCGTTGCTAGTGACGGGCCTAGCACGGTTTTTGGCCGGTATTTTCCACTAGACCCGAACTAGACCGGACGGGTCTTGACCCGTGGACCGTGGCAACCCGGACCATGGCAAAACCGGACCAGACAGGACAAAACCGTGGAAACCCGGAATAAAAGAAGATGGTAACTTTGAAATAATAAAAAATATATATATATATATATAATAAAAAAATTATATTATTTCATCTTGATATTTATTTCGTTACAAATTTGTATTATTTCATATTATTTGAAACTTTAAAACCAAATTACTTTTAAAAAATAAAACAGACCAGTAACGGATTGGATTTAAAAATTTGAACCGAATTATAGTGATTGTATTTAAAAAACGGATTAGATTTAAAAAAATGAAATGCTGATATTATTTTGGTTTTAAGCATTATCCGCTCTGTATCTGTTTTTTGTGCTATTCTGAGTGAATTCCAGTCCCCTAAATTAAATCAACTTTTGAGTTTTGATCCGTACCATCTGATCAGAAATTCGGGCTCATATATGATGTTTTGAAGTTTTATCGTTTTTTAAATAATTGATAAAAAAAAAATATTTGGACCAAACCACACCAAACTGAACCGGATCGGACCAACCCGTGTGGGTAGGAACTAGTGTATTGAAATGGACCGGACAACCCGGGGTTCTGACCCGAACCGGACCGGACCAAGGCTAGGGACGGTCCTGGCACGGGTTTGGTTCATTTTTTTTCCCAGACCCGTGTAGGACCGGACTGTGTAGGCCTGTGGACCCGTCCCAGACCAAACTGTACCCAAAAAAAAAAAATTGGGGGGGATTTCATGTACCATAGCCTCACTCCTTATAAATTTGAGGGAATTTCATGTATACACCTCAAAAACTTCTAAATTATGTGCAGCAACTCTAAAAAAAAAAAAAAAAAACACCGGATCGCCCTGTGTCAATTTGGACCACGGTCCAAGCACGAGTTTCGGCAGATTCCCAATTATAGGACCACCGGACCCATATGGACGGTGGCCCGGCCGGGTCTGGACAAGACCGGCCCGTTTTCAAAACCCTAGTAGGAACCATGATTCTTAGCACGGGTTTGGGTCATCCCCTTCAAATTTGGACCACCTAACTCGGACCGTGCGGACCCGTTGACCGAAGAGACTCGTGAACCGGAGAAAACCGTGGACGGGAGGTTTTGAACCGGACGGAACCAACCCGGACCATTTGCATAACAGTATATTCAGCACAGAGTATTCAAGAGTTCAAATAATTATTGTTCTGTTTCTTACATCGATAATAATTACAAATGTTACTGTCTTATAATAATTTGGTTTTTGTCGAAGCAGATGTGGTGTGCAAAATATTATAAAAGGATATATGAAAACATTGGTGTCTATTTTTTAACATTCAATATTCCATCAAATTACTTCAAGAAAATGACTTCACATCAACTGCCTTAGAAATGATCGTTAGTTGCTGCTTGATATGAGTCGGACGATTAAAATTTGACTAATTCAGTTATTCCAAAATAAATTAAGATGTGGTTTAAACTACATAACTTCAATTAGATTATTAAAATAAGGAGGGATCCACTTGCACCATTTTTTTGTGACATCGAATTACTCTCTACATTTTCAAAGTTTTCAAAGTTCAAACAATCGATCCAAACCGTTCAACATAATGAATATATTAAAATGTGTTTGCAGATCAAATTTTACATTTTTTTAAATTTCTTTACTATTTATTAAGCATTTTACAAAATCATTGTTTTCAGACCATTGAATTTTTGTATCCATCTTAATAAATAGTAAAAAAATTCAAAAAAAAAATGTAAAATTTGATCTGGAGCACATTTTAATATATCCATCATGTTGAACGGTTTGGATCGGTTGTTTGGACTTTGAAAATATAGAAGGTAATTCGATATCATAAAAAAAGAGTGTAAGTGGATCCCCCGAATTTTTTTTTCTTACCACCCTCGAAAATCGGAATTAAATCAATATCACCCGTTTAATCAGAATTCAGATTCCGCCACGTACGCGCCTTGGATCTGTGCACGGATTCCAAATCCGTCCGCATAGTGGATATGCGGACGGATCGGTTCGCAAGGTGGATATGCGCACGGATCGGTTCGCAAGGTGGATATGCGCACGGATAGGTGCTCATTGTGGATATGCACCGATCCGTGCTCATTGTGGATATGCACCGATCCGTGCGCATATCCACCTTGCGAACCGATCCGTGCGCATATCCACCTTGCGAACCGATCCGTCCGCATATCCACTTTGCGCACGGATTTGGAATCCGTGCGCAGATCCAAGGCGCGTACGTGGCGGAATCTGAAATCGGATTAAACGGGTGGTATTGATTTAATTCGGATTTTAGAGGGTGGTAAGAAAAAAAATTTCGGGTGGATCCCTCCTCTAGTAAAATACCATAATATCAACAAATAATATATACTGAGAGTTGATAATTGCACATTCTTATTCGCATCGATAAATATTTTATACATGATTATAAACGCCTTACATGTTACGATCGATACGAACAATAAGAACACTAGAAATTTTATTTTTACTAATTTGATAAAATATTTAACTTGAAATCAATCATTCAGAATTTTAGTAAATATATACATAAACAACACACATTTTAAGCTGAAATATTTGTAAAATAAAAATAAACCAAGCGTGTAAGAATAATTTAATCATTCGCTAAATTATCTTTAATCTCCTGTGGGCCCTGCATCGGGAAACTAATCAAAGTTGTACATAATTTTTTTTTTTTAAAGTATTTATTAAATTTCCCCTCCTTTTCTTTCCAGCAGTACCAAGTACCAACCAAATAGAAAAAACTTTTTCCTTCGGATAGAGAAAAAGTGCGAGAGCGAGAGGGAAGAGAGGAGACACCTCTGCTCCTCTGGTCGATACTAGCGTGAAGTACTGTCTAATTCCCATTTCAGTACAATTTTCAGTCGTAGAATCTGTGCCATCTACCAGCTAAACAGAGCAAAAGAGGTAAGGAGAGAAAGTGAAATAAAAAGGTTGTTTAAAAAGCAGTGTAACTTTATTTCTCTGTTTATACATGTATTATTCCTCTCAACCTTCAGAAATCAGAACCTTATCTTTAATGGCGATTTCCCATGCCCGTTTTTAATTTTGGGTTATTGGGTTAAGAGAAAGGTTCGTAAAAGCAACAAAAAAGAAAGGCCACTTTTCTCTTTTCTTGCTTCATTTCAAGGTTTTCTCTCTATATTCTCTCATACTTCTGTTTAATTTGTCTATTTTTAAGGAGAAAAGAATGGAAGGAGAGTGTCCGAGACTGCTTGATTTAATTTCCAAAGAGAGAGATTGGGTTGGTAAGGAGGTTTGTAAAGTGAAAAATGGATTTGAAGAGAAGCTTGAGCTCAGGCTAGGTTTGCCTGGAGAAGAAGAAACTGAAAAGGAAGAGAAACAGAGTGCAAAATCTGTTTTTTCGCTGAGTTTTTCAGAAAATGTGGCGAAAAAGGCTTTTCTCGGTACAGCCGAAGCCAAAGAAGGTGATTTTCATGCATCATCTGGTTCTTTATTTTTTTGCATGCTTCATTCTTCCTAGTTTTTATCGTTTTAATCAACTTTCTTTTAAACTAATGGTATGCTCCCTTTGTTTTCTGTTTTAATCTCCAAAAATATATTCCCGTTTTTCATTTGATATAGAGTCCTGAGCAGTATATTCATGTTTTTTTTTCTGTGCTTTTTGCTCAAAATGAACTTCCCATCAGTTCATATATATATATATATATATAAGCTATCATGCTTTGGAAGTAAAGATAGTGTTTTATTTCCCGCTCATTTTTATTTTTAAAGTTCAAATAATCGATCCGAAGTTCTCAACACGATTTTTATATTGATTTTACATTTTTTGGAAATTTTTTATTATTTTTTAGAATTTTTGAAAATTACAGCTTTTTATTAAATAAAAAAATAATAAAAAATTCACAAAAACACTGATTTTCAAAAATTCTAAAAAAATAGTAAATTTTTTTCAAAAAATGTAAAATTCACGTTGAGAAATTTAGATCGACCGTTTGAACTTTGATAATGAAGATATGAGCGGGAAGTAAAACACCCTATTTACTTCTCAAAGCATCGTAGTATCACTCTATATATTTATACTTTGATTATTAGTTCAGACCATTCTTCTTCTAAAAAGAAAAGAAATGGATGTTTTTTTATTCATGTTTTTATCATCTACCACTTCCAAGTTAAAAAAAAAGAGAATGTAAGGATGCTCGTATGTTCTTTTCTTTCTCATTTCTCTTCTTCAGAAGAAAATACATATTTTTTTTTTAAATCGCATACAGTTCTTCAAAAATGGTCACAAATTTGCCTAATATGTCTATGTACTCCAGAGGGTTTCAGAGGTGTTCATGCAGCATTCAATAATTAACACTAGGTTGGTAAGTATACAAAGGTTGTATAAGTTATTTATTTTCAATCTAATTTATTCAATTTGCGCAGGAAAAGGTACAGAGAGGGAGGTCAGTGGGGTCCATCTGGTAGCACATGGGACTAGAAATGCAAATTCATCTATAGCTAACAATAGCTCTCAGACAAGGTTTAATCATTTAACAAACCCCACACATCTTTTTGCTATTTCCATATTTCCACTTTTCTGTTATCTCATTTGGAAACTGATCATTAATTTACTGTTTTGATCCCCTCATGTTTCTTCAATCAACTGCATTTTTGGTGCTCCTACCCAGGGGTGGATCCACATTAAGCCAGGGGTGGGCAAGTGCCCTACCCTGGATTTTCGAAAACAGTTGTTAGAGTACTGGATTTTGAATTCTTGCCTCACCCTGGAAAAATTAAATGCCCTACCCTGTTGACTGTTGAGAGCATAGTTTCGAAAATTGTTAAATCGTTTGATTTTTTTACAAAAAAATAGTGGAATCAGAAAATTGAGTAGAAATGAAAGGGATTATGTCTTGTCGATATAAAGAAAGATGAGAAGGAGAAATTGACAATGTGGGACCAATATTTGAGATTCAATTGTTGAGCTGAAGTTTGGTTACTATATTGGACCGTTCCTTATTTCAAATTTATTTTTAAATTTTATGTTTAAATTTTTAGCCAATCTATTGATTTTCAATTCAAAAGTTTGGGATTACCTTTTCATTCATTCAAATTAACCAATATTTAATGTAATAGTTTAATTTTTAATGATTGTATTTTTTTTTACCAATTACTATTTTACAAAAAAAAATCTTATTTTTTCAAAAAAAAAGTTTCCAAGTTGATTCGCCTTCTCCACTTACTACTATTGGATTTGAATCCGATTAGTTAATGGGTTTGAACTCGATTTACTGCTTTCTTGCCCTACCCTGATGAAAATCCTAGATCCGCCCCTGCTCCTACCATTGTATACTTAAATGTATTCATTTAATGACTAATATCTAGACAATTGTTTCAGTAATCTGGAATCTGATATATGGGTCCCTATTATTTAATATGGAATCCTCCTTATGATATAGTTTTTATTTATTTATTGGGTATGCTATGCTGATGAGCAATTGTTTGCATGCCTGCATGGTAACATGTTTGGATTTGATTATAGATTTAACCCTGCTATTACATAGTAAAATTTTATTTATAATTGAAGGAGCTGTCCTTTGTGTTGGTCAGGTTCTAATACTTCTTTTGTTTGGGTGGGGCCTGGTGTACTGTTTATGTTTGTATAGTAAAAGAATGCTTATATAGTATTAAATAGGATGGAATCATTTTGCATGCCACCCTTTTTTATATATCAATAAATGCTATATGGTGTGGTAGGGAGTGTGATACTTTTAGTAGATAGATCTTGGCTATACCTTTTGATACCATGTACTTCATTATTTTTTCCATTAGCTCTTTATTCCCCAATTAGCCTGTAATTATTATTATTCAAGATGCTACACCCATGTTACTTATATTTGTTGTTAGAAGAAACTTGCAAAACACAAGTTCTGCAAATTTTACTGTACTTCTTTGCTAACAGTCTGTATTTTTGAACACCTGTGCACATTTGTTAAAATCAAATTGATTAGTAACCTGAGAATCATCAGGCAGTATTTTTTAATTTCAAGTGCTTTATTGAAAAAGTAAAAAAATGCATCATGAATGCAAAAGGAACATCGAATTAGGCTCTAACTTGTAATCACTGGCATCTTATTTGCTGCTTGTAGTATCTTTCTCATGCTTGTGAGGTTTTTCTTATGTATTTAGAACAAAAAGGCTGAGCAAAAACACTTAACAGTTTTGTTTATTAATATTGTTGAGCAGAAATAGCAATGCACCTGTTGTGGGATGGCCACCAATTCGCTCATTCAGAAAGAACCTTGGTAGCTCTTCTATCTCTAAGTCGCCCCTTGAAACGCAAGATGCAAGCCTCGTAAACAGCAACAAAGCAGATATCAACAAGAAGGGCTTATTTGTAAAAATCAACATGGATGGCATTCCAATCGGTAGAAAAATTAATTTGAAGGCATATGGTGGTTATGATGAGCTTGCTTCTGCTGTGGATCAGCTTTTTAGAGGTGTCCTTGCTGGTATTGACTATAACAAATGCCTGTTCCAGGAACTATTTTTATGTGTACTTATGCCACCGAGCCTATAGGTTAATGGTAGTGGTATAGTCTACCACCGTTTAGACTTAATATTTAAAAGGAAAAGATGTATACTTTCACCTAGTGAAAATATACCTTTTAACATGTTGGTACTGGCGTGCCACTGAAATTTTGCACTGAATTGTTTGCCATGTTCTTACGTGTCCAGTGAGATTAAGAATTATACCTGGTATTTTATTAACTGTCACTAATTTTTCTATTTTTTTCTGACTAATATTCTTGTTGCTGTTGCAATGTTAGCACAAAGAGATTCACTTGTCAGTGAGATTGAGAAAAGTGTTGGAGAAGAGAAACAAGACATAAAAGGATTACTTGATGGGAGTGGCAAATACACACTGGTTTATGAGGATGAAGAAGGCGACCGTGTTTTAGTTGGTGATGTCCCTTGGAAGTATGTATCCCGTTTTAGCTAATTAACTATCCTTTTATATTTCATAATTTATTACGTGTTCATTTTTGCTGCTGTTATGGGAACAAGAGTGGCAAGCTTCAAGCCACCTTCAATATCAGATTGCGAGTTTGTCACCTGTGGGGGGGTTGATCAAACCATCTAATTTTGTTCATATAATCATATAATTCCCAAATTCATACCAGACAGCTTGCTATTGTTCCCCTCACCGGTCATGTAGGTGCATTGCTTGTCTATGCAATTCTTAAAATAATAATGCATAGTTTATATTTTGCTCATCTTTTTTATATGATTAAATGAAGGATGTTCATTTCCACGGCGAAGAGGCTGCGTGTATTGAAGACCTCTGACCTTTCTGTGTCATCTGTAAGCCTTCTCCACCTTTATGCTAAATAATCTACGTAACATTATTTGTTTAAAATAGATAAAATTTGTTAAACAAAAGTATTATATTTTATTCCTAAATATTTTTTCTTAAGAATCATTCTTTTGATCTAGTGGCTAAGTAAATGTTCTCCGATTGAGGGATTGTAAATTCAAAATTCGGCTCATGAATTGTGAATATTTAAAATTGAAATGTTTGACCCCAGTCTTTATCTCAAAACAAAACAAAACAAAAATCCCTACAAGGTCATGAAACTTTATATTTCTTTTGAAGTTCAATGTATTGATGATTTTCCATATTTCTTATTTCTCCAGATAAACACCGCTAGCCGAAAAAGAGCAGCAACAGAATGCTGAAATTCATTTTTTTGTGTTTTATTCAAGTAATGAGCTCAGTATTTTCACTTTGGTGTGTTAAATGCTAGGACTTGGGTTCTCAAATCTCATGTATTTATATGCTAAGCTAAAGTAAATTTACATAGCATAAACATATTTTAGCTCTTTCGCTGTGGTTGTTTGCTACTATGTATTTACTAGCAGATTTAATTCTTGTTTTTTCTTACCTCGCGTGTTTTGTCAACAACTTAATTTCATGAAATCAAAGAGAACCACAAGGTTCAGCTTAATTTTGTAAATATTTAACCAAAAATTGATTGCGTCCTTTCGGTACTTAATGCCAAGTTGCCATCAAAACTTAGTGATTCAACTAGGTGAAAACGGAGCGGATAGTGGTAAAACTATATTCATATTCCTTTTTAATTTTCGGGACACAGATACAGATCGGATATCAGCTAGATACAGGTATGGATCAGATCGGATATTTATTAAAATAATATTAAAAATATCAAAATTTATAATATTTATCTAGTTTTAATGGTGAATAATAATATTTTTTCTTAATCTATATTAAAATATATGATATATATCTACTATTTAGATACGGATAATTGAAACGTAAAACTATATCATTATCCATATCCACATGGATATTTGGATATTGAATATCCACATCTAATTTTTCAAATACAGATTGGATATTATTCATACCATTTTCACCTATAGATTCAGCAGATGATAATATCTTTGTGAAAATAGCTGGGTAAGATGTCAATCACAGATTTAGAGATGCAACGTGGTATTAAGCAATAGTAATTACAATTGACATTCATGCCAAGTGGAGTAAAAAAGTAAGTATCGCTGGATGTAGGGGCGGATTCAGAATTTCAGTCAGGAGTAGGCACAAAATATTAACAAGAGTACAAAATAATTGATTTTTTTACTATAGAAACAAATATTACAATCAAAACATATTTTTTTTATAATGTAAAAAAAAGGTTAGCTAAGTGATGGTATTTATATTTAATAAATAAAGAAAAAAAAATTGGACCTCTTTAAAATAAGTGATGTCAGAAATCACGAGGGGCAACTAATTGACAAAAAATAAATTTTCTGTTGAATAGTTATGAGATCACTTCAGATAGAAAAATCTGACGACACATGAGTTTAATTTTTTTTTTTTTTTGAGATGAACATGAGTTCAATTCCATTCCATTTAGGAACTATACTCAAATCTGTCTAGATTTATTCAAATTCGGTCCGGAGCTTTACTTAGTCCCACAAATGAGAATGAATAAAGAATTGAGGCCTTTATATACCGAGGACCACCTTACACAGCACGATTCACGTGAAGAACCTGATTTTTTTATTAATCGAAAATAAGAAAAAATATAGCAGATGAAGAACAGTTTAATGAAATTTCAATATATAGGTAGGATGATACAATTTATTCCATCTCACAAACTCATATACTACAACATCAAAATAATAATTTGACTTCGAGTGCGCAAAAATCCAAAATCCTTCTTATTTGTGAAACGGGATAAATTGTCCCGTCCTACCTATATATCGAAATTTCATTAAACTGTCCTCTATTTGCGATTTAAAATTTTCATTTTTATTTCCGATTAATAAAAAAATCAGCGTGAAGAACTCTTCACTTCACGTGGGGATCCGAATATCCACTTGAAATGTGTTGCCCTTGAAAAAGAAATTGGTTTCGGTAAGAACGGAAATTAAAAAAAAAAATTGTATTTCGCTATTGGATCAAAAGAAAGAATGGAAACTAGTGGGCCGTGTTTAGGGCCCAAGGACAGAGCCAGGAGTAGGCACCCTGATAGATCAGGAGTAGGTACATGAAATAATTTTGCACTGAGCCTAATAAAAGTTTCAAATTTAGGAGTAGGTACTTGTCTATCTTGAACCTCTTTGGGTTCGCCCTTGGCTAGATGTGATCTATGAAGAAGAATATCTCTATGATGTGATTTAACATGTACTCTTCTCCTCTCTCAACACAGGCATTGAAACTATTCCAATATTTGAACTACCATAATGTTGAAAACAAGTGCAGCCTAAGGTATTTATTGCACAAACAGCATTTGCAGTTAATATTCCCCAACTTTAGTTGCTGCAAATAGCAGAAAAAGGAAAGGTCTGTAATAAATTTTGATCGATATTTAGTTCCTTCTCCAACCTTAAAAAATTAATATTGAGCAACTATATTATGGGCTAGGGATAGGGGTGTAAACGGATATGGATATCCGTCTGGATATCCACTCCGAATCCGCTTATTATCCGTATTCAAATTTAAACGGATACGGATACGGATAATTCTTTGAAAGTATAAATGGAGCGGATATCCGCACTATCCGGATCCGAAACTTTTCCGCTTCGTTGTAACTTGACTTTCAGCGGTTAATATTCCCTAACTCCTCTCCATTCCTATATCTTCTCCATTTCTTTACCTTTTTTTAATTTACTTTTGTTTTTCTTAATTGTTTTTAATTTAGTATTTGTACTTAAAGTTCATATGACTCAATTATCCGACAATTATTCGTTTCGTAACTGTATTCGAATCCGTATCCGTGGATTATCCGCTCCGTATCCGTATCCGTTTAAGACGGATTTGGTTTTGAATTTTGATATCCGTTTACTATCTGTATCCGTATCCGTATCCGCTCATTGAAAACGGATACGGATTTGGTATGAGCATTACCCGCTCCGAATCCGCTCCGTTTACACCCCTAGCTAGGGACATGCACTGGGGAAAGATGCAACACTTGGAGCTGTCCCTGTTTGTACCAAAGCTAACATGAATCATTTATGATAGTTGCTCTCATGATAGATGCAACACCGGGGAAAAGTTGCAACGTTTGATCTAAATTAATCTGGACCATCAATCTGAAAGCAATGATTTTTTTATCTATCTAAAAAATAGTAAAAAAGTTCAAAAAATATATAAAATTTGATCTCTAAGTACATTTTCACATGAAAAATCATGCTTATCTGTTTGGATCGACTATTTGGACTTTGAACAAATTTGATCTCCATAACACGGGTTGGTTCATAATATGCATATTACCATAGATGCACTCATAAAATAAATGTACTTGTACTTAGTTAAGGAAAATCGTGACATGACGTGCCAAACACGTCATGACTTGATCACAACACGATACTAAAATATATTTTCACGTGATGTGACTCAAATGGTGAAGGACAATCACGCCACGCAAATGGTCACGTTGCGTGTGATCACGCTACGACCACACGTGACGTGACTTATCATAATTCTAACAAAATAAGAAGTTCTTGCAAAATAAATTATAATAAAAAAATAATGTTGGAAAAATTGGTTTAGCAATACCCGTGCAGTGACGAACAGCTTGACTAATTATTTTCTTCAATACTTGTAGAGAAGGAAATACATGACATGCCGTGATGTGATGTGATAAACACACCGTAATTTGATCACGTGACGTGACTAATTTTTTTTTTCATGTGATGTGACGTGACGTGACCAAAATAGTAGCGGACAGTCACATCACGCGAATGGTCACGTCACGTGTGATCACGTCGTGACCACACGTGACGTAAATTAGTCACGTCAAACTTTTTTATATTTTAATTTAAATGGTTGAAAATTCAGAAAAAAAAAATTATGAAAATTGTAAAAATTCTAAAATATGTAAACAATGTTGCAAGTTTTTTTTTTATGAGAAAGGCCATTGTGAATCTAACATTATTTTAAAAATTCAAATTATAAATATTTATTAGACTAAACTAAAGAAAATAAAAACCAGTACTACATGAGTACCAGTATCACTGAGCCTACACTAAAAGAGAAACCTGGATACTCTATACGTACCAAAAAAAGCTGAAAATTAACTAGAAAAAATTGGATACTCTATGCGTACCAAAAAAGCCGGATATTCTATGTTTCATACCGTGATGTATAATTTTCGCTCAAATACGGTTACGTCATGCGACACGCGAGTCATGTGACTGACTAATTTCCTTCTCTAAATACTTGTACTAGTGTATTTTCTGCATTTTAGTTGGGCCAAGGATTTCAAGCTTCAGTTATGGGCCTTCATTGTGCAGTTGTACTTGTTTCCATGAAGCATATTATTTGTAGCGGTCCTGTTTTCTTCCTTCCTTTTATAGTTTGATTTGTTAATTTTATATGACAAAAGATAAATGAGGGGAATAAAGATCAGCTTATTTACTGCCAAAGTGAGGATTACTTCTTTATAAAGTTGAATTTAAGCTAGGCTTAGCATTTTATGCTTACATACAGCTTCCTTGAATAACAATAACCTTTATATGGATATCTCGTCTAAAAAGCAAATTGAGTAATCCACTACTGGTATCTTTTTGTTGGTTACCTGAACTGGTAATTACACGTTGAGTGGATACCCAAATTGACATATAACAGCCAGGAGATGTGATTTTGGAAAAAAAATGACAAAAATTGACGCATAACCGTATATGGGCAGTATATATATATATATATATGGTTTTAGAAAAATAACAGAATCGACTTTTAACAGCTGGGAAAAATAAACTTGGTTTGTTTCTTCAAATGCGTATACGCAATATGGATTCTCTTTTCTCAAATCTTAATATCTTTAATTTGTTTGCATTAGAGCTTACTGCCAATCAATTTTAATTGAGTCATCTGAAAATGAATTTAAATTTCTATTGGAATTTGCTGAATGCTTTTCATTTTGAGTAGCTACATGTAGTTAGCAAACTAGTATTTAAAAATAATATTACAATTTAATTGTAGAGATAATTAACGGATTTAAGTTCTACTGGATGACTGCAGTTTAGGTCTGATGGCATTGGAAATAAATTTGGGTTCGATGGACATTTGAACCGTCCAATGCGCTTTAAAATTCATACACATGAATCTCAGAGCGGGGACACACAAATCTTAAAGTGCAACAAACGGCTCTGATGCCAATATGAGACTCAATTTACTTCCAGTTGCCATATCAGACCTTCAATTTTCTCCTACTGGATACAATTATATGAGTTTTACTTCAAAATCTATCAAATTAATATTGAAAACAATTTTTTATCATTAATCTTGATATACTTGACGATACGTACTTCCATATTCCAAAATTATATATTTATATTCTTCATGTTTTTTTTTTTTGTTTGAGGGCAAGAGGTTGAAGATTATTACAACATTGACATATCAAATTACTAATTTATTTTCCAACTTTTTGATTTTATATAAAACGGGTTTACAAATAAAAAAATTAAATGTAAACATTTGGTTCACTAATTAAGAAGATGAAGATCAACATTTTCAATTACTCACGATTATTTTTAACCAACATTTTTATTACATTTAAATTCATACTATATATCTTTAATTCTATTGGTATCAATCCGTCATTTAATTCGACGTACTATATGCATCACACGGATCCGACTCTGTTGCTTTTCTCTAAGAAAAGTAGGGTCCTCCTTTTCCGATCCCAACCATTCAAAATTTTTCATTTGTGTATCTCGATAAAGGAACTTTTTCATACACAAATCTCAATAAATTTGAATGGTTGGAATCGGAAAAGCAAAATTCTGCTTTTCTTAGAGAAAAGCAGCAGAGTCCGTTCCGTATCGCACATAGCTTTTAATAAATTTAATGGTCAAATTAGAAATAGTGTACATTTTTGAATAGAAATTTCAATTATATATGCTGGGAACCAATTCAAATACTTGTATTAGTATATAGTTCACAATTCCACATATGACATGTATACCTGCCAACCTATTTTCTCTTCAGTTGTGTTTCCATAGTATATTATTTTGTTTGTTTGCGAACTAGGCTGAATATTACCCGAATAGAGGGAGGCACAATGGTACCGACCTACATGGCTGCATATTTTGCGTCCATTTATATAAAGATACATGTCATGTATTCAACACCCCAACGTGGTACCAGACGAATTCGTATCCTCTGCATTAACTCAAAAGAGAATCTTTTGAATTAACGCCATCTCGACCATCCATTAAGATTGGTGCGAACTAGATTTGCACTAATATTAAAGGGTCTTCTATGTTATAGGCGCGAGCTAGATTTGCTCTGTTTAAAATCAGACGGTTGAAATTCATTAACTCAAGAGATTCCCTTTTTGAGTTAATGAAGAGGATACGGATCGAACCAGTATCTTCTGTGTTACTCGAGAAAATAAAATGAGCTCTCAGCCGGTGGATATTCGGGTGATTGGAGGGGGCAGTATTATTTGTGCTTTGAGATTCGTGTAAATTTAAATCCACCGGCTGAGACTCACTTTATTTTCTCGAGTAACACAGAGGATCTGAATTCGATACGGATCCGTACCAAACAGCTGATGAGCATGTATTTTTTTGGTTAATTTCTATATCTTCCTTTTCTAAAGTAGGCGTTGTAACATAAAAAAAAATATTATTGTATATCACTTGATAATTTTTAGCTGGAGTAATTATTGAGTTATTAAATTTGTAAAATAAGAGCATCTACAGAGAATCTCAGATATTATTAGAGTTTTTAATTTAGTTTCTAATCCAGTTTCAGAGATGTGAGAGAGTTTTTTTATTTAGAAACTATGCAGTAAAGTTTCTTATTAAAAAACTGTTTATAAACT
Source organism: Carex kokanica (assembly GCA_025461125.1). Classification (NCBI taxonomy): domain Eukaryota; kingdom Viridiplantae; phylum Streptophyta; class Magnoliopsida; order Poales; family Cyperaceae; genus Carex; species Carex kokanica. The sequence continues at coordinate 467,520 of JAJGRX010000994.1, forward strand.
ACATGCTGATCAAATAATTGGCTCAAATTATTTATGTTTTTTAATTTGTTGCTGACATAGCTTAATAGAAACTCTAAAATTAATTTGAGGGATGTGAGAGTTAAAAATTTTAGAGATCTTAATTTTTAAAAAGAGGTTAACAGTTATTTAGAAACTCATTTGAGTTGCTAGGATGTAGATGCTCTAAAGGTAGTATATATATGATTAAGTTCTAAGTAGTCGTGCATTTAACTTCTTCAAGTAATAAATTTAAATAGTTGATGTAAATTCATTTTAATAGTAATGTACTTACATTTCAAATTTTATTTTAATTTCGAGCTTCTTTTATATAAATAGATTTATTTCCCAATATGAAAAAATAATTAAAGGATAAAAATACATAAAATTTGATTTCATACAAAATAATAATATGTAAATCATATTTAATAATTCAGATCAAATGTTCCAACTTTGAAAATAAATATTTACAATCAAAATATTCGACTAATCAATACTTTAAACAGCATCTTAATCAACCTTTGTACATATATATTTACAATCAAGGGGGAGACATTTTTGTGTTCATATCTGTCTAAAATTAACATTACTTGTATCCTAAGCATTAATCATATCCAAGGTTCTAAATAGCGTTTATAGTGTCGTAGCGGGAAGGCTAAAAAAAAAGGTATAGCGAATAGCGTCGCTATAGCGGAAGCTATTCCAAATAGCATTGTTTTTTACATTTCGTATATTCAATATTTGTACTAAATATCAACATTATCTAAAGTCTCATAGAACAATAAATAACACCAAAGTAATTAAGAAATTATAATATTCATATTGAACCCGTACAAAGTCCAAATTGCGGTTCAAAATATCCATAGTAATATCATAAACTATCGATTTTTTCTATTAAAAATATCTTAAGCATCGTGATTCATGACATAATCTATTTTTTTTTCTATTCAAATTTTAATTTCGGTTTGGACTTTTTTTCTATTCAAATTTCAATTTATATTCCCAATTTCAAATTGATTTATCTATAGCAAGTAGCAACAAATTCAATTTCAGTTTGAGATTTTTTTATCTTTATTTAAAACCCATATTGTATAGCGCAAATAGCGGACCGCTATAGCGGCCGTAGCGCAAATAGCACATTTTGATGTCATAGCGTAGCGTTTGGGGTCCAAAAACGCTATAGCGCGCTATTTAGAACACTGATCATATCTGTATCTTGCTGTTACCCGTTGATTAATAATAATAAACAAATAAAAAATAGTTATCAAATAAATTAATAATTTATGTAATCTACCAAACAAAATATAACAAATAAATAAATATATTATTTTTAACACATCATGTACATATTATTATAAAATTATAAAAATATAATCATTGATCCATTTTTTTAAAACCATATATATTATATATTAATAATACTATATAAAATGTTGTATAATTAAATTAATCCCATCATAATAATAAATATCATATAGTTAACGAAAACTTGAAAACTTGATAATTGTTATTTGGTGATCTAGGGTGTTCCTAAGTTCCTCTTTTTGTGAACTCAACTCTAAAATTTATCAGATTGATTTCAAATGACAAATTCGAACTGTTGAAATCTGTCTACCTTACGAGTGATACATTTACATGCACAAATTTTAAACTTTCGAATTAATTTAGTATAAAGTCAAGCGGTTAAAATTAGAAGGTCTATAAATTAATTTTAATGCATTTATTTTTTGACGTTCTTCTGACTACTTGACTCTATATAAAATTAATTCGAAATTAATCTTTTTTTTGGCATGTAGATGCATCACTCGTAAGCTAGACGTGTTTCAACGATTCAAATTCGTTATTTAAAATCAATCCGATAAGTTTTAGAGTTGAGTTCACAAAGATAATTGCTGAACTTAAGAACACCTGTCCTAGCTAGTTCAACTCTATATTATTTGTATTCTTATTTGATAAGCTAACGAAAACAAAATTCTTACTCATATTTTTATTCAATAAAGATAATAAAAAAAGTTTCTTATCCATATCCATATTTCGGATATGATAAGAATAAGCAAGTTTTGTTATTTGGATAAATCATATTTGGTCCTATCTTTTCATCTCCTATCCATTCTCTTAGCGATAGCTATATAATTTTATTCTTTATCAATACTTTCTTAAATTTATCTCAAAAAATTTAACAGTATATAAAAAGCAGCACTGCTTTACGTAAGCTTGCAGGATTCAAGTGTGTAAAATATAATCAAAAGTTTATTGAATCTGCAGGCGTTGTATTCATGGATGGAATTGTCCTTAATTTGCTGTAGTTAGGATTTAGGTTATCAATGATATATTAAATCAACGTTTAGAAATTATCCACATTAGTACGTTTTTACAAGCTCTTGTTGACAACCAAAAAAAAGTTGAAATGTCACAATTTTTTACACGTGCATAGATAAAATTATATAGATCATATCCGACGGTTTTATTTTGATTTTAAATTTTAATCTTTGAGTTATTAAAGTTCTTAAAATGAAGGCATAATGGTGGCACAAAAAATGAAGACATCTGAACCCTCTCTTTATATAATTACTCTATAGGGTAACGGGTGCGGAAAAGTCTTTATCCATACCCTTACCTGTTTAGCTAACAGAAAAAATTCATTTTCCATACCTATACTCGATAAGGTAACATAAATTTTTTCTCATACTCTGTTTTATTGAATGTGAATGTGGTATGGGTCGGATAAACAGTTAAAGTGTATCATGGACACCCCTAGTTTTCGAATTCGGATCCAATGAAGTAACTCAACTTTTGAGGTTTAGATCTGGACTGTCCGATTCGAATCCACAAAAATCCATCAGCGAAGTGAGTGCACACATCCTGACGACGAATTTGAATCCCGAGACGATATCGAGCGACGAATTCGAATCGGACGGTCTCGATCAAAAACCCAAAGATTGGGTTACTTTAGGGATCCGGACTCCTAGTTTTCTGGGTACAGTTTAGAGACTTTTAGTATTTTCCATATAAAAACAGATTACCAAATAACCGTGCATGTACTGCTTAAATGCTGTACGATTCACTCTGACGCTCCTCTGCTACTATTGCTTTATTAGCGCCGCATAACTGCTGATCATTATCGTTCAATTTTGTGCGAAAGCCGAGAGGCGTAGAGAGAAATATTATTTTAGAGAGATAGATTGAGCGAGATAGAGGGAAAAGAGAAAATTGGAGTCTGAGAGCGAGTGAGCAGAGAACAGGAGACAGTTGAGAGAGAGTCACAGAGAGAGAGAGAGAGAGAGAGAGAGAGAGAGAGAGAGAGAAACCAAAAGCAGATAATAGATTTTGATTTGAGAGAGATTTGGAGATTTTTATTTTAAGGAGAGAGGGATAGCGACCAGTACTTCTGATTTCAAACAGAGATAAAAGGTAAAAACAGCGAGCTATAGGGTAGATACGACTGTCTTTTGTTATTGATGAGAGAGTCGGATTTCACATATATTTTGAAAAGAAAGATTAGATTCGGTTTGAGGTGTTCTTCGATTTGAGAGAGATAAAGATGACAAGCGAGCTACAGATGGCCGAAAATGGCGGTTCGTTTGCACACAACGAAATGCAATCTGTTGTCACTGAGCTTGACGACGATGGAAGACCCAAGAGAACAGGTACTATTGTCCACTCTCTTCGTATTCTCTACTGTTTGTTGCGATATGTAGAAGAATTTCTAATTATTTAAATCAATTTTACTGTTCAAAATTCCAAGTTTACGAGAAAAGGTCCTCAAGCGTCAATTTAGTAGAATTGCTGCCCTTTTCGGAGGAATTCGATCATGAATATCGTGCGGCTTTTGATGCCGTACGATGTTGTAGCGGGTCAGTTGTCTTTGTTGGGTACAGCTACACCGATGGCTAGATAGGATGACGCTAAAAAGTTGTTTAATGTCGGGAGGCTTTAGTAGTATTTTTTTTTCTGCCCACGGGCTTCAACAAAAAAAAAAAGAATAAGTAGTGTTATTTTTTTTTTTTTTTTTACGAAACCAGTATGATTATTATTATTTTTTTACAAAAATCATAAGAACAGAAATATCATTTCGGTTTGATCTCTTTTTCGATTTTCTGTGGTACTAGTTTCACAAATTTTCATATGAGCCGTCATAGAAAATTTAAAAAAGAAATTTTCTGTGTACTGGTTTTATAAGTTTTCATATGTACTCTTATTTGTTTAAAAAATGAAAAAAACTCTTTACCCGTATGTATCTGATAAGTTTATGAAAAAAAAAATCTTATCCGTACTACTATACAAATTGGATAAACGGATAAAAAATAAACGGATAAAAAGGTGCCGTTAACATCCGTACTCGCTGCACGCTCAAAGGAAATAAAATCGTTTGAGCTTCCCTGCGTCGGATTTTCTATGACAGTCAATGATAATGGTCGTAGTTTCATGCGTGACAAAAAATCACCTGTCGAACCATTTAATTTATTTATGAGTAGCTAGGGTTAAAATGCCCCGTTGTTGCTTTTTTGTGTCCCAATTATCTCTCACGTCCTTATCTCTTTCTTCAAGACCCAAACAGCTAATATGAACTGTTCAATGTGATTACCATATTTATATATTTTTTAGAATTCTTTTATTAATTTTTAGATACAAAATCACTGTTTTTGGATGGTCCAAAATGTTATGATTTTGTATCTATATAAAAACAAATAGTAAAAAAGTTCCAAAAAAAATATAAAAGGTGGTCTCCAAGGCACATTTTAAATAGAGATCATGTTGAGTGTTTGCATCGAATGTTTGTACTTTGAAAATAGAAATAAGGATGTGAGGCATGAGTGGGGCATGGAAAGAATTGGACATTTTAACCCTACTCTTAATTCATTAAGTGTGTGTATCCTGAAAGTCTGTAGTTAATCCATTTATCCCTGTATCATCAATCAAATTATAATCCAATTCGTCATAATTTTGATAATCCAACTTTTGTAATCATATGTAATTACATTTATGTAGTTACTGTAATCTATCTGTTGGAGCAAAAGTGCATATCTACAAGGGGAAAATTTGAAGTCAATAGATAATTAAGCATTGCATGCTTACTATCATGCTACTGATTGTATGCATTACATGTCACTGTTCTTCTTCTTTGCCAAGATATTCTTTATTGAATTAGCAATATTCTTTAAAAATTAATTACAAACCTCATATTTTCTCATATGTTTCACCTGAGATCGAACAATGATAATCTTAACTAGATAGTCCTAATACTTATAGCAATTTTACATCCTGTTAAGGAATTTCTTCCCTCCAAAAATATCCATAGCAAATATTTTTTTAATTTGTTGAATAATCTTGACACAGTGATAATAAATAAACTGTAGGGACATTTGGCACCGCAAGTGCCCATATAATAACTGCAGTGATTGGCTCAGGCGTGCTTTCTCTGGCGTGGGCCACGGCACAGCTCGGATGGCTGGCGGGCCCTGGGTCTCTTGTCATTTTCTCAGCTATCACCTTCTACACCTCTAACCTTCTGGCTGATTGTTACCGCACAGGAGATCCTGTTTTGGGGAAGCGTAATTACTCATACGTGGAGGCTGTTAAATCCAGCTTAGGTAATTTGATTCTTCATATGTAGTTCATCTTGGTAATCTTTTCCTTTTTAAATTTTCTAAATTGTATATGCAGGTAAAATGCAGGTCTGGCTATGCCTTATTTGTCAGTACACAAATTTATACGGGACCTCAATAGGGTACACAATAACAGCAGCCATTAGTGCAGGGTAAGATCAACCAACTATTCAAAGTATCATTTTATTCCATTATTCATTTAATTTGTTTTTGGAGTATCTCATATAAGCCTCTTAAAATGGAGAAATATCTTTGCATGCCTTCAGAATTTGATAAATATTATGTACTGCTTCCCCCCCACAATTTCTATTTGTAATGCAAGAAATTGTTCCATGCTCCTTCATGTGAAAGGAGGCAGTAACAAAGGGAAGTACTGATGCAGCTATTTAAAAAACTGGGGCAGCAGTACTCTGTCCTATGTTTAGCAACTTTTATAGGGATATTTCTCAGTTTAGAGCTATGCCTATACATGATGCTTGTAGATTCTCCTGGGCATGGATGAGATTACCTGTCCACTCATAAAAGATGTTTAAATGAACATATACCAATCCCACTGACAGGGCTATGCACAAGTCGTATTGTTTGCGGAAAAGGAGCGAAACTGCCGATTGTAAGATCTCTGATAGCCCCTACATGATTGGTTTTGGAATTTTGCAAATTTTCATGTCGCAGCTCCCAAATTTCCATGACTTGTGGTTTGTCTCCATTTTGGCTGCTGTCATGTCCTTCTCTTACTCTTCCATTGTTGTTGGGTTCTCCTTAGCACGTGTGATATCAGGTACTTGAAGGATTAACACAACATCTGTAGTTCTGTTTACTAGAAATTTTATTGAAACTATCGAAGCTTCAGATTTGCTGCATTTGTAAGTGCTCTGTAAAGCATAAGCTAAAACCCAAAAATATCCTATTAGAGGGCATATGAACGATTTCCACAGCTTAATAATGTTTCGAATCTGGAACATACACTTAATTTTGATAATGAAGCACTTGTAAGTCTGATTAAACTATTCCTCTGGGCCTACAGGTATAGTGATCACTAGTCAAAGGAAAAACAATATAAGTCCTATTGTGTATTTTTTCTTTCTAAGATATTATGCCACTAGTGCTGCTTTATATATTACTGCAAAGTTTGATCATTTCCCTTCTGAACTTTTTGAGAGTAGGCAGTGGCGGAGCCAGACTTTTAAGTTATGAGTAACATTTTACTATTAATTATATAGAAAATAAGTTGCAAATAAAAAATTTTGGAAAAAAAAGGGGGGGTCAATTGACCCCCATTCTAATACTTTGGCTCCGCCTCTGAGAGTAGGGATTTTGCCAGCCTAGAATTTTATTAACACAGAAAAGAGTTCATTACAATAAGGAAGGACAAGGAAAAAAATACAAGAAGTACAAGCACATCAAGAAAACCCAATATCCTAGAGAAGTTACACAAAACTCCAAGCGCTTGGTGGAAAAAAGAATTAGAAATTTCAAATTATTTCCTCTGAAAATGGAACCTCTGTTCTCATAAAAATTAGGTCTTGCATAATATTTTCTTATAGAATTAGGTGTAGGATTCACAGCAATGAACCTGATTCTTAAGTTTTTGTAATCTGATTTGTACTTCTCTCTGTGTATCTAGGTGGAACCCATAAAACTACACTAACTGGAACTGAAGTCGGAGTTGACTTGGATGCATCTCAGAAGATTTGGATAGTGCTTCAAGCACTTGGCAACATTGCATTTGCATACTCTTTTTCTTTGATTCTTGTGGAAATTCAGGTAAATTTCTGGTTCATTATATACTCTTAGTTTTAGTTATTCTTGTTAAAGAGTAAAGCAAACATTTGTAAGTGGTCTTGGTTGTGCTAAACTGAGATAATATATTAAATTAAAAAAGACAAACGTAGAAACTTAAATCATATTAAATTCTGAGAAAATGGGATACGCCATGTTATGTAATATGTACTCGTAAATATTTGAATATCAAGTAGCTGTACAAGAATGCCTTGCTCCTCTTTTTTTTTCCTCCGAGGATGTCCAAATTACTCTTCTTTTCCATTTTGATATACTTATGAGATGAAATATGGGGCTACTTTTTGTTACCTTGTGAAAATTTTAAAGAGATATTACAGTCTCTTACTCCCTATATATTGGTGCTACATGTCATGCTCTTCTTCACAGGTCTACAATTATAATACAAAAACATGAAATCAGCACAGCTTTCATCTTCTAATAGAAGTTTAAATGTCAACTTTTTGACACAGCACTTATAAATTTGTTATACTAAAAAAAAATTCAATATTATAGGATACACTGAAATCAACACCACCAGAGAACAAAACAATGAAGAAGGCGGTCTCTATTAGCTTATCCATAACAACTGCCTTCTACCTTCTTTGTGGGTGCTTGGGCTATGCCGCCTTTGGCAATTCTGTGCCCGGCAACATCCTTACCGGGTTTGGGCTCTATGAGCCCCTTTGGCTTGTGAATATTGCCCATATCTGCATAATCGTGCACTTGGTTGGTGCATATCAGGTAACTGCTCATTAAACATGAAGCCGCTAATAGGAAAATAAAATGGAGTCATGATTGTACAGTTGAAGTACCATCAGTGTTCCTTTTAATATTTGTACCTGTCCTGCTAAAATCTTTGCATCTAGATGTCATGCACTGATCGTTTATGATTAAATATTTCTTTGTTATTCTGTTGTTGCTTTGCTTTTTTGATTGGGGATGTTTAGTCAAGTGATAGTGAAATGACAGGATATGACCAACAGCTTCAATAAAAAATAATAAAAAGGGCCGACTGGTACAGGTATGATACCATCCAGTATACATTGTTACTGATAAATACCTACCAAATTGGTGGTTTTTTTGAGTAAAAATAAGAGTCCTACTAGTAAAAGTTGGTGGTTTTTAGTAGACTCCACTAGTAACACAATTTAACTTTATATTTCTTTCCCCCAGAAAAGAAAAAAATATAGTGGGCCAGTTATCTGAGAACTTGGTTAACTCGGTACATTCACCAAAAATATGATTAATGTTACAAATAGTCCAGCACCGTTTTATTGTACTGGTATATTTCTGTTCCCTCTGAAGTTTTGAGCTCATGATACTAAAGTTTAGTTTTTCATCACTGTGTGGTGGGTCCAGAACTGTACCTGTAGGTACAAGTATCTCTGAGCTCAGAACATCATCAGAACCATGCAATAAAACTAATTAATAAATTGTTCTGTACCAGGTATTTTCCCAACCTATATTCTCAATGGTCGAGTCATGTCTGGCCAAAAGGTATCCATATCTCATCAACTCATCAAAAACCCTACAACTTGGCGGCAAATTCAAAGTCAACATAAACATTTTTACGATCACCTGGAGAACCTTTTTTGTTGCGACGACTACTGTCCTTGCAATTGCAATGCCATTCTTCAACGACATAGTTGGCTTCTTGGGAGCCATTGGGTTCTGGCCTATGACCATTTATTTCCCGATTGAGATGTACATCAAGTGTAGACGGATCCGGGTTTTTAGTGCTAAATGGATCTGGATGCAGAGCTTAAGTGCTGTTTGTTTTATTATTTCTGTTTCCTCTGTATGTGCTTCTGTCCAAGGTATTGTGAAGTCACTCAAGAGCTATACTCCTTTTGACAACTTATTATGAGATATAAAAGAGAAGCAGGCCCCACTTTTGACTGAAAACTCAGATCAGAGTTCATAGAATCTAGTGTGGAAGATCGTAAGCCCCAGCATTTATTGATAAATGGTTATAAAAGTTAGTTAAGTTGTAATTGCTATTTTTAATCCATCTATCAGTTCATGTAAGATGTAAATTGGATCTAAACATTCTTGTCTCTACTAGTTTGCAATTATTACTATATGGAATGTATTCATCTGGGGTCTAATTGTTTTTTTATCTTTTCCGTGCTTAAATAGCCTCTGTTCCAACTTTAATAGCCTCTCATTGCTTGCTCAGTTGCTCTTTCCATTTTCCAATAACAAGAGGGAGTAGATTGGAATTGCATTTTAGTTACTTTTTGCAACTTATTTATTTCTCAGCAACCGCTGTTGTCTGTTTATTAATTTTTTTTGGGTGTGGTGATTTTGTTTTATCTGCATGCATGGAATTTACATACAGACAGACCCATAAAAGGGAAGGGAAGAGAAACTCTGGGGCTGGGGGCATCCAAGGTAAGGAACTAACAAAATGGGGAAATTGGAATCCATAAATTTTATTTATTGGAGCAGGAGCCCTCTATTTCTGTATGGAGTCAGACCGGGAAAAGCCCAATAAATGAGATCTGATTCATGTATTGACATTTGTATTGAACATTTTGTTCATGTATTTAGTTGAATCTTGATCCAAAACTTAAATTAAAGGGCTCCCAAGTCTTGAGATCTGATCTCCTTAAGGCCTCTTTAGAGTAATTTTTGGATACTTTTTGACGTTTTTATCCATGCTAAACTCAAGTTTAACACCTAAACTCAGGTGCAAAAAAAAAAAAAAAAACTCCATCTCTCTCCGGCCTAAATTGACGTCGGAAAACACCATATTGAAATGCGCTTTATTTTGAGATTCATTTTATAGTTTTTGTTCTTTCATTCTCTTTGCGAATTCTCTAACTAAAAAAACAAATTTAGTTTTATAATTCTTGCAATTATTTAGTTTTTTTTTTTCTGTATTCTCAAAACAAAAATCTTCTCAAAGAGTTAAAATTCTCAATCTAACAGATTACATACGATAATTAATTTTGTTTTTTTAGAGATGGGTACACTGATTAAAAGAAGAATTGGGTGCGCTGATTAAAAGACGATTAATGTTCTTTTTGTTGTAAAATTGAATAAAGTAATATCAAAAGTAAAATAAATAACAAGAGAAATATAGAGAGATATAATAGAATTTTGAGTGAGGCTACGGTACCATGCATAGCACGGTTGGATCTGTGCTACGGCTCAATATTTGAGTTTTCAAAATCCTAACGGTCGATCTGAACCGTTTAACATGATTATAAAATGAATATGTACTTGCAAACCAAATTTTACATTTTTTCGAATTTTTTTACTATTTTTTTAGATAGGTAGAAAATCACTTGATCTGAAAATTCTGGACCATCCAAAAACAGTGATTTTCTACTTATCTAAAAAAATAGTAAAAAAATTCGAAAAAATGTAAAATTTGGTTTGCAAGGACATATTCATTTTATAATCATGTTGAACGGTTCGGATCGACCGTTAGGATTTTGAAAACTCAAATTTTGAGCCGTAGCACGGACCAATCCGTGCTATGCATAGTACCATAGCCTCACTCTAGAATTTTTATTCTCTTCTTTTGTGTGTGTAATACATGTTTATAAAGTCTCTATTTATAAGCTAAAAATTTACGTGAAAAGTTATATAAATTAATTTCACAAATAAATAGATAGTGAAAGTAAATAGACAGTGGAAATAAATAAGCAGTGGGAAGATGAATGAATGAACATTCATATATGATCGAATTTGATTTATAACACTACTTGATTCCTTTTGAAGTCTGGACCATTAAAGTTTCAATTTTAGAGTATATCTGTCCATTAGAAGCATTGGTACTAGTTTGGACTTTGGACCAATATATCAATTGTTTTGAAAGATCATTGATGATCTTTTTTAAGTTTGCTCCACCAACAAGTAATCAATAACTTTTAATTTGTTCCTTCAATATTATTTTAGATAGGTACAAAATTACTTTTTTTGATGGTCCAAAAATAGTGATTTTGTTAAGCAGTTTAGATCGACTGTTTAGAATTTGAAAACATGGATAAGAATGTGGGAGTCATAAAAGAAACACATAAACAATGAGACATTTTAACACTATAAGAAATGTTGCGAGCTGCAAATTTTATAAATAGGATCTTGTAAACATTCACAATTGCAGATATATACAAATAGATCAAATATATTGTGATTCAAGTTTGAATTATAAGTAACTGTACCAAAAACATAACATAAATTGTAACAAATTATGTTATATAAACAAAAGTCAGAATATCATAATCTGAATACCAAGTTACTTAACAAAAGTACATTAAACACAAATCTATCGAAGGTATTTAGACTAGTTAGGAGTGGACCAGACCAAAATAATCCAGCCACGCGATCAATAATCATCATTTGACGTTTATTATCATATTCTTTCATAAAACACCCTCTTATCCAAGAGTTTTTCAAACTCATCTCCATATCAACATGAATTGTTGTTGGTAATGCCAAGGATTTTAGCTTTTAAAAACTTGATCGTGTACACGATTTGCTTGACCCAGCTGAGCAATCAGCTCGATTCGCTGTTGCTGCTGGCAGAGGAATCTTTCAGCAAATTCATTCATACGGTTAATACATTTTTTTTATTTGGTATAGCGTGAGGATTGATTATAAGCTGAGTTGCTAACTCTCTTACGATCCAACAAATAAAACACATGAATTGGCATAGAATTTGGCACATTTGTAGTTAGATCGACCAACTCATAAACCAACTCCTAAACTAGGTCAATACCATATGCCATCATTGAAATTCAATATTGCTAAAATCATCAATTTCTTGTTGGGCCATGGCATTATCATCATCAGAGCTAGAAATTTCATCGAAAATATATAACTTTTGTTTCTAAGGAGACACAAAGGAGGTGAAATTCTTAAGGAGAGGGGAAGGCAGACTTAGCTATGGAAGTCATTAATCTCAACTATGGAAAACTTATTCGGTAGGCTTAAGAGCTTAAGGAGTTTTAAGAATGCTTAAGTCATTCTACCGAACAAGTACTCACTTAAGGAGGATTGCCGAACAAGTTCGAAGTTACTTCGTACCTGTTCGGCACACTCTCATTAGAGCTTGTTAGAGCTCCTTAAGAGACTAAGAAGTCTTAAACTTGCCAAACACATAGGTAGTGTTTGGCATCAAGACTTTAGATTCCTTAGAGCTCCTTAGCTCTTTAATCGGACCAAACATGTGAGGCTTAGATGGACTTAAGACTTTTAACTTAAGATTCCTTAGAACAAAATATTAAGGAGGCTTTTCCCTCTCCTTAAGAAATTTACTTTCTTAGCACTCCTTTTTCACTTTCTGCCATCTCTCTCTCCAACCTGTACACTTTCCTAGATGCACGAATCTTTTATTCAATTTAAGCTTCATTACTCTAATCTTTTATGTACCGAACAACCTTTCCTCAACACAACTTAATTCTTAAGCTGTAGTGCTCTAAGTTTCTCTATCGAACACGGCCTGCTCCTTTACACAGTCTAAAACCATTTTCTTAAACTTCATTTTGTTCATCTTTCTAAGCTTGCTTAAATATTTTGTAAACCCTCATTCTACATGACTTAAATATTTAAATTTCCTTCAGAAATTTAAGCATTCATTTTCATAAATTTTATTGTCGAACATCTTCTCGATCGGAGCTTAAAATTTTAATCTACCTAACTTTTGAACGGGCTGACCGTCTCTGACCAGATATGTTTGAAAGATCAGATTCGATATAATTCGCAGAAGAATCTAATCGGTGATCAATGTCTTGAAATTCGGTGAAAAACTGAACATAATGCTTTCCAACCAGTTATATTTTATCCTAACTTTCCAAACAGTGGCAAGACCTCTAGTTGAACTAAATGTACTTTAAGATTTTGAGGAATCATTTGTTTCATATACTTTACTTAAATGTGTCACTTTTATTGGATTTTTCAGTTTTGATTTAGCCTCCACGCGGATCTGAACTAGAATCCATTCGGACCCAATTTAACAAAAAGAAAAAAAAAAGATTAAAAGAGTACAACTAGGGTGTTCTTAAGCCCACCAAGTCACTTTGTGAGCTTAATTCAAAAACCTATTAAATTGACTTCAAACGATGCATCTAAATCATTGAAACCGATCTATTTCATGAGTGATTTATTTACAAGTCAAATTTATAAATTTTCAAACTAATTTAGTATAAAGTTAAGCGGTCAAAAAAAGATGGTTTATAAATTAATTTTAATGTGTTCATTTTTTATTATTTTTTGACCGCTTGACTTTATATTAAATGAGTTCGAAAATTTAAAAACTTGACATGTAAACTCATCATTCGTGAAGTAGATCTGTTTTAACGGTTTGAATGTGTCACTTGAAACCAATTCAATAAATTTTTGAGTTAAGCTCGGAAAGAAGCTTAGTGAGCTTAAGAGGACCCTAGTTCTACTCAAGATTAAAATATAGTACGGTCACAGAACTAAAAGTGTTTTTGACTTTTTGTCCGACCCAATTCCCACTTCGGACCTGACACTATAATGTGTAGGGTATGGATTTAATTCCGTAATTTTTATTAATATCCAAAATAAATAATTAATTTTAAAATCTACACCTCTTTGAGCTAGAATTTTCAAAAATGACCAAACTACAATATTTATTTCGGTTTCAAACTATCTTTCCTCAAAACTAATTCCTGGTTCCAGCTTATCCGAAACCGGATAAAAAAATTTCAGTTTCTCTAACTGGAGATTAAATTCCCGGTTTCTTGATTCATAACCGGGAAAAATTTATGTTGTACTTATAGGGTTATTATTTTTTAAATTATAATTTGTTATCCAGACCAACTAAAAAAAATAATATGTGTGAAAATTTTTGTTGGAAGGGAAATCTAATACAATAATAACGTGGTCTTTTATTGTACCCGGCTTAAATATTTATTGCCGCTAAACATGAACCATAACTTTGATTCTCTCCAGAATGAGATTTATAAACTGGTTGGGTATACTGTTAGTGAAACAAATATGAAAATCCAAGACAAGTTTAATATGTCTACCGATGACCAACGTAACTACCAATTAGTACCGGTAACAAACTAGGTATCGTTCGAAATAATTTTATGAATTGTGGTGTCTTTTCCACAAAAATTACTGATTCTGGAGTTGAATGTAGAGTTGGAATCGAAGTTTTAATGAACAATTAAAATTCATAAAAAAATTCAATATTACATGTTATTATCACAACATGACTATCTTCTATTATATTTTACATGTCATATTATGTTACGCGTAAGAAACACTTTTTATCAAGTACATCATTCTACGAGTTTAAATCACGATATATTTATTACATCACATATAAAAGTATAGAACACTACTGATAAGAAATTCAGTGCACTTTCGAAGTTCCAACGACCAGACAAACACGAAGATGAAAAGAAAAAGCAGGACAAAAAAACGATTGACCGTTTACTCTCGGTCAAGGAAGAAAAAGAGGGTCCTCTATGTTGGAGAATAATTGCGGAATATGTGGGGTCTAAACGGAATAAGTGGAATTGAGTGGCCATGTGATTTAAGGCATAGAATACACAGAATACACACAGTAGTCGGAATTTTATTAAATTCAATAAAATTTATAATTCAAGTGTAACACTGTATATAGTTTATATATATAGAGAGAGAGAGGAGGGATCCAATTACAATTTTTTTTTTGACACATCTTGAAATTGTTTTTTTTATAGGCCAATTTTGCTATTTCAAAATCCAAATAGTTGATCCGAACCGTTCAACATGATCACCATATTAAAATGTGCTTGAATATCAAATTTTACATTTTTTTTAACTTTTTTACTATTTATTAAGATGGTTACAAAATCGCTATTTTTCAATGGTCTGAAAACAACGATTTTGTAACCATCTTAATAAATAGTAAAAAAATTGAAAAAAAAATGTAAAATTTGATCTCCAAACACATTTTAATATATCCATCATGTTGAACGGTTTGGATCGACTATTTGGACTTTGAAAATGGTAGGTGTCAAAGTGTGTAAAAAAAGAGAGTGTAATCCGATCCCTCCTCATATATATATATATATATATATAGAGCTGGGCTATGGTGAGTTGCGAAGTAAGATGTCATTTTTACTTCACGCTCATATTTTTATTTTGAAAATTCAAACGACCGATCCAAACCGCTCAACCTGTTCTCCATATTGAAATGTGCTTGGAGACCAAATTTTATATTTTTTGGAATTTTTTTACTATTTATTAAGCCACTTTGAAAATCGCTGATCGAATGGTCCATAATTTTTTACTGTTTTTTACTGTTCACCCGGATCTGAGATTTTCAAAGTGGCTTAATAAATAGTAAAAAAATTTCAAAAAATATAAAATTTGGTCTCCAAGCACATTTCAATATGGAGAACATGTTGAGCGGTTCGGATCGGTCGTTTGGATTTTCAAAATGGAGTATGAGCGTGAAGTAAAACGACGTTTTACTTCACAACTCACCATAGTCAATCTCTATATATATATATATATATATATATATTGAAATATTGAAGTTTTAAGAAAGAAAATATAATTTTCGAATAAATCATATATAATTTGGGATAAATTGTGTATAATCCGTGACATTCATAAAATTTGTAACTATTCATGATTAATTTGTAAATCAGTTTAATTTGTCATTTCTTTTCAAAAGTGTACTGAAAACGAACAATTCATAAATTAAAAAATTATACTTTTTTGAAAATAAGATAGGGATCAAGCCTCTAATCTTATATTTTATTGATAAATTAAAAATAAGATACAATCAAAAGAGTCAAAAATAAATTCAAAAATTATTGACGGATCTTATTAATTTCTATGAATGATACTTCTAATTAATGGGATTTATTTTTTTTATTTTTGTAATATGGTATGCATATTGCTAAAAAAATTTATTCATAAATTTGAATAAAAAGATAGAATTTGGTATGCACATCAACTCTGCTAGCTGCTGTTTCGGTCCCAAATACTGTAACAGTCACAAAAGTTTAGGTTCAATCGATAACAAAACACTTCAATATATTAGAACCTTCCCAATCAAGATTCTTGATTTTCTTCCCATTCTTAAATAAAGAATTCAATATTCATTTCAAAAAAATAATGGGTTCCATCGTTTCTATGATTACCTTTCAAACAGTGAGATCTTCTCTATACACCGGAGCTTCTTCTTTCAATTAATTAAAAGATTTCTTTTTTAAACACATCTTCTTTTAGGAAGCCGGCATCCATTATGTAGCAGAGGTGTTACATCACGTATGAAACTTAACCCGCGCGCAACATAGCTTGTATCGAGAATCCGTATCCTCTCTAAGTACAGTTTTAATGAGCTTCTAGCTGAGGAATTGGAATTTACTCATTTAGGGCTTGTTTGGTGAAACACTGTGTCCGTGGAAAAAAAAAAAATTCACTCAGAGTGAATTTTTTTTCCCCACGCGCACAGTGTTTCGGCCATTCAAAAATCTTCATTCCCGTTTCCTTCAGACGGCCGAACACGCTCTTAGTGTCCATTTAGATATAGGATTCCGATCAAAATTAACGATTCATATCTCATTCTACTCAGTCAGGGATTGCACTGGATCTGAATTCTTGTACCGAAAGAGTGCTTCTTTCAGTTACAATCAACTATTAACACGAGACAAGTCTCCATGTGTGCAGCATCTGAACTGTTCGTACGGAAGCGATTCGACAATTATCTCATCAGCGGTAAATATGCAATCAAAATAATTTTAATGGTGTAGTAATAATAATAGAAACAACACTATACTAACGTTCTAGATTGTTGTTGGATTAAAATAAATAAGTGGAAATAACTTTTTTGAGTAATGGATTTAATATTTTACTTGGAGATAGAATGGATTAATACAGCTCAAGAACAGATCAAATTGGATTCAAAACAAACAAGATATGATTTTTTTAAGAAATGTAGAAGGAGAACAGGAGAGGATCTGTCAACGTCCTTCTGGGTTGTACCAGATGTCAAACCACCTATGTTTCGGGCTCTGGCGGGTTGAAGAATGTGGACAAAGTGGGTCACGTTCTGACACCGTGCACATGGTGAGTGGGATTATAGTCTTAACTACTTCGGGCCTGTTCGGCTGTACTGGAAAAATCACTGTTCACGTGGGAAAAAAAAAATTCACTCTGAGTGAATTTTTTTTTCCCACGTGAACAGTAATTTTCAGTTCAAAAATTTTGTTTTCCCGTACCCATTCCCGAACCCACACTGCAGCCGAACAGGCCCGAACATGTGTAGTTTTCTGCCATTATGTCTGTGTTACCTATATTATGGACTGATAGAATTTTAGAAAGATGTAGATTTCAGATTTTATGTTATTAGAGAGATTCTTGTTTGCTATAAATTAAATATTGTAATTTTTACATATTAAATCTTAATTTATTCGCTTCAAAAAGTTAGTCTACATAATTGAAAAACTTGAAGCATTCATCTAGATTGTGAAATAGAATGATAGGCTCAACAAACTGTAGTTTACTCTGGACAATTATCTAGGAGAGGTGCACTTGGAGTTAGTGAAGGTATACACTTCAGCTGAGACTTTACCCATAGAGAAGAAAACAAGCAGGCCCACTTACTGGCAAACTGGGCAAGATTGGAAAAGACTATATGTGAGGGATATACATTCCCTTTATTTAGAAATAGGGAAGTTAGTTTTAGGGGTTACTAGCAAATGTATAGGAGTTTAAATGAGAAATGAGTATTTCATAGGGATGGAAATGTAAAATGATAACTCCTGTAATTGTTTTTAAAGATCAATGAATATGCCTACGGGCTTTGAATAAAAAAAAAATGAGTGGCAACGGACCAGCAATTGTTTTGAAGTGTACAGCAGATATCTTGTTTTATTAATCGTCGCATTCTGTTATTGATGGAGACAAAAAAAAAAAAAAAATCTCACCTAGTTGGATTAAGGAATATGATTTTAGTGATTAAGGAATGCCGCTGAGTTTTCAAGCTATAACCACATATATTAATTTATGATTAATGAATCTGATTCTCTAGATAAGTAAATTTTGAATAGAAACAACGAATCTGCTTGATATTAATATCAGATTGTGACATTCATCCCTCTTCCAATTTTTATTAAAAAGAGAATTAGACAACATTTGATATCAACTCTGTGTGTGTGTGTGTATATATATAGTAGAACTAGGGTGTTCCTAAGCTCATCAAGTCTCTTGTGAGCTTAACTCTAAAACCTATCGAATTGACTTCAAACGACATTTTCAAACTGTTAGATGTTCAATCTATATTAAAATATGCTTGGAGACCAAATTTTACATGTTTTGGAATTTTTTTACTATTTATTAAGCTGGCTTGAAAACCGTTGTTTTTATTAAAATTCTGCACCATTGAAAAACAACGGTTTTCAAACCAGCTTAATAAATAGTAAAAAAATTCCAAAAAATGTAAAATTTGGTCTCCAAGCACATTTTAATATAGATTAAATATCTAACGGTTTGAAAATGTCGTTTGAAATCAATTCGATAGGTTTTAGAGTTGAGCTCATAAGAGGCTTGGTGAGCTTAGGAACACCCTAGTTCTACTCTCTCTCTCTCTCTCTCTCTTTGAAAACCTGGCGGTGGCTGCCTAGGTGCGCTCTCTCTCTCTCTCTATATATATATATATAAATGCTAATATGCTAAGCATAGCATAGAGGGCCTCCGTGCTACGGCTCAATATTTGAGTTTTCAAAATCCTAACGGTTGATCTGAACTGTTCA
Organism: Carex kokanica; assembly: GCA_025461125.1. Classification (NCBI taxonomy): domain Eukaryota; kingdom Viridiplantae; phylum Streptophyta; class Magnoliopsida; order Poales; family Cyperaceae; genus Carex; species Carex kokanica. The sequence goes on from JAJGRX010000994.1 coordinate 486,637, forward strand.
ACATGATCTTCATATGAATATGTACTTACAAACCAAATTTTACTTTTTTTAGAATTTTTTTACTATTTTTTTAGATAGGTAGAAAATCACTTGATCTGAAAATTATGTACCATTCAGATCAAGTGATTTTCTACCTATCTAAAAAAATTGTAAAATTTGGTTTGCAAGTACATATTCATATGGAGATCATGTTGAACGGTTCAGATCGACCGTTAGGATTTTGAAAACTCAAATATTGAGCCGTAGCACGGAGGTCCTATATGCTACATGTAGCACCGTAGCCAACTCCTATATATATAGAGTTGAACTAGGGTGTTCCAAAGCTCACCAAGCCCTTCCGTGAGCTCGACTCTAAAACTTATCGAATTGACTTCAAACGACATTTCCAAACCGTTAGATGTACATCAATCTATATTAAAATGTGCTTGGAGACCAAATTTTACATTTTTTGGAATCTTTTTACTATTTATTAATATGGTTTGAAAATCGCTGTTTTTCAATAGTGTAGAATTTTAATAAAAACAGCGATTTTCAAACCATCTTAATAAATAGTAAAAAATTCCAAAAAATGTAAAATTTGGTCTCCAAGCACATTTTAATATAGATTGAACATCTAACGGTTTGAAAATATCATTTGAAGTCAATTCCATAGGTTTTAGAGTCGAGCTCACGGAGGGCTTGGTGAGCTTGAGAGAGAGATGGGCTATTGTGCTTTGCAAAGTAAAGCCATCGTTTTACTTCGGCTTACTTTTTGGATTTTCAAAGTCCAAAACATCGATCCGACCGTTCAAGTTGATCTACATATTGAAATGTGCTTGCAGACCAAATTTTACATTTTTTGGAATTTTTTTACTATTTATTAAGCCACTTTGAAAATTGCTGATCACATGGTCCAGAAAAAACAGTGCAACAAAATTCTAGACCATGTGATCAGCAATTTTCAAAGTGGCTTAATAAATAGTAAAAAAATTCCAAAAAATGTAAAATTTGGTCTGCAAGCACACTTCAATATGTAGATCAACTTGAACGGTCGGATCGACGTTTTGGACTTTGAAAATCCAAAAAGTAAGCCGAAGTAAAACGATGGCTTTACTTTGCAAAGCACAATAGCTCATCTATAGAATTTTGCTATTGTGCTTCATGAAGTAAAACCAATATTTTACTTCACGCTCATACACCCATTTCCAAAATCCAAATCGTCGATCCGACCGTTCAAGTTGTTCTCCATATTGAAATGTGCTTGGAGACCAAATTTTACATTTTTTGGAATTTTTTTACTATTTATTAAGCCACTTTGAAAGTCGCTGATCCATTGGTCCAGAATTTTTTACTGTTTTTTACTATTCACAATGGATCAGCAATTTTCAAAGTGGCTTAATAAATAGTAAAAAAATTCCAAAAAATGTAAAATTTGGTCTCCAAGCACATTTCCATATGGAGAACAACTTGAACGGTCGGATTGACGATTTGGATTTTGGAAATGGGTGTATGAGCGTGAAGTAAAACGAAGTTTTACTTCGCGAAGTACAATAGCCCTACTCCTCATCTATATATATATATATATTTAACACGTACATCTGAATAAATTGAGCTAAAAGACTAAATTAGAGTAACATCCATCAAAACTCAAACATGAAATAAATACTAGGTTCCATTTAATATATAACCTAACATTATAGTTACAACCACAGCCTCAGATAGTCATATTAGTTTGTTATTTTACACGTTATTATATATCATCAAGCTAGTTTCAGGGGTGGATCCAGAATTTTAGTCAGGGGGGACAAAAAAATATCGAATCGGGTTTAAATTCATTAACCAATTGGGTACTCGATAAAAAACAATGTTTAACTTATATTTTCTAATGCTTTGACTTGTAATTTCTTATGCTTTGACTTATAATTCTAATTACCAATCAAAATCAACAAATTTATTTCAATTTTAACTCTAAATTTAATCCGAATTACAAATCAAACATTCAGAGGGGTCAAAAAAATTTCAAGGAGAAAGGCAAGCCAATAATGGTCCACCTAAGATGCAGATGATGCATCTGATTTATATTAATTAGGCAGTAGAAGGAATATGTTCTTGCTTGTTTGTGGAGTAAGAATTACTTCTCGATCTGTCGATTATTCTGCCGAAAGAAAAGAATTAGCCTTCCAGCCTATGCGGCTATGTCTATATAGATTTTTTATTTTTTATTTTTATCTCTAGTAGAAGATTAACAAATCCTATCCAGGTTTTGGGTCCGACTCTGCTGCTTTTCTAGCAGAAAAGGAGGACCCTCCTCTTCCAAATCTAACGATTTAAAATTTTTATTCACGTATCTCGATAAAAAACTTATTTCATGCACAAATCTCAACGAATTTTGAATTGTTGGATTTGAAAGAGAAGGATCCTGCTTTTCTTCTAGAAAAGCAGCGGAGTCCGTTCCCAGGTTTTCATTTGCCAAATCATCTTTCATTTGAATGTAAGCTCTAACTTTGAGTCAAGATGCACAAACGCTTAACTAAACAATCAAGTGGGCACTGAAATAATTCTGCACGCACTAGTCTCCACTTTTATTGATAAGTTATTCTTCTTTCAAGTTTCATATCTAGCAATTCTTATTTTTCTCCTTATTTCAAGATTTGAGGACCTTTCTGCATATCTTCCACTATGAGTAGGGCTGCACAAAAAATTCGTAGTTCGTAATTCGATTCGAGTTTGATTCGAAAAAGTTCGTAAAAAGTTCGATTCGAAATTGAGTTCGTTCAAAATTATTTCAAACCAAACTTAGTTCGAAATTAATTCAAACCAAACTCAAACTGGACCTAGTTCGTTCGAAATAGGTTCGCAAACCAAATTTAGTTCGAAATTAACTCAAACGTGAACCGTTAACTGTTAATAACTTATGTTCACTGATGAAAATATAAGCCGTCCAATCTTAGCCCATTCAACAACAAAGCCCAAAATAAAAAAATTAAACAAAACCAGCCTTAGCCCATAATCGCTGGTTGTGAAATTTAGGTATTCTCACTGTTGGTTGCGAACTGCTATAACCCGTAAAATTAGGTTAATTAATTAGCTTGATAATTAATGATTTTAACTAATTAAAAATTTAAATTTAAAAATAAAGATAAACATTTATTCGTCAATTGGATCAATTGAACTAGGTAAATTTAATCATTTAAATCCGGTTGCGAATTTATTAAATTAAATTAGAACTAAATAAACAAACGGGGTTTATTAACTTTATTTCGAATGTTGATTTACACTCGTTATACACTTGACTACACAGATCGGAATTGAAAATTTTGAAAACTTGGTTGGGAATTTTTATTTCGAATCCAGGCCATTTCCCCCCATATACCGAGCTCTCTCTCTCTCTCTCTGACTACAGACCCCCTCTCACATTTCTTTCTCTCTTTTACTCCTCTCCGCTGGCGCTCTCTATTACTCCGCTCCCTCTCTTTTTCTATCTTGCTTCGCTCATGTGCTGAGACAAATCTCTCTCTCTCACTCTTTTTCGTTTTCCCCCTCTGTGCTGGTTATTATTCAAGATCCTAGGGTTTTGGGTTGGTTTGTTGAGGTCGGATCTTGGTGTTCCTGTTGGCTTTCTTGGTGCTGGCTGGTGTTGCTGGTGCTGGACTTTCTCCCTTTTCTGGTGTGGTGATTGCTGAATTTACGTGACGGCTGTGACGCGAGGTGCTTCCTTGGTACTGGCCGATTTTCCTCTCTTGCGGGTTACACCAAATCGGGTAATTTTATGCATTTTTATTTATGGGCTGTGCTTGTTGATTTTTCCCGGCTTGGTTGTTCGGTTGCTATGATTAAAGATATATGGTTCCTGTCGATACCATAAATTTTGTTTTTCATGGTAGGATTCTGAATTTTTGGGTAATCCAGGCTAATGATGCAAAAAAAGTGTGAGATGTTGAAAACCTTGCTACTGCATCAATAAAGTAATTTGTAGATGTTCAGTAGCTAGTTTAATGAAGCGAAATATATGGCTGAAGCTTTGGATACCTGTGAGGGTTTTTTAGAAGGGTTTTTCAGTAGCTAGTGCCTAATTGTAATGAAATTTAATGTTTTGTAGGATAATATTTGGATTTGTAATTATTCTAAGACTTTGGTGATTGTTCTGTACTTCTATTGATATTTAAATTGTACTTTGAATATTTTGGAGTGCTTGAGTTTTTATTTAAATTATACTTCTATTGATATTTGGGTTTTATTTAAATTGTATTTTGAATACTTGAGTTTTTATTGAAGTGCTGTAATTTTGCACTATGGACCAGTCATAAGTCATAACTCGTAAGTCGTAACAAAGTTCGTAAAGGTTTGAAATTGAGTTCGTAAAAAAATCGATTCGAAATTGAGTTCGTTCGAAATTAATTCAAACCAAACCTAGTTTGAAATTAATTCAAACCAAACTCAAACTGGAGGTAAGTTCGATTCGGTTCGGTTCGTTTGCAGCCCTAACTATGAGTCTGTGAGAAACACATTGATTGACTACTATAATTTTTTTTCCTTTTTCTTTTTGTAAAATTACACGACTATAAAATGCAAAGCCGTTAGAGAGTTGTTAAACTGTAAAGCCAACGAACTTAAAGCAATCATTAATCCTCTCTAATCCTTCTATTACCATGAAACCTCACTTCATCAGTCTCCTCTTCCTCCTCATATCCGCTTCCTTCCTCCTCTCTTCCAACTGCCAGGAAGAATCAGAAACGCAGATACTACTCGAAATCAAGGCTACTTGGGGCAACCCTCCAGCTCTCGTCTCCTGGAACTCGACTTCTGGCGACCACTGCACCAGCTGGAATGGCATTTCCTGCACCAACGGCTTCGTTTCAGAAATCAATATCGTTAACCAAAACCTAAACCAACCAATCCCTGAATCCATATGCCGCTTGAAGAACCTCTCTCGCCTTGACCTCTCCGACAACGAATTCACTGACACCTTCCCCGAGTTCCTCTACAATTGCTCTTCCCTACAATACTTGAATATATCCCAGAACTACTTTGTTGGCGTTCTTCCGACATACATAGATAAGTTGCTGCCTTCTTCTCTTACTTATCTTGATCTGTGTGGAAATAATTTCACTGGGGATATACCGGCTTCCATTGGTCTTTTAGTGCAATTAAAGGAGCTCCACCTACAAGGGAATTTTTTTAATGGTACCTATCCACGAGAGATTGCAAATTTGATCAATTTAGAGCACTTCTCTCTTGCTTGGAATGACCTTAAACCAGCCCAGATACCACATGAGTTTGGCAACATGACTAGACTCAAATCTCTTTGGATGGCACGAACAAACACAATTGGTGAAATTCCAAATGCACTGTCGAAACTTACTGAGCTTGAGCACTTGGATTTGGCACGGAACCAAATAAATGGTACTTTACCCGGTTGGATTTGGTCCATAGAGAAACTGCATATACTATACCTGTACTCGAATGATTTCACGGGTGAGATCAGTTTCACTGATCCTATTCGTTGCCTTGGTTTATTAGAATTAGATTTGTCAGCAAACAAACTGACAGGTTCAATACCTGATAGGTTTGGTGTTTTCAAAAATCTGTCAAAACTTTTCTTGTACTATAATTTTTTTAGCGGCGAAATACCAACAAACATTGGGTATCTGCCAAAGCTAATTGACATTCGCTTGTTTAATAACAGCCTTACTGGGGTATTACCCGGAAGTTTAGGGAACTATTCGAGTCTTTCGAATTTTGAAGTAGATGGTAACAGACTATCAGGTCAATTACCACCTCATCTTTGCTCAGGGAATAATCTTGTGTCAATTGTTGTATTTGATAACTATTTTACTGGTGAGATACCGCCATCTTTCGCAGATTGCTACACACTAAATAGTATCCAATTGTACAAAAATAGATTTTCTGGAGAGTTTCCATCAAAAATTTGGTCAATCCCTAATCTTACTACGATGATGATCCATGACAACGAGTTCACTGGTAAACTCCCTAAAATACTACCGTGGAACCTCACTCGAGTTGAAATATATAACAACAATTTTACAGGTGAAATTCCATCCTTTGCTGACAAACTTCAAGTTTTTAAGGCATCAAACAACTCCTTTTATGGAGAGCTCCCCAGTAATTTAACCGGACTATCACGTTTGCAAGAACTATCACTAGATTCAAACCAAATTCATGGATCAATTCCCCTAAGCATCCAGGTTTGGAAGTCTCTTATCACGCTAAATCTTAGTAACAATAAGTTAACAGGCTCAATACCCGATTCAATTGGGTCACTCTCGGTTCTAACAACTCTCGATTTATCCAATAATGAACTTTCAGGTCCAATTCCAGTGAATATAAACAACCTAAAACCCATTTCTCTAAATCTATCAGCAAACAATTTGTCGGGTAGCATACCACATTTACTTGAGAACCAAGTATTCGACCATAGTCTTCTATCCAATCCTGGTCTGTGCTCAGATTCTGATTTCAGCTCCAATTTGAATTTACCTGGGTGCTCTATTACCACAAGAAGCTCAAATAAACTCTCAACTGAACTCATTACTATATTTGCAACCCTTGGGTTTGCTGTACTTATTGGTATTGGAGTGGTTACGATTTTGCTACTTAGAGCACAAATTAAGCAAAAAACGGCCAGTTATGATGAGACTGCATGGAAGCTAACTTCCTTCCACAAGTTTGATTTTACAGAGTACCAGATAATTCAGGGGCTAAAAGAGGAGAATATCATTGGCAGTGGTGGTTCTGGTAAAGTTTACAAGATCATTCTAAACAATGATGAAGATCAAATTGTGGCTGTTAAAAGAATTTTTGTTGGTCACGGCAAAATGGATAGTAACTTGGAAAAGAATTTCAATGCGGAAGTCAGTATACTTGGCCAAATTCGTCATGCAAATATTGTCAAGCTCCTTTGTTGCATGTCGAGTACCGATTCAAAACTACTAGTTTATGAATACATGGAGAATAGTAGTTTGGATCGGTGGCTTTACGGTAAAGAGAGGATGGATGGATCTCGACCATTGGATTGGCCAGCAAGGCTAGGCATTGCAATTGATTCTGCAAAAGGCCTTTGCTACATGCACCATAGTTACTCTCAACCGATAATGCACCGGGATATCAAATCAAGTAACATTTTGCTTGACATGAAATTCAGAGCAAAAGTTGCTGATTTTGGCCTTGCTCGAGTACTGGAGAAATCCGGTGAACCTGAGACTGTTTCTGCTATTCAAGGATCTTTTGGATATATCGCACCAGGTTTTCTGTTATTTCATTTAATTTCATTTCATTTTGTTACATTATTAGTTTCTATGAAATGGTAAAACACTCAAAATCTTACTTTGAGTTTCCAATTGTTTAGGTGTAAGCATGAATTTAAAAAAGTTTAATCCTAAATTTGCATTTATCTCATTTTCAAGAATGTGGGAGGAAGAGGAAGATCAATGAGAAGGTAGACGTGTACAGCTTCGGAGTCATTCTTTTAGAGTTAACAACAGGGAAAAGAGCTAACGAAGGAGATGAGTACGAAGCCTTGGCAGACTGGGCATTGCGATTATACCTAGAGCACGGCATGCTTGTTAACATGATCGATGAGGGCATTCAAAATGATGATGAGCATTTACCTGACATTGCCGCAGTTTTTGAATTAGGTTTGAGCTGCACCGCAAAGGATCCGATCGCAAGACCCACTATGAAAATGGTTCTCCAATGCTTGAGTCAGTATGATCGGACAGTCAATACTAGTCGTCATAAAGGCTTCGGATGTGATCAGTATGAGGAAGCTGCTTTGATACTTTCTAAGAAAAGCAGCAGGAGAAGAGATTTGTCGGATGATTTTGACGACAAAGATGATGATGATGATGATAGTAGTGGCAGTTTTGTAGTGCATGTATCTTAATCAGCGATGCTTATGATCTGTCTGTAATTGTACATAGTTTTATAATTTTGACAATCATGTAGTTGTACTGTTGTAGTTTTGCATTACAATAAGATGGAATCGTTCTGTGTTTGGTTAAAAAATTAGTCTACATATTTGAAAAACTTGAAGTATTTGACGTCTAGATTGTGGAATAGAATGATAGGCTCAACAAACCGTAGTTTACCTCTAGACAATGATCTAGGAGAGGTGCACTTGGAGTTAGTGAACGCATTCAACAAATGTGAAAACAAACACTTCGATTCAAAAAACTTTTGCTGCAAGATATAACATTACCTTCTATTATGATTCGAATTAACCAACAATTGTAGAATAGTTCGATGTCAGTATCAGTATTAATTAAATGCACAACGCCAGTATAAGTGATCTTCTTTGCTAGTTGTGAAAGAAAATTGTCCGCAGATTTGTCAGTATCAAAATGAAGATATCAATGAGTGTATGTAGAGTGGAAAAAACGTGCCGTGCCGTGCTGTGACGTGACTAACACGCAGTGACTTTGATCGCGTGCCGTGCCGTGCCGTGATAAAAAAGTCAAGGGTGGTCACGGCACGCGAATGGTCACGTCACGTGAGTCACGCAGTGCCTAAACGTGCCGTAATCATACGTGACTCGCGTAACCATTTAATTATAATTTAGGTTAGTTTATTCAAGATTCACCATTAAATCAATATCTAATGGTCCTAATTACACGTGACTCGCGTGACTATGTGCCGTGCCAAAGTTTCAAAAGATGAACACGGCACGCGAATAGTCACGACACGTGACACACGAGTCACGGCACGTAACTGACACACGTGCCGTGCCGTTCCGTAACGGAGCCGGCTCTGCCGTGCCATTTTTTCCACTCTAAGTGTATGTATCTACATACTTCAATAAAAGAAAATTGTCAGGAGATTTGTCAGTATCAAAGTGAAGATATCAATGAGTGTATGTATACATACTTCAATAAAAGAAAATTATCGGGAGATCTTTCATAGATCGGCTTGCGTATATGTGACCAGTATCATAACACAAAATGATTACTGTATGTGTAATAAAATCTGTCCCCGCATATTTTACTGGGAACATTTTGATAAATATAATTAGAATAATTATTTCAGTACCATCACTATATCTGCGCTACAGTACTCGTACTTAGAGAAATGATATACTATGGTCCCCACTAATTATATGTCCCATTAATTATTATTCTAAAAAATATTATATGATCCTCACTAATTATATTTTAAAATTCCAACAACACCCTTTCTCTATGGTCACCACTAATTATATGGTCCCTCTTTCACAGTCTCCGCACTCGTCTCCGCAAGGATAGGTATTAATACTTTCAGTGCATATGTATAAATACTTTCAATACTTAGATATTAATTAATACTTGAGTGAGGCTATGGTACTTCAGCTAGTGTACTATGGCTAGTGTACTACGGCTCAATATGGTACTTTTTAAAATCATAATGGTCGATCTGAACCGTTCAATGTGATATCCATATGAATATTTACTTGCAAAATAAATTTTATATTTTTTCGAATTTTTTTACTATTTTTTTAGATAGGTAGAATTTTGATGGTCCATAATTTGTATAAAACACTGAAAATTCTACCTATCTAAAAAAATAGTAAAAAAATTTGAAAAAAATATAAAATTTAGTTTGCAAGTACATATTCATATGGATATCACATTTTCGGATCGACCGTTAGGATTTTAAAAAGTACCATATTAAGCCGTAGTACACTAGCCATAGTACACTAGCCGAAGTACCATAGCCTCACTCTTAATACTTTCAGTGTCATATGTAAATAATACTTGCAAGTATAGGTATAACTACTTGCACGATGAGGTATAAATACTTGCGTGATGACGAGTCCGAAAGTACGTCACCATGGATCTAATTTGAAAGAGAAAATTGTGTAAGTATTAATATTTTAGAAAAAAAATTCGAATTGTTGAGTTTTGGCGGTCCTCGCAGGAAGTTATCTTTCTGCATTTAATTTTCAGTGGTCCCCCCTGCGGGTACAGTGTGGGTACTGTTATCTCCGCGCTACAATACCCGCGCTATAAATAATTGTTCACCTCATAGGTATAAATACTTTCGTGCATAGGTATTAATACTTTAGGAAAAAATTTGAATTGTGGAGTTTTTGCGGTCCCCACAGGAAGTTATCTTTCCACATTTAATTTTCGGTGGTCCCACTGCGGGTACAATGCGGGTACTGTTATCAGCTCCCATATAATTAGGGGTGAAAACGGAGCGAATACGGAGTGGATAATGGTAAAACCATAACCATATCCCTTTTTAATTTTCCAGATATAAATACAGATTGCATACCAGCCGGATACAAATACTGATACGAATCATATCGGATATTTATTAAAATAAAATTAAAAAAATACTAAAGTTTATAATATTTATCTAATTTTAATGGTAAATAACAATATTTTTTATAATATATATTAAAATATATGATATATATCTACTATTTGAATACGAATAATTGAAATGTAAAACTATATCAGGATTCATATCCACACGGATATTCGGATATCGGATATTCACATCTAATTTTTTGAATACGGATTGAATACAGGTCGGATATTATTCATACCGTTTTCACCCCTAAATATAATATGCATTCAATTACCTTGATCCAAGAATTTATGGGCGCATACATGCCCCTATGAAATATTTTGCTGGTATTTTTTTTTTTGACGAAAAATAAGGTACAGCCTTTATTTGCTTGTACTTATTTTACTGGTAATTATTCAACGACAATTGAGAAAAAAATCGCCAGGAATTTTTATTCATAGAATTTTTTCAGCTTCCAAGAAAAATAGTTTGTGTTGATTTTAAACAAGCAAACTTAATGCCGCATGCAATTCAATAACCATACTATATAGATGGAATATTTCACATGTAAGGGAAAAATATTACTATGTATTTAATATATTTATGAGTGAGGCTATGGTGCTATGCATAGCACGGATGGCTAGTGTACTACGGCTCAATATGGTACTTTTTAAAATCCTAACGGTCGATCCGACCGTTCAATGTGATAACCATACGAATATGTACTTGCAAACTAAATTTTATGTTTTTTCGAATTTTTTTACTATTTTTTCGGATAGGTAGAATTTTGATGGTCCAGAATTTTCAAAAAACACTGATTTTTCTACCTATCTGAAAAAATAGTAAAAAAATTCAAAAAAATATAAAATTTAGTTTGCAAGTACATATTCATATGGATATCACATTGAACGGTCGGATCGACCGTTAGGATTTTAAAAAGTACCATATTGAGCCGTAGTACACTAGCCATTGGTGCTATGCATAGCACCATAGCCTCACTCTATATTTATTGCCATACAGGAAAAAATGTATTCTAGCTAGTTATTGAAAAAAAAAAAAAATTGGGCCTCTTTCTATATTTAATTTGAATATTAAAAAAATCTAGCATGTTTACTGATATTAGGTCCAAACTCTAATATATATATACAAAAAATGATTAATATATTTCAGAAAATTTAGCCTCCTCTTGTCTGGTATAATATTTCTTTTTTCGTATTATCAACCATACATAATCATTATTTAAATATACATGATTCGTATTATCTTCCACGACCTTTGACTGTGCCAAGTGCCAACACATTATATATTAACGAAAATGGATAAAAATAAAGGGTGCTTTGCACTTACGTAGTGGGCATTTTGCTATTCTTATTAAACAATAGAATCTAGCTAGCTTCTTTTTTGCAAAGCAAATCCAATTGAGATAAAGTACATCATTAGATTGCATCCACATGTACTTATCAGTTATCATGAGTCTTCGCCTAATCACTTGACGCGATGAGCACTAAAAAATAAGGACCACAATAACATTGGTAATCATGAATCAAACACATGGAATTATTAGAGTTTGGAGAAATCAAGTACTGGTAACAATTTGGGCCACCTCTTGTTAATGTGCTAAGATATTTCTTCCTTTCCTATTTTATGCTAAATCTTCATTCTTAGTCTATGTATCCAGTGGTTATTTCCTTTTTCTTGTTTCCTCTCGAAATAGAGTGGGTTTTCCCCAATATGATTTTGTCGATATGTCCGGTTCCCGGATCCAAATATGCTGAAATCCGAGATCATCAACAGTAACTCTGAAATTTCTGAAATTTCGAATTCAGCCATTGAATTGTTTTAAGATGCGTACACAGAAAAATCAGCTGTTTCGAGATGCATGCACAGAAAAAGTTGGACGACTGGAGAGCCCTATAAATACAGAGGAAAGTCTCTGGAAAAAGGGACCGCGAAAAAAAGAGAACACACATACGAAAGAATAGACAGGAGGATCTAGAAAATCCTGGTCTTCCTTCAGTCAAAAAAAAGGAGAATCAAAAGCACTAATAAGCTAAAATCAGGAGTTTGAGCTTAAGTAATAATAACTCACCACCGCGTTTTGATTAAGCAAATATAGGACGTATCACAATGATTTCGATGTAGCTAGGGAATCATTAATTAATATTAGATAACATACTTTTTGAATTCAGATTCAGTGCAATATCTGTGACTGTTTAGAATGAGATTTGAGTTGTTACTTACAGTTTGACAAATTGAATTTAGTTTGGGGTGCAAGTATTCTATCTCCTAGTACAATGCAGAAGATATACTCACTCACTCGTATTTTTGTCATCCTAAAAGATTATTATATTATGAAGGTTTTTCAATTGTTTTCTCTGCAGCTATGAGATAACTGAAAATTTGAAATGCCACCAACTTTTTATTCCACATAAGATGTAACTGTTTATGTTTTATGTTAATGAAATAGGTTACACGTCTTTTTTAACAAAAGAGAAAACAAAAAACGTACCATTTAAGAAACTCATCATAAAAGTTCCTAATGTTATTCTCGAGAATTGAACACGCGACCTCTCTATAGAGAAACAGAGCTCACGTCACTGCATTAAGTCCGTGATTTTAAACGACTCACCTCTTAAGAGCTGCGGGTCAGCAACGTGGTGGCTCAGGTAGTCAGTCGGCTCATGTGGGAGGTAGCGGAACAAAAGTCGGCTTGAACTCAGCGACGACAATCTCGGCGAGTTACTAGTAAATTTTAACTTTTTGCCTATCCTGACCAAATTTATGAGTTTGCCTCTGCTTAGTCGCAAATGACAGTGGGGTCCATGAGAGTTCATCTTTAGTGATGCGAAGAATGCCACTGAATCTGGCATCGGAGGCTATAGTGAGGCAGTTCTCCGAACTTCTCTTAATTACTTGTTAATTGTTCTATATATTTTATTAGACTAGTGATTAACTCGCAGAATATAAGCGAGGAAGCTGTCATTTATGTTGCTGATGATGAAATTGGAAGCATAGAACTCATTTCTCTCTCTTCTTTCATTTGGTTTTACCAGACCAATTTGAATCACTTGAAGAAACTTCCAAACCAACTGACACGCAATTCAAAATTTTCACATTTATTACTGTCTATAGGGGCCTGATTGGGTAGACCAGTAACAAGAGGCTTTACTGGCAAGAGAAGAATAGATGTGGTTCGCAATTGGATAAATCACCTACTGAGGATTCCTAACAAGGATAAAATATACGTTGGTGGCATTAATTTGGATGTTACTGAATCGCTTTTTGTTAAATTTATTTTTCTTCATTAGTCATCCAAACACGAAGAAATTAAATATGTTAATCTTCTTTTCTATTCCATTTCATTCCCTTCTGTTGTTCACCTCCCCTCCCTTTCTCTACTCTCCATCCAAACAAGGTGAGTCGCTGCAATTCCGAACGGCTTAAGAGCTGTTACCAACTCAAGCGGTTTTCGTATGTTTGAATTTTTCGTAATTTTTCTTTTCAAGATGATGTTATATATGGATTTAATTTTTTTTGATATTTTTATAAAAAAAATGGATTCTGAACCTAAAATTTACATGAGAATAATAATCTCTTAGATACGTAAAATAGTTTATTTTAATATTATTTCTATGAGCATGCAGAAATTTGTAAAAGTATAGAACGCCTAACCGTTCCCAACTCCGATCTCAAAAATTCATATCCTCAATATTTAATTATAATAAGGGGAATTTTATATATACCACACAAAATCTATGATAATTCATTAATTTGTATCATGCTAAATGCTAATAACTCACATAATTTATCTAATATAATTTAACTATATATCAAATATATTCAAAACTCATATAAATTATGTATAAGATTCTGAAAATTATAATTAGTCAATATTTAATTAAACTGGACTCATTCCTACTGCACTCTCTCTATTCATCTTTCTAAGAGACTATACTCTCAGTTCTCTCTCATTTAGATTTGAGGAGTTATTCCTCTTCAGATGCCACATCTCCAACAAGTATGATTGAAATGACACCAGAGAGGATTAGAAAGATCAAATGGAGAGCTTACATAAATGAAAGATGTTATAAATTTTAAATTTATCAAAAGTATGTATAGATTAGATCGATGCATGATTCATAAAGGAAAGTTAGAGCTTACATTCAAATGAAAGATGATTTGGCAAATGAAAACCTGGATAGGATTTGTTAATCTTCCACTAGAGATAAAAAAAAAAAAAATCAAAAAAAAAAATCTATATAGACATAGCCGCATAGGCTGGAAGGCTAATTCTTTTCTTATTCCACAAACAAGCAAGACCATATTCCTTCTACTGCCTAATTAATATAAATGAGATGCAACATCTTAGGTGAATCATCATCTCAATATTCAGAATAAGCTAGCTTGACGATATATAATAGGAAAAATTGGTTATATGTCACTCTAAAATTCTAAAATTGTCAAAATACCATCCCGAATTTTGAAATTATATAAATGCCATTCTAAACTTCATGAATTTGTAATATTGCCATTTATACTGTATTTTTATAATATTTTTATTAAAAATTATATGAAAAATACTGTTTTAGTATACGTATTTCTGTATTTCCAATTATACCCTCGTACAATTAATTAGTTAGTTATTATTTGTAATCGCCTCTCCTGTAGTCTCCTGTCTCCTCTTCAAACATGGTTATTTGGCACCGATAAAGATTTCATCCTCCTCCAGAGACATCGCCTCCCTCCTCCTCCTCCTCCCTAATCGCCTCCTCCTACCCAGCACCTTAATCGCCCCCTCCTTCCGATCTAATCAGCATGCATCGCCATCAGTTCTCCTTTGTGAACTCTACGCAATCGATGTCGTCCACCGCCGCCCAGCCGAGTGACAGTCAGTTGCCAATCGTGCAATGCCTGAATTGCAGGATTGATGTGAAGAGATTTGTGAGCGGTACCACAGCAAATTCACAGAGGATATTCTTCAGAGATGAGATTAGTTTGTAAAAAATTAACTAATATGCATGTTGACTAGTTTGTAAAAATTAACTAATATACAGAGATGAGATACATTTGTCAGCAGTGGTCAGTGAAGCAAAATTGGAACCTCCTCTTTACTTGGGTGATCTTTGGAGCGAGTTTATTTGGGTGATCTCTGGAACCTCCTCTACTTGCATCCCATCCAACCCCCACAGCTGTTTAGGGTTCTGAGGCGGAGTGGCTGCCTACTCGGGTTCTGAGGCAGAGGTGCTGCCTACTTGGGCCGATTGAGGCGGAGGGGCTGCCTCCGAGTAGGAGGCGTAGGGTTTGAGAGAGACCGTCGAAATTCTTTTCCCTAAATTTTGGTGGAGTCTAGAGAGTGGAGAGTGAGGTGTGGAGAGTGAAACGCTTCTCAGGAAACCCTTCTCAGAAAGGGTATTTTAGTCCGATTTTTTTTTAACAACACGATTACAGTATAAATGGCAATATTACAAATTCATGAAGTTTACAATGGCATTTATACAATTTCAAAATTCGGGATGGCATTTTGACAATTTGAGAATTTTGGAGTGGCAAATAACCAATTTTCCCAATATAATAACGTGTAAAATAACAAAACTAATATGACTATATGAGCATATATGTGCTTGATCTGGGACATGACAAAAACAGAAAAATAGCTACAAGATATCTTAATTAAATTAGGTTTGAAAAAGTTAAATAGGAGAATCAATATTTCATTAAGTGATTAAAAACATATATATTTTTTTTCTATATGAGAGGTCACATTTAAAAAATGCAATTGAAGGATTTTTGTGAATATTTGAAATTAGGAGTCTTGATTTTCATATTATTTAAAAAAATAGCATTTAGTAAAAAGAAAAGAAAAGTTAATTTAACCTACAAAGTTGTAACTATTATGTTAGGTTATATATTAAATGGGACCTAGTATTTATTTCATGTTTGAGTTTTGATTGATGTTACTCTAAATTTAGTCTTTTAGTTCAATTTATTCAGATGTACGTGTTATATATATATATATATAGAGAGAGAGAGAGAGAGATGGACTAGGGTGAGCCGTGCAGTAATACAAGTTTTTACTCCACACAAAAAATTTCTATTTTGAAAATCCAAACAACCGATCCGAACTGCTCAACATGATCTCCATATTGAAATGTACTTGGAGAGACCAAATTTTACATTTTTTGAAATTTTTTTACTATTTATTAAGCCACTTTGAAAATCGCTGATCCACTGGTCCAGAATTTTTTACTGTTCACCCGGATCAACGATTTTCAAAGTGACTTAATAAATAGTAAAAAAATTCCAAAAAATATAAAATTTGGTCTCCAAACACATTTCAATATGAAGATCATGTTGAATGGTTCGGATCTGTTGTTTGAATTTTCAAAATGAAAATATTGCGTGGAGTAAAAACTTGTTTTACTCCACGTCTCACCCTAGTCCATCTCTCTCTTTCTATAGTTGTTATCAAATGTTGTCTAATGCTCTTTTTAATAAAAATTGGAAGAGGGATGAATGTCACAATCTGATATTAATATCAAGCAGAATCGTTGTTTCTTTTCAAATTTTACTTATCTAGAGAATCAGATTCATTAATCATAAATTAATATGTGGTTATAGCTTGAAAACTCAGCGGCATTCCTTAATCACTAAAATCATATTCCTTAATCCAACTAGGTTAATTTGTAATATGTCTGATCAGGCAAATAACAGCAATAAGCTGATTTATTTAGATTCAAAGAGATAGCTGATTTATTTAGACATATTACAAATTAACCTAGTTTAATCTAAATAAATCAGCTATCTCTTTCATTTTAATCATAATCTAAGATACCCATTTTAGACTGGATACGCTAGCTAGTACAGCAATAAGCAAAGATATTGATTATTTGCACACTTCTATAATGCAAAAATTATTCTGCCGAATTATGTGCGTTTTGCAAATGTAATAGCTATGATTTTACTATTTAAACTCTTTCAAGGCCTCAAAAAAAAGTATTTTAAATTATTTTTAAGGTATATAAAATGACTAATGATAATATATTTCAATGAATATTAAGACCAGTTTTAAGATCTATCTTCCTGTTTAATTTACTTTAGACATTACAAAAACTAAATCTGGGGTAAACATTTTAACAGATCAGTATTAGCTTCATGCATCGTGCGAATCATATGCACTATGGTTATATTTGATTGTGGAGCAAGTGGTGGAGTAAAGAGTTTTACTCCACCTTTGAACAATCAAATGAGTAGTAAATTTGAAGGATTAAGGTGGAGTAATGTTTGAGTTAATCCGAAATAAGTTACTCCATTTTTTATGTGCAGTAGCTTACTCTACTTAAGGATTCCGCAGTTCGAGTAACATCCACCTTATAATTTTCTCTCTCTTCATCAACTTATTTCACCAAGCTTCAACAAAACATGATTAATTCAATGATTTCAATCTATCTTAACTTGAAATAAGCAATTTAATCCCGAGTAACTTTACTCCACAACCAAACATGACCTATATTATATGCACTGCATGAAGCCAAAACTACTCTTTTAGAATATTTAACCTATATCTGCGATATTACAAATTGTAACTCCGTTATTTACAATTTAGAAGCACAATTACACATTAAAGTAGTAATAAATACTGAAGTGAGTCTTCGGTACATAAAAAATATATAGATGACCATTATTGATATAAATGTGATTATATAGCTATCATAATATTTTGTAAAATAACTCATTTTGTATTTTATATTATCTTCAATTTAGTGAACGGTAAAAAAATAATTAATTTTTTTCATCAAAAAGTGGCGTATATATAGGAGCAATTGGAGATCAAATTTTTGAATTTTTGAATTTTTTTTACTATTTTTTAAGATATGCACAAAATCATTCCAGAAACCGTGATTTTGTGCATATCTTAAAAAATAGTATTTTTTTCAAATATTATAAAATTTGGTCCCCAAGCATATTTTAGAGTGGTTCGATCGGATCGACAATCTGACTTTTGAAAATAAATATATTAAATATGAGGCATGATGAAGTATAGAAGACACAAGGCAGGGGCGGATGATAGTTCAAGCTGGGGGGTGCTAAGCCACCCAAGTTTTCAAAATTTTATTATCAAGTATCTAAAATTCTTACTAATTTGTCTCTTTTATATGTATTAGCACTCCCAATAATACTAACAAATTTAAAGGGCTTGAACGTAAATTTTAAAAAACAAAGTCACAGCAGACTGGGCTTCATATTTTATTTGGACGTTTCGGTTTCTGTGTTTGTGCAGTGAACAAAAGAAAACAGATCCTTCCAATTTGAAATAGTCATACCTATATAGAAAAAATAATGCCCGATCATATATAGAAAATGGATCATTCCATTGAATTTTTGTACTCATCTTAATAATTAGTAAAAAAATTAAAAAAAAATGTAAAATTTGATCTGCAAACACATTTTAATATATCCATCATGTTAAAGGTTTAGATCGACTGTTTGGACTTTGAAAATGTAATGTGTAATCCGGTGTCACAAAAAAATAGTGTAAGTGGATCCCTCCTCGTGTTATATTGTATTATGCATTTTTTATTAAAAAAAAATTAAAGATATTGTTTAGCACCCTATACTCAAATTCTAATTCCGCCATGACATAAGTATTGAAATCCTCCTCAAATAGTATTTGAGCAAAATGAAGTTTATATGATTTGCAAAATATTGATTTTAATCATTGTACTAGAAAAAAAAAATGCACTTATGATTCGTGATACTAGAAGGGAATTGTCAAAACTGAGAAGAGTCATCCTAAGTATCTAGGGCAGACCCAGGTAGTCCCGGGGGGCAGCTGCTTCTCTTGGATTTTGAGTTTTAGTAAAAATTTATCGGTTCTGACCTACTTTGCACCTCTTTGAAATTTTTTTTGTCCCCCTCTGAATGTTTGATTTGTAATTCGGATTAAATTTAGTGTTAAAATTGAAATAAATTTGTTGAATTTTGATTGATAATTAGAATTATAAGTTAGAGTATCAGAAATTACAATTCAAAGTATTGGAAAGTATAAGTTAAAACATTATTTTTATCGAATACCCAATTAGTTAATAAATTTAATTCCAATTAGCTATTTAAATCTAATTCGATATTTTTTTTGCCCTCCGACAAAAATTCTGTATCTGCCCGTATCCATGGAGACTTCATTATTCCATCTGTACGAGTACGAGAGTGTAGTATGTGATAGAGAAAATAGAAAGAAAAAACATGGAAAATTCTCATTGGCACACATTTTTCAAATATTCTTTACTTGACTTGAGGTGGTTGATTTTCTCTGTCATCATCACTTGGTTACAATTGGAGGGTCAATCAATTCAACCCCGGGCTCAAATATCTCCACTAGCGTATCTTTACTAACTACAATAATAGCAATACCATGTTAGTTTGGTCCCGCGATGTTGCCATAACGAAATGAAATTAGTGGCAACGGACCAGCAATTGCTTTGAAGTTTGAAGTGTACAGCAGATATCTTGTTTTATTAATCGTTGCATTCTGTTATTGATGGAGACAAAAAAAAAAAAAAAAATCTCACCTAGTTGGATTAAGGAATATGATTTTAGTGATTAAGGAATGCCGCTGAGTTTTCAAGCTATAACCACATATATTAATTTATGATTAATGAATCTGATTCTCTAGATAAGTAAAATTTGAAAAGAAACAACGAATCTGCTTGATATTAATATCAGAGTGTGACATTCATCCCTCTTCCAATTTTAATTAAAAATATAATTAGACAACATTTGATATCAACTGTGTGTGTGGGTGTGTGTATATATAGAGTGATGCTACGATGTTTTAGGAAGTAAAGAAAGTGTTTTACTTTCCACTCGTATCTCTATTTTCAAAGTTCAAATAGTCGATTCGAACTTCTCAACACAATCTTCATATTGAAATGTGCTTGGAGACCAAATTTTACATATTTTTGAAAATTTGTTACTATTTTTTTTGAATTTTTGAAAATCTGTGTTTTTCTGAATTTATTATTATTATTTTTATTTAATGAAAAACTGTGGTTTTCAAAAATTCTAAAAAAATAGTAAATTTTTTTCAAAAAATATAAAATTTGGTCTCCAAGCACATTTCAATATGAAGATCATGTTGAGATGTTTGGATCGATGATTTGGACTTTAAAAATGGAGATATGAGCGGGAAG
The DNA here is from genome assembly GCA_025461125.1 of Carex kokanica. NCBI lineage: Eukaryota > Viridiplantae > Streptophyta > Magnoliopsida > Poales > Cyperaceae > Carex > Carex kokanica. Next base: position 507,090 of record JAJGRX010000994.1, read on the forward strand.
TAAAACACCCTCTTTACTTCCCAAAGCACTGTAGCTTATCTCTCTCTCTCTCTCTCTCTCTCTCTCTCTCTCTATATATATAGGTTGGCTAAGATCAAAGTGGTATGACCAAGGTTTTGTTGCTACCAATTAGTTTTTGCAATTTTAAAGTTCAAATAGTTGATATGAAGTGTTCAACGTGTTCTCCATATTAAAATGTGCTTGGAGACTAAATTTTACATTTTTTTGAATTTTTTAACTATTTTTTATGCATTTTTGAAAATCAATGTTTTTCATAACAAAAATTAAATAAATAAAATTTGAAAAACAGTGATTTAAAAAAAATCATAAAAAATAGTAAAAAAATTAAAAAAATATAAAATTTGGTCTCCAAGTACATTTTAATATAGAGAACACGATGACTACTTTAGATCGATTATTTGAACTTTGAAAATCACAAAAACGAATTGGTAGTACCAAAGCATTGGTCATACCACTTTGATCTTAGCTAACCCCCCCCCCCCCGCTCTCTCTCTCTCTCTCTCTCTATATATATATATATATGAGGAGGGATCCCATTACACCTTTTTTGGTGACACATCATGACACCGTTTTTTTATAGGTCAATTTTGCAATTTCAAAATCCAAACAGTCGATCCGAACCGTTCAACATGATCACCATATTAAAATGTGCTTGGAGATCAAATTTTACATATTTTGAATTTTTTTACTATTTATTAAGATGGTTACAAAATCGTTGTTTTTCAATGGTCTGAAAACAACGATTTTGTAACCATCTTAATAAATAGTAAAAACTTTAAAAAAATGTAAAATTTGATCTCCAAGCACATTTTAATATGATGATCATGTTGAACGGTTTGGATCGACTATTTGGACTTTGAAAATGGTAGGTGTCAAAGTGTGTCACCAAAAAAGGTGTAATCTGATCCCTCCTCTATATATATATATATATATATGAGGAGGGTTAAAATGCACCCAAATTACTATGCTCCCAAATGCACCCAATCTTTTATGCCTTTTATCTCCATTTTCAAAGTCCGAACAGTCGATCCGAACCGCTCAACATGATCTTCATAATAAAATATGCTTGGAGACCAAATTTTATATTTTTTAGAATTTTTACTATTTTTTAAGATAGGTACAAAATCATTGTTTTAAGGAAATGATGGACCATTCGATAAAGTGATTTTGTACGTATCTTAAAAAATAGTAAACAAATTCTAAAAAATATAAAATTTGGTCTCCAAGCATATTTTATTATGAAGGTCATGTTGAGCAGTTCGGATCGACTGTTCGGACTTTGAAAATGCAGATAAAGGATTTGGGTGCATTTGGGAGCATAGAAATTTGGGTGCATTTTAACCCTCATATATATATATAGAGTTGGGCTAACTTGCTTTGGGAATTAAAGGGGGCGTTTTACTTTGCGCTCATATCTTCATTTTCAAAGTTCAAATAGTCGATTTGAACCTTCCAACGTGTTCTTCAAATTAAAATGTGCTTGGAGACCAAATTTTACATTTTTTGAAAATTTTTTACTATTTTTTCAGAATTTTTGAAAATCACAACTTTTCAATAAAAAAAATAATAATAAAAAATTCAGCAAAGTGATGATTTTCAAAAATTCTGAAAAAATAGTAAAAAATTTCCAAAAAATATAAAATTTGGTCTCCAAGCACATTTTAATATGAAGAACATGTTGGAAGGTTCGAATCGACTATTTGAACTTTGAAAATGAAGATATGAGCGCAAAGTAAAACGCCTTCTTTAATTCCCAAAGCAAGTTAGCCCAACTCTATATATATATATATTTATATATATAGAGAGATGGACTTAGCTACTTCATGAAGTAAAACGACTTTGTACTTCACGCCATATCTTCATTTTCAAAGTTCAAATAGTCGATTCGAACCTTCCAACATGTTCTTCATATTGAAATGTACTTGGAGACCAAATTTTACATTTTTTGGAATTTTTTTACTATTTATTAAGCCACTTTGAAAATCTGAAAATCCTTATGAATAGTAAAAAACAGTAAAAATTTCTGGACCGCCGGATCAGTGATTTTCAAAGTGGCTTAATAAATAGTAAAAATATTCCAAAAAATGTAAAATTTGGTCTCCAAGCACATATCAATATGGAGAACAACTTGAGCGGTTCGGATCGGTCGTTTGGATTTTCAAAATAGAAATAATGAGGCGTGGAGCACCAAGTCGTTTTACTCCATGAAGTAGCTAAGCCCAGCACTATATATATATATATATATATATATATATATATATAGAGAGAGAGAGAGAGAGAGAGAGTGACTAAGCTACAAACGTTTGCACCAAGGCCTTGGTGCAAACGATTCGGTTCTCTGATTTTCAAAGTTCAAACGGTCGATCCAAACGGTTAGATATTTAATCTATATTAAAATCTGCTTGGAGACCAAATTTTACATTTTTTTGGAATTTTTTTACTATTTATTAAGCCACTTTGAAAATTATTGATCCGGGTGAACAGTAAAAACAATGCAACCAAATTTTGGACCATGTGATCAGCAATTTTCAAAGTGGCTTAATAAATAGTAAAAAAATTCCAAAAAATGTAAAATTTGGTCTCCAAGTAGATTTTAATATATATTAAATATCTAATCGTTTGGATCGACCGTTTGGACTTTGAAAATCCAAAAACTATTCATTTACACCAAGGCCTTGGTGCAAACATTTGTAGCTTAGTCACTCTCTCTCTCTCTTTCTCTCTCTCTCTATATATATAGTGAGAGAGAGAGAGGAGGGATCCAATTACACCTTTTTTGGTGACACATCATGACACCGTTTTTTTATAAGTCAATTTTGCGATTTCAAAATCCAAACAGTCGATCCGAACCGTTCAACATGGTCACCATATTAAAATGTGCTTGGAGATCAAATTTTACATTTTTTAGAATTTTTTTACTATTTATTAAGATGTTTACAAAATCGCTGTTTTTCAATGGTCTGAAAATAACGATTTTGTAACCATCTTAATAAATAGTAAAAAAATTCAAAAAAATGTAAAATTTGATCTCCAAGAACATTTTAATATATCCATCATGCTGAACGGTTTGGATCGACTATTTGGACTTTGAAAATAGTAGGTGTCAAAGTGTGTCACCAAAAAAGGTGTAATTTGATCCCTCCTCATATATATATATATATAGTCCAGCTAGCGTCCAAACGTTTAGATAGAGGCCTATATCCAAACGGTTTATTTTTGCGATTTCAAAGTCCTAAAAGTCAATCTGAAGCGCTCAAAACGTTTGTTACTGTTCATCCGGAGTGGCTAATATCAAAACGTTTATTCCTAAGCCCTCGTGCAACCAAGTTATTTTCAAATTTTCAAAGTCGAAACGGTCGATCCAAACCATTAGATGTGATCTCTATATTAAAATTTGCTTAGAGACCAAATTTTACATTTTTTGGAATTTTTTTACTATTTACTAAGCCACTTTGAAAATTTCTGATCACATGGTCCAGAATTTGGTTGCACTGTTTTTACTGTTCATCTGGATTAACAATTTTCAAAGTGGCTTAATAAATAGTAAAAAAATTCCAAAAAATGTAAAATTTGGTCTCCAAGCATATTTTAATATGGATTGAACATCTAACGGTTTGGATCGACTGTTTGGACTTTGAAAATCAGAAAACGACTTGGTTGCACGAGGGCTTAAGAACAAACGTTTTGATATTAGCCACTCTCACTCTCTCTCTCTCTCTCTATATATAACACGTAAGTCTGAATAAATTGAACTAAAAGACTAAATTTAGAGTAACATCAATCAAAACTCAAATATGAAATAAATACTAGGTCCCATTTAATATATAACCTAAAATAATAGTTACAACTTTGTAGGTTAAATTAACTTTTCTTTTCTTTTTACTAAATGCTATTTTTTAAAAATAAATATGAAAATCAAAACTCCTAATTTCAAATATTCACAAAAATCCTTCAATTGCATTTTTAACATGTTACCTCTCATATAGAAAAAAAAAATATATGTTTTTAATCACTGAATGAAATATTGATTCTCCTATTAAACTTTTTCAAACCTAATTTAATTAAGATATCTTGTAGCTATTTTTCTGTTTTTGTCATGTCCCAGATCAAGCACATCCTCGTATAGTCATATTAGTTTTGTTATTTTACACGTTATTATATATCATCAAGCTAGCTTATTCTGAATATATATTGAGATGATGGTCCACCTAAGATGTAGCATCTCATTTATATTAATTAGGCAGTAGAAGGAATATGTTCCTGCTTGTTTGTGGAGTAAGAATTACTTCTCGATCTGTCGATTTTTCTGCCGAAAGAAAAGAATTAGCCTTCCAGCCTATGCCGACATTTTTATTTATATCCAAAGTTAATTACAAAATAATAAAAATGTCTAAAGCCGCTTGGTTTTATTAAAAAATTTCATGCCGGCCAGAAAATGACCGGTATTTTATTTAAATAGAAAACCAGCCATTTTCTGGCCGGTACCCTATTTTTTTTTTTTTTTTTCTGTTTTAGACCCTATAAATACCTATTTCTCTCTCTCTCTCTCTCCCGTATTATGTCGAATCTCGTGTTGTTATCATTAGTCACGTGTTGTTTCTTTTGATAATACAGGCGCGAAAAAGAATTCAGAGTCACAATTAAATTCGCAGACGTATCATTCAAATCAGTAAAGTCCACACAAATTGTGTTATTAAAAAATCCACACAAATTGAAAATAAAAAAGTTTACAACATATAAATAAACAGGTGTACGGATAAATCACCTGTTACTACTACCTAAAACTAAATCTGCGAAAGAAACCGGTTCCGGTAAATGGCCTACTGGGTTGTCTACTAGATGGTCTTGCTTGGCTTCCAGACGGCCCTGCTTGGCTACCAGACGACCCTGCTTGACTTCCAGATACTCTTGTTGTATGCCTACTAGTTGACCTCCTCAGTTGGCTTCCAGATGGCTCCCCTTGCACTCCAACCGCCTCATCTCATAACTTAACTACCTCTCCCATTGCTTCTGCAAACATAATAGAAGCATCTAAATGGCTTGTAGCGGGGTAATGCCGTGACCCTCCGGACACACTTGCCCTTGCCTTAACTTGGTCATTCTCGTACTCATTTGCTACGTTTCTTGCCTCTGCATTTGCATATGTTACTTAGTAAGTTGGTGCAAATTGAAAGTAAATATAATTTTTGATGAATGTTACGTACCTCTTCGTTGCCTATCGGTAGTGGAACGTCGATGTTGATGCCCCCTTCGCCTACCTTCCATTTAACCCATGGTCATTAAATGACGGATGTGCTTTCGCCTCCCACTCTTAATCCAGCCTTTGTTCGGAAGAATTCTTGGTTAAGCATTAGGAGGCCAATCTGGCATATTGCTAATGTGAGCAAACACCCCACTCCAAGTACTCTTAAGATAGTTCACAGTATACCAGTGTGCAACAAATTCGTCCTCACATCAGTTTCGGTCACGACAAACCGCTAACACACGAGCGCACGGAATAGAAGTTAACTGGATACCTCTGCAAGTACATTCCATTTGGTTATCGGGATTGCGTGTCACAATGGACATGAATTTCCTGTGAATGAACTCCATATTTCCCATATCGCTGCAAGTGAATGCTCATACAGGGGTCAGTCTTAATGCTATTCTCAATGACATCGGCAATGATTGATGCCGTCAGACATTCATTGTCGATCCTTGTATACTCAGTCCTGCATGTGTGAGGCTTGTCTTATCTCGTTATAACCCAGGCATCTCCATATCCCGCTGGTTTTCCCTTAAGTTCGTAATCACAACGTGGGTCATTCTAATCTTCATTCTAATCTCCTGATTCTTAGTAACATGGTGCTATCTAATCTTCTTAATTAATTCATCTTTACTTCTAAATTATTGGTCTGACGCCAGCTCACCTTTGTACTCAATCCGTACTCAATCTGTTGCCCATAGTAACTAATATCTACTTCTCTAAACTCAAATACATCATTGAAGCCTGGTAACGGGTGCGTATCACTCCACCCACTAAGCGGCATTGAGTCAGATCTGGTTCGAATGGGCCGTTGAGCTGTTTCAACTGGACCATCTTCACCACATCCCTCCAGGTGATCAGAGTTCCTGTTTTCTCCATCATATTCATCCCCACTTTGCAGACTTTTCTTTAAAATTTCATCAATATTTTCAAAATCTGACCCAACTTTATCGTATACTGGTGCCGGTCTGGGATAAGGTTCTGGTTGCAAGGATGGTAAAGGTGCCTCATGCACAGGTCTAGGTGGGGATGAAATTGGAATATTGGTTGAGGTCGTGGTTGGGGGAATGGTGGACTGTAGAGACTGTATGTTTCTGGGTCAGTATATAGTTCTTGTTGTGTTAGAGGAACGACGAGAGTGTATGGTTCTCGTTAAGTTATATGAATTGGCGCAACTGATTGTTGGCCGGAACTTCCAACCCTTGCCTCTATCGGAACTCTTCTGGCATAATTTCTATTATAAAAATTCCATTGGCCTTAAAATGGCCGTACAACCCTCTCCAGAATATTTCCCGGTGTTTTCATTACAAACTCGGGTGGCCAATTCTAGGTTGCACCTTTCTGGGTTAAAACCGGTGCATGTGTAATCATGGCTTTCAAATCCCAAAGGGATATATCATCGGGAATCATAAATGAATTAATTGGTTCTTTGTTGTAATAAGCCCCGTTTGCATTACTAAGAACGTTACTACCACAGTATAATGAAATTAAAAACGGTAAACAATTGTCAGGTTACTAATTTACACAGTTACTGAAAAATAATTAAAAAATAATAAAAAATAATTTAAATTAAATAAAAAATAATAATTAAATAAAAAAATTACCTATAGAATTCGGCAGGAATGAAGGGAGTTGTGAGGGGGAGAGAGAAAAATGGATATTTATAGGGTCTATAACAGAAAAAAATAGGGTACTGGCCAGAAAATGGCCGGTTTCCTATTTAAATAAGGTACCGGCCATCTTCTAACCGGTATGGGCATTTTTAATAAAACCAAGCGGCTCTTGGCATTTTTATTATTTTGTAATTAACTTTGGATATAAATAAAAAGAGTGAGGCTATGGTACTATGCATAGCACGGATTGGTCCGTGCTACGGCTCAATATTTGAGTTTTCCAAGTTCTAATGGTCGATCCGAACCGTTCAACAAGATTATAAAATGAATATGTACTTGCAAACCAAATTTTACATTAAAATTCTGGACCATCCAAAAACAGTGATTTTCTACCTATCTAAAAAAATAGTAAAAAAATTTGAAAAAATGTAAAATTTGGTTTGCAAGTATATATTCATTTTATAATCATGTTGAACGGTTCAGATCGACCGTTAGAATTTTGAAAAAACAAATATTGAGCCGTAGCACGGACCAATCCGTGCTATGCATAGTACCGTAGCCTCACTCAAATAAAAATGTCGGCAGCCTATGCGGCTATGTCTATATAGATTTTTGATTTTTGATTTTTTTATCTCTAGTGGAAGATTAACAAATCCTATCCAGGTTTTCATTTGCCAAATCATCTTTCATTTGAATGTAGCTATAATTAACAACAACAAAGTAGGCACTTTTCGCGAGAGAAAAAGCGCAATGATGACGGTACTCTCTCGCGAAAAGTACCGTCGCAAATAGAAAAAGCACGTTTATGACGGTACTCCGTCGTGAAAAGTCACTTTTTATCCTCGCGAAAAGTCTATGATTCTTGTTGTATAGGCTCTAACTTTCCTTTATGAATCATGCATCGATCTAATCTATACATACTTTTGGTAAAATTTGTTTTTGGTAAATTGTAAATGGATATTTGTACTTACATATATTGCATTCCATATTTGCATTCAAAAGTATTTTTACTAAAAAAAATATTGATATCTAAATTTTAAAGTAATTATATGTAGTATAAAAAAGATAAATTATTTCTTTTCTAAATATTCAACAGAAAATTATGTTAAAAACTTTGTTAAATAAATAAAAATACAGCTTCCAAAATATTTGATCCTAATTATAACGTAAGGTATAAATATTTTACGAGAAAAATAGGAACACATTAAAGTTCACGAAGAAGTGTAAATAAGAAGTGCAGTTATCATTATTCACTCTAATATATACATATTATTAATTATTTAGCCGAAAAAGATGCACAAACGCTTAACTAAACAATCAAGTGGGCACTGAAATAATTCTGCACGCACTAGTCTCCACTTTTATTGATAAGTTATTCTTCTTCTTTCAAGTTTCATATCTACCAGTTCTTATTATTCTCCTTATTTCTAGATTTGGGGACCTTTCTGCATATCTTCCACTATGGTCTCCTTGGGAAGACCGAAGACTTAATGACACATTGATTGACAGTGACACAGAGTCACAGACCGACGACTATAATTTTGTTTCATTTTTCTTTTTGTAAAATTACACGACTATAAAATGCGAACTACGTTAGAGAGTTGTTAAACTGTAAAGCCAACGAACTTGAAGCAATCATTAATCCTCTCTAATCCTTCTATCACCATGAAACCTCACTTCATCAGTCTCCTCTTCCTCCTCATCTCCGCTTCCTTCCTCCTCTGTTCCAACTGCCAGGAAGAATCAGAAACGCAGATACTACTCGAAATCAAGGCTACTTGGGGCAACCCTCCAGCTCTCGTCTCCTGGAACTCGACTTCAGGCGACCACTGCACCAGCTGGAATGGCATTTACTGCACCAACGGCTTCGTTTCAGAAATCAATATCGTAAACCAAAACCTAAACCAACCAATCCCTGAATCCATATGCCGCTTGAAGAACCTCTCTCGCCTTGACCTCTCCGACAACGAACTCCCTGGCACCTTCCCCGAGTTCCTCTACAATTGCTCTTCCCTACAATACTTGAATATACCCCAGAACTACTTTGTTGGCACCCTTCCCACAAAGATAGATAAGTTTCTGCCTTCTTCTCTTACTTATCTTGATCTGTCGGGAAATAATTTCACCGGGGATATACCGGCTTCCATTGGTCTTTTAGTGCAATTAAAGGAGCTCCACCTAGAAGGGAATCTTTTTAATGGTACCTATCCACGAGAGATTGCAAATTTGATCAATTTAGAGCACTTCTCTCTTGCTTGGAATCTTTTCCTTAAACCAGCCCAGATACCACATGAGTTTGGCAACATGACTAGACTCAAATCTCTTTGGATGTCACGAACAAACACAATCGGTGAAATTCCAAATACACTGTCGAAACTTACTGAGCTTGAGCACTTGGATTTGGGATGGAACCAAATAAATGGTACTTTACCCGGTTGGATTTGGTCCCTAGAGAAACTGCAGATACTATACCTGTACTCAAATCATTTCACGGGTGAGATCAGTTTCACTGGTCGTATTCGTTGCCTTGGTTTATCAGAATTAGATTTGTCAGCAAACAAACTGACAGGTTCAATACCTGATTGGTTTGGTGTTTTCAAAAATCTGTCGACCCTTTTCTTGTACTATAATTTTCTTAGCGGCGAAATACCAACAAGCATTGGGTTTCTGCCAAAGCTAATTGACATTCGCTTGTTTAATAACAACCTTATTGGGGTATTACCCGGAAGTTTAGGGAACTATTCGAGTCTTTGGAATTTCGAAGTAGATGATAACAGACTATCGGGTCAAATACCACCTCATCTTTGCTCGGGGAATATTCTTGTGTCAATTGTTGTATTTGATAACAATTTTACTGGTGAGATACCGTCATCTCTCGCAGATTGCTACACGCTAAATAGTATCCAATTGTACAACAATAGATTTTCTGGAGAGTTTCCATCAAAAATTTGGTCAATCCCTAATCTTACTACGATGATGATCAATGACAACGAGTTCACTGGTAAACTGCCTAAAATACTACCGCGGAAACTCACTCGAGTTGAAATATATAACAATAATTTTACAGGTGAAATTCCATCCTTTGCTGACAAACTTCAAGTTTTAAAGGCATCAAACAACTCCTTTTATGGAGAGCTCCCCAGTAATTTAACCGGACTATCACGTTTGCAAGAACTATCACTAGATTCAAACCAAATTCATGGATCAATTCCCCTAAGCATCCAGGTTTGGAAGTCTCTTACCATGCTAAATCTTAGTAACAATAAGTTAACAGGCTCAATACCCGATTCAATCGGGTCACTCTCGGTTCTAACAACTCTCGATTTATCCAATAATGAACTTTCAGGTCCAATTCCAGTGAATATAAGCAACCTAAAACTCATTTCTCTAAATCTATCAGCAAACAATTTGTCGGGTAGCATACCACATTCACTTGAGAACCAAGGATTCGACCATAGTTTTCTATCCAATCCCGGTCTGTGCTCAGACTCTAATTTCAGCTCCAATTTGAATTTACCTGGGTGCAGATCTATTACCACTAGCACCTCAAATAAACTCTCAAGGGAACTCATTGCTATATTTGCAACCCTTGGGTTTGCTGTACTTATTGGTATTGGGGTGGTTGGGATTTTGCTACGTAGAGCACAAATCAAGCAAAAAACGGCCGGTTATGATGAGACTGCATGGAAGCTAACTTCCTTCCACAAGTTTGATTTTACAGAGTACCAGATAATTCAGGGGCTAAAAGAGGAGAATATCATTGGCAGTGGCGGTTCTGGTAAAGTTTACAAGATCATTCTAAACAATAATGAAGATCAAATTGTGGCTGTTAAAAGAATTTTTGTTGGTCACGTCAAAATGGATAGTAACTTGGAAAAGAATTTCAATGCGGAAGTCAATATACTCGGCCAGATTCGTCATGCAAATATTGTCAAGCTCCTTTGTTGCGTATCGAGTACCGATTCAAAACTACTAGTTTATGAATACATGGAGAATAGTAGTTTGGATCGGTGGCTTTACGGTAAAGAGAGGATGGATAGATCTCGACCATTGGATTGGCCAACAAGGCTAGGCATTGCAATTGATTCTGCAAAAGGCCTTTGCTACATGCACCATAGTTACTGTCAACCGATAATGCACCGGGATATCAAATCAAGTAACATTTTGCTTGACATGAAATTCAGAGCAAAAGTTGCTGATTTTGGCCTTGCACGAGTACTGGAGAAATCCGGTGAACCTGAGACTGTTTCTGCTATTCAAGGATCTTTTGGATATATCGCACCAGGTTTTCTGTTATTTCATTTAATTTCATTTCATTTTGTTACATTATTAGTTTCTATGAAATGGTAAAACACTGAAAATCTTACTTTGAGTTTCCAATTGTTTAGGTGTAAGCATGAATTTAAAAAAGTTTAATCTTAAATTTGTATTTATCTCATTTTCAAGAATGTGGGAGGAAGAGGAAGATCAATGAGAAGGTAGACGTGTACAGCTTCGGAGTCATTCTTTTAGAGCTAACAACAGGGAAAAGAGCTAACGAAGGAGATGAGTACGAAGCCTTGGCAGACTGGGCATTGCGATTATACCTAGAGCACGGCATGCAGCACGGCATGCTTGTTGACATGATCGATGAGGGCATTCGAAATGATGATGAGCATTTACCTGACATTGCCGCAGTTTTTGAATTAGGTTTGAGCTGCACCGCAAAGGATCCGATCGCAAGACCCAATATGAAAATGGTTCTCCAATGCTTGAGTCAGTATGATCGGACAGTTAACACTAGTCGTCATAATGGCTTCGGATGTGATCAGCATGAGGAAGCTGCTTTGATCCTTTCCAAGAAAAGCAGCAGGAGAAAAGATTTGTCAGATGATTTTGACGACAAAGATGATGATTATGATGATGATAGTAGTGGCAGTTTTGTAGTGCATGTATCTTAATCAGTGATGCTTATGATCTGTCTGTAATTGTACATAGTTTTATAATTTTTACAATCATGTAGTTGTACTGTTGTAGTTTTACATTACAATAAGATGGAGTCGTTCTGTGTTTGGTGAAAAAAATTACTTTCTACTCTTCTTATTTTATAAAGTAGAACTAGGGTGTGATGTACTCACCAAACTCTTTGGTGAACGTAACTCTATAATCTGTCGGATTCGCTTCAAACGAGATGAATTCAAACTGTTGAAACCGATGTATTTCATTAGTGATGCGCGTACATGCAAAATTTTGAATTTTTAGAATTTATTTAGTCTCAAGTTAAGTGGTCAAAATTGATGAAAAATGAATGATATAAAATGAAGTTGTTTTAATGCATTCATTTTTCATTAATTTTGACCGCTTGATTTTGTACTAAATATCGAAACATTCAAAATTTTGCATGTACGCGCATCACTCGTGAAGTACATCGGTTTCAACGGTTTGGATTCATCTCGTTTGAAGTGAATACGATAAATTAGAGAGTTATGCTCACCAAAGAGTTTGGTGAGCACATCACACCCTAGTTCTACTCTATTTTATATATCTACTAGTCATCTTGTTGTTTTGGATGGAGAAATAAAGTTAATTAATTATTATTAAATTTTTTTTTTTTGGTTGAAAGCCCGTAGGCGATTGCATTGATCCAACGATTTACAAAGTAGCTATTACATAGATTTTTTGTTTAAATTAAGAAGCATAAAAACCTATACATTGAGCTACTTGTAAAATCATCTAGTTTGCTATGTCAGAAAATAACTGATACGTGAAGCCAGAGAATGCGAATTGGTCTATTCGCGCCCGATTAGCAAGTATGTGGGCCTTCCGATTATTATTAATTTTTACTTCTTTACTGGAGATTAAGTTCATCATTATGTACGTATTCTCGAAAAGCAAGTACTAAATCAAAATTTATATGAAATTTCAGTAATATAGGTTCATACATTTTGGGAAGAAAAAAAATGTGTTCAATACTTCAATTGCAAATAGATAAAGAACAGGTGTGAAAGAAATTAAGGAATAATGACAATTTCTATAGACTCCTCGTTTGACCCACTTTAATTGTGAACCACTTAATGAGAGGACATTGACTTATGACTTGCTTTTGGGGTCAATAGAGTCGGCGACAATCCCGTTGCTTTTGTGGGGCCTACCGCATCACACTCAATGTAGGAATATCTTGTAAAATGTTTATCACATTTTTTTTTTTTTTTTTTGTGTAATCCATTTATCATTGTGAGTTGAAAAACTTAAACATTTTATATTTGCTTGCTCAATTGGAATATTGATTACGGCCGTCTGTTCTCTCTCTATTTTTTTAACAATCTTTTTAAAATAGACTACATATATATATATATATATAGAGAGAATTTTGCTATTATGCTTCGCGAAGTAAAACCCATATTTTACTTCACGCTCATACACCCATTTTCAAGATCCAAATCGTCGATCCGACCGTTCAAGTTGTTCTCCATATTGAAATGTGCTTGGAGACCAAATTTTACATTTTTTAGAATTTTTTTACTATTTATTAAGCCACTTTGAAAATCGCTGATCCATTGGTCCAGAATTTTTTACTGTTTTTTACTATTCACAATGGATCAGCGATTTTCTAAGTGGCTTAATAAATAGTAAAAAAATTCCAAAAAATGTAAAATTTGGTCTCCAAGCACATTTCAATATGGAGAACAACTTGAACGGTTCGGATCGACGATTTGAATTTTGGAAATGGGAGTATGAGCGTGAAGTAAAACTCCGTTTTACTTCGCGAAGTACAATAGCCCTACTCTATAGATATATATATATATATATTTTTAATAAAGGATTGATTGGGTACTTTATATATTTAAAATTAGTTTGAATAGAAAAGACAAGTAATTGGATAAATTTTTGAGTTTTTGAAATTTAAAAAGGTAAATATAATATTATAAATTTTAGAGGGAAAAATACGCAATTTCAAAGTTTTTGAAGGGTGCACATGAAATTCCCCCTAAAATATAGTGTGCAAAGTTAGCAATGATAATCAAGATTTTTGAAAACAAATTCGTATTATCAAAGATATATGACCTATGTATTGGATAATAATATGATCATTGATTTGTTTTAAAATTAATGGTTAGAATCCTGCCAAGTGCATGCAGATCAGAATCTAAATGGATGTGAAGTATGTAGAGTTTTATTTTTTTGAATAAAGATTGAAGATCAAGTTATCTAACTATTTAATATTCACGAGATATTTTTCTATTTGAATTTCAATCCTGTAACATCTCATACGAAAGGTCTTCATGATAGTTATGTTTTTCTATCCGAATTTTACGGGTTGTTGATTATTATAAACTGTCATTATCTAAAATTAAAAGGATTGAAAAGTCTTAAAATTTATTAGGATCATAAATAGCGCAAAATACTAATTGGTAGTAATCTAGTAGCACCGTTATATATTATAGATATTGACATACAAATCTGAAAATGTTGACCAAGAAATATATGAATATTATAAGAAGTTCCTTTCTGTCCCGTATGATCCGCATGATCCGCATTTCTACCAAAGACAACAGTTATAATAAGGGGGAATTTCATGTATATCTCTCAAAAGTTTCAATATTACGTATTTATCTCTCCAAAATCAACAATTACATATTTATTTTTTGAAAATTGTACAAACTCATATATTTGTCTAATCTAACTCTACAACGTATAAAATATCTCTAAAAATAATTAAATAATATTTTTTATAACATTGAAATTTATTTTACAATATTAATTAAGAATATATTGACCATTATGTCTTTCGTTTATGTCACTTTAGTCTGCCTGGGTTCTCTTATCTTTAAGACGCTGAACCTTCCGCTTCTCTCTCCAAACGTTCCAAATCACATATTTCTCCCCGCCTTCTCTTGTCACCTCCCCTCTCACATATTTCTGCCACCCCTCACTGCTTTAATTTTTCTATCTTTATTTGGAGAGAGAGGCGGGAGTTTTGGCGTCTTAGAGAGAAGAGAACTCAGGCAAGCTAAAAAGACAGAAACGAAGGACATAATGGTCAATATATTATTAATAATATTGTAAAAATTAATTTTAAAGTTTAAAAAAATATTATTTAATTATTTTTGGAGGTATTTGATATGTTATAGAGTTAGATTGGACAAATATGTGAGTTTCTACAATTTTCAAGGATAAATATGTAATGACTGATTTTAGAGGAATAAATATGTAATATTTAAACTTTTGAGGGATATACATGAAATTCCCCCTATAATAAAGATGTCTTGGTATCTGTAAAGTGAAGAAGAATAGTTTAATATAAGAAGCACCTCGATCGTAGAAACGAATTAATATAAAACACACATAATAAGCATGGTCAAAACGAAATGAAGCATCTTAAGATTTGTCATCAAACTTGCGATTTGATGCATATATATATATATATATATATATATTTTGAGGGATGCTTCGGTGGACATAAGGACCTATTTGTAAAATGAGTCCTATTTTCATTTTTCAAAGTTCAAACAGTCGATCCGACCGTTCAACATTATCTCCATATTAAAATGTACTTGGAAGTCAAATTTTACATTTTTTTGAATTTTTTTACTATTTATTAAGTATTTTACAAATTCAATGGTCTGAATTTGACTAGTTTTTGTAAAATACTTAATAAATAGTAAAAAAATTCAAAAAAATGTAAAATTTGACCTCCAAATACATTTTAATATGGAGATAATGTTGAACGGTCGGATCGACTGTTTGAACTTTGAAAATGAAAATATGACTCATTTTACAAATAGGTCCTTATGTCCACCGAAGCAAATGCTATATATTTTTCATGCATGTTGGAGAGACAGAGGAGTTCAAGTTTTAATTTGGATGTCTGTGCCTATGGAGTTATAAAATTCACACATATATAACGTAAAATTTAGATATAGTGAAGTAATATACATCCTTCTAAAATTTAAATATATTTGCATCTTGAATGAATTATTTTCATCCTCCCAAAACATCTAATGTTGTCAAGATATAAAGATTAAATGAGTGGATATTAATTCTATTTAAAATGAAATTGATTCCCACTACTGCTTGGGTCACAATTCTATTTAAAATATTAAAAAAGAGAATCACATTTAGTACATGCTACAGAAAAGTTTTTTTTTGAGAAAAATGCTACAGAAAAGTTGAAGATTTTAATCTCATTTCAAGCTTAAAAAAAATGAATGTCCAAAAATATAATAATTGGTGAGTCCCCAGTTTAGAATGAGATAGCAGCACTCCCGTCCAAATGATTGATACAGAATGTCGATTGATACATCCAAAGTTTCAATATAATCAAGGAGTGAGGCTATGGTGCTATGCATAGCACCAATAGCTAGTGTACTACGGCTCAATATGGTACTTTTTAAAATTCTAACGGTCGATCCAACCGTTCAATGTAATATCCATATGAATATGTACTTGCAAACTAAATTTTATATTTTTTCGAATTTTTTTACTATTTTTTTAGATAGGTAGAAAAATCAGTGTTTTTTGAACATTCTGTACTATCAAAATTCTATCTATCTAAAAAAATAGTAAAAAAATTTGAAAAAATTAAAAATTTAGTTTGCAAGTACATATTCATATGGTTATCACATTGAACGGTTGGATCGACCGTTAGGATTTTAAAAAGTACCATATTGAGCCGTAGTACACTAGTCATCCGTGCTATGCATAGCACCATAGCCTCACTCATAATGAAATACAGGAAGGAAGAAGGGGATTCAATTACACCATAAATTAGTGACACATCTAGAAGATGCTAAACATAGGAAGTAAATAAATAGTACTCTCATCCATGCCCAGGAGAATCTACAAGCATCCTATAGAAGATGCTAAACATACGAAATAGTACTGCTGCCTCTCCATTTTCAGAGGCGCATATGAGATATTCTAAAAACAAATTAAAAAAATAATGGAATAAAATGATATTTTGAATAGTTGGTTTGGTTGACCTTACCCTGCACTAATGGCTCATGTTATTGTGTACCCTATTGATCAGGTCCCGTATAAATTTGTGTACTGACAAATAAGGCACAGCCAGACCTGTGTTTTACCTCCATATACAATTTTATAGATTTAGAAAGGAAAAGATTACCAAGATGAACTACAGATGAAGAATCAAATTACCTACTAAGCTGGATTTAACAGCCCCCAAAACGGGATCTCCTGTGCGGTAACAATCAGCCAACAGGTTAGAAGTGTAGAAGGTGATAACTGACAAAATGACAAGAGACCCAGGGCCCGCAAGGCCGCAAGCCATCTGAGCTGTGCCGTGGCCCATCATAACGCGAATTGGTGCAATTGAATCCCTGCTCCTGCAAACCCAAAATGTCTTATATATCATAATAGCATTTCAGCGAGAAAAAGCCTTGTATAGCTATCTATACGAAGAAGGCCTTTAAATAATGGACCGGGTTTCTCCCTTTTGTTTTCATTCAAGTTCATAAATGATATTGTATGATGGGCTTTTGTTTCTGCGGAACCCATTTATCCTTCACTAGTTTGTGCTGCTCAATTGGAGACATTCTTTTCATTTTCCTATTATTTTTCCCCTGGCTTCTCTACTTATAATCTGATTTATTAATTAATTACAACACGCATACTCCAAGTTCCAAGGAAACATATTCTCATCATTTGAACATGTGATAAGTCCGGCATTATTCCTTTTGCACAGCACAAAGTGCACATAAAGTTGGTTTATCCCTACTGCAATTATGCAAATGTGCAGATATAATAAACTATGTTATCATTTTTTTCAAATGTAAATAAATAACTAGGTGCACTTGCTTAATATACAACCTAACAATTTTTTTTAAAACAAGGTAACCGATTAAATGGTGTCTGCCTAAGAAGGACAATTGAACCTATGGCCCATGTGCTAACCTAAAAGGGGGTAAAATTAATGCTAGGCAGCACTAAATCTAATTGGTGGCCATGTGAATTGTGGGTAGCTGGGTGGGGAGACATGTCTATGCCTAAATGGAGCAAACAAACAGAACTGTGTAAGATCCACGGTTGACAGTCACATGCAATGCAAATCACACACATGCACTTTACAAGTACGTACATGAAAAATATTGGGTTAATTTCCTTGGTTTAAACTTTGAGCATCTCCAATTTGTATAAATAATCCAGAGATGGAAACGTGCCAATATCATGGCAGTTTGCCAGTTTCACAGACATGTTGTGCCATCATTTTGTTTTCCCTTTTGTACTTGTCCATATTTTGTACAGACATTTCTGAAAGTATCAACTTGCAATACTAAAAGTTGTACCACATTTTGGGCTTTTGGGCTCATTTGTTCGGACTGGCCCACCTAGCTCTGGACTATATCTTTCTTTTCTGATTTTCTAATAAGGAAATATATAAAAAATTGAAATTTATATGTACCTCTCTCTTCAATCAGATATAGAAAAGATAAAAAAGTGATAGTCCTTTGTCGGTACCATACCACCTTATTTTTCTCTGCACGCTGCTACTTGTTAGGATCTTTTTTATTCTCAAGTTCAAATTATGATTAATTGGTTAATCTTAAGACTCTAAAAAGGAAAACAAAATTTCACAAGATTTTTATTTTTCAGTGTAATTTGGTGTAATTACTTCCTTAATTGGAAGACCAATGAATTTTATAGGACACCGTTTAAATTTGACAAACTTTTTTGCATGGTTTGCTTAGTAAAAAATTTGTAAGTATGAAAATGACAAGAGAAGTTACCCGACTCCACAGAATAACAAAAGATGGAAAGATAAAGAAGGTATGAATATGATAGTAACAACTTACGATTCCTACTGTTTCCTATTTAAAGAGCTTCTGCTCCTCCAATTTCTTCACACAGTACTCAACTACTAAATTACCAAGGAAAATTTTACCTTCCGGCAAAACAACGGAAAAAAAAAAAAATTTACCAGTAAAAGAACAACATATATTAATTAGCATCTTGAAAAATGTCTAATGATCCGTTAGTCCTTGGGCATGTAATCGGAGATGTGTTGGACCCATTCGTCAGCTCTGTTTCCTTCAAGATCTACTACAACAACCGCAGTGTGGTCAACGGTATGGATCTTCGATCACCTGCTGTTGTTAACAAGCCGTGGGCTGAGATTGGTGGAGATGATTTACGAGTCACATATACTCTGGTAAACATTCATTTCTTGCCTTTATGTTTTCTATAATATGTTATATAGTTCAATTAAACTTCTTAATCTGATGATTTACCAGAGTATATGTGACTTGTAAATCTTATCATCTCCACCAATCTCAGCCCACGGCTTGTTAACAACAGCAGGTGATCGAAGATCCATACCGTTGATCACACTGCAGTTGTTGCAGTAGACCTTGAAGGAAACAGCGATGACCAGTGGCGGAGCTACATGGACTCAGGGGTAGGCACTTGCCTACCCCTGGAAATTTTTTTTTTCTTTTAGACCGGTATTTTTTGGACTTTGCCTACCCCTGATTTTGGGCTTTGCCTACCCCTGCCCTGCGCCTCAGCGCCTGCGCTGCGCGAAGTCACGAGAAAACAAAAAAAAAAAAAAACTCGCGGAGACAGAGAGAAGAGGCGAAGCAGAAGAAGTGAAGAACCGACTACCTCTGGAAGAAGAAGCTCCGCCTTTGTCTCTGGAAGAAGCTCCGCCTCTGTCTCTGGAAGAAGCTCCGTTAATTTTTCATTCAAACCCAAATCCGTTAATTTTTTCAAACCCGAACCGTTAATTTTTTTGAACCTGAATCCGATTATTGTCTACCCCTGGCTCAAATCCTAGCTCCGCCACTGGTGATGACGAATGGGTCCAACACATCTCCGATTACATGCCCAAGGACTAACGGATCATTAGACATTTTTCAAGGGGCTAATTAATGTATGTTGTTCTTTTACTGGTAAATTTTTTTTTTTTTTCCGTTGTTTTGCCAGAAGGTAAAATTTTCCTTGGTAATTTAGTAGTTGAGTACTGTGTGAAGAAATTGGAGGAACAGAAGCTCTTTAAATAGGAAACAGTAGGAATCGTAAGTTGTTACTATCATATTCATACCTTCTTTATCTTTCCATCTTTTGTTATTCTGTGGAGTCGGCTTGCTTTTCTTAAAGGTTGCACTGCAAGTTCATTGATTCATATGGTACTCGAGTTAATTTAAAATTTGATCTAGATTGAATTTTTAAAATGAGGATTTTGAACAGTCACAATATATGTAACAGGACATGGTAGCATGCATGTGAGAATCATAATGGGTTGCGGGGAAATAACAAATTAATTAATTTATCTTAGCCAACATCAAAGGATGGAAACCATATGCACCCTAGCTAAGCTTACTATAAACATATATAGTATAGATATAGATTAATTAATTAAGTATGCGTTTCAGGGTACATCAATTTTATCATTCGCCAGCGTGTATGGGACCCAATTATATATATATAAGTGGATATATATATATTCATTCCTCCCAGTAAACATACGTGCGTGTGTGTATTTTTTTTGTTATTGGCAGTTTCTATAGAGACGAGCTCTGTCGAAATTAATTAGTGAGAAGAAATAATGTGCATCCAGTCCATATATACCGACTTGTGACTTGAGAGAGACAATGAGGTTAGGTATATATATTTATACTTCTAGCTAGTTAATTATAGCCCACAACTTTTTTCTTAATTAGCAACTGTTTCTAATTGATTAGTTCAAGTTGAGGAGCACGGATTTCAATGCACTATTTACTCAGAAGTACTGTTTAAGTTTGAGGGAACTACAAGAGATAAGATTCATGCATGAAAAGATCAAGTTGGCTCATGTAGGTTTGGATGTTATTATATTAATTGCTCATAGTCCTTTCTCAGAAAAAAAATAAAATAAATAAATGAAATAAAATAAATAAGGAAAGGAAGATTTTAACAATTCTATATACACCACTTTCCATTTTTTTGTTTGTTTGAAATGCCCGTGGCCAATATTTAACTAGCTGGTTAGGGGTGTCAATCGGTACAATACGGGTAGGGTGGAACCATTTTCATACCCATACCCACTAAGAATTGATCTACCCATATTCTATCCATACCCGTTAAGAATTTGTCTTACCTTACTCTACCCATACCCGTTATGATTAACGGGTAACGAAACGGTAGCGGGGGAATAATGAAAATATTAATATAATGATTTTACTATTTTTACAAATAAACCATCTAAATTCATCATGTCATATATACGCTATCACAATTACTAATATAAAAATGAAAATACAAATATACAATTCTGACTAATAGTTTTTTATAAAGCAAAAATAAAATAAAAATCACAAATATCTCTTCTAACAAATTCAATTCGTTAACTAAATAACAAAACCTTCAGCAATATGGAAAATAGGGAAATAAATAAATTGAATATAATATTGATATATTTATATATATAATTCATTTCATATAATTACCCGTTACCCAATAGGTACGAAATAATCTTTATCCGTATCCATACCAGTTTATCTAATGAAAAAAAAATTTTACCCATACCCATACCCAATAAGCTAACGAAAAAAAAATCTTATCCATACCCGGCTTATCGAATACGATACAGATAGGGTAAACGGGTAAACGGGTAAACGGGTGTCATTGACACCCCTATAGCTGGTGCAAAATGAAAAAAAAAAAGTGATCTTTAATCAACTTGTTAATTAGTCTATAGGATAAAAATAAATTAATGACATTGTTAGCTAAGCAAGGTAGGTTGTTTGTTAGTGGTCCACCAAATCAAAGAGGTTCACGTGCCAGACATAATTGGTCTAAAATTAAGGAGCATACAAAAAAAGACTAATTAGGTTTTGCATGCAGTTCAATACTACAATAAACTTGACTGAGTTTTAGGTTAATTACAAGAAAACCAGTTAGGTTATCAGTATAATAATTAAGCTTCAATATTGAGTTTAAAATTACAACAAGACCCTCTTGATTATCAGTATAATCAAGAGGTTCACGTCATGTCAATATGTTCCAATTAACGAAGTTTGTTTGAATGCATATATATTGTCAGGAGCAGAGTCAGACTTTCAAACTATGGGTGTTAAATATATGAGTCCGAATCTGCTGTGATTCTGAGAGGGATCGCAGGATCCTGAAATTTCTAGATCAACGGTTCAAACTTTTCTGTGCGCGGATCTCGGAAACATTCTCGGAAAAGTAAATTTGCATGCACACATCTTGAGAAAGACCAATAGTTGAGATTGGAATCCAGGGTCCTGTGATTCCCGAGAATCACAGTAGATTTATTTTCCAAATATATATGGAAGTCAATCGTCTAAAATTTTCGTGTAAAAAATATGAGTCAATTTTACAGTTTCTTGATATTTTACCCTAAATTATATAAAAAAATCATATATAAATATAAAAAATTTGAAAAAAGAAAAGAAAAGAAAATCAATTGACCCATACTCCCTCTTTACCTCCGCCTCTGCATATTGTTTGCACTTACCTAATAATACGGTTCTTTTGCATGTTTTATATATCATGCAAGTAGATAAAGAAGGACCTACAAATGTGACTTGACAATTTGACATATACAGGATGTTGAATCCTGTTGAAACTTGTAACAATGCTGGGAGATATTATTATCATGGCCTTAGTTTATAGTTATGGACTATATATATGTTAATATAAAAAAGGAATAAAGGACAAGAAAAAGGCTTGGCCCATTAAGCCCTTACATTAAATCTATGATCCAGTTGTACAAGTATTAATAGGCCTCTTTCTTTATTACCAATTTATTTATAGCTTAATTTCATTTCTTTTCATCATAAGATAATGCTCAATCGTGTTTATAGTTTGAACAAATTTTCTTTCTGAACTTCTTATTTAAATTAATACCCTCAATGTACGTAGCTACATTTTAATTTTCTCCATTTAAAACTTCTTTATTACCTATTTATTTTGTAAGAATTATTGTTTTGACTCTCTAAAAATTGAATATTCCACCGCTGTTTTCAATTTAAAATTGTGTGGTGCAATTCGGAGTCAGCGACAACTGATATAGCGATAATCAAAATAAATATGAGCGACATGATTTATAGTTTCATATAGAATTGATATCTTGTGCTAACTTTTTAATATAATTTAAAATGTGCCTAGTCACTTATGAGTGTGTTGATAAACACAAGTCAATAATTTTTCGAAGTATAACAAATAGAACGTTGATACGTCCGATATTAGCTTAATCAGAACGTAGTGGTGGATTATTATTACTTTAACCGAAACTCCTAGCTCTCGCTTATTAGTTCTTTTTAATTCTCCCTTTTCTTCCTAAGGGAAGATCTGGATTGTCTAGATACTCCTTTTCTTATTTTTCGTGTGCGTGCTCTCTCTGTTTTTTC
Source organism: Carex kokanica (assembly GCA_025461125.1). Lineage (NCBI taxonomy): Eukaryota > Viridiplantae > Streptophyta > Magnoliopsida > Poales > Cyperaceae > Carex > Carex kokanica. Next base: position 530,321 of record JAJGRX010000994.1, read on the forward strand.
GTCTCCTTTTCCAGAGACCTCTATCTGTATTTATAGGGCCCTCCTGTCGGTTGTCTGGTTTCGGGATATTTCTTTAGTCTTGGACAACCGACTGGGCTCTCTATTTTCGGTCTTTTGCGGATCAAGTTGGTAGGCCGAATGTCCCGTTTATTGGGCTTTTCACTTAAGTGGGCTTCTGGGAAGGACTTTACGAGGCCTTTATTTACGGCCTTATCAAACGTAATCTATTGAAACCCTATAAGATTTACCAAATGTTATTTTTTTTTAAATTTGTTTAATCAATTGTCATTGTTATTGTTATATAATTTGTTGCTGCCATATAACTATCTCTTTTGATAATGAGGCTATGTATATATATGATTTGTCTCTTTTTATAATTGTTTAATTAATTGTCACTGTTATTGTTATATAAATTTATTGTCATATATATAACTATCTATTTTGATAAGTATGATAGCAAAAGAATGTGACAGTATCCGCGAGAGATAGTCACTTTTTATCCTCGCAAATACTGTTCCATTCTTGTAGTATGTTCACTAACAAATTTGTGTTAGATATGTTCAAATCATGGGTATTTTCACGTTTCGCAAAAGTGCCTTTATTTTTCTTTCTAAGAGATTTAACAGGCTGAGAAAGGAGTTAGTAGTTTGAATTAATTACTCGCTGTGATAATGGATTTAGTGCCATAAACAGTGCTGATTTCTAATGAAATTGTGGGTTTTACAAACTATTGTTTTTGAAAAAAAAAAAAAATAGGAAAAAACAAATCTTCTTCTAACAATTAATTCTGTACTAATATTGGGCGTATATAGAAAATGATTAAAAATTTAATGCTATTTGGACCTTTATGGACATGGTCCACGGTGAATAGGCCGAAACAGTACTGCACAAAATAAAATGGTACCAGCGGTTCACTGTTGCTCCTGGGGGCTGGGGTGGGATATGGGTTGGCACTGACACAATATACTATCCCTCTCTCTCTATCGTCTTTCATTTTGGATGCTTTTGGTTGAGATAGGAGTAGGTCCGATGGGCATCGGACCTATATTTAGGTTCAATTAGCTTTATAACCGTACGATTAGCATCAAGATCTATGCGCACGGAATTGATACATGCTTGCACGGATTTTGATGCTGAGCACACGAATCTCGATTCAGATCGAATGGTCATCACACCCATCGAACCAAGGTAGGTCCGATGGGCATCGGACCTACTCTGATTCCCTTTTGGTTTCAATTCTAACATGGCCTACCTCGCCTTGCGTCAATAAATCCATTTCCTCCCCAAACAAAAATAAAAAGAAACCAAAATTCCGTTTCCTCATAGAGAAGAGAAGGGTTACTATTGCACCCAATCTGGTGCCCCATATATGATCTCCATCTCCATCTTCATTTTTAAAAGCAAAAACTGAAAAACCAATGGTAGAACTTGTTTTGTTTTAACTGTAGCAACTGCTTACAATTTATTTGTTTTAGATGAAAATTAAGAGCAATGTAGTAAATTTGTAAACTTTTATGATGTTTTTTCCGGAAAAAGTTGAACCATCACTTATCACAGTGAAAACTAATTCTCTCAAGAAAATGGAAAAAAATGAAAAAAAAATTCTTATGATTTTATCTTTCTGTCTGTGAGATTGTGACATGGGTGCATTATTTTTTTCCCTGTCTAGATCAAGTCCTTTCTGTGCTCCTCATCCACCAACATATAATATATATCTCATATGTAAATCTCAAAGAATAATAATGATTTGCTTGTTGTTTTCCCCCCAAAATTTGGTGACTGCTGACCACTGTGACATGAACAGGAAAATAACTATTGTAGATGCAGTGTATTAATTTCATCACTTTGTTAAGTTTTAGCAAGTTAGTAAAATGATATGTAACACTAACATGTAACTATACAAGTGAAAGAAAGACGGAGCAATATTTAAAATTTAAAAAAAAAATCTTTCCTAATTAAATTACAATACCTCTATATCTACTGAATCAATCATACAAATTAATTAAGACTAGTAAGATATCACCCACAAATGGAGGGGCAAAAAACTTTGCTCAATTTCTTAATACTGCAATTGAAAAAGAGAAAGAAAAAAAATCATATGTTCTTATAATTAAACCAATATTTTCCTCCACAATTAATGTTCAATCTGAGTCGTTGAGACAGCGATCAACGGCTCATAACACTCTTCTCTCTTCTCATAATCATCAGCCTCAATTTCCTTGCCTACTTTGCCTTCCTCTATGTCCTTTATCACGGTCCCAATAGAGGTGAGAAGCTGAGCTCTATGAGCCTGAGCTATCCAATCTGTACTTGCAACAACATATAACATTAAACCAGCACAGCAAACCTGTGCTGCCAGTAAACCCATCCAGAGCCCGCGAAATCCCAAATCCAACTTGAAAGCTAGAATTACTGCCACAGGAAATCCCACAATGTAAAATGCACCGAGATTAACATGTGCTGCATGGGCTGGTCTTGCACTTCCTCTTAACACACCGCATCCAACGGTTTGAGGACAGTTGCCGAGCTCGCACAAGCCGATGATCGGCAATGCCGCTGCTGTGAGCTGTTGAATTTGGTTGTCATTAGTAAAAAATCCAGCCCATATGTTTTTCATAGAGAAGGCAAAGCCCATGGCACACACACCCATTGCTGCAGCTATAGAGATGGAAACTACCGCAGCCGATCGGGCTTGAAATGGATGGTTTGCGCCCAATTCATTCCCGACTCGAGCCGAGACACCGAAGCTAAGAGAAGAAGGAAATACATATAATAAGGAAGTTGTTTGAATCAAAACTCCCATGGATGAGACTGTCGATTTCGGGTCGGGTAAGAGCCCGCACAGAAGGATCATCAGCTCATACCACCACCACTCGAGGCAGACCGATACACAGCTGGGGAAGGCTAAACGAGCAAGTGGGGCCCACCCTATTAGAGATTCCTTAGTTGGCCCGAGGCTAATCGCCGGGTCATGGCGTATGTATAGAAGAAGTGATAGGAGGAGGAGCAAATTTGAGCCCGAGGCAGCTGCCGCAACTCCGGTGGGTCCCAACCCAAAATGGGTCACTAATAAAAAATTTGTTGGAAGGTGAAAAATGGCCGCAATTGCTGCAGCAAGTGTGAGCGGAAATGTTATGCCTTGTGATCGCAAATAAATACGTATTGGATGTATTAGAGAAAAAGAGAACAGGTCTGGCAGAGAAAATATGAGGTACTTCTGAGCAAGTCGAGTTATCTCTGGATCTTGCCCGAAAAATAGAAGGATGGGAGACATGTTTAGCCAGAGAAAAGAAATTGGTAGAGATGAACAGAGAAGAAAAAGCACCGATCGGTGAAGCGTGAGAGATAACAGTTTTGGATTGTTTGCACCGAAGGATTGTGAACAGAGAGGCTCCATACCAAGAGAGAGACCGCTCAAAACAGAGTATCCGGTAATGTTAGCAAAGGCTATTGCTAGGGAACCAGCAGCCAAGGAGAGGTCACCAAGGGAGCCGAGAAATAGCATGGAAATGGCTGAACGTGAGTAGAAGAGCAAAGCTGTTAGAGCGATGGGAAATGATAGGTGAAAAACTGAAATGGCTTCACGGGACAAATCAGAGAGATTGAAGAGTTGGTGTTTTGTTGGTGAATTGTCCAAGTAGGGTTTGCTGGGGACGATGAAGTACATGTCATGAGCTTGAATTTGGGGTTTTGTTTGGGTTTGGGGTTTTTGTGGAGATGAATTGTGGTGCGCCATGGTTGGAGATATGGTTGTGCTGGTACACATGTTGAGGTTGTAAGAAGCTGAGTATGCTCTGTTTCTCTCCTCTGTTTTCAAGATAAAATACTTATTGCTATTTTGTGTTAGAAAGAGAGACAGAGAGAGAGAAAAGGAGCGTTGGAGGAGGATGAGAGAGGCTGGCGCAATTAATATAGGCGAGCGATGCTTTTGTTAGGGGAATCGAACCGTTTCGTATTTGATAAGTGAGTATAGGGTAAAGTTTTTTTTCGTATACGGATAATAGTTATTTCGTATCTATTATCTTATAAGATAATTATAAGAGTTAATGTTATGTATATTCAATTAACCTTAACCTTCTACTTCCAGTGCACTTAAATTTTTTTTCATTTCAATGCATCTAAATTGTGCCTCTTCTATTCCGGCGCATTTCCAAATATTGTGTTAAATATATTTTCTTTTCCTCTTCATTTTTTTTTTGTCTTTTTCTTTTCTCAATTAATAAGGTCTTATAGCACTTTGCTATACTTAATACTATGAAATATAGATCTATATGATATATACCGTAGCTTGGCTTTGACTGAGCAGACTGTGTAGTAAAAGTTACACTTTTTTTTTTAATTTCAAGCCAATATGTTACATCAGTGGCGAGGCTAGGATTTGAGCCAGGGGTAGGCAAAAATCGGGTTCGGGTTCGAATAAATTAACGGGTTCGGATTCAGGTTCGGATTCAAGACACAATTTAAAAAAATAGCAAGAAATATAAGAAACATGGTTCGGGTTCGGGTTCGAATTCAAGCAAATTTTTTATTTGGATTTTGAGTCAAACTATACTGACTGATTTGTGACAACAGGTCTTTTGATTACTTTTGGTACTTATGCTGTACCAGTAAGGCTTCCAATTGATTTAAACTTGAGTTTAGTGCTGGTACCGACATGATATAGGCTGGTTTAGCTTAGTAATACATTATTTACAAGACCAGAAGTATTATGGATCAAAACGAAAATCCAGGGGTAGGCAAAACGAAAATCCAGGAGTAGGCAAACCAAAACTAAAGCCCGGTCCAAAACGAATTTTTTTTCTTCCAGGGGTAGGCACTAGGCAAGTGCCTACCCCTGGCCCCATGTGGCCTCGCCACTGTGTTACATTGGTAGATTGGTAGGGGTGAAAACAGAGCGAATACGGAGCGGGCCATATCTTTTTTAATTTTAAGAATATAGATACGAATTGGATATCAGTCGGATACATAAACGGATATGGTTCGGATCGGATATTTATTAAAATAATATTAAAAAATACAAAGATTTATAATATTTTTTTAATTTTAATAATGAATAACAATATTTTTTCATAATATATATTAAAATATATGATATATGTTTACTATTCGGATACGGATAATTGAAACGTAAAATCATATCAGTATCCATATCCACACGGCCGGATATTCAAATATCTGATATTCACATCTAATTTTTCAAATACAGATCAAATACGGATCAGATATTATTCATACTGAATTCATCCCTATACATAGGCATTTGTGATATAGGACATAAATGGCAAAATGATTGAACAAGCTCTGATAGAGAGCATAGATGACAAAATGACTGACCAAGCTCTCACACAGGATATGGATGGTAAACTAAATATGCGTAGCATTTTTTCGTTATTCATTTTTTAACTTAATTAATTTATGAATAGATGAATCTTCTAATGAAATTGATGGAGCATTCTCATACATATCAGAATCTATTTTTTATAGTGAAATTAATTTGTATGAAATTTCATATGATATGATAGTATTTGAGTAATAATTAGTAATATATTGTTATCATTCAGTGTTTTTTTATTATAAGAAAAATATTAAACATATTATTTTTATTTGTATGCATGTCTTGTTATTTAGTTAAATAATTGAATTTGTTCTAAAGAGATATTTGTGTTTTTTTTTTCTTGTTTTATAAAAAATAATTTAGTTGGAATTGATTGCATAATTTTTTATTAGTAATGTGATTGCATATGTGTGAAATGAATGAGTTTTCATATTCTATTAGTAAAATATAATAAAATTAATTATTATATTAGTATTATTCGTTATTCACCCGCTACCATTTCGTTACTCGATAATGTTAACGGGTAAGGGTAGGGTAGCGTAAATTTTTTATCAATTCTCAATGGGTAAGAGTAAGATATAGATAAGGTCAATCTTTAGTAAGTACGAATATAAAAATACTTCCATCATATCTGTATTGTTCCCATTGACACCCCTATGCTTTTGGGTTCAATTGGTGTCCTTGAGAAAGGCTGCTATTGCACCAAAATTGGTGCTTGTTATTTTTCATGAAGAGATGCAAAGTTAAGGAGAAATGAAAATTTTGTATACGTTTTGTATTCTTAAGTTCTATATTTTACAGTAGTGATACCTATCTATATATTACAACTTTGTTTCAACGGTTAGGAATTGTACCATTGGTACCTATCCTAATTACTATTCTGTACAGCTGTCCCTATTTACACTTTTGCACATATACCTTTGATCTATGATGAATTTATATTCTGAGATTATTCTTCAACACCCCCCCCCTCAAGCTAGGATTGTAGATATCAAGTAATCCTAGCTTGCTTGTGATTTCTTCAAATGGTTTAGGGTCTAATCCTTTTGTGAAAACACCCGCTAGTTGATCCTCACTTTGAACAAACGGTGTTTCTATTTCCTTGGCTTGGACCTTCTCTCTAGTAAAATGGCAATCGACTTCTATGTGTTTGGTCCATTCGTGGAATACGGGATTTAGTGTAATGTGACATGACGAATTGTTATCACAATACATTTTCATGGGTTGATCAAAGTTGATTGCCATGTCTTTGAGCAATTGTTTGAGCCATATCAATTCTCTTGCGGTTGATGCCATGGCCCGATACTCCGCTTCCGCGCTTGACTGTGCCACGACATTTTGGTTCTTGCTTTTCCATGTGACTAAATTTCTGCCTACAAATGTGCAAAAGCCGGTGGTGGATTTTCTATTAAAGCTACCGGCTCAATCTGCATCGGAATAACTACATATTGCATTAGAATTATTATTCTTCATCCATATGCCCTTTCCGGGCTTTCCTTTTAAATATTTCAAAATCCTATTTAAGGCCTCTAAATGTGGTGTTCTTGGTGAATGCATAAATTTACTAATTTGGCTTACGAAAAATGAAATGTCCAGATGGCTTACCGTGAGATAAATTAATTTTCCTACAAGTCTTTGAAATTGGTTTATGTTTTCTAAAGGTTCACTATCTTCAGTATTTAATTTATACTTATTATCTATTGGTGTAGAGGCCGGTTTACAACCTAATTTACCAGTTTTTTTTAGTAAATCCAAGGTATATTTTTTTTTGTGAAATTAATAAGCCTTTGTTTGAAAATGCTACTTCTATTCGTAGAAATTTTAAATATCCTAAATCTTTCAAAATTTTCTTTTCATTGGAATTTGATTTTTCTAATTTCTTCTAAATTGTTTCGAGTAATTATTAAATCATCTACGTATACTAGCACAATAGTTAATTATATTTTTTCTTTCATTTTTGGTAAACAATGAATGATCAGCATTGTATATATTCAGACGTCTCTTTACCCCGCATGTGGTCTGTCATCCCGTATGCAGCATATATTTGTCCCACATCTACCCCGCATGCGGAATTGTACAATCAAACACCAAAGTTTATATCAAAGTTCATTACAAATATCAAAATTACACAGTACACTAAAGTTTATATCAAAGTTCATTACAAATACCAAAATTTATATCAAACACCAAAGTTTAGTACAATCAATCAAAGTTCAGTACAATCACAGTATCCAAAGGTCACCTCGCCTCACGGCCGGTCCCAGTAATCAGCCAGCAAAGCAGAGACAACACCAAGACAACACCAGCTAGCACAGAAATCACAAGCACAAGATCAGCCAAACTCTAGGGTTAGGTATCGCAACCAACAGAGGGAAAGTCGGCTAGGGTAGAGCAATTATGGCTGGTTTTGTTTACAACGGCTTTGATTGGAGATTATTGGTTCTGGGACTGGTCTAGATTTGTTGTCGAACTAGGTCCAATTTGAGTTTGGTTTGAATTAATTTCGAACTAAGTTTGATTTGAATTAATTTCAAACGAACTCAATTTTGAATCAACTATTTATGAACTTTTTCGAATCAAACTCGAATTGAATCACGAACTACGAATTTTTTGTGCAGCCCTAGCTTGGACGGTACAAAGAATATCAGTTCTCTTAGGCTTCTAATTCGAATTGAATTCAGATGCAGTGTTCTGCTTAATGGTATGCGCTCGTCGAATATAAGAGGTATTGTCAAATAATTAATCGATATGCGGTTGATTTATCAGAATTTTACAGACAATTTAGCATTTTTATTAAAGTTATGTGCATATATTCATATTTATTACAAATAATTAATTTAACTCATCAAACTTATCAAATAAATTTATTTTAACTTAGTTTTCCTGTTAATTAATAAAATTATGAAATTGTTATTTAGAAAAAGTCTAGATAAAACAAGACAAAGCATTCAACAAAAATTAATCGGACAAATCTGCCGATTTGACGGGCTCAATGATCTAATATATAATGGATCATGACCTAATAAATAACTGACTAAAAGGCTACGGGTCTTGTAATCACAAAAAAAGGAGTAAACGAGAATAAATAGCCGATTAAACATGAATAAACAGAAATAATAGAGTATAATCGGCCGATTAATCGAAAAAATTCGCAAACACACCTCCAATATACCTAATCTATTCAAGGGCGGATCCAGGATTTTCGTTAGGGGGGGCAAAAAAATATCAAATCGGGTTTAAATCCATTAATCAATTGGGTACTCGATAAAAAAAATGCTTTAACTTATATTTTTCAATTCTTTGACTTGTAATTTATGATTCTCTGACTTATAATTCTAATTGCTAATCAAAATTCAACAAATTTATTTCAATTTTAACCCGCAAATCAAATATCCAGAGGGGGGGCCAAAAAAAATTCCAGAGAGGAGGAAACAAAGTCGGTCGGAACCGATAAATCTACACTAAAACTCAAAATTCAGGAGAGCCAGCTGCCTCCACTGTAATACACGGGTCCGCCCCTGAATCTATTTGTAACAGTTTGGCTATGTACCAGCACCGACTGAACAGCCAATTAATGGGCCTGACCAATTATTCTTTTTTTACAACACTGGCCTGACCAATTACAATGAGATCTGACACAAATTATATAAAAAAAATCTTATATCTAAATAAGCACTGTATTATTTTTAATCCGGTACCTGAGATGATACGGAATCCTTGGAATGTTGCATGGCGAAATAAATGAATAATAATTGCCTTAACCACATTCTATGCGTACTTTTGTCGTCTTCTGCATGGGACCGTTGATTTTTATCATGCATTTCTGACGATATTATGTCCTATCCTCCTCTTTATCTTCTCAAGTCTCTACAAACTGCACTCTGCACTTTCTTCATAATATATATATATGCCCATTAGCCCATCAAAAGAAAAATTGTTACATTATTATTAGAGGGATGTTTCTATGGACATAAGGACCTATTTGTAAAATGAACATATTTTCATTTTAAAGTTCAAACAGTCGATCCGATCGTTCAACATTTTCTCCATATTAAAATGTACTTGGAGGTAAATTTTACATTTTTTTGAATTTTTTTACTATTTATTAAGTATACAAAAACTAGTCAAATTCAGACCATTGAATTTTGTAAAATACTTAATAAATAGTAAAAAAATTCAAAAAAATGTTAAATTTGACCTCCAAGTACATTTTAATATGGAGATAATGTTGAACGGTCGGATCGACTGTTTGAACTTTGAAAATGAAAATATATTCATTTTACAAATAGGTCCTTATGTCCATAGAAGAATTTGCCTTAGAGGTTATTAATTAGCTTTCATTAAACTTATTTTTTGAAGTCGTCATGTCACATTTATCCAAATATATACTTGCAATCAAAAGGAATGGAAATTTAGCTACCACATTTTTATTCGGAATTTTCACCACCTACTACAATGTTATATGCAACAAAAAACTTGCATGTAAAAAATTTGTAATACTTCTCTTGATGTTAATTTCCGATTAGATCGATCATAAGAATTTTTCATAACTCCATATATTTTCAACCAAAACATGTTGCTCAGATAGGCAGGCTCAAGAATTGAGCCAGAAGTACTATGTAAGAAAATTGAGTTGAGCTGGAAAGAAAATAGTTTAAACTTAAATATAGATAAACTTGTAGACAATAGATATTTTTTTTTTTTTTTCAAAATTCAAGATAGATATTGCCTACTCGGACTTGTACCTTATTGGGCCGACTCCTAGCTTGTGTAACTTGGACTTATTAAGGGGCATGTTAGAAGTCTAGGGGTGTTCATTAGTTCAGTTCAGTCCAAATCAAATTAAATGAGGCAAATCAAAATTTTATTTGATTTTTAAAATCAAACCGAACCGAACCGAAATAAAATACAAAACAAACTGAACAAACCGAAGTAATTTACTTCGGTTTGTTCGGTTGAACCAAAATAGGATATTAATCATAAAAATAAATATTCTTTTATTAATTTTTTGAACTTTTTAAAGATGAATTAAAATTATGTATGGTTCGGTTTATTAACCGGTTTTAAACCGAACCAAACAATATACATTATATCGGAATTTTTAAAAATTTAAATGTATGGTTCGGACGTGGGATGGTTTAAAAATTTCAGTCGGGTTGGTCTAACCAGTTTTTAAATTTCTAAACCGAACCAATTACTATTAAACCAGCTTTAAAAAATGAACCAACCTGATCCATTTAACCGGAAAAATCGAACCGTATAAACAATACTCTCTCAGTTCGATTTAAAACAGATTAAACCGGACCAATGAACACCCTAGCTACAACTTAGAACATCAGTTTTTCAAGATTGGAAGAGATGTAATATATATATATATATATATAGGAAATAAATCTGCTGCGATCCGACACGTGTGAACAGTAACCCTGAAATTCCTGCTTTTCCAAATCCAACCGTTAACTTTTTCTGTGCACGCATCTCGAAACAATTCAACAGCTGGATTGAGAAAAGCTGGAATTGCAGGGTTACTGTTCACCGTGAAAGATCGCAGCAGATTCGGATCCCAGCAGATTTGGATACTATATATACAACACGTGGAATCCTGTCTTTGGATGTGACCTGGATAAGGATGTATCACAGTGATTCGTGCGTCTTGTAGCACCAAAACAGGGAAAGCTACATAAATTAAGATTTGGGACAAATGTTAATTAAATTTTATCAGGAAGAAGAATTAGTCCAAATAATTAAAATAATATGTTTTGTGTGTTGAACGTCTCAAATTCAGATGGAAAGATTTATTTAAATATTTAAAGTTGAAAAACTTTAACAGAGAACAAAAGAATGTCGGCATGCATTTGGTGATATTTTATGTAAATTGAAATATTTAATATTTGGCATTTGGTGATAAAGTGCTCTCTCTTTTTTTTATCATTTTTAACAGTATGCAGAAGAGATCCTCATCCTCTACCACATGGTCCAATAATTCTAGCTACCAGTTCTGTAACACCAATTTTACACGTGATCTCAATATAATTCTTAAACAATTAATATATATAAAAAAATGCTTATGAAAACTCATATATTTCCAAGTGTCCAAAATGCTTCAGCCAAAGGGTACGTAATTATGTCATGATACATCAAATGAGATCATCGATCGATCCCTATATATATATATATATATATATATATAGTGCTGGGCTTAGCTAAGCCATGGTGTAAAACGACTTGGTGCTCCACGCCTCATTATTTTCATTTTGAAAATCCAAACGACCGATCCGAACCGCTCAAGTTGTTCTCCATATTGATATGTGCTTGGAGACCAAATTTTACATTTTTTGGAATTTTTTTACTATTTATTAAGCCACTTTGAAAATCACTGATCCGGCGGTCCAGAAATTTTTACTGTTTTTTACTGTTCATAAGAATTTTCAGATTTTCAAAGTGGCTTAATAAATAGTAAAAAAATTCCAAAAAATGTAAAATTTGGTCTCCAAGCACATTTCAATATGGAGAACATGTTGGAAGGTTCGAATCGACTATTTGAACTTTGAAAATGAAGATATGGCGTGGAGTACCAAGTCGTTTTACTCCATGGAGTAGCCTAGTCGGACTCTATATATATATATATATATATATATATATATATATATATATATATCTACATGAAATTACCTATAGCTAGATGAAGTAAATCTTGAAGGAAAAACCAAAAACAGTTATCCTAACAAAATTGTAAACCTAGTAAGAGAATACTATTATGTGATGGAGAAAAATTCCTAAAAGAGCATAGGACCAGGACCCCCATATATGCAAGTAACACTGTGCATAATTTAACCACCACCTTGGACCAACTGTATATATAGCTAGCTACTACAAATTAGAAGAGTCCCCATTTCACTGTTTAATTTGGTGGTACCAACACTACTTGTACACTGAGCATGTGGCTCATTGACAGATTCCACAAATACAGAAACAATTATATACAAAATATATATCTCCTTCAAATTAATTAATTAATTACAGATGTGTAAATCCTAATGAAGGTGATTCGTCACACTAATTGTGTGGCGAGTCATATACGTACTTGATAAAGATATATAATTAATTGTGACACAAATAAGAGTAGCGCTGCTTGGAGACACGCATGCACACCGTCTCAATCTCCTTAATTTGACAATAATCCATTTTTTTTTTCTGGCACCCACAGTGTAGCAATTCATGTGGCAAGCTTAATTCTCCTGAAAAATTTATTGGGTAGATTGATCCTTTGAACGAAATAAAGAGAATTATTGGTAATCAACCTTCTTTTGTGCCCGAAAGAGAAGAACACGCTGGAAGAAGCTAGAATAGAATGGTGTGGAATAGGGGTGAGTAAATCGCTCATAACTCGTAACTCGCTCATAACTCACTCGCTAAATGCTCATTAATAACTCGCTCATTTACTTAATGAGCCGAGCATGAGCATACCCCAACTCGCTCATTAGCTCATTAAGAACTGAGTTACATAAATTCTGCCACATATAATCTCTTGATTCTTTGTTTTGGAATGATCCAATAAGCAAGTTTGAAGCATGCATGCCATAGGATCGTTGGGCTAAATAAAGCAGGCCCCAGAACCATCCGTAATATCTATTAACAGATTAACTACAAGCCCAGATCCAGCTACTATAGCTTGAAGCCTTGAACGGGAGTGAATAATAATGAATATTATTTGATTTTGAACTTTTAGCTGAAAATTTTGGAAAGTTTTCGGCGTGGCTGCAAAATCTCATAACTCGGCAACTCGCTCAGAACTCGCTCATTAACATCATGCTCATTAACAACTCGCTCTAACTCGCTCATTAAGTTAATGAGCCGAGATGAGCATATCCTAACTCGCTCATGCTGGCTCACTCGTCATAATGTCTGTGGCGACAATAGATTTTAAGGAGGTGAATCTCTCCGTTTTAAATTCTCTGAATGCAGACAAAGGTGATTTGTTGATTGAGTTATCAAAATGTCTGTGGCTGAAGCATATGGGTTTTTATGAGCATATATATATATAGTATTTATCCCGGCCCTATGTGAAAAGTCAAAAATCGATGTTCTTAATTTGTACTTAAACCTCTAGTTTCTCAAACAATTTAGTTACAAATCATTTTTGAAATAATTATTTTTAATTCCTACATTTTTAAAAATATGTAGTTTTAAACTCGGTACATATATATACAGAGTAGAACTAGGGTGTTCTTAAGCTCACCAAGTCCCTTTGTGAACTTAATTCAAAAATCTATTGAATTGGCTTCAAATGATGCATCCAAACCGTTGAAACCGATCTACTTTACGAGTGATGCGTTTACATGTCAAATTTATATATTTTTGAACTAATTTAGTATAAAGTCAAGCGGTCAAAAAAAGATGGTTTATAAGTTAATTTTAATGTGTTCATTTTTTATCATTTTTTTACCGCTTGACTATATATTAAATTAGTTTGAAAATGTATAAATTTGATATGTAAACTCATCACTCGTGAAGTAGATCGATTTCAACGATTTAGATGTTTTGCTTGAAACCAATCCTATGGGTTTTTGAGTTAAGCTTACAAAGAGGCTTGGTGAGCTTAAGAACACCCTAGTTCTACTTATACATACATACATACATACATACATACATGTGTGTGTGTGTGTGTGTGTGTGTGTTGGCTAATATCAAAACGTTTGTTCCGGAGCCGTGGTGTAACCAATTAATTTTTTGATTTTCAAAGTCCAAACGGTCGATCCAAACAGTTAGATGTGATCTCTATATTAAAATGTGTTTCTATACCATATTTTACATTTTTTTTTTGGAATTTTTGTACTATTTATTAAGCCAGTTTTAAAATTGCTGATTTTAATAAATAGTAAAAAAAAATTGACTCATTGAAAACAACGATTTTAAAACTGATTTAATAAATAGTAAAAAAATTCAAAAAATGTAAAATTTGGTCTCCAAGCACATTTTATTTTAGATTGAATGTTGAACGGTTTGTATCAACTGGTTGGACTTTGAAAATATAAAAACCGAAGAACATTTGTTCCACGACCTACGAACAAACGTTTTGATATTAGCCAATCTGTGTGTGTGTGTGTGTGTTATTTACTTGACAAGTGTATAACTTTTAACTACTGTTGAGTTGAGATTTTATTATATTACATTACATATGTACCGACTTTTTGGGTTACCTCTAAAAATAGCATAAAATATGTACTATTCTTTTGTTTTTCATCCGTACTCTTACAACTGGCTACAAAATAGGTGTCATAGTAAATTTGGATGACCCTTACATCCAAAATATGAGGCCCTTTTTGGTTTGGGATGATAAGAGGAAATAGACCTGCCAGCTTCCCTTCACATGAGATGAGCACCTACCTACTACTCACTCTTTTAATTTCTCTCTTCCTCTCTTCTTTTGTCTCTTCCATTAGGTCCCCAACACTAGCTATCTACATGCATCATGTATGTTGGGGCCATTGCAAATTAGTAGTTGATACCTCGAAAATTGCCAATTAATTTTGAGAGTTTATAGTGTTTATTTGGTGTTTGGAACTTAATTTGACAAGAGCTATCAACCAGATCAATCGGTAGGTGCTTTGGCTTGTGGACAAGTTGTATTATCCAACATGTGTTTGCTTGGATTAAATTGACTTGCATATATAGGTTGAAGGATATACACACACACACACACACTTTTCTCTTTTGCTTTTAGCATATACTAGAAGCTACTTAATTTAAAACGAAGAAAAAATATAGGTTAAAAACTTGAGATAAATGCTGATTGAATCATAAATTGTTCTAAGTGAAATCTTGAAAATTATTTTTAGTGCATTATTTAGAAAAAAACTTTGTCTTAACCATTCTTCCGGCCGTAGACGAGATAGACCGGAGAAATTTATTTAATTTTTTTTTTATCCAAAGATCAGAGAGTTGCTTGAACAAACCATCAATGGATGAATTAAAAAGACTGTTTTATGGGACATGGAGAAGACTTCTCATCGTTCAGGTTGTGCAATGCAATACAAAGGAATTCAACTAATTTTGATCAAGCATCATATATGTTAACACTTAACAATGATGAAATAGAGAGAACCATTTTTTTTCTTTTCTTTTCCCATTTTGGCCAAGAGGTAGTTTATTTTTAAACATTTTAATTAAGATCTAAGTAAATAGGGGTACATATATGAATAAACTGGACACCAACGTTCTTTCATCGACACGTGTGCTTCTAACACACCTCAAATAGACCAAGCAACAAATTTACCTCCCCCCCACCGTCCCTTTCGAAATGATAAAAGAAGGGTTGATGACAAAATATCTTGATTAAATTCCCCCAAAAAGGGGCAAGGAAATTAAGAAATGTTATCTTGATAGGATATGAAAGATAAGAGAGAACTTATTTACTTATGCTGGAGGATAGTATATTGCTGTCTTTGTATCTAATATATATATATTAAGCAATGCAGAGGGTACAGTGGAGACCATTTGGGACCATGCATATATCTTTTTGGGGCAGACATGCACAATATTTTATTATTTCATTTAATTAATAATTTATGTTTTAAAAATATTGAGAAACAAAATTATAAATGGGATAAAAATTATATTTTTTATTTTTTGTGATATTAGGTACATGTATTTAATATATGAGCAAAGCTAGCGTGTGTTGTGCTCACCAAGAGGGTTTTGTGAGCCGAAAAATCTATCAGATAGCTTCAAACGACGAATTCAAACTGTTAAAACCAATCTACTTACGAGTGATGCATGTAATGCAAAAATTTGAAAGTTTTTAATTTATTTAGTACAAAGTCAAGCGATAAAAAAAATAATGAAAAATGAATGCATAAAATAACTTATAATAAAAGTTTTTTCCCACTTGACTTTGTACTAAATGAATTCAAAACTTTCAATTTTTTGCATTACACACATCACTCATAAGTATATTAGTTTCAACGGTTTGAATTTGTCGCTTAAAGCTATCTAATAGATTTTTGGAGTTGTGCTCACCAAACCCTGGTGGTGACCACAACACATGCTAGCTTTGCTCTCATTTTATTTTACTACTTGACTTTAAAATAAATGAATTTGAAACTCTCAGAATTTTGCATGTACACGCAACACTCATAAGTAGATTGATTTCAACTATTTAGTTTCGTCATTTGAAGCCATCCGAGAGATTCTTGGAGTGATACTCACCAAACCCACATGGTGATCACTATATGTTATCAATTTATTCGTTAATTACTGTTATTCGTTTCTTACATGTTATTTTAATAGGTAATGATAGAATATGGATACGTTGATATTTAATGGGTAAATGTATGATATGAATAAGATTAATTTAAGGGGATGTGAGTATAAAAAAAATATCTTCATCTGATCCGTACCGTACCCATTGACAACCCAACTCAATTAGCCCTTGCGTAGAATAATTGATCCGTCTTTGATCAATCGGGTTTTTGTATACATTCAAGTTGTTTTGAAGGTTTTGCAGTTTTGTACAAGTTTTTCAAATTTCAAATCTTTATTGTGGCTACGATCAATTCAAAAGAGACATGACATTATGTCTAATTTTTATTTTAAAAATAAAAAAACAGAGCCATCAAACTGTAATTAGAAAGAGAAAGATGGAATCAGTAAGTGTAGTGCAACTTAATTTCATAGATGAGCCATCAAAATAACGGTCTCCTTTCTTCTTTTATGTCATTTATATATAAATTATTATTGTTAGTTTCTTTTTTATTTTGGGGTGGTGCGGGGCATTAATTGAATAGTGAGATCAATACGAAGGAATTGTGGGCCTAGTTGGGGCCACCCGTAAATGGGCCCCGGCCTCTGACGTAACATAGAGTGGTGCCACCTGAATTAATAGTTTCGCACTTAACCAGCTGCCAGCTGGCCACCTCTAATTTTATCAACCTTTTTTTCTCTTTACTTTCTATGTTCCTAGCTTCCTATTCAATGGACAGTTTGATTTTGGTCCTCAACTTCTTGAATTATTTCATTGTGAACCTTTTCAACCATTTCTCATCATGCTCATCAATCAATCCATCGAACACTTACCCCAGATAATTCTATAGATTTAGCAAATTTTTGAACTCATCCTTCTTTGTCAAGAATGCACTAATAATAACATTACTACAAAAAATGTAACATCTATAATTTTTAATTTTTCAATTAGTTTGTAATTAAAAAAATTTGCTAATTGTTATCAAATGCATAAGACAAAAAATTGATCAAATAATAATAAATTTTTGTTAGTCATAAAAATTTAACATATTAATCAAATTTTCATCTTGAATACATAAATATATTTTCTAAACAACGCACACATAAATACAACAATATACAATTTAACAATTATTTAAGCCATAACTTAAACTTAAGTCACAACCAAACAAGAATAACTTAAGCCATCTTAACTTGGAGCACGCAATTTATTCCGCCATAACTTTTAACCCGCAATCAAACATAGCCTTAAAGAGTTATTACATATAGTTTAATTTAGTATTAAATATTAATTAGGATTAAAAAAAATTGTAATTGATCCATTATTTAACCACTAGTCACATTCAATAAATTACCAATATCATTGTTTAAATGACCATATATAACTTATTTATATGTGTGTTCAGATTCAAATTAAATTATAAAATTACACATTAAATATAACAAAAACTTCTAAAAATTGTGAAATTAATAATGATTATTAAGATTTTTTTTCATTTGTTTTAAAGAACTTTAACCACTAATAGGAAATCTTTTAGAATTAGTGGATCTGGACCGTTCTTTTTAACTTGGCACGAATCTCAAAGTCCAATAATACTGCCTTCTGCGGTAGCGCGAATCTCAAAGCGGGTGGGAGTTGATCTCAAACCGTAAAGTGAGGGAAATCTTTTACGGTACATGGAGGATACTTTTCCTATCATCTGTGCGCACGCTTGTACTAACTACTAACTACTAAGGAGGCATGTATATCGGTCGCGTATGCAATGTGTATCATATATATACCGCTTGAGCAGTGTTTAAAATGCGATTTTGTTCATACATGTGGAAGGCCACTACGTACCGTATATGCAGTCGTTTGTATGCGGAAGTATATTTACAGTTTTATTATGCGTTGTTAAAGGAATGTAGATAAAATAAAACTAATTTATATCACAAGGGTTGTCTAGTCTAGTGGTTTGTTGAACCCAACACTGGTTTGCAGCAGACATGTCAGGACTGGCTGTTGTGGTAAGGGTTCAAGCTTCTTCCAATACAATGAACACAACAGCCAATTTCATACGCATATGCGGCCGCATTTAATTAAAATTGTAAAATTGTAAAATTGTTCAATGTTGGACTTACTTGTCTCTCTATTGATCATTTAATTAATTATTGCCTCTCTCCATGTTGAGTTATGTTGATGGTGAAAACGAAATGGATATAATCCATTCGTATTTAAATTTTTAATTCATATGCAGGGATGTTATTGACATTCAAATATTTTGGATATGAATAAGGATATGGATTTGATTTGAGAGATAGGATACATATAATTATTCCTAGTAATTTTTTTTTAACGTGGACACAAAATTAGCAAGACTTTCTTTTTAACTAACAACTTTTTTTTTTGTTTTGAGAAAAAATATGGGTCTGGTCTGTATTTAATTGATAATCGCAGTTACAAAGAATTTGTAACTGTGAGGTAAAGTAAACACTGCTCAAGCTTACTTGAGCTAAATTTTTAAAAAAAAAAAAAAAAGGCTGAAGTAGAAAATAATAAAAGGTGCAAATGATGTAAATAAAGAAACCTAAAATACAAAAACTTAAGTTGCAGATCAATTATCTTCGGACGATTCTGTGTAGCAACGTAGCAGTTGTGTCACTTTCTCTGTTAATTTCTCTTGAAACTTTCAAGATTTTTGAAAGTTCGTGCACATCTTTCTCTTCAAATGACAAATTTGTAAAGAAAAAAAATAATTTGTTTACTGTTATGATTGGATATATGATATAGATATTAGCTCATTTGCAATATTTGTATTCGTTTACATATATTTGTACTAATAAAATTCATAATAAGAAGATTGAGCAAGTTTTGTTTAAACATTAAAAAAAAATATTTTTATTTTTACTGGTATTTATTTAATATCTGATATGTATTCAATCTGTATCATACCCATTTTCCCGTCTACCAATATACTAATAAGGAAATTATTTTGACTATTTTAAAAAAAATTAAGCGCACACATCCTTAAACCAAGTATGACAATTGAATGTATCTATGTATTTATATGACATACTAAACTCATTCATTCAAATAATTGGAAAATGCTGAATTTTTTTTCATGTACATAAATTCGTTTTGTCTACCTAATTATGTTCTTAATAAAATTGAAAGCAATTAAATTACAAAAAAAGTTTATAAATATACGTTGTCCTTATTGTTATATTGCATCTAAACCTCATGAACACCCATAACATTACTATGATTTTTTATGCAAAATTTTGAATAGCTACGGATATTAAATTAATGTCTGATGCACATTTGGAATGAATAATTATTGGATATTACCAACAAATATTCAAGCATAACAACAATAAAATTGTGGAATAATAACAAAAATAAAAATTACAAAATTGATAACAACCTTCTTGTACTACTTGATATTTTGATATTTCGTATGAAATAAACTACAAAAAAAAATATAAGTCTCTCAACAACAACAACAAAATTGAAAATTTGAGATTAATAATTAACATAAAGCGGTAGGGGTGTTAGAACCGAATAAAAATACTCAAATTAAAGTTCTATTTGGTTTTCAAAAATCAAACTGAACTAACTGAATTAAACTTATTAACTAAATAACAACCAAACTAAAATAACCTAAGTAAATTTTTATTTGTTCTATTTGGATTCGGTGCAACCAGTTTTAAAGTTTATAAACTGAACCAAACAAGATAAACTGAATTAAATCAAAAACTAAATATTTAAACTGAAAAATCGAACTATTTAATTTAAACTTTCTGGTTTGATTTAAAACTAATTAAACCGAAGCCCATGAACATTTTAGTCCCTAGAAAGCGGTACAGTGAGATTAAACCAAGGAAAGAGGGTGGTGTGTGCGGAAGCACATGGGAGGGGGATATTTTCCTAATATGGAAAAGGCCAAGCATTGAGGTTTTTTTGGTGGGGGGCAGGGGCAGGGGCAGGGCATGTCTATTATTATTTAATTTATTATCTGTCCAAAAGTGGGGGGTGGGGCCCACCCCCAAACGAAAAGGCTTATTGGGCCCCACTGATTCGCTGGAGTCATGGCTGTTGCTACAGCGGCATAGCCTTAATATTATCTCCAATCAATGGAAACCGCATGTTTCCTCTTTCCAGTGTACATCAGATATTATTTATTTACTATGTCCACCAAAGTTTTTTTATTTAGAAGACTTGGCAGAGGCTACAAAGTGACTGCATATCAATAGCACCGATTCTTTTTACTAATACCCTAAAAAAATAACAGATATGCCCTCGATTTTCAAAACATTCGAAATATGCCCTGACCGCCTCACTGTGGGGCGGTCCTCTTCCAAAGCCGACCGCCCCATAGTGGGGTGGTTGGCTATATATTTTTTTTCAATTCTTTTATCCGACCGTCCCACAGTGGGGCAGTTTGCTATAATTATTTTTTTTAGAGATTGTTTTGTATGTATAAAATAATTTCGGTCTCACTGCTTCTATTATTTATATTCTTTTTTATCTCTTTTTGGATACTCTTATTATTTGATTTTTATCTATATTGGTCTCACAGTAAATCTGATACAATCTGAATCCAAAATCCAATAAGAATAAGTAAATAAATAAATATTATTTGAGTTACTTCAAAGCTAAATGTATCACGTACATTCAATTTGAAATCCGAATGAATCTGCCTAAAATAGCTCAAACTGAGAGGGGACTAACTTTGACCGAACTTTGGCCGAACTTTGACCGACCATAACTTTCTGTAGGAAACTCCGTTTTGAGCTATCGATGACTTTTTGGAAAGCTTGGGAGGAGGATATATGGATTTGAAGTTTCTAATTTGCAAAAAAAACAAAGGTTTACTCTACAAAATTCCTGCGCACTTTTGCAAAATAAAATCGTTTAGGACCTCAAAACTGCAATTGAAATTTCTAAAAAATAACAATAAGTCAAAAACCTATCGTATAAACTTCAAACTTCTATCTAAGTAGCTCAGGAAATTGGTTATATAATGAACTTGAAGAATACCAATTTTTACTATTTTTTGAATTTTTTTACTATTTTTTATGATTTATGAAAGATGGCACAAAATGACTTAAAAATACAAAAAAAAATTGCCAATATTTTATGAAAGAAAACAAGAGAATATTTTCTTGTTACATGGGTTCTATACAATATCTAAGGTTCAGCTCTAATTTCACACATATATATTTTATTTGTCATATATTTTATTTACAAAATCAAAGAATATGAGCATCCAAAAAGAGAAAAAAAAAAAAAAAAACATTGAGACCAAATTACTGTTAGTCTCTATATGGAAAACATTCATTCTATACACACTAAACATCTCTAAAAAAAAATAAAAGCAAACCGCCCCACAATGGGGCGGTCAGGACATTTTTCTAACTTTCTGAAAACCGAGGGTAGATCGGTCAATAACATATGTATTACAAATTTACAACAAGTTGCATTGTAATTATTTAACAATACTGAAAATCTTTAAAATTATTGAAATTAAAAGTTAATTATTGTAGGCATGTTTTATACGTCATATCACATATATATTAGGTTATACAAATATTGAGATTTTGTGTTTTTTATCTCTATCGAACGATTTGATTTAAATTACATCAAAATTTTAAAAAATATATTTTTCAACATTTATTACTGAAAATTAATGAAAATTTGAGTTAATGTAGAAGTTACGAATTCATGGTGCAGCGCAGCAGAGGATCTGAACAACTACACGAGCAGACTCCAAACAAGCCATGAAATTTTAGGTGGTGATACCATGCGTGTTAGTTTTAGGAGATGGCTATCACCCTCTGTTCCAATACAGTGGAAAAGGGGTATCTTTGCCAGAGTACGGTTGGTCCCGGTGCTTGAGACACGGGGACAGCCCTACCACTCATTCTTTCTGCTTGGATCTGCTCCAACATTAAATGAATAAAACAGAAACCCTTCGTACCTTTAAAAAATTTGTGAACTAGTCAACTATGGGGGAGGGTTTACAAATATGATTTTTTTTTTTTTTGTTGTAATAGAAAATAATATTTTTATATTAATACCCTTTATTCAGATAAATAATAATTAAGATACTGAAATTATAAGCCGTATAGAAAACACAAGAAAAGAGAGAGAGAGGTCAGTCAAGATTAACATTAATCATGCATGGGAGGAACCATTAAAAACATACTTGAAATGATATAATGTACCTAAAGAGTTCGCTTTGAACATGAGTACGTGAAAGTTAGCGATCGGCGTACCAGAACCATGACCTAGAAAATAGTGTCTAGGGCATGGGTGGAGCCAGACTTTCGAACTATGAGAGTCAATCATATAAAATTTTAGTGTAGAGAATGGGGTCAATTTTATTGTAACATGACATTTTACTCTCAGTTACATACAAAATCATGCATAAATGCAAACAAAAAAAAAATATTAAATGGGGGTCAATTGACCCCATTGTTGCTTCTTACCTCCGCCTCTGGTCTAGGGGTAGTGTTTTAGGTTTTAGGTCATAAAGCTAGTGATTCGGGGTTCACGTAGGACTTGGGATTTGGTCCCTACCATCTATAATGTAGGCATAATATAGTTAGTATTATGATTAGTATTATTACTATTATTATTATTACCATTATTACTATTAGTATTACCACTACTATTGTTATTATTGTTATTATTATTGAGTCTGATTTGTATGATATCAGTGTCATTTCAGCCTATATATAACACCAACTCCAAAACCTATCAAATCAACTACAAACGACGAATTCAAACCGTTCAAACCAATATACTTCATTAGTTGTTCGTTTATATGCAAAATTTATAATTTTTTGAATCTATTTAGTATCAAGTCAAGCTGTCAAATATGAGAGTTTTTAAATTAATTTTAATGCATTAATTTTTCAACATTTTTGACCGCTTGACTTAATAATAAAATAATTCCAATAAGTTTTTGAGTTGGCGTCATATGACACCGATGTTATACTAGCCGGACTCATTATTATTATTATTATTATTATTATTATTATTATTTTATTTCTATCTACCTTGGTTTTGTGACTCCGGTTAAGATTCATTTCTAGCCTATTCCAACTTGCTTGGGACTAAAGGTTTAGTTGTTGTTGTTATAGTGAGACTATAGTATTACGCATAAGCGTAACGCATAACGGTCCGTACTATGAATGCATATTATTAATTTCAAAATTCAAATAGTTGATCCGAACTGCTCAACATAATCTTCGTGTAAAATTGTGCTTGGATGTAAAATTTTACATTTTTTTAGAATTATTTTACTATTTAAAATTGGTATAAAATCACTTGATCTAAAGAATTGGATGATCCGAAAGCAATGATTTTCTATCTATCTTTTAAAATAGTAAAAATTCTAAAAAACATGAAAAATTTAGCATCCAAATTTATTTTTATATATGGATCATGTTAAGTAGTTTGGATTGATTTTTGAACTTCTAAAATAAAAATATGAATTCATAATACGAAACAATTTGCGGTACGTATAGTAGCCTCACTCTAATTATAATTATATTTTGTATTAGTCAAAGTAAATAGCCTTGTAACTGGAGCAACAACGTACTAGAATTAGTCATATATAATATATTTTATTGTCAATTACGTGAAAATAAAAGAAGCAGCTATAGGGTTGGCCAGCTCCCATTTTCCTGAGTATTTTTTTTTTTTGGAGAAACAATAAGGATCTAGCCTAGGCTCTTGTTTGTTGGGCTTTAGTATATTTCTATAGTGCTCTCTGTGCCTAATTTTGCATTTTACTTTACCTTTTTGTAAACCAATTCTTCACTTAACACAATAAAAATTATAAAACATAACTAGTAAGAATTTTTAAATTCAAAATTCCTAACTAATTTTGTCAAAGCACTATTGAAGATTTGTTGAATTACTGTTAGAAGTTCGTCGGTGCATGCTTTGCCTACATGAAGTAGGATGGTAGGTTATTCAAATGTTGATTGGTCAACATAACTATAGTAAGACTAGTGGTAGCAACAACTCTTCATGGACAAGTGTGTCAAATTATATATATATAGTCTGGATTGATTATTAACTTGTGCTAAGTTTTGTTTATTATAAGTCAATGAAAAAGACTAGACCAACAATTACTCTACAAGAGTGGAATAGTATTCGCGAGAGTATCTGTGAGGGTATCGTCGCAGATACTCCTATCGGTAATACCGATACGCTCAAAAATAATACATTTCTGTCGGTGTACCCTCGCGGATACTGTCTCATTCTTATAGAGAGACGGCGATATCAGTTGTCTTTATAAATTGGGACAGTTTCTCTAGTAATTTAAGTAATAATTTTATTAATTGGGACAATTTCTCAAGTAAATATAATTTGTCGTATATCCCTTTTCTATTAAAGATATGCGCAGAATAGCATGTTGGGTGCATGTAGGGGCAGAAATAAAAAATTTTGATAGAGGAGATTAAAATTAAAATACACTTTATGAGTGAAATTTGAACTCATATCCTCTCCACAAATAGTGCTCTAACCACTAGACTACAAGTAAACATTTGATATTTATTGAAGGAGGCTGGAATATATAAACGTTTAAAAAAAAATTCAATTAATTTGCAATATATATAATTAAAATTTTGAAATCATAGATGTGACTTAGCACTCCTATGATGTACTAAGATCTGCCTCCAGATGCATGCGTTACGCATGATAAAAGAAAATTAAGTCGATGGAATATATAATAATATAATTTTATATACATAATTCACATATTGTTTAATGAGGGCTCAAATGTCTCATTACTTTATGCTCCAATCGTACTTCAACATCTTTTTCTTCAATTTCAAAGTTCAAGCAGACGATCCGAACCGTTGAACATGATATCTATGTAAAAATATGATTGGAGTCCAAATTTTATATTTTTTGAAATTTTTTTACTATTTTTTTAAAATAGGTACAAAATCACTATTGAAGTACAACCGGAGCATAAAGCAATGGAGCATTTGAGCCCTCCTCTCCTCTTGTTTAATTATGTGATGTATGGCATGGTGCTGCAAAATAGTCTCTCCCATGCATGTTTGTCAATTAGTGAACAGTAATTAGTAGAATTAGTAGACTAGTTGGTTGATATCTTTAGGGTCTGGCGATGCTCAAATAGTTACCTATATGACGAAATAATTTTTTATTGCATTCAAATTGGTGCCAATTTTGACTCTTTCCACTTTATGGAAAAACACTTTATTCTAGAATTGCGTGATTAAAGGATCTGAAAAGTGGCGTTTGAACTTTTTTTAGTTGTATTTTTCTGTTTGGAAACTAGTTTGAAATCTAAATATCTAATTGACTTTTCATTCCCATCAAATCAGTAATTTTCTTTTGTGTTGGTATCTAGTCACATATGTTTTTCATTATTCACTTTTTTTATTATCTTTAACGGTTATTAATCATCATATAAAATTAATTTTTGAAATTGATATTTTCATGTTCATACCATAGTCCGGACTGTTGGTTTCATAAAAATATTTATGTTCAATTTTGTTTGTGTAGTATACTATTGGGTTAAAAATCTTACAATATTGGACATTTTTAAGTACTATTTTTAATTCAAACAATTGAGCCTTATATTGTCTAACAGCATTATATTTTTTGGAATTTACATTGTATTATATTACTATTGTTATAAATTATAATTATTTAAGTATATAGATGTGTTAGATCTAAGAATATATCATCAGAGGGGAGAGTAGTAAATAAATGGTGTTTTAGTAGGGAATGGATATAGTGGGAAAAATGGTACAACAGAGTCAGTTCCATTATAGGACGACACATGTATCGGTTGTGTTGTCTTGTACCGTGATCATTCGCATGTTATGATTATTTTTTGAAAATTTGGTACGATACGGCACGTCACGCGAAAGACCTAGTCACAGCACAACAAATAGTCACACGAATCAAGTGTAATTAGGATCGTTAGATCTTGATCAAATGGTAAATCTTAAATAAATAAACCTAAAATTATGATCAAATAGTCACGCGAGTCACGTTTAGTCATGGCACATTTACACATGACGTAACTGACGTGATGTGCATGATCATTCGCGTACCGTGATCATCTCTCGATATTTTAATTACAACACGATACTTAAAAAATTAAATTAATTACAACATGGCACGGTACATTTTTGGATTAATCAATAGGACCCACATTTCAGCGAAAGTTTTTCTTTTTCGTCTGTTGATGCACTTATTATGCACAGTGGAGATAACAACAAAATACAAAGGAGTACACAGAGACAGAGGCAGCCATGATTGGGTCCGGATCCCCTAAAGTAACTCAATTTTTGAATTTTGGATCGGGACTGTCCGAATCGAATCCGTCGCTCGAGATTGCCTCGGGATTCAAACTTGTCTGTTGGGATGCGTGCGCTCCACTTTAGTTGGATGGTCACGGATTCGAATCGGACGGTCCCGATCCAAAACCCAATTTTTGGATTACTTCACTGGATCTGAATTCGCCGTGATTACGGTTGGTTGGTTTAATGCAATTTGCAAAAAGATCCTGTCAGTTTTTAAAAATTATGAAACAAATTAATTTTCTAAAAGAATCTGAAATGATGGGATTGAAGTGGATCTAGGAATCAGGGAGTGTCTATAAATATTATTTCTATTTTTTTTTTCTAAAATCAATGTTTTTAATAGTTTTTATTGCAAGAGCTCTTGATACTTTATTGTTCACCAAAGTCTACAAATTTAATATTGTTACAAAAAAGGTACAACAAAAGTTAATACCAGGACGGACCCAGAGTATTCAGATGCCCCCCCCCCCCCCCCCCCCCCCCCCCCCCCGGATTTTGAGTTTTAGTGAAGATTTATCGGTCTCAACCGATTTTGTTTCTCCTGAAATTTTTTTTGCCCCCCTCTGGACGTTTGATTTGTAATTCGGGTTAAATTTAAGGTTAAAATTGAAATAATTGTTGAATTTTGATTGGTAATTAGAATTATAAGTTAGAGCATCAGAAATTACAAGTCAAAGCATTGGAAAGTATAAGTTAAAATATTATTTTTTATCGAGTACCTAATTGGTTAATGGATTTAAATCCGATTGGATATTTAAACCCGATTCGATATTTTTTTACCCCGCCAACGAAATCCTGGATCTGCCCCTGGTTAATACATAACTCATACTATAATATATGAAATTAAAAATTTCAAAATGCTACATTGAGTAAGATAGTTGTTTATCTCTTTATATATTTTTGGCAGTATATCATGCTTTGATTGTTGGAACCCCACTAGATATAAGTGGATATCTACGTGAATTACCAACATGAATTGTCGTATAAATTATGCAAAGCTTAAAAGGCTTTTTGACTATCTAACAACTAGTTCCTAACACTTGGAAAAAGGACGAAATGGAAAAAAAAAAAAAAAAAAAATTTTGCAGAGGAAGAAATTATAAGAAGAGGATATTGTTTGCACAATTTTATTTATAGAAATTAAATAAAATAATATAGAATAATGGATGGATTTCATGAAAAAATTGATCTCATTGAAATCAGAAAAAAAAAAAAACGTTTTTTTTAAATTTAGCATACCGTCTAATTCATATCATATGAAATTCTAAAAAAAAGATATGTCCCTTCCATCCTCCATCTCCTAATTTGGATTTTAAACTCACTTTTCTTTTTAGATTTGTGTACCTTTCTCATTATATATTTTTTTTCCTTCATTCAATTTTGCTAATATTTTAGACAAATTATGAGGAATCTTATGAATAAAAATCGACTAGTCTTGAACTCGATTTTATCTTTCAAATGAGACTCATTTTGAAATATCATTTTTAGATTAGTTGTTAGATTTACATATTTGAACCAGCACTTTACATAGTTGTATAGTAATGTTTACAGACTTGAAATAATCGATTTATTAATTGGATGCAGCAACTAGATTAATTATTAGGTTTATAAACTTGAAAAATCAATGTTTACATACTTGAAAACTTGTTTTAAATAATTATATGCAACAACTAGCGCTAGATCTGAAAGATAAAACACATATATTACTTGTTAGATTTTACATACTTGAAATCAACACTTTATAGAGTTGTGTAGTAAGATTTACAGACTTGAAAGTTTATATTTAAAAAAATAGATGCAACAACCTATTAGGTTTAAAATGATAAAAAAAATTAAGATAATTTGTTAGATTTACAAACTTGAAATCAGCACTTTACAAGCATGTGGAGGAAAGTTTACATACTTAAAAGCTTGAATTTAAAGTGTTGGATGTAGCAATTAGCGTCAAATCTAAAAATATTAAAAAAAAACATATTGCTTGTTAGGTTTATAGACTTAAAATCAGCACTTTACATATTTGAAAGCTTTGATTTAAAGAGCCGGATGCATCAACTAACACTATATATAAAAATATAAAATTTTGAGATTACTTGTTAGATTTACAACTTGAAATCAGCACTTTACAGAGTTGTGTTTCAAAATTTACAAACTTGAAAACTTGAAGTTAAAGACATTATAAAATGTGATTCAGTTCTAGTGACATTTTAGAAAGTCAAAAGTGATTAGTTGGAGATTTAACCGGATATTGAGTCTTGAAACAATTAGCGAGTCTCATAATTATATTCCTAAACTAAACTTAAAGTAGTCGGAAAATAATTTCGATTCTCTCTATGGAATCAAAATCTCAAGCCAATTCATCTATTATCCCATATTATTTTTAAATAATTTCTATAAATAAAAAATTCTGAATTTGTGTGTATCTTGCTCGACTTTTGTACGGCATCTCACATGCATGCCCCCTCACACAACAGCTGCCTCTCTTTCTGACGCCTCATCATCGCAAGCACTCACTCTGCCACTTTTTATATTCTTTACGGGAAAAGAACAAAGAAGTCTCTGCGTTGAGTAAATCTCTACTGTTAACTGTCATCAAGATTAGTATTACAGCAAGAAAGATTGTCGTATTGCTTCCTCAAAGACTCACTGTAACATTACAACAGCGGGGCCCGGCCCAATAGTTCTACAACAAGTGGCATGGGCCTCGACGAATAAACGTGATTGATCCTGTTTATTTTCAATAACTGGAGAACTGGAGATCACCGTAACCGGCAGCTTTGTACCGGAGGTACTCTGTGGACAATCCTGTGTGTACGTCCGTGCTGCCCAAACAATCCAGTCCATCATTTTTAAAAACTTAACCTAATTATATGGTGCAGGATTAGAGATGAAAACGGTATGGATAATATCCAATCCGTATTTGAAAAATTAGATGTGGATATCCGATATCTAAATATCTATGTGAACAGGGGCGGATCCAGGATTTTTTTCAAGAAGGGGTAAGAAAATAACGAATCGGATTTGAATAGTTAATCGGGTTCAAACTCGTTCGCTAATCGGGTATTAGATAAAAAAAATAGTGCTCTAATTTCTAATTTCCAATGCTTTGACTTCTGATTTTCAGTACTCTTAACTTCTAATACTAATTACCCAATTAGAATATAAGAAATTTATCATAATTTTAACCCTAAATTTAACATTAATTAAAAACCAAAAGTCCAGAGGGGGGCAAACAAATTCAAGAGAGGGGCAAAATTGAACCGAATCTATAAATTTGTATAAAACTTTAAAATTCAGGGAGGGACAGTTGATCCCCCGGAGTAGGCTGGGTCCGCCCCTGCATGTGAATATGGATACTGATATGGTTTTACGTTTCAATTATCCGTATCTGAATAGTAGATATATATCATATATTTTAATATATATTATGAAAAAATATTGTTATTCACCATTAATATTGGATAAATATTATGAACTTTGGTATATTTAATATTATTTTAATAAATATCCAATCTGATCCGTATCCGTATCTGTATCCGGCTAATAGCCAATCTGTATCTGTATTCAGAAAATTAAAAATGAATACTAATATGGTTTTACCACTATCCGCTCCGTATTCGTTCCGTTTTCACCCCCTAGAGCAGCAAGATACATTTTATAAAATATAAATTAAAATATAGTTCTGTTTGTCACGAAAAATAAATAAAAAGGTTGCAGTCATGCAGATATTTATCGTTCTAAAAAATGTATCTTGCTGCTATAAGGGTGAAAAAAGAGCGAATAAAAATAATTATTAGAAAAAAAAAAAAGTATCTTGCTAATAAATTATCTTGCTGAATAAATATCTTGCTAAAAATTATTTATCTTGCTAACAAGATATTTATTCGGCCATTTTTACCTTCAAAAATATCTTGACTGCAACATTTAACCTCTTGACTGCAACTTCTTAGTTCTTACTTATCCGAACCTAAAAGGTAAGAATAAAAATAATTAAAATAGACAATACTTATCCAAGAGGACCCAAAGAGGATCGTAATTAATATGATCCTCCATGGCTGAAATTTTTTTTGAACTTCTTACTAATAAATATTCATATATATATATATATAGAGAGAGAGAGAGAGTAGAACTAGGGTGTTCCTAAGCTCATCAAGCCCTTTCGTGAGCTCGACTCTAAAACCTATCGAATAACATTTTCAAACCGTTAGATGTTCAATCTATATTAAAATGTACTTGGAGACCAAATTTTACATTTTTTGAAATTTTTTTACTATTTATTAAGATGGTTTGAAAATCGCTGTTTTCCAATGGTGCAGAATTTTAATAAAAACAACAATTTTCAAACCATCTTAATAAATAGTAAAAAAATTCCAAAAAATGTAAAATTTGGTCTCCAAGCACATTTTAATATAGATTGAACATCTAACGGTTTGAAAATGTCGTTTGAAGTCAATTTGATAGGTTTTAGAGTTGAGCTCACGAAGGACTTGGTGAGCTTAGGAACACCCTAGTTCTACTCTATATATATAGGGATGGGCTATGGTGAGACGTGGAGTAAAACGAGTTTGTACTCCACGCTATATTTTAAATTTGAAAATCCAAACAACCGATCCGAACCGTTCAACATGATCTCCATAATGAAATGTGCTTGGAGACCAAATTTAACATTTTTTGGAACTTTTTTACTATTTATTAAGCCACTTTGAAAATCACTGATCCGAGTGAACAGTAGCAAAGCAGTAAAAAATTCTGGACCAATGAATTAGCGATTTTGAAAGTGGCTTAATAAATAGTAAAAAAATTCCAAAAAATGTAAAATTTGGTCTCCAAGCACATTTCAATATGGAGATCATGTTGAACAGTTTGGATCGGTTGTTTGATTTTCAAAATGGAAATAATGAGGCGTGGAACTTGTTTTACTCCACGTCTCACCATAGCCCATCCCTATACACACACACACACACCAATTTACAATATTAATTGCTTTATTATGTGATCATTTATTAAAACTTTATATTATTTTTTCATTTATCATTATCCGTAGAGAAAAAAACAAACAAACACAAAAAAAATATGATACTAAACCAAATTGGCAATATAATGTTGCACTGATAATCACGTGAGTTACAATATTATATATTCTTCACACAGTATTATGTTTTGTAATATAATTTAAAAAAAATAACCCCTCTAGTATTTAAAAAAAAAGATTCCATTCTTGTTCAATTTTTGTGCTCATGTGATGAGTAAAAGATGATTTTTCTCATGTCATTTTGCTATTCAAACTCTTGACTTGTTATTTGACTTTTGACCCAATCAAGGAGTTATGTTTCATCAAGGAGTGTTTAGTCTAATCTTTTCGGCAACACAAGAAGAATTAAATATTAATCTGCGTTAAGGAACTTATGTTCAGTTATCTTAATCCGTGAGTAAAAACTAAGGAGTCTTAATTAAAAAATAGAGGTGTCTTAAGATCCGCACAAATGATTAAAATTTGAATAAAAAAAAAACTAAAAGAAGTGATCTTAATTTTTCCTAAGAAACCAATATTCATAAAAATTAAACAATTAAAGAAGCTAAAGCAAACTTAAAAAATTAAACAAGTAAAGAACCAAGGGTAAAATATTATGTCTGATATATATTGGTGTGAGTCTTCAATACAACAACAAAACTATGAACGGTCAATATAAATTTAATTGAAAGATTGTTACTTAATGATAATGTTTTATGAGGACAATATTATTTTTAAGAAATAATTCTATCATTGTCCGAAACAATATATTTAAATTAACAAGAAACATTCTCTTTTTTCATTCTATTTTAGTGTTGAAACAATATATTCAAGTAATATTTGAAATACCATAATTCATATTATAGGTATACTCAAGGGGATGAGGGATGAGTTACACTTTCCATACTCTGTTCAAAAGTTCTAAGCGTGTGAAACTTGAACATCTAGCCTCTGTGATAACTTAACTAGCTAGTAGTAGTAGTTGAATTCTAACCATATATATATGCAGTTGAGGTGTTGCTTGTTCCGGCCAAACTTGAAATACATAGCTGTAACAGTTCTGGCAGTAGAGAATGCCTACACGCTTGATCATGGTCATGGTCATGGTCAAGTTCTTACCTCGTCTCACTTGCATAATTCACTGGTTATCTTTTTCAACTTCCCTAGCCTACTAACCACCTAAGGTTTTCAATTGGTATTAACTTCATCCACTCCATTTGTTCAGCTACTGGAGACGTACAGCCTTTAAAACCATCTTTGGTCTAGTGATTGAAGTGATGTGTGGGAGTTGTTGATTACTAATTCTTTACAGATATTTAAAATTAAGTGATTTGATCCTCATCTTAAAGATAATTCTCTAAAATTGAAAATGTTAAAATTAAAGATGCTTAAAGTGATGAGAAGTAATGGACATCTCCAGTTCAGCGTGGCCTTGAGGAGTTCGAGACTTCATGTGGCCGGGGGCGCACTGCACCAGTTTGGCATGGATTGTTGGCCGTATAAGGAAGTAATTGTTTGAAATTTAGAATTTCTAGTCAAATTTCCATCTAATTATTGGAATGCTGTTGCAATGTGCAAGTTTTAAACTTTTCTCTTTCAGTCAATTTTGCTACGCCTCAATTAAAAATGATGACATCAAGAAATGCCTTTATTAGCGCACCATCATGTTTTTCTTTCTTCAATGTAATACTAACAAAAAGGTGAAATCATTTGAAATATATTACTTCAATTTTAGGAGGCAACTTCCTACGTCCACAGATTTACCAGTAATACATCATTATAGAAGACAGGTCTTATCCATTCAACATTTATTGTCACAGTATACACTGAGGAAAACAACAAATGGAGCTGTAGCAAGGAAAAAACCAAAAGTTCTTCCCATTGCTCCCACAGGTGGAAACAAGATAAGGACATAAAATCTAAGTGTAACCACTAAACAATTTGAAAATACTAGTTTTTTAATATTTATTTTATGGATTGAAAGAGCAAGGAATCCTATGTTGTGGCATTTGACCAGTATTATTTTGTCAGATGAGCAGTCAAATCTATCTAATTTATAATACAGATGTCTCTTACATATATACTTTTTGATGAAAATGCAATTGAAGGCACTTGAGTATGTAATTCTTGCCATCACCTAATCTCTCCTTTTAGGAAGCATCAAGGCCCGCTGGCCCATCACCCACCTTAATATCTATCACCTACTTTGAATATGACCCTCTTTGAGGGCCCTAGCTTCAAAAGATAATTTAAAATACAGAATGTGAAAGTTTTTCAAGTGTGAAATCAGAATTTCTGCATAACTGAGACAACTTCATTTATTGATAAGTCGGTTATCGTTTTGTATGTCTTTCACGAGACAATTCATCACGAAACCAGAGATTCAAAATCCGTATATTCATCAGTTCTCTTGGTATCTCAATACAAACATCAGTGTATTAATGAATTAGTAATAACTGAACTGCCTTTTTAATAATCAATCGTTTCAAAATACGCCGCTCAGCACGTAACATTACGAGATGTTAATTATATATCTTACAAATAGGACGATAACAGCACTCGCCTCATCTTGTTCACACAGCCCACAAAACAACAGTGTTCCTGACCTTGAAGGTTCTAATAAAACGCAAAAAGCCCAACAAAAGTACCGACGCAAAAATTAAATTTAATAGTGAAAACGAGCAACAACCATAAAAAGAAAACTGAAGAACTAATTAAAGATCATTCGGTTCTTAATATAAAAACAGTTTACGACTCGTAAAATGTTTTAATTGTTTGCTGATCTATCGAGGAGCCATTTGTTGTAGCAAACCCTAACAAGGATTTTAATACGTCCCTATTCATAACAAGAAACAGAATGTGGGACGCTACCGAAGTACTAGATTGTGAATAAATATACTGAGACCAATTAAAACCTTGCTCATCTTGTTAATGGGATTAAAAATATCAGTATCACAATATTTAACATGACCAGATAACAACGCAACATAAACTACACACTGACAGCATAAGCAGAAAAGCTAGTGTACAGAATGTTGAAACATTATATATCTGGTAAAATCATTTAGATGATCAACAATTCAGACAGCATATCTTAAAATATAAGAACATTAATCAGGCAACCTTACCCCAATAAGCAAAGACACCTGAGGGTTACATTGCATTTCCTGCATTTTCCGTTCTTTTACTAAAAATGACAACAAAACGAGCACTGCCTCCTGTTTCCACGTCTTTTTCAGATACATTGTATTTATGCTCACATTCTTCTTTGATATGAGTGCAACAATATGACTCAATGGCAACTTACCCACATCAAAGGAAGAACTTCTCTAATTTTTTACCGATCACTATTTAACATAACCCTGCGCTTTTCGTTTATCCCTTACGCAGTTGATGCCAGACTTAACCTGAAATAAATAAAACAAAAGCAGAAGGACAGTATAAAGAAAGCAAGGAATTGACATGTACAGAAACCAATAGGGAAAATGAGTGCAGTAGTACGTGCCTCAAAGATTGTTTCTGTGGGTCATCAGCATTTGAACTTGCTGCATGTGCTTTAAGAGCTGCCTCTAGAGCATTGCTTGACTTCACATATTAATTTTTTTAGAGAATTAAAAAAAAAAAAAAAAGAGGTTAAAAGTTTCAGAGAACAAAAATTAACAAATAACAACAATAGAAGTCAGTTGTTTTGTTTCTACCTTCAATAAGTGATAATGTGTTTTCTACTAGGTTTTATTAGTGTTAAAACCAACTACAGCTGAAATACAATGTGCTGGGTCTTTGACCAAAGTGATGTCACCCCAAAAAAAATGTGATAGAAAAAAGGGAAGAAAAAGAACCTCGAAATCACTGGCAAGTGTATCTTCCTCTGTCTCATTTAAAATCTTGTCCACGTTCAATTTGCTGCATGAAGCCAACATCAGAGCATCGCCACCAAAATCTCGCTTCCCCAGGTCAGATTCAGGTGTGATCTGTTTCTGATGCTTTCCAGAGCTTCCTTCTTCATTGTCACAATCTATTTTCCTCTTCATGTTTCCACCAACCGGGGAAGCGCTACCATCCCTCTGTGAACAAGGGCTGGCAGAGGATTGTTTTACCCGGTCCACAGACCCATCTAACGCACCAGGTCTACCAGGGTGGTGAGGTCGGGCCGGACGGGGCCTCTTGTAACCCTCAGGAAAGACAAAAGAAGGAATACTCTTTCTACGAATATGGGATACATATACCTCCATGCCGGGCTTCCAGTACATGTACATGTTGACATCTAGACGAAACTCATCTACAGTTTCACGTATGTCAAACTGCTGACCTTCTTGCACTTGGACCCCCTCTTTTCGAGCCAGTCCCATGAAGAAAGCACAATGAGGAACCTGCTTTGTGGGGTCTGTGAACTCATACGGGTATGGGTGACATTGTAGCTTATAACAGGTGTCTCTCTCAATCTGATTTTCGTAAAAAAAAAATAATAATAATAAATATATATATACAGAAAAAAGGTATGATAATTGTGGAACGATTGTCATTCTCATACTTTTAAGTATCAATCAGTTTCGCTACCAGTACCTACCAAATGTGGTGCCAGGATAGATCTGCTGAAATCTAATCAAGCTAATTATCTACCCTAATTCTATGGTTTAGATTTTTTATATTATTTAACACAGCGTCTCCAAATAGGCTCTACAGTTACCCTCAACCAATCAAGTTCACACCAAACATGTCTTCTACTGCCATTATTGCTTGGTACCATGCATGGTGAGATCACTCTCCAGCACTCTTAATTCTTAAATACAAGCACAACGTGGTACTGAGATCCCCATGATTGTAAATTGGATTCTTAGGTAAATTAAAATAAGAATACCTTAAGGGTGAGTTGTCTTAGCCGTGACTCAACCCACCCTTTCCATAGACGGTGATCTTCAACATCAGCTGCTACAACCTCAACTTGAAGGTAGTTTTTGTATGCCTCGAAGAATTGGTACGGCTCAAACAAAGTGTTCCAAGAGGCCTTGTTCATTTCAATTTCCTGGAAGAGAAGGGACAAAACACAAACCAGAAACGAAATTGTGGCTCCAGAGGAAATCAAATTACAATTTGCAGTCTTAGAAAAGTAAGTCATCTAAAATTCAAAACTGAATTAACTCCATTGCAAATCATGCATATACTGAACCATATTTTCAGCAAAAGAGAACTCATGGAATGGTTAAATATACAAGACAACTGAAAAAATGGGGTGATAGAATGTGTTAAATATAGGACATCAGCGCAGACCTACCTTCTAGAAAATAAAATCATCTGATAAGTACAAATGTACCTGGCATATCTTGTTGGCATGATTAAACTGCTCCATCATAACCCGAAGAGTACTCGATGAGACATTATAACTTGAATTCATGCAGGGATATGCAGGGGTTATAATAGGCATGTGGTGCTTCCTGTCCCCGTGGAACTTACGTGGGTCCCACACAGTAAAGCCAAGCTCTTCATTTTCTTCTATTGCGCAGAGCATCACAGGGTTGGGCCAGCGCCACTGAGTATACACACGGAAGAATCTGGATACGAGCATGCTGGGAGTAGCATTAGGATAAAACTGGCACACACGGCCCACCAGCAAGGCCAAGTTCACGCCTCCAAAAAAACCCGTTACCTATCATCAGAGGTTGACTAATAAGTACTTGGTAGCATTGTAAAGGAACTTTTACTATAGTATTGGTACTTTGAGATAACATATAGGTCCAACTTTTTTGCCGCAAGTAGTATAATGCATTGGCAAACAGTACGTGAATTTTATCAAATTATAAACTGACACCCACCATGTTGACATAAAGCAAACTACACCAACATAAGACTATTAATACGGAAAATGTTAGTTCCATCAAATACTGAAGTTATCCTTGCTAAAGAGTAACTTCCTTTTCCACAAAAACCATATCAAAAAATAAGATTTATTCTAATGACACATGCACTACCTATGGATGTATTTTATTCAGTTAGATCAACATAAAAGAAGCAAAAACATTCCTTGACTGCATCTTTGGTTTGATGGTTGGATAGTATTTGCAAACAAGAGAACGAAAATTTGTTTCTACAGCTAAGGTTCAGATGAATATAGCTACATATTATCTTATATAACATGAAAAATGTTCCACAAGAAAAATGATAAAGCATATTGACTGACGTTAGAGTAGACGCCCCTTCTCTTAGCCCAA
The DNA here is from genome assembly GCA_025461125.1 of Carex kokanica. Taxonomy (NCBI): domain Eukaryota; kingdom Viridiplantae; phylum Streptophyta; class Magnoliopsida; order Poales; family Cyperaceae; genus Carex; species Carex kokanica. The sequence continues at coordinate 568,455 of JAJGRX010000994.1, forward strand.
TATTTCAAACACCTCAGCGTAGTACGGAAACTCTACAAGGTAAAAAAAAAATAGTTACAGATTACAGAACAAAAAAGAGAAACAACAGACTCTTTTAATCTTTTAGAATGAGAAAAAAAAAAGATCCTTTGAAGCTGATAACTTTGACATCGGGGACGAGACGAAGAATCATGTCAGCCACACGACATCCATTGAGACTACGCACAGTAACTTCATCAATATTGTACAGCACCGACTGTTGTGATATATCCAAGTCCTGCAATATTATAGAACAACAACATAAAAGTCTAGATATTAATATATTTTTGGCCCATTGTTCGTTCTCAAGTTTTTTTTTTATGCACCAGCTGTTATTATTCTGTCCCAGTTGTTTATCAATAGATCCTAGTATCGATGTTTTAGTTCCATTTGTTTGGTTGGTTGCTATTATTATTATTTTTATTACTATTTTATTACTATCTACCTTGCCTTTATGATTATGATTGGGTTTCATTTCTAGCCTACGCCAACTTGTTTGAGACTAAAGGATTGGTTGTTGTTGTTGTTGTTGTTGTTGTTGTTGTTTGGTTGGTTGCTGTGAATTCCATCCTTAAGAACTTCAAATGAATCTCAACCATTGTACAAAAAAAAATAAAAGATCATTGAGAAATACCAGCTACGCATGTGTTTCAATTGTTATATAGTAATGAAAAGAAATCATAATGTTTCCTTGAGAAGATACAAAGAAAAGCAAATACTTGAGGAACAACTAAAAGGGAGACACTGGCATAGAGGAGGTCGATGGAAATGCCGCGAAACTTAAATTTCATGACTGGAACATGTGCGTCAGGTACAGGGTGAAGTTCAGACACCTCTTCATTCTCCGCAAGAAGGTCATGCAGTACCATGAAGAAATCCTCCTTCAATAAGAAAAAACCGGCATTTGATTAATTGCAATATTTAAGTGAAAGCAGAACTACCTAGTACCAGACATTTAATAACTAATAATTAGAGTAAAAGATAGTCACCTCTCTGTTTACATAAGACGGCCCCACACATAGTGTATCAAGGTCAGCTCCAGGCCCATGTACCTGTCCCCCCAATATAAAATTCTTATCATATTACATGTCAAATATTGCCAAAATGGCATACAAGAATCAATTGAAAAGGAATGGTGGATGTACCCCTAATCTATAAGATCCAAATGTAAAAATGACGGCATTTGCTTCATCAACCATCTGGTCAGTGTAGCCCCTCTGACGAGTTAACTGTTTTACCCATTCCTTGCATATCTGGAATGTTTTTCACCAAAAATTTACTCATGCCATCCAATAAAATAGAGGATATTTCAGACGAACATTTAAACAGAAAATAAGAAAACAGAAAGAAACTTTACTCTTTCAATCTCCAAAAGAACATCATTTCTCTTAGTGTCCTCTTCCACACTCTCATATAGACCTGCCTCAACCAAGAACTGACGAGCAACAGATAAAACAAAAACAAAATAATAAGCCTAATTGTTTCTTGTTCTTTTGTAAGGGAAGCAATGACAAAGAAAATGCAATGGCAACTTTAATATGAAATGATTAGATCGTAAGCATGAACAGAATTGTGCAGGCAAAATAAATTCCAAACTTTCTATTTTGCCAATCCTAAGTATATCTTGCACTAATCACTGTGTGATGATTCTATCTCAGAATAAAACTCTTTCTGAGTAGCAATAAGTTCATTTTTAGGTTTATACTTGAATTCAGGATTTACTGATCACAAACCAAAAACTACTAATTAAGAAAAAATTGGAGCAACATTAAATTGTATACCTTCTCCAGTTCAGATGTACGCTGTCGATCTGCATTAGTTGGCCCCGCAAAAGATAACGGATTTGTGATGCCATACTGCTTTACATCGTTCTGCAGAAGTGAGTCACTTTTTTCACTCACACCGTCAGCAATACCCATCTCAAAGAATTATTACAAATCAAACTCCCTAACTTTTTTTTTTAAATTAAGACGTTGAAATACAAGATTAAAGCCTTGAAACACCAAAGATGGGTCTTACAGGACAAATCAAGACCACGAACAGTACACAGAAAATACAGAAGAAATGAGATTAGAAACTATGATATCTAAAGGGTTAGTTTTCTTTTTCAATATAACTTGGGAGAAAATGTTTAATTCTTAGGTTTAATACTAGCAGAACTCTTTGATCCAAACCAAGCACGTAGAGAGAAATCTAAGACAATTTTGCAAACCAAAATAGAATTAAAGGGGAAATCAAACAAACCCTAGGAACTCAACACAAAAGCTCAAGGACGGAATCGAGAAAATATTCAGACTAAAACCTAAAATCTATATATCGCAATTCCAGATGATATAGCCTCGCGAAAGCCCCAATCGATCAAACCCTAGATACTAGAATCCCCCAAAAAAGTCCTAATTGAAAAAGGTTCAACAAAAATTCAAGAAAATTCAAGACGAAATTACCAACGAAAACAAAGACCACGACCCACGGAACCGATCGACTAAGAATTAGAGAATCAAACTGTAGAAGAGCAAAATCGCTGCTAAGAGGCCTAGATCTAGAGATATAAGATGGAAAATTTGGGGGAAAGAAAGAGATCCAAACGCAAAACGCCGAGCCGATGTTCACGCGGCGGCGAAGGGTCGGAAAAGAAGAAATTTGTGAGGGTCGGAGAGAGAGAGAAAAATCTAGTTTTAATCTCTATTGGTAATAATAGAAGATTTAATTAAATATTTCAGGAAATTGATAATTAATATGGTAAAGGACAGAAATAAATATGCTGTTATTCCTTTAAAATAACAGGAACCTGTTATTCAGATTTCAATCGTTGATTTTTGTAGAGATTCGTGTGAAAATAGTTTAGTTAGTTGAGATTCGCTCATGAAAATGTTTGAACGGTTAAGATTTGAATAACATGTTCCTGTTATTCCTTTGGAATAACAGCAGATTTATTCCGTAAATGACGAGACACAAAAAGAAGCACGCAGTCTGCAACTATTAGATAGACTTGTTCCATTCCAGGGCTGTGGAGCCGACAGTAAATAGTAAATATTCATCTTTTGTCGGCGGTGTTATAAACTAGGTCTATCTGATAATCTCGCATGCTGTGGTGGTCAACAATGAGCTAGTCTTTCACAGTGTAATGATATGTCAGTGGAACTGTTGAAGGGGATTTCAGCTGTGAATGACCCGCTACACAGATCAAGTTTCAGAAGGGAATGCAGGAGCTTCTTTAGGGAGCGTTTCCGCATTGCCTACGCTTTGCTTTGAGATTCGAGCTATTGTGTGTTGACACTTGACACGGTGTGTCGGTCGCTAGATATACTTCAATGAGTGAACGGCCGCCTTTGACATCTCGTGGGTTCCAAATTCCCGAATTTTTTTACTTTTAGAAATATAAAAATTAAGTATACGGCTCCTTTGCTTGAATTCGTATCCTCTGCGTTAACTCAAAAAGGAATCTTTTGAGTTAATGAATCTCAACCGTTTAATCTGTTTTAAGTTCGTGCGGACTCAATCTGCACTAATATTGAAATGCCCCTATGTTATGGGCAGTAGCTGGATTGACTCTGTTTAAAATCAGACGGTTGAGAGTCATTGACTCAAAAGAGAAAAGAGTTAAATGCAGAGAATACGCGTTCTCCTTTGCTTTGCTTGTACCACAGATCGGGCAGTACAATCTCTTGTTATTTTATTTTTGTTAATATTAATTATCGCTAGTAATATTATTGTTATTTATTGAGTATAAATAATTGTGTTCGGATTCTACTTATATATTCTTCTTTAATCTCAAAAACTTAATTGCCATTTACTATATATCATTAATTAAATATGTACTTAAGTAGTAGCGGTGGGACTAGAAAATTAAGATGAGAGACTAAATAAATTACTATATTGTAATTTTATTTTATAAGGAGGAATTCAGGGTAAAAATACTCGTAAAAATTATAAAATATAAAGTATTGAAGTGCTGATTTTTAGTTTATAGAGGTGGCCAAGAGCCCAAGACGCTAAGTCATCCTTAATTAACACATAGTTCCGCCTTTGTTAAATTGACTCAGCTTCTAGGTTATGTTTGGATGACACAATAATAGCAAGAATAGAGGCTATTTTAGAATAGAAGCTATTCGGAATAGCAATGTGCATACAAACAACATTTTTGCTATTCGAAATAGCTAGAATAGTTGCTATTCTCTATTCCTTGTAAATGTTGAAATAACTACTATTCGGAAATGTGAAATGAGAGGAAAAAATATTTTCTTTTTAGATTTCCGCCAACACAATTCCGAAATGACAAATTTGATACCAATTTCCGCTATCTCCACGTCGTGACAATTCATTTAAGATCCCACTTGCCTATCTTTCTTCTTAATTAGCACATTATTAACACTATTCACTATTCCACAAATAGCCAAACAAACAACATTTTTACTAATCCGAATAGCATCATTTCCACGCTAATTTGAAAATCACTATTTTTTCTCTATTCTCATTTACTAATCTAAAATTTCACTATTGTAACTATTATAACTCTCATTCAAACGTACGCATGTCTAAATTGTTGTAATTCCTTTTCTCCAGGCCCAATATTTTGTTCGTTTAAAAAAAAAAAGGACCATATTCTCCACAACTACATTTTGACATTTTGAAGACTAATCTAATCACGGAATCCCGGTGCCGGTGAGTCGGTCTGACTTCACATTAATTCACTTTAACTTTTTCGTTTCTTTTGAAAATATTTGTTGTACAAGGATCCAACCTTTAATGATTGTTTGCACAGAAAATATTTACGTGATTAGATAAGTGAAGCACATTTTAAGCGAAAAAACTATTTTTTAAGGGGCAAAAAACAAGCCAAGTACTTGCAACAATAACATTTTTGCTATAATCAACTAGCTTAATGTTTAAAACATAAAGACACGCAATCATGTATGAAGAGTAAAAAAGCGCTTCTGAAAATCAAGTTCCATATTATAAATGCATTTTATCACATTCAAACGTTAGGGGACGTTTGGGTGAGCGAGAATAGCTCTATTCTTAGAATAGTAGTGCTATTTTGAATACAAATCAATCCAAACAACTGAATAGCTATTCGGAACAGTCCATAACAGCGCTATTTCGCTAATCCAGAAAAAAGTTGGAATAGCTCGAGTTACAAAGAAAATATATATAAAATAATAATTTTATTCATTTCATTCATCACTATTATAAATGTTCAATCCAAACAACATTTTCGCTATTTCAAATAGCACCACATCAACACTATTCTCACACTCTTCCAAAAATCACTATTCTCATCTACTAATCTCAAATAGTAACTATTCTAGCTATTCTACAACCATATTCTCTTCAAAGATAATTGTCAAGAGTGGTTTCTTTTTTATTTGCATTGCATTCATTTCTAGTGGATATACTGAAATAAATAAGAGAATTAATGCAACGCATATAATTGAACTAATCTATAAAATCGAAGTATTAGTTTGAAAATCATTTCGAGTTGTAAAGTGCAAATCCTGCTACCACTGTAAATGGTTCATGAAGTTCTCCAAAAATTGTATCTCTAGGCCATTTTAATTTCATCTACTTCTATTTAAGCATAAATCTGATTTCCATAAATCCTTTTTTAAGTACGTGCAAGTATGATCTTACCAGCAACAACCATGCACACATACTAAATATTCAAAGAGAACTACCTGGGGGAATTCTTCACATTAAGATGCACACTTTTCTTCAAACATGAAAAGAATAACACCATCTTTAACAAAGTACCACAACTACAAGCATATAATCAAAACAACAAATGCACCAAAATAAGCAACAAACAAACCCTAAAAACAACAATTAAAGAACAAGATAGAGATCAAACCACCAAAATAGTGAACAAAAAATTTATGTTCAAAACCCATCACCAGAGCAATACCATAAGCATAGGAGAAATGGTTTTCATTTACTAATAACCCTGTTCATTGAGATAATCACCAAGCCTCTCGACAACCACGTTGCATTGCCCTGGGGTCATGGGTTCATCATATAGACCAATGATCAACGCCATGGTTGTCTTTTTGACACATACTCCTCCGCTTCCCTACAAGGTACAATATAACAAAACTATGTGAGAGAAATAGAGAGAGAGAGAAAGAGAGATCCCAATGAAGTGGTTTGAAAGCAAATATGCTACCACCTCAAAAAAAAGTAGGGTATACCCAACCATGATCCACAAATAACATGAAAAGACAACATTTGTTGAGCTCAACTACACCTATTATTCTTGTTTTCCCTTTCCCTTTCGAAGAATACACATTATTATAATGAGGGAAAATTGTGTAAATACTAAATACCAACCACTCCACTCCCCACTCCCCCCCCCCCCTCCCAAAAAAATTAATAATAAAAGAAAAAAGGGATCTCCAATCTCCAAACCAACCCTCACCAAGAAACCTATAAGCTATATCCATCTGAAACCAACAGAAAGGAGAGCAAATTGTGCCATATTGAACAAATTAGATAACAGAGAGGCACAAAAATCATAACCCCTTGTTACATAGGTTCTTTTGGCTTGCACAGTGGGAGTTATATTAAGGCCTATACTAAGGCATATACCGGATACCTATTAAGATATACTGAGGGCCTGAGGCATACACTGGATACCTACTATGCATATAACAAGTATAATAATTATAAAATAAGAAAAACTGAGAGAGAAAATTACCTTTTTACCCCTAATCACAGCACCAGGCTCCCCTTGGAGGACCATGTACTTGGCACCGCCAAGAAATAAGCCAGTTGGTGCAAGTGTTCCGGGTTCATCAAAGTCCTTCATAATGCCATCTATTTCTTCTGGTTTATACTGCAGACATAAAAGATAATTGACAAAAGATATACAAACATAAAAATTATTGCCAGACAAGAATTAGAAAACCAGTTCACTAGTAAAAAAGTGCAATATATCTGAATAAAATATATTAAGGCTCAACAGTAAAAAAAAAATGTAATCTTAATAAACAGAAGGTGACATATCAAAGATGACATATTGGAGCAGTCTGGCTGTACAAACTTTTTCTTGGTAAAATCGTGCAAGAAGAAACTGAATCAATAGGTGGCTGCCAAATGTTTCTTACCTTTCTTTCATCTTTTCAGTCTATGAGTTTGTATAACCAGTGTAGAATTCATTGCTTGGTCAATGCATACATAACCAAAGATAATAAGGGTATCAAACAATCAATAATTATGGAACTAGTTGCTACTTTGGAACTCTCAGTTTCCCTTGACTTTGTTCATGTTTCTACTCTCCCATACATTTTAGCTTTTGCCAATTGTATATTTCCTCATCTATCCTTGAAAATAGATAAGCTTTCAATCACGCATTACAAATTTTAGTAATAATATTAATCTGTAATTTTATTTCAGCGAGCCAAACATTACTCTGATTCCAAGTCGGTTAAAAACAGGCCATCCCAACAGTAACCTTTATATTTTATAACATCAGTACCAAACCTTCAAAGCACAACCAGAGTATGATAGAATTAGTACTGACTCTTTCAATGCCAACTTAAAGTTGCAGCATCAGTACCAACCCTTTTATCAGTGATGGAGCCAGACAGAGGGGGGCACTTCCCCCCTCTGGCCCATAATATATTTTTTTTCTAAAATATGCTTCTCAAACTACACTTGTCAGCAAATTTTTTTTGCAAAAGTATGCTTGAACTTTAAAATAATTATGAAATTATGCCCTACCCAATACAACATCCGGGCTCCACCCTGCCTTTTTATTGCTAATCAGAGTTTAATAGCATCTATACCAACCTTTTCAACATCAAAAGCAATAATTAGCTTCATGCACTACTCACAACTCCTTAGACTAAGCTGATGATACAAAAAATAGTAAATAGTATGATTATGCTAAGAACATCTCTAGTTGATATCTTTAATCAATATTAGAGGCTGGACTTAAGTTAAGGTCAAACGGAGAATAAACAGTGACAAAGATCGGAGTTTTCTTCGAAAAGCAATGTATGCACAAGCACAACCAGACCTCGATCAAGTATTAGTCGAAAGCACCACAGATCTAGGACTCCTCGAAAGCACCACAAATAAACTAAACTAATCCAGACCAAAATAGTCGTACCAAGCCACAGATCGGATCCAAACCAAATATTCAATAAACGAGGGGTCAAAACGTAAAACTACCTGAGGAAAGCCCTCGCTTTGAGCCCAGAGGCTGCCATCATGACCGATGATCGCGGCGGCGGTGAGATGCTGACCATCGACATCGCACATGAGGTGATCGTCGACATACGCTTGCCACGACATCTTCTCTTTCTCTCAATCGATCTCTCTTTCTCTACACAGATGAAGTCCCTTTTGAGTTTTGACGATTCTCTAATCTCTTTGCGGGGACTGCGAGGGTCTGAGGGATGCTTATGTAAAGAATAATTCCTTCATGTTAAGCTATGTTGTATTCCTGTGATCATGGCCGAATCACTATGGTGTTGCACTACCCTGACAAGGGGTGCCCCACACGTCACTGTTGCTACAACAAGGATCATTGATGCATGATTAATATATTCTTCCTAACAATAATGATTGGTGAACAGATGAGAACTTTTGAGCACCTAAAATGGGGACGTTTGGGACCGAAACAAAGTCAAAACATCCTAAACTATGAAATCATCACCTAAAAATAGATGCCTGATCTTACTCATCCGGACCTGTCTTTGGAAATTAGAAAGTGCCCAATTTCAATAAAAATATTGGTGATTATTTTTCATTACTACTAATATGTAATGAATCATAAATACGTTAATTGGTTCTAATTTTGGCAAAACAAAATTTTGAAATTATTTCATGCAATTTCAAATACCATAAATATTCAAGTTAGTCAATTCTCCAGTGAAACATACACCAAATCTAATCTTATTTTATACACATAATTTATGAATAATGTAAATCATGATTATAGTGTTGAATTTTAAATTGAGGAGGGATCAAGTTACAATAATTTTGAGTTACAACAATGTTACAACAACCATTTTTTGCGTTACAACAACCAAATCATCGATCCAAACCGTTCAACATGATCTCCATATGAATATGTATTTGCAAACCAAATTTTACATTTTTTAGAATTTTTTTACTATTTTTTTAGATAGGTAGAAAAACTAGTCAAATTCAGACCATTGAATTTTGTACCCATCTTAATAAATAGTAAAAAAATTCTAAAAAATGTAAAATTTGATCTGGAAGCACATTTTATTATGGAGATCATGTTGAACGATTTGGATCGACGATTTGGACTTTGAAATCGCAAAAAATAATTGTTGTAACATTGTTATAACTCAAAATTGTTGTAACTTGATCCCTCCTCTTTTAAATTTAAACTAATTTATACATTGCAAGGAATGTTAAGTTTTAAGGCTTCTCATCCATGTCATATCATTAACTTCCTCTACCATCCGATTATTATCTCTCCTTATTATTGTGATCGGATGACTCATATTAATTCACACTCTCTCTTCTCTCTTCTCATTTAAGTCTGTATTTCTTTCTACAAACTTTCATGTGGTTAATCGTGTTACTTTTTACTATGTAAGTTCTATGCGTTTTAAAAAAATATTTATTTGGCAAAAGATTATTATAAATAATAATAATTATTATTATTAGAATTCAACTTATAAAATATATGATATATACCAGTCCGAAAATTTTATTAATATCCAAAAAAAATAAAAAATTTCAAAATCTACACCCCATGCTGAAAATTTTTGAAATCTGCCCAAACCGCAATTTTTTTTTTGCGGAAATTCAGCCTAAAAATAAAAAACAAAAATTCTCTGACAATTTTTTTTGTTTTTTCAAAAATAGAAGAATCCAAATATTTTATGTATTTATCTAGAAGTGACATTTGAACTGGGATCAATAACTCAGATTCAAAACATTTTTATTTTTTTCAATAACACACAAAGAAATATTTTAATTTTTCTTACACCCACAAAAAATCCGGCTTGAAAAATATTGATCCGGGTTATTTGTCGCAGTCTTCCTGATAAATTAAATTATATAATATTTCAATAAAAAAAATTAAAAACATTTCTATTTAATTAAAAAATAATAAGAAAAACTTAAAACCGTGAACTTAATTCACAGTTTCACCAAAAAAAATCTAAACCGTAAAATAATTTTGCGGTTTTAGGCTGAATTTCCTCAAAAAAAGTTGCGGTTTAGGTAGATTTTGAAATTTCTCAGCATGAGTGTAGATTTTGAAATTTAATATTTTTTTTGGATATTAATAAAAATTTCAGAATAACAGTTGACACGGGGTGAGATATATAAAATACAAGCATAAGATAATCAGAGGACTCCATATCTCTACTGCAGTAATTTTATAAAAAAAAATGATGTAGCGATGTATCTATTAACTTACTACTGAATTTTGTTGCTTCTCCTAGATTTTGAATTTTTATGGAGATTTATAGATTCAGATTAATTTTGTCTTTTTTGAAATTTTATTTGCTCAAAATTAAAATAATTTTTTTGAATTGTAATCGGTAATTAGAATTATAAGTTAAAACATTGAAAATTAGAAGTTAGACGCGTTGAAATTAAAAGTCAGAGCATTTTTTTTTATCTAGCTCTCGATTAGCTATTTAAACCGATTCATTATTTTTTTTGTCCCTGACGAAAATTCTGAATCCGCCCCTAATGGCACAATCAAAATTAAACAATTTTAACTATTTAAAAAAAAGTAATTACAATATAGACCGTGTGATTAGAGGTGCTACTTTTACCCGATTATCCGAATCCGATCCGGAACTGAACTAGATCCGATTAATTTGGATAGGGTATGGTTTAAAAAATATAACAGGTTAAATTATGGGTACTGTTAAAAAAATATTAATTTAATATCTGATCCGAATCCGAACCGAAACTGATACTGTAATAGATATGATAATGGGTTTGATTTAATTATCCGACCTATAACCGAACCCAACCCGATACCCATATAAATACCTGATAAAATGATAATACCATATCTTTATAATTATTTAATATAAAAATATATATTAATAACTATGAAAAGACAATCATTTGTAATATTTTTTAATTTCTTGAATGAAATTTATTGTTCTTTTTGCACATATCATTGAAATCAAATGTCACGTTCACCTTTTGTCTATAAATTTCCGAAGCTAATTAATTTCTTTCTTGATCTCTTTGTCTACCATATATCTGTCTTTCTGTACAGATCATTGAAATTTATTGCTCTCTTCACTGATTGAAACAATTTGGTATTAATATTCTATTCATAGATTTTTTAGAACCATAGAATGAAATCATCATCTCCAATATTTTACTTTTTAAAATTATCTCATCTTCAATATTTTGGAGTGGATTTTAATTTATATTATATGAGATGTTTAAGAAATTATAATTATATTTAAACATAAAGGGTTTCTCAAATGTTTGTGAGTTGTGGCATGTACCCGCTCCGGATCTGAACCGGACCCGATAATTCACAAATAAGTCATGGGTATCTATCTACCCGGAACCAAAAGACTGGACCCGAAATATCAATAGGTAGATAGGTATCCGGATCCTGAACCGGACCCGATAATCCAGAAATAAGTTATGGGTATTTATCTACCCAGAACCAAAAGACTGGATCCGAAATATATACAGATAGATAGGTATTCGGATCTAGACTCGACCCGATTTGAAACTAATAAGTATTTGGATCGATATTCGGACCCAAATAATATTCAGAACCCGACCCGATAGCACCTCTACGTGTAATTTTAAAAAGACGATTTCTGTATATAGATAATGGAGCAAAGCTAGGGTGTGATGTGCTCATCAAGAGGGTTTGGTGAGCACAACTTCAAAATTATATTGGATCGACTTCAAACGACGAATCCAAACCGTTAAAATCCATGTACTTCATGAGTGATGCATGTACATGCAAAATTTTGAAAGTTTCGAATTCATTTGCTACAAGGTCAAGCGGTCAAAGAAATGAACACTTTATAAGTTATTTTATAAATTGTTTTAGAGTGAGGCTATGGTGCTATGCATAGCACGGATGGCTAGTGTACTACGGCTCAATATGGTACTTTTTAAAATCCTAACGGTCGATCCGACCGTTCAATGTGATAACCATATGAATATGTACTTGCAAACTAAATTTTATATTTTTTTGAATTTTTTTACTATTTTTTCAGATAGGTAGAATTTTGATGGTCCAGAATTTTCAAAAAACACTGATTTTTCTACCTATCTGAAAAAATAGTAAAAAAATTCGAAAAAATATAAAATTTAGTTTGCAAGTACATATTCATATGGATATCACATTGAACGGTTGGATCGACCGTTAGGATTTTAAAAAGTACCATATTGAGCCGTAGTACACTAGCCATTGGTGCTATGCATAGCACCATAGCCTCACTCATTGTTTTATATATTCAATTTTTATCATTTCTTTGACTGCTTTATCTTGCAGCAAATGAATTCGAAACTTTCAAAATTTTACATGTACATGCATCACTTATGAAGTACATGGATTTCAACGGTTTGGATTCGTTGTTTGAAACCGATCCGGTATACTTTTGAAGTTGTGCTCACCAAACTCTCTTGGTGAGCACATCACAGCCTAGCTTTGCTCTAGATAATGATGTATTTAATAATGTCATAATTATACCAGCAGCTGTTGCAGACTCAATATCAATCAACTACATGATCCGAAATGTGTAATAAGATTTGACAGGGCCCCCGTTTCTTGCTGGTTCGAGTTTTAGAAGTGCTAGATGAGAGTCTTTTGGAGAATTTCCTCTGAAAAATAAATAAATTAGAAGCTTGCAAATAAAAAAATTACAAAAGTAAAATTATTTGATACTACGGAATGGGAAGCTACCTTTTTAAGGTAGTCTTTGTTTGAACTAGTGTATTGAAATGGACCGGCCGGTTCAGGACCGGACCGGACAACCTGGGTCTGACTCGGACCTTGTCTCAAACCTGGACCGGACCTGACCAAGGCTAGGGACGGTCCTGGCACGAGTTTGATTCGATTTTTTCTCCAGACCCGTGTAGGACCGGACCGTGTAGGTCCGTGGATCCGTCCCGGACCTGACCGGACCAAACCTGGACCGTCTCGGATAGAACCGGACCCATACCCAGCAGCAGCCCTCATCCAAAAAAACCGGACCAAATCGGACCCAGACCTAGCAGCAGGCCAACATCAAAAATAAAAATAAAAAAACCGCCGGACTGTAGACCGGACCGGACCGTGTCAATTTGGACCACAGTCCAAGCACGAGTTTTGACCGAACCCCAATTATTCGGACCGCTGGATTCGGACCGTGAAACCTGCCAGACCCGTGTGGACCGTGGACCGTTAGAACCGTGGCCGTTTTCAAAACCCTAGTTTGAACAGAGAAAATCCGAAACGTACGTAGCACGTCTCGAATAATAAAATTAATGAAATCCACTCCCAGGCCACCTAGCTAGCTTCTTGTTCCAGCTTATGTTCTTGGGTCAACAATCATAACGTGCTTTCGCGCTTTGTAAAGCTGATTTTTTTTTTTTTTTCCATTGGCCCACGCCCGATCACTTTCATTTATCATGTTTCAATTTTTTTTTAATGAAATTTGCATGATGGTGGGCTATGATTTCGGAGTTATTTGCGTAAAAAAAAAATTTATTTTCAAGTTGCTAGTAAAATTTTCAGCAAGTATTATATAGTATTTTGATAATAATTTTTAATTTTTATGTCTTAATTACTCGAAATAAATCCTAGATCACGTTCAGATTAATTAACGGTAGAACTTTGCACATGTCTCAGAAAACAAACTCCACAATCAAATAATAAGCTTCCGAAAAAGAGGGATGCTTCGGTGGACATAAGGACCTATTTGTAAAATGAACATATTTTCATTTTCAAAATTTAAACAGTCGATCCGACCGTTCAACATTATCTCTATATTAAAATGTACTTGGAGGTCAAATTTTACATTTTTTTGAATATTTTTACTATTTATTAAGTATTTTACAAATTCAATGGTCTGAATTTGACTAGTTTTTGTAAAATACTTAATAAATAGTAAAAAAATTCAAAAAAATGTAAAATTTGACCTCCAAGTACATTTTAATATGGAGATAATGTTGAAAGGTCGGATCGACTGTTTGAACTTTGAAAATGAAAATATATTAATTTTACAAATAGGTCCTTATGTCCACCGAAGCAAATGCCTCCGAAAAAATGTATCTGAAAAGATCTCGAATACCTGCAAAATTCACAGGTTGACAAAAAAACCTCAAATTTCATAACTTGAAATCTACTAATAAATATAAAATATAAACAGAACCATAGAAAATTGCTTAACAAAATTTTGTTGGGCCGGCAAAAGTCATAACTGTCACAAAAATCGTTCTGTGTTAAGTCTCAATTTGTTGAAGAGTACATGAACATGGGATTCAAATCTGATCTTTTTTTTTTTTTGAGAAAAGGAGCGCCCTTCCTTTATTTAGGTGCTTATATAGATGAACTAGGTGCTTATATAGATCAATCAGGTGTTTATATAGAAGACTTAAGCTGCTACTTTTTAATAACCTCAGTGGACCCCACTTTTTAGAATAACAGATCCCATTCTTTGTTGCTTTTGAAGAGAGATATAGAGAGAAAAGGGAAAGAAGAGGGTGCTCATATTCTCAAGAATAGAAGCAGATTTGGATCCCATGAACATGGTCTCCTATGAGAATAAAATCCCACACCATCTTCTAAGATTTTTCCAAGGAGTCATTTGCTTTGTCTTCTCTCCTAGGTCTCTCACTATATGATCTGGAGTGATTGAGAGATAATTTAGACTATATTGTATTATAGGGATCTCTTGGCCATCTTAACTAGTACTTATTCATTTCAATCCATCAATAAAATGAATATTATCCTTTATGTTTTTCACATCAAATGTCCACACACTAGCATATTTATAGGGATCTCTTGAACATTTTAATTAATTTAATATAAAGTCAAGTGGTAAAAAAACAATGAAAAATGAGCGTATTAAAATTAACTTATAAACATTTTTTTTTACCGTTTGACTCTATACTTCTTTTTTTATTAAATGGCCTGATACACCCTAGCATCTTTTAGATACTATTTTTGAGAAATTGACCACTACACTAAGCTTGCGGTTCGACATTATACTAAATTAATTCAAAATTTATACATTTGACATGTGAACGCATCAATCGTGAAATGAATCGATTTCAACTGCTTGGATTCGTCATTTGAAGGCATTCCAATAAATTTTGGAATTAAGTTCATAAAAAAAATGATGAGCTTGAGAACACCCTAGTTCTACTCGCGAAACTTTATTATTATTACTATTATTATTATTATTATTATGCATGGTGCAAATAACTGTAATAAGCTCAATCCTATCAATATAGGATCAAAATAACTTTTATCATATTTATCTTAACTCAACCAACAATGATCAAATATATTGATATAATTGAATAACATGAATCATGACTCCAATGTGTAACATGAAAATATTTTAATGACCTTGGTTGTGAATATTCTGATAGTAATTCGACTCCAAAGTCATTTCACTTATTTAATTAAGCTCTTCGTGTTCGCGTCATCGCACGCGCACCTACAACCATAGTAACAAATGAATAATTCGGGTTCAGTTTGGCAGGGTCCAAAATTTGTGATTCGGGAATAATTCGGGTATAATTTGGAAATGATTTAGAATTACAATACAAGACCTCAGTGCATATTTAATTCATTACCGATGATTTACTATACGAGATACTGTTTGTATTTTCCATAGAAGATCAGAGTGTGGTAATATAGTAAAAAATATAATTAATTGTGGGGAACTGTGCAGAAAGGTCACGTGGGTTGATAAATGCAGAATGGGGGTAGAAATTTTTACTGTGATGACGGGAACCAGTTCCATCAACCAAAAATCAAAAGAAAGGTCCGGTTTTCCAAACAAAACGCGAGAAAAACTCGTAAAATTCGCGTTTATTCGCTTTTTATTCGGTCAAAGATTTCGTCAACGAATAATACGCCATTCGGTTCGGAAACACTTCAAAAATAAATTATTCGCGAATAAAACGCGAGTATTGTCACTATGCCTACAACTAGTCACTTATTTTTGATACGATGATAACACTAATGTAGTGATGTGGTGGTGGTAGTGTTTTGCAAATACCCCCACGGGTCAGACCCGTGCCTGCCCGCCCGGGACCCGTGCCCGTGCACGGGTTTTGCACGGGTTCACGGGTTAAACGGGTACGGGTTGAGAAGGGCCGGGTACGGTTTTTTTAAAAATTTACCCGTGATACCCGTACCGTTTCAAACCCGTACCCGCCCGTACCGACCCGTGGACCCGTATTACCCGTACCCGCAAACCCGTACCCGTGTACTTTTTCTTTTTGAAATTCAAATTCCCCCCCCCCAAAAAAACAAAAACAAAAAAAAACAAAAACAGAAACAGAAACAGAAACAGAAAAAAAAAACAGAAACGAAACAGAAAAAAAAAAAACAGCAGCCAAAAAAAAAAAAAAAAAATACCCACCCGGACCTAAAACCCGCCTACCCGTGACCCGTGTTGCCCGTGACCCGTGTTGCCCGGGGGGTTTGAGAGGGGCCGGGTAGGGTTTTTCAAAAAAATACCCGTGCTAACCCGTCCCGTGTCGCCCGTGACCCGCCCCAGGTTTTGCCCGTGCCCGCCCGCCCGTACCCGTTTGCAAAACACTAGGTGGTGGTACTCTTTAAGTAAAATAGGATACAAACCTCAAAACAGTTTTTTTTTTTCTCAAGAAGCAGTCAAGGGGCTTAAGTAGGCTTTCGAGAAACAGGCAAACAGCTTTGTTAATTGTACAGGTTACTTTACGGGCTGGGCCGGAATTTGTTTTGCATCAGGCTAAAAGTTATATTTATCCGACTGTTAAACCCGTACTGAACCCGTTAACAATTTTAGTTTAAGGCCCAGTCCGACTCTCCTCCACTCCAGTAAGAAAAATTGGCATTTCGATGGGGTGGTCGAATTCACGAATTCACATCAGCTCCGGTAGCAGCATCTGGACCGTCCGTCTTGAAGCGAAACTACGAGCAGCTGCGTCGATCGGACGGTTATCATTCTGCTACCAGAGGTGATGCAGATCGTGACCTCCATATCCTCTGAGGTGACATAATATTTTTGTTTAGATCCAGAGCGTCCGATCAGAATCCGGGTCAATCCGGTCCGAGGTGGAATGCATGGGACCTTTTACTATTCGTGCAGTTTCCGATCGGACGGTCCGGATCTAAAAGAAAATATTCTGTTACCTTAAATGATATGAATTCCTGGCACGGATAGATCAGATTCGATCTGAGTGCTTGCTTTGAGGTTTGAGCATCGACACTTCGACAGGCGCTTACCTCGGTCGGGAGAAAATAATAGAGGAGAAGAAGCTCGGATTGGGATAATGGGTTTTTCGATTGCTTCGCCGAACGAAGAAAAGGTTCATGATTCTAAAAGCTCCGTCCAAGGTACGCGATTTATTAATCTTCTCTAGGTAATCATTTAAATATTGATAGTGATCTGGGACCTTTCCAGTTAAAATTTCCCTTTTTTTTTACTGTGCGTGGTTTGATTTAAGATAGTTTCGTACTGTTGAGTTGAGCAATTTCCTTCTTCAATTCTAGTTCAATACTTGAATGTAAGATCAATACAGTTGCAGTTATATTTAGGTGGTTTAATCATAGTTAGGTTGTATCTGGCACACTGTTGTTTCTGACTATGACCATAACCGGTACACATCCAGTTATGGTCCGAAACAAATCCAGGGATCATTTGGTTCTGATCCTATTGTCGCATCAATAGAAGTGGGATTCCGAGGTTTCTCCATCTCATCCACGAAAAAAAAGTTTTTTAATATTTTCGCTTGTAAAAAGCATCCTTGTCATATTATTAAGAGCATAATGAAATTAAGAAGAAAACAAAACTAGTCTGAAACATTTAGTAGACCATTTTGTGCAAATCTATTCTCAATTTATATCACTTATTGTTGTGCTATTCCTTAAACCCTGGTGATACAAATAGTGTACTGGTTGGGTCATTTACTGTTATGACACGTACCTGACATATTAGATGATTGTTTCATTATATCTTCCTAATAAGGTGTATGCTGCTTCTGCCCATCACCAGACATCAGATCGGTCAGGTCTGTTCCCAGCACACTTCTTCTTTTTACTGGGCTATATTGTTTCCAGTACAAATTGCAGATGCAAGTCAGTCAATACCTGTTTGATATTTTTAGCAGGATATATGTAAATGCTCAGTTTAAACTTAGCTATGTTTGATTGCACGTTTTTTTATGTAATTTTTTATTTATTTTTATTGCAGAGGCTGTTAAATCTGGATTCAAGACTGCTGTTTTATGCACTTTTGCTGCTGCAGTCCCCACAGTTAGCTTTATTTTTCTATTTTTTTAATGTTTTGGTATAGGAACTCTACTTGACTAAAATATTATATACCCTACACAAGGAGAAATTACCTTACATGCCCAATAACTTAAAATATTTCCGCGTATGGCATAAAATATCATTTGCCCAAGTTTTTTTTTCCTTTTCATTAAACTAATATGTTCAACAAACACCTACTTCCTCATTTATTTCTTTTTTAACAATGAGGAATGGGATGGCATTTATATACTTTGAAGGACATAACAGAGAGTGGTAAGGTGATGCTCTCAGTTCGTTCCTTTTGCGGGAATATGTATCCTCTTTTTCATTAGGGCATGCATGGCATCTTGATGCCTATTTGGGCATATGTGAAAATATCTCTCAATTTATTTTGGGTTAAGATGAAAATGGTCGCTGAGCTTCATGTTTTGTTTAATTTGCTCCTTGACATCCAAATTACTTTATCGACTCCCTAACTCTGGCAGATCTGTCTTCTTTGTTTCTTTTCTTTTTGCAAAGTTCAGCGGCTTAGCTTGTTTCATAGGAGTTTTATTCCGAAAGCAATGTTTTGCATTTTGTGCTTGTCCTCTCTTATTCCTGAGGGGCACTACACTCTATTTTGTACATATTTTTTATTTTCTCTCATATTTTTTTTTTGGCTTTATACGTGAAATTTTATAGTTAATTGGATGCCGCACCATTCCATGGGCCAAAGCTAACCTCAACCACACTGCACAGGCACTAATTATATCTGCTGGTAACATACTTTTCACAATTTTTTTTGTAAAATGTAGTTTCCTAGATCACATGCCAGTAGAGTTTAGCATACCAGTAAGGTTTTGGTTCTAACTTATGTCTGTCTTTAGTTATCTAAAAAAAGTTCAATTCCAAATTTGTTACCATCCAGGTTAAACCTTTCTCATATTGTTTTTCATTTTTTATCGCCTTTTATTTTAAAAAAATTTACATGAAAGCGTATCACCCCTTTTTCTGTTCATACACTAAAGAGAGATTTGATTTCTTATACCACGGTATTGATCCAGGCCCACAACAATATGGATTCTCTTTTTTCACTTCTATATTTTGCTTTCTCTTTCCAATATTGGTTGCATGTTTTAGGCCTTATTACAAAGCTAATCGATCATTTACCAGGAAGTATTTAATCAATTAGTAAACTTTTGGCAGCTGGAATAGCTGGATTTTTTATCACTGCTGATCGAACCATCCTAGAGAGTGCAAGAGGAAACACCATTGGCAAGCATGACAAGTAGACCTGAACAATAAAATTGCACGAGAAAATATTGAATCTTTCAGGGGTGTTTCATAAATTGGATGAGAGAAACAAAGAAAGAACCCCTAATGCATAATGGTGTAGTGATACTTTTCTGGACTTCTTTTGGTTGGCACAAATAAAATTTATTTTGATTGATTAGCTGTTATAATAGGATTTTTGTTTTTTTTTTTCTGAAAAGGATACGCTGTGGAAATATCCTTTTCATAGATGTGCAGTTGTTAATTAAATAACATCTTAAAATATTGAAATGCTATTTGATTTGCAGTTTGATTGTTTAATTTTTTTTGCCAACTATAAATCTTAATTATTAAGTATCAATTACCAAATATTTAGTTGCGTGTCTTGACTTATTATTAAATATTAATTCTAAAAGATATTGTTAAGTATATTGATCTATGAAAAAACTAATTGCAAGTACCGAACGAACATATGTAAAGTATTAACTCTGCACTAACAAATGCAAATCATTTTTTTTTTGTAAAGTAACTTGAATATAACTTGAAAAAGGGAGCAAAAATTATGTGATGCTTGCTGATTGCGTTGCGTCTCCTCTTTGGTTGAAGGAACTGATAGAGGTTTTCTTTGCAGTAACAACTAATTACAATCAATTAAGCAACATTTTCTTTTTATCTGAAAAGCTCATTTGGTTATATTATAACTTGTACTCAATATCTTCCTATTTCAATTGGGGTCATTGTCAGAACTATTAATTAAGAGATAAGGAACTCATGGAAATTGGTGTATATATTCCCCTTCCCAACTGAATTGAATAGTATCAATATTGGACTATTTGGTCACTCAAGATCAACGTTGATGCTAGCAACTATAAACAAGTGAGTTTTTTTTTTTAATATAGTTTACTTAGAGCGTGCTCTAGAAGGGAATTTTTTTTAAAAACCATCGCTGAATCTTCAAAATTAAATCATTTCAATAGTCGAATATATATGGAACAAAAATAAATCATTTCAATCCGCTTCACATTTCTAAAGTTAAATCTCTAGGGGTGAAAACGGTATGGATAATATCCGATCCGTATTCGAAAAATTAAATGTGGATATCCGATATCCGAATATCTGTGTGAATATGAATACTAATATGGTTTTACGTTTCAATTATCCGTATCCGAATAATAGATATATATCATATATTTTAATATATATATTATGAAAAAATATTGTTATTTACTATTAAAATTAGATATATATTATGAACTTTGGTATTTTTTAATATTATTTTAATAAATATCCGATCTAATATGTATCCGTATATATATTCAGCTGATATTCGATCCGTATCCGTATCCGAAAAATAAAAAAAAAGATATGGATATAGTTTTACCACTATCCGCTCCGTATTCGCTCCATTTTCACTCCTTAAAATCCGAATTCGGATCCAGTGAAGTAACCCAACTTTTGGATTTTAGACCGGGACCGTCCAATTCGAATCCGTGAAAATTCATCCTGAAGTGAGCGCACACATCCCAACGACAAATTCGAATCCCGAGACCATTCGAGCGACAAATTCAAATCAGACGGTCTCGATCCAAAATCCTAAGATTGGGTTTCTTCAGGGGATCCGTACTCTTAAAATCCCCCATCAATTTACAACTATTATTATGTTTTCTTGGTTTCTTGATAAAAGCTCCTTCCACCCTTTTTTGTTTGGATAAACAGCTGAGAAGAGATGCATCGTCAAATGACTCAAATCCCTTATCCATGCACGTCTCCGAGCGGGACCCACTGGGGACCACCTAGGGCATAAATTCAACGCTCCCTTTTATTGGATAATTTGAAAAACGGAAAAAAAAAGTGATGATAAATACTAATGAGTAGGGATCAGATTACACTGTTTTTTATGACATTGAATGATATCGTTCATTTTTAAAGTTCAAATAGTCGATTCAAACCGTTCAATATGATGGATATATTAAAATGTGTTTGCAGATCAAATTTTACATTTTTTGAATTTTTTTACTATTTATTAAGATGGATACAAAAATTCAATGGTCTGAAAACAACGATTTTGTAAAGTACTTAATAAATAGTAAAAAATTCAAAAAAAATGTAAAATTTGATCTGCAAGTACATTTTAATATATGCATCATATTGAACGGTTTGGACTTTGAAAACTTAAAAAATGGACGATGTAATTCGATGTTACAAAAAATGGTGTAATTCGATCCCTCCTCATACTAAATTGGATATAAGCGGTAAAATTAATTTAGTAATAGATTTTTCATAAATTTGAAATTAATAATCCCATCGTCGTATTTTCTCTTATATGATATTATTATCCTATGCATTTGGATTGGGATCCATTGATAACACATTAAAATCTGGCAGTTGAAATAAACTCTATACTTTATGTAAATCATATATATGATAAATGATGAAATTTTTGGTCCAAGTTTCGTAGTTCATCAATTTGACTTGAAATGCACAACAACTCATATTTAAAGGCGTTTTAACATTTTTTTTATGTGATTTATAGCACTAGATGGGGTCCTTGATAAAGTTTTTCTAAAAAATCTTTATGACAAAAAAAAAATACCTCAAAGAACAAAATAAAATCACTACATGTGACTTGCATCACTTTTTCTATACGTAACTAAATATTGTGACATTTTTAATTTTATTTTGATGGAAATTAATAATTGAAAAAACTAACAATTAGAGCATTTACAATGGTGATTTCTTTTAAATTGCTAATATGATGTGTTAATTGCTAATATAATTGCTGGGTTCTAGGCTGATTTCTAAAAAAACAAATTTGCTTATAAAACAAACGATTTCTTTTGGACATGCTGGTACTTTTCTATTGGCTCTGACCCCTTCGTTTTCTTTCCTATTGGCTCTGATTCAATTTCTGGGATGAAGGTGTTAAAAAATTAAAAGAAACTTAATTTTTAAACAGTGCTATACAGCTGTTTTTTATTTTTTACAGATTGCTGGGTTGGAAATGATCTTAGGAGTTGTTCACATTAGCTAAGTCTGACAAGTTCTTTGTGGAAATTAAAACAAAGTTGATATATACAAAAAAAATAGCATTCACAGAAAAAAAAAATCGATTATATTTAATTATTCATTTTGATATGCATAATTTTTTTATTAATACAAAGTTGAAAATTATGACATAACGAAAATACCAAAATACGCACGAATACTAAAGAGGCCTTGTAAATTTCCACTCGTTCCGAATTAACCTGAATTCTAATCGGACGGTGCATATCCAAACTCAAAATTTGAGTAACATGGGTTTCGGATCTGAGTTGGAGCTAGGAGTGCAAACAGGATCAGATAGTGGTAAATTATATCCGTATCTGTTTTTATTTCTCGGATATATCATATATTAAACGGATACGGATTAGACATTCGTTAATTTTAAAGTGAATAGCATAATTTTTTTCATAATATATATTACTATTCGAATACATATATTAAAATTTAAAATCATATTAGTATTTATATTCACAATATCAGATATACATATTTAATTTTGTGAATACGGATCCGGATTGGACGGATAATATCTGATCCGTTTCATTAATTGAATGGTCTTTGAATCTAAATCAAACCATCTGATCTAAATACCGACCAGTTAGGCTCAATATGCCACATCCCCCATGAGGTTTCTTATCCTCTTTGGCATTGATTGGGTCTAATTCAACTATCAACTATGGTGACTCACACCTGACACATCCTATATTCCTATCTATCTCTCTCTCTCTCTCTTATTGTATGGCTCTCTGTTTATTTTTATTTTTTTATTTTTGGCTTCTTATTTTCATTCAATGTTTGAAATAATATATGCTAAAGATAGCCATTGAATTTTTCTTAACAACTAAGACTCACCTTTCAATGTGATATTATCTGACTTGGTTCAAATCAAATGCTTACATTCATGTTCTTTTTTTTTTCTTCTTTATTATATCTTTTGACATGAAAAATAATACCAATTTGCTGATGATAAAGTCAACAGAAGAAGGGATGGAGAAAACATTAAGTAATACCTAATGAGTTCACATGCCAACCAATTTACCAATTTGATTTCCTACTAATATTCATATTTTAATACACATTGCATCACCTTGGTACTCTAGCTAGCATACAGGTTTATCCAATTGATGAATAATCCATTAGAATATTCTCGTTATGAACTATGTAGTTTTGGCACCATTGAGATGACAACAATTTTAATTAGAAAGTTGTTTAATCATTGCTTGTCTAACCAAATCTTTGTCCTGTGTGAATTATGTTAAATTATTTATGATTAATTATCTCTCTGCTCACATTAAAAAGTTTTAACAAATTATCTCTCTGCTCACATTATTTATGATTAATTATCTCATACACAATTATCCATCAATTGCAGTTTTAACAAATGTGATTTTTAGGAATCATGTACCGGTTTCTCTTGGTGGCGCTAGGCAAAATTAATATGTGCAAAGCATGAATCAAATAATAAATTTAGATATTTGAATTCAGTGTGTATTGTTTGCTCTACATAATTATAATTTATCAGTGACCACTCAATTTAGTGCCACAGTATAATTTATGTCCTGTATTAATATTTGATGATAAGTAAACCTTTTTAGTATTCAATATATATTATAATAAAGGCGAAATAAAAAACTAATTCTGCAAAAATATTTTACACTCCTGATTGATTTTTCATTTATTTAGATTATTTGTCTAAATAATACTTTAAAATAAATTAAAAAAAATAATCCCAATTAAATTTGGTGCAGTCCTAGTCCCATATGAGACAAAAAAAGTTTACGTTTGTGTTAGGTTGCTGAACAAAGCAAAATAAATTAACAAAGAAATGAACACAAACAAATGAGCTTATTTATATTGTAACTAGAAGCTAATCCATGAATACCTCTTTTAATAAGTGGAACGGGTGCACACGGGTCGGATATTATTCGACTGTATCCGCATCCGTATTAAAAAATTAGATACGGATATCGGATATTCAAATATCCGTGCGGATACAGATATGATTTTAAATTTTAATTATCCGTATCCGAATAGTAGATAAATATCATATAGTTTACTATATATTATAGAAATATTTATGTATATATATACAGATATCTGATATCCAATCCGTATTCATATCCGAAAATTAAAAGCGGATCCGGATATGATTTTACCGCTATCCGATATGTATCCGATCCGTTTGCACCCCTGCATGTGATCCAATGAAAAGCAATAGCTTTTAATAACTCAGATAAGGCGTCTCTTTTCAGTTTTCAGTTCTCGCACAAAAATATTGAAATAAGGATAAGGCCCCCACCTCATTTTAAATAAAAAAAAACAGCCTCAAAAGCACATTAAAACACTTGACATTCGACCTTACAACTATATATACCCTCTCAATTAATGGAAGAAAAATAAATTCAAACGGAGAAGGTAAAAAGAGCAAATGATTCATAGTGCAGCATCATTGCAACAAACAATGGAAGAAGAAGAAGACGAATTCTCTGAGAGCACAACTTTCACTGGAGAGTCCAGTTCCAGTGGGTCTCCCTGCTCCTCAAATTATAATATAGCAGATGATGCTTGTTCTTCAAGCCCTACTTCATTGGAGTCACAAATGGAGACGAAAAATGGACCCCTCTATGGACTTTCTTCTCTTATAGCGCAGCTTCCAATGAGGTGGGTTATCATTTATGCCACTTTTTCTATTTTGTTCATATGTTTACAACTAATTCAACGGAAAAAAAAAAAGCATAACCAATTTTGAAAATATGCACAAAAAAAAAAAAAACACTGTTCAAGAATTGCACACAATTTGTTGTGTAGTTTTAGTGATGGGAAAAATTATATTAAAATGTTTGAACTGTTTTTCTCAATACCGAATTGCTTCTAGTGCTTGTGCTTGATAATAATATTAGGATAAATTTTTGTTTTTTCTAATCTCTTTTCCCCTGTTTATGCTTAATAATAATACCTTGGTCGAGTTTCAAAGTTAAGAGTAAAGATTGAGTTTGTGGATGCACGGTAGATAAAGATTTACTTTAGACCTTTGCATCTTAATCATCAAGCCACGCTATTATTATCACAAGATACTAGGGATAAAAAAATTAAAATGCCATGTGCCTAACACAATTTTCGTAAGATGTATATAAATGACATAGGTGTCAGCATTTATGAGATTATTATTTCAAAGAAAGAAGAATGAAGGAGAGTGCATGGAAATTAAGGGTTTTTTCTTCTTCTTCTTCTGGGATATGTTTGGTTGGATTGAGAATAAGCTATTCTTGATGTTAGGCTATTCGGAATAGCCTAACAATATTTGGTTGGATTATAATAGTTAAAATAGTAAATTCAAACCTTTTGTCTTATTAGAATAGGTTATTCCTAAGAGTTTTGAGATTTGACTATTCTAATAAAACAAATAATAGCTATTTTTGATTTGGTTATTCTAACTATTCTTGTTTTACAACCAAACATACCTGAAGAACATGATTTCCAGTCCCAAAAGACAATAATTGAAATGTCAACTTGTACATTTATTATCTCACTGATCATAAAAGGCATACGGATCGGATAATCTCGCTAACAACAGATGATTTCATTTTTGTAGGAGAGGGCTTTCGAAATTCTACACAGGGAAATCACAATCGTTCACATCTCTATCTGATGCAGGAAGCGTAGATGGCCTTGCGAAAAAAGAAACACCTTACAGTAGAAGAATGAAAATGAACAAAAGTTATCCGGGAGGATTGGATAAGAAACAAAGACCAATTTGCCCTCCTACTAAGGTCATTTCTAAAAGGCACGCTAGGGGATCATTTGGGGGCTTAGTTTCAAAGATGAGTAGTAGAAGCCTCTCTTTCCAGCTGAACTCATGCCGTGTGCAGACATGAGACATTTTGTTTTGTTTCTTACTCACATCCCTTTCTTTTTCTTTTTCTTTCTTGGCAAAGAGTATTTCATGTGACTTTTTTGTTTCATCACAGAATGTTCAATTTGCCCAAGCAATGCTGCCAAATGTACATTACAAGATAAATAATTTACTGGAGGTCCATGTTTATATAACAGAATGTTCATTTTGCAACAATATGCGTTTCATATAGGGGTCCTCAAAATTATGCTTTTTGCAGTTCAGTACTATTGTCCAAAATTTTATGTTTTGTACACTCTTTAAGACATGGACACAGAGAAATGACAGCATCTCGGGTCAGCACCGGAAAGAATATGCCCTTTAAACCTCCAAGACATAGTTGAGCTGACATCGCGTCTTGTAACATTTTCATGATTTAAGAGACAATTCTCATTCTCATACCTTGTGGAGCATTCAAGATGCTGGTGAGTAGAATTCATGCAAGCCCGGTTGCATAAGTACAGTGAAAGCGTTGCTATTGAAGGTTATCTAAAAGCTGTTCAATCTCCCAACCATTTAAAGCCCTCTGCAAATTCAAACTTAAAAAAAAACAGAGAACCTGAAATTAGCAACTAAGATGCTTGACATGCCATATTCTGATACATGATGTAGCTGATACCTTTAGCTTTTGTTATTGACCATTTTGTTCCAATTTTGCCCTTGTGTTGGCACAAATGACAATCGATAGAGACTAAAATTGTGGTTAATTTGAAGCTCAATTCCACATTAATGATAAAAAATATGTGCAATTGCTTCAATTAAATTGCTGTTACCCAATGGAGGTCTTAATTGCATATTAAAAGTCAACAGGTATCATAGCCTTTTACTTCCAAAGCAACTATATACCTCATCAGAATCAATTTCAAAATGATCCAAGAGGATTTTTATGCCGTTGCTCTTTGATACACCGAGGGGTACTATTTCAAGCATGTCAGGATGTGCATCAACTATGTGGGCGCGCCCCTTTGTCATTTCCAACAAATGGGTTTGCAACACGGAAGAATTACTAGTTGTCCGAAGAAAAGCTAATTTCTACAAAAAATCAAAATGATAAATTTGTTAAACATGAAGAGGAATTTTCTACATGAATAATTTGCTTCGCTTGTCTGATACAAGCTGTTAGACTCCTCATTCATCTAGTAGCTCATGGTGGGAATTGTACTATTGGCCTGTGAATCCACCATCCGACCATCGCAAAAAACAATGAAAAATAAAAGAACTTCCAAAAATTTAGCAATAATGATACGCACAAGATGAATAAAAGTGCTCACATGAGATCAATGATTGTTAATTTGATCCATGCTGGTACTAACCATGCAAGAAAAAATTGTGTATCATGCGTGGATTGTTTGGTTAAATTGTAACACAGCAAGCAGAAACATGTTTTATAGCTCAAATAGGAGTCTTAAGTGATAAAACAGTAGTACTGATGCAAAGAAATAAAATAGGAAATGGGTATTTGTGGGGTATTTATCAGTTTCTAAAATGTGAAAAAAACACTGGTATTGATAAATTGGAAACTGGAGGTATGTTGGTAGAGTGGGAAAAATGGCACGCCGGAGTCGGTTCCGTCACGGAATGGCACGGCACGCGTGTCGGTCACGTGCCGTGACTCGCGTGTCGCGTGCCGTGACCAATTGTTGGCAAAGAAGACAGCACGGCACGGAAATTGTCTTGGTCACGGCACAGTACGGAAATTGTCTTGGTCACAGCACGGCACGGCACGGGACACGCAAGTCACGGAACGGTAGACACGGAAGACACGCCAGTCACGGCAATCACGAGGCAATACACTAACATACCTTCCTATAAGGTATAATTTTATTTTAATTAAAATATTTACATTTAAATTTCAATTAAAACATTTGAATTTTAAAGAATCGTTTCACAATTTTTTTTAAAACGTTAAATGCGATCAAATGTGACTAACGCACAATTGGTCACGGCACGCGAGTCTCGGCGTGACTCGCGTGCTGTGACCACCCCTCGTAATATTTGTCACAGCACGGCACGGCACGTGAAAAATTTACTTGGTCACGGCACGGCATGTTTTTCCCACTCTATATGTTGGTACCACTTTCTCCAAAAAAAAAAAAAGCATTAGAGAAGGACTATAGTGGCATAAACTGGTGCCTCCAGATAAAGGCACAGTAATATATTATTAGAAAAAAAAATATACTACTGCTAAGTATTGTGTGCAGTAACTTTTAATGTGATCCTGGGATAGTACATATCCTGCTTCTTGCGTATGTAATATGCAAAATGAATTGGAGAAGATAAAATTTTAATAAGGTTGAACACAAAATAAATTTGCATTAGAGAGCTTACTTGTATGCTGGGATTCTCTAGAAGGTGCTGGACTGAAGGAAGTATCTTAGCCTGAAAGAAGAAAAATAAAAATAAAAATGAATGTGTGTTCCTAAACAACAGAAGAGAAATTTCAATATATGGCTTGAAGTACCTTTGGTTCATAATGTCTTTTATGAAGAGAATTAACAAAAGAATGCTCAAACAAAGTTAAGCATTGGTCGTCAGAAAATGCAACAAGAGGAATCTCATGCTCCAGTGAATAGGAAAATGCCTACAAAAGTTAAACTAAAAGGTAAATATTTTACTTTACTGATGACAATGAAGCTATCAAAATTGATATTAGGATACTACCTCTTCACATAAATCCTGGTCCAAATTTGCTCTGTAGATCTCATGACCTTGCCTCCCACAAACAATTGCTCCCTAAAAAACAAATATTATCTCTGTAAATGATTATTCAAGTAAATAAAAGGTAAAACAACAACAATAATAAAATATTGTATAAAAAAATATTACATGCAGAAATATGCCAGGTGATACTGAGATGCATTCTCCCAAATTTACCATCTCCATAGCTCTTGCAATGGCAGCACGACTCTGAATTGACATACAAATAAAGCTTAAGTTGCAAATAATTTGTATATTACTGGCACTGAAGATGCTTTTACATGTATGAAACTAATATACCTTTTCAGTTACAACAGTTAACTTTACTTCTCTTGAAATTGCCTCTCTTAAAGCTTCAGCTGATCTCCTAAGCACTTGGCAGTCATCGTCTAGCAATTTATCTTTTTCCCTTCAAGTAATTAATATAAGAAGATACAAACAAAGAAAAAAGAAGGAAATTACTACTTTAGAAACGGTCTCTCACCATCTATGTCAAACAAGATGTGGCTCAGTTTTGGATTGCAATCCTTTACAGTGCCTCCGTTCTTTAATTCTTGGTTATGATCTGCATATACCAGTTCAGAAGTTAAAGGAAAATAATCAAAATATTTAATCACTAAAATTCACTAGTTGTGTAAGTATTAACCATCAAGTTGAGCACAAGCCTTTAACTAATAACCTTTAGTCCTGATAAACCTCAATGTATAATAATCCTTAAAACTAATCCTTTCAAGTCTTGTTTACGTGCTGTTATGCTCAATTGCACCATATTAAAAACCAACCATGCCAATGAAACACAAAAAAACAAATCATACACAATAAAACAAAGGAGGACCTGAACTTTTCCAAACCAGAACAAAATCCAGCATGGCAACAAGTCATAAAAGAAGTGAAAAAGAGCAGAGAGTATCACCACTAAAGTTATCTTCATCCTGAATCAAGTCATATGCACTCTTAATAAGGCCTTTCTCTTTCCATCCAAGACTTGATAAAACATGTTCTTCTTCTATTACCATCTCTTCTTCGGCCTCACAGCTAATCTCATGATCAAAACCCAACAGATGTAATAAACCATGTACCTGAATATCATTAATCCATCCCAACTAAAAGTTACAAATATTTTTATAATTTCAAGACCCAGAGAGAAAAAGCTGCACAAAGAACAAACCATGAGGATTCGTATTTCATCAAGAAGTGTATGGCCTCTCTCCTCAGCTTGCCTGGCTGCTGTATCAATAGAAATTACTATGTCACCTAATAACAGCTGTTCGAATGAAAAAAATAAACAAATTTAAGTCGCTTGTTCATTTTTTTACAAGTCATTAATGGTTTGTGTTAATTTAAGGCCAGTGACAAGGCAGTGTTCATGCGCCTGAAAACATTGA
Source organism: Carex kokanica (assembly GCA_025461125.1). Lineage (NCBI taxonomy): Eukaryota > Viridiplantae > Streptophyta > Magnoliopsida > Poales > Cyperaceae > Carex > Carex kokanica. The sequence goes on from JAJGRX010000994.1 coordinate 599,173, forward strand.
GAAGGGGTTTCAACTACATAGCAAATGTGGAACATTGATGAACAGCATGGTAGTAAATAAGACAACAATTAGAACAAAAGAAGGAAATAAATCAAGCTTCATCTTCCCAATATAACTTTTTTTTTTAGAAAAAAATAAGGGCCTCGTTAACCCCAATATCTATTTCTATCTAGATGCCTCTACGGGAACTGAAAATTGTGTCTTTCCATAGAGAGGGGTGAGACTCATTATCATCTGTGCTGTGCATACAGTTCATCTTTCCAATATAATTTAATGGCTAGAAGTACAATATTTAGCTTAAAAAATTACCTCAAATAAAGTTAAATTAGCTTTGCCTAATCCACACAAATAAACAACAATTATCCCAAAGATTTTTCCTTGACCAACAGCAAATATGTAAAATAGCCACAACAATCCCATTACTTACTGTAAAAAGAAGAAAACATTTGGTTTACAACAAAAATGATGCCAAAGAAAATAAAAAAGATAATAAGTGGCTTACAATTGGTATATTAAGTCCAGGAATGTGTTGCGACATCGACAAAACATCAGTTACACTATCTTCGTCTCTCCAATCTTTGTTAAGTTTTCTTATATAATCATCATCACATAGCAACAGGGATAGCTCCACATTATCATACTTATTCACATCTTTTATGGACTTGTCTCTGGTTTTATATTTACGTTCCTTCAGACCTGCGAATGCAACCTTCATAGCATCTGGTACATCTTTTCGTAGTGTCTCAGCTATGTTCTGTGAATGGTACAAGAGAAATAGGAATTGCTAAGAAGAGCTAATTGTTTATGTCCAGTACTTGGAAAGTGACATTTGAGCTCAGTTCTGTATTTTTTACATTTTGATTGAGCAACCCAGTGATTGCAACTTAAGGAGAAGGCAGATTTGAGCCATTCATCATCAAATGACACATTGGCAGTTCATTACAAGACCATCAAGTTGAGGAACAGTAAATACATTTCTTTCCCAAGACTAACTTCAAAGCAAAAAGATTGCTGAATTACTTTTGTTCGCCAATAAATTGAGAGATAACACAAAGCTTGCAAAAACATTGCTGAGTAAATCAGAACAAGTGCTTTTGAAAAAAAAAAATCTATGGATCCACCATGGAATTGGAAGGGCTCAACTGAGACATTAAATTCCCAACAATACTACCCAATTGCATATACACAAAAAGTAGGAAATGACCTGAATTTGAGGGTCGTCTGGCAAATTCTCCTCAATGCAAATGAACACGTCCAGCTGAGGTGGCCTGAGACGTCGGATCCGCCTCCCCCGCGGGGCAAGCCTTCGATGTAGTGCAATATGTCTCGCCAAGTAGGAAGCTCGAGGAGACAAGGAGGAAAGACCTCGCAGTGAACAGCTGGGATACCGAAGGGCGAAAGAGCAAGACCAAGGGATAAGTCCAAGTGTGCATGGAGTTAACTGGAGAGAACTGGCCGGAGACGGTCGAAAATGGAGAGGGGTTCGAGGGGAGATGAGAAGGGAGCGAATGAGGAGGCGCGCCATGGGGTTTAAGTGCACTGGAGAGGATCAGTCACTGCGCGTACATTTGCTCACTTTCTATCGGCACTTCAATTTATTCCCGCCAGTTCAGTTAGAACCAGAGATGTCCCTTCCTTATCCTGTTCCTGCCCGAGAAGAAAATTGGGGGAGGAACCGAGCCCAAATAAGACCAATTCTTATTCAAATTCTAACTTCGTGCTTCTCTAGGGGTCTGATCGGAATTCTAGCTCGTTGGTTGATCGGAACGAAAGCTTAGAAGAGAGATGATTTCATTTGACGGAATTTGAGAGGGGATATTTCCTCTAACGAAATCACTGGAAAAATAGAGATATTTGACGAGAAATGATTTTGTCAAACTAAAATTACATGGTTGTCCTCATTTGATGGAGAAGTCACGGCTAAAGAGGAAGAAGAGGCGGAGGGATACCTGAAGTGTGAGCCGAGTTGCCGAGTCACTATGAGTTTCAGAGACACTTTCGTTTTTGCTTTGCATTATCTTCTCTTCGCCGTTGTGAGTTTCAGAGCCAACTCTTCGTCTTTCCTCCTTTCTCCATTTCTCTTCCACGACGGGTTTTGAAAGAGACCTTTTAATAATAGCATTGTTTTGTAAATAAAGAGAACTTTTGGGGTTTTCTTTTACTGAATTCTGTCGTGCAATTTAATCTTGTCGATCAGTAAAATTCAATTTCATATTTCTAATAATTTCTTTTCTATTGAATTGAATTCTATTTTACAAAATATTTGTTCCGATTATCGTTTTCATGTAGGCCCTTTGTTCCTTTTTTGTTTTTTATTATTACATATAAAGTCATTTAAATTTGGAAAATCTAACCTCGGAGCTCCGGAAATGAGCTCACTAACTGTCTTTGCATTTATTTAATAATTTTCTAATTCACCATTAGATAAGTTACTTTTATATCAAAATATGTATTGAATTTCCTACTTACTATTAATTTCTCAACAAAAATATCATATAAAAATTTAGCATAATTTTCTTGTAGGAAAAACTAGCTAGCAGAACATTTTATACGAAAAAAAAAATTCACTCTATTTAACTACAATAATATTAATTCAAATTATCATTCTCAACATAACAAAAAACTTATAGAAAAATGATCATATTGAACTCTTTTTGCTCGTGGAATTTCATTACACACTTTTTGACGGTGCAGTTTTTTATGTAGCGCACGAGTTATATGTAACGTTGTTTTGATTTTATTATTAGTGCGTTGTATGAATTAAATACTACTATGTTAAAATATTCATCTGGCGAGTAACATAAAATTACTCGTTGATAGGTACAGTGGGAAAAATGGCATGCCTTACAGAGATACGTGTTTCAGTTACATGTTGTGACTCGCGTGTTCCGTACCGTAATCATTCATGTGTCCTATATTGTGATTATTTACGTGCTGTGATCAGTTGTTGACAAAAAAGACACAACACGACACATAAATCACTTTGGTCACGACACGACATGACATGATATGGCACACGAAACGTCACGTTTTTTTTCTAAAATTAATTCTTCATTTTAATATTTCAAAGAATTATTCCACATTTTTTTGAAAATGTTTCTGAATTTTTTTAATAAACAAATTTAAATTACAAAAATAATAGTAAAATGTGATCAAACGTGACTAAGGTGATCGGTTACAGCACATTTGATCAAAAATAATAATTTAGTGTTTCCCACTTCATTTTCATCAAGAAAAAAGATTGCTTGCTCAGAGTTCTTTTCACGTGATTTTAGTTCAGCCAGCTCCATAAATGTCTATTTTACCCCAGTGTTGTAAATAACGGTATGCGGTCGTCGGACGGATGGGGTACCGCCAAGCGATTAATCGGTATGCGGCCGATTAATCGGAATTATGCGGATAATTTAACGTTTTTATTAAATTTATGTATATATATCATAATTTATTAAAAATAATTTATTGAACTCATTAAACTTATCAAATAAACTTAATCTAACTTAGTTTTATTACTATAACATGACACTACGCTTATTTCTTCTTAACACATAAATATTTTTACATGTGTAAGTAACACATTTATTTAATGAAAAAATAAATTTGAGAATTAAGTTTTTTCAAATACTAATAACATATTATTTGAAATAAATGAAACATTCCAACATAAAATCACTAAACTTAGTTTATGATAACAACTTAATTTCATAAATGTACACGTCGTACTAATTGAAAAAATTACATTAGTAAGAAAAATATATGGTATATAAATAATAGAAGAAGAGTGAGGCTACAGTACTATGCATAGCACGGATTGGGCATTGCTACGGTTCAATATTTGAGTTTTCAAAATTCTAACGGTCGATCTGAACCGTTCAACATGATTATAAAATAAATATGTACTTGCAAACCAAATTTTACATTTTTTCGAATTTTTTTACTATTTTTTTAGATAGGTAGAAAATCACTTGATCTGAAAATTCTGGACCGATTAATCGGAATATTCTGGACCGATTAATCGGAATAAACGGCCGATTAATCGGAATAAACGGCCGATTAATCGGAATAAACGGCCGATTAATCGGAATAAACGGCCGATTAATCGGAATAAACGGCCGATTAATCGTTCTCATCCGCAAACAGGCATCCGTTTAGCATATTCGTAACGGTTTGGCCGCCGTTAACGTTTAAACGGCCGTTTAATCGGCCGTTAAGGCCGTTTTTTACAACACTGTTTTACCCTATTATGATGCCTCTCATGCTAATTAAGAACCTCATTTTCAGATTTCTGTTGTGTTTGTTGTCTTACAGTTTAAAAATAGGTTAACAACCTAAAAAAAAAGAAAATTACCAAATTATCATATGTTATGCTACAAATTAAACCAGTGCTTATTTTTCGAGTTTTATTATACTGCGCCATGTACGAAATGAGCTTTTTTTTCCGTACAGATTTGAATTCCTGAAAATTTAACCAGAATCTACAGATAATTCATTATAGAATATGATTATTTGTACCTTTTTTTTTAGCAACCTTCAGTGCAAGGAAACAAAAAGAGGTTGGCCAAAATGTTGACAAATTTGCGATAGAAAACGTGCTGAGATAGCTAATTTACAGGCAAGATATACTAATAAGCAGCTCTATTTCAGACACTGTTTTATGTTTCAGGGATGGAGTATGGCGGTGTTGGTTGGTAAAGCATGCAATTCCTTGCTGAGTTCAAGACGCATCCGATCAATTTCCTTACTGAGAGAACATTGAAGGGAACATTCTTCAGCAACTTCCGGCCCTGTGTACTGACCTCCTTTCTGTTATCGAGAAATACATGATAAACTGATTTCGTGCTATTTGATTTTCCAATTTACATCTTCGGCATGGTAAGTTATACACGAGTTGGAGAAGATTATCACGCACAGCGTGCCGTTCTAGGAGATGAACTGGATAGGGAACTACACTACCCTCCGAATTCAGATCTCGTACTCTCGAGTCATATCCTATCTGTTGAAAATATAAACTTAATTAATTTTGAGTACACCGACTCAATTTTGGTTAAAAGAATGAGAAGTCAAAAGTATTCAAGATTAGTCAAATATATATATAGTAGTGGCTGCCGACATAGAGTTGTAAAAATTCAAATTGGCTTCTTGTTGTATTTTAATATTTTATAATTTTACAAAAGATCTAGGGTTTAACCATAAAGGTCTAGAGTTTCATGAAAGGTATAAATCTTAATATTTTATAGTTTCCCTCACTATCCCTGTGTGTGTATATTTATACATGAGTGAGGCTATGCCGCTATGGTGCTATGCATAGCACGGATGGCTAGTGTACTACGGCTTAATATGGTACTTTTTAAAATCCTAACGGTCGATCCGACCGTTCAATGTGATATTCATATGAATATGTACTTGCAAACTAAATTTTATATTTTTTCGAATTTTTTTACTATTTTTTTAGATAGGTAGAAAAATCAGTGTTTTTTGAAAATTCTGGACCATCAAAATTCTACCTATCTGAAAAAATAGTAAAAAAATTCAAAAATATATAAAATTTAGTTTGCAAGTACATATTCATATGGTTATCACATTGAACGGTCGGATCGACCGTTAGGATTTTAAAAAGTACCATATTGAGCCGTAGTACACTAGCCATTGGTGCTATGCATAGCACCATAGCCTCACTCAATATATATGTGGTAGCACTGGAACATATAATTAAGATCTAAAATTAAACAGATAGGAATGGAACCGGACCTGGTAGAAATTGTAGAGAGCAGCTTGGTAGCTCCAAGCGAGAATACCCCAAAGGAGAGGCACTGGCTCACCAATTTCGACCTCTCGGTGCCACCCACCATCTACACCACTTTCATCTATCTCTACAGATTTAATGGGGATTCTGATTTCTTCTCCGTGTCAAATATCAAGACAGCTCTGGCAAAGGCATTGGTGCTCTTTTACCCATTGGCCGGTCGGTTGGCAACGGATAAAGATGGCCGGCTCGAGATTGATTGCAACGGCGAGGGTGCTTTTTTCGTGGTAGCTCGGTCGAAGCTTACTCTGGATAACTTGAAAGGATACCAGCCGTCGGCTGAGAATAAGAAATTGTTTGTGCCGATTGTGAACTCAGAGACACCTCCCTTATTATTGCTTCAGGTTTTTACTCACTGACCCTTCTTTTCTTTGTGTGTGGGTGGGTGGGAGGAGGTGATATTATTCCAGTTGGTAATTGATTATTCCATTGTTTAACGCCTAATTAATTGAAGAAGTAGACACTATGATCTATCAATTGATTAATTGTACTGTAAGAGAACTATTTTTAATTGGGAATATATACAGGACGTCAAGTTAATTAAAAATGCAATTCAAAATTTCAAATTTTGAGTAGATACATGTTCTTGATCTGTATAGAAACCAAGCTAACAAGGAATTATTGTCAGTACTTTACTTAATCATCCTTGCTAAATTACTGCTGTTTCTTCTTTGTTTCTTGCTTTGTTTAACTATGGTTCAATTTTCTGGTTTCACTGGTAAAACCAAAATACCAGCGTCAACAGTCTAGTCATTAGTCATATATCCACATATATGTAATTGAATCACCATCTATTTTTTTTTTGTTGAAGGTTAATGGGGTAAGTGCCCAATAACAATTTCATAAATAGAAAAAAGTATTTACAAAGTTCTAGATTTTACGTAATGTACTTAAGTTATTACAAAATGCCTATATTTTAACAGTACATAATCAGCATGTATTATCATGATAATTTGAAATTTGTCACATATGCAGATAACATTTCTCGAATCCAGCGATGTGGTCCTTAGTGTTGCCTTCAACCACGGCATTGTAGATGTTCACAGCGACTTCCACTTCATTCATACTCTGACAAACATTGCCAGAGGTAACACTTCCACTGTACCTCATCCTTTCTTAGATCGAACCATTCTCCGAGCCCGATCCCCGCCTTTTTGTCCCTTGAACCACCCAGAACATCTCCATGTTGAGTATCTCAAAAGTAACGGGCATACCGGTGTCTATCCTCCCTTCATCTCCACCATTTTAAAGCTCTCAAAAGACCAAATTGATTACCTTAAAAGCCGTCCACGCTGCGGTAGTTATTCTTACACCATCTCGACGTTCCAGGCTGTATCTGCTCATATCTGGAAATGCTTATGCTTGGCTCGGGGCCTGGCACATGACAAAGAGTCACACCTTTTATTTCCTGTTGAAATCCGTTCTCGCATATCACCTCCACTACCAAAATACTTTCTCGGGAACACTGGTACCTGTGGATTGGTCAGCGCTAAGGTCTCAGAGGTTGTTGGATTCATACCTGAAAGGATCAGAGAAGAGGTTGTTCGGATTGATGATGCATATGTCAGAGAATCTATTGATTATTTGGAAGTGGCCGATAAAGATAGCTTGTTAAAGAGGTTTGGGATGACGGCATATGACATGTGTATAACGAGCTGGCTTAACACAGGGTCTTATGATGCTGATTTTGGGTATGGAAACCCGGTTTTTATGACACCGGCGGACAGTGGTATTGGTGGTATTGCGGTCTTGACGAACAATCCTATCAAGGATCAAGGAATATCTGTGCTTATTGGACTCGAGATAGAAAATATGGAGAAATTTAAAACTGTTTTCTACGATCTTAATTAGCATACCAGTGTGAAATTCTTGGAGATACTTAGTAAATCTCACCAGGAATTTTGTGGAATCGATCCTTCTAATTTCTTCTCTTTTCCCTCTGAATTCCGATTGCTTACCAGAAACACTTAAAAGGGCATCAAAACTCTATTCCATTTTTAGGATTTGTAACGGCTGTTAAGCCTTTGTAAGTTTATATATGGGAGCTGTGTTTTATATTTAATTTGATCAAATAAAGATTGTAATCAAATAAACTCTCTAGAAATAATAAAAATTCAAAAGTATTAGCCCCCTGCACTTTTGTATACTCCACTGCGGTATCTCTGGAATATCTATTTTTTATTTTTCTTTTTTGATAAAAAGCTGCAAACCCAATTTCATTTCGAAACTGATAGCAACAGTCACATATCTGGGGTGAACTAACCCCTGCCAACACAACATAGGTATCATAGAGTATATGAAATAGCCGAAATTTTTTTAGTTATCACAGAAAAAAATTAAAATTAAATTATTAACACCGAATTAGTCACATTTTAAATCCTATCACCAATGCAGACTGGGTTGGCGCACCAAATTGGGCAGGTGCGCGGACAGAGCTGGCGGACCGCTTGGTGCGCGAACTGAGCAAGCACACCCTTAGTGCGTGAACTGGGTAGGCAAACCAAGGGGGTGCGCGGACTAGGTAGGCACACCAAGCCCTAGGTGCTATTTAGCCTCCCGTGCACCAAATTGATTTATTATCATGTCATTATTATTAGACCATAACGTTGGTGTCTACTTGAGGAAATTGATTTTGTCATACATGGGCACATTTTATTACAGAGCTTCTAATCAGATTTATTAAAGTAGTATGAGAAGCACTGCAATACAGTCCATTTTGGATCACATCAGATCCTTTGAGGTGCAGATTATTTGCCCCAAAGTAATTCCAATGATTTATTTTTGTTTACTTTTTCCATTTCAGATCAATGTATAATGATACTGGCAACTATAGTGTGGTAATGTCGCTCCATAGAGCAGAGCATGATGACCAGGCAATTTTCTCCAAAAGAGATGAGGCCATAAGTCGATGATAATATGCATGCAATTGACATTGAATCTCCTTACACAAATTAAGTACAACGCACAACTAGAAGTAAATTGATAACAAGCTAGCTTCCAATGAAACACAAATGCCATAAATAGCACATCCACCCCACACCCCCACAATTGATCCACACGGATACATGAAGACGACTCCCACATAATTTGGAGTATTATTGCAAAAGAAAAAACCCAATCCCCAATTTCACAGCACTGTCCTCTCCACGAGAAATTATTGGCACGCAATGTAGAATAAATAAATAAATACATACAAGTTAACTAATGTAGTACATGGGATTTGGCAGCTTGAAGGATCTAGCAGCCATTGGCAACCCCAACAAGTCGCTCCATTGGTCGCCAGAGCAACCGTGAATTCGGTATCCTTCGGCTTCCAACTCGGCTCTTTTCCCTGATTTGTATGTAACAGCTTTCTTGCCAATGTCAGAATCACCCCTGCCACAACAGAGCATCACATCTCTAATTAGACTTATGAAGAAGGAAATTCGATCCATAATCTTTCAAAATAAAATTACCATGCATATATACCATCCCAACCCAGTCTTTTGAAGATGGCTAACTACCAACATATATTGTACTGGTTCTCTCTGGATAAAAAGAGGGGAAATGATCTTATTACTTCTCTCTCAAGAAATTTACAAAGACTAGAAGGCCATTATATGCTCACAATATGTTGGTACCATCAGAGCATCCAGATGAGCGCATGTACGAACCAGGCGGTACTGGTGTGGTGGTAAAAAAGGGTGAAGAGGAACATTTTTGTATCTCTACACAGGATAACTTTAAATTAGATTTATAAGGACAGGTACACATTTTATCAAAACGAAATGATCACAGCACAAATATCAAATTTTGCTATTGAAAATAAAATAACATTCTGTCAAATAAAACTATAAGTTATCAAACCTAAAGGCTAAAGATCTGCATTAACCAACTAATAAAGGATTAAGGGCTTCATAATACCTACCATTTAATCAAAGCGTTCAATTTTTGTGTCAAACAAGAATATTTAGGGAGTAAAAATCATTTATATACCTCATTATGAGCCTTTCCCATGAATGGTAGCCGGCATCCAAGAGATTTTGTACAGTTATGTTTCTTTGAATCTCCGTTCGACCGGTCAAGAAAACCACTTGAAACCCTAATCCTAGAAGTTCATTGTACAGTTTTATACTTGATGGTAAAGCTGGTGCATTGGCTTGATACACCCACTCATCAAAGGAAGTCTCATTGAATAAATTAGACCTGCCAAAATAAAAATCAAACAAAATATGACAATGCAGAGGGAACTGGAAATTTCAATCCAAAACCAACGATTAATAAATTGGAATCAAAGTGACTTGGCAAAGGCCAGAGTTGCTAGTTCTTGTTACAACCATGTACTGGACATGGGCCCCACCAATATGTGCTGGTAGCAAACAGCAGCGAGTCCGAATCTGCTGCGATCCTGGGTGGGATCGCAGGATCCTAAAATTCCGAATCAACGGTTCAAATTTTTCTGTGTGCGGATCTCGAAAACACTTTGGAAAAGTAAATTTTCATGCACGCATCACGAAAAAAACCAACAGCTGAGATTCGGGATCGCAGGGTCCTGCGATTCCCGAGAATCATAGCAGATTTATTTTCAACAGCATATACCAGTGATATGCTATGCATGAGTATTCCTTAGTACTGATACCGCTAAAGGTCCCTGCAACTCCTAGATTGTAATTCTTTACCGTTAGAGTACCAGCACAAATTCAAACCAATTGATGCCAAACTGTACAAAGATCATTGCCTTACCCCCATCCATTGTCCGCATAATACGCTGCATTACTTAAAACCGTTTCATCCACATCAAAAACCCAGATATCTTTCCCATCTCCCGCCAATGTCAGATCCTTTGCAAAAATTAGCGAATCATGTGCCGCCACGTCAGAGTCGGATTGATACTTCTCTCCGTCCATGTACGCGCCCACATACGAGACACACTTCGCTGGTATAGTCTTCCATTTACCCGCATTATTCGTCTCCACCGAAAGCCTCCAGCTGTCGCAGTACTGGTTGTTCGGGGAACGGGAGCGTCCAGTTGATAGGCGGAAACTAGGGTCATTAGGTAGCGTACGGAGGATGGATTTGGCAGAGCCGCAAGAGGCAAAGCAAGAGAGGAGGAGGAGGAGGAGGAAGGGGAGGAAAGCAGCTGGCAATGGTGTCGATGGCATTTTGGTGATCTGGATGGAGATCGGAGGGTAAATGGGGAAAGATCTTTGACGAGATTTCGTCTTTCCCCCCTAAATTGATGACTTTTAATTCGTTGTTGTGTTTTGTTTCGTTTGTTGCTTTTCATTTATAGTTGGCATCTTGGCGTCTTGGCCTATGGATTGGGTTGTTGCGTATCACTCATTTTCCGGGGAGGTCATAACCCTAAAGTAACCCAATTTTTCAGTTTTGATCCGGACCGTCTGATCAGAAATTCGGGCCAATCCGGCCGTGATGAAACGCACTTAGCAGCTCGGATGGTCCGGATCAAAACTAAAAAAATGGTTTACTTTAGGGGATCCAAATTCTTTTCCGGGGGGCTAACATTGCTGGAGACACCAGGGAAATTAAAAAATGTTACCGGGATCAATAGACCCCACTCTCTCTTTTTCAGGAGGACTGGAGATAATGAGTGCCTTAATTATCTCCGTGTTTTATTTTTATTTTCAGTTAAGAAATGGCCAATGGGAAAATGAAAATGAAAGATTTAGGCAAATTATAATCATACTACAGATCCAAGTATAATATTGGCAGTACCACCGTCCCTAAAATTATAATCATATTTCTTATTTCATCCGAACTTGATGGATTGTCCTGAGCTCTTTAAAAACTAAACTTAGGGCCTGTTCGGCGCTAAGAGGGAAATTGGGCGTGGGCGTAGGAATTGAACTGAATTTTATTGTGCGTGTGGGAAAAAAAATTTCAATCAGAGTTAATTTCTTTTTTTCCATAGGTACAATAACGTGCCGAACATGCCCTTATTGATAAGCTTTCGCTTAATATAATTTAATTCTAGCAGGCTTCCAATGTCTTTCTCATCTCTGTAAATTTGACAAAATGTCCTACGTATTTAGTTCTATTTTTTTGTTCAAATATATGACAATTCCAAAGTATATATAAATTTTAAGATGAGGAGGGATCCAATTACACCTTTTTTGGTGACACATCATGACACAGTTTTTTTTATAGGTCAATTTTGCGATTTCAAAATCCAAACAGTTGATCCAAACCGTTCAACATGATCACCATATTAAAATGTGCTTGGAGATCAAATTTTACATTTTTTTGAATTTTGTTACTATTTATTAAGATGGTTACAAAATCGCTATTTTTCATTGGTCTGAAAACAACGATTTTGTAACCATCTTAATAAATAGTAAAAAAAGTAAAAAAAATGTAAAATTTGATCTCCAAGCACATTTTAATATATCCATCATGTTGAACGGTTTGGATCGACTATTTGGACTTTGAAAATGATAGGTGTCAAAATGTGTCACAAAAAAAGGTGTAATTTGATCCCTCATCTTTTAAGATACATTCCAACTTCCTAAGTAATCAATGTTGATTTTGTAAGGATATAGAAATTATTTCAATAAATAGTATTATGAGTATCTTTTATATAAGATTTTTTTTCACAATTCCATTATATTAGTCTAAAAATCTTTCACAATTCCTAACAAGTAAACTGACAAAAAGTATCTTTATGTGAATAAAAAATAAAATTATTACGAAAGTATAAAATTTAGCGATTAATGTATGCTAAAATTTGAATACGAAAGTATCTTTAAGACATGATGTTTGCTAAAATTTGAATATAGAAGCTATATGAGGTGTCAGGCAACTTGGTACAATTTGAGAATCCCTTTTATTCTAAATTTGAATTGTTTGATTTTATGTAGATGATTAGGATCAAGGTGCAAATTTTATAAAGTTGTGAGTTAATGCAAATAGTTCCTGGATAATCAATTTGAAGCATTTAAATACTGGCTTCTGGGACATCATTAATTAGCTGCCTTTATTTGTATTATTTCGGGAGAAAGGCATAGACGAATATTTCAAGAAGTGGAGGGTTGTTCTGCTAATTCTCTTTTTCAGATCTGCTTAGCAATAATGTTACGATAATTATTGAAGATGAAGACCGAGAGAGACAAGCGAATCTGTTGAAGATTTACTTGAAACGTGATCGTCGATGTTTTTATAATAAAAAACCCACGTGATATTCTGAGATACTTTTGGAACAAATTATAATAGGAGTGGTTAGATGATTGAGGTGGATGATGGGGTGGGGGTGGGGTGTTTCACTAGTAGTTGGATGATTGAGGTGGATGATAGGGTGGGGGGTTTCACTAGTAGTATACTTTTGGATGCTGATAACTGTCTTTGTACTCTTGTTCTCGCACTGTTTTCGTACATAACTTTCATAACTAACTTGGGAGATCATCCCCCATAATTTTCTTATATAATCCGTATCGTCCCCGCACAATTTCGAAAGTATTAATACCTATGAATGAAAGTATTTATATCTATGCATTAAAGTATTTATACGTATGTCCGAAAGTATTTTAACGTAAATAATTCTCTCCAACAAAATCTCCCAAACTGTCATCGCACCATAAATACATGTGGGGAACCACTCAAACTAAATGGGAGGGGGACTAGGGGAACTATACACGTTTCTAAAAATATCAATATTGCCATAACTATATGGGGGGACCGCAATACTTAATATTTTTTTACATATGACGTTGAATGACGTCTGAAAGTATTAATATCAAGTATTGAAAGCATTTATATCTATGCATTGGAGTATTTATATGTATATACATTGTACAAAGTTTAATCTTCATCAAGCGTTTGATCATATTAAGTTACACATCAAAGTATTAATATCTTATTTTACAAGTATTGATACCTATGCACTAAAATAATTATATCTATGAGGTCAACTATTTTTATTATGGGAAGGTTGATGCGGGGATACGAGATCCCCACTACTTCATTAGAGGAATGTTGACGCAGAGACCATTGAAGAACTGGAAAAGATGATCATCATATCAAGTTACGCATGCAAGTATTAATATCTTACTTACAACTAGTATTAATATGTTATTTCCCAAGTACTTATACCTATGAAGTTTGACGCGAGGACAAGTGTAATGACTGAGAAAGAGGAGACCATATAATTAGTGAGGACTATAGTGCAACCTTCCTCTATTGTTACTGCGGGGATAGAGGGGGACTAAAGTGTGGGGATGAATATAATTATTCTTGATTTAAAGCCCCAAACATGTTGAATTGAACTTTTGAGCATAATTACTAAATTAACATTTTTTTTAAAACTTTTACTTTCTTTATCGGCACTTTCTTTTTATCGGTGAAATATTTGTTTTTTTTAAACCTTCGCAAAAGCTGTAAAGTTGTGAGGATGAATTGAATTCTAGACATTTGAGTAACTAACTATTCAAAGACTTTTCTCCTACCGACTGTGCTATCTTCCCTATCTCGACGAAATATTTGTTGATCCAATGATTTTGAACCATCTGATAGCATTGTTTTTGAACTATCCAAAATCATAGTAAAGATATTAAAAAATATATAAATTTTGATTTGAAAAATATTTTCGTATTGAAATCAATTTGAGCGGTTTGAATATAATTTCTATTAAAATCATAGTATTCGACAAGTATTTTTTTTACTTTCAACTAGCAATTAATTTTCAAATGTTACGTTTAAGGTACATGTTCCATATTTATATTTATTTTTCTGTTTTGAAAATTCACCGTGGGAATACATATTCCTATTCAACTCCAAATTACTTCCACAAAGCTATTGAAAGAAGCGTGTGCTTGTTCATCCTACCATCAAAAGGCAAGCCTCGTTGATAATTTTAAAATAAATAAATAGAATTCGCAAGCTTTTTATTAGTTCGAACGAACCTATGAATTCTTATCTTCTACAATTTTAAAAAAAGATTTATCGCAGATTATATGAATTATGATATAATTTTTGCACATTTATCACGAAGAGTCTCCACTCAACCGGTACACATCTCTCACTAAAACTAAAAAGAAGAGATTTTTCTTTCAATCGCAACCAAATTTTCCACTAAAGTCCAATACATTAATTTCTTCTTTATATTTTGAAGGCTGGTGGCTTTAAATGCTTACTAATAATTTCATTGATAAAAAACGTATTTATAATAAGTCAAATGACCATAATTTCTAAATTTATTCTTTTACTGTC
This sequence comes from Carex kokanica, assembly GCA_025461125.1. NCBI lineage: Eukaryota > Viridiplantae > Streptophyta > Magnoliopsida > Poales > Cyperaceae > Carex > Carex kokanica. The sequence continues at coordinate 614,174 of JAJGRX010000994.1, forward strand.
ATAAAATCTAAACTAATATAATATTATAATTCTCTCTTAATAACTCTAATACCTTAATTATCATCTCGCTTCACGACTGGATCCGCTTCTTCGACCGCCGCCATGCTCTGACGACGACCGGATCTATTCACCTTCGCGCTCCAATCGAGATATGGATCACCCTAGTACTTTAATTGCCATCTCGCTCTACGATCGGATCCGCTTCTTTAACCGCCGCCGCGCTCCGACGGCGACCGGATCTACTCGCCGTTGCACTCTAATAGAGATGGGAACTCTACACTCCGAATTCCGACGATACCGCATTCTCAGCTCCGATCGACTCTGGTTCCTCCCCTCTCTTTCATTTTTCTCTCCGCTCGAGAAGGTAAACTGAGAGAGGGGAGGTGTTGCTTCAGAATGAGGACTACAAGAAGTGAAAATGGTAAAGTCAAGTGAAGAGAGAAGGGGGCGCGGGGAGTGGGGGGATTGGGTGGCGGTGGTTGAAAACCCCAAGTTTTCTTTGAATCGCCAAATTTTTAGAGTTAATGCATTAATTTCTTAGTGAATTTCAAGTGTTTGCTAAAAACATTTTGATATAATTTTATAACAGGCTATTTCCATGATACTTTACAAACTTCTATTATTTACATCTTATTTGGTTGTTAAGTATAGGAGGAGAGGTTGCATCTTAGCATTAACATACCGTTTGAGTCTAGCTTCGGTCCGTCTGATTAAAATTCGGATCAATCCGGTCTACGTATGTAACGCACGAACTCTTTTTAAGATTCGATGTGTAAATGCAAAGAATATGAATTCAAAAAGTTCATAATTAGTGTTTGTTTAATTAGATATTTAACATAATCATAAGGTTAATGAATATTATTATTTAGCATTTTTTAACTTTCTAAACTACTTCACATATTAAAAATGCAATTGAGGAAAATAAAACAAAGCAAACAAGAAAAATATAACATTATATAACCTCCTTTTTAATTTCTCTGTCTTTTCTTCATTTCCTGTAAATCAAACATGGTGTTAAAGGAAATCGTTTTAATTTCGGCATAATAGATTCTACATATTGGCGACTTAAAATAAGAAATTAGAAAATCTAAATATATTTTGTATTATATGTGTTTGTATATGTATTTTGAAAAATGATTGCCATACTTATTTTAATTTCTTCTCAAAGCAATATAAATAATAAAAGAAACCTATAAATCCATTTTAATTTCCTTTGAAAGCGTTAGCACTCGAAAGAACCATATTGATAATGGATCCGACTCTGCAGGATTCTGTTTTTCTGATCCCAACTATTCAAAATTTTTTCTTCACGTATCTCGATAAAGAAACTTTTTCATGCACAGATCTCAACGAATTTGAATAGTTGGAATCGGAAAAACATGACCCTGCTTTTTTATAAGAAAAGCAGCAAAATCCGTTCCATTGATAACAAGCTCCAATGGCCACTCCAAAAAAAATACAATTATGCAAACCACTAGACAATCTAAGGACAAACATCAAGTAAATTAAGATACTGATAGTGTTGTTTTGATTTTATGCAGCAATATAGTCATATATTGTTTTTATTTTAACTCATTAATATCTTTATTCCAAACAACTAAGCAATCAAGGGCGGAAGGTAGTAGTAACCTAAGGTGGCTGAGTAAACCCCATGATTTTCAATTTTTTTTAACAAGTATCTAGAAAATTTACTAAAATATTTATTTTATATGTCTCAGCCCCCTTGTGATAATACAGAAAATTTAGAGGGTTTATATATAAGAGTAACACTAACTTCATTCCAACTTATAAGATCACGTGACCGACTAAATAATTTCACTTGGCAACTTGGAAAGTTTTTTAATATAGAAAGGTACAAAATAAAATAGGAAAAGAACGTGCACATCACACTATCACAGTTACCGAAAAAGAAAAAGTTATTGTAATTTTAGAAGAGCCAAAAAAGAAGTTATAAGAATAGAAAGCAATGAAAAGAACAGTGACGGATTAAAAAGCAACAAATTAGTTTCTGAGGTTAGAAAAATTCAAAATAAGAAAAATAAAATTAGCGCTCTAATTGACAATTTTTCTATATATTTCAAAAATAGCAAATTAATTTCTGAAGTTAGAATAATTCAAAATAAGAAAGATAAAATTAGCACTCTCATTGACGGATTTTGTATATATTTCGACGTCTCTATGCTTCTTCATCAGAATTTAATTAATTAAATTCTTCTCATAGCCATAAGAGCTAATCTCAAGCTTTTGCCCAACTAGTTAAGAACAAGGTGTGTGCTTCATTATAATTTGTTATGTACAATATATCAAATTCATTTATTCTTTAATAACTTTGTTTCTGAATTACAACAATAAATTAATCCACAAGGGATCTAGTTATCACAATTTTGAATTACAACAAAGTTACCACAATCATTTTCTACATTTTCAAAGTCCAAATCGTTAATCCAAACCGTTCAACATGATCTCCACAATAAAATGTGCTTCCAGATCAAAATTTAGATTTTTTTTGAATTTTTTTACTATTTATTAAGATCAGGACAAAAACTAGTTAAATTTAGACCATTGAATTTTGTACCCATATTAATAAATAGTAAAAAAATTCAAAAAAAATGTAAAATTTGATCTGGAAGCACATTTTATTGTAGAGATCATATTGAACGGTTTGAATCGACAATTTGAATTTTGAAAATGTAAAAAACAGTTATGGTAAATTTATTGTAACTTAAAATTGTGGCAAGCAGATTCCTCCTCCCCATATATAGTTAAGGCCAATATTATCCATGTCCAAAAATAGTAAAACTGTCGGTGCCTTTTTTTTATTTAAAAAAGACAAGTGCCCATTTCATTGTTGAAATTTTAAATACAAACATCAGTTATCCAGCACAGCTGATCTGAAAACTGTTGGTGCCTTGCAATATCAAATCGAACTATTTCGATCAAGACACCTAAATAGTTCATTTCTATTATAATAACATGTGCAGCTTATGTTTTTGTTCCTTCTTTTGTCTATTATTTGAGAGCTCCAAGTCGATTCTCAAAGATACGACGACAGCATGCAGCATATACTATACTGCGCACATGGATCGTTTATTAGGATAAACAACTAAACAATAAAGGATCTTTCTATAATAAAGTATAATATAGACGATCGACCTGATAAATAAATTATGATTCAGATAACTCACACAGATTATGACACTAAATAAGAGTATCTATATTCCAGCAACTCAAATAAATTTCTAAATAACTGTTAACTACTTTTTAAAAATTAAGATCTCTAAAGTTTCTAACTCTCACATTCCTGAAATTAATTTTAGAGTTTTTTATTAAACTACGTCAGTAACAAATTGAAAAGAAAAAATAATTTGATCTAATAATTTGATTAGCATAGAGTTTATAAACAGTTTCTTAATAAGAAACTTTACTGCATAGTTTCTAAATAAGAAATCATCTCACATCTCTGAAACTGAATTAGAAACTGCCACGTTATATTAGAAACTCTAATAGTATTAGAGATGTGGATGCTCTAATATCACTTTTTATGACAGTCGATGCAGACTAATGATGTTCCATCGACCAGTGTACCTAATTAACCTTCATTAACTCAATTTAAATAATTTTTTTGCAATGCATGATGTTATTATTTTTCTGATTGAAGTGGGTGAGACTCATCTTTTTAATTGAAACAAAAAGATGTTCATACAAAATCAGACACCAGACATCTTTCTGAATATAAGTTAAAGAAATTAAAACCTATTTAATACAAAGCTCAAATTAAAACAAGCATCCAAATTTTACAAATCAGATTGATACTCTACTAAAAAAATAAGAAAATTTGACAAACAAATAATGCAGAGAAGCGACAATGATATCTTTTCAGCCCATTTCCTATTTGTCAATTAGCATCTGAATTATTTGCTATGCCTTGTCCACATTCGAGTAAAGAGACGTCATTGTCACATGCTCTTCTAGTTCTGACAAATCATTGACATCAAGCGATATAATCAGGATTAAAGAGTGAACAAAAACATGTTCTTTGAGAGCTCCATTGACAACAAGTAAGAGTTTAAGGAGCGGTAAGTAACTGATAATGTTCGGTTGTTTTAATCCGTGAGTGAAAGCTAAGGAAACTAAAGAAATGAATAGAGGTGTCTTAAGATCCGAGCAAATGATTAAGATCCGGGCAAAATGAGGCTAAAGAAGATGATTTTTATCTCCGCTGAGGAACCGGTGTTCGGTAGGATTAAGCGGTTAAGGAAGCTAAAGGAAGAGAATTAAGTCTTAAGAAAGCTTAATCCCTTGTTACCGAATAGACCTCAAGAAAGTTCTCAAAATAAGGAGTTATCTCCATAGAAGGCAAAATCGGCCGTTCCGGAGCGGGATCGAACGGTACCGATCTGATTTCAGGCAGAGTTACGCGGGTAGTGCAGATTTCATCCAATTTTGGACGTTCTGGAACAATTTTGGTCAAATTTCGGCCAAAATAGACCGATTCCAGTTAAATTCGGCTGAAACGTGAATTGATAAACAAACTCAAAAATTTTTTGAGCTCCGCGTGAATCGAACCCATGCCCATTAGCTAAGGGAGCAAAACTATTTACCTTCACACTATCTAACCTTTGTTGTTATATAACACAACTTATTTATATGTAACAATTGTAATTTGTACTAATCCATTCAATCACGGATTGAGGACTGTTTTTTTTTTGACTAGACTAATATTGTTGTACTTATATTCTCTAAATTGATAGCATACAAATTAAAAAGGTCACGGATTGAGAAGTTATATATACTGTTGTGTACTTATGTTCTCTAAATGTTGGATCACGGCCAAATATCGTTCATTCAATCACGACAAAAAAATTGTTCATTCAATCATGGCCAAAATTGTTCATTCAATCACAACTATATATTTAAGCTTATATAAATTGAGAATTCATCCATCAATCATTCTTTGAGCAACCGGAAGTCATCAAAGCTTGTATAAATTGAGATAATTGTTCATTCAATCACAGCTAATGTTATTACTTTTATAGGATACTTCCTCAATCCACTATTCCAGTTTTCCGAAATAATCCAAGACGATCCTGAAGTTATGAGTGGTTTAAATAATATTATTGAAAGATTACAACCTGATATGTTATTACAGATAAAGGCTGAAAGAGAGGTAAAATTTTATATTGTAATTGTTGTACATTATTCTAAATTTTAATTGTTGTACACTTGTACATTATTCAAAATTTTATATTTGTAATATTTATTTATTATGGATTGAATAAAATTTGTAGGCAGATAGGTTTCGCCAAAGATTGGGATCATTTTCTACTGGTAAGATAGTAACTGCAACACAACATTGTTCTCCGGCTGATTGGTGGAACATTTACGGAAGAGTAGAATGTCCAACTTTGGCACCTATTGCCCTTCGTATTTTGAGCCAAACAGTTTCTTCCTCACATTGTGAGAGAAATTGGACCACATTTGATATAATACACACAAAAAAAAGAAATAAATTGGGAATGGATCGACTAATGCATCTTGTATTTTGCCATTACAACATGCGTCTTCGTGAAAGACAATTGAGAAGAACACAAGATGACGAGTCCAATCAGATAATTGATCTTGATCAAATATTCCATGAAGATGACCCCCTTCAATCTTGGATCAGGTGATAAATTTATTTTATGAGACTAAAATTTATAAAATAAATAAGCAATTAAATTTTAATCATTGTTTTAATATTAGAGAGAATGAAGACGCTGTCCTTGATGATAGAGATAACTCGTGGCTAAATGAGGAGACCGCCAATGATGAACATAATGATCATGAAAGCAATGATTCAAGAAGTAATGATGGCAGCAGTGATCCAGGAGATGCCGTCCCTAGTACATATGCAGAAAGTCAAAATGAAGATTATGAACCTGATAATCAGCACAGAGAACAACCACGGGGCTCTACCTCAGGAATTGAACTAAGGGAAAGGCGATTTAAAAATATTAATGAACTAACAAGACGTCAAAATGTTAGTTCTTATGATGAGGTGTCTAGTGGGGGGTATAATCAGCCACCATATGCATATAGATATGAAGATGTTAACAATCCTTCATTTGAGTCTACAATGTCTTTTTTTTTTGGTTCAGGGCAACAATACACTCCTTTCTATCATAATACAGACGATGATGATCCAGCCAGCACGACATAGTTTCTGTGAGTGAAAGAGTTTGTTTTTAGTTGTAATGCTTGTATTATATTGTATTAGTGTATTATTTGATTGTAATAATTTTTCTAATTTTTTTTATCAATTTTTTTCTATTTTTTTAGTATAAAACAAGCTTCTGGCAAAAAAATCTGATTTTCCGATCCGATTCGGCCGATTCCGACCGATTCACCCGATTCTGATTCTACGGTCAAAAGACCAATTCCGATTCCGATTCCAATTTTTCCTTCCATGGTTATCTCCTCTGTGCCAGAAGGATGCTAATACTATTCCGATTTTATTTTATCTGAATAAAATGTAAGAAGTAATGTGTAGTTTGAATGTCGAAAATCAACTCCACTGCATTATTGGTACGGCTCCACCGGATCAATGGTAGTATCAATGGTACGGTGGATAACTTCCTTAACTTTCTTGCTCTTGTGGCTGGGATAAGAAAGCCGTACCATTGGTACGGTGAAGTTGCTTTTGCTATAAACAAAACCATTGACGCTGATTTCATTTGATTCCTTTTATTTTGTTCTAAAGAAAAAATATCCTATATTAATTCCTAGCACCTACTGCTCTAATTAGTTAAGCGGAAAAATCTCTAAAGCTAATGTTGTTCCTTTCTAATTACTAAATCGTTCAAATGATTGCAGATCTAATAAGTTCAATAAATTTTCTATCTTTCAAGTGAATTGCAGGATCAATTATCCATAAATTCTGAATAAAACCGCAATCAGAAGTAAAAGTATTAATGTAATATACACTGCTATGCATCTTTTTTTGAGGAAACAAGAGGGGTCTAGCCCACTTTATATAAACCATAATTGGTTACAGGTGTGGAGGTTCTCAGAGTGAGAACCTAGTGATGTGTGTATTGAAAGAAATGTAAAAACAAAAGAGAAGAAGAATCCTAAAGAGTGCTACTAAGGTAAAAAAATAAAAATAAAATAAAAGCCTAGCTAAAAGGTACAAAAATTGCTAATTTTGTATAGCTTTATTTTAAATTTAGTGTTTGTCATCCATGATCCATGTTGTTGCTTTCGTGCAGTCTTCCTTCCAATCGTCGCCTACTTCCTCTACCAGTTCCTGTGTTGTTTTGGCTGTCCCTGAAAATCCTGTTGCACCACTCCCTCCAGATAATTAAATTCGCTGTTATTATGGCCTCCCTTGTTCTGTCTGAGATCCTTTTGTCCACCATCAATTCGATATATCCTTGATTGTTGTGTGGGGGCTCTGGTAACTGTAGAGAAAGTATGGCTCTACTGGTAACCGCCTTCGACTGAGTGCAGTCATTGAAGAGATGCTTGGCATCTTCATCACTTGCTCTACACATATAGCACATTCCCACTATTGTGATTCCTTTATTTCTCAGTTTTTCTGCTGTCAGTACCTTACTGTTATATAACAACCATGCAAAATCTCTGCATTTCGGAGCTACTTTGAGTTTTCAGATGCTGTAGGTGTTAGATTTTATTCATGGAGTATCACATAGTGTGTTGTATGCTGATTTGACAGAAAAGCCCTTTTCTTCTTGTGGCTTTCAGATGTTCTTACCTGCATCCTGTTGTGGTTGAGCCAATTGTTGCTGCAGGTCCTGTTGTATTATGCACAATTGTTGCAATTCTTCAACTGCTTGCTCCGTCAGTGCATGTTCAAAGAGCTGTACCAGGTCTGATGTGATGATCGAGAAGGTCATGAAGGCTATTGTCTTGATTTATTGCGAAGGTGTAGAGTGCTATTAACCAGTTTTTGATGATTCCTTCACCCCAATCATGTTTCCAGAGTTTGATGTCTCAACCTTGGCTTGGTATCCTTTGCTTGAAGGTATCACAGAAAGGCTGATGCAACAGCCAACATTAAATTGACATATATACCCTTTTATATTGCCTCTCATCTCTTCCAAAAAGACTGATGCAACAGCCAGCAGCAGTACCAAGCATCCAAAAACCCTACGCGAGTTCACATAACTCCTGATATTATAGCAACCTCAGATATGAGGTATTTGTGGGCCAAATACATGTTTGAATTTGCTGATCTGAAGGCAAAAGAAAAACAACGAGCTAGGAAACAATTACCGCTCGTATGTTTTGTTGTGTTTGGTAAATGCTTTTTGATCAATAATGTGACAAGGTTCAAGTGCCTTCCCAATCTGTCTATCTATAATCTTACCACATAATAGGTTTTTATTTTTTTTAGCTAAAATAGAACTTTGAGACTATTAGAATGACACAAACTATATTTGAAAAAGATGGCCGGGGTTAAAATAAAAAGATATATTTGTCAATTTAATTTTTAAAATAACTAAATAAAATGTTAAATAAATAAAAGGGGATGGAAACAAGCATACCAAGTTTTTATGGGAATTTAGGATATTATGATATTTTCATGAGGATATTAATTATTGTAAAGGTTTGTATATATGGACACATTAAATATTTTCCCCTATATTTTATTATGACCCAATATTATAGACAATTTTTGTCCCTCAATAATCTTTCTTCGAGCATTGAATTCTCTTTAATCAATTAATACACAATATTAGTTTCCTTAAATTTTATTCTAATAAAATAAATAATTTTCTTATACAATTGCTAGTAGATCATTTTAATTATTTAATGAAATTTTTTATACTTGTAGTTGTCGCCAATAAGTCCAAATAAGAAAGAATATTTTTATTTTCCAGAAAAAAAACCTTTTCATATGTTTTGCAAGTAAGAATATGTATAAGGAGTCTACATATGGTGGATGTAGATGCAATAATGCAAGTTCTTACTATAAATTGAAAAAAAATCATTTTTATTCTTAATTTTTGTTTAATTTTGCAAGAACTAATACTATTAGGTTTTTTTCTACAAAAAATTATATGACACTTATTCATCTAACTTGTCAATCTCAATTTTATGGCTACACTTCCGAGTCTACAAAATATATCCAATACAACTACAGAAATATATTCAATAATCAAATATTTTTCTTATTTTTATATCATTATTAAATATTTTTTATAATAAATTAATTTGATAACATGCGAACTTCAAATTAATGGATTAAGTATTATCACAATGAATCTCTTTGCCCGAACGAAAATATTGATGAAGTATCATTCATGTGATCATAATCCAATCTGATCCGAATCTAAACAGTAATATTCTGTTACCTTAGTTGATATGAATTCAGAAATTCTGAGGAGAGCCCACGTGGCAAACTATATTCACATTGCAAAAGGAAGAAGGAAAGCCCAGTTATGGTACTCTCCCTCTATTGAGGCCAGTATCAATAGAAGGCTTTCCAATTTAGGCTTTCTAGTGTAACGGAAGTTAAAAAAAAAGTAGTAAGAGATTGGACTAGAAGTTGTGTACAGAAAGAATCACAAAACTCATTTCTCTTAAATCAAGGGCGACCCAGGTGGTTCCAAGGGGCAGCTGCTCTCTTCTAGATTTTGAATTTTAGTGGAGATATATCGGTTCCGATCGACTTTGTCTTTTCCTGAAAGTTTTTTTGCTCCTCTCTGGACGTTTGATTTGTCATTCGGATTAAATTTAGGATTAAATTGAAATAAATTTGTTAAACTTTGATTGGTAATTAATTAGAATTATAAGTCGGAGCATCAAAAATTACAAGTCAAAGCATTGTTTTTTATCGAGTACCTAATTGGTTAATGGATTTAAACCCAATTCAATATTTTTTTGGCCCCCTGACGAAAATTCTGGATCCTCCCTTAAACCATGGTTTTTAGTGAAGGACTTGAAATTCTCCTTTTTTTTGTATATATAGACCTCAATTGGACTTTGATTTTGAACAGTACTCCCATACGTAAAAATAACGCCATAATCAACATGTACTATGTATATCAAAATTAATTCAAATGCTTCCCTAACAAACAAATAGGGAGGGAGACCCAACCTAAAACTAAGGAGGGCCAATCTGTAAATATTTTTTTTAACCTTTCTATCATCCTGTGTTTTCTTTCCTTTTAGTTTTTTTTGCTCCACTAAGCCTATTTTGTTTGTTTTTCGTTTTTTTGTTTCTGTCTAGGTCAAATTCTCAAAGATAAAGGAAAGAAGTTTACAGTATATATATAATTTTATATTATACAGAAACCAGACACATGTCTTCCAATCATACTAGAATAAAACGAAACAAATGAAACATACATTTAAGATTCAATATTTAGAACAATATATAATAGGCTCTCTCTTTTTCTGACATATATAATTAATTTGTCTCGGGTTGTTTAAGCAGTCTTCATATTTCATGCAAATCTGTTGAAGCGGAAGCCACCAAAAAGAGCAGCCTAGCTAGGTTTTGAAGCATGCAATTTTTTTTTTCTAATTATGAGATCCAGGGGGATCTTGGGTATTATTTGTTTGCCAGTTGAAAAACCCTGGCCATTCAGCATTTGAATTTGCGTTTGATGTCACCTGAAAGTGATTTAACATGTAAATGCTTCGAATAAATGAACTGTTGAAGTTGTGTTTTGCATTCCGCTGGTGTACATTTGTCAAATATCTCAATGAGAAGGATGCAGGAGGAATATAAGTAGGGCCTCCTCTTCACATAATATATATATAGCTGAGATAGCATGCATTAGCATATAAGAAACCTATAATTTCCTCATTTTTGACCTTTATAATTTCTAGCTTTCCTTTTGTTTGACCCTAAAATGTTTGGATCATCTGAGAATAGTTCTATTTTTAGAATAGCATTGCTATTCTAAATTAAGTTCATCCAAACAATTTCAATTGCTATTCGGAACAGAGAGAATAGGGCTATTTCGCTATTCCAACAAAAAGTTGGAATAGCAATTGTTGCTCTCTTCAGCCGAATAAAAAAAGATCATTTATTCATTCCCTCCAAACTCTATTTCAAATAGCTTTGAGTTAGCACTATTCTCTTACTATCAAGGTTAGTGCTATTCTTATTTAATATTGTCAAATAGTAGCTATTCTAGCTATTTTAGAGTGCATCCAAACGTACCCTTTAAAGTCCTAAACCCCTAAACCAAAAGCCAAAACTTGAATAAATTTTCTTTGGAGGACTTCAACCTTTGTTGTCTATATATAGAAGGATTTCATCATTTACTAAAACCGAGTTTGTGTACTTAGTACTTACCTCTTTTGGATCTGCTGAGGTGCAACCTGTCATAATTTCATCTAAACTGAATGCTGTGTTACCATGAACTTCTTGTTGCTGCTCAAGCTAACCAAGAAGATAACGAACAGGTGTATCATCAGTCTCAGTTTAAATCACAAATTGGCACAAAGATGATCAACGTACAGGCAGAGAAGATATGTTTGTTCCTATATGACAGTGCAATTTTAGGTGGACAATCAAAAATCATATAAAGGTAGCTGATCCATGCCATGCAATCTTCATTTTATAGCTTCATTACTTTATGTGAATTTAAGATTTTCTCTATGGTGCTTTGCTGTCACCTCCAGCTGCCTGGATTTTTTTTTATTATGCAAGAAGGTACTTATGTACACCCAAGTCATAAAAGTATGTGGGATTTGTCTAGAGCCCCATTGTAATATTAAGCTAGAAAGAATCTATTTATTGGAATGCAGTAATTAAGGTGCCAGTATCCTTATATATTTTACTCTTTTATATGAAACGTTACTTTATGTGAATTTAAGACTTTCAATATGATGCTTATAGCTATCACCTCCAGCTGGCTGGATTTTTTTTATCATGCAAGGTGATTGCCCAAGTTGAATAAGTATATGGGATCTGACTAGAGCTCCATTGTAATATTAAGCTAGAAAGGATCTATTTATTGAAATGCAGCAAGGTGTATATATATGTGAACCGTTCCTCTCTATTCTTTGATTTAACGGAGAAAGATGATCTGAGATGTTTTGAAAAACTCATTTTTTTTTTGCCAAAATGGTCTTAATAATTAATGCTAAATATATGTTGAAAATGTCTTTTATTTTTGCCAAAATGTGCCATTAACTCAAAAGTGCAAGAAGGATCATGGGAAAGAGCAACCGATCGATGAAACAATATTTATTCTTTCTTCTTCTTCTTCTTTCAATTGAAGGTGAGATTTTAAAACTGATTAATTTTTTCACTCCTTAAAATCAGTGCTCATATTGATCTAATATGTTGGATCCAGTAATTGCAGAAAAAACTATTTATTTCAATTTTCCATTCTTCTTACAAATAATTTTATGTTTAGTGTTGTAGACTAATTTCAAACGTCCTATTTGGAGAGCCCATTTTATTGAACTATGCATCGCTATGTGTAGATGAAAAAGTGCCAGTGCTTGGTTGTGCAGAATGGAAAATTGCATTATAGATATTATTTTAAAGTGCAGATTGGATGCAGGGTTAACTGGAGCCCTAATTTGAAAAATGAAAAATTAAAGTGCAGATTCATTTCATATTTTTCTTGAATGCTCATAATAGTAATAGCTTGCCCACATGAAGTATGAAAATACAGCTGTAGGCTGCAAGTATAATTAATCCTCCAGAAAATCCTAAATTTTGAGTATATATGTTGAAAGGAAAACATGTGTTTACCCTTTTGCATATGTAGTTCTTTTCACTCTCTAAATTAATCTTGGCAATAAAATAAGAGAGTATCAATTGTCTACCTGATAGTTACTTCTTGGTAGCATATTTTGTTGATAATTATTAGCAAGAATGGCTGATGCCTCATGCATAGGAGGTGCCATGGCAACAGAAGTAAACGGTCCATTTGGCACGTTGAGATGGAATGCCTGCATAGGTAAAACCTGGGGCAGTGGTTTTGACGCGTCGAGATGGAAAGCCGGCATAGGTGAAACCTGGGGCGGCAGTTCCTGTATGTTTAGATGAGGTGGCATTTGCATGTAACCGATAGGTTCACGCGCTTCTGGCTGCACTTTTTGCTCCGAAGGAACCTATTCCACGCGCATCTAAGCGGTTAGCGTTTCACTTTAGTAAAGGAAAAGTTTCTTGTTTTGCTCTACAACAACACACTTACCACGAGCATTAGCAATTTGTCTCTTTTCACCTATGGTTAATTAGTAGTTTTGGTAGGGAGGAGGACAAAAATGTGAAGAGATAAGAATTGCTTGAAATCAAATGGTGTGCAAGTTTAGCTAAGAGTCTTGTTTGATTTGGTTTTCTTCTTTAGAGGAAGACTCTACTAAGTCTCTACATTACCAGTCTTTAGTTCTTTACCATGCATAAGAAATTAGGATTAGCTAGTTGAATAACAGATATAGAAAATAATTATTTCATTTACTTGGACTCTATTAATCAAATTATTTTTTGTTTGCCATATCTGCTTTGAAACATAAAAATGTGAATTTTTTTTGTTTGCCAAAAATTATTTCATTTACATGGAGGATGAATTGACTTAACATATTTGATTAATTACAAGCTAAGCATTATATCTGTTGCAGAAAATGAAAGTACCAAATCAAGATTGATAAAAGTACCAAAATATTCTAAAAGAACCACATTTCTGTTACTGAAGTAACAGAAAACAAACTAAAACTTTTTGGTAAGTTGTAAAATATATATAAACGAATCAAATAAAATTTACCTCGCTGTTGTTGGCGCTCTCTGAGAATTCATACCCAGAAGCATACTTCCTATCTTCACTTGGCTGCCTTGGATGTGTCTGGTAAAAGATCTTTGACACCACAAGTTCGCCTTCTTTCTCATCGTGGATTCCACCAAGATGGTATTGGTGCATGATCCAATTCGTTTTGGTCGGTCTTTTACTCTTCCCAAAATCGGTGTACAAAACAAGTATCTTCTTGCATCCCTTTTGAATTCCGTTGTCACTGATTACTGGCCTGGTCTTTCCAGTTTTGTGCCATCTAGTTTCGCTAAACTCATAGTGTTTATTGCTGTGAATTCTTCGTCTCTTTCTGGTCCCGGTTTTGTACGCCTTGGACGATTTATGAAAAAAATGCTTGCTTGTGCCATCTATGGTTACACCTAGGAGATATGGAAGGAACAATTAATTAATTTACATGGGGTATATATTAGGTCAATTCGGCTTCAATGGATGGGGACTAAGGTGGCGACGAGGAAATTAGGGTTTATATGGAAACTCCAAACTTCAAACTGGAGTTGAGGGCATTAACCATTATTAAGAGTATAACTAAAAAAATCAATATTAAGAGTATATTCACCGTTTTATTGACATTCATATGGAAGGCCTATTGCTTTTGTTTTCGTGAAAAACAAAATAAAATTATAAAAAAAAATAGTAAATATAAGATGATTGAACACTCGATATACTGACAAATTTATCGGCCAAAAACTAGTGTTTTGTACCTGGCAATCTGTCAGGATGGGTGTAGCATATGCCTTCATCTCCTTCAATCGTAGTGATGAATTCATCCATTAAAGGATTAGGCTTGTGATCACCAGATCTATTAACTTTTGCTTCAAGATGATCAATTAGCTGTTGATCTGATGGCTCAAACTTCACTCCATCAATTTTACCCATAAATTGCTCAAAAAACTGCACCAACATCTACAATATAATCTATCATGAAATTAAAATTATATCATTGATCTAGAAATTCTTTAACTTGACCACAATATATATATATATTATCACATTAATTCACAAGTTAATGCAAATGAAAAAGAGATATTTAACTCCAGGATATATATATATTCTGTTACTTCAAACCAAATTAAGGCTTAAATTAATTACATGATTAAATGCTTTCATGCATGCACCTACGAAATAAAACCTTCTATTCATGAAAACAAAGAAAATAAAACTTTCTTCAAACAGAAGTTATCTAGAAAAGAGAGACAATTATTTATTCCCTTCTTTTTATTTTCCTCCGTTTACCTCGGGCGTCGGCTCAAACTTGTGACTACAATTCGGGCAACAAATAGATCCAACTGTTTGATGCTCCTCTGGATTCTCTTCCCCGGGAGTCTTACGGAGACCTATGTTCAGGCGGTCATCAAAACTTGATGCACTTGTGCCTTCCTTCTCCTTACCTTTATTCATGTTGTTCCGACCTCCGAACCTATATCGGAGAGAGAGAGAGAGAGTTGAGTGTGGCCTGAATCTATGCAAAATCTTTCTAAAAAAAAGAAAAAAGGATGTAAATAAAAGTGACCGGAATTTAGTCTTTAACTGAAGGCAGTGAGGAGAGGGCAAAGTTCCTCAGATTTTGTAAGCAAACCTTAACACTTGTTTGAAAGGGACGTCCTGTGGGGCCAAGGTGAAGGGGGTAGCTTTTTATTTAGGTACTGAATGTTTTAAATGGAATTAAAATGTGCGTGCACCAGGTCTATTTCTTAATAGTAGGACCAAATGGTCACTAAAGCACGGTTCCTACTTCCTACGTACATACAAATACAATCAAGTGTATGTAAGTCAGTATATCTTGACAAGTAGGGGTGAAAACGGTATGGATAATATCCAATCCGTATTCGAAAAATTAGATGTGGATATCCGATATCCGAATATCCGTGTGGATATGGATACTGATATGGTTTTACGTTTCAATTATCCGTATTCGAATAGTAGATATATATCATATATTTTAATATAGAGGAGGGTTCAAATGCCTCCATGTTTTGTGCCTCCACCATGCCTCCATTTTTTAAAACTTTAATAACTCAAAATTTAAAACTTAAAAGTCAAAATAAAACCGTTGGATGTGATCTATATCATTTTATCTATGTGCTCATAAAAAAATATCGCATTTTGATTTTGTTTTTAATGTGAATCAATAAGTTGAAAAATCAACGTCTAGAAATTATCCACATTAGTACGTTTTTTACAAGCTCTTGATGACAACCAAAACAAAATTGAAATGTCATAATTTTTTACACGTGCATAGATAAAATGATGTAGATCATATCCAACGGTGTTATTTTGACTTTTAAGTTTTAAATTTTGAGTTATTAAAATTTTTAAAAATGGAGGCATGGTGGAGGCATGAAAAATGGAGGCATTTGAACCCTCCTCTTTAATATATATTATGAAAAAATATTGTTATTCACCATTAAAATTAGATAATTATTATGAACTTTGGTATTTTTTTAATATCATTTTAATAAATATCCGATCCTGTCACACCCCGGAACAGGGGGTCGCGCAGTTCTCGCCGTGAATATACAGTTGCCCGTATATTCACAAGGCATGTACGATATAATCTACTCAACCAAACACTTTAAAATGTATACACATATCATATGATTTGATTTAAAACAAATTTGGTTCAAATCCGATTCAATTCGGTCCATTTATACTCAAAACAGTAAATTCAGAACACCCATTGCGGCCCGCAGTAGGGCCCATTGCGGCCCGCAACCTCTACTCAAATTTCCAAATGTTTCTGACTCAAGTTGTTGCGGCCCGCAACCACCCCTCTTACGGCCCGCAATAATTCCTCTGACTCAAAACCCCACTGTCGTTGCGGCCCGCAAGGAAAATGGTTGCGGCCCGCAATCCATATACGAATTTTCTCAGTTGGGTTTTAGGCTCTGTCTCCTTTATTGCGGCCCGCAATCAATTAATTGCGGCCCGTAATAATATACGCAGATTCATCCAGAGCCATTTTCCGGCTGTCTCCTTTATTGCGGCCCGCAATAAGGTTATTGCGGCCCGCAATAAACCTACTGAAATTCATTCCCTTGCCCATTTCATGCCATTTCAACCCCATTTTCAAACCCGACTGATTCCCGCATGATTTATCATGTATTCCCCATTTAAAATCTCCAATTTAAAATCATACAATCATGCAATTCACACAGCTGATCAATTAAACATATTTAAAATAGACATTAGGGTTTCGACAAGGTGATTTGGTTCGATAATATCACATACAACAAAATATACCGCATAGGGGTTCAATGTACAACAAAATGGACTACATAAGGTGGCATAACCTAACAGTTAGGCTTACAACTCACATGTCGAGCCTGAGTCCCTTCCTACTCACGTTTACCTGCACAATTCAATAAAAAGAAAATATCCCCGAAGGGGGTGGGGGTGAGAAAACTAATCGATCGTTTTCTCAGTGCGGAATTTATAGGGCTACTGGATTTGTAAGAAACCCATTACTAGAACTAAACAATTATCGCATTTAATTATTTAGTTAATCAATCAGTCATGGTAACATGCATATGCTCACACACCGATTCAAACGAATTCCAACTATTATTTCATTCAAAAGTAATCAAAGGATTTTCAGAATTCTTGGGCTTAACTAGTAACTTTGCACAGTCCGGTTAACAACGATAGATATCAACAATCTATCCCATCTGGCTTAACAATTCTCTTACCTGGTTTCAAGTCATACATTCACATCACAAAAATCAATTCGAATAATCACTAGCATATCTCGCGACTATGCAACAGAATATCACTTTGTTAAACGAGAACAAATAAACTTTTCACTGAATCACTTAAACCACTGAACCTCTGAACCACAGTTTCACTACCTGCAATCACACTACACTTATCCCTTACCCAACCGGTACTGGGTTCACTAGGGCCATTCACCAGATGCGCATAAGGGTCCTGGAGTAAAGTCTAGTAGCTAATTAGACTTTACAATTCACTGTTCACTTCAATCATTCAATTCAATTCAGTACTGTGGTTCCATTCACTTATCCAACACGATAGAACAGAAATCGATAAACCATACCAACATGAGAATCATCACAGATATAACAATTCAATTATATTAATATGCAATTCATGCAAATGCGACAACTAATGCTTTCAATCAGAGATTCAACATGATGATATGCAACGTATATTCAATCAAGTCATCAATATATATAAGTTATATGCACCGTTATTTAGTTCTACGAAATAAATCCCAAAACAGATCCCGTGAACCCCCGCACCTGAGTATGTAGGGTACACAGAGAATCCGCGATCTCGTCTATCTCGCTAAGCGCGCTCGTTCGGATCTATTCATGGATCAATTCATTCAATTCAGGACTTTTACAATTTAAACCCTTAAACTTTGAATATTTGCTATTTTAGGGTTTTAGGCACGAATAGTCACAAATCGGGTTTTGGTACTAATCAATTTAGTCACTGGGTTATCAATTCAGTCAATGGTACGATTTGGGTCAGATTTAGGTCAATTCGAGAAAACAGTACCAACACCATAGTCAATTTTGGGAAAATCCGGTTATCGGAATTTGGTTGCCAATTTGAACATGAAACTACTCAAATAACACTTTAGAAACAACAAAGGCATGGAATAATCAATTTGGTACAATTCCGCGGGTTTTTACCGAAAATCTCGAAACACGAATCCACGAAAAGAGAGAGAAATAGGGGAGGAAAATACCGGTGGAGTAGACGGATAGGCGAGATTCAAGCTCCTCGAGCGAGATCTCGAATTTCGAGCGATTCCGTAACCGGAGGTGCAAACGGCGTGATCTCTCTCACTCTCTCGGTCTCTCTCTCGTTCTTTCTCTCTTTGGCGAAACAGGAAAGGAAGAGGAGGAGGGGTGCAGGAAAAGAAAGGAAGAAAAGAGAAGAAGAAAGGAGGAATGACAAAAGGGCCCCACTTGTAAATTTCCAATTTTTTGCAAATAAAACCTCACACTTGTCCCATATTCGATATAATTGAATCCTTACACATTTTGCTCTTCACTCTTAACACAAATTTTCGTATAATTATTGTTCACCATCCACGTCACTAAATTCGTATATACGTATATATATATTATTCGATTTACCACTTATCATTTTAATTAAATCTGAATTTTAAAAGTTCACGGTGTTACAGATCCGATCCGTATCCGTATCTGTATTCGGTTGATATCCGATTTGTATCCGTATCCGGAAAATTAAAAAGAGATATGGATATGGTTTTACCACTATCCGCTCCGTATTCGCTCCGTTTTCACCCCTATTGACAAGGCCTCGTTTGATTTTTCAATATATATAGAACTTGTTTGGCACACCATGTGAATGTGATAGACCAAAGGAAGTTGAGTTAATAACTAGACACTAATTTAATTATCGGTACGTGGGATCAATATAATTTTAGAGTTGCTATGGTTTCAGATCGGAACCGAACCGCAACCCACCTGAAACCGGTCTAATTCATTTAAAAAATATAACTCATTATATTATATGAGGAGGGATCGGATAACACTCTTTTTTTGTGATATCGAATGATGTCTTACATTTTCAAAGTCTAAATAGTCGATTCAAACTGTTCAATATGATGGATATAGTAAAATGTGCTTGCAGATCAAATTTTACATTTTTTTTAATTTTTTTACTATTTATTAAGATCGGTACAAAAATTCAATGGTATGAAAATAACGATTTTGTAAAATACTTAATAAATTGTAAGGAAATTCAAAAAAATGTAAAATTTGATCTGCAAGCACATTTTAATATATCCATTATATTGAACGGTTTGGATCGACGTACTGTTTGAATTTTGAAAACTTTGAAAATGCACGGTGTCATCCGATATCACCAAAAAAATGTGTCATCCGATCCCTCCTCATATTATATATACAGTTATAAAATTATTAGTATCTTTATATTCGACTTGAATTTTTATCCGAACCCAACATTATAACGAATATGATATGATTTTTAATTTACCTATCCGATTTAAATGTGAATTTGAACCGATATATATCCATATAATAAATATCCCAATAATTTGAATATAATTTTTTTATGAATCAATTAATGTGAATACATAACATATTTATTATGTGCAAAAAACAAATATTTATGATAATAACGCTCGTGTATCCATCTTCTAAGAAGTATATCGAGATACATATATTCTAATATTTACTTTCTAATGTGAATCAGACCTATTCCACATTATAATGGATAGGATATGATTTTAATTTACCTATCTAATTCAAATGTAAATTTAACCCGATACCCATATAAAATATTAAAATGTGTGAGACACACCAACCGGAGACATTTAAACCTTTTTCTAATTAAAATATGAATTTAGGCCAGAAATAATGTTCTGCAAGACTACAATCAATCATAGACTCATACTTTATAAAATTAAACCTAAACAAAAATGGTGACTTTGGATTTAATGGAATGCATCAACGCAGGATGAGATCCTTAATTTACTCAATTTTTGAGTTCAGATTCGGACTGTCCGATCAGAATTTGGCTTTTTAATAATCGTGCTAAAGCACATCGGGCGGTCCAGATATAAAATCAAAATTTGAGTTAACTCAGGTGATATGAATTCAACCATTCCCGGCCTAGGTTTGACACTGTGAAAATCAATATGTTATGTAGGGGTGCAAACGGATCAGATGATATCCAGATTAAATACGGATATCCAATATCCGAATATCCGTACAGATACGGATACAGATATGATTTTGAATTTTAATTATCTATATCTAAATAGTTAATATATACTATAAAATTTTAATATATATTATGAAAATATTTATGTATATCTACGGATATTCGATATCCGATCCACATCCGTATATATCCATCTAATATCTAATATTAAAAAATTAAGAGCGGATACACAGGGGCGGAGGCACTAAGGGGGAATGGGGGTCAATTGACCTCCATTTTTTAATTTTTTTTTTTTTTAGATATGATTTTTTATATAATTTAGAGTGAAATGGCTTGATATTATAAAATTGACCCCCATTTTTCATAAAAAAAAATTGTATATGATTGACCCCCATATATTTTTGACCTTCGTAGTTCGAAAGTTTCGCTCCGCCCCCTACGGATACAAATATGATTTTACCTATCCGATCCGTTTGCACCCCTAAATATGTGACGAAATCGCTCAGAACCATTCGCCTAGCTGGTGCACGACAGCTTGTCTAGCTGTGTCAAATGGCTTTAACGATTATTTTTTTTGTAATATGATCTTTTAAGCCTATAAATGTCCCTAGCTACAACCAATGGCTAACATGTCCTTTCCATTGAACAAGTATAATAAAATGCGTTTTTATGCAGCGCATATGCATTTGCGGTGCTCAGCCTCATAAAATCTACATCCAACTATGCAAATTCAGTCTCAGAGTTAACAAAAACCAAATGCATCCCACTTAAGATCCTAAATATTCAGATGCATAACCCATTATTTGAGTCCCTGATCCAAAAATTACCAGATCCAGAACCCGTCAAGGTGCTCTCTCTTACCATCCCACTCAAGGTTTTTTATAGCCTCTCTACTTGCCTCTTTATTGTTATTACATGTTGTGGGACTAAATCATGGACATAAAAACCGGAGTACTGGACAGTCTGGCTGCTGAGTGCGGAGTGCTGAGGCGCGAGTTCGGATCCAGTGAAGTAACCCAACTTTTGGGTTTTAGATTGGGACCGTCTGATTTGAATCCGAGAAAATCCATCCGTGAAGTGAGCGCACACATTCCGACGACGAATTCGAATCCCAAGACAATCTCGAGCGACGAATTCGAATCGGATGGTCTCGATCCAAAACCCAATGATTGGGTTACTTTAGGGGATCCGGACCCGCTGGGCGCTGGGCTGCTTGATGGGCCCTGTAAATTACATCAAATATAAAAGGGTCCTGATAAGAGTTATTATTTGATAACCAATTTTGCATATTTTCAGCCTAATCAAACTGGCCCTGTAAATCGCATCTATACTCTATACCTAAGTTTTTATATTTACATGTATTTGACGCGATTACAGCGAGTACAATCTGATCCATACATGCAGTTAATTACAACGAGTATGATAATAGGCCCTTGTATAACTTTGGTTCCAGCCGATACATCTTTTTCTACGAAATAAACAATATTAAACTGTTTTATTTTAATATGCATATTCAATATTAAATATTTAATGAAAAAAACCGCATATATAAGTCCGCATTGAAATCCGCAAATGCATACCGCATGAAAACCGCATTTAATAACATTACATTGAACAAAATTAGAGCTAATTCTCAGTTCTTGTCAACCTTTGATATTCTTCTCTTAGTCATATTCCACTAAAAAAAGTCTTAAATTTATTCATTGTTTTCATAACTAAATTCGTTAAACATATTTGTTAAGCGTAATCATAAATAAAATTTCAACTTTGAAATATAGAAATATAAGTAGTCTTTATAAATTATCTATCATGCCCATGATAAGATTTTAGTACATATATTATCGCTTTTAATCAATTTAGTATTTCAAAATTTCAAAATTATTAATTATTAATGTTGATCTAACGACACTCTATTTATAGGAACCTTGATTGGTAAGCTAATTTCTATTTCAGAAAATATACTTACAATAGTTTTATTATTATTTTTATCTTAAACTATCTTAAAATTGATTTGAGAATTAAATACAAAGTGATACATTTCTTTAATAATCAAGAGGTTCGACAAACGCGTGGAATAATGGAATAAGACTCAAGACCCCGAGATTTTTATTTTTACCCAAAAACAACATTATTTTAATATAAATAACCAAGTTTCGAAAAAAAAATTATTTGTACCCAAACCGTAAATATTATTTACGGTTTGAATTTTTTTTTTTTTTTTTTTTAGAGAAAAATAGCTAAAATGCTGAAATGAAATATAACACAAAAAAATTGAATTGTTTTTTAAAATATTTGTTAGAAAATACGCTACGAATAGGGCCGATTTTGTGCTAAAATACGGTAAATTACAATAATTATGCTAAAATACGGTAAATTTACTAAAATGCTGAAATTAAAATAATTATGTAGAATTATGCTAAAATACGGTAAATTACGCTAAATTACGTATGAATTGGGCCGATTTTGTGGCATCTTTCATAAATCATAAAAAATAGTAAAAAAATTCCAAAAAATAATAAAAATTGGTATTCTACAAGTCCATTAGATAACTAATTTACTGAGCTACGTAGATTGAAGATAGAAATGAAAATCTTAATCGGAAATTCAACTGAAGTTTTGAGGCCCTTCTCTTTGTTTTTTGGCGATTCTGAATTTGGAAAACTGCCAAAGCCAGTACGAACGCATGCGCATTTTCACAAGCTTTCCGAAAAGTGATCATTTGCTGAAATTGGACACTCGAGCGCCGTTTTATAACCGTTTAAATTTTCGTCGTCGTTTTTCACCTTTTCAGTGAAAATATCATCCCAATTCATACGTAATTTAGCGTAATTTACCGTATTTTAGTATAATTCTACATAATTATTGTAATTTCAGCATTTTAGTACATTTACCGTATTTTAGCATAATTATTGTAATTTACCGTATTTTAGCACAAAATCAGCCCTATTAGTAGCGTATTTTCTAACAAATATTTTAAAAAACAATTCGATTTTTTTGTGTTTTATTTCATTTCAGCATTTCAGCTATTTTTCTCTAAAAAAAAAAAAATAAATAAATAAAAAATTCAAACCGTAAATAATATTTACGGTTTGGGTACAAATATAATTTTTTCAGAAACTTGGTTAATTATATTAAAATAAAATTTTTTTTGGGTAAAAATAAAAATCTCGGCTCAAGACCACTCTATTCCATTGATGTTTGGTAAGTATGAAATAATAAAAATATATAATTAAACTTGTTTCAGTCGAATCAATAGAAAAACTACTCTTTTACTATTTCACATTTTTATTCTATCCAGATTAAATAGGGAGGGACTAAAATACAAAAAAAAAAAAGGAACCTAACTACAAATTTCCATTCAAATTTCATTTTTTCCACACATTTCATTACATTCTCCCACTCAACAACTATTCTATCACAATTTCACTCTTCAATATTCCTCCATTACAGACAACCCCGAGAGAGAGAGAGAAGAGCACAAATTTGGAAAAAAAAAAAAAACAAGGCCGGAATTCACACCCAATTTGAGACATCACATTGAAATTTAAAGAAGATAACATGCACAACTGATTTAAATTTCTCAATTTTGACAAAGAATCAGTTTCTTGGATGGTACTAAAAACAGTAAAAATAATGCAATTACTAGCACAAAGGAATATTAATAAACTAGAAAAGAAAAAACCTGGTTTGGTACAGAAATTAAAATATACATACCAATAAAACTAATTACTGATTTCACCTGTGACTTTCTTTCACGAGGGGAACCTGAGCAGCAGAGGATTGAGAGAGAAGGTGTTTGTCTTGGTCTGTATCGTCACTTTCAAATTGGAACTGCTCATGTGGTGCTGTGGTGGTGGTGGTGGTTGTGAGCATAGAACATGACTCAGATCCATCTTCTACTATTTAGAAAGAATAAAAGAAAATAACAAAGTTATAAAATATAGACAGACCATAATCATCTAGGCTTTATTGAATATTTGTGGGCTTTGGGCATGTCTGATAACAAGCCAATGACTCTTCTCACCACTTTCACGTGGGAAAAGAGTTCTGTTTTGTCCCTCAACTCTATTCCTCTACCAAACATAGCCTTAAGATACATTCATCTTAGTTTAGCAATTTTGTCCTTCCAGTCATGAATTTTGTCCGAATTTTGCCCAATGCTAAGCTGAGTGATTTTAGAGTCAATTTTGTAAAAGGGTTGCAAAAAAAGGCAGAGGAAATTAGTAAACTTTTTACTGATTTAACCATGGTTTTAACAGTTTCATCTTCTCCTTGCAAATATGGCAAAATATTTTGAGCTTGCAGAACTCCAATTACAGTGAATGCTAAGTGCAATTTGCATGTTGTGGGCAACATGCACAGCTATGCATATAAAAGCACAAAAACAGAAAAGGCTTTCGTTTGTAATGTATAATGAAAACCTGAGAAGCAGGGGTAATCAGCGATTTGTTTAACAGCTACTGGCACACGCATGCTTTCTGGTAGAAGACAATTACACAGTGCGCCTGAAATAAATTGAATAGTAACTTCTACTGTAAATCTTTCCAACAAAGATTATCTATTAATAACACATGTTAAATTTATTAAAATTGTGAAAAAAAATTAAAAAGAAAATTAAATGGTCATCTGGTTTGGTATATTCCTTGGAATTTGTTAACAACATTAAAGTGTCACCTGGTTTGATATTTTTCTTGCTTAGTGATTTGCTACACAAACAGGGAATTCAAGGCCAATTTGTTCAATGGAGTCAAAAGAATCATATTCAGGCACAGCCGAACCATTTATAATTTACAAGGGTGAACAGGTTTAAATTGAGCATAAAGTGCATTTATGAGGGTTCAATGGAAGCTTAGGTGGGCTAAATTTTAACTTGACCAAACTACTGGTAAGTGGTAACAGCATCTATAGATGTACAACCAAATTTAACCAGTACCTGTACAAGTACATTCATGCTGGTACAATCATCCTTATATGAACAAACTTAAGGAAAAAGAAAAAAAAAATACATATCAACACACGCACCTAACTTGGCAAGGCGGTTGATCCACCCAGGAATGCGTCTACCAACCAACTTAGAGCTGACATCATCAGTGAAGTGATTGCAGTTTTTAGAGATGAGGTGATAAGTGTCCCCATAGTAGTCACAAGTGAGCCCCTCGATGAACTCCCGAAATTGGTCTGGTGCAATGTTGATGCGCCCCAGCTGGATGGAACACCTGTATATGAAGCCAGGACATTTTTTGGGCTCCACTTCAAATACGCCACTTGATGGGTAGTCATGGGCCCCAAAACCATATTCCATTCCATGTACTGTTGCAAATGTTAAAAAAATTAAACAAATAAAAAGAAGGAATTCAGTGCCTTAGATACCCACTGTTAAGAGCAGGTTCGAAACCTATGTTGTATTAAATAATTAAACATCAGAATACAAAGTTTCAGTACTAGATGCTGATAGCATATGTATAGTAAGATTGTGGTATTGTTATGGTACAGCACCTATTACACATTTTTTTGGATGGGTTAACACTGTATTATGCTAAAATGGATTATATTATTTCAAGCTGAGACTCAACAGGTACAGAATGGGTGGATAAAAAAAAAAAAGATGTGGGATACACCTTAATTTCTCATTAGTCCTGAAATTTTGCAATGAGATTTAGCTTTGTTTCTTTATATCAGATTGGCATAGGCAGATGAGGAATGGAGGTTTTATAAGTAGTACTTCCTGGTCCTAGATCAATACATGGTCAGAATAAAGCATGTTGATTGCTTATTAGAATTTGGAGAAGTTTAAGGCTGTTATTAATCTCCAGTTTTTGAATAAAAATACATACAAAGAAATCTAATAATTGAAAACAGCAATTACAACTAGTAAGTACTAATTCCCTCAATTGGTGTTGCCTTGGTTTAGGAATACGTGCAATCATCACTAATATTCCTGTCTGATCCCAGTCCAACAGAATCTTAGCATCTGAATTTAATTTTTTTTAAGGTAAGGTGGCAACAGCCATCTTACATTTTCATTGATTAAAAAATATATATATATTACAACCTAAAATGTACACGGCGTAAACCCAAAAATAAATGCCACAGCTCACTATTTTCCTAAGATCTATTTACATTCAACTGTTCAACCAGTCAAAACTCAAACTGCATCTCACTAACACTAAGCGCCCTTTAGCACAACCTCCTCCAGCATCTGAATTTAATTATGCAAGAGAAAAGGTGGAACAGGGCAAACCGCTTCATGAAAAGAATAAATTCAACAACATAACAAAAGAAGATTATGTTGATTTAAAAGCAGGTAAATGAACTTTTTCAATTGAAAAGAAACCTACTTCCTTTTTGAGTTAACACAATTGCCTACTTAGTCAAGAATTACTTTCAGTATTAAAATTAATTCCCCAACCAGTGTGCTTCTTTAGCTTTCTTTTGTCATCAGGATAACAAGGACAACAAACGTTCACTCAGATAATACTGTTTACACCAGAAGCCCCAATAAGATAATATTAACTACACCGAATCTAATAAACTGAGCATTGGTTCAAAGTGAAACAAGAAGTCTAAGAACCACCGGATGCAAAAGATCGAGTCTTCCCCACAATCAGCTATATCGCCAAGTATCTAAAAACCTCACAATTTCAAAGGGGGACACCAAATTCAGTCAAATTAAATCAAACTATGTTACCTTCGATGCCAGAATGGAAGATGCCAACGCCACACCAGATCAAGTAGTTATTGATCGGGGTTAGATCGTACACATTGAGCACCACTGGAACCCCCTCCAACGAATCCGACCTCGCCGAGAAAACGGACCCCATTTAAGAGGCCGCTCCAAAGCCCTAGCCTCCCGTTCGAGCGAGCGAAGAGAGAGAGAGAGAGCTCTGGAGTCGGAAGATAGAGAGGAGAACCAGAGAAAGAGAGATGGGAGAGGGGAGCACGGCTACCGTCCACAGCTAATAATGCGCTGCGGAGTTCGAGAGGGAGAGGAGGGACCGAGGGAGGGGGGTGATTGACCACGATAAGAGGATTGGAGAGCTAGCTCAGTTTTCAACTTTTCATGACCGTGGGTCCTACGATTCGGTGAAGACGGTAGACGATATGAAAGAAGCTTCTGAGAGACATCTTACTCAGTAAAACTATAAGATTGCAGCTTACTATTGGGGTCCACATGTCGGTTTCATAGAATTACCATTTTGGAGATAGACCAGGTTCATGTAGGATCTCAAGTAGCACTGCAGACCGCATTGTGCCGACAAGGACACTCAGGCTGCTGCTGCCCGTGGGCTGAACCGTGGCGTTTTCACTCTCCACCAACTAGATTTCATCGAAATTTTATTTAATATGAACCCTTTATTTTTGATATAACGGTTTAGATTAATTCTAACTTGTAATAATGAAATCATCAGAAAGGGAAGTAGATGTTTGGAATTGGCGAAATGGTTGTCATATAATAAAGGACAAATTACCAACCTGGCTGTGTCTTGATCGATTTTGTACATTTGTGTTCAACGTAGATTAGTAATTAAAACTTAAAAAGCTATGTTCGGTTACTATGGAATTATGGAGTGTAGATATAGTGCAATAACTGATTGAGTATAATTAGATCTTGAGTCGTCAGTTTTAATTTGATATAAATTTCAAGAGGAGAGTTAAAGTGTTTTATTGGTTTTGTGCCCAATCATGCTCCAATATAGTTATCTCTATTTTTAAAGTTTAAATTCGAACCGCTCAATATGTTCTTCATATTAAAATGTGCTTGGATACAAAGTTTTATATTTTTTGAATTTTTTTTGCTATTTTTTAAGATATGTACAAAATCATTGTTTTTAGAATATTTTGGACCTTTCAAAAATAGTGATTTTGTACCACTCTAAACAATTAGTAAAAAAAATTATAAAAATTATAAAATTTGTTATCCAAGCACATTTTAGTATGAAGATCATGTTGAACGGTTCAGATCGATTATTTAGACTTTGAAAATAGAGATAATGATATTGGGGCATTTTAACCCTACTCAAATTTCAAAACAGACCTCTTATATTTATATAGGCATCAAATTTCAATTGTTCAGCTGGAAGCTCATTGTACTCAGTCAGATATCTGAGAGGATACAGATTCAGAATTATGTGGGATAAAAAATTTAGATACTTTGACATCCACCGTCAAATAGTTACAAAAAAAATTCGATACGAAAACTCACAAATTAATATACGAGAAGTCAAATATAGGTATGCACATAATTAATTATGGGAATATGTTAAAGGGAATTTTGATGAGTAGACTGTAGAGTTAAAATGCCCCACTGGTTTTATGCTCCAATCATACTCCACATCTCTATCTCTGTTTTTCAAATGTCAAACAGTTGACCCGAATTTCTCAACAAGGTATCCATATTAAAATGCGCTTAGAGACCCTTTTTTCGTATAATCTTCCATATATTGTATTGTATAATTTTTTGATACAATGTATCTCATTGAAACAATCTATTATATTTTAAATAAATATTTCTTTATTCAAGACAAAATACGAAAGCAACTTAATAACTATTTAAAAAAAAAAATAATGTTCATAATTACTTCAATCTACAATAAATTAAAATTGAAGACATCCTTACAGCCGTGGACGTTGCCTCCATAATAGTCAAAAGCATGTGGGCGAGGTTTAAAATTTATAAAATTTATATAATATAATATAATTTTGAAATAATAATAATAATTATTATAATGATGATGCTGATAATAATGATAATAATAATAATAATTGTGAAGCACATAAGCGTATGTCTAAATATCACTGTGGATGTGTCACTAATAAATAATTTGCTCTCACAGCCGGTCAATGGTTCAGTCTTACAAATGCTACATATTTTTTATTTTTAATACCAAATAAAATGAGAATTTGATAAATTTAAAATAAATTTTAATATAAAAGACAATAAATTGGATTATTTTATGTGTTTTTGAAATTGTGACTGTGAAGAAAAATTCTGAAGGATAAATGTTATATTATGAATTTTAGAAGAAAAATTACGTAACATTGAGATTTTATAAGGGCATAGTGAAATTTCCCTTAATAAAATAACAAAGACACTGGATCCGTATCCTCCCATGTACCTGACTCAAGCATATTGAAACGGACGGCCCAGATTAATCCTATCTGGGCCAAACTCAATCCGGTGCCTATGGAGACTGTGGGGGTTTGTTTTGAGATTCGTGCAATGTTAAAAGAACCGTCCGATCGTAATTGTCTTGAATCAGGTAACCTGAGGTGATGTGTTCAAACACACTCGCATCATACAAGCTGAAGTGCTAAACTACTCCCGCCGACCAAAGAGGAGACTCACCATGAGGCCCATGACTCGGCGGTTCCTCCACCGTCTCCTCCCATGCCGGTCTCTCTCCACAACACAAACGCAAACTCACACCTACACCGGCCGGGTCGTCCGGTCCGACCGAACCGGTACCTCAATCTCCGTCGCTGTCGAGTCGCCCTCCCATTCCCTACCCCGCGGCCCTCGTGGCATTCCCCTACCACGCCATAACCTCGTCTGCCATACAGTGAACCTTTTGCTACGCTCCTCAGGCGATCCCTACCTCTCTCTCCCCGACTTTTTCTCTTTTCTCCCCTCACCTCCCA
The DNA here is from genome assembly GCA_025461125.1 of Carex kokanica. Classification (NCBI taxonomy): domain Eukaryota; kingdom Viridiplantae; phylum Streptophyta; class Magnoliopsida; order Poales; family Cyperaceae; genus Carex; species Carex kokanica. The sequence goes on from JAJGRX010000994.1 coordinate 644,272, forward strand.
CTTCATACGAAATTAGCTTAGTCCTTAAATCACTCAATTCTCTTTCTAAAAGCCTTCAATTCTTCAAATTTGTCGCGACACTACCTGGATTCATGCACGATTCTTGCACGTACAATCGAATGTTGCACATACTTTCTCGACATGGTGCCCAAGATGCCAGTGTGGCGTGGGATTTGATTAATCAAATGGAAAGAGACGGTGTAACTGGGAATATATCGACCATAAATTTGTTAATTGGTATGGTAGGTGCAAATGGGGTTAATAGATGCATGGAATTGGTGAAAAAATGGGGACTAATGCTTAATGGGTATACTTACAAGTGTATAGTACAAGCATATATAAGGGGCAGAGATGTGAAACAAGGATTTAGGGTTTATGATGAGATGAGGAGGAAGGGGTATAAGCTCGACATTTTTGCGTATAATATGCTTTTACATGCATTGGCACAAGCAGGCATGGTATGTTTCCTTTCTTTTAGTAGTTTCCTCTTTTAGCATAAGCTGTACCGGCTTGTGCACCAGTAGCAGCTAGTCATGGTAGGAAAGCTGAGGAGTGCATATGGGATTCAAAACCAACAAAAATAATTTCCCTGAATAGAGAAAAAAATGTTGCGAGTAATGTATAACCTGGTAATCTTTTATGCTGTTTCATTACTGGAGCAACATAACTAGTTCAGGAAAAAGAACCAAACAAGTTCCTTGTGCACATTACATATGTATGTATCTTTAATGATTCTGACTTGTACTGTATTGATACCAATATTCTAGTCTTGTTTAAGCAGGTTGACCATGCTCGTAAGGTGTTTGAGGATATGAAAAGAAACAGCTGTGACCCCGACTTGTACACTTACACCACCCTAATACGGATGGCAGGAATTTCCAGTACAGTAGAGGAGGCCCTCTCTTACTTCGACGAAATGGTATTGAGAGGCCACCAGCCAAACCTCATCTGCTTTAACACCATACTTCAAGTGCTTTCAAAAAATGGAAAGGTTGAAAAAGTAATTTTTCTCTTCTCCAAAATGGTTGAAAGGGAGTGCATACCAAATGAATTCACATTTACTCTGGTATTAGATGCCTTGGTAACTGCTGGACAGATTTATCGGCTAAGTGAGGTATTAGATATATCTAGTCAGTATGTGACCCGTTCTATCTACGCTTATCTGGTAAAACAATTATGTAAGTTGGGTTATGCAAGCGAGGCTCATGGTTTGTTTTGCCGAATGTGGAGTTCATGCAAGACAGGTGATAGAGATGCGTTCATGTCTATGTTAGAAGTACTATGCAATGCTAATAAAACCATAGAGGCCATGGATTTACTTCAGATGATGAGAGAGAAAGCAATATTTCCAGATTTGATCATGTACAATTTGGTAATTTCATCCCTTGGGAAGCAAAAACAAGTATCTCACATGTTTGAACTTTTCGAAAAGATGAAAATTGAAGGCATTTCACCTGATATATTCACATATAATGTCATCATATCAAGCCTAGGCAAGGTTGGCATGATTGACAGAGCAATGGAATTGTTTGAAGAAATGGAGAGGTCAAGTTGCATGCCCGATGTTGTCACATACAATTCTCTCATAAACTGTCTAGGTAAAAATGGTGAATTAGATGAGGCACACATGAGATTCAAAGAGATGCAAGAGAAAGGTTTAAACCCAGATGTATTCACATATAGTACACTGATTGAGTGTTTTGGGAAAGGGAGCAAGGTTGAGATGGCATGTAACCTGTTTGATGAAATGCTTAGGGAGGGGTGTGTGCCTAATCTTGTGACTTATAACATTTTGATGGATTGTTTGGAGAGGAGAGGGAATGTACGCGAGGCATATGAGATGTATGAGAGGTTGAAGGAGCAGGGGCTTTGTCCTGATTTGATAACTTACTCGATTGTAGAGAGGTTGAAGGCTCGGTCCCCTAGGATATCTAGAGAGAGAAATTACAGAGAGAGAAAGTCAGGCTGCACCACGGGCTGGGTCGTAAGCCCACTTAGATGACATAAATGCAAGTTATGTTTCAGCATGATCTTACTTTTAAGATATTAATATTGATAAGCTGTTTGTTAAAATGCCTGAAAAGAGATGGGTTTGTGGAAAAAAAAATTATACTAATGAAAATATTGAAAGAGATTCTTTGTTCCATTTGTCTTCTGTTGGATAATATTCTTTTCCTGAAAATTGAAGTTTCTTTTGCCACTAGAATACTAGTTCCTAGTGGATTAAAGTTCTTAATTCCTTGGGAAAATGGAACATATGCTTCAGAATGTATGCTTGATATGTATATACGTAGCTGCCATTTTGACCTTGAAATTATTAAAGATTTTCCTGTGAAGGGGATATAACTGGACAGGTTTACCTGTTTATGTCATTGGAGGGAGTTTATTTTTGTTACTTTTAACTCTCTTGTTTATATATTATGGCCAGGTAAGTGACTTTCATCATATTTCAATTGACCTTTTTTTATGTATTATGTGGGCATTGTTAGATGTTAAATTTATAATTCCATACTTTGAAAAGTGGTCTTTGGTTGTTCTGATTCCTTTCAAGATACCACTCTAGATAATTGTACATATTTTTATAGAAACTTGACAGTGGAACAATTGAATGTTTTGGAACAATTAAAATTCTTACATATCACATATTCTCAGTTACCCATGAAGATGAGGGGAATATGGTTCTCTCACACTGGATAGGATTGTTAAATATATTCTGTTAAATATTATTAGCCAAGCTTTACTATACAATTACTGATCCACAATATGTCAAGTCCTGTTTGTATGTTGCCTTGAGGTTCAATATTGGATCATACTAGTTAGGTGGGTCCACATTAGTCTGTAATCTGGACGTAAACTATGCTTTACCAGGTGTCACTATAAAATTCAGTTCTGTTAATTTATCTTGTATATGAAATTTATACTAATTTCAATTGGTAACCGTTGTCATCTTGCATTGCCAATTTGGCATAATCTCCACACAAGAAAGGGACCAATTGTACTTAAAAGGTGTTTTATCAGGAATATGCTAGCTCCATTTGTGCAATTATATTCATCCTTTTGGAAGCTATATATGACTACTTTGAATGAGATCGCTTTTCACTTAATACTGTTCAGTTTTTGGTTGGTGAAGTTGTAAGGATGGCCTTGATCTGGTCCAACTTTTCAAGTCTTAAAGTGAATAATCTTTCTCAATTGAGAGTACCAATCAAAGCACATTTTGGTTTAAGGACAGATAAACACGGTAATCTTTTAGTAATTTTTTTAATTTCTCATTATAATGCATCATATTTGATTTTCACCAGCATTAGAATTTGAAAGTTAAAAGGGGGCCATTATTTATTTGACTTCTTTTAGTTCTCTTTTCTTTTTTTTTAAAAAATTGCTCTTACTGAATTGCAATGATTATGCAGGAAAACAGCAAAATTTTATCATTATTCACTCAGTTAGTCTATTTTTATATGATCTACACATGAATTATGCTTAATTGTTCTGCATTCTGCTGACTGTTTCTTTTTTTGAGGCTAGTTTACTCTTTTTGGTTTAGGTGGGTTTTTTTTTTTTTTTTGAGGAAGTTTAGGTGGTTTATGTATGTGCATCCACAGCCTGAGGGTCCTTTTTTTTTCCTTTTATTTCCCAACTTCCACTGATTTTCCTGGTGGAGTGGCTAGTTATTTGAATAATAATGTTGGTTTGTTAATACATGTATACATGCAGCTTCAAATTCAATCATCAAATTACTATGCTTCAATACTTCAGTTGTTAAAAAGAGGATCTCTTTGCTGAAGAAGATAAAAGACAAGAGCATTAATGTCACAATATCTGACAAGCAACTTAGTGGAACAATAGATATACTTGATTTTAAAGAAGATGACTATGAAGGGGTTATTATAAATCCCAATTCTCTTCCTGATGCATCAAACTCATTTGCCGCTGCCCTGCAGTCTTCTCTTTCTTATTGGAAGTGTGAGGTGGGTTGATTGGTTTCATCCAAGGATTGATTAGTTTTAATTTTTGATATGTTACTGGTACCATTTTCCGATGGTAATTTAAGACCAAATTTATCTCAAATATTCCTTCTCATTTAAATGTCTATCATGCAATTATCTCAGATTAAAGTAAACCCAAAGTTGACTGGAAGTAATGATCAACTTTACCTTAATGCTTTTAACTTGATCCAAATTAGCCTCGGTGTACTCTTTGTTGTCCAAGTAGGGATGGCATAAATGAGGGAAACTAGTTGTGGTATCAGCTGTGTGAAAAATTGAAGATTAATCTGATTAATTTTGGTTCAGTAGTATTCCTTTTCTTCCTTAAGAAAAAAAAATGGTTATATTTGTTTGTTTTGTAGGGGAAGAAAGGAGTTTGGCTGAGGATTTTGGAAGAACAAGCTGATCTTGTCCCAGTTGCACTTAAGGCCAGTATTTGTTGTTATAGTTATCATTTCCATGCTGCTGCTTCTTCTTCTATTCTCTTTTTACTTTTTATTTTCGCTACATAGATGAGTTCCACCTTGACATCACTGCTTGTTTGTCTTTGTCTTTCAGTCGGGGTTTCACTACCATCATGCTGAGCCCGGGTATGTTATGCTGACATATTGGATTCCTGATGGGCCTTGTTTGCTTCCTTCTACTGGGACCCACCAAATAGGTGTTGGAGCTTTTGTAATTAATCAAGAGGAGGAGGTTGAACTTTATCTCATATATTTGTTACCTTTACATATTTAATTTGTGCTTTTACTCAGATAGTGACAAATACCCTGTAAAATAAGAGAAATCATGGAAACTTGGCAAGAGATGCTCTATCAAAATGTGGAGCTATTTAAGAGTTATTTTTGTCAATAAGCAAACTGAATTAACTTGTACTAGATTTAGTCTAATTGTTGTTTATGGGTGGTTTATAATATGCAGTGCACATTTGGTTTCTCATAAATATAGGAATATATATGCAAGGAGTGTTCTGCTTCTTGTTTTGTTTAACCGGTTTGTTTTCTGTTTCCTGCATAGCGCCAGACTTCTGGGACAATTTTGGCATGCCTTTCACTATTTTAATATATTTCAAACAGTGAGAAATTTTCTTTATTATTACAATGACTTGTGATTCCCAGAGAGAGAGAGAGATCTACTGAAGTGGTGCATTTTAAAATTGTTTCGATCTAAAACTTAACAAAACAATACATTCTTTTTGAATAAAATTGGTAAAGTCTTCATCCGGTACTAATTTTTACGTAGGTGCTTGTGGTGAAAGAGAAGAAAGGCCCTTCCTGGTGTTCTGGCATTTGGAAAATCCCAACCGGTTTTATCAACAAGGTTAATTAATTATTAATAACAGGAAAAAAAAAAGAAGCAAAAGGAGCACTTAAAGATTGTTACCAACAAATTAGATTAATTATGAGCAGAATTTCATGAGAAAACAAAAAGATAAATATAAATAATACTCAATGGTTATTTGTGTTGATAGTGCAGTCTGAAGATATGTTTTCTGGAGCAATAAGAGAAATAAAAGAAGAAACTGGGGTATGCCCTTTGTTCATCATGTTTCAAACTGAATTTAATCTGTTGTCATGCTTATCCTAACAATATATTTTTTTTAATTGTTCAGATAGAAACATCTTTCTTGGAGGTTGTTGCTTTCAGGTATGTGGAGTATGCAAATTTTTTTTCAGAATAAAAAGCAAGGAGTCATGCTCTAAAAATAAAAGAATTTCAAAATTACCTGATCTTGTCCGTTAAGATAAACTTCAGATTTCTGAATATGCTTGAAAAATTTGTGCTAATGGTTTGTACATCATTCAACTGTAACGTGGTAGGCATGCGCATCAAGTCATATTTGACAAGTCAGATATTCTCTTCATTTGTTTGTTGAAGCCACATACATTTGATATCTCCATCGATACCACTGAGATTGATGATGCAATGGTAAAATTTTACTCTCCCTGAATAGAAGATTGACACAATAGTCATATATCTAGATAAATTATGAATGACTGATCATTAGATCTGTTGTTTGCTTAAGATTGACAGAAACTAAATTCACTGCAATTTTTTTTTTGTACATCTTGCTGTATTCCCATTTTTAAGCAATACCTTTTTAGTTTTCCATCAGCCCACATGAGAAGCCTGTTGATGTGTTAAATATTGAGGGGTTAACTTAGAACTACACCAGTTGTATGTTTTGGTTAAAGTTTCTTTTGTTTGTTGTGCAGTGGATGCCATTAGACGAATTCTTGAACCAACAAGTCCACAGAGAAGATAAGCTGATGAGAAAAATAATCAGTATTTGTGTGAACACATGCGAAAATGACCGCCAAGTGTTCAAGGTTGAACAACTGATGTCAAAATTTGATGACAGAATCTCGCACCTCTACTGTTTGGATTTCGAGCCATCTCTGAAGGAATAATCCCTAGAATTCATAAAGTTAATTCCACAATGGAAAACAAATAGTTAGATAAATTTACTTGAAAAAGGTCTGTTGTATTAGGAACAAATTTATGTTTTTCTTGGTAATGTAGCACGTGTAATGGTATTTGAGTGAGAATTTATGTATGTAAAACTATCAAAAGAAACAGAAGTTGTTACAAATCTGAAGTATATTATGAGCAAATGCTTAACTGCTGGAATGGAAAAAACAGATGAATGTCAGAACAGCAGAACCCCACCAGAAAGCAATGTAGTTATGATTTAACATATAGTTAAATTTGAAAATACATGGTTTCTACTTTCTAATATAGTACCAACATTTGCAATTAACTATCAGCTCTTAACAATTTTACAACAACCAAAATCATGACTTGCCAAGTAAAGCGAGTTTCAACGAAGTTCATCAGTCTGAGTCTGATACGATTTGAAATGGGCAAACATCAGCTCGGTTCCTTCTGAGTCTGATCCAACTTGACCAAGGTTGGGAACTATGATGCAATTAACTTGACAGAGTTAATACAGAATGGAATTAACTCGAAGCATATATTTGATTAGGTAGTCATGTGTAACTCCATAAACCGTCTCAGCACCATTCGATTTCGACCTGAATTGGCCAAGTTCCAGACCACAGGATCTGGTGTGGTAGAGAGCATATTACACTACAGAGATTGGCGTACCGGCATCCAGTGTGGCATATCACACCAACACAATAAGTCATAATTCTGTTTTTTCTGTTTTTTCTTTTGCTGGATTTGGGCCAAATTAGATCGAAGTTTGATTATTTTATTCAGGTATTGCATATTTGCATTCATTAGGCATAGTGAGTATTTGCAATTTTGCATCACAATACAGTTGCTTAAATACAGATCAATTTTAAGTTGAGGTAATCAGAAAAATTAATTTAGTGGAGATAAGAGTTTGCAACAGTGCAAAGTTAGAAAGACGAAAGATAGGAGTTTTATACCCAATAACCAATGAGTGAGGCTATGGTGCTATGCATAGCACCAATGGCTAGTGTACTACGGCTCAATATGGTACTTTTTAAAATCCTAACGGTCGATCCGACCGTTCAATGTGATATCCATATGAATATGTACTTGCAAACTAAATTTTATATTTTTTCGAATTTTTTTACTATTTTTTCAGATAGGTAGAAAAATCAGTGTTTTTTGAAAATTCTGGACCATCAAAATTCTACCTATCTGAAAAAATAGTAAAAAAATTCGAAAAAATATAAAATTTAGTTTGCAAGTACATATTCATATGGTTATCACATTGAACGGTCGGATCGACCGTTAGAATTTTAAAAAGTACCATATTGAGCCGTAGTACACTAGCCATCCGTGCTATGCATAGCACCATAGCCTCACTCATAACCAATAAGACCCACAAACAGTCATGTCTTCATCCTACTTCATATTCCTACATATATAGTTATGTTTTTGTGATTCTGTATACTATTCTGTTTACTATTTTGTGATTGTGTTTAACTGATAAAATTACAAGTTAAATAATCAAATAGAAATACCTTACAAAGATCTTATTATTAATAATATCGATGGTGATATATATATATAGAGAATGGCTAAGCTCAAAACGTTTGTTCCTGGACTCAGGAATAAACGATTCGGTTCTCCAATTTCCAAAGTTCAAACAACAAATCCAAACTGTTAGATGTTCAATCTATATTATGTGCTTGTAGACCAAATTTTACATTTTTTTTGGAATTTTTTTATTATTTATTAAGCTGGTTTGAAAATCGCTGTTTTTATTAAAATTCTGCACCATTGGAAAACAGCGATTTTCAAACCAGCTTAATAAATAGTAAAAAAATTCCAAAAAATGTAAAATTTGGTCTCCAAGCACATTTTAATATAGATTGAACATCTAACGGTTTGGATTTGTTGTTTGAACTTTGGAAATTGGAGAACCGAATCGTTTGTTCCTGGACTCAGGAACAAACGTTTTGAGCTTAGCCATTCTCTATATATATATATATATATATATATATATGAGGAGGGATCCAATTACACCTTTTTTGGTGACACATAATGACACCGTTTTTTGTATAGGTCAATTTTGCGATTTCAAAGTCCAAATAGTCGATCCAAACCGTTCAACATGATGGATATATTAAAATGTGCTTGGAGATCAAATTTTACATTTTTTTGAATTTTTTTACTATTTATTAAGATGGTAACAAAATTGCTGTTTTTCAATGGTCTGAAAACAACGATTTTGTAACCATCATAATAAATAGTAAAAAAATTCAAAAAAAAATGTAAAATTTGATCTCCAAGCACATTTTAATATATCCATCATGTTGAACGGTTTGGATCGACTATTTGGACTTTGAAAATGGTAGGTGTCAAAGTGTGTCACCAAAAAAGGTGTAATTCGATCTCTCCTCATATATATATAGAGGAGGGATCCAATTACACCTTTTTTGGTGACACATCATGACACCGTTTTTTATATAGGTCAATTTTGCGATTTCAAAATCCAAACAGTCGATCCGAGCCGTTCAACATGATCACCATATTAAAATGTGCTTGGAGATCAAATTTTACATTTTTTTTGAATTTTTTTACTATTTATTAAGATGGTTACAAAATCGCTGTTTTTCAATGGTCCGAAAACAACGATTTTTGTAACCATCTTAATAAATAGCAAAAAAATTCAAAAAAATGTAAATTTTGATCTCCAAGCACATTTTAATATATCCATCATGTTGAACGGTTTGGATCGACTATTTGGACTTTGAAAATGGTAGGTGTCAAAGTGTGTCACCAAAAAAGGTGTAATTGGATCCCTCCTCTATATATATATATATATAGAGAATGGCTAATATCAAAACGTTTGTTCCTGGGCTCAGGAACAAACGATTCCGTTCTCCCATTTCCAAAGTTCAAACAACAAATCCAAACCGTTAGATGTTCAATCTATATTAAAATGTGCTTGGAGACCAAATTTTACATTTTTTGGAATTTTTTTACTATTTATTAAGCTGGTTTGAAAATCGCTGTTTTTATGAAATTTTTGCAGCATTGAAAAACAGCGGTTTTCAAACCAGCTTAATAAATAGTAAAAAAATTCCAAAAAATGTAAAATTTGGTCTCCAAGCACATTTTAATATAGATTGAACATCTAACGGTTTGGATTTGTTGTTTGAACTTTGGAAATGGGAGAACGGAATCGTTTGTTCCTGAGCCCAGGAACAAACGTTTTGATATTAGCCATTCTCTATATATATATATATATATATATATATATATATATAGAATTTTGCTATTGTGCTTCATGAAGTAAAACCCATATTGTACTTCACGCTCATACACTCATTTCCAAAATCCAAATCGTCAATCCGACCGTTCAAGTTGTTCTCCATATTGAAATGTGCTTGGAGACCAAATTTTACATTTTTTGGAATTTTTTTACTATTTATTAAGCCACTTTGAAAATCGCTGATCCATTGGTCCAGAAATTTTTACTGTTTTTTACTATTCACAATGGATCAGCGATTTTCAAAGTGGCTTAATAAATAGTAAAAAAATTCCAAAAAATGTAAAATTTGGTCTCCAAGCACATTTCAATATGGAGAACAACTTGAACGGTTTGGATCGACCGTTTGGATTTTAGAAATGGGAGAATGAGCGTGAAGTAAAACTTCGTTTTACTTCATGAAGCACAATAGCCCTACTTTTTATATATATATAGGGTCCGGCTAATTTGCTGCCGGCAGCATTTTAGCCGGAGGTGCTGCCGCCCCTTTTACTGTTTTGTGATGTCCAAACAACAAATTCAAACCGTTAGATGTTTAATCTATATTATAATCTACTTGGAGACCAAATTTTACATTTTTTGGAATTTTTTTACTATTTTTAAAGCTGGATTGAAAACCGCTGTTTTTAACGCTGCAGAAATTTACTGAAAACAGCAGTTTTCAAACCAGCTTTAAAAATAGTAAAAAAATTCCAAAAAATGTAAAATTTGGTCTCCAAGTAGATTATAATATAGATTAAACATCTAACGGTTTGAATTTGTTGTTTGGACATCACAAAACAGTAAAAGGGGCGGCAGCACCTCCGGCTAAAATGCTGCCGGCAGCAAATTAGCCGGACCCTATATATATATATATATAATTTTGCTATTGTGCTTCATGAAGTAAAACCAATATTTTACTTCACGCTCATACACCCATTTCCAAAATCCAAATCGTCGATCCGACCGTTCAAGTTGTTCTCCATATTGAAATGTGCTTGGAGACCAAATTTTACATTTTTTGGAATTTTTTTACTATTTATTAAGCCACTTTGAAAATCGCTGATCCATTGGTCCAGAATTTTTTACTGTTTTTTACTATTCACAATGGATCAGCGATTTTCAAAGTGGCTTAATAAATAGTAAAAAAAATCCAAAAAATGTAAAATTTGGTCTCCAAGCACATTTCAATATGGAGAACAACTTGAACGGTTCGGATCGACGATTTGGATTTTGGAAATGGATGTATGAGCGTGAAGTAAAACGAGGTTTTACTTCATGAAGCACAATAGCCCTACTCTATATATATATATATATATATATATATATATATATATATATATATATATAGAGTAAAGCTAAGGTGCTCTTAAGTGTACCGTACTCCTAAATTTAGGCCGTTAGATTTCTTTAAAAGTCGTGCTACCACGCCTTTTAAAGAATCTACACGACTTTTAAAGAAATCTAACGGCCTAAATTTAGGAGTACGGTACACTTAAGAGCACCTTAGCTTTACTCTATATATATATATATATATATATAGTGCTGGGCTTAGCTACTCCATGGAGTAAAACGACTTGGTGCTCCACGCCTCTATATATATATATATCGTCCAAAATAATGACACTTTGTCTCATAACAGAAGTGTTCCTGCTCTGTATATCGATTGCCTCTCCTCTCCTCTCCTCTGTTTTGTTCTGTTTCTGACTTTCTTCCCCTGCCAAGCTCTCAGCTCTGAGTATGTTCTGATTTGGTCTGTTTCTCCCGTGAATTTGTGATCCAAATCTGCTGAAATCCGAGATCATGAACAGTAACCCTGAAATTTTCTAAATTCTGAATCCAGCCATTGAATTGTTTCGAGGCGTACACATAAAAACCAGTTGTTTCGAGATGCATGCACTTAAAAAGTTGTATGGCTGGATCTCAGATTTCAGGAATTTCAGAGTTACTGTTCATGAATCTCAGATTTCAGCTAATCTGAATCCGTGAATTTGATACAAGTCTACTTCCTGTTATTTGGCATCCCGTAATTAACCAGCAATTATTAAAATCAAACAAGGGACACAAGATATTCATTTTAAGGTGTAAGTATTGAAGCTACCCGGCCAAGAATAGGTTTTCTTTAGTATAGACCATAATTAATTAATATGCATATTATTAGTTTTGAAGATCATTTTCTCAAGTGAGTTTTTATAATTTCATTGCACATAGTACGGTCCTACGAAGCTGGAAGAGTACTCCTTAAACAGTAAACATTGTGAAAAAATAAACACACCTAAGACGGTGCTAGGCTTCTTGTTCACTTTTACTCTATCTCACTGTCTAATTCATTAAATTATTTTCCTAGTACAAAGTTCCCAAATACCAAAATGTAGCTAGGCTCCAAAGCATACATAAAAACTCTTTATACCATGCAAAAAAAAAAAAAAAAAACTCTTTATAATAAGCACAATTTTTTCCTCTATTCGCCCGAAATAATTCCTGAAATTTCGCGTCTAAGATAGATGCTTAGTAGGAAGTAGCACAGCACATATTATCTGTCAAGTACGATTTGGAGATAAAAGCGGGAGAAAAAGTCGGAAAGCAAATCAAATAAAGAATAATTCAATAGACTAGCTACTTTCTTGGATTGGAGCTGAATAAGCAGAGCGAAGCAGATTCACCGGGCCACAAGCCTACACCATCTTTCTGTCATCCTCTGTGTAGCGAATAAAGCACCACATGTTGTCCTGCACATAAAAACATTTACCTTTTTCTTGATATTAAACACAAAAAAGAATTCCCCTCACTACCATAATGATTACATAATACCGTACCTTCTTTTAATTGAATTAAATAAAGAGACCTAACTTAAAAAGTTCAAATAACACGCATTCCACACAGATTGCCGCACAATGAATGCACCAAAGAAACCCAATGCTTCTACGGTTCTTCCAGCGTCCAGCTACCGCGTATAATAAAGTAGTTCTTGACAAGAGAAGATCCGTTTTGACCTATTACCCGATTACCCGATTACCCGATATCATCCTTAATTATCACTCTCAATCTTTGTAACTTTTCTAAATATAAAACTAGTTTTACTATTGGATACACTCCAATTAATCTACTTTCAATTTATACGGAGGTATATATATTGAAAAAAAAAAAATTTGATCCAACTTGCATTAGATCTGACCCGACCCAAAGCTACCCCGGATCCGTATCCTTCCAGGTATCTCACTGAACTTGACCGGAACGGACGGCCCAGATTTACTCTTAGCCGGTGAATACTCAGGATGACTTAGGGGCAGTATTATTTATGCTTTGAGATTTGTATCAATTTAAAAATCTGAACTGAAAGTAAATCTGGACCGTCCGTTCCGGTCAGGTTCAGTGAGGTACCTGGGAGGATGTGAATTGAGCTACCCCTGGGCCCCGGCAGCGAGAAACCCTCTGCTCCTCTCATTTCCCTCTCAATCCTCCTATAAAGCATGCAACCAATCGCTTTGCTCTCTCTCTCTCTCTCTCTCCTTTGTCATCTTAATTACCTTTCTCTTTAATATCATATTTTTCCTTTTTCTATGCTTGTCTAAACCCTAGTTAATTTCTATTCCACCACTTCAAGAGAGGAATGGGCAGGGTTAAAGTTCCCATAGCAAAGATACAGAATACAACCACACGTCAGGTGACCTTCTCGAAGCGACGCAGCGGCCTCATTAAGAAGGCATATGAGCTCTCAGTTCTATGTGATATTGATGTTGCACTCATCATGTTTTCTCCTTCTGGCAAGTTAAGCCACTTCTCGGGTCGACGTAGGTACTTATAAATTGATTATTTTTTGAAAACATGATTCATCATATTTACGTGCATTCAGGTACGAAGCCAGACTTTTAATTATGAGAGTTCAAACACACATTGGAGGCCAATGATATAAAATTTTCAAACAAGGAGGTCAATTTTATAGTACCCATAACATTTTTCTAAACTATACATAAATCTATGTATAAATACATAAATTTTGAAAATAAACGAGAGTCAATTCCCTTCTTACTGAATGTGCCACTACATGCACCGTTGCCTTGTGCAATCTTAAGCACAAACCTCTAAATAAATTATTTTTTCTCTCAAGGCATATTGCAGATTTTTTTTAAATGTTTATACTTTAATTTGTTTCCGATGATATTGAATTAAGTATTGCAATTAGTTTGGTAGTTGGTTGAATACTTTTTATATGATGGGATTTTTGTTAAGTAATTTGTTTTCCTTTTATACTTGCTAGTATTTCTAGCATTCATGTTTATTGTCTATATTTGGTTGCATTACTTACATAATAAGGTTTCGAGGTTTCAGTAGTCTCTCAAGGAAATGAATCTGCTGAAATTTTCATTCGTAAACAGTGTTTCTGAAATTCCTGCTTTTTTGAATCCAACCATCGAGCTGTTTCGAAATGTGTGCACAAAAAAAATCAGTTGTTTCGAGATGCATACATAAAAAAAGTTGGACGGTTGGATTCGGAATTTCAGAGATTTCAAAAACACTGTTCAAGAATGAGGAATTTCAGCAGATTTCAATTATTCTCTCAATGAGAAACTATTTTAAGTTTTATTATATATATATGTTAGGATTGAGGATGTGCTTACGAGATATCTTAGACTGCCAGATACACCTTCGGATCAGGACAAAAAGTATAATTTCAACAATTTATTACATTATAATTTTATTGTTATTAATTTTCTAATTTTTTTAATTTTATTATTAAACATTTCATTTGTTTGGTTTGATCTTTTGTTTCCTTAATTTGGGTTTTGGATGATATTTAGAGACGGAAATCATAATGTGGTCATCCCAAATAAAGAGGTATGTAATATATATTTGTTTATTTTGTATTCCATACATCTTGATATTTAATTAATTAAAACATAATGGGAAAATTATTATGTAAAATTAATTAGTAGCTAGTACTTGAATGCATTTTTCATATGTTTTAAGAAATATTTATTTGTAACCTTCTAAAATTTGTTTTTATGATAACCCATGTTGTGAGACAACTGAAATATTTTAGATTATAGATATATGGTTGCAAAAGAAATAATTACTGTCCTGATATATAATAAAAAAAAAAATTAAAATCTGCACCAAAAATACACAACTTTTCTCTAATAAAAAGTATTTCAATTCATTCAATGCAGTCTCTCATTTCAAAACTTGAGGATCTCAAAGCTCAAGCAGACATAGTAATTACACAAGCATCCAGGTATATTTACCACATGCATTTTGAAAAAAAAAAAATCACATACTGATACTACTGGTAAGAGTCTAGCTAAATTGCTTCCGGAAGCACTTCAACCGAAGTGTTTACGGGGTCAAATTTTAGTATTTGATGTTCAAACAACGAATTCAAACTGTTAGATATTCAATCTATATTAAAATGTGTTTGGAGACCAAATTTTACATTTTTTGAAATTTTATTATTATTTATTAAGCTGGTTTAAAAACCGCTGTTTTTCAATGCTACAAAAATTTAATAAAAATAGCGATTTTCAAACCAGCTTAATAAATAGTAAAAAAAATTCCAAAAAATGTAAAATTTGGTCTCCAAGTACATTTTAATATAGATTGAACATCTAACGGTTTGGATTTGTTGTTTGAATATCAAATACTAAAATTTGACCCCGTAAGCACTTCGGTCGAAGTGCTTCCGAAAGCAATTTAGCCAGACTCCTACTAGTAATTTAAGTACCATAATTCAAATAATTCACCAGATTGTTCAATTATTATAAGGCACTTCCAATGTAAAATGTTAATGTTAGTGAATAATAAATTTTCTGAAAATCTTTTTGTTGAATTGCTTAATACATTTTGTAAGATTTTTCTCTTCAACCTATTTTGTTTTTTCTGATTTATTGTAACTTTTCAATTATATATGATTAGAATTGTACTTGATTATTTATTTTCAACTTTAAATTAAAGTATTATTTTTTTTGAAAATTCAGTAATAATCAAGCAAGTTCAACTTCCAATTTGTCTGAAATCAATGGGGATTCCATGATAAAGGTATTTATTCTATTGCATATGTTTACATCAAAATGCCTTTTCTTTTATTCTAATCTCTTTTAATAGTCATGTAACCAACTAATATTTATTTTTTATGACATGAATTATACTATTTGCAGGAACTTAATCAAGAGATGATGAAATCTCAAGCCAGATTAGAGAAATTGAAAGAAACTATAATGTTAGTTGCTACTTAAAATTAGTGTGCAATAAATTAAGTTCACTTGTCACAAAATCTGCAATAAAATATAACGATTCAAAATACCAACTTTTGACCTTGCAAAAGAACTTAAAAATTATTTCCATAATTCATTAATCAGGGCTATAAAAATAAATTCTAGGCAAACCTAAAAAAAAAAAAAAAAAAATTATAACACCACATGCAAAATTAACTACTTACCAGTCCCTAAGATTCACACCTCTTCAGCTACACGGTTGCAGATCGCGGATACTGTTTCATTCTTGAAATTATGCTCAATGAAGACATGAATTTAGATATATTTCTACTTCTATACTCAATACAGATGGTCCTAACGGAGATCATAGTTTTCCTCAATCCTAACACATGACATAGTATAAAAAGTTCTCATATATGATTTATATGGTTCTTGTATGAAAATAATTTGGTATTAACATCAAAGTTTTATAATTGAATAGACTTCAATCGTGTATAAAAATGGACGAAATAAATCTTTATAATTAATAATCATGTCAAATCCATTAATAGTTATTTATTAGTGAGACAAATATTTGGTTTTTAATAATAATGGCATGTCTGAAACTGGAAGCATTGCTTCACATCTTAATTATGTTAATTTTAATGCCCTCACATCTTAATTATCTATTTAAATATATACAACTGGATAACAGAATTTTAAAATGATACCTTAGAGCATACTAATTCTTGATTTTGAAATAATGGAATCTCAAAAGTGATTCAACAACGAACATTGATTTTTAGTTAAAAAATATTCTCTTTAATGTTGCATCATAAATTTCAGAAATAATTAAGAGGCATCTCTAGCATTGATCTTTAAATTTTTTTTTTTTTTTGAAGGTCAGTGAGCATAGCTCAATCTTTAAATTTTATTAATAGATGTTTTTTAGTTGGAGGTGCTGTTTTGAGTTATAAATATTAATTTAAGCTTGCAGAAAAAGAATCATATAAAATGATTACAATCATTAATTTTCTATAAGGTTCTTATATGGTGACATACAAAAATTGCACCACACCCACCAAAATGAGTTTGATGAACGTGAGACGAGGTTGATGGAAATTCTCAGTCGAATTTCTGAGAGAAAGGTAAATAATGAATTATTTTTGTTGTGTTGTTTTTTATTTTGCCAAACAGAGTTGATCGATGTTTCATTGCAGAAGCAATAATTCTTGATATTGTACTTGTCAGCAGGGTTTGAACATGTCATAGTGTGCTGTACAGTTGTTCCTACAAACTTAAAAAGTGTTACATATCTGTATTTCATTCTTCTTTTTAGTCACGTTTCTACTATATATTTAGATTGAAAATTTATATTTGTTAGGCCTGAATTGAGTATTTATATACTAGTACAATTATAATCTTATTCTATAATACAATATTAATTTACAGTCGAATTAACACTAAGAAATATTGTGAGGCCAAATTGGATACTCCACTATTCTTATAAAATAGCCAATGGATTTCAATAATTAATTGTTAATTTTGACATTACTTTTTGTATGACAGAATTACTTGTTGAGAAATTCATCAACAACGGCTGCATCTGTGACTCTGCAATCAGTACGTTATTTATATTGTATAACGTTGGCATGCAGTTAATTTCTAAATTATATGAATTTTGAAACAAAATATGATGTTATTGTGACATATATATATATAGACACACACACACCTCCTAAAAGAGCATGCAAAAGAATATTGATCGTAATTATGCATGTAGCTACATGATTTTGGGCAATACTTAGAATAGAATAGAAAGACACCAAATAAAAACACATTTAATTTCTCTTCTCGTAAGATTTGTAATGATCTGATCTTTACTCAAAATAATATATATGTAATTCATCTTAAAATGGTGTGTAGATGCATATGCTACCTCAACACAGTACACTGCTACAAACAACCCAAGGAATGGTGCAACATGATTCTCTATTCCTTCAACAACCAAAAGAAAGCAAAGAAAAAATCTTAATGCAGCCACCATTTGAAGATATTTTTGGTTTGGAGGAAGTGATGGAATTCAATTGGAATCACCCCAAATATTACAAGTATGCATGCATGCATGTTGAATTTCTTTCGTTTGTTTTTTTTAATTCTAGCTAGAACCTCTCAAATTGGTACAAGTTTTTTTAATTCTTTTGTTGTATTCTTATTTGTTAGTGAAACTTCGTTCTTCAATAATAGACCTGTAGAAGAAATAACAAACAATCCAATGGAACCTACTTATGAGAGCTCTCAAGTCAATTTATGGGAGCAGCCATGGAAAGCTAGCACTACTACTACTACTTTGACACCATCTTTCAACTCACAGTTTGCTATGTTTCAGGTACGAAATTAACAACTAATGAATTAGTTTACTATTACTATTTTAGTCTAATCTAATATATATACTCGTTTTAATGACCTCTAATTAATTACTTCCATCAAAATTACCTTAACCAACAAAAAATTAGTTCATTATTTAATTATGATACTTTATTTTTATTTTTCAATAGCAATCTTTTGAAGATGGTGTTAATCCGTTCAGCATGCCAACTGAGGATGTTAAGACTCTTCTTATCAGCTAGGGATAATCATTGATATTTAGGGCTTGTGACCAAAAAGAAAAAAAAAATTAAGTTTTAGCACAGATTTTTTTAATCCATTTTCTATCTAGCAATAATGAAGGGCATAGGGCATATTTAGTTTCCTTTTAGTGTTGGCTAATTAATTTGATCTTTTTATCTTTTAGAAAACATTGGATTAGTTTTCTCCATTTAGATATAATGACCTCAATGTAGTAATATTCCGCTCATTTTATCAATGGGTGGCTATCTCAATAACTTGCAAATGGCATTGTGCAATGAGGTTTGTTGGAATATTAAATTTATTTGTGTTTTTATGTTGGTATTTTATAATTCATTTGAGTGTTATGGTAAATTACTAATTGTGGCATTAATTGTTTGTTTTCTTTAACATTTCGTTAGTTTATTTTATTTATTTTTACTGGGGTCGGTTTAGTCTTGAAAACAAAGATAAATGTTATATATGGAGACTAATTTAATGTTTAAATTGATAGTTATAAGAAGTGTAATATTATATTTTTATTTGCAGGAAAGTAGATCGGAATCAACTTAAAATATTCTATTAAGCGTAAAAATTGAAGTGTATAAAAGAAGAAAAAAAAATCTATTTTCTAATAAATTTTCCATGCACTTGTCAAACAACTGTATTCTTAAATTTCCTACGGATTACTTCAACTTGAGAATAAGCAAATTGATAATTTAATTTCCATATCCGAAAAGGCTCTAGTAATGCTAAATAGGCAATGTTATCATAACCGGATCGGACTGGTCGGTTCGACCGGAAAAAACCGGACCCGGTCACATGTCTAGTTCAGTTTTTCTATAAGATTGTTTATGCAAATAGATTGGTCAATTTTGATTTAATCGGTCGGTTTTACTAAAAAATCAGTGAACCAAAAAAAAATACTCCGGTTTTTTAAGTTTTATTAAGTCTTCTATTTAGAGTGGGAAAAACGTGCCGTGCCGTGCCGTGACTTTGATCACGTGACGTGCTGTGCCGTGACCAAGTAAATTTTTCACGTGCTGTGCTGTGACCAAACGTGCCGCGACTAAACGTGTGTTAGTCACGTTTGATTTAACATTTTTAAAAAAAATGTAACGATTCTTTAAAATTCAAATGTTTTAATTGAAATTTAAATGTAAATATTTTAATTAAAATAAAATTATACCTTATAGGAATGTATGTTAGTATTGCCTCGTGACTGGCGTGTCTTCCGTGTCTACCGTTCCGTGACTCGTGTATCCCGTGCCGTGCCGTGTCTTCTTTGCCAACAATTAGTCACGACACACGAATGGTCACGGCACGTAACTGACACGCGTGCCGTGCCATTCCGTGACGAAGCCGGCTCCGCCGTGCCTACTTCCATTCATTCTCTTCTTTTGAGAAAACATTTGAAAAGGAAAAGTACCAACTAGCATGTGATATTATGTGGACAACTTTATAATGTCTTTTGTGTTCATGTAATGTTTTTCTTTTAATAATTATGTGTTTGAGTATGATTGCACGATTGTCACAACATTATATTTAAAATAAAATCAAAATCAAAATGCCGAAATTTAATATGTGTCGTTAGAGGTTTGTTTGGTCACAATAAATAAATATTTTTTATATTTAATTCAATTTTAAAATAAAGTGTAAAGGTATAAAATATTTTTAATGGAAAATAAAGTGTTCATACGATATTTTATTTTAATAATTTAAGAATAAGTTGTACATAATTTGAACATCAAAGAAATATATTTCTTGCATTTTTAATAATTTACAAATTTATTTTTATAGCACATTAATTAATAAGAACGTAAAAATTTTCACTCAATAAAACATGATTTTTTTTTGTAATATTACTTATATCTCATAAATATATAAGTATTAAAAAAAATCAACGGTCCGACCGGTTGATCCATCAGTTCAATTAGTAAACTGTTGATCCGGAGCTTTACCGGGTCGATGTCCGATCCGGTTCTGATAACATTGTAAATAGGTCTTGACTTGAAACCAACGGCAGAACTATAAAATTTAGATACGAAGGCTGAAAAATAAAATATAAAAATGTATAATGTGATTGGTGGGATATTTAAAAATGTACAATATGTACAATGTGGTTGGTGGGATATATAAACAATTTTAACCAGTAGACAAGTAAACATTTGTTATTTATAAGAGATGCGAAACTATATATATAAAAACTTAAAGAAGAAAAAAATTCAATTAAATTGGAAAATTTGTAGTGTACCCAATACCCATAGAAACTTTTAAAATAGCCAATTTCCCCATTAAAACATAATAATATACAATATCCCCACAAAGACTTAACATATTTTCTTTGATCCTTTTTATTAATTTAACTCTTGATAAGGTTATTTTAAAAATTAAAATGACAATTATACCCTCTCATTTTAAAAACAAAAACAAAAGAGAAACAGGGCAGGTTATGTTATGTTATGCATAAGATTTTTGGGATTTAAGAGACGGAGATGGAGTTTGCAACAAACCCTCCAACCTGCAAGTTCTCTACACTCAAAAATCAACAAAATATTAGCCTAGAAATTATGCTGCAAGAATAAATTCTCCTATAGAGATACTGGCAACGGATCCCCAGTTTTCCTCCCCTCAACTACTGTATCAGCCTCTGATGCTGATGGTTTCCTTCTTTGAGAAAAAGTAACACCGGGAAAAGTATTCATTCTTGTCGCCTCCAACAAACTCATTCAAAGGGCTGCCCAATAACAGTGCAATTAGCATGGCCAAGTTAAGAGAGGCCAAAATCAGAAAATCTGACGCACGTGCAATGTGCTCTTCATCAATTAAAATGTTAGATGATGATTGTATATCCCTATGAATGCATTTTTCTGACCCCTTCATTTGTCATTTTTCTGACACCTCCATTCAAAATGAGAAGGTATATTTGTCATTTTAACTTTTAAAAGGGGATAAAAGAAAACATATTAAGTATTTGCGGGGATATTGGATATTATGATGTTTTGATGGAGAAATTGCCGATATTTTTATTAATAACCTAAAACAAAAAACAAATATCAAATGTAACCCCGTTCTCAAATTATTTTTAAATCTAATCTAACCGCCCCTTTCTTGGGCGATCCAATATACCAAGCAAACAGCCCCCTCGCTGGTCGGTCCGCGTCTCCAATCTAACCGCCCAAGCGGGGGGCGATTCACCTCAAATTTTTTTTTTATTTTAAAGTTACCAGCGCCCCCTCCCCATCTCTAACCTAACCGCCCCTCTCTTCCTACCCAACCCGACCCGAACCCAGCAGCCCCCCCTGCCCCGGCCACCCCCTCGCCCAGCCCCAGCCCCCCCTCCCCTCCCCTCCCCTCTACTCTCTCTCTCTAGCCGGCTCTCTCTCTCTCTACCGAATCTCTCTCTACCCAAATCTCTCTCTCTCTACCTGAATCTCTCTTTCTCTCTCTCTCTACCCGAACCCCCTCTATCTCTCTCGGTTGATTGTTTACGGGTAAGGTTGTACCTAATTTATTAAAAAATTTTTTTTGTAGAAATTAAATTGTTAATTAACGTGTGCGGGTTGTTGATTTTCCCGACACAATTTAATTTATGAAAACTACGGTTTAAGGTTTAGGGTTTGGTTTAGAGATTGAATTGTTGTGCGGGTTGTTGATTTTCCCGACACGATTGAATTGATCAAAATTAGAGTTAAGAGTTTATAAATTACGGTTGACGGTTTAGGGTTTAGGGTTTAGTTTAAAAATTAAATTGTTAATCTGTGCGGGTTGTTGATTTTCCCGACGAGGTAGAATTGATCAAAATTATGAGTTAGGGTTTACAAATTAGGGTTTACGATTTAGTTTCTATGGATTAGTTTAGGAATTTAATTTTTAATTATCGTGTGCGGGTTGTTGATTTTCCCGACGCGTTTGAATTAATGAAAATTAGGGTTTACGGTTTATAAAATTGTGAAATTTAAGTTATTTGAAAATTGTGCAGTGCAGATACTATGGAGAGGGGGGATAGTTCGTCCAGCACAGAGGCTCCCAGTGCATCCGGTGTAGAGGCATCTGGAGCAGAGGCTCTCGGTGCAGAGCACCACACACATGCAGCTGATACATTCAGCCCTCTTCTGTGGATTCCACACGTTCAGCACCGGGTCGCGCTCGCAGCTACGGAGGTACGTTGGTTTTTAAGCAATTTAGTTCAAATTACAGATTTTTAATATGGCATATAGTAAGTCGCTTAGACTGGACTCATTGTTAAATACAGGACGAGAGGATGTTGACCGTGAGACATCGCACTCCCGGGATACCGTACGTCGGTCATCCTTTGATGGAGTCGTGCATTATGAATCTCAGGTTGTACCAGCTCGCTACCATGCCTCAGGGTCAAATCGACCAAGCTCTCATGAGCGGGCTCGCAAAGAGGTGGCGACCGGAGACCAATTCGTTCCACCTACAATTTGGGGAGATGACCGTGACCCTAGCAGATGTGAGCGCTCTATGGGGTCTACGAATCAATGATGAGCCTATCAGCGGTGTCTCCGACAGTCCACTTCACGTGGGGATGATACGGGAGCTTCTAGGGGTAGAGGATCCAAAGACGCTGCAGAAGAAGAAGAAGAGGAAGGAGGAGGAGGAGTTCCGGTATTCGGGGTACTGCATTAGCCTAGCGTCGCTCCGCGATCACTTCTTCCTGCATCGGATCACAGTCGAGACCACTGATCTGGAGGCCATCATGAGGTAATAATTAAAATCTTGAAATTAAATATGTTACGAACTCAACAGTGAAAATCATTATTTATCTTTACTATTTTATATTTTTAGGTATGTGAAGGCCTTTGTGCTGGATCTTTATGGCCTTTGTGCCTTCACGAGAGTAGCGTTGACTGGTTCCCCTACCGGGAGTTCTACGAAAGGAACGCACTTTGTCGATTGACATTGGAGCAGAGGCATCTCTGGTTTTATCGAGGACCGTGCGTATGTTACTGGATTGTTGAGTACACATGGCCAGATCGCGTGACCCGACAGTTTGGTATGGACGCATTTGTCCCGCAGTTCCCAGACCTGGGAGAGAGTGAGACCACCAAGTTGCACAAGTTAAAATTACTTAATTGCTTTCTTACTGTTACTTGTTCAGTTCTGCACGTGATTAACATTCTTTTTTAATTTAAATGTACTGCAGGACTAAACATAATAAGCCCAACGTCGACTGGATAGTGCGCCACGCAGATCATTACCTCCGGCACAGTCTCCACATTTTCACATGTGGCAGCCTCCTACGGCCGATGTCACACTGGGCGCAGGGCCTGGGGGATTGAGGTACTTAGTCTGGTACCAGAGGTGGGGCATGCCCTCGGTATACCTCACGGGCCACTGGGGTGAGACCCTTCAACGGAGGCTTTCTCGTGCAGGGTCGAGAGGTTTTGTGTCTTTCGGACCGATCCAGGCTCGCCAGGTAATTACTTACGAAACTAACATATTTAAAGCATTAAATGTTTATTTATTTTTTCCTAAAATAATTAAAAAAACACTTTGTGCAGATTCTTACCGGTATCAGAGGAGTGGCACACAGCTTGGTGTGCATGGCAAAAGAAGGTTGGCGAGCAGTGGGATGTACAATGCTCCAGCACAGTGCTCCTATGGTGGAGGACTCCGGCTTTGACGGGCGCCTCATTGGCATGTTGCGTGACAGTGGGGAGAACATAAACTGGCGCGAGATAGAGCCCCCACCACTTGATCCGGATTAGCCCCCAGTCGCTATATACGCTCATGAGATGCCACCACCTCCTCCAGGTAATTTGATTTTGTCGTACACAGTCATTTCTCGATAAAAAAAACTATTCTCATTAATTTTTCGTTAATTATGCAGTGGATGAATCAGGTTGGGGCTTCCATGAATGGGTGTTGAATAATAATGCGTGGAGCGCTTACTACAATGAGCATGGAGTTCCGGTGCAGGTTGGACATGTAGCAAAAATTTATTATTTATTCAACTTACTATTTATTTGTATGTAGCAAAACTAACATTGTTTTCATTAAGGATGGAGCTCCCCCACGACATGCCACTCCGGAGTTCACTATGGCTGACCTTACTGGAGATTATGCCGGGGATGAGGGACCGAGCCTCCACATACCACGATATCCGGAGGCCAGACAGCACGACGACGAGGCCAGTGGGAGTGGAGCACAGCATGCAGATGCCTATGCATCTGCTATATTCGGCACACCGCCTCCTCCGCCTACGTATCCATCGACCTGGAAGCCATGGGAGGTGCCTACCATGCCGCCCATCCCCCCACTGGTGGAGGATCCATGGGCCGAGGCGGATACAGCCGCACAGGAGGAGGAGGTTCACGTGAGGCGTGTACAGCCGCCCAGGGACCGCCATCCACCTCGTAGGTTGGATCTCTCTGGTCGTCACCCTCGTCCTCGTCGTTAGGTTTTTTGTTCTTGTAGTTTGATAGCTTTTCTATTATTGTATATTCGGTTTGGACTGTTTTATCTTATTTTGCGGACATTTAGATTACGTAGTTTGGATGTTTTTTTGGTGGACTTACCATTTAGATTACATATTTTTCACTGTTTACCACGTTAGCCAAATCGACAATCAATACAACAGCCGTATAATCGACAATTATTATAAAAGAATCAACGGTTCTAACGTCAAACGACGCATCCAAACTCAACCAAATTTTATTTAAAATTACAATAAAAAAATAAATAATTTTCATATAAAAATTACAATAGAAAAAATATATCTTACAAAAATAATATAAACTTATCAGAAGTATATATCTTAATATATCTTCATATATGTTGTAAATATATCTTAATAAAAAGATATCTACAAAAAAAAAAATATTTAATATATCTTACTAAAAATATATCCTACTAAAAAATATATCCTAACATATCTGTAAAAAAAAAAAAAAAAAAGAGGGCTAATCGCCCGATCAGGGGGCGGTTAGATTGGGGTATTGGACCGCCCCATTATTGGGCGGTTAGCTAGGCAGCGTGGACCGCCCCATCATTGGGCGGTTAGGTTAGATTTGAAAATAAGTTCAAATCGAGGTTATATTTGATATTTGTTTTTTGTTTTAGGTTATTAATAAAAATATCGTGAGAAATTGTCTTTTTTAAAAGTTTGGATTTTTTTTTTTGATCTATGGTAAATAGGCCCATAATAGTCTTTGTTGGGCCGACGCCTTATTTCTCTCTTCCTCCTGGCTCAAATCACCAACTAATGGTGATCAAAACCTTAAATAACGGCTTTACATTTTATGTTAATTATTATGGATCTTAAATGAATTCTTGCTTATAAGAAAAATTTATAAAAATTCTTTTTACTGCTCGACTTTATACTAAAATAATTTATAAATTTATAAATTTTTCATGTACACTCATAACTCGTCTAATAGATCGGTTTCAACGATTTTAATTTGTTGTTTGAAGTTAGCTCACTAGGTTTTGAAGTTTAGCAAGAAAATTGATGAACTTATGAACACTCTAGTCCTAATCTATATAATATGATGAAGTTAAACATTTTTAATTTTACTGCCTTCATTTTTGTTCTTTTGCATTCAATAACTCGGGATTTAAAAATATACACAGTAATTTGAATACTAAAACAAAGCTAACTTGTTAAACGTTTTAACGTATTACGAGCAGGGCTCAAATGCTCCATTGCTTTATGCCTCAATTATAATCCAACATCATTATATTCAATTTCAAAGTTCAAACAAACGATCTGAACTGCTCAACATGATATCCACATTAAAATATAATTGGAGACCAAATTTTATATTTTTTGGAAATTTTTTACTATTTTTTAAGATAGATACAAAATTATTGTTTTTAGATGGTCCACAATTTTCTGAAAAACAGTGATTTCGTACCTATCTTAAAATATAGTAAATAAATTCCAAAAAAATATAAAAATTTGATCTCTAAGCACATTTTAACGTGGATATCATGTTGAGCAGTTCAGATCTTTTGTTTGAAATTAAAAATTGAAGATAAAAATGTTAGAGTACGATTGGGGCATAAAGCAATAGGGCGTTTGAGCCCTCCTCATTAAAATATGTTATTTCGAAATTTGTAAAAATATGGATGCTCCAAATAAATACGATAAAAATATTCATATGATGTTAGTTTTTGTCACTAAATTAAAGGCTAATTCTTAAGCATAAGATGTAAGTTAAGTTCCCAAAATTTCAACATAAAATCTTCTGTATGAAGGATAATGCATTCATTAATTACTTGCGCTAGATATATCTTATTTAGATTTAAAAAAAGATGTATCTTATTTTTTTTTTCCACGCATAAGGCTGACATGCAGGAAAGCTAGAAAAATCCATCTTGTTTTTGTTTGCTGACATTGCAACTTAGAAGGCTGATTTGAAATGCTTTTTTTTTTTTTTAAATAAAATGAAGAACGCTGGATTGCAATGTTTTATTTTGTTATTAATTTGTTCAGCTGAAAGCAATTTCCTTATCTTATTTTATTGTGTTGAAGGGGTTGGGATTGGCCTAGCTATTTTCAAGGATTATGATAGGATCAACAACCTAACATTGTGGTACTAATTAATTAGAATTAGAAGCGCAATTGAAATGTATGACGCTGATTGCCAAATATTATTTTATAATCATAAATTAAATAAATTAGATGGGCTAGGGCCGAAACTAAGAAGGAAAAAAAAAAAATGAAAAAGAGGGGAAAAGAAAAAGGGTAATGTTGACACCTTTGAGTCCTTGACTGTGGTAGGTTTTGAATGAAATAATATTCCTAACCTCCTTGCTAAATGGTCAACATATCGCCAATATATGGTACAAGAAAATGTTTTATAAAACCATATATCAATGCGACCATATATAAACAACTATTATTTACATAAATAATTTATTTTTAGCATGAGCGTATATGTAAATTTCACATGTACAAGCAAATATTCTGAAAAGCGTCATTAATAACGAGGCTACGATAATATGCATATTACGGACTGACTCATACTATGAATCCATATCTCTATTTAAAAGTTAAACAGTTGATCCGAACAGTTAATCATGATCTCCATATAAAATATACTTGCAGACCAAATTTATATTTTTTATAATTTTTGTATTGTTTTTTATGATAGATGACCACTTCTTTTGGATATTTTAGGATTTTCAAATCAAGTGATTTTTCTACTTATATAAAAAATAGTAAAAACAATTTAAAAAAATTAAAAAAAAATTTACAAATTTTTTGGGATTTCTTTTGGATTTTTTTTTTGTTTCTTTGTAGTACCAAATCATTCTCGAATTATATCTAAATTATTTTCAAATCAGAAATTTTTAATCCCGCCAAAATCAAATCCGAATTATTTATTTGTCATTATGGCTACAAGCCTACAATTCTACAAAATTGTGATGGTCACGTAAGATCCAAATGTTCTCACGCCAATGTAATTTGGTAGCTACGAGCGACCACAAATTGGGTCAATTTCATTCGTCAATCGTCATGTTAGACTCAGATTGCGAAAACAATGTCTAATGTTTTTGAAATGACAAAAATATGACCATGGGGTCCATGTCTGACTTTTGACCGTTGGCATTTTGTTGCGTAATATTTTATTATTCTTTTGTGGCACGTTGGCGGAACAACTACGGCTCCTAATTCCGCTCTTTGAGATGAATATATCAGCAATTCATCATGCTGTCTGATTTCTTCCAAAATTTCGGAATATTCTAATGCGATTCCAAGTTTCCAACATTATTCCAAATATTATTCTTCGATACTCTTTACAAATCTTAGATTATTTTCTAGTACTCTGTCAAATTACATCTTACATAATATTATTCTAGTATTTTTTTGAATAAAATATTATTCTAGTATTGTATCGTAACTTGTCAAATAATATTATTCCATTATGTTATTTCTCTATCATATTGTACAGTTTAGGGATTAAATACTCACTTTAATTAATTCAACCATCTCACTTTGCCTATTACTTCACGTAAAAGCTACTCCCATGTAATTAGAACTAAAAATAAAATAGTTTCTTGGTTAATCTTGTATTAATAATAATCTTTATTATTATTATTATTATTGACGCTACGGTAATGCATAGCACACATGGTCTGTACTTTGAATCAATATCTTTGTTTTCGAAGTCCAAATGCGATATAAACTGCTCAATATGATTTCCATATGAAATTTATTTGCTGACTATATTTTGCATTTTTGTTAATTTTTTATTAGATTAAGTGATTTTCTACCTATCTAAAAAAATAAAAAAAAAATCTTATAAATGTAAATTTGATCTACAAGTAAATTTTGATATGGTGAATATTGAACGGTTCATATCGACTATTTGAACTTCATATACAGAGATATTGATTAAAAGTACAGAGTACAGACTAATGTGCGCTATGCATAGTACCACATCCTCACTCCTATTACTATTATTGTTGTTGTTATTGGTGTTGTTATTGTTATCATTATTATTATTTAAAATCAAATTAAATTTAGTTTAATTAAGTTAATTTAAATTAGCAGTACTTTGTAAGTAAACGTAAAGATATTGCATAAAGTAACAATACAAGTGAATAGGAGGCAAAACGTCTAGTATCAAATGCCAAAAATGCACTGTAATATATACTGATATTTAGGTTTTTGGGAGGCCTCCAAGTTAATTTGCGGCTCTCCAAAAATAAGGCTGTAGATTGACTTAGAGGCCCTGGTATTTTTTGAATTCTCCAATTTCAGTGGTGTTTTGTTTTTGTTTTTTTGAAATGGTATTAATAAAAATTTCGGCACCAAATGCTAATCAATTAAAAAAGAGAGTAAAGTATTTTGATTAACCATTACTTCACTTGTCAACTGAAGTGAGCTAAGCGTGGTTCCTTATACCCCAAATATATTATAATACAATTCCAACGGTATTTGAAATATTATTCTTCTAGCATTCTTTTAATACGCTTTCAGATTACTCTTCCAAATAATATTATTTTAGTATTAATTGTATCTTAATTTCCCAAACAATCCTAAAGAAAACTAGTCTAGGATCATCACGTGGCAGCAGATTTGAATCATTTCTTTAGACGGTACCATTTGTATCCGCATTCTTTCATTAATTTCAATATTTTTTTTAAAAAAAAAAATATTGAATTAGTCGAAGCATTATTTTTGTTGTTTTTTAAATAATTAAAAGATAAAAACGACAAAATGGAGTTAAGTCGAACTTTTTTTTTAATAAAAGCAATAAACTTTGATACTAAACTTAAAAAAGTCAAAAGTTAATTTGTGAAAAATAGAAAGGACTGACAAGTTCTTTTTTTTTAACAACAATAAAAAACGATGGAGAATTTAAGAGCCTGTTCGGCGCCAAGAGGGGAACGGGAATGGGTCTGGAAACATAAAAAAATTTAACTGAATTTTACTGTGCGCGTGAAGGAAAAAAATTCAGTTTGAGTGAATTTTTTTTTCCCACGCGCACAGTACCACGCCGAATAGGCCCTAAATTTGTCCGGAAACTTGAGGATGAACATCAAATTAAAACCCGTTTTCATCAAATTTTTGTGCGAGAGAAGGAAAAATATATCTTAGCAAAAATGTTGATGGAGAAAAAATAATATATATCGATAGTATTTAAAACTGAATAAAATCTTTCATATTCTTTATATTTTGGTGCTTGAAAATAGCTGGCATAGAACATTGTCCTTTTTAAATATCTAATTTTGAAACTAATTATTATAAAGGTCGGCTAATCTGGTTTGCCATGAATTTATATATATATTCAATTTCGTGAGGCTCTGATAGTCTGATGTCATTTGCAATTAAAAAGAAGAACAGAAACAAAAATAAAACGAAGGATGCGTACAAAGGTACCGTTAGTGGCATAACTGTAAATTAGCTCTATTTCGTGGTGATTTCTCAACAAGAAACCTCCTGGCAAATTCTTTTGTTGGCAAAGCACCGCAGTTTTGTATATTACAAGTCATTCATTCGGTGTAGTCAAACCCGATAGGCAAATTTAACAAACAATAGTTCAACAACAAAAAAAGGGATGAGGAACTGGAGGCAAAATTGACTCATTTTAAAATTAATTGAACCACAAACCTAGCGATTATTTCTTTGTTTTAGAAAATAAAAGATGAATCCCGCTTTGTCATAGCGAACCTCTTACTTTTAGAATCCGTATCACTACAGGTGCAAGTGATAAATCTGATCCGTTCTTTTAACTTGGCACGAATCTCAAAGCAGACCCCTTATAGTTTCAATAGACACCGGATTGAATTTAGTTCGGCTGGTAGGGGTGTTAATGACACTCTTTTATCCGTTTACTCGACCCGTATCGTATCCGAAAAGACAGATAAGGGTAAGATTTTTTTTCGTTAGCTTATCAGGTACGGGTAAGGATAACAAATTTTTTTCACTATTATACCGGGTAAGAGTACGGGTAAATACCATTTCTTACCCGTTATCCTATAAGATAATTTTTAAAAATAAAATTATAGATATAGATATATATATTTGTATGAATATGATACATGATATAATACAAATGGAGGAGTTTTTGTCCAAAGGGCTTTGGACAAAACCTCATCCAAAGTCAGTTGTAAACCGTCCGATCTGTGTTAAAATTTACACGGATGATTTAAATTTATGAAGCCATTAAGTTTTAAATATAGTGGCATAAATCTTAAAGCAAATTAAATGATAAGGCCTGGCTTTGGATGAGATTCTGTCCAAAGTCCTTTGGACAAAATCTAATTCCCAATACAAATTTGTATTTTACTAAAAAATTTCATAATATAAATTATTGTATATATTATTATTTTTTTCCTTTTTTTTCTTGTTTTGAAAAATATTTTATTGAAAACACAAACTGAGATGTTAATGACACTTTTTTATCTGTTTATTTGACCCGTACTGTATTCGAAAAGACACATAAGAGTAAGATTTTTTTTTCGTTAACTTATCAGGTACATGTAAAGGTAAATATTTGTTTTCATTATCATAATAGGTATGGATATGAAAATTCCTCCACCCAATCCGTATCGTACCCGTTGACACCCCTACCGGCTAAAATTAATCTAGACTGACCGTTTTTTTAAATTGTAACTCAGGTACCGGAGGGGACACGAACTCTTATTTCTAAGTACTTGTTACTTCAATTAATATTTTTCTCAATTCCTTTCGTTGTTATATGGGTGAGACTATGGTAATATGTATATTATTCTAAATAGCGTTTATAGCGTCGTAGCGGGAAGGCTAAAAAAAAAGCTATAGCGAATAGCGTCGCTATAGCGGAAGCTATTCCAAATAATGTTTTTTTTTTTTACATTTCGTATATTCAACATTTGTACTAAATATCAACATCATCTAAACTCTCATAGAACAATAAATAACACCAAAGTAATTAAGAAATTATAATATTCATATTGAACCCGTACAAAGTCCAAATTGCGGTTCAAAATATCCACAGTAATATCATAAACTATCGATTTTTCCTATTAAAAATATCTTAAGCATCATGATTCATGACATAATCTATTTTTTTTTCTATTCAAATTTTAATTTTGGTTTGGACTTTTTTTCTATTCAAATTTCTATTTCTATTCCCAATTTCAAATTGATTTATCTATAGCAAGTAGCAACAAATTCAATTTCGGTTTGAGATTTTTTTTATCTTTATTTAAAACCCATATAAATTGCTTAAAAAAAAAACTCATATTGTATAGCGCAAATAGCGGACCGCTATAGCGGCCGTAGCGCAAATAGCGCATTTTGATGTCATAGCGTAGCGTTTGGGGTCCAAAAACGCTATAGCGCGCTATTTAGAACACTGATATTACATGAGTAGAACTAAGGTGCTCTTAAGCTCACCAAGCCAAACGGTGAGCTTAACTCAAAACCTATCGGATTGACTTCAAACGACATTTCCAAACCGTTAGATGTTCAATCTATATTAAAATGTGCTTGGAGACCAAATTTTTCGTTTTTGGAATTTTTTTACTATTTATTAAGCTGGTTTGAAAACCGCTGTTTTTCAATGCTCTAGAAATTTAATAAAAACAGCGGTTTTCATACCAGCTTAATAAATAGTAAAAAAATGAAAAAAAAATGAAAAATTTGGTCTCCAAGTACATTTTAATATAGATTGAACATCTAACGGTTTGGAAATGTCGTTTGAAGTTAATCCGATAGATTTTTGAGTTAAGCTCACAAAGGGCTTGGTGAGCTTAAGATCACCTTAGTTCTACTCATATTACATAGCACGTGCTATAAATTTTTATTTTTATTTTTAAAGTCTAAACAGTTGATCTGAATTGTTTAAGATGATATACATATCAAATTTTATCATTTTTTAGATAGATAGAAAATCACTAATTTTTAAAATTATTTTGTTAACTGTATTTTTTTTATTAAAGGATTCTGATACACTCCAGCATATTTTAGATGTTATTTCTGAAAATTTAATTTGCATCCTCTTAAAAGAGAGACGAAGTTGCTAACTACATTATTAATTTTTAAAATATTTCTTTTTGCAATTACATATACTTCTTAATAAAAGAACAAGATTCATTACCATTTATATTAGGTTTATGAATCTAATATTTCTAGTCATAAATTTAGTTCAGACATTGTCTATCTAAGTCAGATATATGATAGGTGGACTCAATAAAATAAAAATTTACTAACAAATTTACAAAATTCAATAAAAAAATATTACTAACAAGTGTATGCTTCTAATTTAAGTTTTATACTTTCTGAAAGAAAAATTATATATCTTTCTGCAGTTTTGTGGGTTGTTTTTATTTTATTTTTAATTTCTACTACATGTCAAGTTTGCAAGATGCCAAATTTGATTACGAATTAATATGGTGATAAATTATGTAACAATTGTCTAATAAATAAGTTTAGTAGTGAGTAAAATGATTTTCGGAATATTATGTGTGTAAACTAAAATTGGCAGAAAATATGAACAGATATGTGTGAATCTTATTTATTTAAAATCAGCACTGTGATAAGATTTTTCCACACATTATTAAGGCAGTAGTCATCATAATTAACTAAATAATAGTGCTTGCGCTTATAGTTTTCACAAATATATAAATATATAGAGTAGGGTTAAAATGCACCATTGGTTTTGTACTCCAATCATGCTCCACATGATTATTTTCATTTTCAAAGTCCGAACAGTCAATCCGAACCATTCACCATGATCTTTGTATTAAAATGTGCTTGGAGACCAAATTTTATATTTTTTAGAATTTGTTTACTAATTTTTTAGATAGGTACAAAATCACTGTTTTAAGAAGATTCTGGACCATCCAAAACAGTGATTTTGTACCTATCTAAAAAATAAAAAATAAATATAAAAAATATAAAATTTTGTCTCCAAACACATTTTAATATGAAGATCATATTGAGCAATTCGGATCGATTGTTCGAACTTTGAAAACGAAAAAAAAAAAACGTGGAGCATAATTAGAGCACAAAACCAACTGTGCATTTTAATCCTACTCAAATATATAAACACCTGTGGTTAATTTCTTTTTAAAAGAAGTGGATAAATTCATCGATTTTTATTGAAATCAGTTTGATCATGTTAAGGTACATAAAACAGGTACTTAGAACACAGCCGGTATTATATTAAGATATTTTGAAAATTAGCCCAAGTACACATCAAAAATAGTGATTTGGAATAACCAATCTTTGATGTGGAAAGTTATGGATTCAAAATCCGAATGAAATAAATTCTTTGAGATAATAATATGAATATAAAATTTGAAAACTTGACCTCCATCTTTCGTTAAAGAAAAACAATGATTTGAATTGCGCATGCTCTGAAATGAAGATTTTAATAGAACATGTTGAGTCTTAGCCGTCTCATAATTTAGATTATGGAGCTATAAAACAAGTTAATTGTTTTAATTAACTTGGTAATTTGAAATTGTAGGCCAACCCCCTTGAAATACTCAATCAAAGTGCTAAATCTGAGTGTACATAATCAAATTAATACACGAGAAGGGTTCAAATTCTTTCATTTTTTGTGCCTCCAGCATGCCTCTATTTTTAAAAATTTAATAACTCAAAATTTACAACTTGAAAGTCAAGATAAAAACCGTTGGATGTGATCTATGTTATTTTCTCTATGTGCTCCTAAAAAATTATCACATTTCAATTTTGTTTTTATGTGAATTAATAAGTTGAAAAATCAACATCTAGAAATTATCCACACTAGTATGTTTTTTGCAAGCTCTTGATGACAATCAAAACAAAATTGAAATGTTATAATTTTTTACATGTGCATAGATAAAATGATATAGATCATATCTAACGGTTTTATTTTGACTTTTAAGTTTTAAATTTTAAGTTATTAAAGTTTTTAAAAAATAAAAACATGATGGAGACATTTAAACCCTCTCTTAATACATATTAAAATATACCTACCTACTCTCAATCTAAAAAAATAAAAATAAGAGGTGGAATATCATGGAATTTAGGTGACCTAAATTTTGGATTTAACCATAATTGGCACTATATTAAATTATTAATAGATGGAATCCATGTTTTGGTTGGTTTTTTGGTTTTTTAAGGAGAAGCGATCACCGAATCAGATTTTGGAAAGTAAATTATGTCCAATTAAGT
Organism: Carex kokanica; assembly: GCA_025461125.1. Taxonomy (NCBI): domain Eukaryota; kingdom Viridiplantae; phylum Streptophyta; class Magnoliopsida; order Poales; family Cyperaceae; genus Carex; species Carex kokanica. The sequence goes on from JAJGRX010000994.1 coordinate 679,375, forward strand.
CATAAATCTTATTTCCCCTCTACCGAATATTTCCAAATTAAAGCATTTCTTGGTCTAGAAGTCGGAGCTAGGTGTGTTCATTGGGTCCAGTTTAGTCGGTTTTGAACCGAACCGAATTAGTTTGGACCAAACAGTTTGGTTTTTTCGGTTTAATGGTTCGATTCGGTTTGCTTTTTAAAACCGAATTATAATTTCGGTTCAGTTCAGTTTGAAAATTTTCAAAACCGAAATAACCGAACAGACTAAACTTTTATATATTATGAATTTGGTTCAGACCGTCCCGATTTATTTCTTAATACCCCGGTTTATTTCTTAATATCCCGATTTATTTCTTAATATACTTCGGTTTATTAGAAATCAATTGCTTTAAATAAAAATAATAATAAATTTTGGTTTGAACCGAACAAACCGAAATAAAATTTTGATTCAATTTGGTTCAGTTGCAATGCTAAACCGGTTCGGTTCGGTTCTATTTTAGAAACCGAATTATAACTCGAACCGGACCGATGAACACCCCTAGTCGGAGCGCTTAAATGACAGCTATATGGTAACTGTTATGGACTTTTGCATATATATCCTCTAAGAATGTCAAAATTAATCTCCATTGGCAAGGTTGACATAAAAAAACTTACCATATAAATCGAAAAATTAATTAATGGACTAGAGAACAACCACTAGTAAAAAATGTACAAATAGTATCGCCCCATTAGGATCAGACATGACAAAAACGTGATACTAATATTTAAAAAAAAAAAGCAACATGAACGGTTGTATATTAATTAAAAGGCCGTTCCTGATGACTAAAATCAGTATCAGTTATTCTTAAAGGCCGTTCCTGATTATCAACATTAGTATTAGCTAATAACAAACGACCGTTCTTGATTGTCAACATCAGTCGGCTAAATTCAGACGACCGTTCCTGATTATGGAATCAGTATCGGCTATTTGACCGATCCTAATAAGTGGTACTATCAGTAACGCCTGAATCAGTATCGCCCGTAGGGTCCAGAATTATTATAATAACATCATAAGGTTATTAATAAAAGTCCAGAATTATTATAATAAAATCATAAGGTTATTAATTATATTTGAAACTTAAGTCAGGAGCATGAGCTTGTTTATGCCAAGTACTTTTCATTTACTTCTCTAAAAAAAATTACTTTTCATTTTACTTTTTATATATTTTAAAATACACACTCGTTGGAATCAAGTTTTGTAGAATACACACTCGTTTGAAACAAAATAGATACTCTTTTATTTGAATATAAAATAATTACTTATAAATGTTATATTCATTGAGAAAAATGAAATAAAATTTAATAACTATCAATAAGTATATTAAATTCGCAAAATCATTACATGAACCCCGCCTCCAAAATGCAATATAAAAAGTATTAACACTTGTTGTAAAATGTTGACCACTGATCTGAGAGAAATATAATAAATATCATATAAATGTGATTTAAAGTATGAATTTTTTTTATCTCTGTACAGGGACGGATCCAGGATTTTCGTCAGGGGAGCAAAAAAATATTGAATCGGGTTTAAATACCTAATTGGATTTAAATCCATTAACCAATTGAGTAAGCGATAAAAAATAATTTTTTAACTTATACTTTCCAATGCTATGACTTGTAATTTATGATGCTCTAACTTATAATTTTAATTACCAATCAAAATTCAACAAATTTATTTCAATTTTAATCTTAAATTTAATCCGAATTACAAATCAAACATCCAGAGGAGGGTAAAAAAAATTTCAGGGAGGACAAAGTCAGTCAAAACCGATAAATCTCCACTAAAACTCAAATTAGGGGGGAACAGCTACCCCCGAAACACTCTGGGTTGGTTTATGTATGTAATCTGATAATATTTTAAAAATCTTTTCCGAATAAAACAGGAGTAAAAAACTTGATATTTTACAGATATACTAAAGAAATTCTAATTTCAAAACTTATCAGGGCTAAATTTGCAATCCCCGCATACCTTATTTGACCACCAAAAAAAGGTTTTATTTTTTAGCCCCTTCCCTATAAATAATCTCTCTTTCCAATTTTGCCTCCATGAAACATAAACCTTCTCCTCTTATCAACAAACTGAAAAGCTAACAATTCTCCAAACAAAAACACAACAAGTCACAAATGGGTTCTCTTGGAACCTCTGATTCAACCGCAAATTCAAAATCAAACGCAAACAGCCATGCATCTGAGCTCGAGGATGATTCTCCTTCGACGGTCTTGAGAAAATTACTGACAGAGAAAATTAGTGGTGGCATGTCAAGGTCAGAAAGCGCCAAGAGGAAGATCAAGAACAAAGAGAAAATGAAACCCAAAATTGTAACTGGCGATGGTGGCTACATCTTAGAGGACGTGCCTCATTTCTCTGATTACATACCGGACCTTCATGTACCTCTCTCTCTCTCTCTCCCTCCCTCTATCACACACACGCACACACACACTGGATTAATGTATTTGTTCCTTTTTTATGTTCCTTCTCAAACAAAGTTCAGTAAATTTGGTTATTTATTTGACTTTCATGCTTAAAATTTACTTTATAAAGGGACCTTAATTAGTTAAATAGATATAGCCGTAATATTAAAATTTTGTACAAGATAGTTTCAAATGAATCAGCAACCTTTTAAGGAAGGACGAACCAAAGTTCCATTTTTGTACATTTCTACAGGAGAAATCAAAATTCTCCAACTATAGGAATATACTTCTTTTGTTCTAAGTTTATTCCTTTTTTATTATACCTAATAACACTAATTTATATTAGCATACTCTAAACTTCACTAAATAAATTTACTTTTATCTTACTGTCTTTTGTTTCATCATATGCAGAGTCACCCGAACCCGTTGCAAGACAATCCTGCATACTCCGTTGTCAAGTACTAATTTAATTTTTCTTGTTAAAGCTTTTAAGTAATTAATATTTATTAGATTTTTCTAATATTATATCATGACTTTCACTTTCAGGCAATACTTTGTTGATGTTGATGATACTGTTGCTCAAAAGGTACAAAGTGTTCACAACTTTTTTTTTTTGTAATAACCTTATGTAATTCTAGAAGCAAGGCTTTGTGCTTAATTTTATATATTTATGCATGATAATATCTTCTACATAACACAACTTTTTTGTGGAAATATATAAAATTAAAATTTCTTTTATTTTCTTCAGATTGTGGTTCAAAAGAACAGTAAAAAGGGCACACATTTCAGGCGTGCCGGCCCTCGTCAAAAGGTTATTGCACTTTTTTTTTTTTCATAATCATCGTTACTGTCCTTATTCAGTCAACTAAATGATGACAGTTATTGTTTTTCTTTATAATTGTTAGGTATATTTTGAGTCTGATGAAGTAAAAGCTTGCATTGTGACTTGTGGAGGCCTCTGCCCGGGACTTAACACAGTGGTGAGAGAGCTTGTATGTACCTTGTACAGCATTTATGGTGTCACCAAAATCCTCGGCATAAAGGTAAGGTTTATCTTTTGAGCACTGACAAATATTACGGTACCAATCAGGACAGATATTAATACATTATGATTAATTCAGAATTCAGAGTTAAGTTTTCTAACTGCATAGCAACTGAAAATTTGATATATAATTTAGATAAAAGTATTATTGCTATAGCTAGCCTGTGCCTTGTACCAGTAAAAACTAGGTAGGAACAGTTCCTGACTGGTACTTTACTAGATGCCAGTTATGTGCCTACTGATAATATATTTCTTTTCTTTTTTTCTTTAGGGCGGTTATAAAGGCTTCTATTCTTGTAATACCATTGAGTTGACACCTAAACTGGTCAATGATATTCATAAAAGAGGAGGCACCATTCTCGGTACATCTCGTGGAGGCCATGACACTGTCAAAATAGTTGATGCAATTCAGGATCGGGGGATTAACCAAGTAGGAATCTTATTTAATTTCAAAAAAGTATTTTGGCATGTATATCCAACACGACATCAAAGATCATAGAATTAGCTAATTACGGATTGATTGTATTTTAAATTAATCCACAGGTGTATATCATTGGAGGTGACGGAACTCAGAAAGGGGCCTCCATCATATATGAGGTACATTTTATGACAATGAAATGCAATTTTTTTATATATAAAAAAAAAAAGGTTCCTGACTTTCTATTAACTGTTAACAGATAACAGTAGATGACAATTTTTTGCTTTCAAAAATCGTAATTTGTAGGAAATTCAAAGGAGAGGCCTAAAAGTTGCAGTTGTTGGCATTCCCAAAACCATAGACAATGACATAGAGGTAATTGTAGTTTGTACTTGCCATATACTCTCTTAATAGATTCAACCACCTCTGTATATATATAGTTCAGAATTATTTAACAGTTTCTTTTGATGGAAATCTAGGTTATAGACAAGTCATTTGGTTTTGATACTGCGGTGGAGGAGGCTCAAAAAGCAATCTATGCTGCACATGTGGAGGCCGAAAGCCACGAAAATGGCATTGGTTTTGTCAAATTAATGGGCCGCAATAGTGGTATGTATAGTTGCATGACCATGATTTATCTTAGAGCATCTACATTCCTGAAACTATTAGAGTTTCTAAATAACTATTAACTGTTTTTTAGAAATTAAACTTTTCTTAATTTTTAAGCCTCCACATCCCTGAAACTAAAATTAGAGTTTCCTAATTGCCACGTCACAGGTTATAAAATTTCTTATTAAGATATATTTGTAAGAGAAATGAATCTCAGCGAATCATTTCGCCACGTCACAGTTTATAAACGATTTCTTATTAAGAAACTATTGAACAAAGTTGCTAAATAAGAAATTCATCTACATCCCTGAAACTGGTTTAGCAACTGCCACATCAGATTAGAAACTCTAAGAGTTTCAGGGATGTAGATGCTCTTAGACTAAAGATTTAGTACATTGGTGTTAATAGTATTCTTGTTATGATTTTTATTTTGTTTTCTTAGTGCGTTTTGTTAGTTATTTTCAGAAATATTTCCTTTTATGGTTTGCTTAAGGAGATCTGAGCCTTATGCACTACTCTACTGTCGTATCTTAATAGCACTGTACCTTTCGCTATTGCAGGTTTCATAGCAATGTATGCTACTCTTGCAAGCCGAGACGTGGTAAGTTAGCTTGCTTGAAATTTTGATCGCATTTCTTTCATATCCAGTGGATTACCTTTCCAAATGTTTCACAATGCAATTGCAAATCCCTAAAGCAAGAAATTTATTCAATTCAATATTGTTCCTCTTTCTTTAGGATTGTTGCTTAATTCCTGAATCGCCCTTCTATCTAGAAGGGGAGGGAGGCCTATTAGAATTCATTGAGAAACGGCTAAAAGAGAATGGGCATATGGTAATTGTTGCTGCTGAAGGAGCTGGCCAGGATTTGATAGCAGATAGTTTGCGCAACACGGATCATGATGCATCAGGAAACAAACTATTGCTTGATGTTGGTTTGTGGCTCTCTCAGAAGATAAAGGTTTGTTTATTACTGTTTTGTGTAATGTTTATGCTATGGTGGTTAGTATAAATATAATTTTATTTACTGTATGACTAAGTTTTAAATCATGAGTAATTTTCCTGATTGACATCTTTCTGGTCAGGTAAATCTTTTTCAAGTTAATGATTTGATTATAACAAATAATTGCTTAAGGATATTTATTATGTTGTATATCTGAATAATCTGAGCAGAAAGCCCTACAAATTTTTCACACAGACTTAAAATTAAAGCCATTCAAGATAGATGTATAGAGTAAATTATGTTCTGAGGCTAATGTAACCATTATATTGTCTCATGTAGGAATACTTCTCAGGAAAGAAGAGAATGCGTGTAAATCTCAAGTACATAGGTAATTAACTTTACTTTTGACTTAATTCCTATGACAAGTCTTGAATTATTTTAAATGGTTGACAAATTGTTTTTTTTTTTTTTTGGTTTCATTTCTTTCTAGATCCTACTTACATGATACGCGCAGTTCCTAGCAATGCATCAGACAATATCTATAGTACCTTACTGGCACAAAGCGCTGTTCATGGTGCCATGGCCGGATATACAGGTTTCACTGTGGGATCAGTCAACGGAAGGCACGCGTATATTCCATATCATGTAAGTTCTGTTAATTTTTTTTCTCCTTTATTTGCATATTCCATTAATTCAGTAAAATGAGGATTAAGAATGGAAGAAGGGGGAATAGTGAAATGTGTTTAACTTATGATAAGCTTCCACTTAGAGACCCAAACAGAGGAGATTTTGATAAAATTGTTCCCAACACATTTTTTTAACTTTGCTATATTTTTTATTATGTTTGTTTTTTTCAGAGGATCACTGAGAAGCAAAAGAAAGTAGTCATAACAGATCGTATGTGGGCAAGGCTCCTATCCTCAACCAATCAACCGAGCTTTCTCAGTCACGAATTTATCAAAGGTGAAGAAACTGACCTGGAGGAGCATTATCATTTAGACGATGAATATACTCTGTGTAATGGTTCTCTTACTGATGCAATAAAAAACATGTAAGGGCGATGCATTAATTGTGTGATAAATTTTGAGGGAATGAGTAGTGAATTTTCGCGGTAGTTGGTTTTTTTATTTGTTCTCTTCAAGGTATAATTTTTTACATTGTAAAAAGCTTCAATTATAGAAAGATAAAGAGGTTTTATTATTGCACCCCGGGAATTTTTTTTGTGGAAGCAACATCTTTATTTTGTGCCTTCAGGAGTTCCAACAGCAACTTATCCTATTAAATTTGTTTCTTCTAGAGAGAATTTTCCTACAATTGATTCAGATTGAAGCTCAAAAATACATAAACCCATTAAATAAAGTCTAGAATTTTGAATTTCTAAGTGGAAATTAAATAAGCTAGAGGTCAAATGATTGAAGAAGTGGATATGGGGAAGAAGCAGGGATTGGAATTTTATGGTACCAGAAAGAAATGGCCCATCTACAGGAATTCAAGCAAAGTACCCAACTGCTAAAGAAAATAATCTATTGGTCAAGTCAAAAAAAATTATGAGCTTGACCATGCAAATTGGGTTGGTTCCTGGCACTGGAAGTCTCCTGCTGATAGAAATTCAAGAGATTTGAGGGTCCATTCTGTGAAATAAATAACAGACCGGACTAAGAAGGAGGCAAATAAAAAGGTTTTGTAACAACCCCCCACGATCAGAATTCGTATCCTCTGAGAACTACAGAGAGACTGTTCCGTAGAGTAATTGGATCCGGATCGTTCTTTTTAACTTTGCACGAATCTCAAAGCACAAATAATACTGCCCCCTCCAATCTCCCGAATAGGCACCGGCTGAGAGTAAATCTGGGCCGTAAAGTGATTTACTGTTCTGTGAAGTACTAAAATACTAGTCCCACTGATAGATACCTCTCACAAGCAAACATAGGTCAAAAAATTTATTAAGATGAGTACAAAAATTCAATAGTCCAAAAACAATAATTCTGTAAAATACTTAATAAATACTAAAAAAATTCAAAAAATGTAAAATTTGATCTGCAAGCACATTTGAATATATTCATCGTGTTGAATGGTTTGGATCGACTATTTGGACTTTGAAGACTTTGAAAATGTAGAGTGTAATCCAGTGTGACTTTGAAAATGTAGAGTGTAATCCAGTGTCACAAAAAAAGAGTGTAAGTGAATCCCTCCTCTAATTTGTAATCTATATTTTTTTTTTTTTGAGATAGAAAGATAGAGGTCTAACTTACCCAACTTCTATTTAATTATCCATAAAGATTTTTATCTGGATTTCGAACTCATGACCTCTCATTAGACCAAAGACTGATTCTCTATTTTAAAAACATGTATTACATTACATATTAAATTTTCATTACATCATACACATCTGATCTGAATCAGACGGATCCTATTGTGACTTGTGCGTCATCAATGTCGTGTTACCACAACAACGGCAGCAGATACTACATTATTGTTTGATCTCAGCATTTGAAACTTGTACGTACTACATTATTGTTTCTAAAATATATTTCCATACAAAGCCTTGTTTTAAATCGAAAATCACTAAAACAGCATCTCTGAACATGGAGATGTTGATTAGGGAATAAGAATGAATTCCATAATTGGTTACGCTCTCTGAACAGCATCTACTGAAAGTTAAACAGTAAATCACAGGAACTTCATTTTTCTAAATTAATGCAATAAGAATGAATTCCATAATTGGTCAACATATTTTCCCAATTATGGCCTGTAGATGCCAGTGGGGTCAGCATTTTGCACTATCCAAGGGTGTTCAAGCACCTTCACTAGAGGTAGCCTTTGAGAGGCATCTTTTACCAGCATCTGTGCATAGAGAGTAAAAAAAAAAAAAAGAATTTAAATTTTACACATCACAAAGAAACTTCATAAATTTTACCAGCATCTGTGTTTTGGTTATGAATGTAATTTGGCATTCCATGCTTGTGAATATGGTTATGAAAGTACCTGACTAATGAGATCTTTCGCAGTTGAAGAAACCACTGGCTTGAGAGGAAATCTAAGATCAACTTTTAAAATCCTGAAAAGCACAAAGCAAACGAACCTTAAGTATAACCCATTTGCATTCTTTTTCAGTAGCATATTTTATTCCGAGTGATATTACCAAATTGGAATTGGGCAATTATAAAACCGTGTGTATTTCGGCCTAAATAGAAATAACAAATCTTGCTTTTTCACATCCAAAAAGTCAAATTCTTTTTTACTATATTTTCAAAAAATTAATTAAAATAGCACTAAAGTACCCCAAAAAAAAAAAACCTTATGCTTGCATAACAAATAGGGTCATTTTACAAAAATAGTAAAAGTAAATCTACGGTAGTAGTAAAACTTGGTTTCCTACAAAATTTTAATATGTAGATCACACTATATTTGGGAACTAATTTTGAGGTACTTTAATTAAAAAATTATTCATGATTGTAACTTCACCTCCTGTAGGTATCAGAGTGTTCCTTTGCTTCAAATGGAGGCACACCATAGAGGAACTCGTAGCACAGTACACCCAAACTCCATATGTCTACATTTGCATCATGCTCTGAACTTTCAACTACAAAAATAGAGTAAATAATTTCAGGTAACTGTACTTACATACGACTAAAATGACACAATTGGCTCATGTTATATTTGCTGTTTCAATATAGAGAAAGTCAAATTAAATTGGTCACTGAAAATAGACAGCACACCTGTGTTGCATTCTCAGTAGAGTAAAAACTGAAAGATATCACATTCTGCCACATATACTTACCCATTTCAGGAGGGAGGTAGTCCAGCGTACCACACATGGTACGTCTCCGGTTAAATGTGTGTACTGACCACCCAAAATCAGCAATCTTCACCTCACCCTTGTATCAAAGAAGTAAATTTTAATGCAGAGTTCTTGCATAAATATGTCAGGTTCAGTTTTGTTGTTCAATAAAAGATGGAATATAAATCAGTACCTCAAGACCCATTAGGAGATTTTCTGGTTTGATGTCTCTGTGTATGACATGCTTTGAATGGAGGTATACTAATGCACGCGCCAAGGATGCAATGTACTGAAATTTATAGGAAGGATGCAAAAGAATAACCATGATCAGCTGTGAAATATAATAACTACAACAAAATTCCATGAATTTTATAGGAAGGATACAAAAGAATAACTATGATCAGCTGTGAAATATAATAACTACAACAAGCTTAATGCCATGAACTGTGTGATACCAGGCTCTTACTAGCCTGCAATTTTTCTGGGGAAAAAAGCAAGTCCCTGCTAATATTAAATTCAAATGTGCATTACTATAATACTATGGAATGAAAAACTAATTTCCCTTCTCAATTAAGGGACTTCTTCTGCAATTTCATGATAATTTAATGAAAATTTCAGAACTATTTGCAATTGGTTTATACAGAAACCAAAGTCAGAAAGTGCCTCATTATAACCTGATTCATTAATATCTAGTAATTGGCATGAAGAAATGATGAAATAAGTTATAAATGTATTTAATGTTTCTCTCTAAGAAGAACTTACTGTTGCGGCTCTTCTTTCATTGAAGTGCTTGCACTTTTGCAGCTCTTTATAAAGCTCACCTTTTGCAGCATACTCCAGTATCAGATAAACCCGACTCTGTGCAAGAAAAAGAAAGATAAATAAGCATATTATGATAAGAAATGGAAACTGTAAAATGAATGTAAAAGTGACATTTCGTTTTATTACTACTGAACCCATGGGTTAGAAGCAAAAAGGTACTATTATGCCCAAAAATATGCTAAGACTCTCTTTAGAAGAGACCATATAGGGAAAAAATGTCAATAAAAGCTTAATCTAGGCAGAAAAACTGTATTCATTTCCCAAAATAGGCACGAGTTGGGAGAAAAGGTAAATTAATGACTACCAGAAATTCTCGCACCAACTCAGTAGCAATTTTCTAGAGAGTGAAGGTACACCTGAAGTCACTTTTGTCTCAAACATTGGCAAAGAAAGAGATCCGAATTACAGATCCCATTTATCAGCATTCACTAACTTAGTAGCACTTTCCCCAAGTCCCGGCCAAATACTTCTTGAGAGAAAGAGATACCTGATCATAGAAATAACCATATAGGCGGAGTATATTGGAGTGGCGTAGGTGGCTCTGTATCTCTACCTCACGCCTCAACTGATGCTCCACTTGAGACTGTTTTAATTGGGTCTTGAATAAAACCTTCAAGGCCACTATGTGATTGCTCTATATATAAATTAATTAAATTCAATTAATTAAACCCCCTCTGAAGCTGCAGAATTTACTTCAAGTCTCGGATTATGCAAGCACTCATCGGTCAATTTGCATGACAAAATGTAATATAACTCCAGAATTAGTACAGTAAAAGAACATAAAATCAACCTGTCTGAACAGCTTTTGGGAAACTAGTATATATAGAACAACTGAAAAGTATCCCTAAAAATGCAAAAGCAGAGAACTTCCTCCCCTTGCTAATCTACATTAGATAAAGGTAGACTGGACTGCCACCAAGTCGGCAACAAAAGAAGGGTAAAAATGGACACCCTTTCTCGGGCCAATCTGCACTAGACAAATCATCCTAACATTGGTGGAATATTAAAAGTAAACAGGGAAAAGTACCCTTTTATCTGGCTAATCGCATTAGTCAAAGGTAAACTGGGTAATCATAAAGTTGGAGGCATAAAACTAGATAAAATAGAAAATACCCTCTTTTCTCTGGCCAAATATACATGGCCAAACTTGCCTCTCCCGAGCGGCTTCCCAATGTCAAAATCACTCAAAGTCCATCTCTTTTCTGCATCACATGCCTTTGAGGGCGACTGTAAAAAAGATTATTCACACATTAGATACATTTCCTCAAAACATAATACATTTAATTAACAAACTAAAACTACGGCAGAGCTTAGGATCACATTTCCGCTTCTAACAGAAGAAACCCTAGAATTGACGATTTGGCATAAACCCAGAAAACTAAATCTTCGTTGGTCCCAACTAGCACTGAAGTTCGTCAGTATCCAAAGATATGCTAAGTTACTGGATCTCTACAAGAAATAGCGATCTTTAATCCTTCAGCCAGAAAGGGAAATTGACTAATTTAAGTTACTAGGGATTGAAATTCTGTAAAATGCCAGCAAAAACCGTAGGTTCGCCTATTTGGGGGAAATTTGAGGTTTATGCTGACGCGAAACCCTTGGTTCATAAATTACCGAACCAAATTGATGACAAAAATTGCAAGAGCCCAAGACTAGGCGACTAGGGGAAATCACAAAACAAAAAAAATGACCGTGGATAAAGATCAAATCAAAGAAACGAAATGGGGATCGATCAATTAGTTTCTTTAGCGCACCTTCTCTTCTTGATGGATTTCCGTGGCGATCGCCATGAGAGAGAGAGAGGCAATCTAAAAACTCGAAAGAAGTCGTCGGTATCCTGAAAAGTAAAATTCGAGAAAATTTTGGACCTTTTAAAATTTTGCGAGTAACGGTCGGATTCCTGTGGCATGTGGACCCAAAAGCCTCGACAGCAATTCAAATTATAGGCTATACCTGGAGTACAAGGATATAAGGTCTACTGGTAAGCATAAGTGCATAACCCAGCGTTATGATGGACCTTGGTATTCATATACGGCTGAGCCAGGACCACGCAAAGATAGAATTTCTTCGTAAGAGGAGCTGGTTTATTTCGGAGTTATGCTAATTACACGTACCCGAATATCTCCCCCTACTGGTCTTGGATTTCTATTGCGATTATTCTGGGTTCAAGTTTCTGTACGCTTAGCTAGTTAGCTTGACTTGATTTGAATTGTAAGTCGAGAGGAGCGCTTGTCGGATCAAAGACTTGCCGATATTCATCAATATTTGCGCATTCTTACGTGTCTCTGAAGTTTGAACTAGGATTATTTTTAAATGTTTAAATAAGACTGATTAAACTAATAAAAGATCACATATTCACATGAAGCATCTCAAGAATGCAGTCTGTTTGTTTGTATTGAAATTTCATACACAAATTGTTTAAAGTTGCCTATGAGAATTTCAATAGAACAATTTTTCCTATATAACCGTGGAGTTCACAAATATTTTACTATATAACCGTGGAGTTCATCTCATTCATAGTTTAACTGAATATAAGAAATTGTTGCTCCCTATTCCGTCGTCATTCGAGGCTGTGCTTCCATCTAGCGGATCTGGCCACGGTTTCTTAGTGCTTCTGCTTCGTGAATCTGGTCATCGCTCTTCGCATCGTCCTTCTGGTGGTTTTTATTCTCTAAGATAAGCAGTTCGTTTTTTCTTCTCTTCTCCTGAACTCTTCTTCTTCTCTTTGGTAATGGAAGAGTGGGTGGAACGAGTTGTACATATAGTTACTTACTTTATATGGTGTGCTGAGTTTGGTTTATGTGATCTCTTTCTTCTCCTCATTTTCTCCCTTCTTTTTCTGCTTCCCACACTGGCGGCTCTTCATTGGGACCTCTAAGTGGTGATTGTCCCGATCTGGTTGATTCAATTCCTGGTCCGGTTTGATTCAGTACCTCCATTAAGACTTCTGAGTGGTGACTATCCTGACCCGGTTGATTTAGTTATCAGTCTAGTTTGATTCAGTGCATCTACAATGAAGTCTGCCATTAGGACAATTATGCGCACAGAGAAAACCATCACTAGGCTCTTATCATTTCCATAAAGCAAGGATAACTAAAATTGTGTCCACATGATACACATATCACTGTGCGTTTTTGTTTGTTTACAGCTGAGTACTTTTTAAGACATTTTTTTATCTAATTTTATATAGCAGCTAGTTTGTAACTCTTTAAATTGTAAAATTACTTATGAATTTTACTGCCGAAAAAAAACAATATAAGAAATTGATTTTTTTATACATTCAAATGATTGTGGGTTATTTACGTAATTTATGAATGTGGTCAAAGTTTATTGATCCTACAAAGCATTTTATGATAATTTAAATCCAACATGATAAACTAATAATAATAATAATAATAATAATAATAATAATAATAATAATAATAATAATAATAATAATATATAATATAATATAATAGGTAACTGCCGGAAATTTTATGAGAATTAGTCACGAGCTAATAATTTATTTTCCAAAGCTTTTTCGAGAAAAGAAAAAATGACAAGGCCCATTCGATTCCTTGTCGTAAAAACAGCGGCCATGAGATAGAGAGTTTTTTTTTTTTTTTAAAAAAAACTTCTTTTGGTCCGTTAGCTTTGCATGTGCCGTTAGGAGTCGTTTTGAATCTGATTACGTACGGCGGGTTAATATGCTGCCTAATGTGCTCAGGATCCTCTGTGGCCAGTATAGAGTGTAAATACTAGTGTAAGAAAACTGTCCAAGCATTTTTCATATTAGAAATGTATGGATTAATTAGTTCCTGAACCACGGTCCAATATTCTCTCGGTCAGGAAATGGAGAGCTGGAAACAGCTCACCTCAATTTCTGCTCACACTTTCTTGACTAGTGCGGTCTATTTGAATGAATCGTGAGAGCGAGGTTAGAATTTGAGCTAGGGTAGGCAAAAATCAAATTCGGGTTCGAATAAATTAACGGATTCGGGTTCGGGTTCGGATTCAAGACACAATTCAGAAAAATAGCAAGAAATATATTAATGCTGAGTGAGGCTATGCATAACACGGATTGGTCCGTGCTACGGCTCAATATTTGAGTTTTCAAAATCCTAACGGTCGATCCGAATTGTCCCACATGATTATAAAATGAATATGTTCCACATGAAAAACGTGCCATGTCGTGCTGTGACCAAGTAAATTTTTCATATACCATGCCGTGCCGTGACAAAAATTATGAGGGTGGTCACGGCACGCGAGTCACGGCGTGACTCGCGTGCCATGACTAAGTCGTGCCGTGACCAAACATGCGTTAGTCACGTTTGACCGCATTTAACGTTTAAAAAAAAATGAAACGATTCTTTAAAATTCAAATGTTTTAATTGAAATTTAAATGTAAATATTTTAATTAAAATAAAATTATAGCTTATAGGAAGGTATGTTAGTATATTGCCTCGCGACTGCCGTGATTGGCGTGTCTTCCGTGACTCGCGTGTCCCGTGCCGTGCCGTTCCGTGTTCCGTGCCGTGACCAAGGCAATTTCCGTGCCGTACTGTGCCGTGTCTTCTTTGTCAACAATTGGTCATGGCACGCGAATAGTCACAGCACGGAACACGCGAGTCACGTCACGTAACCGACACGCGTGCCGTGCCGTTCCGTGACAGAGCCGGCTCCGCCGTGTCATTTTTCCCACTCTAGCTGTGTACATCTGATGAATAAATCTTGCACAAATTTTAAAGTGAAAAAAATTAAATACTGGACGAGATATTGGTAATTTTTTTCGAAAAACAGTTAGCACTTCTTTTTTTATAACATAGATATGGGTACTTAATTTCATGCTTAGAAGGAATCGTACCTAATAAATCAAGTGATGTAAAAAAACGATCGTTTAGTTTGACTAATCAGCAATTAGTCATTGGCAGTGATCAAATCTTTACAAATTGTCTGTTTTCCGTTTATATTATCAAGTATTCATATATATTACATCAAGTATTCATAAATAATTTTGGACCACCGGATCAGCAATTTTCAAAGTGGCTTAATAAATAGTAAAAAAATTCTAAAAAATGTAAAATTTGGTCTCCAAGCAGATTTCAATATGTAGATCAACTTGAACGGTTCGGATCGACCGTTTGGACTTTGAAAATCCGATTTTGAGTTGGAAGCATATCGGGCCATATGCTACTAAAAGCATATTAGCCTCTCTCTCTCTCTCTCTCTCTCTATATATATATATATAGCAGTGTTCTAAATAGCGCGCTATAGCGGCGCTATAGCGTTTTTGGACCCCAAACGCTACGCTACGACATCAAAATGCGCTATTTGCGCTACGGCCGCTACAACGCTATAGCGGTCCGCTACAGCGCTATTTGCGCTATACAATATGAGTTTTTTTTTTTTTTTAAGCAATTTATATGGGTTTTAAATTAAGATAAAAAAAATCTCAAACCGAAATTGAATTTGTTGCTACTTGCTACAAATAAATCAATTTGAAATTGGGAATAGAAATTGAAATTTGAATAGAAAAAAAGTCCAAACCGGAATTAAAATTTGAATAGAAAAAAAAATAGATTATGTCATGAATCATAATACTTAAGATATTTTTAATAGAAAAAATCGATAGTTTATGATATTACTATGGATATTTACCGCAATTTGGACTTTGTACGGGTTCAATATGAATATTATAATTTCTTAATTACTTTGGAGTTATTTATTGTTCTATGAGACCTTAGATAATGTTGATATTTAGTACAAATATTGAATATACGAAATGTAAAAAAAAACGCTATTTGGAATAGCTTCCGCTATAGCGACGCTATTCGCTATAGCTTTTTTTTTAGCCTTCCCGCTACGACGCTATAAACGCTATTTAGAACCTTGATATATAGTGTTGGGCTTAGCTAAGCCATGGTGTAAAACGACTTGGTGCTCCACGCCTCATTATTTCCATTTTGAAAATCCAAACGACCGATCCAAACCGCTCAAGTTGTTCTCCATATTGATATGTACTTGGAGACCAAATTTTACATTTTTTGGAATTTTTTTACTATTTATTAAGCCACTTTGAAAATCACTGATCCGGCGGTCCAGAAATTTTTACTGTTTTTTACTGTTCATAAGGATTTTCAGATTTTCAAATTTTCAAAGTGGCTTAATAAATAGTAAAAAAATTCCAAAAAATGTAAAATTTGGTCTCCAAGCACATTTCAATATGGAGAACATGTTGGAAGGTTCGAATCGACTATTTGAACTTTGAAAATGAAGATATGGCGTGGAGTACCAAGTCGTTTTACTCCATGGAGTAGCCTAGTCGGACTCTATATATATATATATATAGAGTAGAACTAGGGTGTTCCTAAGCTCACCAAGGCCTCTCGTGAGCTCAACTCTAAAACCTATTGAATTGACTTCAAACGACATTTCTAAACCGTTAGATGTTCAATCTATATTAAAATGTGCTTGGAGACCAAATTTTACATTTTTTGGAATTTTTTTACTATTTATTAAGCCGGTTTGAAAACCTCTGTTTCCAATGGTGCAGAATTTTAATAAAAACAGCGGTTTTCAAACTGGCTTAATAAATAGTAAATTTTTTTCAAGAAATGTAAAATTTGGTCTCCAAGCACATTTTAATATAGATTGAACATCTAACGGTTTGGAAATGTCGTTTGAAGTCAATTCGATAGGTTTTAGAGTTGAGCTCATGAGAGGCTTGGTGAGCTTAGGAACACCCTAGTTCTACTCTATATATCTAATCTACTTGACAGCTATTATCAAGTAGCCGCCACCAGTAACGCAACCCTCCCCCCCCCCACCCTAAGCTGCCTCCCCCCAACCAACTCATCCTAGTTCGGCTCCGCCCACCCCGCCAGCCAGCCTCCGCTTCTCACCTTCTCCGTCCCTCCTTTCTCTCCGGTGAGAATTGTCGACTCCGACCTTCTCCTCGTATCAGAGTTTTGTTGGTGGAAGGAGCGAAAGGAAAGCCAAGGAGAAAAGGCGTAGCCCTTCCGCCTCTACCTTCTCCGGCCACCATCTCCCAGCCTCCCTCCTCCTCCCAACACTAACCCCTATATTCATAAGAGAAAGCCAGGGAGAAGAGGCGTAGCTCCTCCACCTCTCTCTCATTCGCTTCCTCAAACTGCCATATCTCTCAGTTGCCGCCCTAACCCCGCCAAATCCATCTATCTCTAATGCCTCTACACTGAAACCCTAGCAGAGTTGGAGGAGGTCGCGACCACCCGCCACTCCCCTCTCCCTCTGGAAAAAATACAAAATAATTTAGATGCCTCCACTTTTTGTGTTGCTAGCCGACTAGTGCAACGGAGAGCAAGAATGTGAGAAAGGAGATTGCCGGCAGTTTGAAGTCAATTTATTAAATGTTATGTTGTTTAATATTTATGTGTCTTTTATATTTAATGTGTTTTTTTTATTTGAATAATGTTATGATGTAAAATGATGGATGTAATTTTACTTTTATTTAATGAGAAATTATACTTGACAGCCGTTGTCAAGATTTAAAATAAAACTATTATAAAACCCACACTTAACTATATTTTTTAAAAAGAATTTTAATTAAATACGATAAAACACATTTATGTAACGAGAATTTAGAACTTACTAAAATATATCATGATTATTTTGACTTACGCTTGAAGTAGAAACTTTTTCCTTTATTTTTGGTTTTATTTATTATTCTCCTAAGACTTTCGAAAGAAAGTTCTTTTGAACGATTACGAAAAAATCATAAACAATAGGTTCAACACACTAAACTCTAAACTCTAAACCCCTCTCCTCTTATCCTGAATTCAGAGATCACCCTCGACACCGTTTGTACAATTATCAAATTCATACTGTTCTTAAATTCTGGTACGAATCTCAAAACAAACTTCCTACATCTACAAATCTACAATATGCACATGATTCTTTTTGGCCCGATTGAGATTAAATCCATATTGTATTTTACAAAATTAATCCCGAAGAAATTATTATCTTAATTATTTTGATATAGGCCATCTAAACATAATTTTTGGATACATAAACATCTCTCTTTCTTTGTTTTTTCGTGGTTCAGAAATTTTCTATTCAACAAAAGTTGAATCTAAAATTAAATATTTGGAAAGAAAAAAAAAAATCAAAACTGATCTTATGAAAGAGAAACCTCGGATGGAGAAATGGAAATGCGTCCCTCTCACCTCATTTTACTCGTGAGTTTGTTGCTTCGTCACTTTCTTGTGCTTTTTTTGTTAGTTTTCATTTGAGGAATGGACTCGCAGCTTTTAAGGAATCGAACTCAAGTGCTTTTCCGAAAGAAAAGTAGGTTTCTGTTTTTTTTTATCTAATTATTCAAATTTTTCAATTCACGTATCTCGATAAAGAAACTTTTTCATGCACAAATTTCAACGAACTTGAATGGTTGGATCTGGAAAAGCAGGTTCCTGCTTTTCTCTCAGAAAAGCAGCAGAGTCGGACTCGCTTTTAAGGGTTCTGCTTTTTCAATCTCAGTCATTCAAATTTGTTAAGATTTGTGCATAAAAAAGTTTTTTTGATCGAGATACGTGAATAAAAAATTTTAAATAATTGAGATCGAAAAAACAAATCATGTTTTTCTCTAAAAGTCTGCGGATGTTTTATTGAAACAGGCGCTTTTCGTAATTATTATTTTTTATTTCTTTTAGTTGCAAACTTGCAATCTCTCTTCTATAAGTTGTCGGCTATGGTCCTATGGATAATCTTTTTTTATGAATAAATGAGTAAAGGTCCACTCTTATATATGTATTTTTTTTATTTTTTTTCTTGGATAAGTAAAGGCATGAGACCCGCATGCACCGTCGAATACACGTCAGTTTACCAAGAAAAATATACAATACAAAGCAGCATTTGACGCGAGGAATGGATGCAATTAAAACGGACGGTCCGATTCAATTGTACTTGGTCCGGTAGAGATGTGATTGCTGCAAGGGGTTACTTCTCCACGCATATGCTGAGTCACATAGCCCATTTAATTCCTAACAGGGAATCGGTGTAGATATTTTGCAATATTTCCTCTATTATGATCGAATTGCAGATCGATAGAATTTACCGTTTTACAGCCCACCATTAAACTGACATACTCCATCTAACTTAAATCTCACAACTTTAATTATCACCATAATTTTTGCATACGCACTTTAGTCTACTTCATTACTAGTTTTTTTTAAATAAGAGTCAATTGATCTCCATTTTATAATAATACATCTGTTTCTGAATGTATTCAATGGAAATTGAACTCAAATCAGTCTGATGCACACTCAGAACTGTTCGATTCGCTTCATGATCCATGCATTTCGCTTCAATATTCATACGTGCCTCTTTAATATTCGTATGGATCAAGCGTGAACGAATTATAAAGCGAATCGAACAGTTATAAAGCAAATCGAACAGTTCTGTGCTAACTCATATCAATTTGGGGTCCGACTCTGCTGCTTTTCTGGGAGAAAAGCAGCGTCTCCTTTTCCGAATCCAACGATTCAAAATTTTTTATTCGCGTATCTCGATAAAGTTACTTTTTTTATATACAAATCTCAACAAATTTGAGTAGTTAGATGAAAAAAAGAAGAACACTACTTTTCTCTCGGAAAAGCAGCAGAGTCCGTTCCATCAATTTGGATCAGATGTCCCTCGGACGCGTCTCGCTTCCTTGGTAAAAACATTCTTATAATCTTTTGTACGAAGAATATTTATAATATTACTCCTTGTCATCACTATTACCAGACATTTTATCCTCTGTGATATCTCCACTTTTGCGTGACCGACACGGTGCCTATTCGGGGATAGCGCAGGGGGCTGGGCAGTATTATTTGTGCTTTGAGATTCGTGCAGAACGTATTTAAAGGGTTGAGATTTTCCAAAAAAACACTCAAAGTTTGAGATATCTCAGAGGATGCACTTCCAAAAGAAAAATGAAGTGCGTATCAAAAAACCTACCCACCCTCCTCCTCCAAACTATAAATAGGCTCCAACTAAAGCAGCAGCCAGCAGATGTGTGCTATTTTTCATTTTTTCTATTATTGAGTTACCTTTTGTAATTTCAAGCGTTTAGTTTCCACAGAAAAAAATGACTATCGCCATTGAAATACCTCTGAGTGGTAAGCATTCTTGTTTCTGTTGTTACTGCCATTTTAGTTACCATCGATGTTACAAATATTATTGTTGATTTTTATTTTTAATATATAGTTTACATTTCTGTAGTTGTTAAATTGCATTGTACCATAAAACTCATGGAAATAAATCTGCTGTTATTCCAATAGAATAACACGAACCTGTTATTCCTATCCCAATCGTTGATCTTCATTGAGATTCGCGGAAAAATTTAAACGCTTGAGATCGGAATAACAGGTTGCTGTTATTCCAATGGAATAACAGCAGATTTATTTCCAAAATGGATACCCTAAAATACTAGAAAAAAAAAAAAGAGGTTTAACTGCCACTGGTTTTTATATTTTTTGTGCTTTTCTAGGAAAGTAATTAATAATTAATTGGCGGACTGCTATTAATTATATTTTTAATTAATAAAAGTGGCCATATGCTAAGATATGTGAAGATGGTACCGAGACGGTACCAACCCACACAAGTTCTTACATCATATAACATGTCTAGAATTATTACAACCATTATGCTAAGCAACAGTGCTATATAAATTAACAAAACAACAACTAAAAGCATAGAGATCCTGCTGGTACGTCAAGAAACTGAGTATAGTTAAGCTACATTTAATTGCTTTACACATTTCTGGATAAATTGATAAACAAATTGTATTGACTGAGAATTAATTAATACTGCTTCCCCTAATACAAGTCCAATGTTTAAAGGTATATTAACTTTTCTTTTCCAATTAAGAAGGCCAAAAGACAATTATCTTTTACTAAATTGGAGATGTTTAGTTTCATTTTGTTTCCTGTCTTTACGTAGAATCAGAAAATGTGGAGAATAAGACACAATCTGAGCAAACGGAGTTAAAACTTGACGGAGGCTTCGTCGTACCAGATGCCAACGCATTTGGCCACACTTTCAGGTACTGTTCCAATCATGCATTAAAAAATAATCTCACGGGCGATGCTAATTGAAATTAAACTTTCATTTTGAATATCTCAACAACAAAAATTGTAGATATTTTTGTTGCATTTAAAGCCCAGTGCAAGGCTGAATGAATTAAGTTAGTTTCAGGTTTTGGTACATCGTACCAGTCAGGTACAAGTAAGTATTATGCAGACTCAGACTTCTTGAACCAAAATTACAAAAGATGGAGTTTGGTTGTGGGCTCCATGAGAAGTTTAAATATTACGCAGACTCAGACTTCAAAACTAAAAAAGAAAAATTTTGTTTAGTGGGGGGACATTGACACTGTTTTAATTGCTTTATTACTTGATTTGGTATCGCGACAATAATTATTAGTTATTTCAAAAATAACCCATAAAAATATTAAAAAAAATGCAGGGATTATAATGTTGAATCTGAGAGGCAGAAAACTGTGGAGGAGTTCTATCGTGTCAACCACATTAACCAAACCTATGACTATGTAAGTTCCAAAATTCTAATAGTTTTCTACAGCATATTTATCTATAGTTTGAGCAAATTAAAATGATTAAGATTAGTTATAACAAAGTCGATTTTTCCAAAAATTAAAACATCATTTCCACATGGCATGATTTACCTATTAAATTCTGACCCAACTTATTTTGACTAAACTGGTAAATGATTAGGTGAGAAAACTGAGAGACGATTATGAAAAGTTGAACAAGCGCGAGATGAGCATATGGGAAGGCATCGAGCTATTGAATGAATTTGTCGATGACAGTGATCCAGATCTCGACATGCCCCAAATCGAGCACCTGCTTCAGACTGCCGAGGCTATCAGGAAGGATTACCCGAACGAAGACTGGCTTCACCTCACCGGTCTTATTCATGGTTTGTGTAGTCTGTTAATTGATTGGTTACCTTTGCATTATTCAATTGTTTGTGAGTGAGGCTATGGTACTATGCATAGTGCATATTGGTCCGTACTACAGATCAATATCTCAATATTCAAAGTACAAACAATCGATCTGAACTGTTCAACATGATCTTCATATGAAAATGTACTTGTATATCAAATTTTACATTTTTTAGAATTTTTGTACTATATATTCTTTTAGATAGGTAGAAAATCACTTGATCTGAAAATTCTAGACTATTCAAAAATAGTGATTTTCTGTCTATCTAGAAATATAGTAAAAAAATTAGTGAAGGCCATCTATTGAAGGCACTTGTGGCTATCTAATGAAAAGATAAGGGCATGATTCTCATTTTTTCCTCAAAAAGAATTAGTGAATAGCATTTCTGGATGTTTTTTTTACCCCAAAGGGTTCTCTGGTAAATTGCTTATTTGAGGATTAATTTCATCAATGAAGGTATTGAATTTCTTGTACATGAGAGCTATAAAACCAATCAGGTTCACAATTTTGGTGTGGTCCAGAACCTATCATCATGTGCCAACTATTGAATTCCCTGACATGAGAACTATACAACCATAAGGGTTAATTTCAGGGGGGTCCAGGAGCTTTCAACATGTGCCAGCTATTGAATTTTCCTGTACCTGTGATATTTTTGAACCAATGATACTTGGAATTCATATTAACTCCGGTCCTGAAATATCAGATCTTGGTAAGGTGCTTCTCCATCCTGACTTTGGGGAACTGCCACAGTGGGCTGTTGTCGGTAAGTTTACTTGGAAAAAAAAAAAAATCAATTAGCTCCAGCCTAGCTGTGAAGAAAATAAAATACCAGAATATTTCTTTTGGACTAATAATTTTGTTTTGCTGTTTAGGTGACACATTTCCAGTTGGGTGTGCATATGATGAGAGCAACGTTCACTTTAAGGTGTGTTTGGTTTCTGAACAAAAACTAAAGCCAACTTTGTATATATTGAAAAAATAAGCAAAATCTAATTCCATATTACCAATTCAGTATTTCAAGGAAAATCCAGACTACACCAATCCCAAATATAACACCAAATTTGGGGTTTATTCGGAGGGTTGTGGCCTAAACAATGTGTTCATGTCGTTTGGGCACGACGATTATATGTACCTGGTAAGTCTTGTTTTTTTTCCATTTTAATATAAAATATTTTCCTTGATTTTTGTTAATTAATGGAATTCTTGTACTTGATAATATAGGTGGCTAAGGAGAACAAGTGTACTTTGCCTTCTGCTGCTCTGTTTATAATTCGGTACCATTCATTCTATCGTAAGAAATCCTATCTTTCTTTTCTGGTATTATGTAATGCTCAATTCTCAATTGCAAAGGACAACACATCACATGAAATCTGGTGTTTTAAAAATACATTTCAGTTGATACTATAATTGAACATATGTAAACTATTAAATGAATTGTTTCATTCTTTATTCTAGCTCTTCACAAGCATGGAGCTTACAAATACTTGATGAATGAGGAGGACAAAGAGAATCTCAAATGGCTACATGTTTTCAAGTGAGATATTTTGCAGAATCATTTTTTTTTTCCTTTTTAATTAAATTTAACCCACTTATTTAATGGCACATGAGAGATAATGTGTTCTTATTTTATTTTATTTTTTCCCATCTCAGCAAATATGACCTATATAGCAAGAGCAACATCAAAATTAATGTGGAGGAAGTGAAGCCATATTACCTTTCACTAATTAAGAAGGTATAATCCTCTCTGTTATAACTAACGAAATTAGGATTAATGTTCTTCCAACTTGATTAAAATACCAGTAAGCTACCAGGTTGTATCTTGTATGGTAACCCTGTTTTGTAGGGTCAAAGCTAGTATTCTTTTGGCATGATGATCAATTTCATTTAGAAGTGCATTTGTTGTTCAAAAGGTGCTTGTTTGAAGCGTACTCTGAAATATTTATGCATATTAAAAAATGAAAATTTTACACGATTCTGATCAGGGGTGGAGCCAGACTTTTTCTAGCTTTGTTTGTTCTTTCATGTACAGTATTTCTTTGTGAGGTTTTCACTATCTAATACTAATTGAGGTTATGTTTGTTTCATGCAGTACTTTCCGGCGAAATTAAAATGGTGAAAAAAGATGGTTCAGATAGTCATTGGAATTACTCACTCGAGAAATTAGTTTTACAATGTTTATCTTTGTTACATAATGCGTTTCTTTTTTTTTCACATAAAAATATAAGATAAATAAAACAATGCAAAAAAGAATCAGCCTTTGGTTTAGTGGCAAAGTCAATACTCTTCGTGTGGGAGGTTGCAAGTTCGAAATCCAAAAGGGACAATCGTTTGTGGATATTAAATAGTTAGATGGTTTGACCTCAAACATTTACTCAAAAATAAAACAATACAAAAGCTGCTTGTAAGGCTTGAAAATATTTTGTCTTTATTCTTCAAATTGTCACACCCCGAGACAACCCGTCACGTATTTACACGTAAGGCGTGTGCACATCACATACATTATCAATAACATCCATAAATGTCATATTAATTTCACAATATAAAAGTCTTACAACAATGATCATGATAGATATGATTGGAAATACGGCAACAATCATGTTTGTTCAAGTGTATCAAATTTATTGGAAAATAAACATACGAAATTAAAAATGAACATAAGTGGCATTTAATCAAATCATGGATCCTTCTGCTTGCTCTTACTCATGATCTTTGCTTAGGCGCCTTTTCTTCATTACCTCTGCTCGTCGACCTCCTGATTCACATCCCTTCTATTCGTACTCATGACCGGCCTCGTCATTTTCTGGAACCCACATAAAAGTGGAACAGGTGAGAGATCAAACAATCTCTCAGTACAGGATTTAGTTACAGTGCCGGAGTTTGTCAAATTAACTTAATTCTCAATAGCATGAAATAAAATAAATAATAAATGCTAATGCATTTCTAATGCCATGTAATCCTACGATCATACACTTTCATTTTCTTTCAAGTTTTCCGTTAGTCCATTTATTTGCCAATCCAATGGGAAGTCCAATCAACATTGGAATGCCGCTAACCCACTGGGAAGTCCAACCAACAGTGAGAGGCTGTCTTACTAGACGGGGAGTCCACCCTACGCTAGGTCTTGACCCGTGACGGGAACTCCAACCGACGCCACGTTAATGAGGGGTCCAGTCGAACATCGGACCTAATGTATACATTTCGATATGCGAACATATCGGCCCCTGTTCACTTTTCTTATCCGTTCACATCACGTATATTAACTCAACACAACACATCCTATAAGTCCGTTGATCAAACGAATAATCATATCCTAATATTTTCTAACAAAGTCAAATGGTTGTTCAAATTCAACATGCATAATTCAACTATATAAAAATAAATGCACACAAAACGATAAGTAATAATTTTACAAAGTCCAGAAAACCCGCACCTAATATCTAGGTAAATTATTGGTCGACTCGTACGTCTCTTAAATCTTCAAAAGTCGAACCTAGTGGACAAACATATCTCTATTTAGAAATGTTTAGTTGTTCTCATATCCTAAAATTACTTAATACTACATGTTAATATTGTGTATTATAAATTTGGCATAAAATAATTTAGTATGAAATAAATGAGAAAATATTTTAGTTTGAAAGATTTCTGAATTTTATATTTTCTGGAATTTATTTTAAATCTATAAAAGGGTACTATATTGACATATTTTTCATTATTAAGATAATATAACAATTACATGATCAATACAAAAATAAGACTAAGGAATTCCAGATTTTAAATAAACTTTATATTGACTACTTTTAATTGTCCAGAAATCTAACAATAGTTCTACTCCTATCTTGATACATAAATTTTATGTTGTTTATGTAAAGTTTAAAAATCATATATGAAGCTTTAAAATATATATTGAAAAATCATCTATTGTTTTATTAAACTAACAACATATGTCACAAATTTATTATGGAACCTGTGTTAAACTATTAAAACACAATTCAATTAAACGATAGTAAAAAAATAGTTTTATTATACTCACAAATCATAAATCATGTGTTAATTTAATGAAATCGGAAGTAAACTTTCCAGATTTTATTAGAATCACAATTGAATCCTATTAACAATTGAGAGATTAACGAACAATTTATTTCTAATTATCCTAGATCTACCTACCAATTCGGTTCATGAAACAATTATATTCTAAAAATTAATCTACTATATATATAGTCCTTATCATAACCTAATCGATTAAACAAAATAACATAAATTTGAGATACCTTGATGCAGAATTTTGAAAACAAGAGAAGAGGGAAATAGAGATGTGTGGCAGAGAATTATTGAAAAGGAGGTTTCTTCTTTGATTTTGCAACTAGTGTCTCCTTTCTAATTTAATTTCAATTAATATATAGAGATGTGGGCGGTTTGTAATCAAAACAGAGGGAGAGAGGGGCGGTCTAAAATTGAAACAGAGGGAAGGAATTGAGAGAGGCTTTAAATAGAGGGGCGGTTCAGACTTCAGAGGGAAAATCATTATTTGATTGGCAACTTACAACTGAAATAATTCTTAATTGTTTATAAATCATTATTTGATACCATGTTTAATAATAATACAAAATATGCATGATAAAATAGGAAAATGTTACAAAGTGGAAGAGGGAAATAGACTTTGATGCTACTATATATATCTCCATGTTCAGGTGGAGACAGAGTTCATGTCGTTATTATATGAAGTTACAATTAGTGGGGAGTGTGATGATTTCGCCTTTAAGAGAATGCATTATGCATCATGATTCATGTGGGCTAAAATAATTTAGTTCAAATCAGTGTTGTTAAATGCGGCTGCATATGCTTATGCAGTCAGAAACTGCATCAAGATCTTCATGCAATCCCATATATGTGGTTTTGCATATAAAGTCACATATGCAGTCCATACAAACCACATACATACAAATGTTTATTTTAATTAATTAAAAAAATTCCAAGTTCTGATCAAATATTTATTAATAAAAAAAGGATCGGATATACAGTAAAACCCATAACCAATTATTTATATTCATCCGGACACAAGTCCAGTTAAGTGAAGCTTCCCATAGTCCATGCAGCTTCTTTTATAGGCTCTCAAAAAGTTTCTTTCTTTTGTTTTTAAGAGTTGGGACTAAAGAAGTGTTATTATACCGGTTACTTTAGACGGACGCTCTGGGTGAAATTCAAGTGAATTCAGTGTTTACATTATTTTATTACTAATTTGGACCAAAGGATTTGAGCAGTTTAATTTATGGCCTATTGTTGGCCATTGGCTACAAAGGACTTCGAATTAAAGCAGCTACATTTATGGCCTATTAGTCATTTCCGAATTAAAGCAGTTGCTGGGTATTTATTTATTATACTTGTAAACATGCGCTGGACTTCTATATGAATATATATATTACATATGAGGAGCTCTATATGTACTACGTGTGTGTGTGTGTGTGTGTGTGTGTGTGTGTTTAAGTGAAGTTTCTCATATACTACATATACATGTAGTATAAAATACACGCGTATGAATATATATCTGAATTCTCATTTTAAAATCCGCATATATAAGTCCGCATGAAAATCTGCATATGCAATATGTAGTGGCATTCCGCATGCATGAACAAAACCGCATTTAACGACATTGGTTCAAATTAGGGGTGTCAAAAAAGCTCGTAGCTCGTGGCTCGATCGTGACTCGCACCTGACTCGCTCGTTAGTGGACCGAGCTGTTAATGAGCCAGCTCGCCACTAGCTCGGTCCAGAACGAGCTAGCTCGCCAGCTAGCTCGGCTAGGCTTTAATTTGTAAATTTGTATGAATTTGTGTACATTTTATACTGTCCAGTTCAGTCTGGCTCGGTCCAGCTCGGTCTGACTCGGCCCAGCTCGGCCTGGCTCGATTCAGTTCGGTTAAAATAAGATCCAATCAGACCCAACGAGCCAGCTCGGTCTGGCTCGTCACTAGTTTGAGCTGAGATTTTAGCTTGAATGCTCTAGGTCCAGCTCACTCGGTAAAAACTCGGTCCAGAATTAACAAGTTGAGCTAGGGCCCAGCTCGGCCCGAGCCAGCTCGTTTACAGCCCCAGGACTTCAAATGAAACATGTTTTGTAGTCTATTATACGGTGAGATTTGCACGTGTTTTTTAATCTGAAAAATAGTTTCAGTTACAATTAAAAAATTTGGAGTCCAGTTAATTTGGGCCAAGAGATTGAGACCCACATAAAAGAAGTTTGAAGGCTTGCATAGCTCAAGCCCATCTATCGATATAATCAACCTAATTACCAAAAACCAAACAAATTGGATTGCATTAATTAAACAGTGACTTGTTGATCGTAGTCAAATATTCAAATTGGGTCAACCTCTTTAATTTTAGCGGTCAATAATCAGGAGTACAAACAAAAAAGTGAAAAAACTGGATTAGGTTGGTAGGCCATAGGCGAATAGTTCTTAAGGTACACGTTCTATATATCAATTAATTTGTAGGCGTGCTGAAACCAAACGGTAAATCTTGAATAAACTAATCTAAATTATTATCAAATAGTTACACGAGTTACGTTTGGTCACGGTACGTTTGAACACGACGTGACTCACGTGGTATGACTATTCGTGTGCCGTGACCACCTTTAGACATTTTAGTCACGGCACAGCACGGCACCAAAGTCATAACATGTTAATCACGACACGGCACAGCACGTTTTTTCCGATCTAACCGGAGTACCTGTCATTTTTCTTTTTAGAAATATTGCTTCTATATATTTTTGATCAAATCACATCCTAAATTCCTAATGGCCCAATGAGGCAATGACATGGTCGGTTTAAGAAGTAGGTATGTGGTCCTGTTGTTGGTGAACCAGCAGTTGAGCACGGCAACAACTGTCAATTAAAAGGTTGTCGCAAAATATTACCTGTGTGGATAATTGATGCCCGAATTCTATGAACCGACTCGAATACATGAAAAATTTAGATCGGATCTTGTACGTATTTCCGATAATTCCTTTCTTCAGGTGGAATCTTACAAAGTAAACCATACATACTGAATTCGTTAATAAAACAAGACGGTTCGAAAATTAAACGATTAGAAGGTCCATTAAACCAGTCTCAGGCGCAACGGGCATCAAACGCTTCGCATTTCACCGACCTTTCCTTTTTTAGGCCTAACAAATTATGAAATCTCGATTAGTGTTATGAAAAATCATAACATCAACGAAATAGGTATCAATTTAATTAGAACATAAACCTGTTATTCCGATCTCAATCGTTCAAATTTTTTCATGCGTGAATCATTACACTTCGGATAGAAATAAAAAATTCGTGACAGCGTATTTATTTTCCTTCTCTGAATTAGGGCTGTCAACGAGCTGGCTCAGGCCGAGCTGGGTCCTAGCTCAGCTCGTTAATTCTAGACCGAGCTCTTACCAAGCGAGCTGGACCTAGGGCATCCGAGCTAAAACCTCAGCTTGAAATCGGGACTAGCCAGCCCGAGTTAGCTCGTGAACTGACGAGCTGACTAGCTGGGTCTGGCTGAATCTTGTTTTAACCGAGCTAAACAGTATAAAATTCACACAAATTAATGCTTAGCCGAGCTAGCTCGTGAGCTAGCGAGCAAGCTAGGCTCCAGCTTAAACTCGTTAATTCTGAACCGAGCTAGTGTTGAGCTGGCTCTTTAATAGCTCGGTCCAGTAATGAGCAAGCTGTTAGCGAGCGAGTCAGGTGCGAGTCATGATCGAGGCACGAGCTACGAGATTTTTTGCCACCCCTATTCTAGATGGTACAACTTTAAATTTTGCGTCGGGTCTAATTAATTCAGATAGTGTCATAGAGATAGTAAACAATCAATTCACAAATAAATTAGGGGTGGGAAAACGAAAGGTCAGATGCCTGTGCAACCATTGGATCGCTTGATGATGCTGACCTTGATTAGATCAAACGGCAGTAGTGCGGTGCCAGAAAGTAGACTATATATAGATAGAGTATCTAGATGCATTGCCTCATTGGAATAGGACCGTATGACATGTCATGATCCAAATCTACGTACGATATTCAAATTGGGTCACTAATCAGGGGTACAAACAAATAGCTGGATTAGGTGGGTACACCATAAGCGAATAGTTTTTAAGGTACACATGTTCTATCATTTAATTTGTAGGCGTGCTGAAGCGAAAGTGCGAAACCATGAACAGTGTAGAATGTATGAAGCGGAGAACACGGAGAAAACATATCCATCAAGAATCTACACATGTTCGGATGTCATGGGATTACGTGGAATAAAATTTGACTGGAATGAGAACTTACTTTTGAAAAAGTAAGAACCCATGAGTACGAGTATGGGTACGCACATGATTAATTATGAGAATGTGTTGAATTAAATATTCAGTTGTACCGTGAGATTAGTTATGAGAAATCTTCTTTTTCTTTCTAAAATATTTGATATTATCAATTTTATTTATTAATATATTATCAATAATACAATTAATAAATAGATTAAATAATAACATAATATTTCTTCTTAATTATTATTTTATAAAATATAAACATTTTTTATAGTTAAATAAGAAGTATTTAATTAGATGAACATGATGTGCATTCAATACTCTTAGCCGTTACATTTAAGAAAATTTTGTAGTTGGATGTACAACAACTTTATAAAATTGAAGTGAAAAGTAGCTACTTTGCATTTATGGTTCTAAACGTAGTAGACAGCACGATTTGGAAAAATAAGAATTTAATCGGACTGAATTTTCAATTTCCCATCAATTTATGTTGTTTGGAGAAAAGTATAGAAAAAATGATAGAAACGAGTTCGGAATAAACTGAGCATCCGAACACGCTTGGGATTTATAAATCAAATTACCGTGAAACCTATCAATTCTCATTTCAAACCCAAACATCCGAATAGGCCCTAAAAGATAGCATTTTTAGATGTTTTTCGTGAAAATTGAATCTAAATCTTTCTGTAGAGATATGGAGCTCGCGTTACTGCGCTAAATCTATTCAATATGTTGTTTTTATTTAATTTATCTTATGTAGTTTTTTTATATTGAAAACTAGCGTTATTAAATTCCAAGTTAATATAACAAGTTGTTCTGAAAATTAAAGGTAATTCGCACAATCATGGTAAAATTAAAAATTAATACAAGTGATTTCATAGTAATAATATGGTTAAAACCCTTCTTGCAATGAAGCAATATTCAAGAAAATAAACTAAATAGGAAATTGTAACCAAAAAAAGCATAACGGTGTGAGAAAATACGGTGGATAATTCATAGTGAAATGGGAAACGAAAATTAGATTATAAAAAGAATTATTTATAGCGATATGAAGAAAAAAAAAAACAAATGGGATTATCAAGCAACCAATTAATATTGATATCAACCACTAGATAGGGGTGCAAACTGTATTTGGGTTGGATATCCGTATCCGTATTTGAAAATTAGATACGGATATCCGATATCTGAATATCCGTGCGGATACAGATACATATATGGTTTTGAATTTTAATCATCAGTATCCGAATAGTAGATAAATACCATATAGTTTACTATATATTATGAAAATATTTATGTGTATATATATATATACGGATATCTGATATTCGATCTGTATCCGTATGTATATGTTTAATATCTATATCCTTATCCGAAAATTAAAAGCGGATATGATATGATTTGCACCCCTACCACTAGTCCACCTCTAAGAGGTAGTGCGACTTAATACAGCTGCTTGGGTCATTCTCTGCGTAGTAATCACCAAGGTTCTAAATAGCGTTTATAGCGTCATAGCGGGAAGGCTAAAAAAAAAGCTATAGCGAATAGCGTCGCTATAGCGGAAGCTATGCGTTTTTTTTTTAATATTCCGTATATTCAATATTTGTACTAAATATCAACATTATCTAAAGTCTCATAGAACAATAAATAACACCAAAGTAATTAAGAAATTATAATATTCATATTGAACCCGTACAAAGTCCAAATTGCGGTTCAAAATATCCAAGCAATATCATAAACTATCGATTTTTCCTATTAAAAATATCTTAAGCATCATGATTCATGACATAATCTATTTTTTTTCTATTCAAATTTTAATTTCGGTTTGGACTTTTTTTCTATTCAAATTTCAATTTCAATTTCCAATTTCAAATTGATTTATCTGTTACAAGTAAGCAACAAATTCAATTTCGGTTTGAGCTTTTTTGGGTATTTATTTAAAACCCATATAAATTGCTTAAAAAAAAAAACCCATATTGTATAGCACAAATAGCGCATTTTGATGTCATAACGTAGCGTTTGGGGTCCAAAAATGCTATAGCGCGCTATTTAGAACACTGGTAATCACCATTCAATTCAACTGGAATTTGTCAACGATTGCAACTGATCATACGAAATAAATCGATTTAAATTGACCAGAATTGAAAAGCATATAAAGGACCAAAACTAACTCACAATATCAACCGAGATGATTCATCAGATTTTCAGAGATGGATGAAATTTGACTGAGTATATATATTTCTATTTTTTATGAACAGAAGCCCAGTCCTAGATTAACATTTTTCAAAATATTTTATACAACGTGGAATAGATTTTAATTATCTTTAAAATCAAGCGATATCATATTAGGTAACAAACTCTAATTTTTTATTATATTTATCTTACTAGAAATATAAAATTGATGATATAACTTCAGTAGAATTAGAATGTTTTTCAAGTTTATTAAGATTCTTGTTAAGCTTAAAATTGAAAATTAATTTAAATTAAAGTCAAACGGTAAAAAAAAATTTATAAGTTAATTTTAATGCGTTTATTCTTCATCATTTATTAACACTTTCATTTTATACTAAATTGATTCAAAAACATAAAAAATTTGTATGTAAACTAGTGTTGTAAATAACGGTATGCGGTCGTCGGACGGACGGGGTACTGCCAAGCGATTAATCGGTATGCGGCCGATTAATCAGAATTATACGGACAATTTAACGTTTTTATTAAATTTATGTATATATATATATATCATAATTTATTAAAAATAATTTATTTAACTCATTAAAATTATCAATAAACTTAATTTAACTTAGTTTTATTATTATAACATGACACTACGCTTATTTCTTCTTAACACAAGCATTTTACATGTGTAAGTAACACATTTATTTAATGAAAAAATAAATTTGAGAATTAAGCTTTTTCAAATACTAATAACATATTATTTGAAATAAATGAAACATTCCAACATGAAATCACTAAATTTAGTTTATGATAACAACTTAATTTCATAAATGAACACGTCGTACTGATTGAAAAAATTACATCAGTAAGTAAGAAAAATATATGGTATATAAATAATAGAAGAATTAATCAATTTCAAAGTAAGTAAGAAGAAAAAACATATATGATAGATATTGGATGTAGAGTAGAACTAGGGTGTGATGTGCTCACCAAACTCTTTGGTGAGCACAACTCTACATAAACTATCGGATTCACTTCAAACGAGATTAATCCAACCGTTGAAACCGATGTATTTTACGAGTGATGCATGTACATGCAAAATTTTGAATTTTTTGAATTCATTTAGTCTCAAGTTAAGTGGTCAAAATTGATGAAAAATGAATGATCCAAAATGAAGTTGTTTTAATG
The DNA here is from genome assembly GCA_025461125.1 of Carex kokanica. Taxonomy (NCBI): domain Eukaryota; kingdom Viridiplantae; phylum Streptophyta; class Magnoliopsida; order Poales; family Cyperaceae; genus Carex; species Carex kokanica. The sequence goes on from JAJGRX010000994.1 coordinate 713,009, forward strand.
CATTCAAAAAATTCTTAATTTTGACCACTTGACTTGAGACTAATGAATTCAAAAAATTCAAAATTTTGCATGTACGCCCATCACTCGTAAAGTACATCGGTTTCAAGGTTGGATTAATCTCGTTTGAAGTGAATCCGATAGTTTATGTAGAGTTGTGCTCACCAAAGAGTTTGGTGAGCACATCACACCCTAGTTCTACTCTTGGATGTATATCCAAGCACAAATAAAACTATAATACAGAATTTATAAACCTTATTATTACACACTATCACAAAAAAAAAAACAATATGAAAATAAATATTCACTGGAATAAACGGACAATTAAACGGTAAAACGGCCGATTAATCGTTTTCATCCGCAAACAGGCATCCATTAAGTTATTCGTAACGGTTTGGCCATCATTAACGATTAAACGGCCGTTTAATCGGCTGCTAAGTCCGTTTTTACAACACTGATGTAAACACATTACTTGTAAAAGAGATCGGCTTCAACGATTTACATTCGTTGATTGAAACCAATTCGATAAGTTTTTGAGTTGTGCATATCCTAGCGCTACTTGTGTAACTTTAATACATTGCTAACTTTTTTATTTTTGACTAAAATTCTCTACAATAGAATATAATTCTATTTGATTTGTAAGTGCAAGATTTTTTCGGAATAAACATTTACATACACAATTTACAAATTCTACAGCATATTTATTTTACATATCGCTTATGTGTCATTTAGCAGCGAACTGCATGTTTATTGAAAATTGAACTTTAAAATATTGTTAGAGGAACCAAAGCTATGAGAAAAAACAAAATTGAGTCCTAACAATATATTTTTTTTTTCTAAAAGAGTTCAATAAAGAGTTGGGAAGACGTAGAAATAAAATCAAATCCCACTTACGATACACAAGGTCGCGTAACACACTTAAAAGGTATTTTCCTATTGATTAAAAGTTTCACAATTTTTACATCCGATGGAGAACATATTCTAATGAGGATAAATTTTTAGAAGAGGGTTCAAATGCATCATGATTTTGTGTTCTAATATGCTTAATATTTTTTATTTCTGTTTTTAAAGTCCGAACAGTCGATTCGAACCGCTCAACATGATCTTCATAATAAAATATTCTTGGAGAACAAATTTTTATATTTTTAGAATTTTTTTACTATTTTTTTACATAGGTACAATATCACTTTTTCAGATGGTCCAGAATCTCCTTAAAACAGTGATTTTGTACCTATCCAAAAAAATAATAAAATAAATCTAAAAAATATAAAATTTGGTCTCCAAGCATATTTTATTATGAAGATCATGTTGAGCAGTTCGGATCGACTGTTCGGACTTTGAAAACAGAAGTAAAAAATGTAGAGCACATTGTAGCACAAAATCATGATGCATTTGAGCCCTCCTCAAATTTCTAATGTGGGCACTACAAAGTAGTAGTCTTATTTTCTGAACTTCGCTTCCAAAAAAGATATCTATAAAAAGTTATAATTGTTAAAATAAAACATATTGTATAGAAAATTATTTCAAATTAAATTTTTTTTAATCATTAGTAAATATTTAATTCGAAAATTTGAAGGCATTCAATGATAAAAACACGATTAACAGTGATTAATATCATATTCTAAATAAAAAATAATATTTATTCGGTCGCAATATTTGAGTTCTGTTAATTCTTTTACTAGCTTGTGCGCTGTGGTGTAAAGGTTTCTGTTGCCTGTGAGTTTGAAATAAAAAAAATATATACGTTTCTTTTTAGATTAGGACCGTCTGATAAGTATTAAACTGATCTAGTCTGAATTCTGATCGGACGGTGCACATCTAAACAGAAATATTCCGTTACCTTAATTGATATGAATTCCGGACAGAGAGGACTAGGGTTGGCCCCTGTGACCATAGTAACAAATAAATTATTCGGGTTCGGTTCGGCAAAGTCAAAATTCGTGATCGGGAATAATTCCGGTATAATTCGGAAATAATTCGGAATTATCCGGATCTATCAGAGATTTCAGTCCTACAAGGGAGCAAAAAAAAGAAAAAAAAGTTTTGAGAAAAAATCAGGAAAAATTGGTGAATAATTCGGGACATTCGGGAAAAATTTGTAAAATTCGTGAATTATTCGATCAAAGTTCGGTCAACCGAATAATTCGGCGTTCGGTTCGGCATCACAAAAAAAACAAATTATTCGCTAATAATTCGCGAAGCTTGTGACTATCCCCATGACTATGGTACTTGTTCAGAGTTGCTTGGTTTTTTAATATTTTCTGTGACTACATATTCTGTTTTACCTCAGTGTTGTAAAAAAAAGTTGTTTAAGCCGATTAGTCACTGGCGACGATCAAACTGTTATAAATTTTTTCGACTAATTAATCAATTACTGTTTATTATACCTGATTAATTGTTTGACAGTACCTTATCAGTCCGACGAATGACTACCATTATTTACAACATTATTTTGTTCCCTTCAATAATTAAATTTTTTTTTCAAATGGTGAACCCGAGCTCTTTAAATAGATAGTTTTTGCTCAGTCTCAATTCTCATGAGTCCTACAACCCTACCTAATACCTATTGTAGTTTAATGGGATCGCTAACTGATCGTTAAAACATATTAACCTTAGTTATAGTCAGAATATCTATAACATAATAATAACAAGAGGAGAGATCCAATTACACCATCTTTTTTTTTGACACATTTTGACATTGTTTTTTTTATAAGTCAATTTTGCGATTTCAAAATTCAAACAGTCGATCCGAACCGTTCAACATGATCACCATATTAAAATGTGCTTGGAGATCAAATTTTACATTTTTTTTGAATTTTTTTTACTATTTATTAAGATGGTTACAAAATCGTCAATGGTCTAAAAACAACGATGTTGTAACTATCTTAATAAATAGTAAAAAAATTCAAAAAAATGTAAAATTTGATCTCCAAGCACATTTTAATATATCCACCATGTTGACTGGTTTGGATCGACTATTTGGACTTTGAAAATAGTAGGTGTTAAAGTGTGTCAAAAAAAAAAATGTAATCCGATCCCTCCTCTAATAACAATTTAACATTGCAATTCCAATTCTTCATGAAACCTCATTTGCTCTAAAAATATCCCTTCTCTAATCCTTGCATGTTAAGATTGTGATTTAAAATAGGGGAAATTATATGTATACTCCTCAAAAACTTGAAAATTACATATTCCCCCCCTCTAAAATTTTTAATATCAAATTTCTCTTTATGAAATTCAAAAACTTGCAAATTTATCTATTTTAATGTCTTTTCTATTAAAAATCATTTTAAATTTATGAAGGGAAGTAGGGGAAAAAGAAGGTTAAGCACCTCCTACAAATTAAAATATTTTATTTTCTCCTTAAAAAATTTTAAATTTACAAGATTTAATTCTATTTTCTCCCCCTTGCTTTTACGAGCATATGTTCCGACTGAATTAAGCACAATCATTACGTTGGAAAATTTTGAAGTCTACAATATTTAAATGAGTCTAATTAGTAATTATCCTAATGATGTAAAAACATTTCGTTAACCGATTTGTTTTTCCTTACCATCTTTCCAAAAAAAGAATAAATATAATTGACATATTTTTTGTAAAAAATTTATTTTTTGAAAAGATAGTAAGAAACAAATCGGCCTCGTTAACTGCATAAAATAAATTTTATTATGATTTTTAATATTTAATTTTTATAGATTCGGATGTTGTTCTAATACGCACTGTACATATGCAACATAACTCCCTCGTGAAAAGATAAGGTGTCGCTGTTTAATTTACAAATCCGCAGCAATCTTTTTTCTTGTACAAATGCGAGATCCACGCAGCGCGCGCTGCCCGATAAAGTGTCGCTGTTTCTTGCTTTGCATTTTTTCCCGCTCCCCAGAAGCTTGTGCTTGCTGCCAGGGTCGGACTCAGGTAGTCTCGGGGGCAGCTGTTTTTTTTTTATTTTGAGTTTTAGTAGAAATTTATCGGTTCTGACCGATTTTTTATTTTTGAAATTTTTTTGTTCTCTCTGAATGTTTGATTTGTAATTCGAATTAAATTTAGGATTAAATTGAAATAAATTTTGTTGAATTTTGATTAATAATTAGAATTATAAGTTAGAGTATCATAAATTACAATTCAAAGCATTGGAAATTATATGTTAAAGCATTATTTTTTATCGAGTATCCAATTAGTTAATGGATTTAAATTTGATAAGTTGTTTAAACTCGATTCGATATTTTTTTGCCCTCCTGACAAAAATCCTAGATCTGCCCCTACTTGTTGCTAGTTTGGAGAAAACGTGTTGTGCCGTTCCGTGCCGTGACTAACACGCTGTGACTTTGGTTTTGTGCCGTGCCGTACTGTGACCAAGTTAATTTTTCATGTGCCGTACCGTGCCTTGATCAAAATATCAAGAGGTGGTCACACCACGTGAGTCACGCCATGCCAAAACGTGCCGTGACGAAACATGACTCGCGTGACCATTTGATCATTATTTAGGTTAGTTTATTCAAGATTCACAATTTAATCAATATCTAATAGTCCTAATTACACATGACTTGCGTGACCACATGCCATGTCGTGACTAGATCTTTCATGTGACGCGATGTGCCGTGCCAAAGTTTCAAAAGATAGTTACAGCATGCGAATAGTGACAACACGAGACACCCGAGTCACGACACGTAACTGACACGCGTGCCGTGCCGTTCCGTGATGGAGCCGGCTCCGCCGTGCTCCACTCTACTTGCTGCCCAGCTGCCTTGCTGTAATTAATTGCCAGTTAAAATTGAAGTTCTATATGTTTAAAAATTTATTTACTATTTTCTGGTACGTGAAAGAAATTAATTACATTGGAGCTTGGGAGGTTTAGATTAGATGAGTCTTTATTGTTTTTTTTCTCCGAGATGAGGTGGCGCTTAAATTATTCCAAAAGTTGTTAATATTTATTTCTGAATATGGTAATTGTGTCTCATTTAAAGGTCGCTTGTTGAAAATTTTCGACCTATGTTTTCTTATAATACATGATAACAGCTGTTTTTATAATCTCTTTACTAATTAATGAATGTAGTCACATATTTTTGGGAAGCGGGTGCGTTTGATGGACATCAGATCCAAATCAGTTTGATGCTTGTTTGAAATTGTCCGATTTACTTCATAATTCGTACGCACTGTTTCAATATTCATGCATATCAATTACACACAAATCATTAAGCTAATTGAACGGTTACGAGCAGGAATTAGACCGAGTTGAGTCTAATGCTCATCGAATGCTCCTCGCACCCTTTTTTTTTCCGGAAAAAACTCAAAAAGTTGATGCTTAATAGATTAATTTGAGTTGGTACTCAAATTAGGAAGTGTTGATGCTTAGTTGAGAAATTCCCACATCACCGTAAAAACCAAAGATTTAAATAGCGTTTATCGCGTCATAGCGTAATGGTTAAAAAAACGGCGCTATGCACATATAGCGCCACTATAGCGCTAAATAGCGCGCTATAGCACCGATAGCGCTAAATAGCGCGCTATAGCGCCAATAGCGCCGATAGCACCATAGCTTTTATGGTCCGAAAACACTATAGCGCGCTATTTAAAACCCTGGTAAAAACAATGAGGCGTGCAAGTATATATGTCATTTAGGATTTGCTAGGCTTATTAAGAGGACTTGATAAGTTAACTCTAAAATATATCAGACTAGTTTCAAATTACAGATTCAAACTGTTAAAATAGATATACTTCACAAGTGATGTTGACGCAATATCGATCCCGAATCTCAACTCTGCTAGTGACGGGTCTTGAAAACAGTTTAGTGGAATTAGAAACAAAGAGTGCTAAGTAGCAAAAGTGAGAATAAATTTCTCTCAGAAAATATATTGATATCCAAAAATTGTTATTCTCTTACAAATGTTTTCCTTTTATAGGTCATAAGGAGTAATTAATTTGCAACATAGAAATAGCCAAGCATAAATGACTACTTAAGAAATGTAAACACAGAAATGAACAAACATAAAGAACTATCTAACAAATGTAAACAACTATTAATATTCTCTAGAAAATGTAAATGATCAATCTTGAAAGTATGTCCTTCTTTAATAGCAGCTGCACGCTTCTCAAAGCGAGTCTAAACTCGAATCCGAGTCTGACTCGGGTTGATTCTCGTCAGATGTATTTACATGTAAAATTTTATAATTTTATAATTTATGAAATTTATAATCAAGCGGTAAAAAAAATGAAGGTTTATAAGTTATTCTAATGCATTTGTTTTTCATTATATTTTGACCGCTTAACTTTGTACTAAATTAATTCAAAAATTTGCATATATATACATCACTTAGGTTAGTTTCAAATAGTTTGAATTCATTTTTAAGTCAATCCATGAATTTTAGAATTATTCTTACCAAGTCCTCGTGATATCCTTGCAACCGCTGGTCTAACTCAAATTATGTGCAATGATTAATTAAGAGAACAGATCCAGACTCGAGCTCCTCAGAGCTCGGAGGGTCTATGCAGAATGAAGAAGCGTGGCAGCAGAAAAGTATTCAAGACAACGGAAAATATTAAAATTTAACGAAAATTAGGGGCAGTTGCGCAGAAATTATCGTCATTTTTTTATTAATAATCATTATTAATTATAAAATAATAATAATGCCCAAACCGGCCATTAGATGGTCGGTAGGGAAATTTTTGTTGTTGTTTTAGACCCTATAAATATCTATTTTTCTCTCTCCTCCCTCTTACAACTCACTCAACTCACAAAAGAGAATGAGAGAAAGAAAATGCGATTTTTGAAGTGATTTGAGGCGACTTTCAAGTAATTTTTTAATTTAAATTTATTTTTTATTTAATTTAAATTAATTAATTTTTTTATAATTAATTAATTAATTTTAAATTTTTTTCAACAACCTATACATTTAAATTAGTAACCTGACAATTGTTTACCATTTACTAAAATGTAATTTGTTGACTATGGCCATGATTTCATTACACTGTGGTGAGAAGTTTCTTACTAATACATATGAGATTTATTACTCCAAAGAGCCAGTTAATCATGGTTCTCAATGATATCTCACTTTGGGACTTGAAAACCATGATTTACGAATGCACCGGTTATAACCCAGAAATGTGGAACTTAGAATTGGCAACCCAAGTGAACGATGGAACACCCCCGACCTATACCAAAGCGACGATACTAAGTGATGCTGCATGAAGAGGCCTGTATGGGCGGTTAAAGGCCACTGGAAATTTTGTAATAGAAATCTAAGTCAAGAGAGTTCCGATAGAGTCAGAGGTTGGAAGTTCTGGCGAAAATTCAGTTGCACCATATTATACAACACAACCAGAACCAAACACTCACATGGTTCCCTTATTCGTACTTGACCCAGAAACATATAGTCACTTCACTCCACCAGCACCCCAACCACGACCCCATACAAGATCCCCACCTAGACCTGTGCATGTCGCACCTTTACCATTACTGCAACCATCACCTCACCCCAGACCGGCACCAGTAAACGACGAAACTGGATCAGATTTTGAAAATATTAACGAAATTTCGGAGGAAGATCTGCAAACTGGGGATGAATTTGAGGGAGCAAACTGGGACTCTGATCACCTGGAGGGTTGTGATGAAGATGGTCCAGTACCCATTCGCAGAGAATATGGGAATATGCCGCTTAGTGGCTAGACTGATATGCACCCGTTCGCAGACTTCAATGATATTTTTTTTTTCAAGAAGCAGATGTTGCTTATTATGGGCAACAGATTGAGTACAAAGGTGAGCTGGCGTCAGAACAATATTTTCAAAGCAAAGAAGAGCTGATTAAGAAGATTAGATAGCACCATATTAATAAGAATCAGGAGATTAGAATGAAGAAAAGTGACAGGGATCAGATTCAGGTGGTGTGCAAGACTTCGGGTTGTGCTGATGAATTCCGGGGAAAAGCAACGGGTTTTGGAGATTCATGGGTTATAACGAGGCAAGACAAGCTTCACACATGTAGGACTGAGTATACAAGGACCGACTATGAATGTCTGACGGCATCAATCATTGCCGATGTCATTGAGACCAGCATTAAGAAAGACCCCTGTATGAGTTCCAAGGGGTGGCAAACTGTGTGAGTACTGTGTATGGTAATGTAACCTCGAAATACAATCGACTGTGGAGGGGTCGTGAGCTTGCAATAGCCCGACAATTTGGGAGTTGAGATACTTCATACAGCTTGCTGAAACCACTGCTGATGGGAATTTGAGACAAAAATCCCGGCTTTAAGTACCAATTTCTGACTTGTCCGATACGAGATAAAAACAGAGCAATTATTGAAGAGGCTGTTCAATTCAGGGTCGTAGCCTGGGCTTTTGGTCCATGCATTGTAGCGTTTAAGTACTTGAGACCAATGATCAGCATAGATGCATGCTTCTTGTCTGGGCGGTATGAGAGGAGGCTTTCGATAGCTTGCGGTTATGATGCCAAGAACCAATTGCTGCATATTGCATTTGCAATTGTGCAAAAGGAGGATAGTGAGAATTGGGGTTTTTTCTTTCAGTGGTTGAGAAATGAAGTGCTTGGAGCTGATAAATTCGTCTGTGTTATATCGGACCAGCACAAGGGGATCAAATGTGCACTGACAGCAGAATACGGATGGTCTCCAGACCTTTTTGTGCACAAGTTTTGTATGCAGCATGTTGCTGACAACCTGGTCCAGAATTATGGAAATGACAAGTGGTTCGGATGGAGGTTCAGACAAGAAGCCAAGAAGGTTGAAAGAGATGTTCGAAGAGTTTGCTGTGGTATGTCTAATTTATAAAATTTCGTATAATTATTTTATAAGACTATTCTGAAAATGAAGTAACACCTCTTTGTTTTTGTGCATCTAAATCCAAGGTGTAATGCATTTTTAAAGAAGGTGGGCAAAGTACGTTCCAATGATGTGATGGAGCCGTCCAATTATGAGAAGATTTTCCAAACATGTGATGGAGGATACCGATTTGGTATCATAACAACAAACAGCTTCGAGTCGCTCAATAATGCCTTTCAGGTGAGTCGTAGAATGCCCGTGGCTGCCATAGTGGAGGATACGTTCTATAAGTGCAACAAATGGTTTGTTGAGCGGCGGAAGCGAGCAATGGACTTAAGAGATGCAAATCAGTTATTTTCCGACTGGGTTTTCCAAAAGATTAGAAAACGGTGGACCAAAGCTGTATAAATGCATTTGGTCCCTTATACGCACAGCGAAGGTCAGTACCAAATTTCATCCCCAAATGAGTACGTTCCAGTCACCCGCGGCGCCAATGGAAGTATGGACATTATTCATAGGGAGTTCCAGTACATTGTGACACGCGGGCCCGGCAACAAAATGGAATGTACATGCAGAGGCATCTAATTAACATATATTTTGTGCGCTTATGTCTTAGCGGTTTGTCGTGAACGAAACTAGAGCGAGGACCAATTTGTTGCAGACTAGTATACTGTGAACTATCTTGAAAGTACTTGGAGTGGGGTGTTTGTTCCTTATAGCAATATGGAAGAATGACCTACTTGTAATTCTCCTAGAATTCTTCCTAGCAAAGCCTAGATTAGGGTTGGGAGGAGAAAACACACCCGTCCTGTAATGACCATGGATGAAATGCAAGGTAGGCGAAGGGGGCATCAGGCTCACCGTTCCACTACCGACATGAATCGAAGAGGCATGTAACATTCATAAAAAAATATATTTCTTTTCAATTTTGACCAACTTACTAAGGAACAAATGCAATGCAGATGCCATAAATGCAGCAAATGCGACAGAAAATGAACGAGTTATCACAGAGGCAACTGGGTCACAAGGGTTACAACGAAGCACAACTACAAGCCGTTTAGATACATCTGGAGGAGAGGCAGTTAGGTGCAAGGAGAGCCATCTGGAAGCCAACTAAGGAGGTCAACTGGTAGGCGTACAAGAGCATCTAGAAGCCAAGTAAGGGCATCTGGAAGCCAAACAGAGCCATATGGTAGGCCACCTTCTGCAACTGGTCGGTTTCTCGGATTTAATTTTAGGCGTAGTAATAATAGGTAATTTAAATTCTTCTCATTTGATACATGTCGTGAACTTGTTTATTTAGATGCTGCTTTCATAACTATTTTATTTGCAATTTGTGTGGACTTTATTAAAACTAAGTTATGAGTTAGTTAAATGTAAGTTTTTATAACTTACTGTTTTTTACCCTATTCAAAAATTAATTCTGGAATTTCTACTGAACCACAAATTTGGTTTTTTTAATGAAAATGTAGAGAAATATCAAGTCTACATGCATGTTAATACATTAAGTCTAAATAAACTCTGAATTGATGAAATAAAGTCTACAAAATAGACATTAAAGAAACTCAAAAATTTTACAACCCTAATTTACAATCCTAATTCATCCAACTAAAATGCCTCCAGCTCAAATGCATCCAAATTTTAAACCCTAATAATACTACTTATTAGAACGAGCCTCGAAAGTACATGGAACAAACTCCTCGTCCGATATTGCCGAATCTGGATTAGTCACAATAGACGAAGTGCTAGCCTTACCAGTATAAGTACACGAAACAAACTCATCTTCCGATGTTGGAAGCTCTGGATTAACCTTTTTTTTTTTCAAATCAGAGCCGTAGGGGTTTTTCACAAAGTCATTGTCTGAAATTTCATATCGAATAGGCCGTCTAAGAAATTTCTCCATTATACATACTTGACAATTCTTTTTATCACGACATACTTGACAGTTGTTCTTTTTTCCCTCATTTTTACATCGATCACTAATTGACCCTCCTCTCGCTAAGCCACGATAGGACGATCTATTTTGGGTGCTACTGTTCATCCTTTTGTCCCTCGAAAAATCACCTCAGAAATCGTCTTCTCTTTCTCTCTCTCTCTCTTTCTCTTTCTCTCCTTCTCTCCTTCTCTTCTATGAGTTGAGTGAGTTATGAGAGGGAGGAGAGAGAAATATGGGTATTTATATGGCCCGTTCTCATTTTTATTCTCAACCGGCCATTTAATGGGCGGTTTGGACATTTAAAAAAAAAATAGCTAGGTGTTTAAAAAAAAAATAGCTAGGTGGAGATTATTATTATTTTATAATTAGAGTAGAACTAAGGTGCTCTTAAGCTCACCAAGCCCTTTGTGTGCTTAACTCAAAAACCTATCGGATTGACTTCAAACGATATTTTCAAACCGTTAGATGTTCAATCTATATTAAAATGTGCTTGGAGACAAAAAATTTCATTTTTTGAAATTTTTTACTATTTATTAAGCTGGTTTGAAAACCACTGTTTTTCAATGGTTCAGAAATTTAATAAAAATAGCGGTTTTCAAACCAGCTTAATAAATAGTAAAAAAATTTCAAAAAATGAAATTTTTTTGTCTCCAAGCACATTTTAATATATATTGAACATCTAACGGTTTGAAAATATCGTTTGAAGTCAATCCAATATGTTTTTGAGTTAAGCTCACAAAGGACTTGGTGAGCTTAAGAGCACCTTAGTTCTACTCTTATAATTAATAATTGATATTAATAAAAATGTCGCCAGAAATTCCATCGTTAATTGAATTTTTGTCATTTTCACCTGTCACTACTTCACCCCTTAAAAGCTCTCCGACTTGCAAGAAAACAAAGCGCACGCACCGACGCGCGAAGTTAGCGATGATGTGGCGCTTCCTCCTGGCCCCACTCCTCATCCTCTTCTTAATCACCCTTCCTCCGGCGATCGCCGAAGAAGCCGACTCAGACACGGTGGCAGAGGCGGCGGAGATAACTACAGAAGGCGAGGCGGCGAGTGGGAACTCGACGGAGGCGAAGGGAGAAAACACCTTCGCGGATATGATTGATCGAGCTCTTCAGAAAGAGTTCACTGAGACCGAACAGACTGGAGCTGGTGCGTATGCCAGATATAGATCTAATTCTTGCTTTGTTTGGTTTAGATATCCGTCCATCTTCATTGCATTGGTTGTAGATCCATCTCCTGTACTTTCTTTGACCCCACTCCTTCATTTTTTGTTGTTTGAATTTTGGCTCTTTGATGAAATTGTGAGCTATCCCTCGCATTTTAGTATTTGTTTGCAAAAAAGGATTTCGCCATTGTATTGGTAGAACTTCTAATCCTAGTTTCCCTTTTGCGACAAAATAATTACCGAAGCTCCCTTCTTCTGCACTGTTGCGTCAGGAGTATCTTGTTACTGCTGTCTGCTTTTAATTCTTTGTAGCAATGTAGATCTCTGTTTTGGATCCCGTCTTACTTTGTCAGCAAGTGACTAGAGCTAGGGTTTCATTTTCAGGGTTTGTACATTGAAAACCGCATTATCAGGTTTGTGGCTTGATCCGAAGCCACTCGATTTTAACACAATTTTGCTCTTGGGATCAAAGTTGGCTTTTAGTTGGGCGAACAATAACTAGCTGATGCTACGATGCCTCCCAAAATTGTATCTGGGGTTTTAATTATTAGAAAACTGTTACTTTCCAAAAGAAAAATCATTATAAAACTGTCTGTTGGATTACCTGTCAAATTTAGTGTACATTCATTATTAATTTGTTTCTTCCATTAGTTAGTAAGAAGATATGAATATATGGTAGAAGTTTCTTTAGATCTCAATAAAATCTGGTCTTGCAATTATATAGTAAATAACTAAATATACTTACCTTGTATACAGTTTTTTGTCAACCAGCTTGCATAAATTGTTTACCTTTCAGTAAATCTTTAATAAGCACCCTTTTGAATTCTTACTGATCTGTCATTTCAACCAATTTACAGAAACAGATCCAGGAAGTTTTAATAATAGTGTTGCTGAAAATGAGGTAAATGCTCTATTTTCTATTTAATTGGTGTCTTAGGAGTAACCAAATAGGAATCCAGGTCTTAAATTAAAAGAAATACATGGACTTCCTAGTTTCGATGGATAGTTGATAGTAGGATTGAGTTCCAATTATTGCTTGGATTGGAAGAATTTGAAGTCAGTTGCAGTCTTTCTCTCTGTCAATTACTTTTTTTGATAGAAAGCTAGTTTGACTATTGTGTTAATTAGGTACACTGGTTCATACTGACTTTAATTCCTTTTCTCTGGGTCACATTTTTTCATTGTTTGAGGAATGCTTTGCTTTCCTGGGCTCATCCACCAATGAACATGTGCTATGTCGCCCGCAAGTGCCAACCTAGGGATGGCACTTGTGGGCGACATGGCACACGCCCATTGGTGGGAGAGCGGGATGTGATTATTAGCAACCCCAATTTTATTTCTAGGCTCTTTGGAGTTTTGGTTTTCACTAGCAGTTAATGAATAAATTTGGGTTTTAAATCCGATAAATTTGTTTTCTGACTTAATTTTTCCTTACAGGCTGTTCTAGAAACAGTAGCTCGAGTCACAACAAAGAAAAATGAAACCAAGGATGAGCAGTATGCTTCTAACTAAATGTCTTGTTTTACATTTCAGCCTTTTCCCCTTTTCTTGTATTTTATTTATTTATATTGTCTAATTTAATGCCAGGTCTTTCCAGCTTCATAATGTGTTTAATTTAGATAATGAAAATCGAGCAGAGACCTTGATTGATCGAAAGGTACTTTATATATATTTTTTATTTATTAATTGATATAGCACTTCTATCTTTAATTTATCTTTTATTTTGAGACTGAACGGAGGTATGAATGACACAGGATAATGTTTTCATCATATCCAATCCAAAATCTAAGTATCCTGTGCTACAGTTAGATCAAAGGTTTGTCTTTGTAATTCGTATTTCTTTTGTGTAAATCTCTTTGTGTGAATCTTAACTTAACTTGCCATGAATTACTAACTATGAATGATGAAATATTATAGGTTGATATCAGATCTTGTGGTAGTCATTGTGTCAGCTACATGTGGTGGTATTGCCTTTGCATGTGCTGGACAACCAGTCAGTTTTATCTCCTTTTTTTGTAATTGAATTTAGTCTTATGGTGACAATAAGTTTACGCCTTGGTTCAACAGATAAGAAGAAAATATTAAGAAAATCAACTAAAAAAAACCAATGAGAAAACAAAAGACCGGCAGTACGTACAAGATAAGGTTTTGTCAGTGCAGAATACGGCTGTTTGTAGCATTTAAATATGCTTTCTTAATCCTTAATCCTAATTATTTGGCACGGATCCTTAAGATGTGTGTTTTTATCATCCCTTCGAATTATTGTTCTATGTCAATGTTATGCTACCCAATATTGAAAAAGACTTTTCATTAAATATGTGGCAGGTGATAACAGGCTACTTGCTAGCGGGTTCAATAATTGGGCCAGGTGGTTTTAATTTTGTCAGTGAAATGGTGCAAGTAAGGTGCTTTTTTGAAATTAAATTTTAATTTTTGGTACTCCTCTCTCCCACTACTGAAACTTCTCCTTGTGATCTGCTTGGCTTTTATTGTGTATGAGACATCTCAGTTAGTCCTGAAACTTTTTTGACGAAAGCAGTTTCGTTCTTGAACTTTCATTTCCCACCCTCCTCTGTTCTTTTTTTGGTAACTTCCACCCATTTTAGGATTAGTTCTTGCCATGGTGCCATACTCAGTAATTACAATTACCATATTATCTATTGTCTGTGTGTATATTTGCTTCTCCAAAAGGTTGCATTTATAGAGTGATTGCTCTGATGTACAGTGTACCCATGGGCTGGTTTTTATTTTTTAATGAATGATTTGTTTCGTCCACTAATAGGTTGAAACGGTGGCACAATTTGGAGTCATCTTTCTCCTTTTTGCGTTAGGTCTGGAGTTCTCAGCTGCCAAGGTACTTTTAAAGGCCTTTTTTGTTATGCAGGGAAGAGCGTTTCCTGAACTTCTATATCCATCATCAGTGATGATCGTTAACTTTATACTTATTTTATTATGCATTTTATTTTTTATTTGACAGCTTAAAGTAGTCCGTGCTGTTGCTGTGCTAGGAGGGCTACTCCAAATTATTTTATTTATGTGCTTGTGTGGTATAACAGCATCGGTAATTGTTCTAACTTTGAAATTTATCTTTGGTTGTACTGTTCTGATTATAAGTTTTGGACTGTGATTTTGTCATTCCTACAGTTTAATCTGATAAGCTCATTTTGTAGATCTGAAATTGACGATTGTAAAAATTGCAGCTAGCCAAAGGCAAAATTTCAGAGGGAATCTTTGTGGGTGCCTTTCTGTCTATGTCATCAACAGCCGTGGTAGGTTAATGTTTGCACTGTCTATATTGTTTCAAGTTCCATCTGAGAGTTTGTCACAGCCAAATTACTGTACTTTCTTATATTTATAGCATAATTAGGTTGTAGTTTGTGAGAAGGTTGACAATGTTGATATGTAAGAATCCATGAAAAGTACATTACATTAAGGTTGAAAACTTTGAAATTTGAAAGAGTTCAGTATATCTAAAAACACTTGGAAAAAATGGGCTAAGAATTTGTATAATTAATAATTTAATATTGGAACAGATTTTTAAAAATAATAGAATACTCGCAACATGATATCTTATATTGGGACTACATAATGTATATTATCACACAATTGTTACAGAGCAAGGCTCTTAAATTGTCAAGAAATACTTTTTTTGGAATTTAGGGTAGTGTTATATGTAGCTGCTTCAGTGTTCTTGCAATAAAAAGTAGTGCGCTTCATTATTCTTGTATAGTGTTAGTGTCTGCCAACTTTTGCAAGGCTGAAAAACAACCTTATGATCCTGCTTTCTAATACATGTTCACATGAGCATGCAATTTGGTAGGAGGTGAAAGTCCAAAATATAATTTGCGAATTGTGTTTATGGGACTGGTACTTGTTACTAATTATTCTGAAAGAACCAAGAATATTGAGTATGGTGTTTGTTTGTTCTAGTATGGATAACAGCCATATTGTTTTAATTAAATTTTTACTAGCAGTCTTCCTCTTTCCTTGAAATTATGAAAGATCTGTAAATGTCACACATATGACCTGTATTACTTGTGCATAGGTTTTGAAGTTTCTGATGGAAAGAAATGGCATAAACGCACTTCATGGCCAGGTCACAGTTGGCACTCTTATACTTCAGGTATTCTGTTTAATCTTTTAAATATTGTCCATGATACAAGAATGTGATATCTATTGTTTCTTTTATATGTTTATTAATGAAGCGGACAAAATCTAGGCCTGCCCAATTCTATAAATAAAATCAAATTCAAACGCAAACAACCGCTGATGTAAAGTAATGACTTGTTCTCTGGTTCCAAGTCTGATTAGTATCCAATCCTTTAATCGGATGTGTTAGTTTCATAAAAAATTTATGTGTGTAGGATTGTGCTGTTGGCCTCCTTTTTGCACTACTACCTATATTAGGTGGATCCTCAGGTGTCCTTCAGGGTGTCATATCTATGACCAAATCGTAAGTTCTCTTTCGAAGCTCATTTTATTAATCCTCTTCTGCTTGAAAACATCACTGTTTTGTCGACAAAAGCATTGCCTGACATCAATATTTAAAAGAAAACGATTCTTTTTTATATTTCTTTTTGTTTTTCAATGACTGAACTATTATTGCACCAGGTTGGTAGTGCTATGCACGTTCCTCGGGATTCTCTCTATACTATCCCGCACATGCGTGCCTTGGTGTCTTAAGCTCATGATAAGCCTTTCATCTCAGGTTATTTCATCTTTTTAGGACTTTATATCCCGAAAATTTGAATAATGCTATTTTCATTAATTTACTTCTGTTTTATTTTTCAAAAAAATTGTTCTTCAATGCTCTTGTCTTATGTAGACATTATCAATGTTGTGATTTTAAATGCAGACAAATGAACTCTACCAGCTTGCTTCTGTTGCATTCTGTTTGCTAGTTGCTTGGGTAAATTTCTAACCGTTTTAATTGGTCTCTAATTGTTCAGTGCTGATAGGAAATATTTATCTCGTCTTGATCATTATTCTTACTTCTGTTGTTTTTTGCATGCTTGTTGTTTGATTTCCCCAGTGGATGTTTCCTTTTGAAATTATTTTTGACATGCTGTATTCTTTATACACTGCTTATGCCAACTCAGTGTAGTGACAAGTTGGGACTTAGCTTGGAGCTGGGCTCATTTGCGGCCGGAGTTATGATATCAACAACTGACCTTGCACAGCACACCCTCGAACAAGTACGCTTTCTTGCTTTACTAGCTTAATGGTTTTGGTTCATCCCTTTTGTCTGGTTTTTAAAAAATTTAGGAAAATTGAAAAGTCTAACTTCTTAAGTTCTATGGTGAAGAATGTTTAAATATAATTTGAAAAAACTGCCGTGTTCTCTCAAAAGCTAAAATTATAGTCCAACCCTTGGAAAAATGAGGGGAAAGCAACGCCACAAGCATACACAAAAATGTAAAAGAATGTTCCAATCAACAAACAAAAGCATAAGAAAGAAGCAATACCTTAGTGAATGTCATGTCTTCTTCAGCAGATCAAAATCTTAAGTTTATTTCCTTGTCGGATGTGCCAAGAAAATTCGGCAATTGTCAATTGATATATAAAAGTAATGGGGAATATAATTCTGTCTTAAGTTTCAGGCTTGTTATATTTCTGCAGATTGAACCTATCCGCAACTTTTTCGCAGCACTGTTTTTGGCAAGTATAGGCATGCTTATTCATATGCATTTTCTTTGGAGCCATGTGGATATCTTGCTTGCAGCTGTTATCTTGGTGATAGTTATTAAAACTGTCATTGTTGCCGTAGTCGTCAAGGGATTCGGCTACAACAACAAGACCTCCCTTCTTGTAAGTATTGTATTCCACTTTCAAATTATTACCGATGCTTCTCTTAAACAAGGATTCGGCTACTCCCAGTTTCTTTTTCAGTATTCTTGATTCCTATTTTTTTTTTTTGGCATGGCTGCATTTATTTATTATCTTTTTGTACTATACCTTTTTTGATCCAATATACTATGCATTGTTGAAAACTACTTCCTTGAGCTTGTTCAGTTTCTGGTTGTGTTTTGGAACTTTTAGTGTTTTCAATGTTGAGTAGGTGTGAGCCTTAAAACAAGAAATCTCACACATGTCCAGTCTAAGCATGTGAAGCACCAGAAATGTCTTCTATGTCCCTTCTCCCATACCTTTGAAAAATGTGCCAGACATTTCCCTCATTCCTCACTGCCGCTGTAACAAGGTTCCCGTATAATACCCATATTATAAATGCATCATTTATTTTTCAGTACCTTCTTAAACGAGTAGAAAAATTAAATGGCTGTTTGCGAAGAGTTTGTCTCATACTCGTATTCACTAATTTTACGAATTATAAGTGATTTATACCCCCTATTATTTGTGAAATCATGATCATATTTGACTTGCCTTTAAAAATATCACTATTTTGGTATATCATTTTCGTTACAAAAAAAAAGAACATTTCACATATTATACCTTTAGTATACTGAATCACGAATTTTATACCTCGCCGGATTATTTTTTAATGCCTTATAATTTTAGTAGTAATTATAATACATGGGAGTAAATTGTAGGTAGTTAATGGGTGGTGTTTAGGACAATTAGAGTGACAAGTGGGAGGAGTTAGCTATGACTACCCATGTAACTTTTGTAATCAACAAGATGGACAAAATGAATCAAGTCTTGAACCCTTTATCTTTATATCCTCTCTTCTCCTTGCCACTGCCTCTCATCTAGGTACTCTCTTGTATCAAATTTGAGGAATATTCAAATGCCTCCGCCATGCCTCCATTTTTAAAAACTTTAATAAGTCAAAATTTAAAACTTAAAAGTCAAAATAAAACCATTAGATATGATCTACATCATTTTATCTATGCACATATAAAAAATTATAACATTTCAATTTTGTTTTGGTTGTCATCAAGAGCTTGCAAAAAACGTACTAATGTGGATAATTTCTAGACGTTGATTTTTCAACTTATTGATTCACATAAAAACAAAATTGAAATGTGATTATTTTTTTATGAGCACCGAGAGAAAATAACATAGATCACATCCAACGGTCTTTATTTTGATTTTAAGTTGTAAATTTTGAGTTATTAAAGTTTTTAAAAATGGAGGCACGGTGGAGGCACAAAAAATGGAGGCATTTGAACCCTCCTCATCAAATTTCCACCAAATTCCCAAAAATTCCACAATTTACTAAAATTTCCCGAACTCTCCTCAAATTGCTGTGGTCTACTCTATAGATTCATGACAATTTATGAGTTCTGCATTTGTTACCATGCTCACTGCTCTTTTCATGTTACTTGTTATGTTATCTATTCAGACTTGATTCTCTTACATTCGATCCCTTTTATAGGTTGGGATGTCTCTGGCACAGATTGGGGAATTTGCATTTGTTCTTCTCAGCCGTGCTTCAAATCTGAAACTAGTGCAGGTCAGCAATCTCCACATCTGCTGGTAATACATTTTTGTATCCGTAACATGTGTTCTTAAAACTTGTTTTGTTTCTTTGTGATTTGCAGGGAAAGTTGTATTTGCTTCTACTTGGAACAACTGCTCTCAGTTTGGTACTTCTTTTGTCTTTGTAGTTCATCCCTTTTAAAATTGCTATACTACCTGGTACTGGCATATTTATTGCTAGAGTACTGGTTATCACCCCTCAAAAGAAAATTCTAAAATAACATAAAGGAAGATAGATAAAATAAAATAATAACTGAAATAGAAAAAGGAAAAATGCAGTAATTAAATCCGTCATACCTATTTAGAAGGGAGTCTGATACCAGCAATTTACTGGTAGTGAACCTGACTAGTTTGGTGTTAGCATCCAGTACAAGAATGTAAAATACAAAATTACTGCCTAATTTACCAGCTTATAGCTTTTAGGAGCAATTAATTGATTACCTTGGTATCAGAGTTGGCATTCCAGAGATCTGAACCAAACAACGCTCTTACTGATTAATTTTGTCCGTAAACTTGTTTCTTTGAGAAACCTGCTGCAGTTGAAGGGGAGTAATATGAATTAAAAATACTAAATGACTGCTTTCTTTGTCGGCCTTAGCCTTTTGAGCAATTGTTTAATTATCATCTGGTGGCATTGCTTATTCACAAAAAAAAGAACCAAAAGTAAGAAGAAGAGAACCGTATCTGAATATTATCCTTGGCATGACTGTGATTGATTGAAATTTACTTCTGTTGTATGTTGTAGGTGACAACACCATTGCTATTCAAACTAATACCAGCAGTGATACACCTTGGTGTGCTCTTGCGGTGGTTCTCCCCTGATACCAACCTTGAGGTAGCATCTTTTAGTTTAGTATATGCTGGTATAACCACAACTGTATAGCTTGAAACCCATTTACCCAACTACTTTCGGGATTGCTTTTGGAGATCTGGGCTGGAAATTGATTCTTAGCCTTGACCCACAATTTCTCTGAGGCAATTACGTTTACCTGGACTAGTCTTGTCTGTGGTATTTGATTGGATGAAATACCAGATTTTTGGACCTTCTGACCAATGGCTGATTGACCCCCATTCATTTGCAATTTTATTTATTTATTGATACATGATTATCTATATAATTTAGAGTAAAAATCTATGAATACTATAAAATTGACCCCCACACGCAACATGACAATTTTATATGATTGACCCCCATAGCTTGAAAGTCTACCTCCGCCTCTGCTTATGAGCATGAAGTGAATATATGAACCTCAGTTATACTTGGATCCTTTTCTTATGCCAAGCAATGATCTCATTGGTTATTAATACATAAAATAATTAATTTTGGTTTTGCTTAAATTGCACTTTACGAAATTGATAGATTGGGTTCAAAGCTGATCGGGTGGACAGTGTAAAACGCATTACTCTCCTAGTACAAGGCGGTCATGATTCATGATAGATCATAGTTTAGTGGGCTTTGTAGCATAATGATTTTTTTGCATACACGTATAGAAATAGAGGATTTTTGATCTCTAGTGGGGAGAAGAAAAGCAGCATCACATTTCTCTCTTGAGGTGACTTGAAATGAAGTTGGTGAAAATATTGGAATGGCTAGGTGAGAAATTGGAGTAGATCGAAATGGAACAGTAAATGTATCCAACCCTTGTGAAGGTTCCTTCTGTAAAATAAATGTATCTCTCAATTGATTGATTGATTGATTTACTGCTGGGACTGTCACAGTTGGCTAATTGCTATTGTAACCATTTTATCAAGTGTAGATTAACTCCCTCTTATCATGTAGATCAGATCATTGGACAACTAGGAGGGGTAAATTTTGTTATTCTGTTTCTTCAGTTAAATATGTACGTTTTGTTTATTTCAAGCCTTTTTTTTTACCTCGCCGAATAAATATAGGAAAATTGTTTCACCAAAACGTTTCTTTAGTTACTTTGGTGGCATTTTAGTTATAACCATACTTGTGAGCCTCATTTACTCCGGAGATTAGTTTGGTATTTAATTAAGCTGTCATTTATTTCAGTCATTTTGGAAGACAATAATTATGCATTTCAATACATATTTTATAGTATTGTTTGTTAGTTTGATTAGCGATTTTTAAAAAAAATAAAAAATAAGACCAATAAATGTACAATCATATGGTAACATTCAAATTTTGCAGTACATATTTGTTGTTTATTTAAGATGAATCTGGCTAATATGCTATGCGTAGCATAGAGGGCCTCCGTGTTACGGCTCAATATTTGAGTTTTCAAAATCCTAATGGTCGATCCGAATCGTTCAACATGATCTCCATATGAATATGTACTTGCAGATCAAATTTTATATTTTTTAAAAATTTTTTACTATTTTTTTAGATAGGTAGAAAATCACTTGATTTGAAAATTCTGTACCATTTAGAACAAGTGATTTTCTAACTTTCTAAAAAAATAATAATATTTTTTTAAAAATATAAAATTTGGTTTGCAAGTACATATTCATATGAAGATCATGTTGAACGGTTCGGATTGATCGTTAGGATTTTGAAAACTCAAATATTGAGCCGTAGCACGGAGGCCCTCTATGCTACGCGTAACACCGTAGCCAACTCCTATTTAAGATATATAGTTATTCATTATTAACTGGTTATTTGCCAACTTTAACGAATTAATGCTGGATAAGGACCAGTGGGGTTTAGTGCAAATGGAACGGACAATTCCTCGTTTGTATCCAGCGGCCACATAATTAGTCTAAATTAATATTCCTATCATTAAAATTATTTTTATTCGAAAGTTTGATGATCGAAATAGTGATAATTTATATAAAAAAAATTAAAGAATGTGGACATATGAATTATTCGAATTCGGTAAATCAATGGAAACAAAAGGGGGGCTATTACATGCTATGAAGTTTGTAATTTGCATGGCGTTGTCAAATGATCTCAAAATTGTAGTTTTGTTTTCCGTTCCGTGGAAGAGGAGCGACCACTCGATAATGTTTATTTTGACGATCAATAAATTTAAAGAAAAATTCAAATAAAATTGGAAACTAAAAAGTAAATTTATAGGTATAGCGGGAATATAAATAGTCCAACAATAAAAATTTTATACAATTTTTTTGATACATCAAAGTTCATTAATCGGATTGTTGAAATTTTAAGCCACTTGATAGACGTCAAAATGTACAATAAAGCTCATCACATTGTATAGACATGATATGTGGATAATATAAATTATCCATAACGTTACATTTCAAATTCAAGTTTTATTTTTGAAGATTGTCAGTATTGTCAAAGTGATTTCTCTTTTGTTGAAACGCATTATATTTTATATATTTTTTTTATAACGAATATCAAATATTATTAGCAAAATATTCCAAAATTATATGTTATTTTAGGAGGGTTCAAATGTCTTCATTTTTTGTCTTTATTTTCTTAAGTTTGTAATAGCAATAATTATAAAATGTATATGTTAAAATAAGACAGTTAGATGTGATCTATGTTATTTTCTCTATATGCACATAAAAAATAATTACTTTTTAGTTTTGTTTTTATGTAAATCAATAAGTTGAAAAATTGACATCCAAAAATTATCTACATGAGTGTATTTTTATAAGCTCTTGATAATAATCAAAATTGTCTACGGGCTTCTCTGCCCCAAAATAAAAAATCAAAACAAAGTTAAAATGTAATTATATTTTACATGTGCATAAAGCAAAGGTTTAAATAGCGTTTATCGCGTCATAGCGGAACGGCTGAAAAAACGGCGCTATACCCATATAGCACCGCTAAAGCGCGAAATAGCGCGCTATAGTGTCATAGCTTTTATGGTCCGAAAACGCTATAGCGCCGCTATAGAGCGCTATTTAAAACTTTGGCATAAAGAAAATACATAAATCATATCTAACCGTTTCATTTTGACGTTTAAATTTTAAATTTTGAGTTATTACAATTTTGAAAATAAAAGCACAATAAATTTAGGCATTTGAACTCTTTCCATTTTTTTTACAGTATCATATTTTGTTAGCATTATATGTTAATTATCTGTTTCGAATATGTATCCAATTAGTTTATTGATCATCATTTTTTATTATAGTATCATATTGGTTTGTATTGTGAGCAAAACTAGGTGCGATGTGCTCATTAAGAGGAGTTGGTAAGTACAACTCGAAAAATCTATTGAATTGGTTTAAAATGACGAATCCAAATCATTAAAATCCATCTATTTCATGAGTGATGTATATACATTCAAAATTTTAAAAGTTTCAAATTCATTTAGTACAAGATCAAGTGATAAAAAAATGATGAAAATGAATACATAAAATAACTTATAAAATAACTTATAAAAGATTCATTTTTTTGACCGCTTGATTTTGTACTAAATAAATTTGAAACATCAATTATTTTTATGTAAATGCATCACTCATTAAGTAAATACATTTCAACGGTCTGAATTCATCGTTTAAAGACAATTTGATAAATTTTTGAAGTTGTACTCACCAACCTCTCTTAATCATAGTGAAACAAATAGTTTGGGTTCGGTTCGGCGGGGTCAAAAATTCGTGATTCGAGTATAATTCGGAAATGATTTGGTACAACAAGAAAGCAAAAAAAAAAATCAGAAAAAACCCCAAATTTTTTTTTTCGCATTTTTTCGCAAATAATTTGTGATTCACATTTTATTCGTTAATAAAACGTATTATACATTTTGTTGCATTTTATTCAGAATTTGGTTCAAAAACATAAAAAAAAAACAAATAAAATAGGGAGAATTTCATATACCACTCAAAAACTGTGAAATTACGTATTTACCATCCAAATTTCTATAATTATGTATTTACCATCTAAAAATCTAATAACTCACATATTTACCCAATTAATCAAAATTTTAAATTAATTAGAGATTATTTAAGTTTAATATTATAAATAACATAATTAATGCTTGGATTAGTCCCTTCCCCTTCTACGCACATAATTCTTCTCTTTTTGACGTGACATTTCCTTTCTACGCTAAAAATTGACATTCTCTCTCTCCTCCTCTCCTGCTCCACTAAAACTTTCTCCTCATTAAATGGATGAAAATAAATAAAAGTTTACACATCTTACACCACACCTTAATTTGCGGGTGAAAATAAATAAACCAGTTGCATAATCAGCCTAAATAACATGAATTGAAAATTAGAAAGAAATCATAAAATTAGCGAAACAATTTCACATTTCTAGTTATGTTGCTCATGTACCTGTTGGAAATAGAAGACAGTTGCTTGTAATGAGGCTAATTTAATCCTTGATTAATTAGAGAACGTATTTAAAGAGAGAAAGAGAGAGTGCTAAGTTAATCCTTGATTAATTATAGTTTTAAGAATATTAAGCATAATTAATCTTAGTTTTGGGTATATTTGATATATACTAAAATTATATTGGATAAATATACGAGTTATTAGATTTTTAGATAGTAAATATGTAATTATAGAAATTTGGATAGTAAATAAGTAATTTCACAGTTTTTGAGTGGTATATATGAAATTCTCCCAATAAAATAACATCGCGTATTGTTCACATCACACCTAGAGGTGCTATCGGGTCGGGTCGGGTCCGGATACTATTATATTTGGACTCGTATCCTAAAAGTGTTCGGGTCCAAATTTTGATCCATACACTTATTTGTTTCAAATCGGGTCGGGTCCAGATCCGGATACCTATCTACCCGTAGATATTTCGGGTCCAGTCTTTCGGTTCCGGATAGATAGATACCCATAACTTGTTTGTGAATTATCGGGTTCGGTTCGGATATGGGGCGGTTCCGGATCTGGAGTGGGTATATGTCACAACTCCCACACTACAGATGTTTTTCTTTTTTTCTCATTAAGAGCCTTCAATAATATTTTGTGAAACTTGGGTAGTATTTTCAAGATTTGAATGTTGATTGTTTGGAGTACTCATGGTGTAACAAAAAGTATTCGAAAGTTTTTTGTTTTTTGTTAATAGCTTTTGAATATAATTCAGGAGGCTTGAGATAAATAACTTTTGAAAATCAAAATATTGAAAAATAGATATAATTTTTAGAAAGTAAAATATTGGAGATGGTGATTTCATTTTCTATGATTCAAAAAAGCCATGAATGAAATATTAATACTAATTTGTTTGAATAGATAATTAAATTTATGACAAATATTTGATTTCAATGAGGTTTATTGCGAATGGCATATCAATGAGAGCAATAATTTTCATGATAATGAGGAAGATATATAAGGCAGATATTGAAGGATATATTCAAAGCAATAAATTTTATTCAAAAAATTAATATGCAAAATGTGATTACTGGCGTGACATTTGTTGATTTGATTATATGTAAAATTGTATTTTCATAGTTATTCATATATGTTTTATCGGGTATTTATATGGGTATCGGGTCGGGTTTGGTTATGGGTCAGATAACTAAATCAAACTCATATCCTATCCATTACAATATCGGTTCCGGTTCGGATCCGGATCAGATATTAAATTATTAATTTTGTAACTGTACCCATAATTTAACCGGTTATATTTTTTAAACCATACCCTACCCAAATTAACCGGATCCGGGTCGGTTCTGGGTCAGATCCGGTTTGGTTCCGGATCGGATCCGGGTAATCGGATAAAAGTAGCACCTCTAATCACACCGTGTCTTTGCTCATGTATTGCATCCAAACGTACTATATAATCCCGTCGACTACCCTCACATCCTCACTCATTGTGGCAGCGCCGCCACTAGGGTTTTGTAGAACCCGCCACTCACAGTTTACAAACCCTTCGATCTGTTAAGGGATGACGATCACGAAGACCCGTCTCAGCTGATCGCCGCTGTGACTGCCGCAGCCAAGCAGCCGTAGAAGATCCCATCTGTCAAGGGCTCTCAGCCAAAGCTCCCATCGAAGCCTCTTCCTCCTCATCAGGCTGGTATCGTTCCATTTGTTCTTGATTTTTGTTTGTTTGTTTGAATTCTTTTTGTATGATAATGTAGCCTCCCCGATTTCTATTGAAACTAGAATGTAAGAGAAATGGAAACAATGCTAAGTCCCGTTGATTTTAAGTTTTGTACCCAATACGATTCAAGTCTTTTATCTTAACTTTGGGAGAAAAATGAAAACGATCCAATTGGTTTTTGCTTGTATTCTTCCTAACCCTTGGTATCCTTTTTAAAAAAAATTATAGTGAAGGTGTCAAGGAACAACGGAGCTCAAAGAATACAGACTGGCCAGAGTCAGTTCCTGTGCAGTGGTACACATAGCCAAAACCGTGAGTTCAGGGCCAAGGGTCATGATGCTAACACACAAACAGAAGGGGGTCAGGGAGGTGAGGCCCCACGAGGCTCTTCTTGGTACACAAATGGAGATGTGAAAGATGCTTCATTAGGTGGACCAAGGCGTGTGTATTATAGATATGGCGATACCAACCATAGACCCAATGTGAAGGGAGATGAATTTCGTACTCAGTTAAGATTTGTCCATTTTCTTATGCATTTATTATTTTATTCACATATTATTATCTATTTTCAATTTAAGTTCAGTTTTCATGCAAGTGCTCAAATTGATAACGATGGACACTGTTGTAAGATAAAATTTGTCATTATTTAATTTATCTTTTTGAATTTTTGTAGCAGATTTACTGAAAAGGGAAGCAAAGAGAATGCTGAGAAACTTGAAAAGATGGAAAACAGACCTGTTGATGATGGCAATACCAACAAGGAAGAAGAGAAGGAACCTGAAGATAAGGTATATGACAACTTGCTGTATTGTATTGCAGCTTCCTCTTCATCTTATAATTTGTAGGTCTATTTGTCGCCCTGAGAGAACTAGATGGCTATGACGTGCCATCCTTGTTCCGTTGCAGGCGTATATTGAATTACCATTGCCCCTTTATACTACTAAGCATTGTGACAATTGCTTGGCTGAAGGGCTTTGGATATCTTTATTTTTGCTCCAATTCTAAAGTTTAGGTGTGCGTATAGAAGAGTTTTCTATGTTAGTCTAGCTGTAGGTTGGTACTCAGTACATGTTGCCTTGAGAGAACTTAATTGCTTATTTTACATGCGATTTTTAGTTCCGTTGCAGGCGTATATTAATTGTATAATGGCCTCAATTTTGAAGCATCTATCAAATATTGCGGTGCTTTGCAAAGAGACATTACACATTCTATATTCACATATTTTTACTTATAGCTTAAAAAGGTGGTCCTAGTTTATGAGGATGCTCAAATGAAATTTGACTTGATTATAGGAAATGACATTGGAGGAGTACGAGAAATTAATGGAGGAAAGGAGAAAGGCTTTGGTCTCAGTGAAGACTAAAGAGAGAAAAGTTGAAATGGACAAGGATTTTGAATGCATGAAGCAACTATCTGTCAAGAAGGAAAAACAATGAAGTTTTCATTCAACTTGTAAGTTCTTATCCAATTTTGTATTTTGTTTTGTAAACTTTGTTTAAATTATTTAAGTGTTTTAAGCTTATAAAAAATTACAATCATAACAGGGTTCTAACAAGGACGCTGCGAAAAAGAAAGACACAGAGAGGCAAGAAAAGAGTAGTAAGGTAGGGTGCTTTACCTCCCGTGTCATGCTTTGTGCTATTTTTCAGGAAAGATAATATTTCTAAGTTCTCATTACAAATCTTTCTTGCTTCAGTCATTGAACGTGAATGAGTTTTTGAGGCCAGTGGAAGGTCAGAACTACAGATCGGGAGGGCATGGCCGTGCACGTGGCACCAACCGTGGTCAGGGTGGACAAGCTAGAGGCCATTTTATTGGTCGGCCTGTTAGTTCTGATGCAGAGGTGCCTTTAATCAATGATCCCAGTCATTTCCCGATGCCCATCGGACCCAAATTGAGTTTGACAGGCAAATCTACCGTAGATTTCATTTGATCAACATCACAGAAATTAACGGGTTTTGTAAACGAATTTGATTTATTTCAAAAGTGAAAGCTCGATAAATGCAGAAACCTAATAGATCTTCCGACCTTTCCTCTCCCCTTTCCCCTCCCCTCTTCTATTGCTCTTTTCTCCCGGTCTGCTACAGAACCAAATAAGAAGGTCGAAGGCACCGTGCGTGCTCTGCCACCCTCTTCAAACCTACCGGCTGCGCTCTCTGACTGGAGCCTCCGGTTACATTGCGTCGTGGCTTGTCAAGATTTTCTTTTGCCGCTCTCTGTTCGTGATCCCCTGTGAGTAACCCCAATTCCGTCTCTCTATCTCTCGTTCTCGGATCAGTTGCAGTCCAATTTTATGAAATTTCCTAATTTTTTTCCATCTGATACTATTGAAAATTGTAAGGGCACTGAGTTAATTTTTTTGCTATCTGATACTATTGAAAATTGTAAGGGCACCGAGGAGTGTAGAAATTCACAGAACCTATATAGGTTCTACAAAATAATTTGAGGTATCAGGATCAA
The DNA here is from genome assembly GCA_025461125.1 of Carex kokanica. Classification (NCBI taxonomy): domain Eukaryota; kingdom Viridiplantae; phylum Streptophyta; class Magnoliopsida; order Poales; family Cyperaceae; genus Carex; species Carex kokanica. The sequence goes on from JAJGRX010000994.1 coordinate 741,728, forward strand.
TATATATCATCCGTATAAGATTGAATAAAGCTTATCCTGGTCAGTGCCATATATTAATTTCTTTTAAATTTTCTAGAGTTTGGTTGCTTTGTAATCCAGTCACTGTAAAAATCAAAACTTTAAATTCAACAGTTTTACACTGTGTCAAGTTAGTCACGATTGACACAATGTACAGGCCATTCAATTGGTACTGATAACAAGATGTCATATATAGAAAGTAAAATCCCAGACAATAATTAAGCTGTTTATACTTTGTAATGATTATAAATTCACATCCTTGTTAACTGGTACCATTCCATCTATATCAATCTAGTACAATTGAATCTACTTATTGTTATTATGTAAATCTTGTGTTTTGATGGTCAGAGACTTTTGACCCTCTTACAATTTCATTGATTAACAAAAAAAAATATTTACAGCCTACTTATCTAGTTAATTATATGGCAAATTCTGGAATGGACCAAAAAAAATTTGGACTGTCCATTTAGTTACGATCGAACGGTTCAGATATTTTGCAAGTACCAAAACTCTCCGTTAAATTTTTTTTAATATATATTTGGAATCAATTTCTATTTTTAGATAGGTACAAACAGTGTGTGTGGACTAGTCACCTTATTGGTCTCTCTCTCACTTGTTCTCCCTCCCCGTGTGTGTGTGGACTATTGGTGACTAGTCACTTTAAAGAAACAATTTATTGATCACCAATAGTAAAAAGAATCATTTTGAAAAGTCAATTACATGTTGCTCTCACTAGTCACTTTGAAAAAAATAGTAAAAGAATCATTATGAGAACAATAAAAAAAGGTGACTAGTCTCTCTCTCACTTGTCAGTACTTTTTCTGCAAATACTATTGGTGATCAGTAAACCCTAAACCCTAACGAATACTTCATCAGTGCTATAGTAGAAAGATTTAATATTTTAGTTCGGAGTTATTAACAATTAATTATCTTCAATAAAATTAATTGCTAGCAGTAAAGACAAATAATATATTATCAAGCTCTAAGGCTATTGTTTGCTCTCATTATTGACTAATATATGATAAAAAAAATTAAATAAAAATTAATCACATCTAAAAAAATAATCAAAACAATATTTCAATTTCCGTTGCAACGCACGGACACTTAACTAGTATATATATATATATATATATATATATAGAGAGAGAGAGAGAGAGAGAGAGAGAATGGCTAAGTTCAAAATGTTTTTTTCATGGCCATAGAAACGATTCGGTTCTCCAATTTTCAAAGTTCAAACAACAAATCCAAAACGTTAGATGTTCAATGAAAATTGACAGACAATGAAATTGACAGACAATGTCACAATGTTCAATGACTAGACAATGAAATTACTTTTATCATGACCTTTTACTAAATTTTACCACAATTGTGAAATGACACAATATTAAATTAGACAATGGACATTTCACAATATTAAACTATGACAAGTCTTCACTTAGCAGCCACTGATAAGTTTTCAAACATTAATAAATTATGACAAAAACAATAAAGTATGACAACACTATAGCTTAGTATGACAACACTATAGCTTAGCATGTAATATGGCAGAGCTTGTACAATCTGCCGAATATAGAGATATCACTCCGCGAATACAGAGATATGGCTTTGACCGGCGCTTAAATCAATGGAAAGAAAAGAACTTGTACTAGAAAAAGTTATTATATTATATTATTTTGTTAATTAGATATGAACCTTAGATATATTTGAATTCTCAATAAACCCTAAACCCTAACGAATGAGCTATGTTAATATGAACCGTTTGATCAATAAGAAATGAATAGTCCTAATTAAAATTTTGTCCATAGAAACATTTGCCATTAAAATTTTGTCCATAGAAGCATTTGTCATTAAAATTTTGTCCATAGAAGAAAGTTAATAATAATTATAGTCATGTAAATGATTATGATATGATAATAACAACGTTAATAATAAAAGAACTTGTACTAGAAAATTGACAAAGAAGAGCCAATTTTCTAGTACAAGTTCTTTTATATGTTAAATTTTATTATGATAAATCTTTTAAACCATAATAAAGTTTAACATCATCTAATTCAACCCAAAATAAAATTTAACATATAAAATTTTATTCATTGTAAATAGTCTCTAAATCAAATCCATTATTGAAATAATTGCATGAAGAAGATTTTACAAGAATTTCATGCTGTGGGCGTCCATCAGTTGCTTCACTCTAAAAGGTGTCTCTACCGCTGTTAAACATCGCTTTGCATTTAATGCCACTCCACGCTGACTTTGCATTTTAATTACATAATTTTTTTTTTGAGAACTTCGTGCTGAGATTTTTATTAATATCCAAAATTAATTATAAAATATTAATTATACTCAGCTAAACTGGGTATTTTTAAAAATGCCCAAAGCAGGTAAAAAATGGCCAGTTGAATTAAAAATTATGACCAGCCAATTTTTTGACCGGTCATGATGCTTTTTTTTTAATATTTGTTAGATTACTTATTTTGATGTATAATTAATATAATTATACTAAAATACGCTAAATTACTTGAATTATGTTAAATTATGTTAAATTACACTAAATTATGCTAAATTACGCTAAGAGAGGTGATATCTTCACTGAGAAGGCGAAAAATGACGACGAAACTTCAAACGGTCATAAAACGGCGCTCGAGTGTCCAATTTCGTCGGTGACACATTTGTCATTTTTTGAAATTCAGAATTGCCGAAGAGCCTCAAAACTTGAGTTGAAGTTTCTGATTAAAATTTTCATTCTTATTTTTCGATCTAAGTATCTCTCTCGGGAAACCCAAGCCGATTCAAATTAAGTTATTCCAATCTTACATTAAATCAATGCTTAGCAAGTAGATTTGATAATCTCTTATATTAATATTTATTTGATTATTTTTGAAAATTCTATAGTTCTGAAAATTATTTATTTGATAAGATTCCTTATGTTTTTTTCATAAAATTTCTAGATCATTTTTTTTTATAAATTCTATAGTTTGATGTTCAAATCGAATATCTGTGGAGAATTTTATATGGCTTCTCCTGGGCCTCGGCCCGTTGACAAATTAATTTGGTTCTTCATTTGATAGGAGGATAAAGAGGATAATGGTTATAAAATGAGCAATTTGCCGAATCATTTATGATCCATGGCACTTTCATAACCAATTAACCATAGCTCGGCGGTGGTTACAGGTTATAGCTATCATTACCATGGCACTTTCATTTAGGGGGAATTTCATGTATATCCCTCAAAAGTTTCAATATTACATATTTATCCCTCTAAAATCAATAATTACATATTTATCCTTAAAAATTATAAAAAATCACATATTTATCCAATCTAACTCTATTATATATCAAATATCTCCAAAAATAATTAAATAATATTTTTTTAAACATTAAATTTATTTTACAATATTAATTAATATTGTAATGACCACTATACCCTTTCTTCCTCTCTTCCTTTAATCTATTGAGTCTTGAGAGCGCCAAAACATCTCGCCTCTTCTCTCCAATGGTACTGGTATTGTAATGACTGATACTGTACGGTTCAGCAAAGGTACTGGTACGGTTTCAGTACTGGCACGGTACAGTTCAGTACTAGTGCTGGTACAGTTCTGTGTTGGTACTAGTACGGTTCAGTTTTGGTACTGATACGGTTCAGTGTTGGTACTGGTACGGTACTGTTCAATATTGGTACTGGTACGATTTAATACTGTTTTCTAACAATGGCCTTAGAAGGGTAAAATGGGAATACATAGAAAATTAATGTTAAATATAATGGATTGGATAAATATGTGAGTTTTTATAATTTTTAAGGATAAATATGTAATTATTGATTTTAGAGGGATAAATACGTAATATTGAAACTTTTGAGGGATATACATGAAATTCCCCCTTTCATTTATGAGCTATCTACCAAATCAAATCATTTTGGATCATAAATGATTCGGCAGATAACTCATGAATCAGACCGGTCTCTGTTTCCCAAAACAGATCTCAAATTAGGGATCCAAATCTGGGGGATTTTTTTTAAAAACCATAATTAAAAAAATTAAAATTAGGGAACCAACATGATTACTGCGATATTTCGAAAAACCATAAGAACCGAATAGGCTGTTCAGTCCCCACAATTTTTTTTCCTTGTGACCGAATAGCCTATTCGGTCCACCCCCAATTTCACAATTTTTCCGGGCCAATGCCACAGAAAATCCAATTTTTCCCTGGGACCGAATAGGCTACTCGGTCCATGTTTTTTTCCACCTGGGACCGAGCAGCCATTTCGGGTCCCCACTTTTTTTTTTTTTTCACCCCGAGAACCCGGCTTCCCCCTCTGGCTTCCCTCTTTCTTTCCTTCCCCTCCTTCCTCCCTTCTCCTTCTTTCTTCCCACCCGAACCTAACTCTTTTTTTTTTCAACCCTCAAAACTTCGTTTTTTTTAATTCTAATCATATATTTTAGTATAATTTTGAGAGGTGATCAAGAAGAACTTCAGATCTACAAATTTCGTAAGGTATGTAATTAAATTTATTATTTTGAGTAAATAATCCGAATTTTTAGTTAATTGTTGAATAAATTCTGATTTTTAGTTATTGTGGCAATTGTAGTGTAATTTTAGTTATTATGGTAATTGTAGTGTAATTTTAGTTATTGTTGAATTAATAATTCGGATTTTTAGTTATTGTGGCAATTGTAGTGTAATTTTAGTTATTATGGTAATTGTAGTGTAATTTTAGTTATTGTTGAATAAATAATCCGAATTGTAGTTTAATTTTAGAAATTGTAGAATGATAATTTAATAAATATAGAGTAATTTAGTTTTAGTAATTTTAGGAAGTTTGCATGTAGAGTAATTAAGTTTATCTAAATTTATTTTAATAAATGTAGAACAATTTAGTTTTTATTTAGTGTAATTTAGTTTTTTTAGTGTAATTTAACTAATTGTAGAATTTATTTATTTTGTTTGTATAGTAAATTTGGTCATAAATTTTTTTATTGTAATTTTAGTAATTGTAGAATGGTAATTTAATGCATGTAGATTAATTTCGTCTTAGTAATTTTAGTAAGTTTGCATGTAGAGTAATTTAGTTCATAAAACTTATTTTAATAAATATAGAACAATTTAGTTTTTTTAGTGTAATTTTTTTAGTAAGTTTGCATGTAGTTTTAGTAAAATATATGACCAAATTTTTAGTTTTAGTTTTTTTAGTGTAATTTTTTTAGTAAGTTTGCATGTACTTATTTTAGTAAGTTTGCATGTAGTTTTAGTAAGTTTGCATGTAGTTTTAGTATTTTTAGTAAGTTTTTTTTGTATGAAATTGGTTTAATTTGTAATTTTATTGATATTGTAGTGCAAAATGGATAATGCACAACCCTCCCAGACCTTATTGCAGTTGTCTGAAGTACAACACAAATTATTAAAGGCGAATTCGCAGGTATTTGTTTAATTTCCGTTTCGATCTAAAATTACGAATGGACTTGTAAGTTAGATTTAATTGTTGTGGTTAAATTTTTTTTTGCATGCCAATTTTAGGAATTCACTAATTATGGATTGCGTACTGGTTCTTACCAAATGGGAGTTAAATACAAATATCGGATTAAACAACGTTTGGTTAATTTAGGCTTGTACCAGATGACAAAGGTGCATCGGTGTCAAATTGACAAATGATTGATCACTGCTCTCGTCGAGAGGTGGAGGCCCGAGACGAATACTTTTCATCTTCCGGTTGGCGAGTGCACAGTGACATTGGAAGATGTCACATGTCTGTGGGGATTACCCGTTGCTGATAAAATATTTTTTGTTATTAATTTACACTTTTGTTATTAATTTAGATTTAATACAAATATATGTTTATCTAACATCTATGTTTACAGGACGGGTCATTTCGGGACATACCGATGATAACTGGTCACTACTGATCGAAGAATGCCTGGGACACGAAGTATATGACGGTGACGAAGATAGTGCTGATGAATTTTTTTATACTAAGGTGTCAAACAGAGGCGAACCCAACGAGAAAAAAAGACAATCAAAATACTATATGCGTCTTAAATGGTTGAAGGAGCATTTTGGTATGGAATTGACACTCCTTACTGACGAGCAGACAGTCGACCGATACACCCGGGCATATTGCATGGACTTGTTCGGGTCCGTAATGTTTCCTGATGCAAATTCTAGTTCTGTCTCGATAATGTACTTACAATTCTTAGAAAATTTGGCACCTCCGCAAGTTGATTACAATTGGGGAGGTGCTGTGCTTGCATGTCTGTATCGTGAGTTGTCCCGGGCTTGCAGACTAGACGCAGCTTCGATTAATGGTCCATTACTACTACTCCAGATGTGGTCTTGGACTCGTTTTCCTATAGGCCGGCCCAGACCAAAAAACGATTTACCATTTGGCACCGGAGAGATACTGGAGCGACTGCCTTTTGGAGCAAAATGGACTATTCCGCACGAATGGGATGGCAACCCTGTGAGAGGTAAATCTTATTAGTAAATATTATGTTTTTAATACAATTTTGTGTTGATTCAATATGAAACTGACATGTATTTACAACTTAGGTACGGATCAATATCGGAATCAATTTGAGCGTTTGAAGGTGAATGTTGTTAATTGGATGCCGTATGCGAGTTACTACCCGCAGCTACCTTGGCGCGGGATAAGAGATCAGGCCGTGTTTACGTGTCGCTTGTGGTGCATCCACCCAACTTCTTTTTAAGTTCTGCTTTGGATTGAAACAACTGTCCCACTGAAAATAGACCGTCGATTCTCGGTGGATAACCAAAAAATGCTTCATCCTTGTACGGCATCGGCACATCGTCATTAAATGCCTGACAAGGATGCTGCAATCCCCGATTAATAAATGGAATAGACTCTTGCCACTCCTTCATTACATCTTGCATCCTAATCTCATCCTCAATTTCGGTCATATCATCTTCCCCGACAACCGAGTCACCAAGGTCTGAGTCTGTGTCTTAGTCAGTATCATTATTGAGCTGGTCAAAATAATTACACAAATCATCCTCTGGTATGCCTCTGCTACTTCCAGGTACACTTCCCGGGTATGGGTCATAATTGGTCTGACTAACAACTGGTACTGACTCAACCACTAATTCAAGAAATTTAAAATTCAGTACCGGAGTGGCATGTCCAAGCACCATATGCCATATCATTTCGTCATCTATGTTAAATAACTGGTGATTTTCTGCTTCGCCAGGTGGTGCCGTGTTCAACCGTGCCCTGATTGTCAGATCGAACTCGCCAGGGAGCAAACGAATGCCAACATATATACGTCTTCTTAGCTCATCAATACTGGTTGAGTTATTAACAGGAAATGTGCAGGTCGGTGCGTCTGAAATTGCTCGTCTGTGGTACACATTTATTATTATTCCCGACATTCCCTGAACAAAAAATTTCTCAATTAACCTTCGATATTATTTTAAATTTTACAACCTAAAATATGAAAAAATACACAATCAACCTTCGATATCGTATTTAATTTTTAATTTGAAAAAAAAAACTTACTAAGTTCTTCAGACGAAGTCTAAAAATACAATGCCGGAGTCGATTTGTAGATAACAAAAATTTTATACACTAAACCTCTGAATGTTTTCAGCTGGAAAAAAAAAAAACGCCTCTGCTCTCGGCTGTCTACTCTCTGGCCTCTGCTCTCTACTCTCTGCTCTCTGCCCTTGCTCTGGTTAATGTTTGGCGCAGATTGGAATTATATAGAAACATGCCGACAGAAAAAAGAAAACAGGGTGGGAACCGAAATCTCTATTCGGTCCCCCCTTTTTTTTTCCTAGACCGAATAGGGATCTCGGTCCCAGGCCATTACACGGATGGTTACACAGCGGGATTGGAAAAAATGTGAAATTGGGGGGGGGGACCGAATAGCCTATTCGGTCCCAGGGAAAAAAAATTGTGGGGACCGAATAGGCTATTCGGTTCTTATGGTTTTTTGAAATCTGCAGCCAATCATGTTGGTTCCCTAATTTTAATTTTTTTAATTATGGTTTTTAAAAAAAATCCAAATCTGGGAATAGACTCTGCTGCTTTTCCGACAGAAAAGCAGGACCCTGCTTTTCTACATCTCACTATTCAAAATTTTCTATTTCGCACATCTCGATACAGAAATTTTTTCATGCACAAATCTCGACGAATTTAAATGGTTGGATCTGAAAAAACTGGCTGCTCGGACCCCAAAATCTGCCCTTATAACACGTGACTCAGACCGATCTCTGTTCCCAAAACAGATCTCAAATTAGGCCTTCCAAGATCCAATGTATGTCCAAAAAGAATATATATATATATATAGAGCTGGGCTATGGTGAGTTGCGAAGTAAGATGTCATTTTTACTTCACGCTCATATTTTTATTTTGAAAATCTAAACGACCGATCCGAACCGCTCAACATATTCTCCATATTGAAATGTGCTTGGAGACCAAATTTTATAATTTTTGGAATTTTTTTACTATTTATTAAGCCACTCTGAAAATCGCTGATCGAATGATCCAGAATTTTTTACTGTTTTTTACTGTTCACCCGGATCTACGATTTTCAAAGTGGCTTAATAAATAGTAAAAAAATTCCAAAAAATATAAAATTTGGTCTCCAAGCACATTTCAATATGGAGAACATGTTGAGCGGTTCGGATCGGTGGTTTAGATTTTCAAAATGGAGTATGAGCGTGAAGTAAAACGACGTTTTACTTCACAACTCACCATAGTCGATCTCTATATATATATATATATAGAGAGAGAGAGATAGGCTACCATGCTTTGCAAATTAAAGGGCCTCTTGTGCTTTGGGCTCCTTTTCGGATTTTCAAAATTCAAAATGTCGATCCAACCGTTCAAGTTGTTCTCCATATTGAAATGTGCTTGGAGACCAAATTTTACATTTTTTGAAATTTTTTTACTAATATATAGTTCTATATCAACCCACACTATTTGAAACTAATGATAAATAATCAATTAAACTTCATCCATATCGTTTAGTTTCAAATTAATGATTAATGGAGTCAGGCCAGATTAAGAATAAGTTTAAGTATATTAAATGTTATAATTTTAATTAATTTCTATTTTTTAAGAATTTCTTTTGTTCATCATATATTGAAAATTTATTTATTCGGCCTAATGTACAAACCAAATTAGATCAATTACAAAATCACCTCTATAACCATTTATCATTAACTCCATTAGCTATTATATTATCTTATTTCATTTTTCCACTTATTACCCAATCGGTATTTGCCAAGGGTGAAAACGGAGCGGATAGTGGTAAAATCATATTTTATATCTTTTTAATTTTCTGAATACGGATAGGATATTAGATGGATACAGATATAGATACAGATACGGATCATATCAGATACTTATTAAAAATATTAAAATATTATTAAAAAACACTAAAGTTTATAATATTTATCTAATTATAATAGTAAATAACATAATTTGTTCATAATACATATTAAACTATATATTATATATCTACTATTCAGATACAGATAATTGAAATATAAAATCATATCCATATTCATATCCACACGAATATTCAGATATCAGATATCTACATCTAATTTTTTGAATACCAAATACAAATTGAATATTATTCACACCGTTTTCACCTCTAGTATTTGGAGATTGAGATTTCAGAAAGTAGTTAGGGGCCGTTATTTCTCTGCATACAATATACGAAAAAGAAAATTTATGTGAAAAATAAATGCAGATCCGAATCTGCTGAAATCCGAGATCATCAACAGTAACTCTGAAATTCCTGAAATTCCGAATCCAGCCATTGAATTGTTTCGAGATGCGTACACGGAAAAAATAGTTATTTCGAGATGCATGCATAAAAAAAGTTGGATGGCTAGATCTTGAATTTTAGAAATTTCAAGATTACTGTTAATGAATCTCGAATTTCAGCTGATCTGAATCCAATAAAATCTGATAACGAATAGTACTATCGTGGCCACTTCCGCAAAATATTGCATGTTTGTCACTTCAAAAGTACAGGGTCTCAAATTATTGATTATGACTAGCCAACCGTGACAGAACGACAAAATTAATTAATTCTGCAACTTATCAGATCTGTCAAATATTTCATTTTCTAATATGAACAAATATGACATTCCAAGAACTAGAGTGTTATTAAACTCATCAAGTATTTTGATGAGCTTAACCCCAAAATTTAATGAATAATTGATTTTTAATGACCAATTTGAACTGCTGAAGATCTTACGAGCAATACTTTTACATACACAATTTATAAATTTCTGAATTAATTTATTATGAAGTCAAGTGGTCAAAAAATAATAAAAAATGAATGTCTTAAAATCAGTGTTCTAAATAGCGCGCTATAGCGTTTTTGGACCCCAAACGCTACGCGATGACATCAAAATGCGCTATTTGCGCTATACAATATGGATTTTTTTTTTAAGCAATTTATATGGGTTTTAAATAAAGGTAAAAAAAATCTCAAACCGAAATTGAATTTGTTGCTACTTGCTACAGTTAAATCAATTTGAAATTGGGAATAGAAATAGAAATTTGAATAGAAAAAAAGTCCAAACCGAAATTAAAATTTGAATAGAAAAAAAAATAGATTATGTCATGAATCATGATGCTTAAGATATTTTTAATAGAAAAAATCGATAGTTTATGATATTACTATGGATATTTTGAACCGCAATTTGGACTTTGTACTGGTTCAATATGAATATTATAATTTCTTAATTACTTTGGTGTTATTTATTGTTCTATGAGACTTTAGATAATGTTGATATTTAGTACAAATATTGAATATACGAAATGTAAAAAAAAAACGCTATTTGGAATAGCTTCCGCTATAGCGACGCTATTCGCTATAGCTTTTTTTTTAGCCGTCCCGCTACGACACTATAAACGCTATTTAGAACCTTGCTTAAAATTATTATATAAATCTTTTTTTTGCAGTTTAACTTTATACTAAATTAATTCGAAAATTTATAAATTTTGCACGTATACGCATTACTCGTGAAGTAGATCGGTTTCAACAGTTTGAATTTATCATTTAAAGTCAACTCGGTAAGTTTTAATGTTAAGCTCACTGTACGTGTTCAGCAGGCTGGATTTAGCCTCCTTGCTCTTCCTTAAGGCCTTAAGTGAGCCGAACAGGTGAGGCTTAGATGAGCTTAAGGCTTTTAACTTTAGGCTCCTTAGAACAAAAAATTAAGCTGGCTTTTCACTCTTCTTAAGAAATTCACTTTCTTAGCGCCTCCTTGGCACCCAAAAGAGAGTACTTTTCACTTTCTTAGTGCCGAATAACCCTTTCTTAGCACAGCTTAAATTATTAAGCTATAGGGCTCTAAGCTGCTTTGCCGAACACGGCCACTGAGAACTTGGTGAGGTTGAGAACCTTCTAATTCTACTCCTAATACATAATATATTTGATTAACAAAAATGTAATATCAACAATCATAATATTGTAAGGTTGGTCAAACCCAGAACAGAGCAGTTAAATTAGAACGCTTGGTCATCAAGAAATCTGATTCTTTTCTTTAAGCTATGATTGTTGATTTTTGTTGTTTTCTGAGATAAGTACATGAACTCAGATCTTTTGGCGTTTCTTAGATTTGATATTATCATATTGTAATATAAAATTTGGCAAGAAACACATATTTGACAAGATGGTTGAACTAACATGTAAGAGTAAGATAAACAATGTTTTTTAGTATGTTAAAAGTAGTAAAGGCCTAAATTTTATTTAACCTAAATGAGTTATTTATTTTTAATATTTATAAACTCATTTGGCAATTTCAATATTTATTCTTTTACTAGAACAATATTAAAAGCCTTATTTTATCTACCCTTACCATATTTTTTTGCTTAAAAGTTTGATGTGCTAATTCCATAGACCAAATCTCATTTCTTTTCTTCCTTGTTTCTTTCTTTTGTGAGAGAAAAGAAAGACAAAATGTATGAAGTATTGATTTTAAACTAGGAGTCCTTGTATCACCAACTTATTAATATTTTAAGGATCAATATTTTCAAATTTTCATTCATTTCTTTTCATTTGGTACCTTTGGCACTCGCTTAAAATATGCATCAGGGCTTAGTTAAAAATTATCATCATGTGCGCTTAGATTGTCTTCTTCACCAGAATCCTAAATCAAATTTGTTTCTCTCTTTGACTTAACATTTTTTCCATGATTCTAAAGACTACAGACTACAGCCACATGAATACATGATTGATAACTGACATCACCATAAAACAATTGTAAAAGACAATACTTTTGATGAGGTGATGGGGATCCGAATCCTCTGCATTAACTCAAAAGGAAATCTAATTTTAGACGGAGCCAATTCGGCTCGTGTCTATAACATAGGGGGGTCTTTAATATTAGTGTAGATCTAGTTAGCACGAATTTTAAAATAAATCGGACAGTCGTGATTCATTAACTCAAAAGATTCTATTTTGAGTTAATGCAGAGGATATGAATTTAACAGTGGTTTGCTTTGAGCCCCAGGAAGTCTGTTGGAGGCATATTCTGAGCTTTTTTCTGATCCACCAATATTTTAGCAGCCAGTACACCACTAGGCATTGTCCTGTTCTGTAGCCTGTAGGTTTCAACTCTTATCAAAGAGTGAGGCTAAGATAAGAGTACAACTTCTCCTCAAGAAAAAAAGAAAGATAAAAGAGTATAACTAGAGTTTCTTAAGCTAATGAAGTTTTTAGGTGAGTTTAACTCCGAAAATTATCGAATTGATTTTGAATTATAAATTTAAACTTATGTAATTGATCTACTTCATGAGTTTATAAATCAAGTGGTTAGAAAATAAGGTTTATAAATTAATTTTAATGCATTTATTTTCATCATTTTTAACCGCTTGATTTTATTCTAAATTAATTTGAAAATTAAATTTTTTTCATGTAAATTTATCACTCGTGAAGTAGATTTGCTTCAACGGTTTGAATTTGTTATTTGAAGCTAATATGATAGAATTTTCAAGTTAAGCTCACCGAATCCTTGGTGAACTTAAAGAATACCCTAGTTCTACTTGATATGATAATAAATAGATTATGAAATGATATGTGCTATGAATTTACTCTTTTCTTAAGTCCAAATAGTCAGAGTGAGTGAGTTACTCAATATGATCTTCATTTTTGAAAATGTACTTGCAAACCATTTTTTTCATTTTTAAGTAGGTAAAAGATCACTTGATTTAAAGATCATAGACTATCTCAAATAGTGATTTTTTTCCTGTTACATTTAGTTTTGAAGTATATTTATACGGAGAGGTTATATTTAATACTTAGCTAATCAAATCAAGTCGATGACATTAAACCGAGATTGTCTCTACGGATCTTCATATTTTTAAATCTTTGCATAATTTTTTAATTATTAATCTCATGAGAGGAATTGGAGCCTAAATTAGATTTGATTTGTCTTAGTTGTTGTGAAGTTAAACCAATTGGAGGTTTAGATGCCTTCTTAAAGTACTTTGTTCATTTATAAAACCTTAAAATATAGAATTCAAAATCAAGATCAATTACCAAATCATCTAACTTAAAAGATTACAAAATTATCAAATTAAAGCCGATGATCAAATTAACACAATACCAAATTATCAAATTAAAGTCTTAAAGTCCTTGGTCAATTACCAAATTATCAAATTAATTTAATTCACATATCATAAAAAATAGGGTTTGATCACTTACCAAGGAAGAATCAAAGATGAGAAAGAGTCGAGGTCAAGGAAGAAAAAGGAGAAGAGTCGGGGCGGAGGGGCGGTTTGGGTAAAATAGGAGGTGACGATGCAACACACAAATCACTTTTTCTGGTGATGCAAATCTTCTTTCTTCTCCTAGCGAATCAGAGCAGAATAGCGGATAATTTAGATCCCGCGCAATACCTAATTGAATATCATTAGATTTGAGTCATTAGTTTTAACTTGGCACAAATTGTAAAACGGACCCCAATATCTAAATAGGCACCAAATTTCAATTTTGGCTGGAAGTTAATTGAAGGTAATTATACTCAGTCAGGTACCTGGGAGGATACAGATTCAGTAGCAGACCTCATTTTTCTTCTGGCGAATCAACAATTCTTATGAGCGGAGTAGTGAACCGGACCTTGTTTTTTTTTTCGCAAATCAAACTGAGCTGACTTTCTTTTCCATACGATTTTCTTCTGCTAGACATTGAATTAAATCTACAAGTAGGTCTTATTAAAGTATAATGGAATGGAGATATCGCATGCATTTCCGTTTTCTTTTAGGTGGTTGGAAGGAAGTTTCGTGAGCTGAGAATATTTGTGACCACTACTATGAAATAATGAGATTTTATATTAGCTTCATGACACCAAACATCACATAAGAATAAATTTGGAGGGAATATGAGAGATACATTATTTTTGCATTGAATTATTTTTATGATGTAACTTCTTGTCTTCTTAAACTTGCTTTAAAATAGCTCATTGGATATAGTTTTTATTAATCGAAGTTGACCAATATATGGTTCTATGCAGACTAAAATTTATATATTTTTAATTTTTTACTATTTTTTAAATAGTAAAAAATTCACTACTTCTGAATGGTCTAGAACCTTATACTTGATTGCTTGATTGCTGCTGCCAAAGTTAAAAAAATGGTCTAGATTCTTTAGATCAAGTTATAGTCTATTTATCTAAAAAGATAATAATAAAATTTTAAAAAATAAAAAAATTGATCGACAGTATATTTTCATACAGTTATCATGTTGAATGTCTAATTAAGATAAACTATTTGGACTTTTGAAATGAAAATATTAATCTAGGTACATATCAATATGGATCCAAATCTGCTGAAATCCGAGATCATCAACAATAACTCAGAAATTCCTGAAATCCCGAATCCAGCCATTGAATTGTTTGAGATGCGTGCACAGAAAAAATTGGACAGCTGGATCTCAGATTTCAGAGTTACTGTTCATGAATATCGGATTTTAGCTGATCTGAATCCATATCAATATGCGCTCTGCATATTACCATAGCCTCACTCAACAATCAATCTAAGTTAGACCAACAAATATACACATACAGGATGGGCTAAGGTGTTTTATAAAGCACAGGCTATTTAGTGCTTTACGTCCTTCTATATTATTGTCAAGGTCTAAACAATTGATCCGAACTTCTCAACATGATATTCATATTGAAATGTACTTAGAGACCAAAATTAAAATATTTTGGAGTTCATTTACTATTTTTGTAGAATTTTTTAAAATTGATATTTTTTTAATGGTCCAAAAATTTTTTCCAAAAAAAAGTAAAATTTGGTCACCAAGCACATTTTAATATGAAGATCATATTAAAAGGTTCAAATTAACTGTTCGGACTTTAAAAATAAAAATATGTACGAGAAATAAAACAACAACTTTACTTCCTAAAACACCATAGTCTAATTTTCTGTGTGTGTATAGATGTATTCTCTCTCTCTCTTTTTTTTTTGTAATAATGGAGGAAGTTCACTTTCTTATTTTATTTTCTTGTGACACATGCATATGATAATTAGATGGAAGAGAATTTGGTTGACTTTCTTATTTTATTTTCTTGACACATGCATATGATAATTAGATGGAAGAGATCACATTCTTGGTTCACTATTTTTGGTTCACTATTTCATTATTTTGACTGCAGCCAAATTAATATATAGTATGAAATACACATGTTCACAAGGGAGCCGCATGCTAACTTCTGCTAGATTGTTTACCAAATATGAAATACCAATAGGGCATGCTAACAAACTTCAATTTGGACCGTTCATGTTGGATTTTAGAGTCTTTAGAAAGAAAGAATGAAAGAACTTTGGTGGTGTTTGGTGGACTAAAACTAGTAAGATCTAACTTGATTATTGCAATTTAGACTGATTTAAATTATTCATGTTTGGTTGATGTCTAAAGTTATATCTTGACTTTAAGTTATTTCTTGTTTGATAAGAATTGAGTGGTTAAAGCATGATTTGATATTACGAATTATTTTGTCTTACAAAATTTGTAATATCAATCATAAAACTATTTTTCGTATTTTCTTTTCATTTTGATTAAAAAGGAATTGTACAAGAAAATATATTATGTACAAATTAATTTTATATCTTAAGATACACATTACATTTAGTGAATCTTATTTATAAATAGAACTAAAATTAATTGGTTATTTTACATTTCTTAAAAAGTAATTGAAAATAATAAAAATAATGAAAAGTTAGACCTCATACTCTATTAAAATTAAACCACTTGGAGAGATAAGTTGGTTTAGACAGGCCTAAAAGTCAGTTTATTCCATCTTAATGCGGCTCAATTAAACCACAAGGCCTAAAATTCTTATTCTAGTATTTATTCCACAACTAAACTTAGATATTTAAGAAAGAGAGGCATGTTGCAATCATTGTGAAAGATGTGATATTTAAAGATAGTTTGATAATTTCATTGCAAATGTAACGTTGTTGTCAATTTCGATCATCTTCCATATTATATTCCTTAACTTATTCATTTATCTAACTTGGAAGTTTGTTATATAAGATTTTCATTCGATTTGACGAAATACAAGTGTTGGTAATCGTGGACTAATCTTCAATACAAAAAAAAAAAAAAAAGCTTAGAACATCTCCAATCCAGCAATCCGTAAAAAATAAAAAGTAGCTGAAAAATACTGTTTAAAAATTAAGTTTCCTTTTAATTTTTTAACCCCTTCATCCTATAAATTGGATCAGAGCCAATAGGAAAGAAAACGAAAGAGTCAGAACCAATAAGAAAGAGAGAGAGTACCAACATGTCCAAAAGAAATCATTTGCTTTATAACCAAATTTTCTTTTTTAGAAATCGACCTACAATCCAACAATTATATTAGCAATTAACACATTAGATTAGCAATTTAAAAGAAATCACTGTTGGAAATGCTCTTATAAGTTGTTATTATATCTTGTCCATGGAAATTGAAATCAATTTATTTAAAAGTTATTTTATACGGAGTTTGCCACTTGAGTTACTATATGAGTTCGGTGGGTACCTAATTTTTATTTGTTAATTTGATGCGAGCATCTGGATGTTTGATTATTTTTATTTGTAAAATGTCAGTCAAATCTATTGTAAGATATTTAAACTAAGTTGATTTAATTAAACTAAACTTACATTCTTCATCTGAAATTAATAAGAAAGTTGACCTTAAAAAAAGAAATTAATAAGAAGTTTTGTAACATCTCGAAAAATTGAGTATTATTATTTATGCATACAAGACTTTTTCATAATATAATAAAGACTATTAGTATTTTGATAACATATTTTATTAATACAAAATTAGTATGTCGTTAGAAAAAAATTCTGAATAGTCATTAATGCTCACGTTTCTCTGATTTATTATCGATGTTAGGGTAATCATAACATTATCACAATTTGCCCTCAATTCCCTGCCGCTATCCTTATAAACCAGGAAACCAGTGGTTGGTTAGGTTAGACCCCAGGCTCCCAATTTCATACGCAATTTAACAATAGTTCCAATAAGACGGCTAGTTATGCACGGTAAATAACAATTTATCCTTTTCTCAAGGGACGATTGGAAGGGGCAAAAAAATTAAGATTGTTCATCAATAATAGAGTCAAATGTCAATTCAATAAATTTCTCTTTTGTGGAGTGCTACAAAATATGCTCCTATTTGCTGTATCATTTAACACAAAAATAGTACAACAATTAATGCCTAACACATTTAGTAAATATCAAGGAACTTTATTTTGCCTGGCTCGAATTTAGCAAAGAAAATTTAAAATGTCACTATTTTGAAAAAGTTGCAAATCTTGCCTTAAAACGAAGTACTACAAGTTCATATTGTTTTTTCATATTCAAGTAATATTTCTGAATGAATGCAATTTCAGACAGAATTTTGCGGCACTTTAATTTAAAGACAATGATGTATTTATTGTTGTTATTCTTCATAAAATGTGGTTAGAGACAAAAAAAATTCCTAATGATTTTTATTTTTGTAGTAAAAAAACAAAATTTCAAAATAGAATCCTGTCTCTATTTTTACTCAAAAAGAAAAATTATTCAGACTCTTGTCGAGATTCTATGCATTACCTTACTGTTTGAGTTTAAATCCAAACTGCCAATCAAAATCCGAATCAATTCAGATCAAGCTTGACTATATACAAACAAATCAAATCAAATTTAAGTAACTAATTCGTAAAAAAAAAAAAAAAAAAAAAATCAAATTTAAGTTTAAATCTCCAACGAAATTCATCCAATAATGAATAAATTAAATTCAAATTTAAAAATTAAAATTCAAAGAATGAAGTACTTGAAAAACTGTTAGTGATACTAAGCGCCAAATCTCCCTATATGACCCAACCACTACGAGTCTGGCAGGCGGTAAGCGAGCACCCAAATCTTGGCTATCAAGTAATGATCAAAGAAGCCGCTCAAATGCGATCACATAACGTGGCTTAATTAAACTATATTATAATGCGATCACCCAAATCTTGGCGATTCTATGTAAGTCCTGGTACAGGGCCCCACGGGCGTACCATATATAGCCTTGTTTTCCCCTCAAGAGGCTGAAACATTTGAGGGAGAGCTCTGTTCTGAGAGACGGCGCAACGACGTCCACATGGATTCTCTAGGTACTGCTTCAGTATCCCATGCCAGTGTATTTTCAAAAAAAGGAAAAGAAGAAGAAGAAGTTTAATTTACCTTTTCCTAACTATTTCATACTGTTTATATATTTTTATTTTCTTGGGTACTTGAACATATCTTGGATTGCCATTTTTGAAAAAAAAAAAAAAAAGGTATTGTTTTGATTTGATTTTTGCGTCAAAATTTCTTGTTTATGCTATAATTATTCATCATTTTTTTTGTTTTGCAATCTTAGGTTGGGTATCTCAACTTTGTGAAGGAGAATTCATTATTACCTCTCCATGCGTTCAAAGGAGTCTGATAGATATCCACAATGCATTCTTCCTTGTTGCCTATACCTTAAGTCTGCTAGTATCTTTTTCCAAAGGGAACCTTGCAAACCAAAGAAACAACAAACGTTGGTTCTTTATTTTCGTTTCGCTCTGTTCCGCTGCAACCGGAGTTGCATATGTCGTCTCTGGTTTATTTAGTTTATCACAAGGAACGAAAGCGCAATTGGATTTGGTTATATGGTTTCTTAGAGGAGTGATTTGGATCTTTTTGGCAATTTCCTTGAATTTTCAAAAAAACAATTGGACAAAAACCATTTCTATATTTTGGTGGATATCATATTCACTGCTCATTTCAGCACACAATGTAGAAGTTCTAGTCACAAATCACAAACTAGAAATATTCGAGTTAGTTTCATGGCCTATAAACTTTCTCCTTCTCTTTTGCTCTCTAATCCTCTTGTTTCCCAAAATTACCAACTTCCATCAATATCCATCAGCCAATACCTTAACAGAACCCCTTTTAGTAGAAAACTTTCCAAAAAATTCAAATCTGCACCGAGCCGGGATATTTAGCCGATTGACGTTTTCATGGCTTAACCATTTGCTTGAACTTGGTCGAACAAGACCATTGAATTTAGATGACATCCCTTCAATTGAATCAGAAGATACATCGCAGCAAGCATCAGAAAAATTTCTAGCTATTTGGAGGGCCTATATGAAAGATAAATCCAAAGCCAACAGCAAAAACCTCATATTTTCAACATTATTCAGATGCTACAAATGGGACCTCATACTTACCGGGTTTTATGCATTTTCAAGAGCTTCGTTGGTTGCTGCATCTCCTCTTCTCCTCTTCGCATTCATAGACTATTCTAACTTGGAAGAGAGAAATACTGGCATTGGGATATCACTTGTTATTTGTTTGATTTGTATGAAATTTTTCGAGTCGCTATCACAGAGGCATGGGTATTTTGAATCAAGACGATGCGGTATGAGAATGCGGTCAGCTCTAATGGCATGTATATTTCAAAAGCAACTAAAAGTTCCAAATAATGGAAGAAAAAAACATGCAACAGGAGAGATTGTGAACTATATAGGGGTTGATGCATATAGGCTAGGAGATTTTCCTTGGTGGTTCCACATGGCCTGGAGTTTTCCCCTTCAACTTTTCTTTTCAATAATAATTCTCTTTTGGACCCTTGGAATTGGTGCTATTCCCGGTCTGGTCCCTCTTATCATATTTGGTGTTCTAAACCTACCATTTGCTAAACTCTTACAAGGATACCAGTCCAAATTTATGGTGGCACAAGATGAGAGATTAAGAGCTACTTCTGAGGCCTTGAATAACATGAAGATCATAAAATTGCAATCATGGGAGGAGAGGTTTAGAAGAATTGTTGGTTCTTTAAGAGATACTGAATTTAAATGGTTAAGTGAGACCCAACTGAAAAAGGCCTACGGTACATCATTGTATTGGATGTCCCCAACTGTTGTGTCAGCTGTGATGTTTGCTGGAGCTGCACTTACAGGAAGTGCTCCACTGAATGCAAGTACCATTTTCACAGTACTCGCGGCCTTGCGTGTCATGTCCGAACCAGTAAGGATGTTACCAGAGATCCTTACAATTATGATTCAGGTCAAGGTTTCATTAGACCGAATTCAGGTATTTTTACTGGAGGATGAGATTAAAAAAGATGATGTGAAGCGAGAATGCGAGAAAGACTTGGGTTGGGCCGTGAAAGTGGAGGGTGTGGTGTTCAGTTGGGAACCAAATGGGGGAGCTTTAACAGTGAGGGATGTTGGTTTGGAAGTGAGAAGAGGGGAGAAGGTGGCAGTTTGCGGGCCCGTTGGTGCGGGTAAATCTTCCCTGTTATATGCTTTGCTTGGAGAGATACCAAAAATTAATGGTTCAGTAAGTTTATTTCATATCATTTAAATTATCTTGATTTAGATTTGCAGCAACTCTCATATGAATGATGCAAAAATAAATAAATAAATCGTACCGGCAACCATGGAGTACCAGTTGCAGTAGCCTTTATTGTAACAGGGTACCAGAATCTAACTTAACCATGACATTTCAAGGTTAATTTATTCAGAAAGGCCTTATTGATATAAGACTTTTGTACATATTCTCTTACTGTTTCACTCCTCTCAATTTAATATGGTCCGTTTGTATTGTAGTGGTAAGATTCTTCCTGCATATCCATCCAAAAGCTAGGAATTAAATAATAGTCCTTTGCATACCATCATTTTTATTGATAACCTGCTTAACAAATGGTGCCTTGTCTTCTGCAAATCATGTTCTCTATTGAACCGATCTAATTAATATAAGTACTTCCATTTCATTCAGATCCTTTGAAAAGAAATATATTTTATGCGTGTCCTTGACATGATACACTTTTCTGTACCAGGTTGAGGTGTACGGCTCAGTCGCGTACGTTTCACAAAACGCATGGATACAAAGTGGCACTATACGTGAAAACATTCTTTTTGGAAAGCCTTTTGACAAGGAACGCTACAAGAAGTCGGTGAAGGCTTGTGCCTTGGATAAAGACTTAGAGAATTTTGACAATGGCGATGGCACCGAGATAGGCCAGAGAGGGCTGAACATGAGTGGGGGCCAGAAGCAGAGGATACAACTCGCACGAGCCGTATACAGTGATGCAGACATTTATCTTTTAGACGATCCTTTTAGTGCAGTGGATGCACACACGGCTGCCACTCTCTTCTATGTAAGTTAATTAGAACTCGGGGAATTGGCAATACCAGTACATGTTATTAATTGGAAATGCTGACTTTACATGATCTTGAAGTTTTTATATTCCTGTTTTAGGGATGCAATATTGGATTTTCACCATTTGGTTCATAACATGATAATTCATTGAAAGAAAAGACCAATCATAGATAACTGTTGTAGAATTAGCTATATTGTTTACCATTTTCACAATTTCTGTTTCGTGTATATCCATACCCAGAACAAACAGGATACTGGATGGTAGAGGCTACGTACCACAACAGTTCAATACATACTATATATCCACTGTTACAGTACTGCTATATACATGATATGGAAATCGTTTGAACCTTATTGCCTTAGTTTTGTCAGAGCTTGAAAATTGACGCATGCCAGTCAATTAACCAAGAGGGCAATAAAATTATCAAATTCTTATCAAAATTCCATTTGGAAAAAAACATTAACAGAAACAATGCCAGTATGAATTTAGCTTATTAATTCTCAATTGTTGGTTAATAATAATTGAGTAAAGCTCTGATGTAATGCAGGATTGTGTGATGGGTGCTCTGGGAAAGAAGACTGTAATCCTTGTTACACATCAAGTGGAGTTCTTGGCCGAAGTTGATACCATCTTAGTAAGTAGTTATCTTCTAAGAAAAATCATGATAATGATAGTATAATTTTATAAAACAAGTCATTTTCCTTGTGAACCATTGCTTGCTCTTGGATTTGCATTTAGGTCCCTAGATTTTCTGCCCAGGTCCTATTGTGCTCTAACCACTAGCAAAATTATTTAAAATTTCAAAGAAAAATGATCAATATTGTTTCCAGCACATATACGGATATCATCCTTCATTTTTCCTTAAGGAATTGCATGAATACTCTGCAAATACTTTGGATTAAAACAGGGTAGCTTATACACGTGACAGTAATCTAGCAGAGTTTTAGAACCATAATGCAGCTATGTGTTCTTGCTTGGCATTGCACCATGACCCATTGAAAATACAAGTTATCAAGGATTTAGAATAAAGAAGAACACCTAATGACTTATTCCAGGAGTAGAGGTCAATAATATAAAAAATTTATGCTGAGTATGGGGTCAATTTTATAATTTTACAGTACCCATATCATTTTACTCAAAACTAAATAGAAAATCACGTATAATCACACAAAAAATTGAAAATTAATGGGAGTCATTTGACCCCCATTATCTCTTTTAAATCCGCCTCTGACTTAATTATTTTATTGGCTTACAAGTTCATTCATGTCTAATAAACATTTTACTTTTATTTCCCTTCCATAGGTCATGGAAGATAGCCGAATAACACAGCAAGGCACCTACAATGAGCTCCTCGGAGATGGCACGCCATTTGAAAAGCTCGTAAATGCACATCGTTCTTCGATCACAATATTGGAAAGTAGCAATCAGTCCAACTTTGTCAGTACACAACAAGAATCTGATATCCATGTTGAGCCCAAACATCAACCAACTACAGAACAAAGTGGTGAAGAAGAGATTATGATAGGAGCAAAATCAGCAAAAACAAAAAATGCATCGATACAACTCACAGAAGATGAAGAGAAAGAGGTCGGTGACCTCGGTTGGAAACCCTACAAAGACTACTTATCGTTTTCAAAAGGAAACTCTCTTTTAGGATTTTTAATTTGCGCACAAGTTTTGTTCGTGACAATGCAAACCCTGTCTACATTTTGGCTTGCAATTGGAGTCCAGTTGAGTCACATTGGAAGCGGAGTTCTCGTTGGTGTGTATTCAGTGTTCTCTATGGGGAGTTGTGTGGTTGCATATTTTAGGAGCTATTATGCTGCACAGCTTGGATTGAAGGCATCAAAAGCTTTCTTTGATGGTTTTATGGACTCTGTTTTCAAAGCTCCAATGGTATTCTTCGATTCAACTCCTGTTGGCAGGATTTTAACTAGGGTACGTTTGTTCATATTTGTGGTTAATATTCTATTTCTCTGTGGTACTTGTGCCTAAATAAAATTGGAATAGAGCTTTTATTGTAAACTTTGAGGTGATTATGCCACATCTTTGAGTCGTAAACTGATTTTGACTTTTTCTTTTCTTTTCTTTGTATGATCAGGCATCTTCAGATATGAGTATATTGGATTTTGACATACCATATAGCATATCCTTTGTCGTGGCTGCATCTACCGAGGTAGTCATGATTATTATTATCATGTCTACTGTAACTTGGCAAGTCTTGATCATCGCAATTCCAGTTATGATTATTATGATACATGTCCAGGTCGGTTTCAATTTTTTATTTAATTTAGATACTAGCACATTTTCTCGTAACCAAATGTTGTCATATTGAATTAATTACTAACAAGCACAGCCACATTACTATTTTTAAAGAGGTACTATGTGGCATCGGCAAGGGAGCTGGTACGTATCAATGGTACAACCAAAGCACCAGTAATGAACTATGCATCCGAATCTATGCTTGGGGTTGTAACCATCCGCTCATATGCAGCCACTGAGAGATTCGTCAGAAAAAGTCTCGGTTTGATTGATCAAGATGCATCTCTCTTCTTCCACACCATTGCCTCTCTTGAATGGGTTCTACTCAGAGTAGAGGTGCTCCAAAACATCACCATTACCGTCTCAGCTTTGTTTCTGATTTTTCTTCCTCACGGCATCATTGCACCAGGTACTAACAAATATGATTTTTAGAATTAGGTAAAGGTTAAATAATGTTTTCTAGCAGAAATCCCAATTAATACCTCACTTCTAACTATCTTAAGGAGTACCCATTCTTCCTCTCTCAGTATTGAAAATGTTAAGGAAATCCGTACCTGCGTGAAGGTTTATTATAAATCTTACTGTTCATTTTTCCTTTATACATGACATAGATTGTTGATTTGTTGTGTTGTAGGGTTCATGGGTTTGTGCCTCTCATATTCGTTGACCCTAACAGCATCACAAGTTTTTCTGACAAGGTTCTACTCGAGCGTGGAGCAGTTTATCATCTCTGTGGAGAGAATCAAACAGTATATCCACATCCCACCGGAGCCTCCAGCTGTGATTCAAGAATGTAGGCCTTCTCCCTCTTGGCCATCAGAAGGAAACATAGAATTGCAAAATCTGATGGTAACGATAAATTCACTGAACTTTTTTTTTTCTTTTCTTTTTTGTGTTTTTCTCATATGCTCATTATTAATTTGGAATCAGCATATCCACCATCTATTTGGAGTAACACAGTGAATTTTTGTTCAATCATCGACGTGTCCACCAAATAAAGTGAATTTGAGTATCAGCATGATTTATAAATTGATTTATAGGCTTCTCCGTGCATAATTGAGATTTTATTAGGATACAAAAAAGTGGAGACTTATCTTCAATTGGCAAATCCTTTAACATCGGTCAAATTAATTACTAAAGCATCCTGGGCAAATATTAGAGGATATACGAGAGAAGAAAAGTTGCTATGTTTTACAAAATTAATTTTAGTGTATTCATCAAATGACCAGGTCAAATACCGACCGAATGCTCCTTTTGTGCTCAAAGGGATCACTTGCACCTTCAAAGCAGGAGAAAAGGTTGGGGTTGTGGGACGAACTGGCAGCGGCAAGTCTACTCTGATAAGTTCTATTTTCCGACTTGTCGATCCTGCTGGAGGCAGAATACTGATAGATAGCCTTGATATTTGTTCGATCGGATTGAAAGATTTAAGGACTAAATTGAGTATAATCCCACAAGAGCCAACCCTTTTCAGAGGCACTGTCCGTACCAACTTGGACCCCCTCGGTTTGCACTCAGATCATGAGATTTGGGAGGTTGGTTACTATAATTTTGTTTGGAATTAAAATCTATTAGAGAGTTTGAATTACACAAATTTTATGCTCAAAAAGCATCCCAATGTACTTATTATCAGTACGAGTTGGTTAAAATGTAAAACCTAGTTGATGTGTGTACTGGTACTGGTATAGGACAGGAAAATGGAAGATTGAAAAGGCAACATTTAATGGAAATATCGATTTGAAATACAACAGAAGACAGGCTGACAAAAATGAAAAACTATAATTCTTTTCACATACACAGCTGGAACTTGTAGGTACTGATTTTCTTTCCTAAGTTGCTAATAGTATTTGTTTCACCAATTTCAGGTTTTGGAGAAATGCCAACTAAAGAGCACCATTAGTAGCCTACCTACTCTTCTTGATTCATCAGGTAAGCCTTTTGTTTTGCAAAGAAGTTAATTTTTAATATTGAATTGCCCAAGTTGACTTTGAACTAATTACACACCATCCATCATATATGTTGAAGAGTGAAGACCCAATCCATCATATTTGCAAAACAAAACCAGTCAAGTTATAATCCAATTACAAGTAAAAACAACAGTACCATTGCATGAACTTAACCCCAAAATAAAAGCAATCACAAAACTTAAATTTACATGGCAGTGAGTGATGATGGTGAGAACTGGAGCGCGGGCCAGCGGCAGCTATTCTGTCTGGGTCGGGTCCTCCTAAGGAAGAACATAATCCTGGTGCTGGATGAGGCTACTGCCTCCATCGACTCTGCCACCGATGCCGTGCTGCAGCAAGTTATCAAGCGCGAGTTCACCAGCTGCACTGTCATCACCATCGCTCACCGGGTCCCAACTGTCACTGATAGTGACATGGTCCTGGTTCTCTCATATGGTATGTTTCACAGGGATCTTATAGTAGAAATTGATGAGTAATCTTGCTTTTGGGTGGTTATCTGGTAAGTCCAGTACCAGTAAGGTAAGTTATTGGTGTGTTAGCAGTTGCCAGTTAGCACTACTAGAACTGGACCAAGTAGGCTAGCAACCACTTTGCTGGGTTTGAAAGAAGCAAAATGTGGGCTAGAAGAAATAGGCCTAGTTGGGCTTTGATTGAGCTCATTGACTATTTATGATAGATGGCAGTGCTCCATCCCTTGGGTGAGAATGATTTGGGCCTTTCTGGACTCCTCTACTTTGATTTTTTTTTTTTTTTGTTACTCCTAATCCTATATTATCAAAGTAAAAAACCAGAGTCATTCTTTATTCTGTTGCTACAATATTTTTGGGTTTTTTGTGTAGGTAAACTTGAGGAGTATGACAAGCCATCTAGACTAATGGAGAACCAGAGCTCTGCATTCTCAAAACTCGTGCAAGAATACTGGTCTAATTGTATCAGAAGCTCATCAATTGAAGAAAGTAATATAATTTAATCTAGTTTTAAATAAAAAAGAATAGTTGGTCATTTTGAGAAGCATGAATTAGAGGTGTGAATTGAGAAGCTAGTTCAAGCACAAGGTTATATAAAATCTGATGGAGACTTGTAATGTGTAAAACAAGTATGGTTTAAATATAAGAATTTTGGATAAACATTATCTCTCTTGGAAATCCAATTACCATTCGCTTTGATTTGAATCAAATACCAAGTTTGTTCGTAATTTGGGAACTTAATTCGTTTCTTGACTCCAACTTCTCTGGTGACCGAATGACATCGGGAAGAAGTATTGAAATTTGTATATTTTATTTGATGCGAGAAAACATTTAATGCAAAAAAATTTATCCGAGAAAGTTTGAGCTCTTGTAAGACCTTTATACAGATTTATAAAGTGCTACTTATATAAATTATATAAATGTCACCTAACTTTTGACTTGTGAAAAAGATTTAATATCTTGAATCTAACTCCGCTGCTTTTCTTTTTCCTGCTCTTCTCTCTATCTCTCTCCTCTTTATCTCTCTAGCACGTGCTTCTCTTCTTCTCTCTACTTCTCTTTTAAGAGAGTGATAGGCAGTAAAAGAAGAGCAGGGAGCTGCTTTTCTTTGTCGAAAAGCAGCGGAGTGGGATTCTAATATCTTATCCTAAGAAAACGAGCTCCTCGTAATATAAAAGACACTCGGTGTACAATTTAAATATATTTTTTTTGAAGTAGGAATGATATAATTGTTACCTTACGAAAGAAAAAGAAAAAGAAAAAAATGCATCACCTAAATTGCATAAAATACATGGGATAATGAAATCAGAATCACTGGATACCAAATATGACATAATTAACAAGCTATCCGAATGGAATGGTAGTTTTATTGTTTGTTAGTTGACTTTGAAAAGCATTTATAAATCTATCCTTGCTAGCAAATATAGATAAACTGAAAGTGACACTGCAACTGCTACTTGCTATTTACATCTTTTGGTTCTTAGAGCATCTACATCCCTGGTATTATTAGAGTTTCTAATCTAATGTGGCAGTTTCTAATCCAGTTTTAGAGATATGGGAGAGTTTCTTATTTAGAAACTATGCAGTAAAATTTCTTATTAAGAAACTATGCAGTAAAATTTCTTATTAAGAAACTGTTTATAAACTCCATGTTGGCCAAATGATTGGCTCAAATTAATTCTCCTTTTTAATTTGTTGTTGATGTGGCATAATAGAAACTCTAAAATTAATTTCAGGAATGTGAGAGTTAGAAACTTTAGAGACCTTAATTTCTAAAAAGTAGTTAACAGTTATTTAGAAACTCATTTGAGTTGCTGAGATGTAGATGCTCTTATATTATATATACTAAGCTTGCCTGGCAGTATGGGCCGCATATTCTCACACAGTATGGGCCGCGTACTGTCTGAACTCTGAGGGGATTTTCAAAATCAATTTCACCTCTTTATTTGATGTCCCAATTATTGTTTAATATTTATGAGTAGCGATCTTTCATTAAATTATAAATTTACAAGTACATAAGAAGGATTATTAAGTTTTAGAGCTTTTAAAAGTTCGAATAATCAATCCAAACTGCTCAGTATGATCTTCATATTAAAATGTGCTTGGAGACAAAATTTTATATTTTTTTGAATTTTTTTACTATATTTTTAGATAGGTACAAAATCATTGTTTTGGATGGTCCAAAATCTTCTGAAAACAGTGATTTTGAACCTATCTAGAAATTAGTAAAAAAATTTCAAAAAATATAAAATTTTGTCTCCAAGCACATTTTAATATGAAGATCATACTGAGCAGTTCGGATCGATTTTTCGAACTTTAAAAACGGAGAAAAAGACGTGGAGCATGATTAGAGCACAAAACTAATGGTGCATTTTAACCCTACTCCTTATATATAGAGAGAGAGAGAGAGAGAGAGAGAGAGAGCTGGGCTATGGTGAGTTGCGAAGTAAGATGTCATTTTTACTTCATGCTCATATTTTTATTTTGAAAATCTAAACAACCGATCCGAACCGCTCAACATGTTCTCCATATTGAAATGTGCTTGGAAACCAAATTTTATATTTTTTGGAATTTTTTTACTATTTATTAAGCTACTTTGAAAATCTCAGATCCGGATGAACAGTAAAAAACAGTAAAAAATTCTGGACCATTTGATCAGCAATTTCAAAGTGGCTTAATAAATAGTAAAAAAATTTCAAAAAATATAAAATTTGGTCTCCAAACACATTTCAATATGGAGAACATGTTGAGCGGTTCGGATCGGTTGTTTAGACTTTCAAAATGGACTATGAGCGTGAAGTAACGTTTTACTTCACAACTCACCATAGTCGATCTCTCTCTGTATATATATATATACTAGTATCGTGCCCGTGCGTTGCAACGGAATATATGATAAGATAACAAAAATAAATTCTCATACAAAATGACAAATTTTCATAAAAAAAAACAAAATTAGAAATATATTCTAGATTTATCATAGTAATATGTATAGAAATAAGTAGATAAATAAGGAAGCGAACAAAAAATTGATTTGCATTGTGATCCGCCGTGTAGAAAATTTCAATTGGAGAGGGAGAAATAAGGAAACAATTAAATAAGAAAACGGGGAATTATATTGCTAAATTTTAGAGTCTATTTAATTTTAATTGTAACGCATCGTGTGGGTGTGGCCAGTATGTTTGTAACTAAATTTAAACTTCTACAGAACCAAAGAAGAAGGTCGAAGGCACCGTGCGCGCTCTGCCACCCTCTTTGAACCTACCGGCCTCCGGTTACATTGCATTGGGGCTCGTCAAGATTTTCTTTTGTGCGCCCTGTTCGTGATCCCCTGAGTAACCCCAATTCCGTCTCTCTATCTCTTGCTGTCAGATCAGTTGCAGTCCAATTTTATGAAATTTCCTATTTTTTTGCTTTCTGATACTATTGAAAATTGTTAGGGCACCGAGGAGTGTAGAAATTCACAGAACCTATATCGGTACAACAAAATAATTTGAGGTATCAGGATCAATATATATCATCCGTATAAGATTGAATAAAGCTTATCCTGGTCAGTGCCATATGTTAATTTCTTTTAAATTTTCTAGAGTTTGGTTGCTTTGTAATCCAGTCACTGTAAAAATAAAAACTTAAAATTCAACAGTTTTAGGCTCTGTCAAGTTAGTCACGATTGACACAATGTACAGGCCATCCAATTGGTACTGACAACAAGGTGTCATATAAAATGTAAAACCCCATACAATGTTAAGCTGTTTATACTTTGTAACGATTATACATTCATATCCTTGCTAATTGGTACCATTCCTTCTATATCAATCTAGTACAATTGAATCTACTTATTGTGATTCTGTAAATCTTGTTTTTTGATGATCAGAGGCTTTTGGCCCTCTGACAATTTCATTGATTAACAAAAAAAAAATATTTACAGCATACATATCTAGTTAATTATATGGCAAATTCTGGAATGGACCAAAAAAAATTTGGACTGTCCATTTAGTTACGATCGAACGGTTCAGATATTTTGCAAGTACCAAAACTCTCCGTTAAATTTAACAGAAATTTTTTTTGGAAGGGTAAAATAGTCATGTATAACAGCGAATCGCTTGTTCTCTTTTCGCTCTTCCTTCGCTCTTTCTTGAATATATTTGCACCTCCGCGGCTCCGCCCATTGAAAGCACAACTGATCGGAGTTGCGAATATTAATTGGCTTATTAATTGCCACTTGCAAAGCACAACAAATCCACCAAAAACACCCTAACAAAGACAACTTAGACAAGACACCAGAATTCAAATAGAGCTTCAGACTGAAATGGATGTTGGTTTGATAGATCCCATTACGGCTTTTCTCCTTTAGTTCCTCTTTGGTTCTGGTATCAGTTTCATGGCTTCCTCTTCATCTTCTTCTTCTGAATCAGACCAGTCCGATCCCAATCCCAACCCGCACCCGCCGATCAGAATTGGAGGATTCATCTGAAGAAGACGAAGATGAAGAGGAGGAACAAGAGCAAGTGGAGAAATCACGAAACAGAAGCTTTCGACGCCAGATCAGCTGTCCACCAAGAAGGCGTCGGCGGATTTAGGGTTTAGGGTTTATTTTTTTTTTTTTTTAATTTTAGGGAAAAGTGAGACAATATATTTTTTTAATTTTGATATGGAAAAATAATAATAAAAAATTCATCAAAACAACGATTTTCAAAAATTCTAAAAAAATTGCAAAAAAATTCCAAAAAAATGTAAAATTTAGTTTCCAAGCACATTTTAATATTCCAAACATGTTTAGCACTTCAAATCGACTTTTGAGACTTTGAAATCGCAAAAATGAACCGTTTGGATATAGGCCTCTATCCAAACGTTTGGACGTTAGCCGGACTATATATATATATATATATATATGTATATATATATTTGGAATCAATTTCTATTTTTAGATAGGTACAAACAGTGTGTGTGGACTAGTCACCTTATTGGTCTCTCTCTCACTTGTTCTCCCTCCCCGTGTGTGTGTGGACTATTGGTGACTAGTCACTTTAAAGAAACAATTTATTGATCACCAATAGTAAAAAGAATCATTTTGAAAAGTCAATTACATGTTGCTCTCACTAGTCACTTTGAAAAAAATAGTAAAAGAATCATTATGAGAACAATAAAAAAAGGTGACTAGTCTCTCTCTCACTTGTCAGTACTTTTTCTGCAAATACTATTGGTGATCAGTAAACCCTAAACCCTAACGAATACTTCATCAGTGCTATAGTAGAAAGATTTAATATTTTAGTTCGGAGTTATTAACAATTAATTATCTTCAATAAAATTAATTGCTAGCAGTAAAGACAAATAATATATTATCAAGCTCTAAGGCTATTGTTTGCTCTCATTATTGACTAATATATGATAAAAAAAATTAAATAAAAATTAATCACATCTAAAAAAATAATCAAAACAATATTTCAATTTCCGTTGCAACGCACGGACACTTAACTAGTATATATATATAGAGTAATGCTACGGTGCTTTGGGAAGTAAAGAGGGTGTTTTACTTCCCGCTCATATCTCCATTTTCAAAGTTCAAATAGTCAATCCGAACTTCTCAACACAATCTTCATATTGAAATGTGCTTGGAGACCAAATTTTACATTTTTTGAAAATTTTCTACTATTTTTTTTGAATTTTTGAAAATCAGTGTTTTTCTGAATTTTTTATTATTTTTTTATTTCATGAAAAGCTGTGATTTTCAAAAATTCCAAAAAAATAGTAAAAAATTTTCAAAAAATGTAAAATTTGGTCTCCAAGCATATATCAATATGAATATCATGTTAAGATGTTCGGACCGACAATTTGAACTTTGAAAATGAAGATATGAGCGGGAAGTAAAACATTCTCTTTACTTCCCAAAGCACCGTAGCCTATCCCTATATATATATATATATAGAGAGAGAGAATGGCTAAGTTCAAAATGTTTTTTCCATGGCCATAGAAACGATTCGGTTCTCCAATTTTCAAAGTTCAAACAACAAATCCAAAACGTTAGATGTTCAATGAAAATTGACAGACAATGTCACAATGTTCAATGACTAGACAATGAAATTACTTTTATCATGACCTTTTACTAAATTTTACCACAATTGTGAAATGACACAATATTAAATTAGACAATGGACATTTCACAATATTAAACTATGACAAGTCTTCACTTAGCAGCCACTGATAAGTTTTCAAAAATTAATAAATTATGACAAAAACAATAAAGTATGACAACACTATAGCTTAGCATGTAATATGGCAGAGCTTGTACAATCTGCCGAATATAGAGATATCACTCCGCGAATACAGAGATATGGCTTTGACCGGCGCTTAAATCAATGGAAAGAAAAGAACTTGTACTAGAAAAAGTTATTATATTATATTATTTTGTTAATTAGATATGAACCTTAGATATATTTGAATTCTCAATAAACCCTAAACCCTAACGAATGAGCTATGTTAATATGAACCGTTTGATCAATAAGAAATGAATAGTCCTAATTAAAATTTTGTCCATAGAAACATTTGCCATTAAAATTTTGTCCATAGAAGCATTTGTCATTAAAATTTTGTCCATAGAAGAAAGTTAATAATAATTATAGTCATGTAAATGATTATGATATGATAATAACAACGTTAATAATAAAAGAACTTGTACTAGAAAATTGACAAAGAAGAGCCAATTTTCTAGTACAAGTTCTTTTATATGTTAAATTTTATTATGATAAATCTTTTAAACCATAATAAAATTTAACATCATCTAATTCAACCCAAAATAAAATTTAACATATAAAATTTTATTCACTGTAAATAGTCTCTAAATCAAATCCATTATTGAAATAATTGCATGAAGAAGATTTTACAAGAATTTCATGCTGTGGGCGTCCATCAGTTGCTTCACTCTAAAAGGTGTCTCTACCGCTGTTAAACATCGCTTTGCATTTAAAGCCACTCCACGCTGACTTTGCATTTTAATTACATAATTTTTTTTTTGAGAACTTCGTGCTGAGATTTTTATTAATATCCAAAATTAATTATAAAATATTAATTATACTCAGCTAAACTGGGTATTTTTAAAAATGCCCAAAGCAGGTAAAAAATGGCCAGTTGAATTAAAAATTAGGACCAGCCATTTTTTGACCGGTCATGATGCTTTTTTTTTAATATTTGTTAGATTACTTATTTTGATGTATAATTAATATAATTATACTAAAATACGCTAAATTACTTGAATTATGTTAAATTATGTTAAATTACACTAAATTATGCTAAATTACGCTAAGAGAGGTGATATCTTCACTGAGAAGGCGAAAAATGACGACGAAATTTCAAACGGTCATAAAACGGCGCTCGAGTGTCCAATTTCGTCGGTGACACATTTGTCATTTTTTGAAATTCAGAATTGCCGAAGAGCCTCAAAACTTGAGTTGAAGTTTTTGATTAAAATTTTCATTCTTATTTTTCGATCTAAGTATCTCTCTCGGGAAACCCAAGCCGATTCAAATTAAGTTATTCCAATCTTACATTAAATCAATGCTTAGCAAGTAGATTTGATAATCTCTTATATTAATATTTATTTGATTATTTTTGAAAATTCTATAGTTCTGAAAATTATTTATTTGATAAGATTCCTTATGTTTTTTTCATAAAATTTCTAGATCATTTTTTTTTTATAAATTCTATAGTTTGATGTTCAAATCGAATATCTGTGGAGAATTTTATATGGCTTCTCCTGGGCCTCGGCCCGTTGACAAATTAATTTGGTTCTTCATTTGATAGGAGGATAAAGAGGATAATGGTTATAAAATGAGCAATTTGCCGAATCATTTATGATCCATGGCACTTTCATAACCAATTAACCATAGCTCGGCGGTGGTTACAGGTTATAGCTATCATTACCATGGCACTTTCATTTAGGGGGAATTTCATGTATATCCCTCAAAAGTTTCAATATTACATATTTATCCCTCTAAAATCAATAATTACATATTTATCCTTAAAAATTATAAAAAATCACATATTTATCCAATCTAACTCTATTATATATCAAATATCTCCAAAAATAATTAAATAATATTTTTTTAAACATTAAATTTATTTTACAATATTAATTAATATTGTAATGACCACTATACCCTTTCTTCCTCTCTCCCTTTAATCTATTGAGTCTTGAGAGCGCCAAAACATCTCGCCTCTTCTCTCCAATGGTACTGGTATTGTAATGACTGATACTGTACGGTTCAGCAAAGGTACTGGTACGGTTTCAGTACTGGCACGGTACAGTTCAGTACTAGTGCTGGTACAGTTCTGTGTTGGTACTAGTACGGTTCAGTTTTGGTACTGATACGGTTCAGTGTTGGTACTGGTACGGTACTGTTCAATATTGGTACTGGTACGATTTAATACTGTTTTCTAACAATGGCCTTAGAAGGGTAAAATGGGAATACATAGAAAATTAATGTTAAATATAATGGATTGGATAAATATGTGAGTTTTTATAATTTTTAAGGATAAATATGTAATTATTGATTTTAGAGGGATAAATACGTAATATTGAAACTTTTGAGGGATATACATGAAATTCCCCCTTTCATTTATGAGCTATCTACCAAATCAAATCATTTTGGATCATAAATGATTCGGCAGATAACTCATGAATCAGACCGGTCTCTGTTTCCCAAAACAGATCTCAAATTAGGGATCCAAATCTGGGGGATTTTTTTTAAAAACCATAATTAAAAAAATTAAAATTAGGGAACCAACATGATTACTGCGATATTTCGAAAAACCATAAGAACCGAATAGGCTGTTCGGTCCCCACAATTTTTTTTCCTTGGGACCGAATAGCCTATTCGGTCCACCCCCAATTTCACAATTTTTCCGGGCCAATGCCACAGAAAATCCAATTTTTCCCTGGGACCGAATAGGCTACTCGGTCCATGTTTTTTTCCACCTGGGACCGAGCAGCCATTTCGGGTCCCCACTTTTTTTTTTTTTTTCACCCCGAGAACCCGGCTTCCCCCTCTGGCTTCCCTCTTTCTTTCCTTCCCCTCCTTCCTCCCTTCTCCTTCTTTCTTCCCACCCGAACCTAACTCTTTTTTTTTTTCAACCCTCAAAACTTCGTTTTTTTTAATTCTAATCATATATTTTAGTATAATTTTGAGAGGTGATCAAGAAGAACTTCAGATCTACAAATTTCGTAAGGTATGTAATTAAATTTATTATTTTGAGTAAATAATCCGAATTTTTAGTTAATTGTTGAATAAATTCTGATTTTTAGTTATTGTGGCAATTGTAGTGTAATTTTAGTTATTATGGTAATTGTAGTGTAATTTTAGTTATTGTTGAATTAATAATTCGGATTTTTAGTTATTGTGGCAATTGTAGTGTAATTTTAGTTATTATGGTAATTGTAGTGTAATTTTAGTTATTGTTGAATAAATAATCCGAATTGTAGTTTAATTTTAGAAATTGTAGAATGATAATTTAATAAATATAGAGTAATTTAGTTTTAGTAATTTTAGGAAGTTTGCATGTAGAGTAATTAAGTTTATCTAAATTTATTTTAATAAATGTAGAACAATTTAGTTTTTATTTAGTGTAATTTAGTTTTTTTAGTGTAATTTAACTAATTGTAGAATTTATTTATTTTGTTTGTATAGTAAATTTGGTCATAAATTTTTTTATTGTAATTTTAGTAATTGTAGAATGGTAATTTAATGCATGTAGATTAATTTCGTCTTAGTAATTTTAGTAAGTTTGCATGTAGAGTAATTTAGTTCATAAAACTTATTTTAATAAATATAGAACAATTTAGTTTTTTTAGTGTAATTTTTTTAGTAAGTTTGCATGTAGTTTTAGTAAAATATATGACCAAATTTTTAGTTTTAGTTTTTTTAGTGTAATTTTTTTAGTAAGTTTGCATGTACTTATTTTAGTAAGTTTGCATGTAGTTTTAGTAAGTTTGCATGTAGTTTTAGTATTTTTAGTAAGTATTTTTTGTATGAAATTGGTTTAATTTGTAATTTTATTGATATTGTAGTGCAAAATGGATAATGCACAACCCTCCCAGACCTTATTGCAGTTGTCTGAAGTACAACACAAATTATTAAAGGCGAATTCGCAGGTATTTGTTTAATTTCCGTTTCGATCTAAAATTACGAATGGACTTGTAAGTTAGATTTAATTGTTGTGGTTAAATTTTTTTTTGCATGCCAATTTTAGGAATTCACTAATTATGGATTGCGTACTGGTTCTTACCAAATGGGAGTTAAATACAAATATCGGATTAAACAACGTTTGGTTAATTTAGGCTTGTACCAGATGACAAAGGTGCATCGGTGTCAAATTGACAAAGGATTGATCACTGCTCTCGTCGAGAGGTGGAGGCCCGAGACGAATACTTTTCATCTTCCGGTTGGCGAGTGCACAGTGACATTGGAAGATGTCACATGTCTGTGGGGATTACCCGTTGCTGGTAAAATATTTTTTGTTATTAATTTACACTTTTGTTATTAATTTAGATTTAATACAAATATATGTTTATCTAACATCTATGTTTACAGGACGGGTCATTTCGGGACATACCGATGATAACTGGTCACTACTGATCGAAGAATGCCTGGGACACGAAGTATATGACGGTGACGAAGATAGTGCTGATGAATTTTTTTATACTAAGGTGTCAAACAGAGGCGAACCCAACGAGAAAAAAAGACAATCAAAATACTATATGCGTCTTAAATGGTTGAAGGAGCATTTTGGTATGGAATTGACACTCCTTACTGACGAGCAGACAGTCGACCGATACACCCGGGCATATTGCATGGACTTGTTCGGGTCCGTAATGTTTCCTGATGCAAATTCTAGTTCTGTCCCGATAATGTACTTACAATTCTTAGAAAATTTGGCACCTCCGCAAGTTGATTACAATTGGGGAGGTGCTGTGCTTGCATGTCTGTATCGTGAGTTGTCCCGGGCTTGCAGACTAGACGCAGCTTCGATTAATGGTCCATTACTACTACTCCAGATGTGGTCTTGGACTCGTTTTCCTATAGGCCGGCCCAGACCAAAAAACGATTTACCATTTGGCACCGGAGAGATACTGGAGCGACTGCCTTTTGGAGCAAAATGGACTATTCCGCACGAATGGGATGGCAACCCTGTGAGAGGTAAATCTTATTAGTAAATATTATGTTTTTAATACAATTTTGTGTTGATTCAATATGAAACTGACATGTATTTACAACTTAGGTACGGATCAATATCGGAATCAATTTGAGCGTTTGAAGGTGAATGTTGTTAATTGGATGCCGTATGCGAGTTACTACCCGCAGCTACCTTGGCGCGGGATAAGAGATCAGGCCGTGTTTACGTGTCGCTTGTGGTGCATCCACCCAACTTCTTTTTAAGTTCTGCTTTGGATTGAAACAACTGTCCCACTGAAAATAGACCGTCGATTCTCGGTGGATAACCAAAAAATGCTTCATCCTTGTACGGCATCGGCACATCGTCATTAAATGCCTGACAAGGATGCTGCAATCCCCGATTAATAAATGGAATAGACTCTTGCCACTCCTTCATTACATCTTGCATCCTAATCTCATCCTCAATTTCGGTCATATCATCTTCCCCGACAACCGAGTCACCAAGGTCTGAGTCTGTGTCTTAGTCAGTATCATTATTGAGCTAGTCAAAATAATTACACAAATCATCCTCTGGTATGCCTCTGCTACTTCCAGGTACACTTCCCGGGTATGGGTCATAATTGGTCTGACTAACAACTGGTACTGACTCAACCACTAATTCAAGAAATTTAAAATTCAGTACCGGAGTGGCATGTCCAAGCACCATATGCCATATCATTTCGTCATCTATGTTAAATAACTGGTGATTTTCTGCTTCGCCAGGTGGTGCCGTGTTCAACCGTGCCCTGATTGTCAGATCGAACTCGCCAGGGAGCAAACGAATGCCAACATATATACGTCTTCTTAGCTCATCAATACTGGTTGAGTTATTAACAGGAAATGTGCAGGTCGGTGCGTCTGAAATTGCTCGTCTGTGGTACACATTTATTATTATTCCCGACATTCCCTGAACAAAAAATTTCTCAATTAACCTTCGATATTATTTTAAATTTTACAACCTAAAATATGAAAAAATACACAATCAACCTTCGATATCGTATTTAATTTTTAATTTGAAAAAAAAAACTTACTAAGTTCTTCAGACGAAGTCTAAAAATACAATGCCGGAGTCGATTTGTAGATAACAAAAATTTTATACACTAAACCTCTGAATGTTTTCAGCTGGAAAAAAAAAAAAAAAACGCCTCTGCTCTCGGCTGTCTACTCTCTGGCCTCTGCTCTCTACTCTCTGCTCTCTGCCCTTGCTCTGGTTAATGTTTGGCGCAGATTGGAATTATATAGAAACATGCCGACAGAAAAAAGAAAACAGGGTGGGAACCGAAATCTCTATTCGGTCCCCCCTTTTTTTTTCCTAGACCGAATAGGGATCTCGGTCCCAGGCCATTACACGGATGGTTACACAGCGGGATTGGAAAAAATGTGAAATTGGGGGGGGACCGAATAGCCTATTCGGTCCCAGGGAAAAAAAATTGTGGGGACCGAATAGGCTATTCGGTTCTTATGGTTTTTTGAAATCTGCAGCCAATCATGTTGGTTCCCTAATTTTAATTTTTTTAATTATGGTTTTTAAAAAAAATCCAAATCTGGGAATAGACTCTGCTGCTTTTCCGACAGAAAAGCAGGACCCTGCTTTTCTACATCTCACTATTCAAAATTTTCTATTTCGCACATCTCGATACAGAAATTTTTTCATGCACAAATCTCGACGAATTTAAATGGTTGGATCTGAAAAAACTGGCTGCTCGGACCCCAAAATCTGCCCTTATAACACGTGACTCAGACCGATCTCTGTTCCCAAAACAGATCTCAAATTAGGCCTTCCAAGATCCAATGTATGTCCAAAAAGAATATATATATATATATATATATATATAGAGCTGGGCTATGGTGAGTTGCGAAGTAAGATGTCATTTTTACTTCACGCTCATATTTTTATTTTGAAAATCTAAACGACCGATCCGAACCGCTCAACATATTCTCCATATTGAAATGTGCTTGGAGACCAAATTTTATAATTTTTGGAATTTTTTTACTATTTATTAAGCCACTCTGAAAATTGCTGATCGAATGATCCAGATTTTTTTACTGTTTTTTACTGTTCACCCGGATCTACGATTTTCAAAGTGGCTTAATAAATAGTAAAAAAATTCCAAAAAATATAAAATTTGGTCTCCAAGCACATTTCAATATGGAGAACATGTTGAGCGGTTCGGATCGGTGGTTTAGATTTTCAAAATGGAGTATGAGCGAGAAGTAAAACGACGTTTTACTTCACAACTCACCATAGTCGATCTCTATATATATATATATATATAGAGAGAGAGAGATAGGCTACCATGCTTTGCAAATTAAAGGGCCTCTTGTGCTTTGGGCTCCTTTTCGGATTTTCAAAATTCAAAATGTCGATCCAACCGTTCAAGTTGTTCTCCATATTGAAATGTGCTTGGAGACCAAATTTTACATTTTTTGAATTTTTTTTACTAATATATAGTTCTATATCAACCCACACTATTTGAAACTAATGATAAATAATCAATTAAACTTCATCCATATCGTTTAGTTTCAAATTAATGATTAATGGAGTCAGGCCAGATTAAGAATAAGTTTAAGTATATTAAATGTTATAATTTTAATTAATTTCTATTTTTTAAGAATTTCTTTTGTTCATCATATATTGAAAATTTATTTATTCGGCCTAATGTACAAACCAAATTAGATCAATTACAAAATCACCTCTATAACCATTTATCATTAACTCCATTAGCTATTATATTATCTTATTTCATTTTTCCACTTATTACCCAATCGGTATTTGCCAAGGGTGAAAACGGAGCGGATAGTGGTAAAATCATATTTTATATCTTTTTAATTTTCTGAATACGGATAGGATATTAGATGGATACAGATATAGATACAGATACGGATCATATCAGATACTTATTAAAAATATTAAAATATTATTAAAAAACACTAAAGTTTATAATATTTATCTAATTATAATAGTAAATAACATAATTTGTTCATAATACATATTAAACTATATATTATATATCTACTATTCAGATACAGATAATTGAAATATAAAATCATATCCATATTCATATCCACACGAATATTTGGATATCGGATATCCACATCTAATTTTTCGAATACCAAATACAAATTGAATATTATTCACACCGTTTTCACCTCTAGTATTTGGAGATTGAGATTTCAGAAAGTAGTTAGGGGCCGTTATTTCTCTACATACAGTATATGAAAAAGAAAATTTATGTGAAAAATAAAAGCGGATCCAAATCTGCTGAAATCCAAGATCATCGACAGTAACCTTGAAATTCCTGAAATCCCGAATCCAGTCATTGAATTGTTTCGAGATGCGTGCACAGAAAAATTAGTTGTTTTGAGATACGTGCACAGAAAAAGTTGGATGGCTAGATCACGAATTTTAAGAATTTCAAAGTTACTGTTCATGAATCTCGGATTTCAGCTGATCTGAATCCAATAAAATCTGATAACGAATAGTACTATCCTGGCCACTTCCGCAAAGAATTGCATGTTTGTCACTTCAAAAGTGAGGGTGTCAAATTCTTGATTATCACTAGCCAACCGTGACAGAACGACAAAATTAATTCTGCAACTTATCAGATCTGTCAAATATTTCATTTTCTAATATGAACAAATATGACATTCCAAGAACTAGAGTGTTATTAAACTCATCAAGTATTTTGATGAGCTTAACCCCAAAATTTAATGAATAATTAACTTTAAATGACCAATTTGAACTGCTGAAATCGATAGACCTTACGAGCAATACTTTTACATACACAATTTATAAATTTGTGAATTAATTTATTATGAAGTCAAGTGGTCAAAAAATAATAAAAAAATGAATGTCTTAAAATTATTATATAAATCTTTTTTTTTTGCAGTTTAACTTTATACTAAATTAATTCAAAAATTTATAAATATTTGCACGTATATGCATTACTCGTGAAGTAAATCGGTTTCAACAGTTTGAATTTATCATTTGAAGTCAACCGGATAAGTTTTAAAGTTAAGCTCACTGTACGTGTTCAGCAGGCTGGATTTAGCCTCCTTACTCTTCCTTAAGGCCTTAAGTGAGCCGAACAGGTGAGGCTTAGATGAGCTTAAAGGCTTTTAGCTTTAGACTCCTTAGAACAGAAAATTAAGCTGGCTTTCCACTCTCCTTAAGAAATCCACTTTCTTAGCGCCTCCTTGGCACCCAAAAGAGAACCCTTTTCACTTTCTTAGTGCCGAATAACCCTTTCTTAGCACAGCTTAAATTCTTAAGCTGTAGGGCTCTAAGCTGCTTTGCTGAACACGGCCACTGAGAACTTGGTGAGCTTAAGAACCTTCTAATTCTACTCCTAATACATGATATATTTGATTAACAAAAATGTAATATCAACAATTATAATATTGTAAGGTTGGTCAAAGCCAGAACAGAGCAGTTTAATTAGAACGCTTGGTCATCAAGAAATCTGATTGTTTTCTTTAAGCTATGATTGTTGATTTTTGTTGTTTTCTGAGATAAGTACATGAACTCAGATCTTTTGGCGTTTCTTAGAATTGATATTATCATATTGTAATATAAAGAAGTTTGGTCCCCACGATTTTACTTTGTTTCTGATTATTGATTTTAAACTAGGAGTCCTTGTATCACCAACTTATTAATATTTTAAGGATCAATATTTTCAAATTTTCATTCATTTCTTTTCATTTGGTACCTTTGGCACTCGCTTAAAATATGCATCAGGGCTTAGTTAAAAATTATCATCATGTGCGCTTAGATTGTCTTCTTCACCAGAATCCTAAATCAAATTTGTTTCTCTCTTTGACTTAACATTTTTTCCATGATTCTAAAGACTACAGACTACAGCCACATGAATACATGATTGATAACTGACATCACCATAAAACAATTGTAAAAGACAATACTTTTGATGAGGTGATGGGGATCCGAATCCTCTGCATTAACTCAAAAGGAAATCTAATTTTAGACGGAGCCAATTCGGCTCGTGTCTATAACATAGGGGGGTCTTTAATATTAGTGTAGATCTAGTTAGCACGAATTTTAAAATAAATCGGACAGTCGTGATTCATTAACTCAAAAGATTCTATTTTGAGTTAATGCAGAGGATATGAATTTAACAGTGGTTTGCTTTGAGCCCCAGGAAGTCTGTTGGAGGCATATTCTGAGCTTTTTTCTGATCCACCAATATTTTAGCAGCCAGTACACCACTAGGCATTGTCCTGTTCTGTAGCCTGTAGGTTTCAACTCTTATCAAAGAGTGAGGCTAAGATAAGAGTACAACTTCTCCTCAAGAAAAAAAGAAAGATAAAAGAGTATAACTAGAGTTTCTTAAGCTAATGAAGTTTTTAGGTGAGTTTAACTCCGAAAATTATCGAATTGATTTTGAATTATAAATTTAAACTTATGTAATTGATCTACTTCATGAGTTTATAAATCAAGTGGTTAGAAAATAAGGTTTATAAATTAATTTTAATGCATTTATTTTCATCATTTTTAACCGCTTGATTTTATTCTAAATTAATTTGAAAATTAAATTTTTTTCATGTAAATTTATCACTCGTGAAGTAGATTTGCTTCAACGGTTTGAATTTGTTATTTGAAGCTAATATGATAGAATTTTCAAGTTAAGCTCACCGAATCCTTGGTGAACTTAAAGAATACCCTAGTTCTACTTGATATGATAATAAATAGATTATGAAATGATATGTGCTATGAATTTACTCTTTTCTTAAGTCCAAATAGTCAGAGTGAGTGAGTTACTCAATATGATCTTCATTTTTGAAAATGTACTTGCAAACCATTTTTTTCATTTTTAAGTAGGTAAAAGATCACTTGATTTAAAGATCATAGACTATCTCAAATAGTGATTTTTTTCCTGTTACATTTAGTTTTGAAGTATATTTATACGGAGAGGTTATATTTAATACTTAGCTAATCAAATCAAGTCGATGACATTAAACCGAGATTGTCTCTACGGATCTTCATATTTTTAAATCTTTGCATAATTTTTAAATTATTAATCTCATGAGAGGGATTGGAGCCTAAATTAGATTTGATTTGTCTTAGTTGTTGTGAAGTTAAACCAATTGGAGGTTTAGATGCCTTCTTAAAGTACTTGTTCATTTTTAAAACCTTAAAATATAGAATTCAAAATCAAGATCAATTACCAAATCATCTAACTTAAAAGATTACAAAATTATCAAATTAAAGCCGATGACCAAATTAACACAATACCAAATTATCAAATTAAAGTCTTAAAGTCCTTGGTCAATTACCAAATTAATTTAATTCACATATCATAAAAAATAGGGTTTGATCACTTACTAAGGAAGAATCAAAGATGGGAAAGAGTCGAGGTCGAGGAAGAAAAAGGAGCAGAGTCGGGGCGGAGGGGCGGCTTGGGTAAAATAGGAGGTGACGACACAACACACAAATCATTTTTTTCCGGTGATGCAAATCTTCTTTCTTCTCCTAGCGAATCAGAGCAAAGTAGTGGATAATTTAGATCCCACGCAATACCTAACTGAGTATCATTAGATTTGAGTCGTTAGTTTTAACTTGGCACAAATCTTAAAATGGACTCCAATATCTAAATAGGCACCGAACTCCAATCATTTGGCTGGAAGTTAATCGAAGGTAATTATACTCAGTCAGGTACCTGGGAGGATACGGATTCTGGCGAATCAACAATTCTTATGAGTGGAGTAGTGAACCAGACCCTTTTTTTTTTTTCCTTTTTTCGCAAATCAAACTGAGTTGATTTTCTTTTCCGTACGATTTTCTTCTGCTGGACATTGAATTAAATCTAGAAGTATATCTTATTAAAGTATAAAATACCAATGAATTTATTTATTTTTTACAAAATTCAGACACTTCCTACCATGATCACTTTGGGTCCGCCAATGCGTACGGTTCATTTTCTGTCGTGCAGATTATTATTGTAAACTTTATAATATATCTTTTTGAAAATTTTACAGTACGAATTTTAATACGAAGCCGTTTCCTTCTGTACTGGACAATTGCTATTTCATCATATATGTACTGAAAAATCCTACGTGAATAACAATAATATATCGCATTTCCGTTTTCTTTTACACCTTGTTTGAATGGAGAGTACAGGTAGGAAGGGGAGGTGAAGAATAGAAGGGAATGTAATGGAATAGAAAGGAAGATTAACATATTTAATCTCTTTGTGTTTGGATGATTAATGAGAGAAAATAAATTTAACTTTTCTTTCCGTCTTATTTCTTGTTTGGTTGATTAAAATTTAGAAGGTTAATGAGAAATTCAGTGGTTGTTGTAGGTTTGTGACAAAAAAAACTTGTATAAGAAATATATATGTAAGATATAGGGTCGAGCATTTGTACTAT
Source organism: Carex kokanica (assembly GCA_025461125.1). Classification (NCBI taxonomy): domain Eukaryota; kingdom Viridiplantae; phylum Streptophyta; class Magnoliopsida; order Poales; family Cyperaceae; genus Carex; species Carex kokanica. The sequence continues at coordinate 786,654 of JAJGRX010000994.1, forward strand.
TTTTTCTAAAAATATTTACAACAAAATTTATTTCCATCCGTTACACCCCAAATCGGAAGGGAAACTGATTTATTTATTACAATGATATAAGGTTAAACATTTTATCTCCTATACCCTTCATCTCCAACATAATTTTATCACCAAACACGATTCAACAGAAAAAAAAAATTCTTTCCATTCCCTCCGTTCCTTTACTCTCCATCCAAACAAGGTCTTAGGTGGTTGGAAGGAAGTTTCGTGAGCTGAGAATATTTGTGACCACTACTATGAAATAATGAGATTTTATATTAGCTTCATGACACCAAACATCACATAAGAATAAATTTGGAGGGAATATGAGCGATACATTATTTTGCGTTGAATTATTTTTATGAAGTAACTTCTTGTCTTCTTAAACTTGCTTTAAAATTGATCATTGGATGTAGTTTTTATTAATCGAAGTTGACCAATATACTAATAGAATTCTAACTTATACAAACAATCAATCTAAATTTAACTAATATACTAATGGAGTCTTTAACTTATACAAACAATCAAGAATGAGGCTATATGGTGCTATGCAAACTAAAATTTATATATTTTTAATTTTTTACTATTTTCTAAATAGTAAAAAATTCACTACTTTTGAATGGTCTAGAACCTTATACTTGATTGTTGCTGCCAAAGTTAAAAAAAATGATCTAGAATCTTTAGATCAAGTTATAGTCTATTTATCTAAAAAGATAATAATAAAATTTTAAAAAATAAAAAAATTGATCGACTTTATATTTTCATACAGTTATCATGTTGAATGTCTAATTAAGATAAACTATTTGGAATTTTGAAATGAAAATATTAATCTAGGTACATATCAATATGGATCCAAATCTGCTAAAATCCGAGATCATCAACAATAATTCTGAAATTTCTGAAATCCCGAATTCAGCCATTGAATTGTTTGAGATGCGTGCACAGAAAAAGTTGGACGGCTGGATCTCAGATTTCAGGAATTTCAGAATTACTGTTCATGAATATCGGATTTCAGCTGATCTGAATCCATATCAATATGCGCTCTGCATATTACCATAGCCTCACTCAACAATCAATCTAAGTTAGACCAACAAATATACACATACAGGATGGGCTAAGGTGTTTTATAAAGCACGGGCTATTTAGTGCTTTACGTCCTTCTATACTATTGTCCAGGTCTAAACAATTGATCCGAACTTCTCAACATGATATTCATATTGAAATGTACTTGGAGACCAAAATTAAAATATTTTGGAGTTCATTTACTATTTTTGTAGAATTTTTTAAAATTGATATTTTTTTAATGGTCCAAAATTTTTGAAAACAATAATTTTCAAAAATTCTAAAGTTTTTTCCAAAAAAAAGTAAAATTTGGTTACCAAGCACATTTTAATATGAAGATCATATTAAAAGGTTCAGATTAACTGTTTGGACTTTACTTCCCAAAACACCATAGTCCAATTTTCTGTGTGTGTGTATAGATGTATTCTCTCTCTCATTTTTTTTTTTTTTGTAATAATGGAGGAAGTTCACTTTGTTATTTTATTTTCTTGTGACACATGCATATGATAATTAGATGGAAGAGAATTTGGTTGACTTTCTTATTTTATTTTCTTGACACATGCATATGATAATTAGATGGAAGAAAATTTGGTTCACTTTCTTATTTTATTTTCTTGACACATGCATATGATAATTAGATGGAAGAGATCACATTCTTGGTTCACTATTTCATTATCTTGACTGCAGCCAAATTAATATATAGTATGAAATACACATGTTCACAAGGGAGCCGCATCACTGCAGTGCAGCCACATGCGAACTTCTGCTAGATTGTTTACCAAATATGAAATACCAATTGGGCATGCTAACAAAATTCAATTTGGACCGTTGATGTTGGATTTTAGAGTCTATTGAGAGAAAAGAATGAAAGAACTTTGGTGGTGTTTGGTGGACTTAAAACTAATAAGACCTAACTTGATTATTTCAACTCAGACCGATTTAAATTATTCATGTTTGATTGATGTCTAAAGTTATATCTTGACTTAAGTTATTTCTTGTTTGATAAGAATTGAGTGGTTAAAACATGATTTGATATTACGAATTATTTTGTCTTACAAAATTTGTAATATCAATCATAAAACTATTTTTCCTATTTTCTTTTCATTTTGATTAAAAAGGAATTGTACAAGAAAATAGATTATGTACAAATTAATTTTATATCTTAAGATACACATTACATTTAGTGAATCTTATTTATAAATAGAACTAAAATTAATTGGTTATTTTACATTTCTTAAAAAGTAATTGAAAATAATAAAAATAATGAAAAGTTAGACCTCATACTCTATTAAAATTAAACCACTTGGAGAGATAAGTTGGTTTAGACAGGCCTAAAAGTCAGTTTATTCCATCTTAATGCGGCTCAATTAAACCACAAGGCCTAAAATTCTTATTCTAGTATTTATTCCACAACTAAACTTAGATATTTAAGAAAGAGAGGCATGTTGCAATCATTGTGAAAGATGTGATATTTAAAGATGAGTGAGGCTATGGTGCTATGCATAGCACCAATGGCTAGTGTACTACGGCTCAATATGGTACTTTTTAAAATTCTAACGGTCGATCCGACCGTTCAATGTGATAACCATATGAATATGTACTTGCAAACTAAATTTTATATTTTTTCGAATTTTTTTACTATGATTTTTATTTTTGTAGTAAAAAAAACAAAATTTCAAAATAGAATCCTGTCTCTATTTTTACTCAAAAAGAAAAATTATTCAGACTCTTGTCGAGATTCTATGCATTACCTTACTGTTTGAGTTTAAATCCAAACTGCCAATCAAAATCCGAATCAATTCAGATCAAGCTTGACTATATACAAACAAATCAAATCAAATTTAAGTAACTAATTCGTAAAAAAAAAAAAAAAAAAAAAAAAAAATCAAATTTAAGTTTAAATCTCCAACGAAATTCATCCAATAATGAATAAATTAAATTCAAATTTAAAAATTAAAATTCAAAGAATGAAGTACTTGAAAAACTGTTAGTGATACTAAGCGCCAAATCTCCCTATATGACCCTACCACTACGAGTCTGGCAGGCGGTAAGCGAGCACCCAAATCTTGGCTATCAAGTAATGATCAAAGAAGCCGCTCAAATGCGATCACATAACGTGGCTTAATTAAACTATATTATAATGCGATCACCCAAATCTTGGCGATTCTATGTAAGTCCTGGTACAGGGCCCCACGGGCGTACCATATATAGCCTTGTTTTCCCCTCAAGAGGCTGAAACATTTGAGGGAGAGCTCTGTTCAACGACGTCCACATGGATTCTCTAGGTACTGCTTCAGTATCCCATGCCAGTGTATTTTCAAAAAAAGGAAAAGAAGAAGAAGAAGTTTAATTTACCTTTTCCTAACTATTTCATACTGTTTATATATTTTTATTTTCTTGGGTACTTGAACATATCTTGGATTGCCATTTTTGAAAAAAAAAAAAAAAAAGGTATTGTTTTGATTTGATTTTTGCGTCAAAATTTCTTGTTTATGCTATAATTATTCATCATTTTTTTTGTTTTGTAATCTTAGGTTGGGTATCTCAACTTTGTGAAGGAGAATTCATTATTACCTCTCCATGCGTTCAAAGGAGTCTGATAGATATCCACAATGCATTCTTCCTTGTTGCCTATACCTTAAGTCTGCTAGTATCTTTTTCCAAAGGGAACCTTGCAAACCAAAGAAACAACAAACGTTGGTTCTTTATTTTCGTTTCACTCTGTTGCGCTGCAACCGGAGTTGCATATGTCGTCTCTGGTTTATTTAGTTTATCACAAGGAACGAAAGCGCAATTGGATTTGGTTATATGGTTTCTTAGAGGAGTGATTTGGATCTTTTTGGCAATTTCCTTGAATTTTCAAAAAAACAATTGGACAAAAACCATTTCTATATTTTGGTGGATATCATATTCACTGCTCATTTCAGCACACAATGTAGAAGTTCTAGTCACAAATCACAAACTAGAAATATTCGAGTTAGTTTCATGGCCTATAAACTTTCTCCTTCTCTTTTGCTCTCTAATCCTCTTGTTTCCCAAAATTACCAACTTCCATCAATATCCATCAGCCAATACCTTAACAGAACCCCTTTTAGTAGAAAACTTTCCAAAAAATTCAAATCTGCACCGAGCCGGGATATTTAGCCGATTGACGTTTTCATGGCTTAACCATTTGCTTGAACTTGGTCGAACAAGACCATTGAATTTAGATGACATCCCTTCAATTGAATCAGAAGATACATCGCAGCAAGCATCAGAAAAATTTCTAGCTATTTGGAGGGCCTATATGAAAGATAAATCCAAAGCCAACAGCAAAAACCTCATATTTTCAACATTATTCAGATGCTACAAATGGGACCTCATACTTACCGGCTTTTATGCATTTTCAAGAGCTTCGTTGGTTGCTGCATCTCCTCTTCTCCTCTTCGCATTCATAGACTATTCTAACTTGGAAGAGAGAAATACTGGCATTGGGATATCACTTGTTATTTGTTTGATTTGTATGAAATTTTTCGAGTCGCTATCACAGAGGCATGGGTATTTTGAATCAAGACGATGCGGTATGAGAATGCGGTCAGCTCTAATGGCATGTATATTTCAAAAGCAACTAAAAGTTTCAAATAATGGAAGAAAAAAACATGCAACAGGAGAGATTGTGAACTATATAGGGGTTGATGCATATAGGCTAGGAGATTTTCCTTGGTGGTTCCACATGGCCTGGAGTTTTCCCCTTCAACTTTTCTTTTCAATAATAATTCTCTTTTGGACCCTTGGAATTGGTGCTATTCCCGGTCTGGTCCCTCTTATCATATTTGGTGTTCTAAACCTACCATTTGCTAAACTCTTACAAGGATACCAGTCCAAATTTATGGTGGCACAAGATGAGAGATTAAGAGCTACTTCTGAGGCCTTGAATAACATGAAGATCATAAAATTGCAATCATGGGAGGAGAGGTTTAGAAGAATTGTTGGTTCTTTAAGAGATACTGAATTTAAATGGTTAAGTGAGACCCAACTGAAAAAGGCCTACGGTACATCATTGTATTGGATGTCCCCAACTGTTGTGTCAGCTGTGATGTTTGCTGGAGCTGCACTTACAGGAAGTGCTCCACTGAATGCAAGTACCATTTTCACAGTACTCGCGGCCTTGCGTGTCATGTCCGAACCAGTAAGGATGTTACCAGAGATCCTTACAATTATGATTCAGGTCAAGGTTTCATTAGACCGAATTCAGGTATTTTTACTGGAGGATGAGATTAAAGAAGATGATGTGAAGCGAGATTGCGAGAAAGACTTGGGTTGGGCCGTGAAAGTGGAGGGTGGGGTGTTCAGTTGGGACCCAAATGGGGGAGCTTTAACAGTGAGGGATGTTGGTTTGGAAGTGAGAAGAGGGGAGAAGGTGGCAGTTTGCGGGCCCGTTGGTGCCGGTAAATCTTCCCTGTTATATGCTTTGCTTGGAGAGATACCAAAAATTAACGGTTCAGTAAGTTTATTTCATATCATTTAAATTATCTTGATTTAGATTTTCAGCAACTCTCATATGAATGATGCAAAAATAAATAAATAAATCGTACCGGCAACCATGGAGTACCAGTTGCAGTAGCCTTTATTGTAACAGGGTACCAGAATCTAACTTAACCATGACATTTCAAGGTTAATTTATTCAGAAAGGCCTTATTGATATAAGACTTTTGTACATATTCTCTTACTGTTTCACTCCTCTCAATTTAATATGGTCCATTTGTATTGTAGTGGTAAGATTCTTCCTGCATATCCATCCAAAAGCTAGGAATTAAATAATAGTCCTTTGCATACCATCATTTTTATTGATAACCTGCTTAACAAATGGTGCCTTGTCTTCTGCAAATCATGTTCTCTATTGAACCGATCTAATTAATATAAGTACTTCCATTTCATTAAGATCCTTTGAAAAGAAATATAGTTTATGCGTGTCCTTGACATGATACACTTTTCTGTACCAGGTTGAGGTGTACGGCTCAGTCGCGTACGTTTCACAAAACGCATGGATACAAAGTGGCACTATACGTGAAAACATTCTTTTTGGAAAGCCTTTTGACAAGGAACGCTACAAGAAGTCGGTGAAGGCTTGTGCCTTGGATAAAGACTTAGAGAATTTTGACAATGGCGATGGCACCGAGATAGGCCAGAGAGGGCTGAACATGAGTGGGGGCCAGAAGCAGAGGATACAACTCGCACGAGCCGTATACAGTGATGCAGACATTTATCTTTTAGACGATCCTTTTAGTGCAGTGGATGCACACACGGCTGCCACTCTCTTCTATGTAAGTTAATTAGAACTCGGGGAATTGGCAATACCAGTACATGTTATTAATTGGAAATGCTGACTTTACATGATCTTGAAGTTTTTATATTCCTGTTTTAGGGATGCAATATTGGATTTTCACCATTTGGTTCATAACATGATAATTCATTGAAAGAAAAGACCAATCATAGATAACTGTTGTAGAATTAGCTATATTGTTTACCATTTTCACAATTTCTGTTTCGTGTATATCAATACCCAGAACAAACAGGATACTGGATGGTAGAGGCTACGTACCACAACAGTTCAATACATACTATATATCCACTGTTACAGTACTGCTATATACATGATATGGAAATCGTTTGAACCTTATTGCCTTAGTTTTGTCAGTGCTTAAAAATTGACGCATGCCAGTCAATTAACCAAGAGGGCAATAAAATTATCAAATTCTTATCAAAATTCCATTTGGAAAAAAACATTAACAGAAACAATGCCAGTATGAATTTAGCTTATTAATTCTCAATTGTTGGTTAATAATAATTGAGTAAAGCTCTGATGTAATGCAGGATTGTGTGATGGGTGCTCTGGGAAAGAAGACTGTAATCCTTGTTACACATCAAGTGGAGTTCTTGGCCGAAGTTGATACCATCTTAGTAAGTAGTTATCTTCTAAGAAAAATCTTGATAATGATAGTATAATTTTATAAAACAAGTCATTTTCCTTGTGAACCATTGCTTGCTCTTGGATTTGCATTTAGGTCCCTAGATTTTCTGCCCAGGTCCTATTGTGCTCTAACCACTAGCAAAATTATTTAAAATTTCAAAGAAAAATGATCAATATTGTTTCCAGCACATATACGGATATCATCCTTCATTTTTCCTTAAGGAATTGCATGAATACTCTGCAAATACTTTGGATTAAAACAGGGTAGCTTATACACGTGACAGTAATCTAGCAGAGTTTTAGAACCATAATGCAGCTATGTTTTCTTGCTTGGCATTGCACCATTATCCATTAAAAATACAAGTTATCAAGGATTTAGAATAAAGAAGAACACCTAATGACTTATTCCAGGGGCGGAAACCGACTTTCAAGCTACGGGGTCAAACACGAGTAGAGGTCAATAATATAAAAAATTTATGCCGAGTATGGGGTCAATTTTACAATTTTACAGTATCCATATCATTTTACTCAAAACTATATAGAAAATAATGTATAATCACACAAAAAATTGAAAATTAATGGGAGTCATTTGACCCCCATTATCTCTTTTTAAATCCGCCTCTGACTTAATTATTTTATTGGCTTACAAGTTCATTCATGTCTAATAAACATTTTACTTTTATTTCCCTTCCATAGGTCATGGAAGATAGCCGAATAACACAGCAAGGCACCTACAATGAGCTCCTCGGAGATGGCACGCCATTTGAAAAGCTCGTAAATGCACATCGTTCTTCGATCACAATATTGGAAAGTAGCAATCAGTCCAACTTTGTCAGTACACAACAAGAATCTGATATCCATGTTGAGCCCAAACATCAACCAACTACAGAACAAAGTGGTGAAGAAGAGATTATGATAGGAGCAAAATCAGCAAAAACAAAAAACGCATCGATACAACTCACAGAAGATGAAGAGAAAGAGGTCGGTGACCTCGGTTGGAAACCCTACAAAGACTACTTATCGTTTTCAAAAGGAAACTCTCTTTTAGGATTTTTAATTTGCGCACAAGTTTTGTTCGTGACAATGCAAACCCTGTCTACATTTTGGCTTGCAATTGGAGTCCAGTTGAGTCACATTGGAAGCGGAGTTCTCGTTGGTGTGTATTCAGTGTTCTCTATGGGGAGTTGTGTGGTTGCATATTTTAGGAGCTATTATGCTGCACAGCTTGGATTGAAGGCATCAAAAGCTTTCTTTGATGGTTTTATGGACTCTGTTTTCAAAGCTCCAATGGTATTCTTCGATTCAACTCCTGTTGGCAGGATTTTAACTAGGGTACGTTTGTTCATATTTGTGGTTAATATTCTATTTCTCTGTGGTACTTGTGCCTAAATAAAATTGGAATAGAGCTTTTATTGTAAACTTTGAGGTGATTATGCCACATCTTTGAGTCGTAAACTGATTTTGACTTTTTTTTTCTTTTCTTTGTATGATCAGGCATCTTCAGATATGAGTATATTGGATTTTGACATACCATATAGCATATCCTTTGTCGTGGCTGCATCTACCGAGGTAGTCATGATTATTATTATCATGTCTACTGTAACTTGGCAAGTCTTGATCATCGCAATTCCAGTTATGATCATTATGATACATGTCCAGGTCGGTTTCAATTTTTTATTTAATTTAGATACTAGCACATTTTCTCGTAACCAAATGTTGTCATATTGAATTAATTACTAACAAGCACAGCCACATTACTATTTTTAAAGAGGTACTATGTGGCATCGGCAAGGGAGCTGGTACGTATCAATGGTACAACCAAAGCACCAGTAATGAACTATGCATCCGAATCTATGCTTGGGGTTGTAACCATCCGCTCATATGCAGCCACTGAGAGATTCGTCAGAAAAAGTATCGATTTGATTGATCAAGATGCATCTCTCTTCTTCCACACCATTGCCTCTCTTGAATGGGTTCTACTCAGAGTAGAGGTGCTCCAAAACATCACCATTACCGTCTCAGCTTTGTTTCTGATTTTTCTTCCTCACGGCATCATTGCACCAGGTACTAACAAATATGATTTTTAGAATTAGGTAAAGGTTAAATAATGTTTTCTAGCAGAAATCCCTCACTTCTAACTATCTTAAGGAGTACCCATTCTTCCTCTCTCAGTATTGAAAATGTTAAGGAAATCCGTACCTACGTGAAGGTTTATTATAAATCTTACTGTTCATTTTTCCTTTATACATGACATAGATTGTTGATTTGTTGTGTTGTAGGGTTCATGGGTTTGTGCCTCTCATATTCGTTGACCCTAACAGCATCACAAGTTTTTCTTACAAGGTTCTACTCGAGCGTGGAGCAGTTTATCATCTCTGTGGAGAGAATCAAACAGTATATCCACATCCCACCGGAGCCTCCAGCTGTGATTCAAGAATGTAGGCCTTCTCCCTCTTGGCCATCAGAAGGAAACATAGAATTGCAAAATCTGATGGTAACGATAAATTCACTGAACTTTTTTTTTTCTTTTCTTTTTTGTGTTTTTCTCATATGCTCATTATTAATTTGGAATCAGCATATCCACCATCTATTTGGAGTAACACAGTGAATTTTTGTTCAATCATCGACGTGTCCACCAAATAAAGTGAATTTGAGTATCAGCATGATTTATAAATTGATTTATAGGCTTCTCCGTGCATAATTGAGATTTTATTAGGATACAAAAAAGTGGAGACTTATCTTCAATTGGCAAATCCTTTAACATCGGTCAAATTAATTACTAAAGCATCCTGGGCAAATATCAGAGGATATACGAGAGAAGAAAAGTTGCTATGTTTTACAAAATTAATTTTAGTGTATTCATCAAATGACCAGGTCAAATACCGACCGAATGCTCCTTTTGTGCTCAAAGGGATCACTTGCACCTTCAAAGCAGGAGAAAAGGTTGGGGTTGTGGGACGAACTGGCAGCGGCAAGTCTACTCTGATAAGTTCTATTTTCCGACTTGTCGATCCTGCTGGAGGCAGAATACTGATAGATAGCCTTGATATTTGTTCGATCGGATTGAAAGATTTAAGGACTAAATTGAGTATAATTCCACAAGAGCCAACCCTTTTCAGAGGCACTGTCCGTACCAACTTGGACCCCCTCGGTTTGCACTCAGATCATGAGATTTGGGAGGTTGGTTACTATAATTTTGTTTGGAATTAAAATCTATTAGAGAGTTTGAATTACACAAATTTTATGCTCAAAAAGCATCCCAATGTACTTATTATCAGTACGAGTTGGTTAAAATGTAAAACCTAGTTGATGTGTGTACTGGTACTGGTACAGGACAGGAAAATGGAAGATTGAAAAGGCAACATTTAATGGAAATACCGATTTGAAATACAACAGAAGACAGGCTGACAAAAATGAAAAACTATAATTCTTTTCACATACACAGCTGGAACTTGTAGGTACTGATTTTCTTTCCTAAGTTGCTAATAGTATTTGTTTCACCAATTTCAGGTTTTGGAGAAATGCCAACTAAAGAGCACCATTAGTAGCATACCTACTCTTCTTGATTCATCAGGTAAGCCTTTTGTTTTGCAAAGAAGTTAATTTTTAATATTGAATTGCCCAAGTTGACTTTGAACTGATTACACACCATCCATCATATATGTTGAAGAGTGAAGACCCAATCCATCATATTTGCAAAACAAAACCAGTCAAGTTATAATCCAATTACAAGTAAAGACAACAGTACCATTGCATGAACTTAACCCCAAAATAAAAGCAATCACAAAACTTAAATTTACATGGCAGTGAGTGATGATGGTGAGAACTGGAGCGCGGGCCAGCGGCAGCTGTTCTGTCTGGGTCGGGTCCTCCTAAGGAAGAATATAATCCTGGTGCTGGATGAGGCTACTGCCTCCATCGACTCTGCCACCGATGCCGTGCTGCAGCAAGTCATCAAGCGCGAGTTCACCAGCTGCACTGTCATCACCATCGCTCACCGGGTCCCAACTGTCACTGATAGTGACATGGTCCTGGTTCTCTCATATGGTATGTTTCACAGGGATCTTATAGTAGAAATTGATGAGTAATCTTGCTTTTGGGTGGTTATCTGGTAAGTCCAGTACCAGTAAGGTAAGTTATTGGTGTGTTAGCAGTTGCCAGTTAGCACTACTAGAACTGGACCAAGTAGGCTAGCAACCACTTTGCTGGGTTTGAAAGAAGCAAAATGTGGGCTAGAAGAAATAGGCCTAGTTGGGCTTTGATTGAGCTCATTGACTATTTATTATTGACTTTCTGGACTCCTCTACTTTGATTTTTTTTTTTTTTGGGTACTCCTATATTATCAAAGTAAAAAACCAGAGTCATTCTTTATTCTGTTGCTACAATATTTTTGGGTTTTTTGTGTAGGTAAACTTGTGGAGTATGACAAGCCATCTAGACTAATGGAGAACCAGAGCTCTGCATTCTCAAAACTCGTGCAAGAATACTGGTCTAATTGTATCAGAAGCTCATCAATTGAAGAAAGTAATATAATTTAATCTAGTTTTAAATACAAATTTAATCTACTTTGTTTCTGATTATTGATTTTAAACTAGGAGTCCTTGTATCACCAACTTATTAATATTTTAAGGATCAATATTTTCAAATTTTCATTCATTTCTTTTCATTTGGTACCTTTGGCACTCGCTTAAAGTATGCATCAGGGCTTAGTTAAAAATTATCATCATGTGCGCTTAGATTGTCTTCTTCACCAGAATCCTAAATCAAATTTGTTTCTCTCTTTGACTTAATATTTTTTCCATGATTCTAAAGACTACAGACTACAGCCACATGAATACATGATTGATAAACTGACATCACCATAAAACAATTGTAAAAGACAAAATACTTTTGATGAGGTGATGGGGATCCGAATCCTCTGCATTAACTCAAAAGGAAATCTAATTTTAGACGGAGCCAATTCGGCTCGTGTCTATAACATAGGGGGGTCTTTAATATTAGTGCAGATCTAGTTAGCACGAATTTTAAAATAAATCAGACAGTCGAGATTCATTAACTCAAAAGATTTTCTTTTGAGTTAATGCAGAGGATATGAATTTAACAGTGGTTTGCTTTGAGCCCCAGGAAGTCTGTTGGAGGCATATTCTGAGCTTTTTTCTGATCCACCAATATTTTAGCAGCCAGTGGCATTGTCCTGTTCTGTGGGTCCGACTCTGCTGCTTTTCTAGCAGAAAAGGAGGACCCTCCTCTTCCAAATCCAACGATTCAAAATTTTCATTCACGTATCTCGATAAAAAACTTGTTTCATGCACAAATCTCAACGAATTTTGAATTGTTGGATTTGGAAGAGGAGGGTCCTGCTTTTCTTCTAGAAAAGCAGCGGAGTCCGTTCCCTGTTCTGTAGCCTGTAGGTTTCAACTCTTATCAAAGAGTGAGGCTAAGATAAGAGTACAACTTCTCCTCAAGAAAAAAAGAAAGATAAAAGAGTATAACTAGAGTTTCTTAAGCTAATGAAGTTTTTAGGTGAGTTTAACTCCGAAAATTATCGAATTGATTTTGAATTATAAATTTAAACTTATGTAATTGATCTACTTCATGAGTTTATAAATCAAGTGGTCAGAAAATAAGGTTTATAAATTAATTTAATGCATTTATTTTCATCATTTTTAACCACTTGATTTTATTCTAAATTAATTCGAAAATTAAATTTTTTTCATGTAAATTTATCACTCATGAAGTAGATTTGCTTCAACAGTTTGAATGTGTTATTTGAAGCTAATATGATAGAATTTTGAAGTTAAGCTCACCGAATCCTTGGTGAACTTAAGAATACCCTAGTTCTACTTGATATGATAATAAATAGATTATGAAATGATATGTGCTATGAATTTACTCTTTTCTTAAGTCCAAATAGTCAGTCTAAGTTACTCAATATGATCGTCATTTGAAAATGTACTTACAAACCATTTTTTTTCACTTTTAAGTAGCTAAATGATCACTTGATTTAAAGATCATAGACTATCTCAAATAGTGATTTTTTTCCTATTACATTTAGTTTTGAAGTATATTTATATAGAGAGGTTATATTTAATACTTAGCTAATCAAATCAAGTCGATGACAGTAAACCGAGATTGTCTCTACGGATCTTCATATTTTTAAATCTTTGCATAATTTTTTAATTATTAATCTCATGAGAGGGATTGGAGCCTAAATTAGATTTGATTTGTCTTAGTTGTTGTGAAGTTAAACCAATTGGAGGTTTAGATGCCTTCTTAAAGTACTTGTTCGTTTTTAAGACCTTAAATATAGAATTCAAAATCAAGATCAATTACCAAATCATCTAACTTAAAAGATTACAAAATGATCAAATTTATCAAATTAAAGTCTTAAAGTCCTTGGTCAATTACCAAATTATCAAATTAATTTAATTAACTTAAAAGATTACAAAATTATCAAATTAAAGCCAATGACCAAATTAACACAATACCAAATTATCAAATTAAAGTCTTAAAGTCCTTGGTCAATTACCAAATTATCAAATTAATTTAATTCACATATCATAAAAAATAGGGTTGATCACTTACTAAGGAAGAATCAAAGATGGAAAAGAGTCGAGGTCAAGGAAGAAAAAGGAGAAGAGTCGGGGCGGAGGGGCGGCTTGGGTAAAATAGGAGGTGACGATGCAACACACAAATTACTTTTTCTGGTGATGGAAATCTTCTTTCTTCTCCTAGCGAATCAGAGCAGAATAGCGGATAATTTAGATCCCGCGCAATACCTAACTGAATATCATTAGATTTGAGTCGTTAGTTTTAACTTGGCACAAATCGTAAAACGGACCCCAATATCTAATTAGGCACCAAATTTCAATAATTTGGCTGGAATTTAATTGAAGGTAATTATACTCAGTCAGGTATCTGGGAGGATACAGATTCAGTAGCAGACCTCATTTTTCTTCTGGCGAATCAACAATTTTTATGAGCGGAGTAGCGAACCAGAACTTGTTTTTTTTTTTTCGCAAATCAAACTAAGCTGGCTTTCTTTTCCGTACGATTTTCTTCTGCTAGACATTGAATTAAATCTACAAGTAGGTCTTATTTATTAAAGTATAAGATACCAATGGATTTATTTATTTTTTTACAAAATTCAGACACTTCCTACCATGATCACTTCGGTTCATTTTCTGTCTTGCAGATTATTATTGTGAACTTTATAAGAGCAGAACTAAGGTGTTCTTAAGCTCACGAAACTTCTTTGTGAACTTAACTCAAAAATCTATTGGATTAACTTTAAATAACGTATTCAAACTGTTGAAATCGATCTACTTCATTAGTGATACGTTTGCATGCTAAATTTTTAAATTTTGAACTAATTTAGTATTAAGTCAAGTGGTCAAAAAAAGATGATTTATAAGTTAATTTTAATGCGTTCATTTTTCAATATATTTTGACCGCTCGACTTTATACTAAATTAGTTCAAAAAATTATAAATTTGACACGTAAATGCATCACTCGTGAAGTAGAACGGTTTCAACGATTTGGATGTGTCGTTTGAAGTCAATCCGATAGGTTATTGAGTTAAGCTCACAAAGAGACTTGGTGAGCTTAAGAACACCTTAGTTCTACTCACTTTTTTATAATATATCTTTGAGTGAGGCTATGGTACTATGCATAGCACGGATTGGTCCGTGCTACGGCTCAATATTTGAGTTTTCAAAATTCTAACGGTCGATCCGAACCGTTCAACATGATTATAAAATGAATATGTACTTGCAAACCAAATTTTACATTTTTTTGAATTTTTTTACTATTTTTTTAGATAGGTAGAAAATCACTATTTTTGGATGGTCTAGAATTTTCAGATCAAGTGATTTTCTACCTATCTAAAAAAATAGTAAAAAAATTCGAAAAAATGTAAAATTTGATTTGCAAGTACATATTCATTTTATAATCATGTTGAACGGTTCGGATCGACCATTAGAATTTTAAAAACTCAAATATTGAGCCGTAGCACAGATCCAACCGTGCTATGCATAGTACCATAGCCTCACTCTATATCTTTTTGAAAATTTTACAGTACGAATTTTAATACGAAGCCGTTTTCATCTGTACTGGATAATTTCTATGTCATCATATATGTACTACAAATGGAGGCATGGGCTTTGATCACTTCTATGGAGGCAGTGTTGGCTTTAGGCATCCGTGATTGTCAATTTATCACCGATTGTGAGGTTCTGGTGCGGACATTGCAACAGCAAGGAAGATTGCAATCGCTCATGGCAGTAGACTGGAGAGCATACCCTCATCTTATCAGAGTTGCTCAAATTTTGGGTTGTCAGAGGCAATTCAGCTGCATATTCATACCCCGAGAAGAGAATGACAGAGCCGATAAGTTGGCAAATTTGGCTAGATCACTTCAGCTATCGTACACTGGGTACACATATCCACTCTTCTCACCTCGATAGGCAGTTACAGTGCTACACTGGTCATAGATTTCAATGTTGTAATACTTGTAATCGGATGAATGTTGTAAATGGAATGTAATGCTAAATGTATGTGCCCAAGGGCTTTCAACCAAAAAAGAAAAAAAATCCTACGTGAATAACAATAATATATCGCATGCATTTCCGTTTTCTTTTAGGTGGTTGGAAGGAAGTTTCGTGAGCTGAGAATATTTGTGACCACTACTATGAAATAATGAGATTTTATATTAGCTTCATGACACCAAACATCACATAAGAATAAATTTGGAGGGAATATGAGCGATACATTATTTTGCGTTGAATTATTTTTATGAAGTAACTTCTTGTCTTCTTAAACTTGCTTTAAAATTGATCATTGGATATAGTTTTTATTAATCGAAGTTGACCAATATATGGTGCTATGCAGACTAAAATTTATATATTTTTAATTTTTTACTATTTTTTAAATAGTAAAAAATTCACTACTTTTGAATGGTCTACAACCTTATACTTGATTGCTGCTGCCAAAGTAAAAAAAAAATGGTCTAGATTCTTTAGATCAAGTTATAGTCTATTTATCTAAAAAGATAATAATAAAATTTTAAAAAATAAAAAAATTGATCGACAGTATATTTTCATGTCTAATTAAGATAAACTATTTGGACTTTTGAAATGAAAATATTAATCTAGGTACATATCAATATGGATCCAAATCTGCTGAAATCCGAGATCATCAACAATAATTCTGAAATTTATGAAATCCCGAATCCAGCCATTGAATTGTTTGAGATGCGTGCACAGAAAAAGTTGGATGGCTGGATCTTAGATTTCAGAAATTTCAGAGTTACTGTTCATGAATATCATATTTCAGCTGATCTGAATCCATATCAATATGCGCTCTGCATATTACCATAGCCTCACTCAACAATCAATCTAAGTTAGACCAACAAATATACACATACAGGATGGGCTAAGGTGTTTTATAAAGCACGGGCTATCTAGTGCTTTACGCCCTTCTATACTATTGTCAAGGTCTAAACAATTGATCCGAACTTCTCAACATGATATTCATATTGAAATGTACTTGGAGACCAAAACTAAAATATTTTGGAGTTCATTTACTATTTTTGTAGAATTTTTTAAAAATTGATATTTTTTTAATGGTCCAAACTTTTTGAAAACAATAATTTTCAAAAATTCTAAATTTTTTTCCAAAAAAAAATAAAATTTGGTCACCAAACACATTTTAATATGAAGATCATATTAAAAGGTTCACATTAACTGTTCGGACTTTAAAAATAAAAATATGAACGAGAAATAAAACAACAACTTTACTTCATTAAACACCATAGTCTAATTTTCTGTGTGTATATAGATGCATTCTCTCTCTCATTTTTTTTTTTTTTGTAATAATGGAGGAAGTTCACTTTCTTATTTTATTTTCTTGTGACACATGCATATGATAATTAGATGGAAGAGAATTTGGTTGACTTTCTTATTTTATTTTCTTGACACATGCATATGATAATTAGATGGAAGAGAATGTGGTTCACTTTCTTATTTTATTTTCTTAACACATGCATATGATTTTAGATGGAAGAGATCACATTCTTGGTTCACTATTTTTGGTTCACTATTTCATTATTTTGACTGCAGCCAAATTAATATATAGTATGAAATACACATGTTCACAAGGGATAGCCACATGCGAACTTCTGCTAGATTGTTTACCAAATGAGATAGAGTAGGTCCAATGGGCATCGGACCTATATTTAGATTCAATTAACTCTAGGACCGTACAATTAGCATCAAGATCTATGTGCACAGAAATTGATACAGACTTGTACGGATTTTGATGCAAATCACACGAATCTTGATGCATATCGAATGGTCATCACACCCATCGAACCAAGGTAGGTCCGATGGACATCGGACCTACTCTGATTCCTTACCAAATATGAAATACCAACAGGGCATGCTAACAAAATTCAATTTGGACTGTTGATGTTGGATTTTAGAGTCTATTGAGAGAAAAGAATGAAAGAACTTTGGTGGTGTTGGTGGACTAAAACTAATAAGACCTAACTTGATTATTTCAACTTAGACCGATTTAAATTATTCATGTTTGGTTGATGTCTAAATTTATATCTTGACTTAAGTTATTTCTTGTTTGATAAGAATTGAGTGGTTAAAACATGATTTGATATTACGAATTATTTTGTCTTACAAAATTTGTAATATCAATCATAAAACTACTTTTCGTATTTTCTTTTCATTTTGATTAAAAAGGAATTGTACAAGAAAATAGATTATGTACAAATTAATTTTATATCTTAAGATACACACTGCATTTAGCGAATCTTGTTTATAAATAGAAACAAAATTAATTGCTTATTTTGCATTTCTTAAAAAGTAATTGAAAATAATAAACACAATGAAAAGTTAGGCCTCATACTCTATTAAAATTAAACCACCTGGAGAGATAAGTTGGTTTAGACCGGTCTAAAAGTCAGTTTATTCCATCTTAATCTAGCTCAATTAAACCACAAGGCCTAAAATTATTATTCCAGTATTTATTCCACAACTAAACTTAGACATTTAAGAAAGAGAGGCTGCAATCATTGTGAAAGATGTGATATTTAAAGATAGTTTGATAATTTCATTGCAAATGTAATGTTGTTGTCAATTTCAATCATCTCCATTCTATATTCCTTAACTTATTCCATTTATCTAACTTGGAAGTTTGCTATATAAGATTTTTATTCGATTTGACGAAATACAAGTGTTGGTAATCGCCGACTAATCTTCAATACAAAAAAAAAATACAAAAAAGCTTATAAGTTTTTATTATATCTTGTCCATGGAAATTGAAATCAAGATATTTAAAAGTTATTTTATTAGGAGTTTGCCACTTGAGTTACTATATGAGTTCGGTGAGTACCTAATTTTTAATTGTTAATTTGATGCGAGCATCTGGATGTTCGATTATTTTTAATTTGTAAAATGCCAGTCAAATCTATTGTAAGATATTTAAACCAAGTTGATTTAATTAAACTAAAAAAAGAAATTAATAAGAAGTTGGGAGCACCTAGCTATCTCCGTAACCCTCCTCCATTTTTTCCTCCAGTTATTAACTACTTGAGAAACTGCTAACTACTTGGAGGGACCACTTACTATTTGGGGATCGCCTAATATTTGAAATATTTTATTACTGGCGCGCGCAAGTATTCATGTATAATATATCAAGTATTCACAACGTACCTAAGATATCAAGTATTAAAAAAAAAAAAAAAAACTGGATACATCACTCACCCATCTTTTACACATTTTTAGAGGTGGTTTTTTTTTTCTCCGTTTAATCTAACCAATATTTTTGACGATCTATGAGGAATTTTGCAAATCTAAAACCACGAACGTCTTCTACACAATTTTCTCTTTCAAATGAGATCCATAATAACATACTTTCGAATTGTCTGTTGTACAAGTATTCATACCTAATCGAGAAGTTTTGATACAAGTATTCATACCTCACTCCCAAAAGTATTTATAATTACCCTAAGAAGTTTTGTAACATCTCGAAAAATTGAGTTATTATTATTTATGCATACAAGACTTTTTCATAATATAATAAAGACTATAAGTATTTTGATAACATATTTTATTAATACAAAATTAGTATGTCGTTAGAAAAAAATTCTGAATAGTCATTAATGCTCACGTTTCTCTGATTTATTCTCGATGTTAGGGTAATCATAACATTATCACATCTCTATCAGTTAACTAATATACTATATATATTACTCTACTTAGAATATTACTACATCTATTAACTTGATAATACTAATATGTAAGTTTGTTTACCAATTCACTTTATATAATTACAAGTACGTACAACAGTAATACGTACAGATAGAGAAGGAAATTTGTCACGGCGTGATCAGTCACGTCACGTTACGTCACGTCACGTGTGTCGATTACGTGACGTGACTATTCGCGTGATGTGACTGTATTTAACAAAAATTATACGTCACGTCACGTCACGTTATAAAACACATCACGTGATCACGTACTGTCACGTGTAATCACGTAAACACGCATAGTCACGGATTGCTTGGCTGGCTTGTACTAAAATAGTTTTGGAATTTTAAAATCAGTCCGATCCTAATACCCAAATGCGCTCCTTATTTTGTCCCAGATTTTCCCAATTTTCAAAGTCCCGCTTTAGGGTTTTCCCGTCTCCTTAATTCCCTCCCCCGTTAAGCACGCGGCACGCCTCTCGATCGACAATTTAAATTAAAATATAAAAAAAGTTCAATGTGACTAATATATGTCACGTCATATCACGTCACGTGTAGTCACGGCGTGACTACGCGTGACGTGATCGTCTGCCACTATTTTGATCACGTCACGTGAAAAAAAAACATTGATCACGTCACGTCACGTCACGTGACCAAATCACGGCGTGTTTGTCACGTCACGTCACGGCGTGTCACGTATTTCCTTCTCTACGTACAGAATATATCTACTATCTTACTTGTGCCTCTTTTATACTATAGAGTATACTTTAAATATATCTTCGCCATTTATATAACTTCAATATAACGAATTCACAACTATTATGCGTCTCTGCTAATTTCTAAATATGTCAATAACTACTATTCTACTGTATTTTCAAAAGTTTAATTCTATAAATTTTATCTCATGTAAATAACCGTATCCTCTGTATGCACCCCCTCAAATTCATATAATTTAATCATATAATATGATTGTATAATTTGATTCTATTAAAACCTCCTTACTCAATTTCCTGCCACACAATCTTTCTCATCTTTTCCTTTCACAACCGATCAAGAAGAACTCTGTAATATGTCTGATTCTGAACTGTCGCTGCAATCTAATTTGAAATTTGTAATATCTCATATCAAGTAATCAGACTTCTCTATAATCTGTGTTTTCATTTTGTATGGTTGATTTGAATATTGGTATTGCATATTGGATTATGATGGCATATTTAACAGTATAGCGGGTCTGAGGTTAGAATTTAATTTGTGATTGTAGCTTCACACTGTTGGTTGGACTTTCCAGTGGATTGGCGGTCTTCCAATATTGTTGGATAAATTTTTCATTGGATTGGCAGTTTAATGAATTGTGTTATGAGAATGTGAAAATCGCATGTGGCAAATATTACACATGTATGATTATGATGTGACTTATTTTTACGGATAACCTAGACTGACGTGCTATCGTTGTTTAAAAAACAAAAAAAAATCAAGACAATCTATAAAAAAAAAAAAAAAATTTACAATTAAAGTCTTCTATCTATAGTGAATTGCTTCAAATTAAGCCCAATTTTCTCATTAATGACGAGACATTGCAATTGAGGCATCTATGTCAGGCAAAATCAAACCAATAACAACACGCTATGGTGATGTGCATATGTATTGTGGAGAATTCTTGATCCTTCGGCCTCATGTATATATATCTCATCAGAACCCAAGAAAGCAGTGGTTGGTTAGACCCCAGGTTCCCAATTTCATACGCAATTTAACAATAGTTCCAATAAGACGGCTAATTATGCACGGTAAATAACAATTTATCCTTTTCTCAAGGACCTCATCCTCATGCGAGGAATATTGGAAGGGACAAAAAAAATTAAGATTACTAAATAATAGGGTTAAATGTCAATGCAATAAATTTCTCTTTTGTGGAGTGCTACAATTAATGCCTAACACATTTAGTAAATATCAAGGAACTTTATTTTGCCTGGCTCGAATTTAGCAAAGAAAATTTAAAATGTCACTATTTTGAAAAAAGTTGAAAAATCTTGCCTTAAAACGAAGTACTAGAAGTTCATATTGTTTTTCCATATTCAAGTAATATTTCTGAATGAATGCAATTTCAGACAGAATTTTGCGGCACTTTTATAGACAATGGTGTATTTATTGTTGTTATTCTTCATAAAATTATATATAACGACGACAAAATTTAAGAGCACAAAAAAATTTCCTAATGATTTTTATTTTTGTAGTAAAAGAACCAAAATTTCAAAATAGAATCCTGTCTCTATTTTTACTCAAAAAGAAAAAAATTTCAGACTCTTGTCCGGATTCTATGCATTACCTTACTCTTACTGTTTGAGTTTAACTCAAACTGCCAATCAAAATCAAATTTAAGTAACTAATTTGTAAAAAAAAAAAAAAATAGTGATTTCCAACGAAATTTATCCTATAATGAATAAATTAAATTCAAATTCAAAGAATGAAGTACTTGAAATACTGTTAGTGATACTAAGCGCCAAATCTGCCTATTTGACCCTACCACTACGATCAAATCTTGGCTATCAAGTAATGATCAAAGAAACCGCTCAAATGCGATCACATAACGTGGTTTAATTAAACTATATTATAATGCGATCACCCAAATCTTGGCGATCAAGTAATTAACTGTGTTCTATCTATGTAAGTCTTGGAAAACGACGAACCAGAACCAGAACCAGAATAGGACAATCGGAGTTTTGCAATAACGTTGAAAGAATAAGAAAAATATTCATTCAAGAGCTACATTTATTAATGAATTATTCATATTACTTTTTTTTTTTAAGAAGTGGTTGGTGTCAGCGGCGGATTTAATTAGGAACATTGAACGGGTCAATTGAGCTCTTCA
This sequence comes from Carex kokanica, assembly GCA_025461125.1. Classification (NCBI taxonomy): domain Eukaryota; kingdom Viridiplantae; phylum Streptophyta; class Magnoliopsida; order Poales; family Cyperaceae; genus Carex; species Carex kokanica. Next base: position 808,800 of record JAJGRX010000994.1, read on the forward strand.
TTATATATATATATATATATAGAGATGGACTTAGCTACTTCATGGAGTAAAACGACTTTGTACTTCACGTCATATCTTCATTTTCAAAGTTCAAATAGTCGATTCGAACCTTCCAACATGTTCTTCATATTGAAATGTACTTGGAGACCAAATTTTACATTTTTTGGAATTTTTTTACTATTTATTAAGCCACTTTGAAAATCTGAAAATCCTTATGAACAGTAAAAAACAGTAAAATATTCTGGACCGCCGGATCAGTGATTTTCAAAGTGGCTTAATAAATAGTAAAAAAATTCCAAAAAATGTAAAATTTGGTCTCGAAGCACATATCAATATGGAGAACAACTTGAGCGGTTCGGATCGGTCGTTTGGATTTTCAAAATGAAAATAATGAGGCGTGGAGCACCAAGTCGTTTTACTCCATGAAGTAGCTAAGCCCAGCACTATATATATATATATATATATATAGGGTCCGGCTAATTTGCTGCCGGCAGCATTTTAGCCGGAGGTGCTGCCGCCCCTTTTACTGTTTTGTGATGTCCAAAAAACAAATTCAAACCGTTAGATGTTTAATCTATATTATAATCTACTTGGAGACCAAATTTTACATTTTTTGGAATTTTTTTACTATATATTAAGATGGTTTGAAAACCGCTGTTTTTAACGCGGCAGAAATTTACTGAAAACAGCAGTTTTCAAACCATCTTAATATATAGTAAAAAAATTCCAAAAAATGTAAAATTTGGTCTCCAAGTAGATTATAATATAGATTAAACATCTAACGGTTTGAATTTGTTGTTTGGACATCACAAAACAGTAAAAGAGGCGGCAGCACCTCCGGCTAAAATGCTGCCGGCAGCAAATTAGCCGGACCCTATATATATATATATATATATATATATATATATATATAATTTTATTTTTTTACATAATTTAAAAAAATATCATGAATACGGTAAATTAATCTTCATTTTCAACATAAATATTTTATATGATTAATCTCAATGTATGTTTGACTCACATAGTTTACTTAGGTATCAAACTGAGTACAATATGAGGTGGCGAACTCTCAGCCGAACAATTGGAATTCGGTGTCTATTTAGATATAGGAGATTCATTTTTGAGTTTCATACCGCAGTTAAAGAACGGTATGAATTTAGTAATAATATTGAAGTTATTTATGATACAGAGGGCAATAAATTGACTTTTCTATTTAGATATAGGAGATTCATTGAAGTTTCATACCGCAGTTAAACAAGGCAATAAATTGACTTTTCTATGATACAGAGGGCCGGGCCGGTGGGCCCCCTTGTCCCTTGAGTCATGGTACAGGGCCCCACGGGCGTGCCATATATAGCCTTGTTTTCCCCTCAAGAGGCTGAAACATTTGAGGGAGAGCTCTGTTCAACGACGTCCACATGGATTCTCTAGGTACTGCTTCAGTATCCCATGCCAGTGTATTTTCAGAAAAAGGAAAAAAAAACAAGAAGAAGAAGAAGAAGTTTAATTTACCTGTTCTTAACTATTTCATACTGTTTATATATTTTTATTTTCTTGGGTACTTGAACATATCTTGGATTGCCATTTTTGAAAGAAAAAAAAGGGGGGTATTGTTTTTATTTGATTTTTGCGTCAAAATTTATTGTTTATGCTATATTTATTCATCATTTTTTTTTTGTGTAATCTTAGGTTGGGTATCTCAACTTTGTGAAGGAGAATTCATTATTACCTCTCCATGCGTTCAAAGGAGTCTGATAGATATCCACAATGCATTCTTCCTTGTTGCCTATACCTTAAGTCTGCTAGTATCTTTTTCCAAAGGGAACCTTGCAAACCAAAGAAACAACAAACGTTGGTTCTTTATTTTCGTTTCACTCTGTTGCGCTGCAACCGGAGTTGCATATGTCGTCTCTGGTTTATTTAGTTTATCACAAGGAACGAAAGCGCAATTGGATTTGGTTATATGGTTTCTTAGAGGAGTGATTTGGATCTTTTTGGCAATTTCCTTGAATTTTCAAAAAAACAATTGGACAAAAATCATTTCTATATTTTGGTGGATATCATATTCACTGCTCATTTCAGCACACAATGTAGAAGTTCTAGTCACAAATCACAAACTAGAAATATTCGAGTTAGTTTCATGGCCTATAAACTTTCTCCTTCTCTTTTGCTCTCTAATCCTCTTGTTTCACAAAATTACCAACTTCCATCAATATCCATCAGCCAATACCTTAACAGAACCCCTTTTAGTAGAAAACTTTCCAAAAAATTCAAACCTGTACCGAGCCGGGATATTTAGCCGATTGACGTTTTCATGGCTTAACCATTTGCTTGAACTTGGTCGAACAAAACCATTGAATTTAGATGACATCCCTTCAATTGAATCAGAAGATACATCACAGCCAGCATCAGAAAAATTTCTAGCTATTTGGAGGACCTATATGAAAGATAAATCCAAAGCCAACAGCAAAAACCTCATATTTTCAACATTGTTCAGATGCTACAAATGGGACCTCATACTTACCGGCTTTTATGCATTTTCAAGAGCTTCGTTGGTTGCTGCATCTCCTCTTCTCCTCTTCGCATTCATAGACTATTCTAACTTGGAAGAGAGAAATACTGGCATTGGGATATCACTTGTTATTTGTTTGATTTGTATGAAATTTTTCGAGTCGCTATCACAGAGGCATGGGTATTTTGAATCAAGACGATGCGGTATGAGAATGCGGTCAGCTCTAATGGCATGTATATTTCAAAAGCAACTAAAAGTTTCAAATAATGGAAGAAAAAAACATGCAACAGGAGAGATTGTGAACTATATAGGGGTTGATGCATATAGGCTAGGAGATTTTCCTTGGTGGTTCCACATGGCCTGGAGTTATCCCCTTCAACTTTTCTTTTCCTTAGTAATTCTCTTTTGGACCCTTGGAATTGGTGCTATTCCCGGTCTGGTCCCTCTTATCATATTTGGTGTTCTAAACATACCATTTGCTAAACTCTTACAAGGATACCAGTCCAAATTTATGGTGGCACAAGATGAGAGATTAAGAGCTACTTCTGAGGCCTTGAATAACATGAAGATCATAAAATTGCAATCATGGGAGGAGAGGTTTAGAAGAATTGTTGGTTCTTTAAGAGATACTGAATTTAAATGGTTAAGTGAGACCCAACTGAAAAAGGCCTACGGTACATCATTGTATTGGATGTCCCCAACTGTTGTGTCAGCTGTGATGTTTGCTGGAGCTGCACTTACAGGAAGTGCTCCACTGAATGCAAGTACCATTTTCACAGTACTTGCGGCCTTGCGTGTCATGTCCTTACCAGTAAGGATGTTACCAGAGATCCTTACAATTATGATTCAGGTCAAGGTTTCATTAGACCGAATTCAGGTATTTTTACTGGAGGATGAGATTAAAGAAGATGATGTGAAGCGAGATTGCGAGAAAGACTTTGGTTGGGCCGTGAAAGTGGAGGGTGGGGTGTTCAGTTGGGACCCAAATGGGGGAGCTTTAACAGTGAGGGATGTTGGTTTGGAAGTGAGAAGAGGGGAGAAGGTGGCAGTTTGCGGGCCCGTTGGTGCCGGTAAATCTTCCCTGTTATATGCTTTGCTTGGAGAGATACCAAAAATTAACGGTTCAGTAAGTTTATTTCATATCATTTAAATTATCTTGATTTAGATTTTCAGCAACTCTCATATGAATGATGCAAAAATAAATAAATAAATCGTACCGGCAACCATGGAGTACCAGTTGCAGTAGCCTTTATTGTAACAGGGTACCAGAATCTAACTTAACCATGACATTTCAAGGTTAATTTATTCAGAAAGGCCTTATTGATATAAGACTTTTGTACATATTCTCTTACTGTTTCACTCCTCTCAATTTAATATGGTCCATTTGTATTGTAGTGGTAAGATTCTTCCTGCATATCCATCCAAAAGCTAGGAATTAAATAATAGTCCTTTGCATACCATCATTTTTATTGATAACCTGCTTAACAAATGGTGCCTTGTCTTCTGCAAATCATGTTCTCTATTGAACCGATCTAATTAATATAAGTACTTCCATTTCATTCAGATCCTTTGAAAAGAAATATATTTTATGCGTGTCCTTGACATGATACACTTTTCTGTACCAGGTTGAGGTGTACGGCTCAGTCGCGTACGTTTCACAAAACGCATGGATACAAAGTGGCACTATACGTGAAAACATTCTTTTTGGAAAGCCTTTTGACAAGGAACGTTATGAGAAGTCGGTGAAGGCTTGTGCCTTGGGTAAAGACTTAGAGAATTTTGACAATGGCGATGGCACCGAGATAGGCCAGAGAGGGCTGAACATGAGTGGGGGCCAGAAGCAGAGGATACAACTCGCACGAGCCGTATACAGTGATGCAGACATTTATCTTTTAGACGATCCTTTTAGTGCAGTGGATGCACACACGGCTGCCACTCTCTTCTATGTAAGTTAATTAGAACTCAGGGAATTGGCAATACCAGTACATGTTATTAATTGGAAATGCTGACTTTCTGCTTAGTAATTTACATGATCTTGAAGTTTTTATATTCCTGTTTTAGGGATGCAATATTGGATTTTCACCATTTGGTTCATAACATGATAATTTATTGAAAGAAAAGACCAATCATAGATAACTGTTGTAGAATTAGCTATATTGTTTACCATTTTCACAATTCCTGTTTCATGTATATCAATACCCAGAGCAAACAGGATACTGGATGGTAGAGGCTACGTACCACAACAGTTCAATACATACTATATATCCACTGTTACAGTACTGCTATATACATGATATGCAAATCGTTTGAACCTTATTGCCTTAGTGTTGTGAGTGCTTAAAAATTGACGCATGCCAGTCAATTAACCGAGAGGGCAATAAAATTATCAAATTCTTATCAAAATTCCATTTGGGAAAAAACATTAACAGAAACAATGCCAGTATGAATTAGCTTATTAATTCTCAATTGTTGGTTAATAATAATTGAGTAAAGCTCTGATGTAATGCAGAATTGTGTGATGGGTGCTCTGGGAAAGAAGACTGTAATCCTTGTTACACATCAAGTGGAGTTCTTGGCCGAAGTTGATACCATCTTAGTAAGTAGTTATCTTCTAAGAAAAATCTTGATAATGATAGTATAATTTTATAAAACAAGTCATTTTCCTTGTGAACCATTGCTTGCTCTTGGATTTGCATTTAGGTCCCTAGATTTTCTGCTCAGGTCCTATTGTGCTCTAACCACTAGCAAAATTATTTAAAATTTCAAAGAAAAATGATCAATATTGTTTCCAGCACATATACGGATATCATCCTTCATTTTTCCTTAAGGAATTGCATGAATACTCTGCAAATACTTTGGATTAAAACAGGGTAGCTTATACACGTGACAGTAATCTAGCAGAGTTTTAGAACCATAATGCAGCTATGTTTTCTTGCTTGGCATTGCACCATGACCCATTGAAAATACAAGTTATCAAGGATTTAGAATAAAGAAGAACACCTAATGACTTATTCCAGGAGTAGAGGTCAATAATATAAAAAATTTATGCTGAGTATGGGGTCAATTTTATAATTTTACAGTACCCATATCATTTTACTCAAAACTAAATAGAAAATCACGTATAATCACACACAAAATTGAAAATTAATGGGAGTCATTTGACCCCCATTATCTCTTTTAAATCCGCCTCTGACTTAATTATTTTATTGGCTCACAAGTTCATTCATGTCTAATAAACATTTTACTTTTATTTCCCTTCCATAGGTCATGGAAGATAGCCGAATAACACAGCAAGGAACCTACAATGAGCTCCTCAGAGATGGCACGCCATTTGAAAAGCTCGTAAATGCACATCGTTCTTCGATCACAATATTGGAAAGTAGCAATCAGTCCAACTTTGTCAGTACACAACAAGAATCTGATATCCATGTTGGGCCCAAACATCGACCAACTACAGAACAAAGTGGTGAAGAAGAGATTATGATAGGAGCAAAATCAGAAAAAACAAAAAATGCATCGACACAACTCACAGAAGATGAAGAGAAAGAGGTCGGTGACCTCGGTTGGAAACCCTACAAAGACTACTTATCGTTTTCAAAAGGAAACTCTCTTTTAGGATTTTTAATTTGCGCACAAATTTTGTTCGTGACAATGCAAAGCCTGTCTACATTTTGGCTTGCAATTGGAGTCCAGTTGAGTCACATTGGAAGCGGAGTTCTCGTTGGTGTGTATTCAGTGTTCTCTATGGGGAGTTGTGTGGTTGCATATTTTAGGGGCTATTATGCTGCACGGCTTGGATTGAAGGCATCAAAAGCTTTCTTTGATGGTTTTATGGACTCTGTTTTCAAAGCTCCAATGGTATTCTTCGATTCAACTCCTGTTGGCAGGATTTTAACTAGGGTACGTTTGTTCATATTTGTGGTTAATATTCTATTTCTCTGTGGTACTTGTGCCTAAATAAAATTGGAATAGAGCTTTTATTGTAAACTTGAGGTGATTATGCCACATCTTTGAGTCGTAAACTGATTTTGACTTTTTTTTTCTTTGTATGATCAGGCATCTTCAGATATGAGTATATTGGATTTTGACATACCATATAGCATATCCTTTGTCGTGGCTGCATCTACCGAGCTAGTCATGATTATTATTATCATGTCTACTGTAACTTGGCAAGTCTTGATCATCGCAATTCCAGTTATGATCATTATGATACGTGTCCAGGTCAGTTTCAATTTTTTATTTAATTTAGATACTAGCACATTTTCTCGTAACCAAATGTTGTTATATTGAATTAATAACTAACAAGCACAACCACATTACTATTTTTTTAAAGAGGTACTATGTGGCATCGGCAAGGGAGCTGGTACGTATCAATGGTACAACCAAAGCACCAGTAATGAACTATGCATCTGAATCTATGCTTGGGGTTGTAACCATCCGCTCATATGCAGCCACTGAGAGATTTGTCAGAAAAATTCTCGGTTTGATTGATCAAGATGCATCTCTCTTCTTCCACACCATTGCCTCTCTTGAATGGGTTCTACTCAGAGTAGAGGTGCTCCAAAACATCACCATTACCGTCTCAGCTTTGTTTCTGATTTTTCTTCCTCACGGCATCATTGCACCAGGTACTTACAAATATGATTTTTAGAATTAGGTAAAGGTTGAATAATGTTTTCAAGCAGAAATCCCAACTATCTTAAGGAGTACCCATTCTGCCTCTTCAGTATTGAAAATGTTAAGGAAATCCGTACCTACGTGAAGGTTTATTATAAATCTTACTGTTCATTTTTCCTTTATACATGACATAGATTGTTGATTTGTTGTGTTGTAGGGTTCATGGGTTTGTGCCTCTCATATTCGTTGACCCTAACAGGACAACAAGTTTTTCTAACAAGGTTCTACTCGAGCGTGGAGCAGTTTATCATCTCTGTGGAGAGAATCAAACAGTATATCCACATCCCACCGGAGCCTCCAGCTGTGATTCAAGAATGTAGGCCTTCTCCCTCTTGGCCATCAGAAGGAAACATAGAATTGCAAAATCTGATGGTAATGATAAATTCACTGAACTGTTTTTTTTTTTACTTTTTTGTGTTTTTCTCATATGCTCATCATTAATTTGGAATCAGCATGTCCACCATCTATTTGGAGTAACACAGTGAATTTTTGTTCAATCATCGGTATGTCCACCAAATGAAGTGAATTTGAGTATCAGCATGATTTATAAATTGATTTATAGGCTTCTCTGTGCATAATTGAGATTTTATTAGGATACAGGAAAGTGGAGACTTATCTTCAATTGGCAAATCCTTTAACATTGGTCAAATTAATTACTAAAGTATCCTAGGCAAATATCAGAGGATATACGAGAGAAGAAGAGTTGCTATGTTTTACAAAATTAATATTAGTGTATTCATCAAATGACCAGGTCAAATACCGACCGAATGCTCCTTTTGTGCTCAAAGGGATCACTTGCACCTTCAAAGCAGGAGAAAAGGTTGGGGTTGTGGGACGAACTGGCAGCGGCAAGTCTACTCTGATAAGTTCTATTTTCCGACTTGTCGATCCTGCTGGAGGCAGAATACTGATAGATAGCCTTGATATTTGTTCGATCGGATTGAAAGATTTAAGGACTAAATTGAGTATAATCCCACAAGAGCCAACCCTTTTCAGAGGCACTGTCCGTACAAACTTGGACCCCCTCGGTTTGCACTCAGATCATGAGATTTGGGAGGTTGGTTACTATAATTTTGTTTGGAATTAAAATCTATTAGAGAGTTTGAATTACACAAATTTTATGCTCAAAAAGCATCCCAATGTACTTATTATCAGTACGAGTTGGTTAAAATGTAAAACCTAGTTGATGTGTGTACTGGTACTGGTACAGGACAGGAAAATGGAAGATTGAAAAGGCAACATTTAATGGAAATATCGATTTGAAATACAACAGAAGACAGACTGACAAAAATGAAAAACTATAATTCTTTTCACATACACAGCTGGAACTTGTAGGTACTGATTTTCTTTCCTAAATTGCTAATAGTATTTGTTTCACCAATTTCAGGCTTTGGTGAAATGCCAACTAAAGAGCACCATTAGTAGCCTACCTACTCTTCTTGATTCATCAGGTAAGCCTTTTGTTTTGCAAAGAAGTTAATTTTTAATATTGAATTGCCCAAGTTGACTTTGAACTGATTACACACCATCCATCATATATGTTGAAGAGTGAAGACCCAATCCATCATATTTGCAAAACAAAACCAGTCAAGTTATAATCCAATTACAAGTAAAGACAATGGTACCATTGCATGAACTTAACCCCAAAATAAAAGCAATCACAAAACTTAAATTTACATGGCAGTGAGTGATGATGGTGAGAACTGGAGCGCGGGCCAGCGGCAGCTGTTCTGTCTGGGTCGGGTCCTCCTAAGGAAGAACATAATCCTAGTGCTGGATGAGGCTACTGCCTCCATCGACTCTGCCACCGATGACGTGCTGCAGCAAGTCATCAAGCGCGAGTTCACCAGCTGCACTGTCATCACCATTGCTCACCGGGTCCCAACTGTCACTGATAGTGACATGGTCCTGGTTCTCTCATATGGTATGTTTCACAGGGATCTTATAGTAGAAATTGATGAGTAATCTTGCTTTTGGGTGGTTATCTGGTAAGTCCAGTACCACTAAGGTAAGTTACTGGTGTGTTAGCAGTTGCCAATTAGCACTACTAGAACTGGACCAAGTAGGTTAACAACCACTTTGCTGGGTTTGAAAGAAGCAAAATGTGGGCTAGAAGAAATAGGCCTAGTTGGGCTTTGATTGAGCTCATTGACTATTTATTATAGATGACAGTGCTCCATCCCTCGGGTGAGAATGATTTGGGCCTTTCTGGACTCCTCTACTTTGATATATATATATATTTTTTTTGTTACTCCTAATCCTATATTATCAAAGTAAAAAACCAGAGTCATTCTTTATTCTGTTGCTACAATATTTTTGGGTTTTTTGTGTAGGTAAACTTGAGGAGTATGACAAGCCATCTAGACTAATGGAGAACCAGAGCTCTGCATTCTCAAAACTCGTGCAAGAATACTGGTCTAATTGTATCAGAAGCTCATCAATTGAAGAAAGTAATATAATTTAATCTAGTTTTAAATAAAAAAGAATAGTTGGTCATTTTGAGAAGCATGAATTAGAGGTGTGAATTGAGAAGCTAGTTCAAGCACAAGGTTATATAAAATCTGATGGAGACTTGTAATGTGTAAAACAAGTATGGTTTAAATATAAGAATTTTGGATAAACATTATCTCTCTTGGAAATCCAATTACCATTCGCTTTGATTTGAATCAAATACCAAGTTTGTTCGTAATTTGGGAACTTAATTCGTTTCTTGACTCCAACTTCTCTGGTGACCGAATGACATCGGGAAGAAGTATTGAAATTTGTATATTTTATTTGATGCGAGAAAACATTTAATGCAAAAAAATTTATCCGAGAAAGTTTGAGCTCTTGTAAGACCTTTATACAGATTTATAAAGTGCTACTTATATAAATTATATAAATGTCATCTAACTTTTGACTTGTGAAAAAGGTTTAATATCTTGAATCCAACTCCGCTGTTTTTCTTTTTCCTGCTCTTCTCTCTATCTCTCTCCTCTTTATCTCTCTAGCACGTGCTTCTCTTTTTCTCTCTACTTCTCTTTTAAGAGAGTGATAGGCAGTAAAAGAAGAGCATGGAGCTGCTTTTCTTTGTAGAAAAGCAGCGGAGTGGGATCCTAATGTCTTATCCTAAGAAAACGAGCTCCTCATAATATAAAAGACACTCGGTGTACAATTTAAATATATATTTTTTTAAGCAGGAATGATATAATTGTTACCTTACGAAAGAAAAAGAAAAAGAAAAAAATGCATCACCTAAATTGCATAAAATACATGGGATAATGAATCAGAATCATTGGATACCAAATATGACATAATTAACAAGCTATCCGAATGGAATGGTAGTTTTATTGTTTGTTAGTTGACTTTGAAAAGCATTTATAAATCTATCCTTGCTAGCAAATATAGATAAACTGAAAGTGACACTGCAACTGCTACTTGCTATTTACATCTTTTGGTTCTTATATTATATACTAAGCTTGCCTGGCAGTATGGGCCGCATATTCTCACACAGTATGGGCCGCGTACTGTCTGAACTCTGAGGGGATTTTCAAAATCAATTCACCTCTTTATTTGATGTCCCAATTATTGTTTAATTTTTATGAGTAGCGATCTTTCATTAAATTATAAATTTATAAGTACATAAGAAGGATTATTAAGTTTTAGAGCTTTTAAAAGTTCGAATAATCAATCCAAACTGCTCAGTATGATCTTCATATTAAAATGTGCTTGGAGACAAAATTTTATATTTTTTTGAATTTTTTTACTATATTTTTAGATAGGTACAAAATCATTGTTTTGGATGGTCCAAAATCTTCTGAAAACAGTGATTTTGAACCTATCTAGAAATTAGTAAAAAAATTTCAAAAAATATAAAATTTTGTCTCCAAGCACATTTTAATATGAAGATCATACTGAGCAGTTCGGATCGATTTTTCGAACTTTAAAAACGGAGAAAAAGACGTGGAGCATGATTAGAGCACAAAACTAATGGTGCATTTTAACCCTACTCCTTATATATATATAGAGAGAGAGAGAGAGAGAGAGCTGGGCTATGGTGAGTTGCGAAGTAAGATGTCATTTTTACTTCATGCTCATATTTTTATTTTGAAAATCTAAACAACCGATCCGAACCGCTCAACATGTTCTCCATATTGAAATGTGTTTGGAGACCAAATTTTATATTTTTTGAAATTTTTTTACTATTTATTAAGCCACTTTGAAAATCGCTGATCAAATGGTCCAGAATTTTTTACTGTTCATCCGGATCTGAGATTTTCAAAGTAGCTTAATAAATAGTAAAAAAATTCCAAAAAATATAAAATTTGGTTTCCAAGCACATTTCAATATGGAGAACATGTTGAGCGGTTCGGATCGGTTGTTTAGATTTTCAAAATGGACTATGAGCGTGAAGTAACGTTTTACTTCACAACTCACCATAGTCGATCTCTCTCTCTATATATATATACTAGTATCGTGCCCGTGCGTTGCAACGGAATATATGATAAGATAACAAAAATAAATTCTCATACAAAATGACAAATTTTCATAAAAAAAACAAAATTAGAAATATATTTTACATTTATCATAGTAATATGTATAAAAATAAGTAGATAAATAAGGAAGCGAACAAAAAATTGATTTGCATTGTGATCCGCCGTATAGAAAATTTCAATTGGAGAGAGAGAAATAAGAAAACAATTAAATAAGAAAACGGAGAATTATATTGCTAAATTTTAGAGTCTATTTAATTTTAATTGTAACGCATCGTGTGGGAGTATGTGTGGCCAGTATATTTGTAACTAAATTTAAACTTCTACAGAACCAAAGAAGAAGGTCGAAGGCACCGTGCGCGCTATGCCACCCTCTTTGAACCTACCGGCCTCCGGTTACATTGCATTGGGGCTCGTCAAGATTTTCTTTTGTGCGCCCTGTTCGTGATCCCCTGAGTAACCCCAATTCCGTCTCTCTATCTCTTGCTGTCAGATCAGTTGCAGTCCAATTTTATGAAATTTCCTATTTTTTTGCTTTCTGATACAATTGAAAATTGTTAGGGCACCGAGGAGTGTAGAAATTCACAGAACCTATATAGGTTCATCAAAATAATTTGAGGTATCAGGATCAATATATATCTTCCGTATAAGATTGAATAAAGCTTATCCTTGTCAGTGCCATATATTAATTTCTTTTAAATTTTCTAGAGTTTGATTGCTTTGTAATCCAGTCATTGTAAAAATCAAAACTTAAAATTTAACAGTTTTACACTGTGTCAAGTTAGTCACGATTGACACAATGTACAGGCCATTCAATTGGTACTGATAACAAGATGTCATATAGAAAGTAAAATCCCAGACAATAATTAAGCTGTTTATACTTTGTAATGATTATAAATTCACATCCTTGTTAACTGGTACCATTCCATCTATATCAATCTAGTACAATTGAATCTACTTATTGTTATTATGTAAATCTTGTGTTTTGATGGTCAGAGACTTTTGACCCTCTTACAATTTCATTGATGAACAAAAAAAAATATTTACAGCCTACTTATCTAGTTAATTATATGGCAAATTCTGGAATGGACCAAAAAAAATTTGGACTGTCCATTTAGTTACGATCGAACGGTTCAGATATTTTGCAAGTACCAAAACTCTCCGTTAAATTTAACAGAAATTTTTTTTGGAAGGGTAAAATAGTCATGTATAACAGCGAATCGCTTGTTCTCTTTTCGCTCTTCCTTCGCTCTTTCTTGAATATATTTGCACCTCCGCGGCTCCGCCCATTGAAAGCACAACTGATCGGAGTTGCGAATATTAATTGGCTTATTAATTGCCACTTGCAAAGCACAACAAATCCACCAAAAACACCCTAACAAAGACAACTTAGACAAGACACCAGAATTCAAATAGAGCTTCAGACTGAAATGGATGTTGGTTTGATAGATCCCATTACGGCTTTTCTCCTTTAGTTCCTCTTTGGTTCTGGTATCAGTTTCATGGCTTCCTCTTCATCTTCTTCTTCTGAATCAGACCAGTCCGATCCCAATCCCAACCCGCACCCGCCGATCAGAATTGGAGGATTCATCTGAAGAAGACGAAGATGAAGAGGAGGAACAAGAGCAAGTGGAGAAATCACGAAACAGAAGCTTTCGACGCCAGATCAGCTGTCCACCAAGAAGGCGTCGGCGGATTTAGGGTTTAGGGTTTATTTTTATTTTTTTTAATTTTAGGAAAAAGTGAGACAATATATTTTTTTAATTTTGATATGGAAAAATAATAATAAAAAATTCATCAAAACAACGATTTTCAAAAATTCTAAAAAAAATAGCAAAAAAATTCCAAAAAAATGTAAAATTTAGTTTCCAAGCACATTTTAATATTCCAAACATGTTTAGCACTTCAAATCGACTTTTGAGACTTTGAAATCGCAAAAATGAACCGTTTGGATATAGGCATCTATCCAAACGTTTGGACGTTAGCCGGACTATATATATATATATGTATATATATATTTGGAATCAATTTCTATTTTTAGATAGGTACAAACAGTGTGTGTGGACTAGTCACCTTATTGGTCTCTCTCTCACTTGTTCTCCCTCCCCGTGTGTGTGTGGACTATTGGTGACTAGTCACTTTAAAGAAACAATTTATTGATCACCAATAGTAAAAAGAATCATTTTGAAAAGTCAATTACATGTTGCTCTCACTAGTCACCTTGAAAAAAATAGTAAAAGAATCATTATGAGAACAATAAAAAAAGGTGACTAGTCTCTCTCTCACTTGTCAGTACTTTTTCTGCAAATACTATTGGTGATCAGTAAATCCTAAACCCTAACGAATACTTCATCAGTGCTATAGTAGAAAGATTTAATATTTTAGTTCGGAGTTATTAACAATTAATTATCTTCAATAAAATTAATTGCTAGCAGTAAAGACAAATAATATATTATCAAGCTCTAAGGCTATTGTTTGCTCTCATTATTGACTAATATATGATAAAAAAAATTAAATAAAAATTAATCACATCTAAAAAAATAATCAAAACAATATTTCAATTTCCGTTGCAACGCACGGACACTTAACTAGTATATATATATAGAGTAATGCTACGGTGCTTTGGGAAGTAAAGAGGGTGTTTTACTTCCCGCTCATATCTCCATTTTCAAAGTTCAAATAGTCAATCCGAACTTCTCAACACAATCTTCATATTGAAATGTGCTTGGAGACCAAATTTTACATTTTTTGAAAATTTTCTACTATTTTTTTTGAATTTTTGAAAATCAGTGTTTTTCTGAATTTTTTATTATTTTTTTATTTCATGAAAAGCTGTGATTTTCAAAAATTCCAAAAAAATAGTAAAAAATTTTCAAAAAATGTAAAATTTGGTCTCCAAGCATATATCAATATGAAGATCATGTTAAGATGTTCGGACCGACAATTTGAACTTTGAAAATGAAGATATGAGCGGGAAGTAAAACATTCTCTTTACTTCCCAAAGCACCGTAGCCTATCCCTATATATATATATATATATAGAGAGAGAGAATGGCTAAGTTCAAAATGTTTTTTCCATGGCCATAGAAACGATTCGGTTCTCCAATTTTCAAAGTTCAAACAACAAATCCAAAACATTAGATGTTCAATGAAAATTGACAGACAATGAAATTGACAGACAATGTCACAATGTTCAATGACTAGACAATGAAATTACTTTTATCATGACCTTTTACTAAATTTTACCACAATTGTGAAATGACACAATATTAAATTAGACAATGGACATTTCACAATATTAAACTATGACAAGTCTTCACTTAGCAGCCACTGATAAGTTTTCAAACATTAATAAATTATGACAAAAACAATAAAGTATGACAACACTATAGCTTAGTATGACAACACTATAGCTTAGCATGTAATATGGCAGAGCTTGTACAATCTGCCGAATATAGAGATATCACTCCGCGAATACAGAGATATGGCTTTGACCGGCGCTTAAATCAATGGAAAGAAAAGAACTTGTACTAGAAAAAGTTATTATATTATATTATTTTGTTAATTAGATATGAACCTTAGATATATTTGAATTCTCAATAAACCCTAAACCCTAACGAATGAGCTATGTTAATATGAACCGTTTGATCAATAAGAAATGAATAGTCCTAATTAAAATTTTGTCCATAGAAACATTTGCCATTAAAATTTTGTCCATAGAAGCATTTGTCATTAAAATTTTGTCCATAGAAGAAAGTTAATAATAATTATAGTCATGTAAATGATTATGATATGATAATAACAACGTTAATAATAAAAGAACTTGTACTAGAAAATTGACAAAGAAGAGCCAATTTTCTAGTACAAGTTCTTTTATATGTTAAATTTTATTATGATAAATCTTTTAAACCATAATAAAATTTAACATCATCTAATTCAACCCAAAATAAAATTTAACATATAAAATTTTATTCACTGTAAATAGTCTCTAAATCAAATCCATTATTGAAATAATTGCATGAAGAAGATTTTACAAGAATTTCATGCTGTGGGCGTCCATCAGTTGCTTCACTCTAAAAGGTGTCTCTACCGCTGTTAAACATCGCTTTGCATTTAAAGCCACTCCACGCTGACTTTGCATTTTAATTACATAATTTTTTTTTTGAGAACTTCGTGCTGAGATTTTTATTAATATCCAAAATTAATTATAAAATATTAATTATACTCAGCTAAACTGGGTATTTTTAAAAATGCCCAAAGCAGGTAAAAAATGGCCAGTTGAATTAAAAATTAGGACCAGCCATTTTTTGACCGGTCATGATGCTTTTTTTTTAATATTTGTTAGATTACTTATTTTGATGTATAATTAATATAATTATACTAAAATACGCTAAATTACTTGAATTATGTTAAATTATGTTAAATTACACTAAATTATGCTAAATTACGCTAAGAGAGGTGATATCTTCACTGAGAAGGCGAAAAATGACGACGAAACTTCAAACGGTCATAAAACGGCGCTCGAGTGTCCAATTTCGTCGGTGACACATTTGTCATTTTTTGAAATTCAGAATTGCCGAAGAGCCTCAAAACTTGAGTTGAAGTTTCTGATTAAAATTTTCATTCTTATTTTTCGATCTAAGTATCTCTCTCGGGAAACCCAAGCCGATTCAAATTAAGTTATTCCAATCTTACATTAAATCAATGCTTAGCAAGTAGATTTAATAATCTCTTATATTAATATTTATTTGATTATTTTTGAAAATTCTATAGTTCTGAAAATTATTTATTTGATAAGATTCCTTATGTTTTTTTCATAAAATTTCTAGATCATTTTTTTTTATAAATTCTATAGTTTGATGTTCAAATCGAATATCTGTGGAGAATTTTATATGGCTTCTCCTGGGCCTCGGCCCGTTGACAAATTAATTTGGTTCTTCATTTGATAGGAGGATAAAGAGGATAATGGTTATAAAATGAGCAATCTGCCGAATCATTTATGATCCATGGCACTTTCATAACCAATTAACCATAGCTCGGCGGTGGTTACAGGTTATAACTACCACGGCACTTTCATTTATGAGCTATCTACCAAATCATTTTGGATCATAAATGATTCAGTAAGTGAAGCGCAGCAATCATCATTGTACCATATAACTCATGAATCAGACCGGTCTCTGTTTCCCAAAACAGATCTCAAAACTCAAATTAGGGATCCAAATCTGCCCCTATAACACGTGACTCAGAATGATCTATGTTCCCAAAACAAATCTCAAATTAGGCCTTCCAAT
Organism: Carex kokanica; assembly: GCA_025461125.1. Classification (NCBI taxonomy): domain Eukaryota; kingdom Viridiplantae; phylum Streptophyta; class Magnoliopsida; order Poales; family Cyperaceae; genus Carex; species Carex kokanica. The sequence goes on from JAJGRX010000994.1 coordinate 825,751, forward strand.
ATCCAATGTATGTCCAAAAAGAATATATATATATAGAGAGTGGTTAAGCTCAAAACGTTTGCACCAAGTCCTTGGTGCAAACGTTTTGGTTCTCCTATTTGCAAAGTTCAAACGGTCGATCCAAACCGTTAGATATTTAATCTGTATTAAAATGTGCTTGGAGACCAAATTTCACATTTTTTGGAATTTTTTTGCTATTTATTAAGCCACTTTGAAAGTTGCTGATTCGGGTGAACAGTAAAAACAGTGCAATAAAATTCTGGACCGTGTGATCAGCAACTTTCAAAGTGGCTTAATAAATAGTAAAAAAATTCCAAAAAATGTAAAATTTGGTCTCCAAGCACATTTCAATATGGAGAACAACTTGAACGGTTCGGATCGACCGTTTTTATTAAAATTCTGCACCATTGGAAAACATCGATTTTCAAACCATCTTAATAAATAGTAAAAAAATTCCAAAAAATGTAAAATTTGGTCTCCAAGCACATTTTAATATAGATTGAACATCTAACGGTTTGAAAATGTCGTTTGAAGTCAATTCGATAGGTTTTAGAGTCGAGCTCACGGAAGGGCTTGGTGAGCTTAGGAACACCCTAGTTCTACTCTATATATATATATATATAGTTTGTAAATCTCAGCATATCAGATCATGTCTGCATACAGGCGAAGCTAAGTCAATTACATATAGTTTAATTGTTGTATTATGGAGGAATATCAGATTGTATACTACTTATTGTTAATTAATTGGAGGCGACTTAAGTCAAACACACCAAGGTGAATATAATATATAGTTCTTCAATTGCAGATACTTTATTTGAATCATACCCACACTATTAGAACAGAGCAGTTTAATTAATTAGAACGCTTGGTCATCAAGAAATCTGATTCTTTTCTTGAAGCTATGATTGTTGATTTTTGTTTTCTGAGATAGGTACATGAACTCAGATCTTCTGGCGTTTCTTAGATTCCATATTATCATATTGAAATATAAAATTTGGCAAGAAACACATTGATAGGGCCATGTTCCCAAGGCCCTTTATTTATTAAACTTTAGGCCTATGAAAGCCCGGGATTCGGACCTCCTTTCAGGAGCCAGCCCGGCGCCAAGGTAAAGAGGCCCAAAGCCCGAGATACTTAAGATCCAGTCACAGAACAAGCCGAAGGCCTGCAAAGGTCGAACTCGGCCCGAAATAGACATACACCGCCTTAATGCGGGATGACCAGTCAACTCGGTCACAATAACCGTTTTACCGGCTTAAGGCGAGATAACCGCCGAGATAGCGGTTATGACTCAGCATATATAAGGCAAAAATCCCCATTGAACGGGGGTCGAGATTTTACATACACAGAGAGATATCGCATAGGTCAGAGTCAGAATCTCTCTACAACCACCTTACTTTTCAACTCTCATCTCGGACTGCCACCTCGGGCAGGGCGAGATCAATCAACCACCTCTCACATACGGACTACTCTCCTCGGGAGATAGGACGTATCAACCACCGTGGGGCCCCCATCGCTCCAATACTGAAGCATCCAATGGACGCGCAAGATGTTTCCAATCCTCCCCCTCCGGGCACCAGCAAAGATCCCGCAGGAGGTAAGGATACCGGCGACACCTCCAAACCCTCTCCGAAGGTTGACATCCATCCAGCAGGCGAGAAGGACAACCGACGCCCTAACAACCCGCCGAACAACCAACCCGTGATCGGGTCAGGGGTGACCTCTCAAAACCCCCTTGTCACCCCATCCTCAGGGCAACTTGTCCCACCAGGCACCACGCTGATAAGACCGCCCCTGAGCGCGATCGCAACACGGCCGATGTCACCTCGGCCACAGCGACCCCAACAACCCTTCACGGGATCCAACCCTCAATACGGCACCCAGCCGTTCGCGCCATATCAGCCGCAAACACCCGTGTACTATTACGGGACATACCCTTACTCACCATATGGCCCACCGGCGCCACACTACCCGTATATGACCCCGCCCGGTCAAATGACCCAGGAAGGCGCTCCGGGAACATATCACCCCGGTATCGCAGCACCTTATCCCCTGGCTCCACCCAATTACCTTCCCCTTCAACAAGTGCCGCAGCACTCAGCCCAGATAGTAGCCACGTGCGCTGCGCCAACTAAGCCAACAAAGCCCCTCTCCAAAAACCTCCAGACGGCTATCTCGCCCCGCAACCTTAACTCCGATTTTATTAAGGTTCGGACAGCGGATAGTGAGGAAACAGACACTCCAAACCCCCAAAAACAACACGGTGCAGCACGGTCCCAAGCCAATCGACCAGGAAGGCCAGGGTGAGAACCAGGGGAAGGAACAGGGACAGGAAGCCGGGGCGGGACGCAACCCATCACCCCAGAAGGAACAAAGATCTGTCCATAACGATGACCGGGGGCGATCGCGCCACCGAAAACAATCTCGCTCTCGCCATGAGCGCGAAGATAGCCAGCTACGGGGAAGACATAGGACTCGCAAAGGCGACAGGAAACGCACCCGAAGGTCTCCCACCCCCACTAAAGGTATCAGCATGACCCAAGTGGAAGAGCTGATACAGGCCCGACTCAATGCCAAGATGGCCGAGATCGAGTCCCAGAAGGCTGGCACCTACTCTAAACCTATGGGGATTGCGGACGGACCTCTGTCAGCCAATATATACGGAGCGTCAATGACAGACTTTAAGTACCCCGCTTTTCTCCCAAGTTTCCGAGGTAACGGAGACCCCGCAGACCCGCACAACTTTGTATATGGGTTTTTGGAGCGACTACGGCTCTTAGGAGCCACGGACGCGATAACATGCCGAGTTTTCACAACCTGCCTCCAAGGAGAAGCTTGGGACTGGTACATGAACCTCCCTCGAGGTTCGATCACAAAATTCGAAGACCTCGCCAAGGTCTTCCTCGAAAGATACACCGTGATCAGGCCCCCTCAGGTAACCAGCGAGACGCTCCTAGACATCGTTCAAGGCCCAAGGGAAAAAACCGGAAATTTTGTCAACCGCTTCATACAGGCATCTCGCCAGGTCCAGAACTTGAACGAAGAATTTGCTCTAGCCGCCATCAAAAAAGGGCTGCGCAAAGGCGGCCCCGGTACCCTGAGGTACGACGCGCACGTGAAGAAAATGACTACCTTGCGCGAGTTTGTAGCCTTTGCAGAAGGGTACATCAGGGCCGAATAAGACAACGGTAGCCCCCCAAGAACTCGGCCAAGATCACCCCGACAACAGGGCCACTGGCCGCCTCAAAATAATCAACCTCGGGCACAGATCGAACCCCGGACCCAGAATGAACCCCGCAGACACAATCAAGACAAAAAAGGAGGGAACAGACCGGACGAAGCAGAATACCGCCCCCACTACGTGCGGTATGCTCCCTTCACCAAAAAGCGGCACGAGATGTACCATATCGTGAAAGACATGTTCGATCTACCTCCCCCATTGCCCAAAGACATCTTCGAAGTACAGGACAAAACTAAGGAATGCCTGTTTCATGGGTTCGAGGGACATTCAACAAGCGACTGTCTCCAGTTACGCGACATACTGGAAAGACTAGCCCGAGAAGGAAAGTTAACCGAGTTCATCCAACCCGACTTCTACAAAAAGTACACTTGGAAGTACAACGGGCGTGGCCGAGATTACAAGAAGAAAATTCCATACAAGGGGAATTACAACGGTGACCGACGTCCCGATCAAAGACCACACACCGATGATGGATCAGGCCCGCAGCGGGGAGAGCGACAGGGCAGCCCAGTTGTCAACACGATCAGCGGTGGTATCGGGCATTACCCCCGCAAGGTCGAATCCCGCCCAAAGACTAAACCTTACCCCACCATTTTAAATGTTGAACAAGACACAGACAAAAAACGACCAAGAATGGATGAGGTAATTGTGTTTTCTGAAAAGGATCAAGGCGAGATTGTTGGCCCGCACGTCGACCCAATTGTGCTCAGCCTAAAAATTGATACACACAGGGTTAAAAGGATCCTAGTGGACACCGGAAGCTCAGCCGACATCCTTTACTTGTCCGCTTTCCGCAAAATGGGGCTCAAGACTGACACACTCAAAAGGATGACACCCCCCCTCATCGGCTTCACAGGCGATGCCCTCCGTCCAAAGGGTATGGTTTCTCTCAAAACCACCTTTGGCACCTCGCCTAAAACAGTGGAAACAATGATCGACTTTCTGGTAGTCGACGCCCCGTCTGCTTACAATGCCATCTTAGGGAGGGGTACACTGAACAAAATCGGCGCCATAGTTTCTTCCCCTCACTTAAAAATCAAGTTTTACACAAGCCACGGGGTGGGAGAAGAATGTGGAGTACAGGAGATAGCTCGGGAATGCTATCACGTATCTCTCCAGGAAAGGTGCGGCCAAGTCCATCAAGTCGATACCCCCAGAACAACCACCTGCCGCTCGGGCGGGCACATGAAGGCCAGCAGCGACTTCATGCCCCCTGACACTCAGCTCGCGCTGGATCCTACGGACAAAGCGGAATCTAAGTCTTCCCTTGAGCCCGCAGACGAAGTTGACGAGCTCGACTTAGGCGACGGGAAGACATTGAACATAGGAAAAGCTATCCAGGGGTCAGCCAGAGAAGACCTTATCACTTTCCTCCGCAATAACCAGTCCGTTTTCGCCTGGACCGCGGCCGACATGCCCGGCATTCCGAGATCAATCGCGGAACATAAGTTACATCTCAAGCCGGAATTCAAACCGGTACGCCAAAAGAAGCGCAATATGGGGGAAGAAAGACAACTGGCAGTGAAAAAGGAAGTCGCAAAACTCCTAGATGCGGGATTCATCCGCAATGTTGACTGTCCGGAGTGGATGGCTAACCCGGTTCTGGTGAAAAAATCAAATGGAGATTGGCGGATGTGTATCGACTACACAGACCTTAACAAGGCATGCCCAATGGATCCATTTCCCTTGCCGAAAATAGACCAACTCGTAGACTCCACCTCGGGACATGCATTCCTCAGTTTCATGGATGCTTTCTCGGGGTACAACCAAATCAGGATGAATCCCGACGATGAAGAAAAGACTGCTTTTACAACCCATTCCGGCCTCTACTGCTACCGAGTAATGCCATTCGGGTTGAAAAATGCAGGAGCAACTTTTCAGAGGATGGTGAATAAAGTCTTCCAAGATCAAATCGGCCGAAACATGGAAGCTTATGTCGACGATCTGCTAGTCAAGAGCATGTCGGATCTCGATCACATCCGAGATCTCGGGGAGACTTTTGCGACGCTCAATGGAGCCGACATGAAACTCAACCCAAAAAAGAGTTTCTTCGGCCTAACCGGTGGCAAGTTCCTCGGGTTCATGGTATCCATGCGAGGTATCGAAATTCACCCCTCTAAATCCAAAGCTATACTCGACATGCAACCACCTCGGAACTTGAAAGAACTCCAGTCGTTAACTGGACGGCTGGCAGCCCTCAACAGGTTCATAGCGCGGTCCGGAGACGTTTGTTTCCCTTTCTTCAAAGCTATGCGGAAGACAGCCAAATTCGAATGGACTGCCGAGTGCGCGGCGGCTTTTGACAAAATCAAAACTTACCTCGCTGACCCACCTTGCCTCAGCAGACCCGCAGCAGGTGATATCCTTGTCCTTTACTTGGCAACTACCAACCATGCTGTCAGTGCAGCCCTAGTCCGAGAAGAAGGGCGGGAACAGCGACCCGTATACTTTGTCTCACACGTACTCCGCGATGCCGAAACAAGATACACCCAGATTGAGAAAGCCGCATACTCTCTGGTAGTGGCGGCAAGGAAGCTGCGACCATACTTCCAGTCGCACCCTATCAAAGTATACACCGGGGTGCCACTCAAGAAAGTCCTTGCCAACTTCGACTCTTCCGGCAGATTACTGGCTTGGGCTCTGGAACTCTCCGAGTTCGACATTTCCTTCCACCCACAGAATGCCCTCAAGTCGCAGATCTTTGCCGATTTCATCGCGGAATACTCAGGAGCACCACCTGAATTAGAAGGACGATGGACGTTATATGTCGATGGAGCATCCTCCCTACAAGGGGCCGGGGCTGGTGTCTCCCTTATCGGACCACAAGGTGAAGTTCTGAACTATGCCCTCCACTTTCAGTTTCCGGTGACCAACAACACTGCAGAATATGAAGCCATGATAGCTGGGCTCAAGTTAGCCAGAGAACTCGGGGCACGCGAGGTGTACCTCCATAGCGATTCCGAGTTGGCGGTCAAACAAATCAATGCCGAATGTCGCGTCATGGATGACAAATTGCGCAAATACCGGGAGCAGTTCAACAACCTGAAGAACCAGTTCGATAAAGTCGAGATCCAACATGTTTCTCGCAACAAGAATTGCCAAGCCGATGCCCTCTCGAAGCTCGGAGCTGCCGGCAACTTAGACAAAGACAGACCAATCATAGTCATGGATATACCCAATTCCAGCATTGACATAGATGTTATTGCGGTATATGCCATCCATGAACCACCAGAAACATGGTTCACCTCGATGTGGAATTTCCTCAATACCGGGGTCCTGCCAACAGACCAGCTCGAAGCGCGACGTTTAAAGAAGATAGCCCCGCTTTACTCCATCTTCAACAACCAGCTCTATAAGAGGGGCTATGTCCGACCTTGGCTAAAGTGCATCCCGGAGAACACAGCCCACCAAATGTTGGCCGAGGTACACGCTGGCATATGTGGCAGCCATCAAGGAGCAAAAACTCTAGCCAAGAGAATACTCCGAGCAGGATTTTATTGGCCAACAATGCAGCAAGACGCTGCGGACTTGGTCAAAAAATGCGACAAGTGCCAATATCACAGCAAGCTCAGCAATATCCCACCTTACGATCAGATCTCTATCTCGGGGGCGTGGCCTTTCGACTTATGGGGAATCGACATCGTGGGTCCGTTCCCCAAAGCCGTGCGCCAGCGACGTTGGATTATAGTAGCTGTCGAGTACTTTACCAAATGGGTAGAAGCAGAGGCCCTGGCGACTATCACGGCCAAAGCAGCCGAACACTTCATCTGGCGCAACATCATCTGCCGATTTGGTTTACCCCATGCCCTCATCTCCGACAATGGCACACAGTTCAACGCAGCCAGCACGATAGCATTCTTATCAGGCCTTGGGATCTACAATAATTTCACCTCGGTCAGCCATCCCGCAAGCAATGGCCTAGCTGAGGTGACCAACAGGACCATTTTGGAAGGCATCAAACGCAAGGTGGAAGCCAACCGCAAAAATTGGCCCGACATGTTGGACGAAGTCCTTTGGGCATACCGGACAACCCCGCGAGAAGCTACGCAACAGACACCTTACTCGCTGGTGTTCGGCATGGAAGCAGTCACTCCCTTAGAACTGATAGAGCCATCCCTTCGCACTGCGACGTATTCTGTTGAAGAAAATCCGGGCTCTCGCGAGGTCGACCTTGAGCTCCTTCAGGAAACCAGGGAACGAGCCCGTGTACGGACAATGGAGTATCAACGGAGGATCAAGCGTGCTTTTGACAAACACGTTATACCTCGCGACTTCCAACCAGGCGATCTCGTGCTACGAAAAGTCGAAGCCACGGGTAAACATGTAGGCAAGCTAGAGCCAAACTGGGAAGGCCCATATCGAGTAGTATCCCTCAGAGGAAAAGGCGCGTATGAGTTAGAAAACTTGCAAGGAATTCCGCTTCCGAGACCATGGAACGCGGGCCATCTCCGCAAGTTTTACACTTAATTGGCGCGAGATACCCGCAAGCACATCGAAAGGCGTTATAAGCTGAGTACATGTGATGCTACTACAAGGCGCGATATGCCGAATTCAAGGCGCGATATGCCGAATTCAAGGCGAGATATGCCGAATTCAAGGCGAGATAGGCCGAATAACAGGCGTGATTAGCCGAATACTTTACTATAGGCGAGATAGGCTTTCAGTTACTTTTAGCGAGATGCTTTTTCATCTCATGTAACTTTTTATTTTTTGTATGCGATGTTATAAGCATACTTAATATATATGTGAATTTTCAATTTTTCATGATGTCTTATTGTTACTTCACTTTAGTACCTGCTTTTTGAGCAGTGCTTTTTATCATATCGGAAACAACTAACGAACGAAAACCCTTCGGGGTAACGAATACGAGTTTACCGATCACAGCATTATTCTGACTGGCGTTTTTATGTCGGCCTCGTATATTTTTCATAAAAAAAAAAAAAAAAAAAAAAAAAAAAAAAAAAATGGAGAGAAGGATAAACAAGTAGAGTTGCGACATCACAGATGACGTCGCAGACTAATCACATGCTGACAACGTTGAATAACAGGTAAATGTATTTATATATCTCTAGCATTGTTAAATTCCCACATCTCGGGAACAAAAATATCAATTACAAACATTCTTTGTTAAGCCCCCACATCCCGGGGGCATCAAAATATTACAAAATTTAAACTAAGGCACGAAGTCGGAAGACATGACCAGCTCGTCCTTATATTGTCACCACGCTTCACGCCATCATTCCTGTAACAAGTAAAGATTGTACCAAGTTAATACAGATACAGCGACATTGCAATCACGATATATATAAATCGTAATAAAGAACAACTTACCAATCAGGGAGTTTTAAGATGGTCCCGAGGTGTCGCTATCGGAGATACAACCTCGGGATGTGTACTGTCTTGTGTCTGTCCCTGATCGCCCTCCTCTTCACCCTCATCCTCTTCCTCATCATCATCCTCTTCTTCATCTTCCCTTGCCACCACGGGTCTAGCCATCTCGTCCACAGGATCAGGCAGCTCTTTTGGCCATTCGAATCTCCCCCACCATGGGTACGGGAAGTAGGCATCTTGGTCATCAAGAGGGAGGGATCGATCAAAGGTAGACCCATCCGGGTTCAGCAACCGATCTCGCGTCTCGTCCCAATGATACTCGGCCAACCCCTGAACCTTAGCTTCTTCGGGAAGAACCGGGTTAAACCCAGCATGTTCCGGAGTAAAAGGAAAATGTTGCCCGACCTTCTTCAACTCGCGATATATCACGGCCTTCATTGGTTTGTGCAAGGCCAGACACGCGGCTTGCACAAAGGCCTTGCTACCCAAGAATCGACTTAATGTTAGGCCGGGTGCTCGGTGCAACTCCCCCTCTAGCCGGGATATCTCGGTTTCTTTCTCCGAGATAATGAGATCCTTCGCCGCTGCATCCAGATCAAGGGCCGAGATCTGTTCTTGCAGGGATTTAATTTCCTCCTCTTGGTGCAAAATTCTATCATCTCGGATCTTGAGGTGTTCCTCAGCTTCTTTTAATTTTCTTATGGTTGCCTCATGGATGCGAATCTGCCTCTCTTGCACCTTTATCTCTTTTTTGGCAACCTCGAGACGGATGGACTGATCTCTAGCCAAGCCGCGGAAATAATCCCGCTCCAAAACGGCCTTTTTGACCATTTCCCCGTCGGAATCAACAAAGAGCATGTTGTTTTGCTCTTTGTCAATTAGATCCTTGTAATGGCCAAGGATGGCCCCCATGTCATGAATGGCCGAGATGGCATGGTTGAGAGTGACCTCGGGTTTCTCCCGAATGGTCTCCTTCTGATATGCGGTTTCCGTCACCCGGAATACTTCCCGAGCATATCGGGCATGGAGGTTTATGTTCTCCTCCCGTAACTGCTGCATGGTGGAATGACCCGGGAGGTGTAGGCCCAAGCTATCAGCAAACCCGGGCACAAGTTTTTCTCTAAAAACAACCCCAGTAGCAAGCTCTTGACCTGGAACGGCCGCTTGTAAGAAACTCTGGAGGTCAATGTCGCAGGGTTCCTCTATATCAGCTGGGGTGGCCTGGGTGGAAGATCCCGGAGTGATTGCCAAAGCGAGATTATCCCGGGGAGGAAGTTCACTCACTTCGACCGGAGATACCCCGCTAACCGGGCCGGCCTCAATAACGGCCGTTTCCAATGCAGTGCGAGATTTCTTCTTCTTAGGGCGTTCGGGTGCTATGCCCTTACCCTTATCGGCCGAAGAGAAGGAACCACTACGGTTTCCCTTCCGTTTGTGGGTTGGAGTGTCCTCCGAGATGGCTCGTGCTGGTGCACGCGTTGGCTCCTCAACAGCGAGACTGGCCGACGCCGCAGCCTTAGAGCTTTTTCGGGGAACTTTCTTTCCCGTTGTCTTCGCCTTTTGGCCCGCAGTGGCAGTGGCAGTGCTCTCCTTTGGGGCTGCGCGATTCGAGGTCTGTGGTGCGCTGGTCCAGATCAGCTCCATGCAACCTTCTTCTGCAAAAAATAACGAAACATACATTAGGTTATGCAATTGGACATAACGAGATTGGGAATAAGCATAAAATAAATTGCAACTACACCCAAGAAAACAGGACTCACTTCTCACAATATCTCTCAATCCTCGTGCAGCCACCTGCTCTTGCAGATCAAGTTCTTTATCCCATGCCGGGATCATTCCCTTCCCGGACTTCAACGGCCTCCACTTCGGATCGACATCTTGTAGGCTAGTCACGTCGCGCCAATTTTCTATGTACACCCATCCGTGGTCCCAGGCCTCTATTTTGTCCATCTTTTTGCTTTTCTCAAACAAGGCCTGGTGATGCTTTGGGGTTTTTTGGCGAAGTGCGAGGTGGCCGGGGTCCACATAGAGTGTGGAAAAGAAATGAAAAAACAACCCAAGGGTTGGCCGGTTCATCCCGAGCTCAGCCGCAAAAGTCTTAAAAGCGGCTTCAAAGCTGCGGATATAGCTCCAGGCCACCCCGGTCAGTTGAGCAGGAGCCACCTTCATGAAGTTCAAGAGGCTCCGCTCAAAATTGGTCAACCTTAACTGGAAGCCGCATTGTGGCATTTTCCAGTAAACGCACATGCCCCGTTCGTGGTCATGTGCCCGATCTTCCGGGCCAGGTGCCCGTAATGTGATTTGATCCCGGGGAATCTTATTTTTAGTTGCCACTAACTCATCATAAAACGCCTCCGCCCAGGCTTGATCTTGTACCTCGGGTGCGGGGGCTCGTTGTGATGATTTGGGAAATTCGGTATCATCTGGATGACCGGCCCTAGGATTCACGTCGGGTAGTGGCCTAACTATGGCCTTTGATCTGGCCTTAGGTTTTGTGACCCGAATTGGACCTTTACTTGTAGATGTCCCGGCTTCAGCCAAAATACGTTCACCTCGGGATGATTTTTCCGGGCTTGAATTTAGTATATCCACCTCCACATCGGTGGCTTCACCTTCCCCTGCTTCCACAGTTTCTTTTTCCGAACTCAGGTCATATAAATACCCGCTTGACCTTTGCGAGGTCCCCTCCTCGCTATCAGATCGGCCCTCATAAACCACGTTGGCAGCTATCTCAAGCATGGCATCTATGCTCTTGCCTACACCGTGATGAGGGGTGGGCACTTTTTGCCTCTGAGAGAACCCGGGGGAACCAGACTGATCCCCCGAGATGGATGGGTTTTGTCCTAATTTGGACCGGTTTTCTTCAGATCTCGCACCGGAAAGGTCAGCCATTTCTACGATTAACAAAGGAGTTGGCTTAGGTACAGACTTATTCAAGGTTGGTACATAATTCATCCGGGTTTTTGGTCAAACGACTATACCAAGTTGGCCTACTTACTTGTACTCCTGATCCCGGGTTGCACTAATTTGTATTAACCGAGTTCTACCGAGGTCCAGGAATCACTAACCTTATCGAGGCGAGGTCTTCTTTGGCTGATTTTCTGTCCTCGGTTGCACTTTGAGTTCGCCGCTTGAAGTTCTCTTTTCTCCGAGATAACGATTGCTCGATCAGAAAAAGTGCAAATGACGGGGACGGGGGTATATATAGGTCCGAAATGGGAAACTTTTTTCCGCTCGGATCCCGAGGAGTGACACCTGGCGCAATCTGCGACGTTCATCCACGCGACGCTTCGATTCCCGCGCTTATTCACCGGACGCGAGCTCTAGCCGATTTAACGCATGACACGTGTCGCGCGAGGATTGCGCCTTCACCCCGTTTTCCCTGCCCGATTTGATGGGCGATTTGATGGCTGACGGCGGGTTAACGGAAGACGAGGCGTCAGGCATTTAATGCCGGTATACTATATATACTTCCTCCGTCTCCCTTTAACGATCCATCAACCGTACATTTTTCCTTCTAACTCGCATTCTCACGAGATGTCTGATCACGTGAATGACGAGGTTATCATCTTGAAAGATGATATTCCATTACCTCCCACACTTCTTCCACATCAAGGTCCCGAGGTCGCCCGCCACAACTCCAACAAAGAAGGCGACCCACTAGCCTGGGACCGATGTGCCATTTGCAAGTTGAGGGGATACTCTCCGCAAATGTTCCATTGTGACGACTGCGAAGAAGCTTTTCATCCCGGGTGCTCGGCTCGACGATCACCTCGGAATCACCATGACCCTCGCTTCCAATCCTTTACTTGCAAGCAATGCCTTGCTCAAGCACGCCAGACCAAGCGCCACCGTCAGGAATAGTTTTAGTTAGAAATAGTATATCGCATGTCGTATTCAGTTTAAATCTTGTATTGTATGATTTTGCGGTTTTAATGAAATTTCATCAACTATTCCATTTTTTGTGTTGATTATGTCGCATTCCATCCCGACTCCGTCTTGATTTTGTTTAAAAAAAAAAAAAAAAAAAAAAAAAAAAAAAAAAACATCATCATGCGAGCTCATAATATTGCGAGATTACACTATCATACGACATTACAACATACAGTGCAAACAAATCACACCTCGGAAAATCATAAATAATTTTACATTGTTTACATAACTAAGTAATATCAAGTCAGAAGCATATCGCTATACATTCTGACTTCGGGGGCTAATGATAGGGCCATGTTCCCAAGGCCCTTTATTTATTAAACTTTAGGCCTATGAAAGCCCGGGATTCGGACCTCCTTTCAGGAGCCAGCCCGGCGCCAAGGTAAAGAGGCCCAAAGCCCGAGATACTTAAGATCCAGTCACAGAACAAGCCGAAGGCCTGCAAAGGTCGAACTCGGCCCGAAATAGACATACACCGCCTTAATGCGGGATGACCAGTCAACTCGGTCACAATAACCGTTTTACCGGCTTAAGGCGAGATAACCGCCGAGATAGCGGTTATGACTCAGCATATATAAGGCAAAAATCCCCATTGAACGGGGGTCGAGATTTTACACACACAGAGAGATATCGCATAGGTCAGAGTCAGAATCTCTCTACAACCACCTTACTTTTCAACTCTCATCTCGGACTGCCACCTCGGGCAGGGCGAGATCAATCAACCACCTCTCACATACGGACTACTCTCCTCGGGAGATAGGACGTATCACACATATTTGACAAGATGGTTGAACTAATATGTAAGAGTAAGATAAACAATGTTTTTTAGTATGTTAAAAGTAGTAAAGGCCTAAATTTTATTTAACCTAAATGAGTTATTTTTTTTTAATATTTATAAACTCATTTGGCAATTTCAATATTTATTCTTTTACTAGAACAATATTAAAAGCCTTATTTTATCTACCCTTACCATATTTTTTTGCTTAAAAGTTTGATGTGCTAATTCCATAGACCAAATCTCATTTCTTTTCTTCCTTGTTTCTTTCTTTTGTGAGAAAAAAGAAAGACCAAATGTATGAAGTATTGATTTTAAACTAGGAGTCCTTGTATCACCAACTTATTAATATTTTAAGGATCAATATTTTCAAATTTTCATTCATTTCTTTTCATTTGGTACCTTTGGCACTCGCTTAAAATATGCATCAGGGCTTAGTTAAAAATTATCATCATGTGCGCTTAGATTGTCTTCTTCACCAGAATCCTAAATCAAATTTGTTTCTCTCTTTGACTTAATATTTTTTCCATGATTCTAAAGACTACAGACTACAGCCACATGAATACATGATTGATAAACTGACATCACCATAAAACAATTGTAAAAGACAAAATACTTTTGATGAGGTGATGGGGATCCGAATCCTCTGCATTAACTCAAAAGGAAATCTAATTTTAGACGGAGCCAATTCGGCTCGTGTCTATAGCATAGGGGGGTCTTTAATATTAGTGCAGATCTAGTTAGCACAAATTTTAAAACAAATCAGACAGTCGAGATTCATTAACTCAAAAGATTTTCTTTTGAGTTAATGCAGAGGATATGAATTTAACAGTGGTTTGGAGGCATATTCTGAGCTTTTTTCTGATCCACCAATATTTTAGCAGCCAGTGGCATTGTCCTGTTCTGTAGCCTGTAGGTTTCAACTCTTATCAAAGAGTGAGGCTAAGATAAGAGTACAACTTCTCCTCAAGAAAAAAAGAAAGATAAAAGAGTATAACTAGAGTTTCTTAAGCTAATGAAGTTTTTAGGTGAGTTTAACTCCGAAAATTATCGAATTGATTTTGAATTATAAATTTAAACTTATGTAATTGATCCACTTCATGAGTTTATAAATCAAGTGGTCAGAAAATAAGGTTTATAAATTAATTTAATGCATTTATTTTCATCATTTTTAACCACTTGATTTTATTCTAAATTAATTCGAAAATTAAATTTTTTTTCATGTAAATTTATCACTCGTGAAGTAGATTTGCTTCAACAGTTTGAATGTGTTATTTGAAGCTAATATGATAGAATTTTGAAGTTAAGCTCACCGAATCCTTGGTGAACTTAAGAATACCCTAGTTCTACTTGATATGATAATAAATAGATTATGAAATGATATGTGCTATGAATTTACTCTTTTCTTAAGTCCAAATAGTCAGTCTGAGTTACTCAATATGATCGTCATTTGAAAATGTACTTACAAACCATTTTTTTTTCACTTTTAAGTAGGTAAAAGATCATAGACTATCTCAAATAGTGATTTTTTTCCTATTACATTTAGTTTTGAAGTATATTTATATAGGAGTAGAACTAGGGTGTTCCTAAGCTCACCAAGGCCTCTCGTGAGCTCAACTCTAAAATCTATTGAATTGATTTCAAACGATATTTCTAAACCGTTAGATGTTCAATCTATATTAAAATGTGCTTGGAGACCAAATTTTACATTTTTTGGAATTTTTTTACTATTTATTAAGCCGGTTTGAAAACCGCTGTTTTCCAATGGTGCAGAATTTTAATAAAAACAGCGGTTTTCAAACCGGCTTAATAAATAGTAAAAAAATTCCAAAAAATGTAAAATTTGGTCTCCAAGCACATTTTAATATAGATTGAACATCTAACGGTTTGGAAATGTCGTTTGAAGTCAATTCGATAGGTTTTAGAGTTGAGCTCACGAGAGGCTTGGTGAGCTTAGGAACACCCTAGTTCTACTCTTTATATAGAGAGGTTATATTTAATACTTAGCTAATCAAATCAAGTCGATGACAGTAAACCGAGATTGTCTCTACGGATCTTCATATTTTAAATCTTTGCATAATTTTTTAATTATTAATCTCATGAGAGGGATTGGAGCCTCAATTAGATTTGATTTGTCTTAGTTGTTGTGAAGTTAAACCAATTGGAGGTTTAGATGCCTTCTTAAAGTACTTGTTCATTTTTAAAACCTTAAAATATAGAATTCAAAATCAAGATCAATTACCAAATTATCTAACTTAAAAGATTACAAAATTATCAAATTAAAGCCGATGACCAAATTAACACAATACCAAATTATCAAATTAAAGTCTTAAAGTCCTTGGTCAATTACCAAATTATCAAATTAATTTAATTCACATATCATAAAAAATAGGGTTTGATCACTTAGGGTGTGTTTGGATGCGGAGAGAATAGCGCTATTATTTTCACTATTCTCCGTTTGGATCACACAAAGAATAGCGCTATTCTCTGGGTTAGTGCTATTCTCGCTAACCCGTCCAAAACATGAGTTAGTGCTAACCCCAGAACAGCGCTATTCTCGCTATTCTTGTGCAACATCCAAACGCACCCTTACTAAGGAAGAATCAAAGATGGAAAAGAGTCGAGGTCAAGGAAGAAAAAGTAGAAGAGTCGGGGCGGAGGGCGGCTTGGGTAAAATAGGAGGTGACGATGCAACACACAAATCACTTTTTCTGGTGATGCAAATCTTCTTTCTTCTCCTAGCGAATCAGAGCAGAATAGCGGATAATTTAGATCCCGCACAATACCTAACTGAATATCATTAGATTTGAGTCGTTAGTTTTAACTTGGCACAAATCGTAAAACGGACCCCAATATCTAAATAGGCACCGAATTTCAATAATTTGGCTGGAAGTTAATTGAAGGTAATTATACTCAGTTAGGTACCTGGGAGGATACAGATTCAGTAGCAGACCTCATTTTTCTTCTGGCGAATCAACAATTCTTATGAGTGGAGTAGTGAACCGGACCTTTTTTTTCGCAAATCAAACTGAGCTGACTTTCTTTTCCGTACGATTTTTTCTTCTGCTAGATATTGAATTAAATCTACAAGTAGGTCTTATTAAAGTATAAGATACCAATGGATTTATTTATTTTTTACAAAATTCAGACACTTCCTACCATGATCACTTTGGGTCCACCAATGCGTAGGTTCATTTTCTGTCGTACATGATTATTATTGTAAACTTTATAAGAGTAGAACTAAGGTGTTCTTAAGCTCATCAAGCCTCTTTGTGAGCTTAACTCAAAAATTTATCGGATTGACTTTAAATAACGCATCCAAACTGTTGAAACCGATCTACTTCATTAGTGATGCGTTTACATGTCAAATTTTTAAATTTTTGAACTAATTTAGTATTAAGTCAAGCAGTAAAAAAAAAAATGATTTATAAGTTAATTTTAATGCGTTTATTTTTCAACATTTTTTGACCGCTAGACTTTATACTAAATTAGTTCAAAAAATTATAAATTTGACATGTAAATGTATATCACTCGTGAAGTAGAACGGTTTCAACGGTTTGGATGTATCATTTGAAGTTAATCCGATGGGTTATTGAGTTAAGCTCACAAAGAGACTTGGTGAGCTTAAGAACACCTTAGTTCTACTCACTTTTTTATAATATATCTTTTTGAAAATTTTACAGTACAAATTTTAATACGAAGCCGTTTCCATCTGTACTGGAGAATTGCCATTTCATGATATATGTACTGAAAAATCCTACGTGAATAACAATATAATAATATATCGCATGCATTGCCGTTTTCTTTGAGGTGGTTGGAAGGAAGTTTCGTGAGCTGAGAATATTTGTGACCACTACTATGAACTAATGAGATTTTATATTAGCTTCATGACACCAAACATCACATAAGAATAAATTTGGAGGGAATATGAGAGATACATTATTTTGCGTTGAATTATTTTATTGAAGTAACTTCTTGTCTTCTTAAACTTGCTTTAAAATTGATCATTGGATATAATTTTTATTAATTGAAGTTGACCAATATATGGTGCTATGCAGACTAAAATTTATCTATTTTTAATTTTTCACTATTTTTTAAATAGTAAAAAATTCACTACTTCTGAATGGTCTAGAACCTTATACTTGATTGTTGCTGCCAAAGTTAAAAAAAAATGTTCTAGAATCTTTAGATCAAATTATAGTCTATTTATCTAAAAAGATAATAATAAATTTTTAAAAAAAAAAAATTGATCGACAGTATATTTTCATACAGTTATCATGTTGAATGTCTAATTAAGATAAACTATTTGGACTTTTGAAATGAAAATATTAATCTAGGTACATATCAATATGGATCCAAATCTGCTGAAATCTGAGATCATCAACAATAATCTTGAAATTCCTAAAACTCCGAATCCAGCCATTGAATTGTTTGAGATGCGTGCACAGAAAAAATTGGACGGCTGGATCTCAGATTTCAGGAATTTCAGGGTTACTGTTCATGAATATCGAATTTCAGCTGATCTGAATCCATATCAATATGCGCTCTGCATATTACCATAGCGGCGCCTCACTCAACAATCAATCTAAGTTAGACCAACAAATATACACATACAGGATGGGCTAAGGTGTTTTATAAAGCACGGGCTATTTAGTGCTTTACGTCCTTCTATACTATTGTCAAGGTCTAAACAATTGATCCGAACTTCTCAACATGATATTCATATTGAAATGTACTTGGAGACCAAAATTAAAATATTTTGGAGTTCATTTACTATTTTTGTAGAATTTTTTAAAATTGATATTTTTTAATGGTCCAAAATTTCTGAAAACAATAATTTTCAAAAAGTCTAAATTTTTTTCCAAAAAAATATAAAATTTGGTAACCAAGCACATTTTAATATGAAGATCATATTAAAAGGTTCAGATTAACTGTTTGGACTTTACTTCCCAAAACACCATAATCCAATTTTCTGTGTGTGTGTATAGATGTATTCTCTCTCTCATTTTTTTTTTTTTGTAATAATGGAGGAAGTTCACTTTGTTATTTTATTTTCTTGTGACACATGCATATGATAATTAGATGGAAGAGAATTTGGTTGACTTTCTTATTTTATTTTCTTGACACATGCATATGATAATTAGATGGAAGAAAATTTGGTTCACTTTCTTATTTTATTTTCTTGACACATGCATATGATAATTAGATGGAAGAGATCACATTCTTGGTTCACTATTTCATTATCTTGACTGCAGCCAAATTAATATATAGTATGAAATACACATGTTCACAAGGGAGCCGCATCACTGCAGTGCAGCCACATGCGAACTTCTGCTAGATTGTTTACCAAATATGAAATACCAACAGGGCATGCTAACAAAATTCAATTTGGACCGTTGATGTTGGATTTTAGAGTCTATTGAAAGAAAACAATGAAAGAACTTTGGTGGTGTTGGTGGACTAAAACTAATAAGACATAACTTGATAATGTTAATTTAGACCGATTTAAATTATTCATGTTTGATTGATGTCTAAAGTTATATCTTGACTTAAGTTATTTCTTGTTTGATAAGAATTGAGTGGTTAAAACATAATTACGAATTATTTTGTCTTACAAAATTTGTAATATCAATCATAAAACTATTTTTCCTATTTTCTTTTCATTTTGATTAAAAAGGAATTGTACAAGAAAATAGATTATGTACAAATTAATTTTATATCTTAAGATACACATTACGTTTAGCGAATCTTATTTATAAATAGCAAGGTTCTAAATAGCGTTTATAGCGTCGTAGCGGGAAGGCTAAAAAAAAAGCTATAGCGAATAGCGTCGCTATAGCGGAAGCTATTCCAAATAGCGTTTTTTTTTTACATTTCGTATATTCAATATTTGTACTAAATATCAACATTATCTAAAGTCTCATAGAATAATAAATAACACCAAAGTAATTAAGAAATTATAATATTCATATTGAACCCGTACAAAGTCCAAATTGCGGTTCAAAATATCCATAGTAATATCATAAACTATCGATTTTTCCTATTAATATATCTTAAGTATCATGATTCATGACATAATCTATTTTTTTTTCTATTCAAATTTTAATTTCGGTTTGGACTTTTTTTATTATTCAAATTTCAATTTCTATGCCCAATTTCAAATTCATTTATCTGTAGCAAGTAGCAACAAATTCAATTTCGGTTTGAAATTTTTTTTATCTTTATTTAAAACCCATATAAATTGCTTAAAAAAAACTCATATTGTATAGCGCAAATAGCGCGAATAGCGGACCGCTGTAGCGCTGTAGCGGCCGTAGCGCAAATAACGCATTTTGATGTCGTAGCGTAGCGTTTGGGGTCCAAAAACGCTATAGCGCGCTATTTAGAACACTGATAAATATAACTAAAATTAATTGCTTATTTTACATTTCTTAAAAAGTAATTGAAAATAATAAAAATAATGAAAAGTTAAGCCTCATACTCTATTAAAATTAAACCACCTCGAGAGATAAGTTGGTTTAGACAGACCTAAAAGTCAGTTTATTCCATCTTAATGTGGCTCAATTAAACCACAAGGCCTAAAATTCTTATTCTAGTATTTATTCCACAACTAAACTTAGATATTTAAGAAAGAGAGGCATGTTGCAATCATTGTGACAGATGTGATATTTAAAGATAGTTTGATAATTTCATTGCAAATGTAATGTTGTTGTCAATTTCAATCATCTCCATTCTATATTCCTTAAACTTATTTCATTTATCTAACTTGGAAGTTTGTTATATAAGATTTTTATTCGATTTGACGAAATACAAGTGTTGGTAATCGCCGACTAATCTTCAATACACAAAAAAAAAAATACAAAAAAACTTATAAGTTTTTATTATATCTTGTCCATGGAAATTGAAATCAAGATATTTAAAAGTTATTTTATAAGGAGTTTTCCACTTGAGTTACTATATTGAAATGTTACAAACAAAAAAAAACAAAACATACTTCATTGAAGTATTCATACATAAGATATAAAGTATTTATTCATACACGTTGAAGTATTCATACATATACGTTGAAGTATTTATACCTAAGATATCAAGTATTCATTTATACACGTTAAAAAGTATTCATTTATACACGTTAAAGTATTCATATCTAAGACATCAAGTATTCATTCATACACCTTTAATTTTTCAAAATTTATTTTTCTGTCATTTTCTTAGTACTTAGTACGCACTGACCTAATTCACTATTAATGAAGCTTTGTTCTTTGCAAATAACTCGCTACTGCATGAGGAAGAGAAACATAGACACGATGGATCTGACCCGGCGGAGGCGTACTTGATTGGGATGGAGTGACAGAGGCGGAGGTGGGAGAGGGAGGGAGAGAGAGAAAAGAAATAAAAAGAGAAAAATTGTTAATTAATTTGTAGGGACCACTAGGTAGTTAGAATTAATAATTATAGCTAGAAAAGAAAGTTAGTTAGTTGGGGGAAGAAATGAGAGAAGGAAAAATGGAGTATATTATAATTACTCAATTTTTAATTGTTAATTTGATGCAAGCATCTGCATGTTTGATTATTTTTAATTTGTAAAATGTCAGTCAAATCTATTGTAAGATATTTAAACTAAGTTGATTTAATTAAACTAACTTTACATTCTTCATCTGAAATTAATAAGAAAGTTGACCTTAAAAAAAGAAATTAATAAGAAGTTTTGTAACATCTCGAAAAATTGAGTATTATTATTTATGCATACAAGACTTTTTCATAATATAATAAAGACTATTAGTATTTTGATAACATATTTTATTAATACAAAATTAGTATGTCTTTAGAAAAAAAAAATTCTGAATAAAATACTTTTAGTCATTAATGCTCACGTTTCTCTGATTTATTATCGATGTTAGGGTAATCATAACATTATCACATCTCTATTAGGTGATTTGATTCCTTAATCGCCTCTATAAATTAAATCCATTTCTCAGTTTTGGATTTGAACCGCACTCTTATTTTTGTTTCATTTTCCTGCGGCCTTTCTATTTTTTTTTTTTTAGTGAGGCTATGGTACTTCGGCTAGTGCACTATGGCTAGTGTACTACGACTCAATATGGTACCTTTTAAAATCCTAACAGTCGATCCGAACTGTTCAATGTGATATCCATATGAATATGTATTTGCAAACTAAATTTTATATTTTTTCGAATTTGTTTACTATTTTTTTAGATAGGTAGAATTTTCAGTGTTTTATACAAATTCTGGACCATCAAAATTCTACCTATCTAAAAAAATAGTAAAAAAATTCAAAAAAAATATAAAATTTAGTTTGCAAGTACATATTCATATGGATATCACATTGAACGGTTCGGATCGACCATTATGATTTTAAAAAGTACCATATTGAGCCGTAGTACACTAGCCATAGTACACTAGCCGAAATTACCATAGCCTCACTCTTTTTTTTTTTTCCGCTCTCCCATTTCAATTTCCCCTCAATTCCCTGCCGCTAGAAACCAGTGGTTGGTTAGGTTAGACCCCAGGCTCCCAATTTCATACGCAATTTAACAATAGTTCCAATAAGACGGCTAATTATGCACGGTAAATAACAATTTATCCTTTTCTCAAGGGACGATTGGAAGGGGCAAAAAAATTAAGATTGTTCATCAATAATAGAGTCAAATGTCAATTCAATAAATTTCTCTTTTGTGGAGTGCTACAAAATATGCTCCTATTTGCTGTATCATTTAACACAAAATAGTACAACAATTAATGCCTAACACATTTAGTAAATATCAAGGAACTTTATTTTGCCTGGCTCGAATTTAGCAAAGAAAATTTAAAATGTCACTATTTTGAAAAAGTTGCAAAATCTTGCCTTAAAACGAAGTACTACAAGTTCATATTGTTTTTTCATATTCAAGTAATATTTCTGAATGAATGCAATTTCAGACAAAATTTTGCGGCACTTTAATTTAAAGACAATGGTGTATTTATTGTTGTTATTCTTCATAAAATGTGGTTAGAGACAAAAAAATTTCCTAATGATTTTTATTTTTGTAGTAAAAAAAAAAAATTTCAAAATAGAATCCTGTCTCTATTTTTACTCAAAAAGAAAAATTATTCAGACTCTTGTCTGGATTCTATGCATTACTACTGTTTGACCCAACCACTCAAAAAGAAATAAATATAGGTGGTAGTTGAGATATTAATAGCGTCAAGCCACTAATGAAAGAGAAATTTTCATTTCTAGCAAATTAAAAGTACAACTCCAGATGCATGCGCATGTTGTGTTGTCATCTCCATTACTTGTCTCAATTCTCAATCCTGACAATATCATACTATTTTTTTCATTTTTTTGTTTGGAACCGAAAGGTAATTACGGGTCTAAGGTGCAAAAAACAAAAACCCGAATTTTAGTTTCGGGTCCACGTGTAAAAAATAACAAAACCAAAAAGAGATTTCGGGTCCAGGTCTATTTTGGATTTTCTGTGGCGGCTCTTCGAAAAAATTGTGAAATGAGGGTTGGAACCGAAATGCCAATTCGGTTCCAGGAAAAAAAAAACTTGAAACCGAATTGGCATCTCGGTTCTTATGATTTTTGTAAAAAACAAAGTAATCATGTTGGTTTCCTAACTCTGATTTTTCTAATTATGGTTTTAAAAAAATTTCCATATATAGCCTTGTTTTCCCCTCAAGAGGCTGAAACATTTGAGGGAGAGCTCTGTTCAACGACGTCCACATGGATTCTCTAGGTACTGCTTCAGTATCCCATGCCAGTGTATTTTCAGAAAAAGGAAAAAAAAAGAAGAAGAAGAAGAAGAAGTTTAATTTACCTGTTCTTAACTATTTCATACTGTTTATATATTTTTATTTTCTTGGGTACTTGAACATATCTTGGATTGCCATTTTTGAAAGAAAAAAAAGGGGGGTATTGTTTTTATTTGATTTTTGCGTCAAAATTTATTGTTTATGCTATATTTATTCATCATTTTTTTTTTGTGTAATCTTAGGTTGGGTATCTCAACTTTGTGAAGGAGAATTCATTATTACCTCTCCATGCGTTCAAAGGAGTCTGATAGATATCCACAATGCATTCTTCCTTGTTGCTTATACCTTAAGTCTGCTAGTATCTTTTTCCAAAGGGAACCTTGCAAACCAAAGAAACAACAAACGTTGGTTCTTTATTTTCGTTTCACTCTGTTGCGCTGCAACCGGAGTTGCATATGTCGTCTCTGGTTTATTTAGTTTATCACAAGGAACGAAAGCGCAATTGGATTTGGTTATATGGTTTCTTAGAGGAGTGATTTGGATCTTTTTGGCAATTTCCTTGAATTTTCAAAAAAACAATTGGACAAAAACCATTTCTATATTTTGGTGGATATCATATTCACTGCTCATTTCAGCACACAATGTAGAAGTTCTAGTCACAAATCACAAACTAGAAATATTCGAGTTAGTTTCATGGCCTATAAACTTTCTCCTTCTCTTTTGCTCTCTAATCCTCTTGTTTCCCAAAATTACCAACTTCCATCAATATCCATCAGCCAATACCTTAACAGAACCCCTTTTAGTAGAAAACTTTCCAAAAAATTCAAATCTGCACCGAGCCGGGATATTTAGCCGATTGACGTTTTCATGGCTTAACCATTTGCTTGAACTTGGTCGAACAAGACCATTGAATTTAGATGACATCCCTTCAATTGAATCAGAAGATACATCGCAGCAAGCATCAGAAAAATTTCTAGCTATTTGGAGGGCCTATATGAAAGATAAATCCAAAGCCAACAGCAAAAACCTCATATTTTCAACATTATTCAGATGCTACAAATGGGACCTCATACTTACCGGGTTTTATGCATTTTCAAGAGCTTCGTTGGTTGCTGCATCTCCTCTTCTCCTCTTCGCATTCATAGACTATTCTAACTTGGAAGAGAGAAATACTGGCATTGGGATATCACTTGTTATTTGTTTGATTTGTATGAAATTTTTCGAGTCGCTATCACAGAGGCATGGGTATTTTGAATCAAGACGATGCGGTATGAGAATGCGGTCAGCTCTAATGGCATGTATATTTCAAAAGCAACTAAAAGTTTCAAATAATGGAAGAAAAAAACATGCAACAGGAGAGATTGTGAACTATATAGGGGTTGATGCATATAGGCTAGGAGATTTTCCTTGGTGGTTCCACATGGCCTGGAGTTTTCCCCTTCAACTTTTCTTTTCAATAATAATTCTCTTTTGGACCCTTGGAATTGGTGCTATTCCCGGTCTGGTTCCTCTTATCATATTTGGTGTTCTAAACCTACCATTTGCTAAACTCTTACAAGGATACCAGTCCAAATTTATGGTGGCACAAGATGAGAGATTAAGAGCTACTTCTGAGGCCTTGAATAACATGAAGATCATAAAATTGCAATCATGGGAGGAGAGGTTTAGAAGAATTGTTGGTTCTTTAAGAGATACTGAATTTAAATGGTTAAGTGAGACCCAACTGAAAAAGGCCTACGGTACATCATTGTATTGGATGTCCCCAACTGTTGTGTCAGCTGTGATGTTTGCTGGAGCTGCACTTACAGGAAGTGCTCCACTGAATGCAAGTACCATTTTCACAGTACTCGCGGCCTTGCGTGTCATGTCCGAACCAGTAAGGATGTTACCAGAGATCCTTACAATTATGATTCAGGTCAAGGTTTCATTAGACCGAATTCAGGTATTTTTACTGGAGGATGAGATTAAAGAAGATGATGTGAAGCGAGATTGCGAGAAAGACTTGGGTTGGGCCGTGAAAGTGGAGGGTGGGGTGTTCAGTTGGGACCCAAATGGGGGAGCTTTAACAGTGAGGGATGTTGGTTTGGAAGTGAGAAGAGGGGAGAAGGTGGCAGTTTGCGGGCCCGTTGGTGCGGGTAAATCTTCCCTGTTATATGCTTTGCTTGGAGAGATACCAAAAATTAACGGTTCAGTAAGTTTATTTCATATCATTTAAATTATCTTGATTTAGATTTTCAGCAACTCTCATATGAATGATGCAAAAATAAATAAATAAATCGTACCGGCAACCATGGAGTACCAGTTGCAGTAGCCTTTATTGTAACAGGGTACCAGAATCTAACTTAACCATGACATTTCAAGGTTAATTTATTCAGAAAGGCCTTATTGATATAAGACTTTTGTACATATTCTCTTACTGTTTCACTCCTCTCAATTTAATATGGTCCATTTGTATTGTAGTGGTAAGATTCTTCCTGCATATCCATCCAAAAGCTAGGAATTAAATAATAGTCCTTTGCATACCATCATTTTTATTGATAACCTGCTTAACAAATGGTGCCTTGTCTTCTGCAAATCATGTTCTCTATTGAACCGATCTAATTAATATAAGTACTTCCATTTCATTCAGATCCTTTGAAAAGAAATATATTTTATGCGTGTCCTTGACATGATACACTTTTCTGTACCAGGTTGAGGTGTACGGCTCAGTCGCGTACGTTTCACAAAACGCATGGATACAAAGTGGCACTATACGTGAAAACATTCTTTTTGGAAAGCCTTTTGACAAGGAACGCTACAAGAAGTCGGTGAAGGCTTGTGCCTTGGATAAAGACTTAGAGAATTTTGACAATGGCGATGGCACCGAGATAGGCCAGAGAGGGCTGAACATGAGTGGGGGCCAGAAGCAGAGGATACAACTCGCACGAGCCGTATACAGTGATGCAGACATTTATCTTTTAGACGATCCTTTTAGTGCAGTGGATGCACACACGGCTGCCACTCTCTTCTATGTAAGTTAATTAGAACTCGGGGAATTGGCAATACCAGTACATGTTATTAATTGGAAATGCTGACTTTACATGATCTTGAAGTTTTTATATTCCTGTTTTAGGGATGCAATATTGGATTTTCACCATTTGGTTCATAACATGATAATTCATTGAAAGAAAAGACCAATCATAGATAACTGTTGTAGAATTAGCTATATTGTTTACCATTTTCACAATTTCTGTTTCGTGTATATCAATACCCAGAACAAACAAGATACTGGATGGTAGAGGCTACGTACCACAACAGTTCAATACATACTATATATCCACTGTTACAGTACTGCTATATACATGATATGGAAATCGTTTGAACCTTATTGCCTTAGTTTTGTCAGTGCTTAAAAATTGACGCATGCCAGTCAATTAACCAAGAGGGCAATAAAATTATCAAATTCTTATCAAAATTCCATTTGGAAAAAAACATTAACAGAAACAATGCCAGTATGAATTTAGCTTATTAATTCTCAATTGTTGGTTAATAATAATTGAGTAAAGCTCTGATGTAATGCAGGATTGTGTGATGGGTGCTCTGGGAAAGAAGACTGTAATCCTTGTTACACATCAAGTGGAGTTCTTGGCCGAAGTTGATACCATCTTAGTAAGTAGTTATCTTCTAAGAAAAATCTTGATAATGATAGTATAATTTTATAAACCAAGAATTCGATTTTGATTCTCTAAAACCCCGTATTTTTATTTCTCTATCTTTGAGTATATATAACCTAATTACATATAGGTCCCTAGACCTTTTCTAATTGCACTTTTACTAAATAAACCTTAATACAATCATAAATCTCAACACTCCCCCTCAAGATGGGCGAAAGATATCTACTAAGCCCATCTTGTCACATCCTCTAGCCATGTCTGATGAACTGAGCCCTTTGGTCAGACAATCTGCTGCCTGATCTTTGGTTGAAACATGGCCTAACTCCAATAGTCCATTGCTCAACTTCTCTTTGATGAAGAACCTATCGATCTCGATATGTTTGGTTCTATCATGTTGTACTGGATTGTTGGCGATGCTGATGGCTGACTTGTTGTCGCACCACAACTTCATTTTTCCTCCTTGATCCAGCTTCAACTCCACCAACATATTTCTTAGCCACAGCAACTCTGCAACTCCCAAGGCCATAGCTCTGTACTCTGCTTCTGCTGTCGATCTCGCCACCACCGACTGCTTCTTGCTCCTCCAAGAGACCAGGTTGCCTCCTACAAAAATGCAGTAACCTGAAGTGGACCTCCTATCATCTGCACAGCTGGCCCAATCAGAGTCACAGTAGCCCTCAATGCTCACATGGCCATTTCTCCTGAATACAAGCCCTTTTCCAGGGGCATTTTTCAAATACTTCAGAATCTGATACACCGCGTCCATATGACCCTTCCTTGGGTCATGCATGTAGCGACTCACCACGCTCACTGCAAAAGAGATATCGGGACGCGTGTGACTCAGATAGATCAACCTGCCTACTAATCTCTGGTACCTGTCGCGATCAACTGGTTCTCCGGCCTCTGCACTCAGCTTGAACCTTTGGTCGATTGGTGTTACTGCAGGTTTGCACCCCAACATACCTGTCTCTGTGAGAAGATCTAGTGTGTACTTCCTTTGAGAGAGAACAATCCCCTCCGCTCCTCGAGCTATCTCGATCCCGAGAAAGTATCGAAGCAAGCCAAGATCTTTCACCTCGAATTCTTTGCCCAGTCTCGCCTTAAGTTGAGCAATCTCCTTCTCGTCGTCTCCTGTGACAATCATGTCATCCACGTATACTGCAAGCATAGTAATGTGGCTCCCATTTTGTCGAAAGAACACAGTATGGTCGGCATTAATCTGCTGGTATCCCATACCTATCATGGCTCTCCTGAATCTATCGAACCAAGCTCGGGGAGACTGCTTTAGCCCATAAAGCGACTTCTTCAATCTGCAGACCTTGCCCACCGTCTGATCTGTGCCAAATCCTGGTGGTATATCCATGTACACCTCCTCCACTAAATCTCCATGAAGAAATGCATTCTTCACATCTAATTGGTGTAGTTTCCATCCACCATTCACTGCCAGAGAGATCAAGGTCCGAACAGTACTCATCTTCGCTACAGGTGCAAAGGTTTCATCATAGTCGATGCCATAGGTCTGGCTGTACCCTTTTGCCACCAAGCGTGCCTTATAGCGCTCGACCTGCCCGTCTGGATTCTGCTTCACAGTAAAGACCCACTTACATCCAACTGCTTTTTTCCCGGCTGGTAGCGGCACTAACCCCCATGTATGGTTCTTGTCAAGAGCCCTCAGTTCTTCATGCATAGCTGCCTTCCACTTTGGGTCCTCCTTTGCTACCTGCCAACATTTGGGTATAGAGACACTGTCCAATGATGCAATAAATGCTCCATATCCAGGTGATATGTGAGAGTAATGGATAGACTGGTCAATGTTATATGAAAACCCATAACGATCAGGAGGATTTCCCGCATTGCTGCGAGAGGTCCTCCTTATTGTCACAGGGGGGTCAGGTAGAGGAAACATATCACCTGAATCTGTCGTGGGTGGTATAGGTGTCTCAGGAGGCGGAGAAGGCCGGGACAAGGGACTTACTGGCACGAGTGGTATAGGTACATGAGGATTCACCTTCTTTCTCCTCTGGTACACTCTCAGCTCCCCCTGAGCCTGAGTTTCTCCTCCTTCACCTTCTTCCTCCTCATTTTTTTCCTCTTCATCTGGCTTATCCTCAGTTGATTCTTCGCTCAAAACAGGATTCGACACCATTTCCAACTGAATCGGTCTCTCACCTTCATTTTTCTCCCCCTCTCGCCCTATTTCTCCATTATCTGGCGAGTCACCAAAGGGTGAGGTTACTCTCAAGGAATAGTATGACTCAGACTCGCGAAAAGTCACATCCATACTCACAAATGATCGCTTCTCTACTGGGCTCCAACATACATACCCCTTCTGAGTTGCAGAATAACCTACAAAGACACACTTGACTGCTCTAGGATCCAACTTCCCCACTGTTGGTCTGTTGTCTTTCACGAAGCACACACAACCAAACACCTTTAAGGGAAGAATTCCTCCATTATCACCCTTCAACATTTCACATGGGGACTTCCAATCTAATATCTTTGAGGGCATCCTGTTGATCAGCTGAGCAGCTGTCAAGACTGCTCGACCCCACAAGTATTTTGGAACATTCATTGATATCATCATACACCGGGTTACCTCGAGAAGGTGTCGATTCTTCCTTTCTGCTACCCCATTCTGTGCCGGTGTATATGGGCAAGTAGTCTGATGCTGTATCCCCTGAGTAGACAAGTACTCTCCAAACGCCCTGTTGGTGTACTCTGTCCCATTATCAGACCTCAATACCTTTACCATTGCACCATATTGGGTCTGTACCGCCTTGTGGAAGTCTTTGAAACAAGCAAGTACATCACTCTTGTTTTTCATCAAATACAACCAAGTAACACGAGAGAAACAATCAATAAAAGTCACAAAATATCTATAACCATTGATTGTATTTGCCGAACAAGGCCCCCATACATCAGAGTGAATAAGATCAAAAACCCTAGAACTCCTATTCCCAGAGCTATGATAGGAGCTTCTGGTATGTTTCCCTAACACACACGCATCACAAACTAACTTTTCTTTATTTGCCCTTTCATACAATGAAGGGTACAACAAACTCAAAACAGTAAATGAAGTATGCCCCATACGATGATGATGCCGTAGTAATATCTCTTCTACAGTCATCCCAGAACCTCCCACTCCTGCACCCTCTACTAAAGATGTCAACGCTGAATCCATCCCCTCTCTGTCCATATACCACAATCCTCTATGCCACGTGCCAGTCCCAAGTCTCCGGCCCGTCCCCTTCTCCTTGAAAATTACCTTGGGAATGTCAAAAGAAACAACACAATTTAGTTGGAGGATAATAGCACTAATAGACAATAGGTTCACTGAAAATGATGGAGCATGCAGTACATTGGACAATGTCACTAAATCGGTACATTTAACCGTTCCCTTACCAACCACAGGCTGGGTTGTGCCATCCGCTGTCTGGATACTTTCTGGAGGATTCAAGTGAGTATAAGAGGAGAACTCACTCGAAGCCCCAGTCACATGTCGAGATGCACCAGAATCTATGATCCATTCTAGTGCTCTGGTGGGAGGTTTAGAGACAAGAGCATGTGCAATACCTGTGGCAGAATAAGCAGAAGTAACAAAGTTACCCTTGAAGTCAGATGTGGATGTCTCATCGTTCACGCTCTTCTTTCCTCCATCACTTGTCATTCTCTGCTTCCTTTTTAGCATCTCGAAGAGCTCGTGCTCCTCCTCAGTAAAGGCTGTCTCCTCCTCATGTGGGTCCACCATATGTGCCCGGTAGCCTCCACCTCTACCTCCTCTACGTGCCCCACGACCACGACCACGACCTCCAGACTGTCCTCGCCCACCCATCTCTCTCTCCTTGGGTGGCTTGGGACAAGCCTTGCTCAAGTGTCCTACTTCCCCGCAGTTGTAACACTTACGGGTCTCCCCCTGTGTACCTGTCATACCTGAGCTCAAGGTGGCCAAAGCTGACCGTGCACCTGGAGCTCCACTCGACTCAGAGTGTAGCCTCATGCGACTCTCCTCTTGTATCATCGCGGAAACGGCATCGTCTAGTGAAGGAATCTTCGTCTGGGCTAGAAGGACTGATCTCCTCTGATCAAAGATCGGGTTTAGATGAGCCAAGAACCGCATAGTCCTCATCTGTGCATTGAACTCCCTGCTCTTGCAACCTGGATCACTACAGCTTGACATAGGTGAGAAGTGATCAAGGTCTTGCCACAGCTTCTCCAGCTCCATGGAGTACTCCTGAATAGATTTATCACCTTGCACTACTGCCTCTATGTCTTGCTGAATCTGGAAGACCCTCATGTGGTTTTCTGCCCCAGCATAGGTCCTTTTCAGCTTCGCCCAGATGTCCTTTACCTTTCGAATGCCATCAACTGATGAAGCAACCTTTGGAACCATCGAATTTAATAACCAGGTGTACAGCAAGGCATGCGTGGTCCTCCACTCGTCCCTCTCTGCATCATCCCCCTGTGGCTCATCCTTGACTCCCGTCAAAAACCCTTCTAGCTTCTTCCCTACTAGAGCAGCCTCGATCCGACGCGACCAACTCAGATATGTGGCCGGTCCCTCAAGCTTCAAATCCACCGAAGGGAGATCTAGCTTCATAGGTTGTGAGGAAGCCGATCCTGACCCCTCACCTTTCATGGCACTTAGCTTCATTAGTTCCATCAAAGTTTTCACCTCTGCTGCATCAAGCTTCTTGATAATCTCCTCCATCGATTACTCACGAGGATCCAAGTCTTAGATCACACAGATCACACGTGACTTCCTTCCTCTTTTTGACCCGATCTCGATCTACTTCACCCTCAAGATCAAGTTCTATGTCATTCAACCTTTCTTTAGCTCAATTTCAGTTTTTTAAGACATTACGGGTGTGGTGGAAGGAGCGGACAGCGGTAGGGCAGCAAGAGTGAGGTGGTGGCTGTCGGCCAGCAAGGAGATGGTGGCTGTCGGCAGCGGCAACAACCCGGCAGCAGGGGCGGCGACCTAGCAGCAGGGGCGGCGGCCTGGAGGCGCGACGGAGACCTGGAGGTGCGACCTAGCAGCAGGGGCGGCGGGGAGGCGCGTCTGCACCGGCGGTGGTGGTGGTGGCGACGGCGACGCCGGAGAGGAGGAGGAGCCGCTGGCTGTGTCGCTCGTCCAAACCCTTCAGCCAAGATTTGGCTCTGATACCAAATTCGATTTTGATTCTCTAAAACCCCGTATTTTTATTTCTCTATCTTTGAGTATATATAACCTAATTACATATAGGTCCCTAGACCTTTTCTAATTGCACTTTTACTAAATAAACCTTAATACAATCATAAATCTCAACACCAAGTCATTTTCCTTGTGAACCATTGCTTGCTCTTGGATTTGCATTTAGGTCCCTAGATTTTCTGCCCAGGTCCTATTGTGCTCTAACCACTAGCAAAATTATTTAAAATTTCAAAGAAAAATGATCAATATTGTTTCCAGCACATATACGGATATCATCCTTCATTTTTCCTTAAGGAATTGCATGAATACTCTGCAAATACTTTGGATTAAAACAGGGTAGCTTATACACGTGACAGTAATCTAGCAGAGTTTTAGAACCATAATGCAGCTATGTTTTCTTGCTTGGCATTGCACCATTACCCATTAAAAATACAAGTTATCAAGGATTTAGAATAAAGAAGAACACCTAATGACTTATTCCAGGGGCGGAACCCGACTTTCAAGCTATGGGGTCAAACACGAGTAGAGGTCAATAATATAAAAAATTTATGCCGAGTATGGGGTCAATTTTACAATTTTACAGTATCCATATCATTTTACTCAAAACTATATAGAAAATAATGTATAATCACACAAAAAATTGAAAATTAATGGGAGTCATTTGACCCCCATTATCTCTTTTTAAATCCGCCTCTGACTTAATTATTTTATTGGCTTACAAGTTCATTCATGTCTAATAAACATTTTACTTTTATTTCCCTTCCATAGGTCATGGAAGATAGCCGAATAACACAGCAAGGCACCTACAATGAGCTCCTCGGAGATGGCACGCCATTTGAAAAGCTCGTAAATGCACATCGTTCTTCGATCACAATATTGGAAAGTAGCAATCAGTCCAACTTTGTCAGTACACAACAAGAATCTGATATCCATGTTGAGCCCAAACATCAACCAACTACAGAACAAAGTGGTGAAGAAGAGATTATGATAGGAGCAAAATCAGCAAAAACAAAAAACGCATCGATACAACTCACAGAAGATGAAGAGAAAGAGGTCGGTGACCTCGGTTGGAAACCCTACAAAGACTACTTATCGTTTTCAAAAGGAAACTCTCTTTTAGGATTTTTAATTTGCGCACAAGTTTTGTTCGTGACAATGCAAACCCTGTCTACATTTTGGCTTGCAATTGGAGTCCAGTTGAGTCACATTGGAAGCGGAGTTCTCGTTGGTGTGTATTCAGTGTTCTCTATGGGGAGTTGTGTGGTTGCATATTTTAGGAGCTATTATGCTGCACAGCTTGGATTGAAGGCATCAAAAGCTTTCTTTGATGGTTTTATGGACTCTGTTTTCAAAGCTCCAATGGTATTCTTCGATTCAACTCCTGTTGGCAGGATTTTAACTAGGGTACGTTTGTTCATATTTGTGGTTAATATTCTATTTCTCTGTGGTACTTGTGCCTAAATAAAATTGGAATAGAGCTTTTATTGTAAACTTTGAGGTGATTATGCCACATCTTTGAGTCGTAAACTGATTTTGACTTTTTTTTTCTTTTCTTTGTA
Source organism: Carex kokanica (assembly GCA_025461125.1). Lineage (NCBI taxonomy): Eukaryota > Viridiplantae > Streptophyta > Magnoliopsida > Poales > Cyperaceae > Carex > Carex kokanica. The sequence continues at coordinate 859,193 of JAJGRX010000994.1, forward strand.
TGATCAGGCATCTTCAGATATGAGTATATTGGATTTTGACATACCATATAGCATATCCTTTGTCGTGGCTGCATCTACCGAGGTAGTCATGATTATTATTATCATGTCTACTGTAACTTGGCAAGTCTTGATCATCGCAATTCCAGTTATGATCATTATGATACATGTCCAGGTCGGTTTCAATTTTTTATTTAATTTAGATACTAGCACATTTTCTCGTAACCAAATGTTGTCATATTGAATTAATTACTAACAAGCACAGCCACATTACTATTTTTAAAGAGGTACTATGTGGCATCGGCAAGGGAGCTGGTACGTATCAATGGTACAACCAAAGCACCAGTAATGAACTATGCATCCGAATCTATGCTTGGGGTTGTAACCATCCGCTCATATGCAGCCACTGAGAGATTCGTCAGAAAAAGTCTCGGTTTGATTGATCAAGATGCATCTCTCTTCTTCCACACCATTGCCTCTCTTGAATGGGTTCTACTCAGAGTAGAGGTGCTCCAAAACATCACCATTACCGTCTCAGCTTTGTTTCTGATTTTTCTTCCTCACGGCATCATTGCACCAGGTACTAACAAATATGATTTTTAGAATTAGGTAAAGGTTAATAATGTTTTCTAGCAGAAATCCCAATTAATACCTCACTTCTAACTATCTTAAGGAGTACCCATTCTTCCTCTCTCAGTATTGAAAATGTTAAGGAAATCCCTACCTGCGTGAAGGTTTATTATAAATCTTACTGTTCATTTTTCCTTTATACATGACATAGATTGTTGATTTGTTGTGTTGTAGGGTTCATGGGTTTGTCCCTCTCATATTCGTTGACCCTAACAGCATCACAAGTTTTTCTGACAAGGTTCTACTCGAGCGTGGAGCAGTTTATCATCTCTGTGGAGAGAATCAAACAGTATATCCACATCCCACCGGAGCCTCCAGCTGTGATTCAAGAATGTAGGCCTTCTCCCTCTTGGCCATCAGAAGGAAACATAGAATTGCAAAATCTGATGGTAACGATAAATTCACTGAACTTTTTTTTTCTTTTTTTTTTTGTGTTTTTCTCATATGCTCATTATTAATTTGGAATCAGCATATCCATCATCTATATGGAGTAAAACAGTGAATTTTTGTTCAATCATCGACGTGTCCACCAAATAAAGTGAATTTGAGTATCAGCATGATTTATAAATTGATTTATAGGCTTCTCCGTGCATAATTGAGATTTTATTAGGATACAAAAAAGTGGAGACTTATCTTCAATTGGCAAATCCTTTAACATCGGTCAAATTAATTACTAAAGCATCCTGGGCAAATATCAGAGGATATACGAGAGAAGAAAAGTTGCTATGTTTTACAAAATTAATTTTAGTGTATTCATCAAATGACCAGGTCAAATACCGACCGAATGCTCCTTTTGTGCTCAAAGGGATCACTTGCACCTTCAAAGCAGGAGAAAAGGTTGGGGTTGTGGGACGAACTGGCAGCGGCAAGTCTACTCTGATAAGTTCTATTTTCCGACTTGTCGATCCTGCTGGAGGCAGAATACTGATAGATAGCCTTGATATTTGTTCGATCGGATTGAAAGATTTAAGGACTAAATTGAGTATAATCCCACAAGAGCCAACCCTTTTCAGAGGCACTGTCCGTACCAACTTGGACCCCCTCGGTTTGCACTCAGATCATGAGATTTGGGAGGTTGGTTACTATAATTTTGTTTGGAATTAAAATCTATTAGAGAGTTTGAATTACACAAATTTTATGCTCAAAAAGCATCCCAATGTACTTATTATCAGTACGAGTTGATTAAAATGTAAAACCTAGTTGATGTGTGTACTAGTACTGGTAGGACAGGAAAATGGAAGATTGAAAAGGCAACATTTAATGGAAATATCGATTTGAAATACAACAGAAGACAGGCTGACAAAAATGAAAAACTATAATTCTTTTCACATACACAGCTGGAACTTGTAGGTACTGATTTTCTTTCCTAAGTTGCTAATAGTATTTGTTTCACCAATTTCAGGTTTTGGAGAAATGCCAACTAAAGAGCACCATTAGTAGCCTACCTACTCTTCTTGATTCATCAGGTAAGCCTTTTGTTTTGCAAAGAAGTTAATTTTTAATATTGAATTGCCCAAGTTGACTTTGAACTGATTACACACCATCCATCATATATGTTGAAGAGTGAAGACCCAATCCATCATATTTGCAAAACAAAACCAGTCAAGTTATAATCCAATTACAAGTAAAGACAACAGTACCATTGCATGAACTTAACCCCAAAATAAAAGCAATCACAAAACTTAAATTTACATGGCAGTGAGTGATGATGGTGAGAACTGGAGCGCGGGCCAGCGGCAGCTGTTCTGTCTGGGTCGGGTCCTCCTAAGAAAGAATATAATCCTGGTGCTGGATGAGGCTACTGCCTCCATCGACTCTGCCACCGATGCCGTGCTGCAGCAAGTCATCAAGCGCGAGTTCACCAGCTGCACTGTCATCACCATCGCTCACCGGGTCCCAACTGTCACTGATAGTGACATGGTCCTGGTTCTCTCATATGGTATGTTTCACAGGGATCTTATAGTAGAAATTGATGAGTAATCTTGCTTTTGGGTGGTTATCTGGTAAGTCCAGTACCAGTAAGGTAAGTTATTGGTGTGTTAGCAGTTGCCAGTTAGCACTACTAGAACTGGACCAAGTAGGCTAGCAACCACTTTGCTGGGTTTGAAAGAAGCAAAATGTGGGCTAGAAGAAATAGGCCTAGTTGGGCTTTGATTGAGCTCATTGACTATTTATTATTGACTTTCTGGACTCCTCTACTTTGATTTTTTTTTTTTTGGGTACTCCTATATTATCAAAGTAAAAAACCAGAGTCATTCTTTATTCTGTTGCTACAATATTTTTGGGTTTTTTGTGTAGGTAAACTTGTGGAGTATGACAAGCCATCTAGACTAATGGAGAACCAGAGCTCTGCATTCTCAAAACTCGTGCAAGAATACTGGTCTAATTGTATCAGAAGCTCATCAATTGAAGAAAGTAATATAATTTAATCTAGTTTTAAATACAAATTTAATCTACTTTGTTTCTGATTATTGATTTTAAACTAGGAGTCCTTGTATCACCAACTTATTAATATTTTAAGGATCAATATTTTCAAATTTTCATTCATTTCTTTTCATTTGGTACCTTTGGCACTCGCTTAAAATATGCATCAGGGCTTAGTTAAAAATTATCATCATGTGCGCTTAGATTGTCTTCTTCACCAGAATCCTAAATCAAATTTGTTTCTCTCTTTGACTTAATATTTTTTCCATGATTCTAAAGACTACAGACTACAGCCACATGAATACATGATTGATAAACTGACATCACCATAAAACAATTGTAAAAGACAAAATACTTTTGATGAGGTGATGGGGATCCGAATCCTCTGCATTAACTCAAAAGGAAATCTAATTTTAGACGGAGCCAATTCGGCTCGTGTCTATAACATAGGGGGGTCTTTAATATTAGTGCAGATCTAGTTAGCACGAATTTTAAAACAAATCAGACAGTCGAGATTCATTAACTCAAAAGATTTTCTTTTGAGTTAATGCAGAGGATATGAATTTAACAGTGGTTTGGAGGCATATTCTGAGCTTTTTTCTGATCCACCAATATTTTAGCAGCCAGTGGCATTGTCCTGTTCTGTAGCCTGTAGGTTTCAACTCTTATCAAAGAGTGAGGCTAAGATAAGAGTACAACTTCTCCTCAAGAAAAAAAGAAAGATAAAAGAGTATAACTAGAGTTTCTTAAGCTAATGAAGTTTTTAGGTGAGTTTAACTCCGAAAATTATCGAATTGATTTTGAATTATAAATTTAAACTTATGTAATTGATCTACTTCATGAGTTTATAAATCAAGTGGTCAGAAAATAAGGTTTATAAATTAATTTTAATGCATTTATTTTCATCATTTTTAACCGCTTGATTTTATTCTAAATTAATTCGAAAATTAAATTTTTTTCATGTAAATTTATCACTCGTGAAGTAGATTTGCTTCAACGGTTTGAATGTGTTATTTGAAGCTAATATGATAGAATTTTGAAGTTAAGCTCACCGAATCCTTGGTGAACTTAAGAATACCCTAGTTCTACTTGATATGATAATAAATAGATTATGAAATGATATGTGCTATGAATTTACTCTTTTCTTAAGTCCAAATAGTCAGTCTGAGTTACTCAATATGATCTTCATTTGAAAATGTACTTACAAACCATTTTTTTTCATTTTTAAGTAGGTAAAAGGTCACTTGATTTAAAGATCATAGACTATCTCAAATAGTGATTTTTTTCCTATTACATTTAGTTTTGAAGTATATTTATATAGAGAGGTTATATTTAATACTTAGCTAATCAAATCAAGTCGATGACAGTAAACCGAGATTGTCTCTACGGATCTTCATATTTTTAAATCTTTGCATAATTTTTTAATTATTAATCTCATGAGAGGGATTGGAGCCTAAATTAGATTTGAATTGTCTTAGTTGTTGTGAAGTTAAACCAATTGGAGGTTTAGATGCCTTCTTAAAGTACTTGTTCATTTTTAAAACCTTAAAATATAGAATTCAAAATCAAGATCAATTACCAAATCATCTAACTTAAAAGATTACAAAATTATCAAATTAAAGCCGATGACCAAATTAACACAATACCAAATTATCAAATTAAAGTCTTAAAGTCCTTGGTCAATTACCAAATTATCAAATTAATTTAATTAACTTAAAAGATTACAAAATTATCAAATTAAAGCCAATGACCACATTAACACAATACCAAATTATCAAATTAAAGTCTTAAAGTCCTTGGTCAATTACCAAATTATCAAATTAATTTAATTCACATATCATAAAAAATAGGGTTTATCACTTACTAAGGAAGAATCAAAGATGGAAAAGAGTCGAGGTCAAGGAAGAAAAAGGAGAAGAGTCGGGGCGGAGGGGCGGCTTGGGTAAAATAGGAGGTGACGATGCAGCACACAAATCACTTTTTTTGGTGATGGAAATCTTCTTTCTTCTCCTAGCGAATCAGAGCAAAATAGCGGATAATTTAGATCCCGCGCAATACCTAACTGAATATCATTAGATTTGAGTCGTTAGTTTTAACTTGGCACAAATTGTAAAACGGAGCCCAATATCTAAATAGGCACCAAATTTCAATTTTGGCTGGAAGTTAATTGAAGGTAATTATACTCAGTCAGGTACCTGGGAGGATACAGATTCAGTAGCAGACCTCATTTTTCTTCTGGCGAATCAACAATTTTTATGAGCGAAGTAGCGAACCGGAACTTGTTTTTTTTTTCGCAAATCAAACTGAGCTGACTTTCTTTTCCGTACGATTTTCTTCCGCTAAACATTGAATTAAATCTACTAAGTAGGTCTTATTAAAGTATAAGATACCAATGGATTTATTTATTTTTTACAAAATTCAGACACTTCCTACCATGATCACTTTGGGTCCACCAATGCGTAGGTTCATTTTCTGTCGTACATGATTATTATTGTAAACTTTATAAGAGTAGAACTAAGGTGTTCTTAAGCTCATCAAGCCTCTTTGTGAGCTTAACTCAAAAATTTATCGGATTAAGTTCAAATAACGCATTCAAACCGTTGAAACCGATCTACTTCATTAGTGATGCGTTTACATGTCAAATTTTTAAATTTTTGAACTAATTTAGTATTAAGTCAAGCAGTAAAAAAAAAGATGATTTTTAAGTTAATTTTAATGCGTTTATTTTTCAACATTTTTTGACCGCTCGACTTTATACTAAATTAGTTCAAAAAATTATAAATTTGACATGTAAATGCATCACTCATGAAGTAGAACGGTTTCAATGATTTGAATGTGTCGTTTGAAGTCAATCCGATAGGTTATTGAGTTAAGCTCACAAAGAGACTTGGTGAGCTTAAGAACACCTTAGTTCTACTCACTTTTTTATAATATATCTTTGAGTGAGGCTATGGTACTATGCATAACACGGATTGGTCCGTGCTACGGCTCAATATTTGAGTTTTCAAAATCCTAACGGTCGATCCGAACCGTTCAACATGATTAAAAAATGAATATGTACTTGCAAACCAAATTTTACATTTTTTTGAATTTTTTTACTATTTTTTTAGATAGGTAGAAAATCACTATTTTTGGATGGTCCAGAATTTTCAGATCAAGTGATTTTCTACCTATCTAAAAAAATAGTAAAAAAATTCGAAACAACATAAAATTTGGTTTTTCAAGTACATATTCATTTTATAATCATGTTGAACGGTTCGGATCGACCATTAGAATTTTAAAAACTCAAATATTGAGCCGTAGCACAGATCCAACCGTGCTATGCATAGTACCATAGCCTCACTCTATATCTTTTTGAAAATTTTACAGTACGAATTTTAATACGAAGCCGTTTTCATCTGTACTGGATAATTTCTATGTCATCATATATGTACTGAAAAATCCTACGTGAATAACAATAATATATCGCATGCATTTCCGTTTTCTTTTAGGTGGTTGGAAGGAAGTTTCGTGAGCTGAGAATATTTGTGACCACTACTATGAAATAATGAGATTTTATATTAGCTTCATGACACCAAACATCACATAAGAATAAATTTGGAGGGAATATGAGCGATACATTATTTTGCATTGAATTATTTTTATGATGTAACTTCTTGTCTTCTTAAACTTGCTTTAAAATAGCTCATTGGATATAGTTTTTATTAATCGAAGTTGACCAATATATGGTTCTATGCAGACTAAAATTTACATATTTTTAATTTTTTACTATTTTTTAAATAGTAAAAAATTCACTACTTCTGAATGGTCTAGAACCTTATACTTGACCGAAATTTTTTTTCTTACCACTCTAAGAAATCGGAATTAAATCAATACCACCCGTTTATTCAGAATTCAGATTCCACCACGTACGCGTACTGGATCTGCGCACGGATCTCCAATCCGTACGCGTACTGGATATGCGGACCGATCCGTTCGCACAGTAAATATGCGCACGGATCCGTGCGCACAGTGGATCGGCGATCCGATTGGGAGAGAACGAGTTTCAATTTTTTTCTTTTCTCTTACTTTTCCCGGGTGGGCCCCACTTTTTCCCTTTCTTTTCTTTTCCCGGGTGGGCCTCTCTCTTTCTCTTTCTTTTCTTTTCCCGGGTGGGTCCCCTCTTTTCCCTTTCTCTCTTTTCCCTGGTGGGTCAAAAGCAGGCAGCCTTTCTTTTCCCAAACGGGTCGGTGCGCCGACCCACTATGCGTACGGATCCGTGCGCATATCCACTGTGCGAACGGATCGGTCCGCATATCCAGTACGCGTACGGATTGGAGATCCGTGCGCAGATCCAGTACGCGTACGTGGTGGAATCTGAATTCTGAATAAACGGGTGGTATTGATTTAATTCCGATTTTTTAGAGTGGTAAGAAAAAAAATTTCGGTATACTTGATTGCTTGATTGCTGCTGCCAAAGTTAAAAAAATGGTCTAGATTCTTTAGATCAAGTTATAGTCTATTTATCTAAAAAGATAATAATAAAATTTTAAAAAATAAAAAAATTGATCGACTGTATATTTTCATACAGTTATCATGTTGAATGTCTAATTAAGATAAACTATTTGGACTTTGAAATGAAAATATTAATCTAGGTACATATCAATATGGATCCAAATCTGCTGAAATCTGAGATCATCAACAATAATCTTGAAATTCCTAAAACTCCGAATCCAGCCATTGAATTGTTTGAGATGCGTGCACAGAAAAAATTGGACGGCTGGATCTCAGATTTCAGAATTACTATTCATGAATATCGGTTTCAGCTGATCTGAATCCATATCAATATGCGCTCTGCATATTACCATAGCCTCACTCAACAATCAATCTAAGTTAGACCAACAAATATACACATACAGGATGGGCTAAGGTGTTTTATAAAGCACGGGCTATTTAGTGCTTTACGTCCTTCTATACTATTGTCAAGGTCTAAACAATTGATCCGAACTTCTCAACATGATATTCATATTGAAATGTACTTGGAGACCAAAACTAAAATATTTTGGAGTTCATTTACTATTTTTGTAGAATTTTTTAAAAATTGATATTTTTTTAATGGTCCAAACTTTTTGAAAACAATAATTTTCAAAAATTCTAAATTTTTTTCCAAAAAAAAATAAAATTTGGTCACCAAACACATTTTAATATGAAGATCATATTAAAAGGTTCAAATTAACTGTTCGGACTTTAAAAATAAAAATATGTACGAGAAATAAAACAACAACTTTACTTCATTAAACACCATAGTCTAATTTTCTGTGTGTATATAGATGTATTCTCTCTCTTTTTTTTTTTTTTTTGTAATAATGGAGGAAGTTCACTTTCTTATTTTATTTTCTTGTGACACATGCATATGATAATTAGATGGAAGAGAATTTGGTTGACTTTCTTATTTTATTTTCTTGACACATGCATATGATAATTAGATGGAAGAGAATTTGGTTCACTTTCTTATTTTATTTTCTTAACACATGCATATGATTTTAGATGGAAGAGATCACATTCTTGGTTCACTATTTTTGGTTCACTATTTCATTATTTTGACTGCAGCCAAATTAATATATAGTATGAAATACACATGTTCACAAGGGATAGCCACATGCGAACTTCTGCTAGATTGTTTACCAAATGAGATAGAGTAGGTCCAATGGGCATCGGACCTATATTTAGATTCAATTAACTCTAGGACAGTACAATTAGCATCAAGATCTATGTGCACAAAAATTGATACAGACTTGTACGGATTTTGATGCAAATCACACGAATCTTGATGCATATCGAATGGTCATCACATCCATCGAACTAAGGTAGGTCCGATGGACATCGGACCTACTCTGATTCCTTACCAAATATGAAATACCAACAGGGCATGCTAACAAAATTCAATTTGGACCGTTGATGTTGGATTTTAGAGTCTATTGAAAGAAAACAATGAAAGAACTTTGGTGGTGTTTGGTGGACTTAAAACTAATAAGACCTAACTTGATAATGTTAATTTAGACCGATTTAAATTATTCATGTTTGGTTGATGTCTAAAGTTATATCTTGACTTAAGTTATTTCTTGTTTGATAAGAATTGAGTGGTTAAAACATGATTTGATATTACGAATTATTTTGTCTTACAAAATTTGTAATATCAATCATAAAACTATTTTTCCTATTTTCTTTTCATTTGATTAAAAAGGAATTGTACAAAAAAATAGATTATGTACAAATTAATTTTATATCTTAAGATACACATTACATTTAGTGAATCTTATTTATAAATAGAACTAAAATTAATTGGTTATTTTACATTTCTTAAAAAGTAATTGAAAATAATAAAAATAATGAAAAGTTAGACCTCATACTCTATTAAAATTAAACCACTTGGAGAGATAAGTTGGTTTAGACAGGCCTAAAAGTCAGTTTATTCCATCTTATTGTGGCTCAATTAAACCACAAGACCTAAAATTCTTATTCTAGTATTTATTCCACAACTAAACTTAGATATTTAAGAAAGAGAGGCATGTTGCAATCATTGTGAAAGATGTGATATTTAAAGATAGGTTGATAATTTCATTGCAAATGTAATGTTGTTGTCAATTTCGATCATCTTCCATTCTATATTCCTTAACTTATTCCATTTATCTAACTTGGAAGTTTGCTATATAAGATTTTTATTCGATTTGACGAAATACAAGTGTTGGTAAGTTTTTATTATATCTTGTCCATGGAAATTGAAATCAAGATATTTAAAAGTTATTTTATTAGGAGTTTGCCACTTGAGTTACTATATGAGTTCGGTGAGTACCTAATTTTTAATTGTTAATTTGATGCGAGCATCTGGATGTTCGATTATTTTTAATTTGTAAAATGCCAGTCAAATCTATTGTAAGATATTTAAACCAAGTTGATTTAATTAAACTAAAAAAAGAAATTAATAAGAAGTTGGGAGCACCTAACCCTCCTCCATTTTTTCCCCCAGTTATTAACTACTTGAGAAACTGCTAACTACTTGGAGGGACCACTTACTATTTGGGGACCGCCTAATATTTGAAATATTTTATTACTGGCGCGCGCAAGTATTCATGTATAATATATCAAGTATTCACAACGTACCTAAGATATCAAGTATTAAAAAAAAAAAAAAAAAACTGGATACATCACTCACCCATCTTTTACACATTTTTAGAGGTGATTTTTTTTTCTCCGTTCAATCTAACCAATATTTTTGACGATCTATGAGGAATTTTGCAAATCTAAAACCACGAACGTCTTCTACACAATTTTCTCTTTCAAATGAGATCCATAATGACATACTTTCGAATTGTCTGTTGCACAAATATTCATACCTCATCGAGAAGTTTTGATACAAGTATTCATACCTCACCCCCAAAAGTATTTATAATTACCCTAAGAAGTTTTGTAACATCTCGAAAAATTGAGTTATTATTATTTATGCATACAAGACTTTTTCATAATATAATAAAGACTATAAGTATTTTGATAACATATTTTATTAATACAAAATTAGTATGTCGTTAGAAAAAAATTCTGAATAGTCATTAATGCTCACGTTTCTCTGATTTATTCTCGATGTTAGGGTAATCATAACATTATCACATCTCTATCAGTTAACTAATATACTATATATATTACTCTACTTGGAATATTACTACATCTATTAACTTGATAATACTAACATGTAAGTTTGTTTACCAACAGTGGCGGAGCTACGTGAACGCAGGGGTAGGCACTTGCCTATCCCTGGAAATTTTTATTTTTATTTTAGACCGGTATTTTTTGGACTTTGCCTACCCCTGATTTTGGGCTTTGCCTACCTCTGCCTTGCGCCTCAGCGCCTGCGCTGCGCGAAGTCACGAGAAAACAAAAAAAAAAAAAACTCGCGGAGATGGAGAGGAGAGGCGAAGCAGAAGAAGTGAAGAACCGACTACCTCTGGAAGAAGAAGCTCCGCCTCTGTCTCTAGAAGAAGCTCCGTTAATTTTTCGTTCAAACCCAAATCCGTTAATTTTGTCGAACCCGAACCGTTAATTTTTTCGAACCCGAATCCGATTATTGCCTACCTCTGACTCAAATCCTAGCTCCGCCGCTGTTTACCAATTCACTCTATATAATTAAAGTACGTACAACAGTAATACGTACAGAATATATCTACTATCTTACTTGTGCCTCTTTTATACTATAGAGTATACTTTAAAATTTAAATATATCTTCGCCATTTATATAACTTCAATATAACGAAGTCACAACTATTATGCGTCTCTGCTAATTTCTAAATATGTCAATAACTACTATTCTACTGTATTTTCAAAAGTTTAATTCTATAAATTTTATCTCATGTAAATAACCGTATCCTCTGTATGCACCCCCTCAAATTCATATAATTTAATCATATAATATGATTGTATAATTTGATTCTATTAAAACCTCCTTACTCAATTTCCTGCCACACAATCTTTCTCATCTTTTCCTTTCACAACCGATCACACAATCTCTCTCATCTTTTCCTTGCACAACCGATCAAGAAGAACTCTATAATATGTCTGATTCAAATTCCGACTACGTCTGATTCTGAACTGTCGCTGCAATCTAATTTGAAATTTGTAATATCTCATATCAAGTAACCAGACTTCTCTATAATCTGTGTTTTCATTTTGTATGGTTGATTTGAATATTGGTATTGCATATTGGATTATGTTGGCATATTTAACAGTATAGCGGGTCTGAGGTTAGAATTTAATTTGTGATTGTAGCTTCACACTGTTGGTTGGACTTTCCAGTGGATTGGCGGTCTTCCAATTAATATTATTGGATAAATTTTTCATTGGATTGGCAGTTTAATGAATTGTGTTATGAGAATGTGGAAATCGCATGTGGCAGAGATTACACATATATGATTATGATGTGACTTATTTTTACGGATAACCTAGACTGACGTGTTATCGTTGTTTAAAAAACAAAAAAAATCAAGACAATCTATAAATTTTTTTTTTTTTACAATTAAAGTCTTCTATCTATAGTGAATTGCTTCAAATTAAGCCCAATTTTCTCATTAATGACGAGACATTGCAATTGAGGCATCTATGTCAAGCAAAATCAAACCAATAACAACACGCTATGGTGATGTGCATATGTATTGTGGAGAATTCTTGATCCTTCGGCCTCATGTATATATATCTCATCAGAACCCAAGAAAGCAGTGGTTGGTTAGACCCCAGGTTCCCAATTTCATACGCAATTTAACAATAGTTCCAATAAGACGGCTAATTATGCACGGTAAATAACAATTTATCCTTTTCTCAAGGACCTCATGCGAGGAATATTGGAAGGGACAAAAAAATTAAGATTACTAAATAATTATAATAGGGTCAAATGTCAATGCAATAAATTTCTCTTTTGTGGAGTGCTACAAAATATGCTCCTATTTGCTGTATGATTTAACATGACAAGTAGTTTTCACTTTGATTAGCCTAACACATTTAGTAAATATCAAGGAACTTTATTTTGCCTGGCTCGAATTTAGCAAAGAAAATTTAAAATGTCACTATTTTGAAAAAGTTGCAAAATCTTGCCTTAAAACGAAGTACTACAAGTTCATATTGTTTTTTCATATTCAAGTAATATTTCTGAATGAATGCAATTTCAGACAGAATTTTGCGGCACTTTTATAGACAATGGTGTATTTATTGTTGTTATTCTTCATAAAATTATATATAACGACGACAAATTTAAGAGCACAAAAAAATTTCCTAATGATTTTTATTTTTGTAGTAAAAGAAACAAAATTTCAAAATAGAATCCTGTCTCTATTTTTACTCAAAAAGAAAAAAAAATTCAGACTCTTGTTCGGATTCTATGCATTACCTTACTCTTACTGTTTGAGTTTAACTCAAACTGCCAATCAAAATCCGAGTCAATTCGGATCAAGCTTGACTATATACAAACAAATCAAATTTAAGTAACTAATTCGTAAAATAAAAAAAATTAGTGATCTCCAACAAAATTTATTCTTATAATGAATAAATTAAATTCAAATTCAAAGAATGAAGTACTTGAAATACTGTTAGTGATACTAAGCGCCAAATCTGCCTATTTGACCCTACCACTACGATCAAATCTTGGCTATCAAGTAATGATCAAAGAAACCGCTCAAATGCGATCACATAACGTGGTTTAATTAAACTATATTATAATGCGATCACCCAAATCTTGGCGATCAAGTAATTAACTGTGTTCTATCTATGTAAGTCTTGGAAAACGACGAACCAGAACCAGAACCAGAATAGGACAATCGGAGTTTTGCAATAACGTTGAAAGAATAAGAAAAATATTCATTCAAGAGCTACATTTATTAATGAATTATTCATATTACTTTTTTTTTTTAAGAAGTGGTTGGTGTCAGCGGCGGATTTAATTAGGAACATTGAACGGGTCAATTGAGCTCTTCATTTTTTTTATATAATTTAAAAAGATATCATGAATACGGTAAATTAATCCTCATTTTCAACATAAAAATTTTATATGATTAATCTTAATGTATATTTGACTCACACAGTACAATATGAGGTGGCGAACTCTCAACCGAACAATTGGAATTCGGTGTCTATTTAGATATAGGAGATTCATTTTTGAGTTTCATACCACAGTTAAAGAACGGTATGAATTTAGTAATAATATTTAAGTTATTTAATCAAATACTTATAATAATAAGCTTAACAAATCAAATTTAAGTAACTCTTCATTATTAATTTTTCCAATTGAGTGTTGGGTTCAAAAATTAATTTATTCATCACTTGAACGTTTAAGTCATTTAATTAAATACTAACTCAAATTAGGCTGAACACTAATTTGCATTGTACTAGTAAGTTTTGTTGGAATCAGTTTACGACTTTTTTTTATTTTACAAATTGACTCCTTCTTTATTAATTTTTTCGATTCAATAATACTTATTAAAGATAATAATTATTCAGATTACATGAGCACTTAAGTTATTTAACTAAATACCAACTCTTATTAAACTGTGAATACTAAAAATATTAATGGAACCCATACAAATACGGATCAGATGGGATATTTATTAAAAAATATTATTAAATATTATTAATAAATATCAAATTTTATAATATTTATCTAATTATAATGGTGAATAATATATGTTTTTTCATAATATATATTAAACTAGTGTATATCTACTATTTGAATATGAATAATTAAAATTTAAAATCATATATGTATATGTATCCGCACGAATATTCGAATATCAAATATCCATATCTAATTTTTAAATACATATTGAATACGGATAGAATATTATCCGCTCCGTTTAGAATTTTTTTTATAAACCATAATTAAAAAAAAAATTATGAAACCAACATGATTGCTTTATTTTTTTTACAAAAACCATAAGAACCGAAATACCATTTCGGTCCGTTATTTTTTTTTATTCCGGATCGAAATGTTATTTCGGTCTGGTCTCTTTTTTGGATTTTTTGTGGTACTGGTTTCACAATTTTTCATATAAGCCGCCACAGAAAATCCAAAAAGGGGATCGGACCGAAATGCCATTTCGGTCCAGAATATAAAAAAATAACGGACCGAAATGACATTTCTGTTCTTATGATTTTTTGTAAAAAAAAAGTAATCATGTTGGTTTATTAAAAAAAAAAATTCCTCCGTTTATCTAATGGAGGAGCATGTATAAAGTACTAATTTAAAATGAATGAAAAGCGTAAATGGAAAATTGACTTTTCTATGATACAGAGGGCCGGGCCGGTGGGCCCCCTTGTCCCTTGAGTCATGGTACAGGGCCCCACGGGCGTGCCATATATAGCCTTGTTTTCCCCTCAAGAGGCTGAAACATTTGAGGGAGAGCTCTGTTCAACGACGTCCACATGGATTCTCTAGGTACTGCTTCAGTATCCCATGCCAGTGTATTTTCAGAAAAAGGAAAAAAAAAGAAGAAGAAGAAGAAGAAGTTTAATTTACCTGTTCTTAACTATTTCATACTGTTTATATATTTTTATTTTCTTGGGTACTTGAACATATCTTGGATTGCCATTTTTGAAAGAAAAAAAAGGGGGGTATTGTTTTGATTTGATTTTTGCGTCAAAATTTCTTGTTTATGCTATATTTATTCATCATTTTTTTTTTTGTAATCTTAGGTTGGATATCTCAACTTTGTGAAGGAGAATTCATTATTACCTCTCCATGCGTTCAAAGGAGTCTGATAGATATCCACAATGCATTCTTCCTTGTTGCCTATACCTTAAGTCTGCTAGTATCTTTTTCCAAAGGGAACCTTGCAAACCAAAGAAACAACAAACGTTGGTTCTTTATTTTCGTTTCACTCTGTTGCGCTGTAACCGGAGTTGCATATGTCGTCTCTAGTTTATTTAGTTTATCACAAGGAACGAAAGCGCAATTGGATTTGGTTATATGGTTTCTTAGAGGAGTGATTTGGATCTTTTTGGCAATTTCCTTGAATTTTCAAAAAAACAATTGGACAAAAATCATTTCTATATTTTGGTGGATATCATATTCACTGCTCATTTCAGCACACAATGTAGAAGTTCTAGTCACAAATCACAAACTAGAAATATTCGAGTTAGTTTCATGGCCTATAAACTTTCTCCTTCTCTTTTGCTCTCTAATCCTCTTGTTTCACAAAATTACCAACTTCCATCAATATCCATCAGCCAATACCTTAACAGAACCCCTTTTAGTAGAAAACTTTCCAAAAAATTCAAACCTGTACCGAGCCGGGATATTTAGCCGATTGACGTTTTCATGGCTTAACCATTTGCTTGAACTTGGTCGAACAAAACCATTGAATTTAGATGACATCCCTTCAATTGAATCAGAAGATACATCACAGTCAGCATCAGAAAAATTTCTAGCTATTTGGAGGACCTATATGAAAGATAAATCCAAAGCCAACAGCAAAAACCTCATATTTTCAACATTGTTCAGATGCTACAAATGGGACCTCATACTTACCGGCTTTTATGCATTTTCAAGAGCTTCGTTGGTTGCTGCATCTCCTCTTCTCCTCTTCGCATTCATAGACTATTCTAACTTGGAAGAGAGAAATACTGGCATTGGGATATCACTTGTTATTTGTTTGATTTGTATGAAATTTTTCGAGTCGCTATCACAGAGGCATGGGTATTTTGAATCAAGACGATGCGGTATGAGAATGCGGTCAGCTCTAATGGCATGTATATTTCAAAAGCAACTAAAAGTTTCAAATAATGGAAGAAAAAAACATGCAACAGGAGAGATTGTGAACTATATAGGGGTTGATGCATATAGGCTAGGAGATTTTCCTTGGTGGTTCCACATGGCCTGGAGTTATCCCCTTCAACTTTTCTTTTCCTTAGTAATTCTCTTTTGGACCCTTGGAATTGGTGCTATTCCCGGTCTGGTCCCTCTTATCATATTTGGTGTTCTAAACATACCATTTGCTAAACTCTTACAAGGATACCAGTCCAAATTTATGGTGGCACAAGATGAGAGATTAAGAGCTACTTCTGAGGCCTTGAATAACATGAAGATCATAAAATTGCAATCATGGGAGGAGAGGTTTAGAAGAATTGTTGGTTCATTAAGAGATACTGAATTTAAATGGTTAAGTGAGACCCAACTGAAAAAGGCCTACGGTACATCATTGTATTGGATGTCCCCAACTGTTGTGTCAGCTGTGATGTTTGCTGGAGCTGCACTTACAGGAAGTGCTCCACTGAATGCAAGTACCATTTTCACAGTACTCGCGGCCTTGCGTGTCATGTCCTTACCAGTAAGGATGTTACCAGAGATCCTTACAATTATGATTCAGGTCAAGGTTTCATTAGACCGAATTCAGGTATTTTTACTGGAGGATGAGATTAAAGAAGATGATGTGAAGCGAGATTGCGAGAAAGACTTTGGTTGGGCTGTGAAAGTGGAGGGTGGGGTGTTCAGTTGGGACCCAAATGGGGGAGCTTTAACAGTGAGGGATGTTGGTTTGGAAGTGAGAAGAGGGGAGAAGGTGGCAGTATGCGGGCCCGTTGGTGCGGGTAAATCTTCCCTGTTATATGCTTTGCTTGGAGAGATACCAAAAATTAACGGTTCAGTAAGTTTATTTCATATCATTTAAATTATCTTGATTTAGATTTTCAGCAACTCTCATATGAATGATGCAAAAATAAATAAATAAATCGTACCGGCAACCATGGAGTACCAGTTGCAGTAGCCTTTATTGTAACAGGGTACCAGAATCTAACTTAACCATGACATTTCAAGGTTAATTTATTCAGAAAGGCCTTATTGATATAAGACTTTTGTACATATTCTCTTACTGTTTCACTCCTCTCAATTTAATATGGTCCATTTGTATTGTAGTGGTAAGATTCTTCCTGCATATCCATCCAAAAGCTAGGAATTAAATAATAGTCCTTTGCATACCATCATTTTTATTGATAACCTGCTTAACAAATGGTGCCTTGTCTTCTGCAAATCTGCAAATCATTTCATTCAGATCCTTTGAAAAGAAATATATTTTATGCGTGTCCTTGACATGATACACTTTTCTGTACCAGGTTGAGGTGTACGGCTCAGTCGCGTACGTTTCACAAAACGCATGGATACAAAGTGGCACTATACGTGAAAACATTCTTTTTGGAAAGCCTTTTGACAAGGAACGTTATGAGAAGTCGGTGAAGGCTTGTGCCTTGGATAAAGACTTACAGAATTTTGACAATGGCGATGGCACCGAGATAGGCCAGAGAGGGCTGAACATGAGTGGGGGCCAGAAGCAGAGGATACAACTCGCACGAGCCGTATACAGTGATGCAGACATTTATCTTTTAGACGATCCTTTTAGTGCAGTGGATGCACACACAGCTGCCACTCTCTTCTATGTAAGTTAATTAGAACTCGGGGAATTGGCAATACCAGTACATGTTATTAATTGGAAATGCTGACTTTCTGCTTAGTAATTTACATGATCTTGAAGTTTTTATATTCCTGTTTTAGGGATGCAATATTGGATTTTCACCATTTGGTTCATAACATGATAATTTATTGAAAGAAAAGACCAATCATAGATAACTGTTGTAGAATTAGCTATATTGTTTACCATTTTCACAATTCCTGTTTCGTGTATATCAATACCCAGAGCAAACAGGATAATGGATGGTAGAGGCTACGTACCACAACAGTTCAATACATACTATATATCCACTGTTACAGTACTGCTATATACATGATATGGAAATCGTTTGAACCTTATTGCCTTAGTGTTGTGAGTGCTTAAAAATTGACGCATGCCAGTCAATTAACCGAGAGGGCAATAAAATTATCAAGTTCTTATCAAAATTCCATTTGGGAAAAAACATTAACAGAAACAATGCCAGTATGAATTAGCTTATTAATTCTCAATTGTTGGTTAATAATAATTGAGTAAAGCTCTGATGTAATGCAGGATTGTGTGATGGGTGCTCTGGGAAAGAAGACTGTAATCCTTGTTACACATCAAGTGGAGTTCTTGGCCGAAGTTGATACCATCTTAGTAAGTAGTTATCTTCTAAGAAAAATCTTGATAATGATAGTATAATTTTATAAAACAAGTCATTTTCCTTGTGAACCATTGCTTGCTCTTGGATTTGCATTTAGGTCCCTAGATTTTCTGCTCAGGTCCTATTGTGCTCTAACCACTAGCAAAATTATTTAAAATTTCAAAGAAAAATGATCAATATTGTTTCCAGCACATATACGGATATCATCCTTCATTTTTCCTTAAGGAATTGCATGAATACTCTGCAAATACTTTGGATTAAAACAGGGTAGCTTATACACGTGACAGTAATCTAGCAGAGTTTTAGAACCATAATGCAGCTATGTTTTCTTGCTTGGCATTGCACCATGACCCATTGAAAATACAAGTTATCAAGGATTTAGAATAAAGAAGAACACCTAATGACTTATTCCAGGAGTAGAGGTCAATAATATAAAAAATTTATGCTGAGTATGGGGTCAATTTTATAATTTTACAGTACCCATATCATTTTACTCAAAACTAAATAGAAAATCACGTATAATCACACACAAAATTGAAAATTAATGGGAGTCATTTGACCCCCATTATCTCTTTTAAATCAGCCTCTGAATTAATTATTTTATTGGCTCACAAGTTCATTCATGTCTAATAAACATTTTACTTTTATTTCCCTTCCATAGGTCATGGAAGATAGCCGAATAACACAGCAAGGAACCTACAATGAGCTCCTCAGAGATGGCACGCCATTTGAAAAGCTCGTAAATGCACATCGTTCTTCGATCACAATATTGGAAAGTAGCAATCAGTCCAACTTTGTCAGTACACAACAAGAATCTGATATCCATGTTGGGCCCAAACATCGACCAACTACAGAACAAAGTGGTGAAGAAGAGATTATGATAGGAGCAAAATCAGAAAAAACAAAAAATGCATCGACACAACTCACAGAAGATGAAGAGAAAGAGGTCGGTGACCTCGGTTGGAAACCCTACAAAGACTACTTATCGTTTTCAAAAGGAAACTCTCTTTTAGGATTTTTAATTTGCGCACAAATTTTGTTCGTGACAATGCAAAGCCTGTCTACATTTTGGCTTGCAATTGGAGTCCAGTTGAGTCACATTGGAAGCGGAGTTCTCGTTGGTGTGTATTCAGTGTTCTCTATGGGGAGTTGTGTGGTTGCATATTTTAGGGGCTATTATGCTGCACGGCTTGGATTGAAGGCATCAAAAGCTTTCTTTGATGGTTTTATGGACTCTGTTTTCAAAGCTCCAATGGTATTCTTCGATTCAACTCCTGTTGGCAGGATTTTAACTAGGGTACGTTTGTTCATATTTGTGGTTAATATTCTATTTCTCTGTGGTACTTGTGCCTAAATAAAATTGGAATAGAGCTTTTATTGTAAACTTTGAGGTGATTATGCCACATCTTTGAGTCGTAAACTGATTTTGAATTCTTCTTTTTTCTTTGTATGATCAGGCATCTTCAGATATGAGTATATTGGATTTTGACATACCATATAGCATATCCTTTGTCGTGGCTGCATCTACCGAGCTAGTCATGATTATTATTATCATGTCTACTGTAACTTGGCAAGTCTTGATCATCGCAATTCCAGTTATGATCATTATGATACGTGTCCAGGTCAGTTTCAATTTTTTATTTAATTTAGATACTAGCACATTTTCTCGTAACCAAATGTTGTGATATTGAATTAATAACTAACAAGCACAGCCACATTACTATTTTTTTAAAGAGGTACTATGTGGCATCGGCAAGGGAGCTGGTACGTATCAATGGTACAACCAAAGCACCAGTAATGAACTATGCATCTGAATCTATGCTTGGGGTTGTAACCATCCGCTCATATGCAGCCACTGAGAGATTTGTCAGAAAAAGTCTCGGTTTGATTGATCAAGATGCATCTCTCTTCTTCCACACCATTGCCTCTCTTGAATGGGTTCTACTCAGAGTAGAGGTGCTCCAAAACATCACCATTACCGTCTCAGCTTTGTTTCTGATTTTTCTTCCTCACGGCATCATTGCACCAGGTACTTACAAATATGATTTTTAGAATTAGGTAAAGGTTGAATAATGTTTTCAAGCAGAAATCCCAACTATCTTAAGGAGTACCCATTCTGCCTCTTCAGTATTGAAAATGTTAAGGAAATCCGTACCTACGTGAAGGTTTATTATAAATCTTACTGTTCATTTTTCCTTTATACATGACATAGATTGTTGATTTGTTGTGTTGTAGGGTTCATGGGTTTGTGCCTCTCATATTCGTTGACCCTAACAGGACAACAAGTTTTTCTGACAAGGTTCTACTCGAGCGTGGAGCAGTTTATCATCTCTGTGGAGAGAATCAAACAGTATATCCACATCCCACCGGAGCCTCCAGCTGTGATTCAAGAATGTAGGCCTTCTCCCTCTTGGCCATCAGAAGGAAACATAGAATTGCAAAATCTGATGGTAATGATAAATTCACTGAACTGTTTTTTTTTACTTTTTTGTGTTTTTCTCATATGCTCATCATTAATTTGGAATCGACATGTCCACCATCTATTTGGAGTAACACAGTGAATTTTTGTTCAATCATCGGCATGTCCACCAAATGAAGTGAATTTGAGTATCAGCATGATTTATAAATTGATTTATAGGCTTCTCTGTGCATAATTGAGATTTTATTAGGATACAGGAAAGTGGAGACTTATCTTCAATTGGCAAATCCTTTAACATTGGTCAAATTAATTACTAAAGTATCCTAGGCAAATATCAGAGGATATATGAGAGAAGAAAAGTTGCTATGTTTTACAAATTTAATATTAGTGTATTCATCAAATGACCAGGTCAAATACCGACCGAATGCTCCTTTTGTGCTCAAAGGGATCACTTGCACCTTCAAAGCAGGAGAAAAGGTTGGGGTTGTGGGACGAACTGGCAGCGGCAAGTCTACTCTGATAAGTTCTATTTTCCGACTTGTTGATCCTGCTGGAGGCAGAATACTGATAGATAGCCTTGATATTTGTTCAATCGGATTGAAAGATTTAAGGACTAAATTGAGTATAATCCCACAAGAGCCAACCCTTTTCAGAGGCACTGTCCGTACAAACTTGGACCCCCTCGGTTTGCACTCAGATCATGAGATTTGGGAGGTTGGTTACTATAATTTTGTTTGGAATTAAAATCTATTAGAGACTTTGAATTACACAAATTTTATGCTAAAAAAGCATCCCAATGTACTTATTATCAGTACGAGTTGGTTAAAATGTAAAACCTAGTTGATGTGTGTACTGGTACTGGTACATGACAGGAAAATGGAAGATTGAAAAGGCAACATTTAATGGAAATATCGATTTGAAATACAACAGAAGACAGACTGACAAAAATGAAAAACTATAATTCTTTTCACATACACAGCTGGAACTTGTAGGTACTGATTTTCTTTCCTAAATTGCTAATAGTATTTGTTTCACCAATTTCAGGCTTTGGAGAAATGCCAACTAAAGAGCACCATTAGTAGCCTACCTACTCTTCTTGATTCATCAGGTAAGCCTTTTGTTTTGCAAAGAAGTTAATTTTTAATATTGAATTGCCCAAGTTGACTTTGAACTGATTACACACCATCCATCATATATGTTGAAGAGTGAAGACCCAATCCATCATATTTGCAAAACAAAACCAGTCAAGTTATAATCCAATTACAAGTAAAGACAATAGTACCATTGCATGAACTTAACCCCAAAATAAAAGCAATCACAAAACTTAAATTTACATGGCAGTGAGTGATGATGGTGAGAACTGGAGCGCGGGCCAGCGGCAGCTGTTCTGTCTGGGTCGGGTCCTCCTAAGGAAGAACATAATCCTGGTGCTGGATGAGGCTACTGCCTCCATCGACTCTGCCACCGATGCCGTGCTGCAGCAAGTCATCAAGCGCGAGTTCACCAGCTGCACTGTCATCACCATTGCTCACCGGGTCCCAACTGTCACTGATAGTGACATGGTCCTGGTTCTCTCATATGGTATGTTTCACAGGGATCTTATAGTAGAAATTGATGAGTAATCTTGCTTTTGGGTGGTTATCTGGTAAGTCCAGTACCACTAAGGTAAGTTACTGGTGTGTTAGCAGTTGCCAATTAGCACTACTAGAACTGGACCAAGTAGGTTAGCAACCACTTTGCTGGGTTTGAAAGAAGCAAAATGTGGGCTAGAAGAAATAGGCCTAGTTGGACTTTGATTGAGCTCATTGACTATTTATTATAGATGGCAGTGCTCCATCCCTTGAGTGAGAATGATTTGGGCCTTTCTGGACTCCTCTACTTTGATATATTTTTTTTTTTTGTTACTCCTAATACTATATTATCAAAGTAAAAAACCAGAG
Organism: Carex kokanica; assembly: GCA_025461125.1. Lineage (NCBI taxonomy): Eukaryota > Viridiplantae > Streptophyta > Magnoliopsida > Poales > Cyperaceae > Carex > Carex kokanica. The sequence continues at coordinate 882,200 of JAJGRX010000994.1, forward strand.
TCATTCTTTATTCTGTTGCTACAATATTTTTGGGTTTTTTGTGTAGGTAAACTTGTGGAGTATGACAAGCCATCTAGACTAATGGAGAATCAGAACTCTGCATTCTCAAAACTCGTGCAAGAATACTGGTCTAATTGTATGAGAAGCTCATCAATTGAAGAAAGTAATATAATTTAATCTAGTTTTAAATAAAAAGAATAGTTAGTCATTTTGAAAAGCATGAATTCGGTTCGGTTCAAAACCGACTAAACCGGATCCAATGAACACCCCAGTCTTGAACAACTAAAGTGCTACTTCTATTATGTATCATTCTTATATTAGCCGACATTTTTAAAAATACCCCAAGTTAATTACAGATTAATAAAAATACCCACGGTTCCCGAAAAATTTTAAAAATGCCCAAACCGGCCATTTAATGGCCGGTACCGAATTAATTGCCCAACCGGCCATTTAATGGCCGGTACTGAATTTAATTTTTTTTTTTTTATTTTTTTTTTTTTTTTTTTTTAGAGAAAAATAGCTAAAATACTGAAATCTAACACTAAAAAATCGAATTGTTTTGTTAAATATTTGTTAGATTACTTTTTTCATAGCATATTTATACTAAAATACACTATGAATAGGGCCAATTTTGTGCTAAAATATGCAAAATCTGAGATTTTTATTTTTACCCAAAACAGAAAATATATATAAAATAGAAAACATATATAAAAGATACAGAAAATATATATAAAAGATACATCAAAGACCCTAAAAACTTTAAAATTATAAAAAAATGTCCAAAAGTCCATGAAGGAAGACTCGGATCGCGAATCTGAGCTCGCAAAATGGGCGAAACGGATCGTAGATGGGTTTCGGAACCGGTTTTGGGCTGTGGAGTTCCTGTCAAAATTTCAGCCCGATCCGACGGACGGATCAAAAGTTACGCTCCTTTTCATGAAGCATGCACAGGCCCATATTGCATCATTTCCGATTAAGATTTTCATTTCTATTCTTCAATCTACGTAGCTCAGTAAATTACCGTATTTTAGCATAATTCTACATAATTATTGTAATTTCAGCATTTTAGTAAATTTACTGTATTTTAGCATAATTATTGTAATTTACCGTATTTTAGCACAAAATCGGCTCTATTCGTAACATATTTTCTAACAAATATTTAACAAAACAATTCAATTTTTTAGATTTCAGTATTTTAGCTATTTGTCTCTTAAAAAAATTTAACATAATTTAAAGTAATTTAGTGTCAATCAGCATAAATTAACATAATTTCAAGTAATTTAGCGTATTTTAGTATAAATATGCTATCAAAAAAGTAATCTAACAAATATTTAAAAAAAAATTCGATTTTTTAGTCTTAGATTTCAGCATTTTATCTATTTATCTAAAAAAAAAAAAAAAAATTAAATGGGGGACCGGCCATTAAATGGCCGGTTCCCCTCTTTAATAAAAAAAAAAAAAAAATTGCGGGACCGGCCATTAAATGGCCGGTTTGGGCATTTTTAAAAATTTTCGGGAACCGTGGGCATTTTTATTAATCTGTAATTAACTTGGGGTATTTTTAAAAATGTCGGTATATTAGGCTCGCCACATATCTCTCAAATGGATGTCTTATATAAATTATATAAATGTCTCATACCTTTTGACTTGTGAGAAAGGTTTAATATCTTATCCTAAGAAAACGAGCTCCTCATAATATAAAAGACACTTAGTGTACAATTTAAATATTATTTTTTTTTGAAGCAGGAATGATATAATTGTTACCTTACGAAAGAAAAAGAAAAAGGAAAAAATGCATCACCTAAATTGCATAAAATACATGGGATAATGAAATCAGAATCATTGGATACCAAATATGACATAATTAACAAGCTATCCGAATGGAATGGTAGTTTTATTGTTTGTTAGTTGACTTTGAAAAGCATTTATAAATCTATCCTTGCTAGCAAATATAGATAAACTGAAAGTGACACTGCAACTGCTACTTGCTATTTACATCTTTTGGTTCTTATATTATATACTAGGGAGGGCCTAACCTTCCCCCACCATCCATCTCCTACTTTTCCCCCAACTGAAAATAAGTAGGGGACCACAGTAAACTGTTAATAACAGTTGAAATAAGTAGGGGACCACAGTAAACCGTTGAAATAAGTACCACAGCATTACAGGCGGCAGGATTGCGCCGAAGTATTGACACTTGTAAACTGAAGTATTCATCCGTGTAAAGAAACGTACTCATCCTTCAGAAATAACTATATAAGGAAACATTACCACCCATCTTTGACACGTTTTTAGAGGTGGTTTTTTTTTTGTACGTTCACTCTAACTAATTTTCCCGACGATCTGTGAGGAATTTTTCAAATCTAAAACCACGAGAGTCTTCTACACAATTTTCTCTTTCAAATAAGATCCATGATGACATACTTTCGAGTTGTCCGTTACGCAAGTATTCACACCTCGTACGCAAGTATTCATCTCTCATTGAACAAGTATTCATTCTCGTCGTGTAAGTGTAAAGAGTACATGAAGGTATGGTGGGACCGCACAACCGCGACTTCAGATAAGTAGGGGACCACAGTAATATGCGGAGATAAGTGGTGGAATTAGTAGGGGATGATTTGCGAAAAAGTATTGACACTTAACACGAGTTGTATTCATCCATATAAATACAAGTACTCATCTTTGAGAAAGAATTATATATGGAAATATTACGACATTAAGAGCATTAATTACGCGGAGATAGTAGGGTACCACAACTGCCGTCCGCTAAAAACAAAAGAAAACGCGTAATTAAGTGGGGGACCGCACAACCGCCATCACTAACTACCGTGGGGACCGCATAACCGTCACCGCAAGTGGAAACAACATCAAGTATTCATCTATAATACATGAAGTATTCACTTATAATACATCAAGTATTCACCCTGATATATTAAGTATTTTAAAAAAAAACTGGACATATCACACCCATCTTTTACAAGTATTCACCCTCGTCATGCAAGTATTCATCTATCATTGAACAAGTATTCACATGTAATACATCAAGAATTCACCCTGATATATCAAGTATTCATCTATCATTGAACAAGTATTCACATGTAATACATCAAGTATTCACCCTGATATATCAAGTATTTTAAAAAAAAACTGGACATATCACACCCATCTTTTACACGTTTTTAGAGGTGGTTTTTTTTTTTCTCCGTTCAATCTAACTAATATTTCTAACGATCTGTGAGAAATTTTGCAAATCTAAAACCACGAACGTTTTCTACATAATTTTCTCTTTAAAATGAGATCCATGATGACATACTTTCGAGTTATTCGTTGCACAAGTATTCACCCTCGTCATGCAAGTATTCATCTATCATTGAACAAGTATTCATCCTCGTTATGTGAGGCGGAGGCAGAGGCGGAGAAGGAGAGGCGGAGGCGGAGAGGGAGAGGCGAAGGTGGGAGAGGCGGGCGGAGGCAGAGGTGGAAGGGGGAGGCGGAGGTGGAAGAGGGAGAGGGAGGGAGAGAGGAAAGAAATAAAAGGAGAAAATCTACTAATTAATTTGTAGGGACCACTAGTTAGTTAAAATTGATTATTATAGTTAGAAAAGGAAGTTAGTTAGTTGGGGGAAAAATGGGGGAAGGAATCAAGGGGTAACATATAATTACCCTATATACTAAGCTTGCCTGGCAGTATGGGCCGCATATTCTCACACAGGGATCGAGGTACTGTCTGAACTCTGAAGGGATTTTCAAAATCAATTTCACCTCTTTATTTGATGTCCCAATTATTGATTGTTTAATATTTATGAGTAGAGATCTTTCATTAAATTATAAGTTTATAAGTACATAAGAAGGATTATTAAGTTTTAGAGCTTTTTTAATATTTATTAAATGAGGGATGCTTCAGTGGACATAAGGACCTATTTGTAAAATGAGTTCTATTTTCATTTTCAAAGTTCAAACAGTCGATCCAACCGTTCAACATTGTCTCCATATTAAAATGTACTTGGAGGTCAAATTTTACATTTTTTTGAATTTTTTTACTATTTATTAAGTATTTTACAAATTCAATGGTATGAATATTTAGTTGTCAATGTATATCTTCTAAAAAGGAAAATTATATCTTGGCCGGCTACTCCGAGATTTTTATTTTTACCCCAAAAAAAAAATATTTTAATATAAATAACCAAGTTTTTAAAAAAATTATATTTTTACCCAAACCGTAAATAATATTTACGGTTTGAATTCTTTATTCAAACCGTAAATAATGTTTACGGTTTGAATTCCGAATTCAAACCGTAAATATTATTTACGGTTTGAATTTTTTTTTTTTTTTAGAGAAAAATAGCTAAAATGCTGAAATGAAATATAACACAAAAAAAAATCGAATTGTTTTTTAAAATATTTGTTAGAAAATACGCTACGAATAGAGCCGATTTTGTGCTAAAATACGGTAAATTACAATAATTATGCTAAAATACAGTAAATTTACTAAATGCTGAAATTACAATAATTATGTAGAATTAATTTCAGCATTTTAGCTAAAATACGGTAAATTATGCTAAATTACGTATGAATTGGACCGATTTTGTGGCATCTTTCATAAATCATAAAAAATAGTAAAAAATTCCAAAAAAAAAAAAAAATGGTATTCTACAAGTTCATTAGATAACTAATTTACTGAGCTACGTAGATTGAAGAATAGAAATGAAAATCTTAATCGGAAACTTCAACTGAAGTTTTGAGGCCCTTCTCTTTATTTTTTGGTGATTCTGAATTTGGAAAACTGGCAAAGCTAGTACGAACGCATGCGCATTTTCACAAGCTTTCCGAAAAGTGGTCATTTGCTGAAATCGGACACTCGAGCGCCGTTTTATGGCCGTTTAAAGTTTCATCGTCGTTTTTCGCCTTTTCAGTGAAAATATCATCCCAATTCATACGTAATTTAGCGTAATTTACCGTATTTTAGCATAATTCTACATAATTGTTGTAATTTCAGCATTTTAGTACATTTACCGTATTTTAGCATAATTATTGTAATTTATCGTATTTTAGCACAAAATCGGCCCTATTCGTAGCGTATTTTCTAACAAATATTTTAAAAAACAATTCGATTTTTTTGTGTTATATTTCATTTCAGCATTTTAGCTATTTTTCTTTGAAAAAAAAAAAGAGTTTCAAACCGTAAATAATATTTACGGTTTGAATTCCGAATTCAAACCGTAAATATTATTTACGGTTTGAGTAAAAATTTAATTTTTTCAAAAACTTGGTTAAATATATTAATTTTTATTTTTTTTTGGGTAAAAATAAAAATCTCGGCCGGCTACTAATTGACTTTTGTTACTAATCATTAATTTTATCATTTGTTAAGAAAAGAGGAGAGAAAAAATATATTGTCAACTTAAATTCAAGCACTATCAAATAACACGAGTAGTTATTACTTCAGGTAGACACTACAAATTAGTACTCTCTTTTAATTTAGAAAGTGATTCTATGCCGAATATTTTATTCATATCCTCAATTAAATAAAAAATTATACAAATGCCCTCGAATTTTATTTTATTTTTAAATACACCTACCGCCCAAGTTCAAGGTGATTTTTTATTTGTTGAAAATTCTCAAACAAATAGCATATAAATAACATATAGATGGAGGATTAACTGAGGAGTGAAATTGTTCATTATTTATTTTTTTAATGATTAATATTAATCTCACAATATATAACCCTAATTAAATGACAAAACAGAAACAGAAACACTATATTAGTTTAAATAAAAATATGAGGAGCATTTTTCTTTCAGACAGACGTGTATGAATGCTCCAACAATTGTGGCATAGACGAAAAGCGTTGAAATTTAATCCCTTTATGGACTATAAAATTGTGTCGCTTGTTTTCACAATATATGCATTAAAAAAAAAAACCTTTCTTTCACCATCATTAATTTGATAAGGAGAAAAGCGAAAAAAATTTGGTGTTGCAACCAAGTTTTAAAATTAGATTGCAAATAGTACATCCGTAATTTCAAAAACAAAATATAGATTTTTAGAAAAAAAAAAATGTCAGGGTTATATTGAAAAGTCCAAATTAATATGATTTTAATAAACAACTGTCAGATTTAATAATTATTTTTTAATTTGGTCCGTACTTTGAAATTTGATTATTATTTTTTTGGTACCCAAATAGTTTCCGAGGAATGCTCTAACCTTTTTTTTAAGGAGGAATACATGTGCGCCAATTTCTCCTCTGGCTCTCTGCTCATTATATGGGTTGAAAAACGACAAGAGTTAATAAAACCAAACCACATTTATTTGATACATGTACATGGTTCATTGGTTCTGCAGTACAGCATGGGTTTTTTCTGTTGCAGTGCGTGCGGCCAGGTGGCTTGAACAGAGATACAGTCACGGGGCTCCAAAATAATTTGGATAAACATGGTTTAGGTAATCCATGTAATACTATCTTATAGCACCAGAAGCAAAAGAGGTCAAGAGGGAGGGAACGGACTCTGCTGCAGGGTTCTATTTTTCTGATTTTAACTATTCAAATTTGTTAAGATTTGTATATGATAAAGTTTTTTTATCGAGATACGTGAATGAAAATTTTTGAATTGTTGGAATCAAAAAAGTAGAATTATATTTTTCTCTAAAAAAAGCAGTAAAGTCGAATCCAAGAGGGAGCCAACCTTCTAAGTAAAAATAGTGTGTTTCTACGTTTATTAAATTTTTTGTGGACTCAACTTTAAAATCTATCGAATTGATTTCAAATGATGAATCTGAACCGTTGAAATTCATCTGTCTTACGAGTGATGTGTCTACAAGTAAAAAATTTAAACTTTCGAATTAATTTAATATAAAGTTAAGTGGTCAAAATAAGAAGGTTCATAAATTAATTTTAATGCATTAATTTTTTGAATGTTTTGACTACTTGACTCTATACAAATTTAATTCAAAAATTTTAAAATTTTGTATGTAGACGAATAACTCAAAAGATAGACGGATTTCAACGGTTTGGATTTGTCATTTGAAGTCAATCCGATAGATTTTAGAATTGAGTTCACAAATTCTAAATATACCTGTCTTAATGTAATAGTTTTTTTTTTTTTTAAGTTCGTATTTGTAAAATGAGTAGAATTCAAATGCCTATGTTTCTCATTCTTTCATTTGTGTTATTATCTATGTTTGTAAAGTTCAAACAGACGATTTGAACTGTTCAACACGATTTTCATATTAATATGTGCTTGAAAACTAAATTTATATTTTCTTGAAAATTTATTTTTACTTGTTTAGGCAAGTACAAAATCACAATCTTTTGAAAAAATTTGGACCATCCAAAAACGGTAATTTTGTACCCATCTAAACAATAATAAAATCTTTTCAATTTTAATAAAATTTAGTCTCCAAGCAAATTTTTATATAAATACTATGTTAGATAGTTTAGATTGATTGTTTGAATTTTATAAATATAAATAATAATGTGAAGTAGGAATGAAATATGAAAGACAACACATTTAAATTTTTTTCTTGTACAAAATACTTATCATTACTTTATTTTATTTATTGAGTAAAATATGCAAAACTATAAGGGTGATTCTGCCATGGAGGCAGAATTTGTCAAAAATACAGTTGTGATTCAAAATAATTGTAGATTTACGTCTCATTTTACATTTTTTTTTTTGTCGTATTTAATGTTATCTGTCCGTTATTCAGGATCCAAACATATAAGAATCTGTTTTTACCAGTGTCTTTTTTTGTTTTGGGTATCCGACTGCACCTCTTTTAATTGACGGGTAAGAATGCAAATAGCTGCCGTGCCGTACTGAGATTAGTTGCGTTATGATTGGATCCGTATCCTCCCGGGTCCCTGACTCAAGCAAATTGAAACCGGACGGCCCAGATTAAACCTATCTGGTCAAACTCAATCCGGTGTCTATGGAGACTATAGAGTATCTGTTTTGAGATTCGTGCCATGTTAAAAGAATCGTCCGATCGTAATTGTCTTCAGTCAGGTAACCTGAGGTGATGTGAATTCGTTATGATTTCGGTTATGTTCCTTGTTATTATTAAGTCAGATTTTTAGAACGGATCTGCTGCTTTTCTTAAAGAAAATTAGAGTCCTACTTTTCCTTCCCAACTATTCAAATTTGTTGAGATTTGTGTATGAAAAAATTTCTTTATCGATATACTCGAATGAAAATTTTTGAATAGTTGGGATCGGAAAAGCAGAACTCTATTTTTCTCTAAGAAAAGCAGCAGAGTCGAATCCCATATTTTTTACGTACTTTACGTAAGTCACACTGTAACTAAGGCATACTATAACTACAAATGTCGTGTTCAAACATAATCAGCTATATTTGTCACATTTAATTCTTTTTTCATAATATAAATTAGTTTATTCAAGATTCACCATTTAATTAAGATCCAATGCAGGCTCGGCCCTTCCCCAGAGTATCCAGGACGATGGCCTCGGGCCCCAAAATTCAAGAGCACCCCCCCCCCAAAAAAAATAGTTTGTATATGTTAAAAAAAGAATTGTCGTTTCATTGTTTTGCCGTTTCTTCCACTGTGAAACGAGGGAAGAAACTCTAGCTCCTCCCACGATTTCGTTCTGTGACTGCTAGGCGGTGTCTTGACTGGGCGAGGCGGAGGCAGCGTCTAGTTAGGGTGAGGCCGACACAACGTCTGTTTCTTTGCATTGCGCGAGCCAAAGAGCGTCTCCGCGTCTAGACTGGGTGAGGCGAGCGGCGACCGCGGCCTCTAGATTGGACTGTCGACGGAGGACTGGCGGAGCCCTACTCCCTAAAATCTACAATCTGGTGATTCTGATATGTCAAGCACTCAAGCCGAAGCCTCTCGATCTCCACCTAATAATTTTAACTTAGCATGTGCTAATTTTTATTTTATTTTACGGTGAAAATCAATGTTCTATCAATGTTCTCTCATTTTGCGCTGGATTTGTAATGTCCTGGAATCTAATTTTTAACCATTGGTAATCAAATAACAAGAATACAGAAAAAAAAAAAAATTTAGTGCCCCAAAAAATTAAACGGAAGTACAAATAGGGTAATTTTATCTTAACTTCTGTTATTTTTTTTGTTTTTACTGCAAAGATCAAATTTGGATAAGTCATAGTTGGGTCTAAATCAGCGTTGCCTATGTGCCTCATTATTCAGGTTCTATCGTTCTATTACTTTATTTTATTTTTAATTTAAATAATGTTTCCTAGAAAACATGCATCCGGTAAGCAAAAAAAGAAACTGAAAAAGAGAGAGAAGAAAAACTAAAATCTCAAAAATGTTCTATTCAAAAGCTTTGGAAGAAAATAAAACCACAAAATGAGTCTTCGGAAAACCAAATTGGAAGTGAGGTGCACGAAGAAACAAGAAATGTATTTGAAAACGAAAATGAGGTAAATAAGAATGAGTTAAATCATGAAACAACAAATGTGTCTGAAAAAGAAAATGAGGTAAATGAAGAAATAACAAATGTGCTTGAAAATGAGACTAGTGAAAATAATGAAGAAATTAATCATGTGTCTGAGTGCTTAGATTATTCATTATCTATAAATATATATGATCCCAGAGTGTGTGATGGTTTATATTCAAAACTAAGAGATTTTCTTGTTGAGAATGGTCATATTAGAGATTCTAATATTAATTTTCCTAAGAATAATTACAATATGAAGTTCTCCACATTATTTTGATCAAAAATTAAGAAAATGAGAACTTACTGATAGGAAATGGTTGGTTTACTCAAAAGATTTAAATAAAGTGTTTTGTTTTTGTTGTAAAGTTGTAAGACATGTTCGTTCTAAAAGTCAAATAGCAACTATAGGTGTTGATGATTGGAAACATCTAAGTGAAAAAATTAAACTACATGAAAATAGTAGTGGACATTTGACCAATCTTAGAGCTTGAGCTGAACTAAGAGTTAAATTAGGAACAAATCAAACTACTGATAAAGAATTACAAGAACGAATCAAGAAAGATACAAAACATTAGAAACAAGTTATGATTAAAATAATTTATGTTGTTAAGCGTGTTGCAATGAATAATTTGGTATTTCGTGGAACAAATGAAAAAATTAATGAGGATTCTAATGGAAAATTTTTAGGCTTTCTGAAATCTATTGCTGAATTTGATCAAACAATGTGTTTCATTTTCGACTCATTCAAGATAAAGATATTCATTATCATTATCTTAGTCATAAAATACAAAATGAATTAATTTCCATGTTGGCATCAAGTGTCAAGAATGCAATAATGAATAAAATTAAATAAGTTAAATATTTTTCTGTGATTCTTGATTGCACTCCTGATGCTAGTCACACAGAACAAATGACTTTGGTAATTAGATGTATTGATGTTGCAAGCTGCCTAATAAAAATAGAAGAGTATTTTTTAGAGTTTTTTAAATGTAGAAAACACATCTGGGTTGGATATTTTTGGTGAATTACAAGCTGCTCTTAATTATCTTGATTTAGATATTAATGATGTAAGGCGACAAGGGTATGATAATGGTTCTAATATGAGAGAAAAACATCAAGGTGTCCAACAAAAATTGCTTGACATAAATCCTACAGCTTTTTAAATGCCATGTGGTTGTCATTCTCTTAATTTATTATTTTATGATATGGCAAATTATTGTTTTAAAGTAAAATATTTTTTTGGAGCATGTCAGGCTTTGTATAATGTGTTTGCTAATTCAACAAAACGATGGAACGTCTTACTTCAATATGTGGATGATTTAATTTTGAAGTCTTTGTGTGTAACAAGATGGGAAAGTCGTATAAAAAGTGTAAAAGCAATAAAAAAATCAAGCTCCCAAAATAAAAAAGGCTTTAATAAAATTAGCTGAAGTTTCTGATGATCCAAAGATAAGTTGGGATGCTAATAAATTAGTATCAAGCGAATTGTCAAACTTTGAATTTATTTTGAGTTTGGTTATTTGGTATGAAATATTGTTCAAATTAAATTTGGTGAGCAAAAACTTGCAATCTGAAGATATGCATCTTGATATAGCTATTGAAAGTTTGAAAGGGTTAGTTTCTTTTTTTGAAAAATATAGAGAAAATGGGTTTACTTCTGCTATGATTGATGCTAAAGAGATTGTTGTTGAAATGGAAACTGAACTAGTGTTTTAGGTGAAATGTAGGGCTATAAGAAATAAACAATTTGATTAAAAAATCTTGATACAGATAGAGAGCAACAATCTACTCAATAAAATTTTAGAATAGACTATTTTTTTTGTTTTAGTTGATATGGCAATTTCTCAATTGAAAATTAGATTTGAACAAATTGAACTTTTTGAATCTATATTTGGTTTCTTGTTTGATGCATCACGGTTAATTTCATTAGATGATGAAGGAATGAAAAATTATTGTTTGAAACTTGAAAATGCTTTGAAACATGGTGAGAACTGTGATATTGATGCACAACGTTTATTTTCATAATTACAAATATTGCAGGTAATGCTACCAAATGAAGCGTGTCAATATGAAAATGCATGGAACTCATTAAAGTTATGGAGTTTGTAAAAAATATGTACATGTTTCCAAATATTTTGGTTACTTATAGAGTTTTACTAACTGTATCTATTACTGTGGCATCTGCAGAAAGGAGTTTTTCAAAATTAAAGTTGATAAAATCTTATTTACGGACAACTATGACTCAACATAGGTTGAATGAATTAACAATATTAAGTATTGAAAAAAAAATATGTTGAAAACTATTGATGTTGAACATATAATTGATAATTTGCTTCTAAAAAATACAAGGAGGAGTCATTTCAGATGAGATGTGGTTTATACGTGTTTTTTGTGCAGATACAACATACAAGTGTTCATAATTGGTTTATCAAGAAGCAAGTAGCATGGTTTGGTTATGTTAATCATTGTATATAGTTTATTTTGAGGGGTATTGGTTTTATGTCATGCCCTATTTTGTATGATTTATTGGCATATTAATAAAAAAATTGTGTATATAAAAGGCCTAATTTTTTCTCTCACCCCGGGCCCCGAAATCTTCAGGACTAGCCCTGATCCAACAGTTATGATCACACGCAGGGGTGAAGACAACATTTTGAGTTATGGGAATCAAAAACACATATAGTGGTGAGTTGCTCATCTTTTGGAATATATATATATATATATATATATATATATATATATATATATATATATATATATAGTGCTGGGCTTAGCTACTTCATGGAGTAAAACGACTTGGTGCTCCACGCCTCATTATTTCCATTTTGAAAATCCAAACGACCGATCCGAACCGCTCAAGTTGTTCTCCATATTGATATGTGCTTGGAGACCAAATTTTACATTTTTTGGAATTTTTTTACTATTTATTAAGCCACTTTGAAAATCACTGATCCGGCGGTCCAGAAATTTTTACTGTTTTTACTGTTCATAAGGATTTTCAGATTTTCAAAGTGGCTTAATAAATAGTAAAAAAATTCCAAAAAATATAAAATTTGGTCTCCAAGTACATTTCAATATGAAGAACATGTTGGAAGGTTCGAATCGACTATTTGAACTTTGAAAATGAAGATATGACGTGAAGTACAAAGTCGTTTTATTTCATGAAGTAGCTAAGTCAGACTCTATATATATATATATATATATATATATATATATATATATAGAGTAGGGCTATTGTACTTCGCGAAGTAAAACTTCGTTTTACTTCACGCTCATACTCCTATTTCCAAAAGCCAAATCGTCGATCCGAACCGTTTAAGTTGTTCTCCATATTGAAATGTGCTTGGAGACCAAATTTTACATTTTTTGGATTTTTTTTACTATTTATTAAGCCACTTTGAAAATCGCTGATCCATTGTGAATAGTAAAAAACAGTAAAAAATTCTGGACCAATGGATCAGCGATTTTCAAAGTGGCTTAATAAATAGTAAAAAAATTCCAAAAAATGTAAAATTTGGTCTCCAAGCACATTTCAATATGGAGAATAACTTGAACGGTCGGATCGACGATTTGGATTTTGGAAATGGGTGTATGAGCGTGAAGTACAATATGGGTTTTACTTCATGAAGCACAATAGCAAAATTCTATATATATATATATATAATGCTTCAAGTCTTCAAGTTGTGCACATTGTATAATAGTCTATTTTTTTTTAAATTAATAAGGGTTAATCATACAAAATTTTCACAAAATTAATGAAGATCATTTTTAAGGTACCCATAACATTTTACTATAAATTAGACAAAAAAAACATATAATAATCAGTTTTACAAAATGAATGGGGTCAATTGACCCCATTTGAACTATGCACATCTGATCCTGATCATACGTGACTCGTGTAATTGCGCGATGTGCCCTGCTTTGACTAGACCAGTTTGTGTATCATGTCATGTCAATTTTCAGAATAATCGATGATCACAGCACGGAACACGCGAATCGCAACATAAAACCAATACACGTATCTTGTTGTACCATGACAGAACCACATTGTGTCAAGACATATCCAGTCACAGCATGACTATTTTACATACATGTCCATATCCTTTGGATACTGCACTTTGTAGAATGAGCTCACAGTCAAACCTAAATAAATTTGGTGTCTATTTGAGTTATAGAGGTCTGCTGTAAGATTTGTGCCATATTAAAAGAAGAAGATGCAAATCTCCCTCTACCGTGTAATGCACGAGCAATTAAAGTGCAAGTCCAATTACTATCAGAAATAAATTTGGGTCCCACTGGGTCAATCTAGTTGGTTCTTTACACCGAGGTCCACACGGAGAGTATTGTTTAATTTTGTCATTAGACCAAAAATTGATTATAATATAATGATATTCATAGTTAAAAGAAGCGAGATAAATTACTTTTACTTGTATTTTGAATAAGAATATAATTATACCTCGTGTTTAATTGTGGCCTAAATGGTGGAATAAGGAGTTTAGTTCTAGTTATTCCACCAAACGAGCATTAATTGAGTCGGACTAAGATGACATAAGCCGATCTCTAGGGCGGCCTAAATTAAACCACTTCACATGGTGATTTAATTTTATTGCACGTCATGAGCTAACTCGAATGATTATAATAATATATGATTAGTATATTATTATTAATAATTATTATTAGTATATAATTATATAATTAATATCTTATTGTTAATATATTAAATAATAATATTATATAATTAGTATCTTATTATTAATAATTATTATTAATATATAATTATATAATTAAAATCTTATATGGTTAATATATTAAATAATTATTATAATAATATTATAATATATTATAGTTATTATAATATATTAATATTATATAATTAGTATCTTATTATTAATAATTAACTAACTTAGGCTTTCAAAATTTTAGTTCTCCACTAATTCTAATCAAACAAGAAATACCTTAAGCCATGATATAACTTTATACCTCAATCAAACATGAATAATTTAGATCAGTCTAAGTTGAAATAATCAATTTAGACCTCGTTAACTTTAGTCCACGACCAAACACCACCTTAGATTTCAAACCTTAAGTGCTAAAAAAATGAAAAATAGGACAAAGGTACGTACCAGCAATCTGAATATTCGTAACAAATATTTCAAATACTTGCCTGCATTTAAGAATGGACAAATTCATTCATTGATCCTCCCCCTCTTACTTGTTGAAATATCACAATAGACCGTTCATTTAAATTTTAAATTTTTTTATATTAATTAAACTATAGCATATAGCCCGTGCATTGTTAGAGATTCTTTAGCAAATTAAATTCAATTTTTAATATCAAACAGGATATACTGAATAATTCCAGCTAGACTGTTCAGTGTTCAATTAAAGCTAGCATGATTGTATCGTGATATATAATTGGTGGAACTCGATCAAATTCCCAATAATTTTTTTTTCTAAATTTGTCTATTTAGCTATGCTGACTCTTCCTTATATGTTGACAAAAATAATTACATTTGAATAATTGTCCTAGTGGTTTTCAGAAAACAGTAAGCATCTTCTGAATGAGTAGGGTTAAAATGCACCATTGGTTTTGTACTCCAATCATGCTCCACGTCTTTTTCTCCGTTTTCAAAGTTCGAATAATCAATCCAAACTGCTCAGTATGATCTTCATATTAAAATGTGCTTGGAGACAAAATTTTATATTTTTTGAATTTTTTTTACTATATTTTTAGATAGGTACAGAATTAATTTTTTGGATGGTCCAAAATCTTCTGAAAACAGTGATTTTGAACCTATTTAGAAATTAGTAAAAAATTTCAAAAAATATAAAATTGTCTCCAAGCACATTTTAATATGAAGATCATACTGAGCAGTTCAGATCGATTGTTCGAACTTTGAAAACGGAGAAAAAGACGTGGAGCATGATTAGAGCACAAAAGTAATGGTGATTTTAACCCTACTCCTTCTATATATATATACTAGTATCGTACCCGTGCGTTGCAACGGGAACATTATAAGATTTAACATAATGATTAAACATAGAAATTGAATTAATAGATTATTGGTGTGTTTACAACAACAAGATATTTCAATTATTATATGAAAGATTGAAAATTAACCAATTCTCCTAGATACTAATCCTACTGACATGACATCAGTACCTCACGTCTGCCTCTATCAAGCCTTTGGTTGCCACATACTAAAGCCATAATCCTGCTTCCTCTTTTGCCATATAAAAAGCATCCATGGTAGCACCCTCTTGCTTCTAAAAATGAACCCATTTCGTTGCGCTTCCAGATAGCCCAGATCACCGCTCCAATGATTGTTGCCCTGTTAGTACTATGCTAAATTTAAAAATACTTGACAAAAGTAATTGGAGTTGAGGAGACAGTTATCCCACCTAAACTAAAACCAGCATATAGATCCCTTCTTTGATTCTTTCACATTTAATTGGAGAACTGAAGGTAAAGCCTTTGAAACAAAATTTCTCAATTAAAATTGAGAGGATAAATTTTAACTCCAGCGGCCTGTGGGAGGTAATGTACAATAGGAATGAAGTGGTCTAAGTGAACTGGTAGTCATTAAAAGCTTAATAATGCAATTAGTTAGCTGAGGCTTTTAGGCTTAGAATCAGAGAGAATCAGTATGACATGTACCTTAATAACATTGTTGTGGCACATATGCGAGAGAGGCAACTTCCCTGTCATACTGCTTCTCCAGCATGGTAGACATCTCACCATTTTCGTCATCGTCAGACCGCAGACCTCGAATGATTTTCACAGCCACTTTCTCCTCTTTGTAGATCCCACGGAACAACCGGCTATGGGCTCCGCTTGCAAACTTTTCCCCAAAATACAGCCTTAACATGACCACCGACCCATCAAACTCATTGCGTGTCTCCAGTGCACTCACCCGGCTCACGCCATGGTCAAAGTACTTCTTTGACCATTGGGTCTCCTTCTTCGGCATTGGGGGTGACTTCACTGTTTTGGCTCCTATTTTCTCTCTTATAATATATCTCCTATTTTTGTTGATCCAATTAATTGTTGAGACTTCCCTATTCAAAAGAGCTAAAAGATGATTTTTCAAAATTGTTGCTTGATGCTTAATCTATACAATCTAAATGTTTGAAAATGCATAGAAGTGATGTTTGAACATGTCTAGAGGTCTACACAACTTAATTTCAAACATTTTATTTAGAATTTAATCAAATTTAACTGGTCAACTGACAGTTGACTGTTTTCTTTAATTTTCCAGATCCTAACTATTTTGATTATTCCTATTAATATGTTTGTCCAAAAACTCTATAAAAATTATAAAAAAAATGCATATGACTATGCTTGAAGTACTGTATAAATTTCATTGCCAAATTCCAAACAGATTGGGAGAAAAAGACTTTTCAGTGTTATTGACATCTTTGACCCCATGAAACCAGCAACTGTATCCTTAACAGTGCACTAAACTCTGTTAAGAATTTTTGTGTGCCTCATCAATGTCCCAAGGGAGTTCGTACCGGCAAAAACCATGACAAGCTTCTTCTGATCATCTTCACCAGTGGAAATGTTGTTTACTCCATCAATCTGTACCAAGAACTCATACTCCACTCTTCTAGAGTACTCGTGCTCGCCAAAAGCTCTGAAATAAAATTCATCAGAAAATACTTTTGGATAACTACATAAGAAACATACAACGGAAAGAGAAGAGTATGTCTTCACGATCACAATTTCTTTAGCTAATTGCAAAGCTGCAATTAATATAAGTTTATTAATTCCAAGCATAACTAACTAATTAAAAAGCAAACAGTAAAAATTGGTACCAACCGCTTAGCAGCAGCTGCTAAGTTTTCAAAAAAAAACTGGTACCAACAATTCAAGTACAGTACTCACTGGTACATACCATTCTCAGATTCAGTATTTGTGTATCAATCTCAGTACTGATAGCAGTTATTAAGAAATTTAGTACAAATTTTCTCTAACAATGCCCAAGTACTTCATGCACATTGTGGAGTTAGGATTCCTTTAGTACCACCTGCAAGTAAAAAAAAAAAAAGAAGGCATTACTAATTAAACCTAGCAAAAAAAAAAAAATGCATTACTCGTACCAAATCAGAATTTCTCATGATTGAATTACAACTAAATTTACTTGTGATTTTCAGAGAGACGTATGAAGACCTAATTACAATTGATTGCTATTCCGTTCGTTTAGCATTCTTTCAATTTCTAAATATCAGTGCAACAGAAATCATATGCTATAGAATCTGACAATGGCCAAATAAAAAATTCCCCACAGTTGCGTAGTTGCAAACTTCATGACCATTTGCAGTATTAATTTACCAGATGAAATATACTGCACAAATTGTGCAAGAGGAAATTAACCGAAATGAGCAACAAACACAAGTTTACCTAAAATAGTGAAAATCTTGCTACGGTAATTCCTTCACAGATATAAAATGGCACACTGCTTGTTTGATAAAATGCCAAACTGTAATTAAAAGAGAAGACAGAGATTTTGCTCTTCTCACCAACGAAGAAGTTCCCTTCCACGTTCAGTGGTGTCCTCTCCCGAGCAGAGCCCGTGCCGGCAGCGACAACAAGACCGAATCGAGGAGCGCTTCGTTCGTTCCTGTCAGAGCAAGTGCCGCCAGCGTTTTGGTCTAATCGGAGAATAGCGGAGAGAGGGTGCCGGTAGAGAGCGAAGGTAAAGTTCTTGTTTGCCCATGTGTAAAGTTCTTTTTTCATGAGAAAAGGCACAGAATTGAGGAAATTACCTTCGCAGCCAATTGAGGAAAGCTTCCCACAGTCCCATGGCGATAAGAGCAGAGAGGCGATGGCGTTTAATATTGAAGTTGATGTTGATAGAGATTGATGAGAAAAACTTGCGACGAAGGATTTGAGCAGTTTGAGAGAGACGGTGAAGGAAGGCGGAGTGGCGCGGGTCTGCAGCGATTAGGGTTTTTTCTTTTTTTGGAAGAAGGGATCGGGGAGGGAGACGGGCAAAAAAAAAAAAAATTGCTGGGGAGAGGCGCAGCGCTCGAGCATTCCAGCGAAATTTTTTTAATCTGCACGATTTTTGATTCAGATCCAACGGTGCAGAACAAAATATTTGTGACAAGATGTGTGGCTATACATGTAGCGGGTTCAATTTGAACTAAATTTAGACTTCTACACATATAAAGGATGCATTTAATCAAAGGAAGGCAGATTATTTGACTGTAGGGTTCAGATTCAATCCGAATTTAGATCAATAAATCCCAGCCGCACGACTTTCTGTCATCCAATTCAATTTAAGGTGCATAATATAGAGGAGAGATATAGAGAGAGAGAGAGCTGGGCTATGGTAAGTTGCGAAGTAAGATGTCATTTTTACTTCACGCTCATATTTTTATTTTGAAAATCTAAACAACCGATCCGAACCGCTCAACATGTTCTCCATATTGAAATGTGTTTGGAGACCAAATTTTATATTTTTTGGAATTTTTTTACTATTTATTAAGCCACTTTGAAAATCGCTGATCAAATGGTCCAGAATTTTTTACTGTTCATCCTGATCTGAGATTTTCAAAGTAACTTAATAAATAGTAAAAAAATTCCAAAAAAATGTAAAATTTGGTCTCCAAGCACATTTCAATATGGAGAACATGTTGAGCGGTTCGGATCGGTTGTTTAGATTTTCAAAATAGAATATGAGCGTGAAGTAAAACGACATTTTAGTTCACAACTCACCATAGTCGATCTCTCTCTATATGTATATATACTAGTATCGTGCCCGTGCGTTGCAACGGAATATATGATAAGATAACAAAAATAAATTCTCATACAAAATGACAAATTTTCATAAAAAAAACAAAATTAGAAATATATTCTAGATTTATCATAGTATAGAAATAAGGAAGTAGATAAATAAGGAAGTGAACAAAAATTGATTTGCATTGTGATCCGCTGTGTAGAAAATTTCAATTGGAGAGGGAGAAATAAGGAAACAATTAAATAAGAAAACGGAGAATTATATTGCTAAATTTTAGAGTCTATTTAATTTTAATTGTAACGCATCGTGTGGGGGTATGTGTGGCGAGTATGTTTGTAGCTAAATTTAAACTTCTACACATAAAACATATGCATTTAATCAAAAGAAGATAGATTATGTGATTGGAGAGCTGAGATTAAATCCAAAAATTAATCTTTCAATCGTAGCCGTTGGCGGATCGGACACTCAACGTGCTTAATAATGAAATGGAGATATATATGATCGAAAATATAGGTCAAAGAAACAAAAAAGGAAGCTTAGTTTTTCTGTGAAGCCACAGTGATGGACTTAGTGCTTCTATTGCATAATTATTAATTTAACTTTATTAAATAAAAATAAAAAATGCAACTCTAGGCCGGGAACTAAAATTGTATATATTAGAAAGAGGATTGAAATTGTCACGTTAAGAAAATTTTATAATAAATTTTAAATCATTTGTTTATTTAGAATGTTTAAAACGGAATCGAAATTTGATCGACGAGCGAGGAATGGGAAATTAAAACATGTTAAATGGGTTTATATTGAATTTTAGAATTATTCGGACCATTGATCCATCCTAGCACGAATCGCGAAGCACCCTCTTGATAAACCCTAACCCCTCTCTCTTCTCCCTTGTGTGGCCGGCCAAAGAGAAAGAAAGAGAAAGAGAGAGAGAGAGAAGAAAAGAGAGGGAGAGCCCCGAAATCCCGTCGGATTGCGTCACCGTCCGGGAAATCGAAGTTGAAACCGAGAAGGCAGCCGTAGATCTCTCCTAGCCATTCTGTCGGTAAATTTTTCTTTTCCCTTCTTCGTTTGAAAATCCGAGATTTCTCGAATCCGCGGGTTGTTCGTTTTAAACCCGATATTAATGTTAGAATTGATCGAACTCTAACTCCTTTGAGCTTCTCATCTCTCGTTTACCGATTTTCTCTGTGATTTCGTCTCCCAATTTGGATTTCCCATTCTAGGGTTTTGATACCAAATCCCGAATTGAAACGCGGCATTGATTGATTAGGTTAGTCCGACCGACTAGACTTGTCCTCGGTAGGGTTATCTCTTGATCGGGAAAGGTTAGAACGTGTAATGGTTAAATCGAGGTTTCGACCAAATTAGGGTTAGGCTCGGTTGAGCAAAGGTTTGCGGGGCATTCCGAGGCGCCTGATCGATAGTCACGCGGTACGCCTATTGCCAACAGGTGCGGGATTCTTGGACTTGTTTGATAATTTATATTCATGAATTAAACTGCTTCCAATTGTCATGTTGAACTGCTTGATTGATTGCATAATCGAATTGTTTGAATCATATGCATAACCGTATTAAATTAGAACTGATTTGTACTGAAATCGCCTTATTGCGGGCCGCAACAACTCCCATTACGGGCTGAAATCAACAGAGCAGCTTAAAATATAGTCTCTGAATGCTTTGTTGCGGGCCGCAACCACATCCATTGCGGGCCGCAATGAGAGCCTGGAAAATGCCAATACGAGCTGGAAATTTGCGGGAAATTAAGTTGCGAGTCGCAATAACCCCATTTCAGTCCATAATGAATATTACAGTTATATTGGCATGTTGAATGGTATATCGTTTGTTTGTGTGTTTTTGTTTTGGAACTACGGTCGAAAGTCCCCAACAATTTACGACTATCTAGGATGGTCGGTAATGTTTCGAAATCAACGCTGGGCGATGACTCGAAACCATGTGCGCATATGAGAATAGTTAATCACTGCTGGGCAGTGATTGATTAAGATCAGTCAATGCTGGGCAATGACTGATCGTGACGGAGACTTTGGGTGACTGTGAGGAAACGATGAAATGGTGTCATATCCAGTCTGGGACAGGAATGACAGTTTGGTTTGACGTGTTGCGAATGGACGATTCTGAGCTTATTGCATACGAATTTTTATCTGATTATGAACCAGACCTGAGTTAATGGTTAAGCCAAAGCACTGCGGATGGGTGTCAGATAAGGGTCCAGCTGGTGGGCCATCTGTAGGTGTCAGTGACACTACAGATGTGGGTTGGATAAAGGGTCCAGCTCGGTGGGACATCCGTAGGTGCTACCAGCTGTAATAAACTGAGTTAAGCCAAAAACGTGCGTGTTTGAGATTCATCTTGGAAATTCCGTAACTTGTGTTTCATTTGGTAAATTGTTGTCGATCATATGCACTTGTTTTATTTATGAATATGCATCTGTCTGAACTGCTTTTGTATGGTTTCATTTCTGAATATAGATTTTGATTGCAAGTCCAATAATCTAAACTGTGGCAAATTTCGCACTGGGAATTTATTCTCACCCCCACTCTTGGGTTATTTTACAGGATCTGGGGCGTCGGGTTCCGGAGAGGCACGCGAGCTATAGACCCTTGGTAGTTGTCTCTGTGTGGCCTAATCTACCCTTTTGTTGTATAGTTTAGGGTTAGGCCTGATGGTTAGTATCTGTACGAGATACTTTTGTTGTATGATATTTGACCAGACTGTATAACCTTATATATGGATTTATATATATATACATAGGGATGTGTTTGATATTAATTAATTGTACATATTCTGATTGAACGGTTAATTGCCTTGTAAACATACACGGCGTTGTATGTTTACGGCAGGGAACTGTTGCGACCCGTGGCTGCGGGGTGTGACAGAAATGCTTTCATATTATTTGTCTTCGTTATGCCTCTATTTTTAAAACTACAATAACATAAAATTTAAATTCAAATGTCAAAATAAAACCGTTAGATATGATCTATATTTTTTCTCTATGCACACGTAAAATATTATGACATTTCGATTTATTTTTATTATTATCAAGAGCTTGCAAAAAATATACGGATTTTTTTTCGACTTCTTAATTCGTATAAAACCAAAATCAGAAAAGTGATAATCTTTTATTTGCATGTAGAGAAAATAATATAGATTACTCTAGCGAGTTTTTTTGACATATAAATTTTTTAAAAAAATTATTAGAAGATTAAAATTAAAGGCATGATAGAGGCATTTGAACTCTCTATTAGAAATTTCATAGTTAGGACGGAAATTATAAATCCCGATCTTTCTAAATTTCAAATTTAATTGATATTTATTCTAGAGGTTTTAATTTATATTTTATATTTCTTAAATTAAAAAAAGCGGTTTGTTATCTCCTTTATTGTTTGTTCTGTGATTTCTTTTATTACGTCATCACATCATATTATCATGTCATAACATAATAAAATGGCAACAGATAATTTTAAATTTATTTTCACGACATGGAAATGTAAATGTCAACTTAACTTTTCCTGAATTTTTTTTTTATAACATTAATAAATCAAATTAAAGAAAACGACATTAGTTTCTAAAAAATTCTAAATATGATATTTTCGATGAATAATCTAACAGAATTAGATTGTCAATTTTGCTAAATTATCTAACAGAATTACATAGACCAATTCCGCTGAATAATTCACCGAAATTGCAATTTAATTCCATGTCTCGTCTCGTAAATTTTATATTAAAATATAATTTTTATATCAAAATATTCTATTCAACCGTAACATTTCTAATATTATAATGAAAAAAAAACAGAAGTCATGATTACTTTTTATATTAAAATATCGGATTCAAGGTAAACTTTAATTGATGATATTTTTAATATAAAAAAAAAATCAAAGTTTACTGTTTGAAATTTTGATTCTTTAGAATATTAAAATATTGGATGAATTATTTGTTCAGCTGGATAATCCAGCATAATTGATTATTTTGCTAGATTGTCTAACAGAATTGGATCATACAATTATGCTAAAATTGGTCATACATTCTACTGAATTATTCAGCGAAAATGTAGTTTCTGAACTTTTCCAAAAACTTGTGTTATTTTCTTTAATTTGATTTATTTTAATGTTATTAATAAAAATTTCGGTAACTTTTTGTATCCAAATTAATGAAAAAAATGGGTAGAAAAGAACATTTTTTAGCTCTTTAAAACGTATTTATTTTCAAAATAAACGGGTATTTGCATCTTAATGCAGTTAGTGTGCATATTGTATTTTTTTTTTCTTGTGATATAAAAAAAATATAAACATGCCATGTAACATGTAAGAGACAAAAATAAATAATAGACTAAGTCTTTCAAAGTAGTTATCCAATGGAGTTGGTTAGTCACTTATTAGTGCTTAGCTTTCCATAGTCCCTTTCACATGATTTGAGAATCTACTCCTGCGTTGCATGGGAGTATAGCCGTATAGGACGGTTAAGCTAGCATTGATTTTCTATGGCGCTCCTATACAGGTAAATGTGTTGTGTTCTATTGTATACATTTCAGAAATGTTATAGCAGTGAGAAGCAACACTGTGAACTTGTTTTAAATTTGGGGGATACCTTTTTACTGAAAACGACAACACATGTGATGTGCCCAGATTTAGGTTCTACTGTCTATTCTCTCTTTAACAGAAAGAAACTTGTGTACGTGCTCGACAATGAGACTTTAGCCTCTTTAGACAGGCTTTATTCCTTAGCTGCTTAAGCTAGCCGAACAACTGTGTCTTAGATAGGTTTAGGGATATTCTTAGAACAAATTCTTAAGCTGATAAAAACTCAAACTTACAACACAGTGCCTTCTTAGAGCTCCTTAAAGCTCCTTAGCACCTTTATACATTCCAAACTTCATTACTCTAAGTCTTTGTCAGCCGAACAACTCCTTAACACAGCTTAAACTCTTAAGCCTTATTGCTCTAAGCCTCATTGCCGAACATGGCCTGTGTCGTTAGCATTAGAGATGCCATTAATGCATACTGCATCAGTCATCAGTAAGGGTTTTGTACTCAGATGCTACACACTTAGTAACAGAAATAGTGCAACAAAAGAAATCTCCTTTTTCCTCTTTACATAGAATCTTTGCAACGTGCCACCAATTTGGCATGACTTACCCAAAAGTTGTGATACCGACCTATTTTTGCTGGCACGAAACCAGAAATTTAACAACAAAATCGCTCGCTTATTTTTTTGGGAACTTTTTAGAGTTCTCACTGAGCTTTTTATACAATAATACCATTTTTTTTAAGTAGATTTAAACAAAAAAAATCAAATGAAAGGAGCACCGTTTAAAAAAGTGGTCCACCCAACCAACAGTTCGGTGAAACTGTTCTTTAAAAAAACATTCAAAACAATGTTCCTTTCATTTGGATTTTTTGTTTAATTCTAATTTTAAAAAAGTCCATTGATTCCTCCTTTCAATTACAATACTTTCGAATCTACGGAATTACTTTCAGACTTTTTTATTTTCGCAAATAATTTCTAAACTTTGAATTTGTAATTTTACCCCAACTGTGCAAACCGTGTGTTATGACTGCCCCTTATTGTACTGTACTTGAATTAAAATTTGTAATCGTTTTTCATAAGGTTTGAGATGATAATGTATATTATCTTCTTCTTTTTTCATTTTTTAATGAACAAGTTAATTATAAGATAATAATCGCAAATTTCACGTCTGCTTATCGTTTTTAGAAAAAATATTTCAAGTTTTGATAATTGAGTGAAGCTAATCTCAGCACAGTAACGGTCTAAATCGGTTCAATACGAGCTATGCTCTCATACTATCAAAAGTAAAGGATATAATTGTCAATTTACGAGCGAAGCTAATCTCGACACAGTAATAGTCTAAATCGGTTCAAAAAATCTAATCTCCCAGACCATCAAAAGTAAAGGATATAATTGTCAATTTACGAGCAAAACTATTCTCGGCATAGTAACAATCTAAATCGGTTCAATACGAGCTATGCTCTCATACTATCAAAAGTAAAGGATATAATTGTCAATTTACGAGTGAAGTTAATCTCGGCACAGTAACAATCTAAATTGGTTCAATACATCTAATCTCCCAGACTATCAAAAGTAAAGAATATAATTGTCAATTTACGAGCGAAGCTAATTTTGGCACAATAACAATCTAAATCGGTTCAATACAAGCTAAGCTCTCAGACTATCAAAAGTAAAGGATATAATTGTCAATTTACGAGTGAAGCAAATCTCGGTATAATAACAGTCTAAATCAGTTCAATACGATTATACGAGCTAATCTCTCAAACTATCAAAAATAAAGAATATAATTGTCAATTTACGAACGAAACTAGTCATTGTTACAAAAATATAGTCTAAATCGGTTCATTACAATTCGTAATGTTATATTATTGGTTAATAAATTAATCAACGACCACCCCAAGGACCAATCGCCATAGAGATAGGAGTAGGTCCAATGCCCATCGGACCTACATTTAGGTTCAATTAGCTCTAGGACCGTACGATTAGCATCAAGATCTATGCGCACGGAAATTGATACAAACTTGCACGGATTTGATACAGAGCACACGAATCTTGATGCAGATCGAATGGTCATCACACCCATCGAACCTACTCTGATTCCATCGCCATAGGTAGCACATCCTAGTAGCCTAGTCTTACTTTTTATAGAACCTAATTATGCATTTTTATAAAATTATAATGCCAAGTTTAGAAAGCCTAGGCCTAATCTTGTCCTTTTGGCGCAAAGATAAGCCACCATTGGAGCAACACATGCAACCATATCCCAAGCTATCTAACCTTTGTAACTGTAGGGCCTCAAGTTTTGTTTTAGTACGACTATGACTTTGGGTTATGATGGAATCATTCGTATCACATGTATGTTTCAAATCTGTACACATTTTATTTTACCTTTCTTCATCATAAGCGTATGCATGTTTAAAATCTATGCACATTTTATTTACATTTATTCATCGCAAGTGTATGCATGCTCATACATAAAACGAGCAATAATTAAGCAAATTTATGATCGGATTAAAGATCAAATTTTAATTATTTTCAATATAACAATGGGAATATTTGAAGTTCATGTTCACAATTAGTTTTTCAATATATGTGTAGAATCTATGAAATTAATTAACAGCTCAAATTTATATTTTCAATTTGACAATATGTCAATAAAACATAATTCATCCATAGAGGATTTTATATACTTTCTAAAACTTATTTAATGATGATGTGTCATAAAATGGTTAAATAATTTAATGACAAATATAATTATATTTTATTTAAATTCTTTTTATATTTATTAATATCAATAAGTATAATTTTGTAATAGACTGTAATTGCAATATATTTTAAACTTTTATATAATCTCAACCTACATTGTTATACATACAACATAAAAGATGTAAGCATTGCTATTATCACATATAATTATTATTTTAAAGATGTAAGCATTTGCAGTTATTCACTTTAACAAATTTAATAACCTTGATGCGGCACGAGGGGTATATCCGTCTCACCACAGGAAATATTATACGCATTTCTAGGCACAAACGGCCAAACCCCACCCCCATGAATAATAAGCCAACTTGCACGGCCTCTTTCTTTCTCCTCTCACTCTCTCTCTCTCTCTCTCTCCCTCCCCCTTCTCTCTGAATCCATTAATAATACTTGACACCAAAATTGGAAGGCGGAGAGACTGAAAACACGGGGAATTAGATCCATGGATCCGCACCATACAGCTCTACAAACCCTAACCCACGATGAACTCGCTGAGCTCGGCTCACTGATCCATTCCCACCACTCGTACCCCGGCCGGGGACCTCAATCAGCCACGTCGCTTGTTACACAGAGGATTGAAGCGCCGCTCAGTGCGGTGTGGCCGATTGTGAGCAACTTCGCCAATCCACAACGGTACAAGCACTTCATCAAGAGCTGCACGCTGACACACGGCGATGGCCAGGTAGGCAGCGTGCGTGAAGTCACGGTTATCTCAGGCCTCCCCGCTTCGACTAGTACGGAGAGGTTGGAGATATTGGATGATGAGAATCATATCCTCAGCTTCAGCGTTGTTGGAGGTTAGTTAATTAATTATACAAAATTAATTTGAAATGCTCGTTTTGTTATAATTTGGAAGATTAGTTTAGACGGTTGCATGTGCCTTTTGAATTGGTTAGTTGGTAATATCATGTGATAAGAGTTGTAGATTAAACTCCAACTTTTGTCTTTCTCCGCTGTCCTTCAGAAATAGTATTAAGTGGCCTGATTAAATTGTTGGGTCAGTTTTGAATAAATACAACAACATTCCAGCGATGCATGTAGATATAATTATATTAAAAAAAAAAAGGTCATGAAAAATTAATTTTTAGTTTCTACCAGAAAGCTGAAAGTATATATGAAAATCACAATGCAGTATGTATTATACATAGCGGAGACGACTGTAATTTCACCATATTAGGCATCATACTATATAAAAATTCTTGAACCAATTTAATTATTGGTAATTTCACTATACGCAATTCATTATTTATTTTTCAGGTGAGCATCGGTTGAGGAATTACAGGTCGGTGACGACGGTAAGCGAGTTCAGAAAACCCAACGGCCGGCCTTACTGCATTGTGCTCGAGTCGTATGTGGTTGATATACCGGAGGGTAACACCGAGGAAGACACGAGAATGTTTACTGACACCGTTGTCAAGCTCAATTTACAGAAACTCTCTACTATTGCAACAGCCGCCAGCTAAAGATATTTTTTAAAAATGATCAGAAAAAATATGGTGTTGTGATCAGGAGAAAATGTAGAAATTTTTCAATGGTTGAGAAATGAGAGAGGTGTCTTATTGTATGCTTTTTCTCTGGTTTGTTGAGGATTCATGTGGAATTGTGGATGTCATTTGTGAAGAGGCATGCAAGTGGGAAGATTTCATCCTTTTTTTTTGTATATTTTTAGTGTGGGGTCTTTATCATATAATCTTTTTTTTTTAATTCTGAATTCAATAAATTCATTGATTATGATCATGTTCTGATGGACAGCCCATCTCTTCATCTAAATGTGCACATCATTTTCTATCTTTTTAATTTGTTTATACACTTTTTATTTTAGTTGTGACTTGTGAACAGCAGGAAAAAGGTTCTGTTCTGATATCAATCTAATATTTTTTGGAAGATACCATGCCTAAGAAATAGTCAACCCATTTATTAGGTGGTTAAAGTTTGAAAGACATGGAGCTGCGGTTCAACCCAAAAGAGTGGGCCTCCTGTATTTGTTGGTACCACTTGCCTCGGATAGGTCAACACTTGTCAGAAATGAATATTGATTACCTGTTTCAGGTGCAGATACATCACATGATGTAGCTGCTCTCTGACATCTCCAAGTTCCCATCTCTGTTCAACTCTAGATTTTTAACTGCTATATAATCTGTAGAGAATCCGGACAATTTCAGAGATCGGGGAGGAAGGAAATTCAGATCCCTTAAAATTGTGATGT
This sequence comes from Carex kokanica, assembly GCA_025461125.1. Taxonomy (NCBI): domain Eukaryota; kingdom Viridiplantae; phylum Streptophyta; class Magnoliopsida; order Poales; family Cyperaceae; genus Carex; species Carex kokanica. Next base: position 910,886 of record JAJGRX010000994.1, read on the forward strand.
AATTTGCTCTCTCAATTCAGGAATGGAATATGCTGCTTTTCCGACAGAAAAGGAGGACTCTGCTTTTCTGCATCCCACTATTTAAAATTTTTTATTTTGTGCATCTCGATACAGAATTTTTTTCATGCAAAAATCTCAACGAATTTGAATGATTGGATCTGAAAAAGCTAGGTGTTGTTTTTCTATCAGAAAAGCAGCAGAGTCGGACCCCTCGATTCAATCTGTTCCAGAAAATTGATTTGATGTCTCTCGTTCAATCTGTTACAAAATATTAATATGACCTCTCCATTTATAAGAAGAAAACACAAATCGGGTTCCTCTCCATTTTTGTCGTGCAAAATAGATACATATATCGCCGCAAATTTAAAATATCAAACTCATGTTAAAGCTTGATGGAAAAAAAAAACAGAGAAAGAATTGCGTTAGAGTCCAGAATAAATTAATTTGATATATACATGGAGTTTGACAAGCAAAAGAAAAAAAAAAACTAAGTCAAAAGAATATTAAATATACATTGAGATAATAGGGTTCTAGTACTGTTTCTTTTCTGTTTTGTTGCTTTAGTATTTTGTTAAATACCAGTATGCTTTGCTTGCTTTGTACATGGTACCACTGGGATAGGTGAGTGCTTATTTTTTAGTTCTGTATTTTTTTTAGTATCAGTGGTATTTTATACTTGTGTTTATATATTGATGGGAATGAGACTTGTTTCTGGATTTAATTCGTGGAAAAGAAAGAAAGAAAAAAGATACGGTCTGGTCCGCTACTTCGTTTAGAAGAATTATTGATTTGTCAGGAGAAAAAGGAGGTCCGCTCCGATTCGCTAGGAGAAAAAAAAAATTGATTTGTGTTGCCTAAAAAAAAAGAGAGATTTGTGTGTTGCGTCCCCATTTGCCAGAGGAGATAAAAAAGATAATTTGCGTCTCCACTCCTCATCTCGCCTAAGATGGTCTTCCGTTCCGACTCTTCTACTTTTCCTTTTCCGACCTCGACTCTTTTCTTTCTCCAAATCTTTGATAAGTGATCAAATCCTAATTATTGTTGCTTTTTTATGATATGTGAATTAGGATGAATTTGATAATTAACCAGGACCTTAATAGCTTTAATATGATACTTTGGTAATATGTTAATTTTGTCCATGACTTTAATTTGGTAATTTAGTAATCTTTTAAGAGTCCGACTTAGCTAAGCCATGGAGTAAAACGACTTGGTACTCCACGCCTCATTATTTTCATTTTGAAAATCCAAACTACCGATCTGAACCGCTCAAGTTGTTCTCCATATTGAAATGTGCTTGGAGACCAAATTTTACATTTTTTGAATTTTTTTTACTATTTATTAAGCCACTTTGAAAATCGTTGATCCATTGTGAAAAAAAACAGTAAAAAATTCTGGACCAATGAATCAGCGATTTTCAAAGTGGCTTAATAAATAGTAAAAAAATTCCAAAAAATGTAAAATTTGGTCTCCAAGCACATTTCAATATGGAGAACAACTTGAGCGGTTCGGATCGGTAGTTTGGATTTTCAAAATGGAAATAATGAGGCGTGGAGCACCAAGTCGTTTTACTCCATGGCTTAGCTAAGCCCAGCTCATATTTTAATTAGGTAATTTGGTATTTGATCTTGACCTTGAATTCTACATTTTAGGATGTAAGGAGATTAGTTGAATTTTCTCAAAAACTTGTGGAAAAGAAAAAACACATTATTTATCTCTTGATTTACAAATGAGTGAAATTGATATTGATATTACGGTGGCTACCACTAGTGTTGAAAAAATATTTTCGACAATGAATGTGGTGAAAAACAAATCAAGAAATAGCATGGGGGATTAATGATTGAATGATTATTTGATTACTTAGATTGAGAAGGATCTGTTCAATTGTGTTGATAATGAAAGAATTATACATTTATGTTGCCTTATTCCTAATTGCGTGAGTCATTGGCTCTAAGAAATATGAAGCAACTTTACTTGATTTGTTTCTTTAATTTGATTTAGTATATTAGAATTGGGTATCTATGACTATCTAGCTGTAAATAGTATGCCACGTGTGTATATATATATATATAGAGGAGGGATCCAATTACACTTTTTTTGGTGATACATCATGACACCGTTTTTTATATAGGGCAATTTTGCGATTTCAAAATTCAAATAGTCGATCCGAACCGTTCAACATGATCACCATATTAAAATGTACTTGGAAATCAAATTTTACATTTTTTTGAATTTTTTTACTATTTATTAAGATGGTTACAAAATCGCTGTTTTTCAATTGTCTGAAAACAACGATTTTTGTAACCATCTTAATAAATAGCAAAAAAATTCAAAAAAATGTAAAATTTGATCTCCAAGCACATTTTAATATATCCATCATGTTGAACGGTTTGAATCGACTATTTGGACTTTGAAAATAGTAGGTGTCAAAGTGTGTCACCAAAAAAGGTGTAATCGGATCCCTCCTCATATATAAAACCTGAACAAGTGGAGGTCATTTATAAGAGTACGGCTAACGCGCTTCCTCTAGCATTTCGGCCGAGGTGCTTCCGGGGGCATATCTTGCAATTTGATGTTCAAACAACAAATTCAAACCGTTAGATGTTCAATCTATATTAAAATCTACTTGGAGACCAAATTTTATATTTTTTGGAATTTTTTTACTATTTTTTAAGCTGGTTTGAAAATCGCTGTTTTTATTAAATTTCTGCACCATTGGAAAACAGCGATTTTCAAACCATCTTAATAAATAGTAAAAAAATTCCAAAAAATGTAAAATTTGGTCTCCAAGTAGATTTTAATATAGATTGAACATCTAACGGTTTGAATTTGTTATTTGAACATCAAATTGCAAGATATGCCCCCGGAAGCACCTCGGCCGAAATGCTAGAGGAAGCGCGTTAGCCGTACTCCATTTATAAATATAACTATCAAGAATTGAAGATAGCGCAGCTGAGCGTCTGTGCCTGGTGAAATCTTTCTCGTAATGCTCCAATTGCCTTTGTTATATATATACTTACATCACATGCCTCTCAGATCCCCTCTAAAAATATATTAAATAAATTATTGTAAAGGAGATATTATTGATTCCGTTTTTTTAAAGTAATATTATTTAAAGAAATTAAATTAATAATTCAGTTACTTTTAAGTATTTATGCAGATGTATAATTATTGTCACAAAAAAACAACACCTCTATAATATTCGGTACCTCTACGGTGGACGACTTACGAGGGCAAAAACGTATTTTCATCTTGACAAAGTCATTTCTCGCCAATACCTTCAATTCTCCTGTTATTTCGTTAGAGAAAATATTCCCTCTCAAATTCCGCCAAATGACATCATCTCTCTATGACGTTTTCGTTCCGATCAAGAGTCGTAAGAATTCCGATTCCATTTCTCTTTTTAGCGAAAAACTTCTCATTCCGATCAGAGAGTAAAAGAACCATGATTCGGTTACTTTTTCAATATAGAGGAAAAAAAAATCCATCTATCTCCTTTCGAGTTATTTATTTAATATATTTTGAAAAATAAAAAATCATGTATATATCATATTTAAACAGCACAACAGTAATTTCAATGTTTTTTAGAAACTTACATTTTGATATTTAAAAAATCAGTTTCAAATTCATTGTTTGTATAATTAAAATCTCAACTATTTAAACTTAAAAATGAAGGCCTCGCAAGTAAAACTTCAATATTTATTGTTTATAATGTTTATTTTAGATATTTATAAGAGGAGGGTTCAAATGTCTTCATTTTCTGTGCCTCCATCATGTCTCCATTTTTAAAAACGTTAATATATCAAAATTTAAATTATAAACGTCAAAATAAAACCGTTAGATGTGATCTATGTTATTTTCTCTATGTGCTCATAAAAAAAATATCATATTTCAATTTTGTTTTTATGTGAATCAATCATTTGAAAAATCAACATCTAGAAATTATCCATATTAATATGTTTTTACATGCTCTTGATGACAACCAAAACAAAGTTAAAATGTGATAATTTTTTACATGCGCATAGATAAAATGATGGAGATCATATCCAACAGTTTTATTCTGACTTTTAAGTTTTTAAATTTTGAGTTATTAAAGTTCTTAAAAATGGAGACATGATGGAGGCACAAAAAATGAAGGCATTTGAACCCTCCTCTATTTATAATTACATAATTTGGTAAGTATTGATAGGTTTACATGGAGATAGACTAATATGCTTTCAGTAGCACTTCGGCCAAAGTGCTACCGATTCAAAATCGGATTTTCAAAGTCCAAATGGTCGATTCGAACCGTTCAAGTTGTTCTCCATATTAAAATCTGCTTGGAGACCAAATTTTACATTTTTTGGAATTTTTTTACTATTTATTAAGCCACTTTGAAAATTACTGATCACATGATCCAGAATTTAGTTGCACTGTTTTTACTGTTCACCCGGATCAGCAATTTTTCAAAGTGACTTAATAAATAGTAAAAAAAAAATTCCAAAAAATGTAAAATTTGGTCTCCAAGCAGATTTCAATATGGAGAACAACTTGAACGGTTCGGATCGACCATTTGGACTTTGAAAATCCGATTTTGAATCGGTAGCACTTCGGCCGAAGTGCTACCGAAAGCACATTAGTCTATCTCGGTTTACATGTATTAATACTTGTATAGACTTCAAATAGATTGAAGGGAAGATAGAGGAGATGTAAAAGAGGAGATTGGCGGAGGAGGAAGGGAAAGGGATTGCAACGGGATCCGAATTTGTTGTTTTTCTCTTGCTATAGCAAGAATTTGTTTCTCTTCATCCAACTGTTTAAATAAAGTACATATTTTTTTATTTCTTTTGAAAAGAAGAGAAGTAGATTTCATCTTCAAATTTGAACTGTTGAAGTTATGTAAATGATGGAGATGAAAAAAAAGCTGATTTTTACTTTTTTTGGAAGATAAACAACAGATTTAATTCTAATAAAACGAGAAGTTTTTTTTTTTTTTAAGAAGAAATATGGAGGTCATGCCTCACAGATTCCATTAATCAAACACTAGAGGTGTTAATTTTGTAAAGTTTAGTTACAAAGTAAAATATAACTTAAATAAATAGAAACAAAATCCTATCACATATGTCAGTGTTGTTTTCTCTCTAATTTATTAAACCAACTGCGGTATTTCCAATGCCAGAATTGTTGGCATTTTTTTTCCTCACTGAATATTCACGCACATCTCTAAAGTGGGAAAAATAGCACAGCGGAGCCGGCTCCGTCACGGAACAGTACGGTAACGGCATGGCACGCGTGTCGGTCACGTGTTCCGTGCCGTGACCATTCGCGTGCTGTGACCAATTGTCGGTAAAGAAGATACGGCACGGCACGAAAATTGCCTTGGTCATGGCACGGCACGAAACACGCGAGTTACGGAACGGTAGACACGGAAGACACGCCAGTCACGAAGCAATACACTAACATACCTTCCTATAAGGTATAATTTTATTTTAATTAAAATATGTACATTTAAATTTCAATTAAAACATTTGAATTTTAAAGAATCATTTCATTTTTTTTTAAACGTTAAATGCGATCAAACGTGACGAATGCACGTTTAGTCACGGGCACGTTTGGTCACGGCACGACTTAGTCACGGCACGACTTAGTCACGGCACGCGAGTCACGCCGTGATTCGCGTGCCGTGACCACTCCTCGTAATTCTTGTCACGGCACGACACGTTTTTCCCACTCTACACACCTCTCTCTCCATATTACACAACACATGATCCTTTGCACCGTTTTTTTTAGTTACCACGAAAAAAATAAAAATTAAATGAATACCACCCCTGTGGACTTATTTCAAAACTTACTACCCACGCGTACCCAGTCCGCGCATCAAATTGGACGGTGCGCGTACTGGGCAGGCGCATCGACCCACTTGACCAGGTGCGCGGACTGGGGAGGCGCACCAAATTTTTTTTCTTTTTTTATAGAGACAAATAGTTAAAAACGATGACGAAACTTCAAACGACCATAAAACGGCGTTCGAGTGTCCAATTTCAGCAATTGACCACTTTTCGGAAACCTTGTAAAAATACGCATACGTCAGAACCTGCAATGCCGAATTTTGAAATTCAGAATCACCAAAAAACAAAGAAAAAGCCTCAAAACTTGAGTTGAAGTTTCCGTTTAAGATTTTCATTTCTATTGTTCAATCTACGTAGCTCAGTAAATTAGTTATGTAATGAACTTGTAGAATACCAATTTTTGAAATTTTTGAAATTTTTTTACTATTTTTTATGATTTATGAAAGATGGCACAAAATCAGTGTAATTTTGCATAGTTTAGCGTATTTCATTATAATTAGAATAATTTAGCGTATTTCATTATAATTAGCGTAATTTAGCATATTTTAAAATGTAGGCTCAGATTGTACGTATAATTTGTTGTAGTAATTTTTAGTTCAAATTTAGTCCAAAATTTTATTTGTTAAACAAGTGCGTTTTATTTTCAACAATTTCACCGTCAAATGTTATGTGTACATATAATTACAAATACCACAGAACAAAATAGATAGACCCAAAAAAAAAATTCAAACAATTCAGAACAGGACTTAAAAAAAAAAAAATTTGGTGCGCCCGCTCAATCCGCGCACCAAGTCGATGGGTCGGTACGCGTACCCAGTACGCACACCCATCGGTGCGCCTCTCCAGTACGCGCACCGTCCAATTTGGTGCGCAAACTGGATACGCGTGGGTGGTAGGTTGCGAAATAAGTTTCCAGCAGTGGTAATCATTTAATTTTTATTTTTTTTCGTGATAACTAAAAAAAACGGTCCTTTACACGCTTCTAAAAGTACAAGACATTATAATCAATCTATACAAACTTCTCATTCAAAATAATTGTCCGCTTAATTTCTAATAATAACAAACATTCCGAATTTTACATTCATGACAATCACCCTCTGATTCAAAATTTCCATTAGTTTTTGTTAAACCAAGGTTCTAAATAGCGCGCTATTGTGGCGCTATAGTATTTTCTGACCATAAAAGCTATAGCGCTATAGTGCGCTATAACGGTGCTATTTGGACATAGCGCTGTTTTTTCAGTTGTTCCGCTATAACGCGATAAACGCTATTTAAACCTTTGGTTAACACACTAAAATTTTCATGTTTTCATTAATCAGTCCATGCTGAAAAATAAAAAATTCTCTTTTTTCTAACAAAAATAGTAACAAATTAAATACGGATGCAAGTTCAACAAAGATGATTCCCGAATTAGTCATATAAACAAGTATTTTTATCAAGGTTTTAAATAGTGTTTATAGTGTTATAGCGAGAAGGCTACAAAAAAAATGTATAGCGAATAGTGTCGCTATAGCGGAAGCTATGCCACATAGCGTTTTTATTTTTACATTTCGTATATTCAATATTTGTACTAAATATCAACATTATCTAAAGTCTCATGAAACAATAAATAACACCAAAGTAATTAAGAAATTATAATATTCATATTGAACCCTTACAAAGTTCAAATTGCGGTTCAAAATATCCATAGTAATATCATAAACTATCGATCTTTTCCTATTCAAAATATCTTAAGCATCATGATTCATGACATAATCTTTTTTTTTTCTATTCAAATTTCAATTTGTATTCCCAATTTCAAATTGATTTATCTATAGCAAATAGCAACAAATTCAATTTTGGTTTGGGCTTTTTTGGGTCTTTATTTAAAGCCCATATAAATTGCTTAAAAAAACTCATATTGTATAGCGCGCTTAAAAAAACTCATATTGTATAGCGCGCGCTATGCGCTATAGCGGACCGCTATCACCGCTATCACCGCTATAGCGGCCGTAGCTCAATTAGCGTATTTTGATGTCATAACTTAGCATTTGGAGGTCTAAAAACGCTATAGCGTGCTATTTAGAACACCCATTTTTATAATGAAATACGGGAGCTCGAAAAGAATCTTTTGTTTTGACTTTGATTGCTTTTAATACCTTATAATCGATCTACTGAGGAACTTGTGCCATAGCCCATAGGTAAATAAGTCCGGGTACGTTTAGCTTCATTGCTTAGGTTTCGACCTAAGAACATTTTATTTTTGTTCATCCTTTTTGGTCTAGTTCAATTAAGAAAATAATTAATATGTGTCATTGTCAGTTCGGTTATGAGATTTGCTTACGACCATGACCTATTTTTCTGTATTATGATCTATTTTAGAATTATATGTATCTCGCTATTAAAAAAATGAGGAGAGTTCCAATGCACTCTCTTTTTTGTGCTCCCAATGTACTCACATCATTTATCTCCGTTTTTAAAGTCCGAAAAATAGATCCGAGCCGCTCAACATAATCTTTGTAATAAAATATGCTTGGAGACCAAATTTTATATTTTTTAGAATTTATTTACTATTTTTTTAGATAGATACAAAATTACTTTATCGGATGGTCTAGAATCTCCTTAAAACAGTGAAATTTAATATATATATATAATATGGGTGCATTGGGAGCACAAAAAAGAGGGTGCATTGGAACCCTCCTCTAAAAGAATATATGAAATTTAATACATGTATTATTCATCCAAGAAATTTTGTTCAAAAAAATTCAATATTATATAACGGTTTTAAAAACCTTATGAAATGACTACATTGTAGAAAATTTTATAACACATATGAATTAGTCTTTCTTTATTATTGAAAAATATTAGATAATTTCTTTATTTAATTTCAAGAAGAAATTAAATTAAATAAATACAAGTGTATGGATGAAAAAAAAAAAAACATAAACAGCTGTGAGCTCAAGGGAATCCCATGACAGGGTCAGGGTCCCCTCTTGTCATTTGTTTATCTTTTCTTCTTTTTCTAAAGAAAAGAAAAGTGCTGCTCTCCATTAATTTAAGCACGCAAATCCGAACCATAGCCACTAACCTCACAAAATAGCTGCTTCTGGATCCAACTCAGATAGCTTAAATATTTGTTTATATATAAACTATTACGCTTGATGTGGAGAGAGAGACACTGTGCACGAGAGGCTTGCTTCTTGCTTCCCTCATTTATTATTATTTCTATAGTTTGTGGCTTCCGAGATTTTTATTTTTACCCAAAAAAAAAAAAAATTAATATATTTAACCAAGTTTTTGAAAAAATTAAATTTTTACCCAAACCGTAAATAATATTTACGGTTTGAAACTCTTTTTTTTTTTTAGAGAAAAATAGCTAAAATGTTGAAATGAAATATAACACCAAAAAATCGAATTGTTTTTTAAAATATTTGTTAGAAAATACGCTACGAATAGAGCCGATTTTGTGCTAAAATACAGTAAATTACAATAATTATGCCAAAGACATGACGTCTGTTTAAATACAAACCCTAAAACAGAAAATATATATAAAAGATACATCAAAGACTCTAAAAACTCTAAAATTATAAAGAAAGGTTCAAAAGTCCATGAAGGAAGACTCGGATCGCGAATCTGAGCCCGCAAATGGTCGAAACGGATCATAGATCGATTTCGGGTCCGATTTTGGGCTGTGGAGTTCCTGTCAAAATTTCAGCCCGATCCGACGGACGGATCAAAAGTTACGCTCCTTTTAGTAAATTTATGAAAGATGCCACAAAATCGGCCCAATTCATACGTAATTTAGCGTAATTTACTGTATTTTAGCATAATTCTACATAATTATTGTAATTTCAGCATTTTAGTAAATTTACCGTATTTTAGCATAATTATTGTAATTTACTGTATTTTAGCACAAAATCGGCTCTATTCGTAGCGTATTTTCTAACAAATATTTTAAAAAACAATTCGATTTTTTTGTGTTATATTTCATTTCAGCATTTTAGCTATTTTTCTCTCTAAAAAAAAAAAAAAAAAAAAATTCAAACCGTAAATAATATTTACGGTTTGAGTAAAAATTTAATTTTTTCAAAAATTTGGTTAATTATATTAAAATATATTTTTTTTTGGGTAAAAATAAAAATCTCGGTTGTGGCTTTGTGATTGCCTTTTTACCCTTTTAGCACACAACTACGAGGTTTTTTTTTTAAAAAAAAAAGGTTATTTGAAATGGAACTTGTACAGAGATGACGTACAATTTCAAGTCCCAATGAAGACAAAAGATTCCCCCAGTACATTCTAAAAGGTACTCGAATATAAAAAATGTCGGGATTCGTATTATATAATGATGCGACGATATAATATAATAATTTAGTAATAATATTAAAATGAAATTTTAACAACAAGTTTATTCAGAAAATACACGAACCTGTCCGCTTAAGAAATACTTTTCTTTTTAGCCAAATATAATTTTTTTTTAATATTTTAATGGTGATAAAATATCACGAGATAATTTTAACATAAATAGCATGGACACTTCAGAGCCGTCCAATGTGCTTTAAAATTCGTGTCTCATTTTAAAATTTGTGTGAACAAATCTTAAAATGGTTCTGATGCCCATCGTACCCATATTTACTTCTGATGAACATCGGATCCAAACTGCACTATTGTGTTACTTGAAATTTCAACAAAAAATCATGCAAATAATAATATTGTTTTCTTCTAAAAAGCTATTTTTTGGTTGCTTTTAAAACACTATATAAAAAGTTGTTAAATACACATACTATTTTCGGTACAATGTGCATATATCATCTTAGGTTAGAAGGCTTTATAAACAGATTATATAACCAAAAATTAACAGGCCGAGTTAGTAAGACGAGACCACTAAATTTAATTAGTGGGCCCAATACTTCAACATGTGTAATGAAGATAATTCCAATATTAGATTTAATGTAAAACAAGGTAACTTAACAAGATTTGGGAATTTGAACCAACGGCCCATCGAAACCCACCAAATCCATCTAAAGTTCTAAACCCACTTAATACTTGGATGCATTTCATTCAATGGGAAGGAAATAGATAGATACATGGCATGAGAAATTAATCTAACACACAAGTAATTTTTTTTTACTAATGGTCTTAAAGTAATAAAACACCCATGCCTTACAGAACCCAGATAACAAAATAAATATTATTTTATTTAAACAAACAATCCAGCTGCTGAGTTTCCCTCTTCATTTTCTTTTGTTTTATAAACCTCAGCATACATCTCCTCTATCATAGGCTTCCATAGCCTAACCCTTGCATTGATAAACCAATTGGATACCTAAAAATGTCACAGTAGTGAGATAATCAGATTATCAGATTTTAAACAAGATATAACAGTATTCAGTATAACACATTAACACCAAATCCTGAAGCGAAACACGCTTGTATGGGATGATCAATATGAGCATGACAAATTGTTACATACCTGGCTCCTGGTTAAACCGCTTTTTACAGCAAGCACATCCTTCTCATTATCACTAGGATACCTAATAACAACGAAAATATATAAAAAAAAAAAAACATGAAACCACTTTCTGACTTCTTTGCTTGCATACACTGAGAGTGTGTAATTTATAAGAAAGAGAAAATAAGAGAAGATAAATACAAAAGATATTATAAACATCTTACGGGCGCAGAAAGTTCTGGAACATCCAAGCCTTCAAAACTGAAACAGATTTCTCAGGAAGGCCCCTCTGAGGCCTCCAGATTTGCAATTCAGTCCTCTTCAATTGCTTATCTTTCTGTGATGCCCAGTTCTTGATGAAGGAAGATTCAAAGGTCGTATCTTTACTAGTGTGATATTTTGGAAGGGAAACTATCTCTCGTGTGATTCTTTTCCTTAATTGTTTGTAGAGAGAAGAGATTGTCAGGTGCGCAAATGGGGCAACAATGTTCCCGCTGTTGTGCAAGTCAGTTAAGGCATTGAATTTGGAGATTATTTTTTGAATCTCATCCAAGCACTTGTTATATTGGTTATCGACCTGAAATTAAGAAGAGGCAAAAAAGAAAGAAAGCATAACTCAACTGACAAAGGATTATAATTGATGCATGTTCATATCATCAGCAGAAGTGGTACTAGTACCTCAACTGGTACCAGTACCAATACAGGTGCTGCTAAATGTATGCGCAGGTACCCGTAATGCATACTACTTTTCTACATTGAATTACTATTATTACTATAATCATACCGATACCATACTGATTGCCATACACCTGGTATAATCAGTATATATAGGAAATAGTACTAATCCATGGCATCTTTGAGGTGATACTGCACCAGTATTCTTCCAAAATTTACATTGGTATGGTACACAGGACTGGAGTCACTGGACCTGACAGATACCAGTGTTGTGACCCTTGGTAGTTGATAATGAAGTAAGCCAACATACCAATTGAAGCATGCGTAGCAGTTCCGCTCTGGATGCATTAATCTCTTGTTGCACGAAATTTCCCTCCATATCCACATCAGCACATGTAACACTACCAGCCTCTTCTTCCAGACCCAACATCTCACTTGAGTCAACCCCTGAAACGGCGCCTCTACTAGAGCGTACTGGTTGGGTACTAGGAGAATTAAAAGCACATGCTGTGTCGGCTAACACGTAACTCGTAACCTCAGAAAGAATTTGTTGCACCACTTGTAGGTACTTTGACTTGACATGAGAACAGTTATTAGGTCTATGAAAAGGGAGCTGACCTGACTCAAACCCGGTAACATGACTCAGATTTGAGCAGCTTGGCTCTGACAACTGGGATCCAAGAGTCAGGGATAGCTCGTTATTTGCAATATAGTAAGATGGAGGGATGACAAATGTAGGCTCTTGGGGGTTCAAATTTTCATAGTAGAAGTTCAAATCCTTTTTGGGAGTGAATAAGAATGAGCCGGCAAAGGACGGCTGAATTGCAAAATTGGAAGAAGAATTGGCAGTAATACAGCTATCACTTGGGTTGATTGAGGTTTCTTCCATGCAAGTAATTGTTTCTTGAAAATGAGGGGGACCTAACAGAATGTTGTTTTGTATGAAATCGGTACTGTAGTTGGAGTCGGTACCATGAGGCATGCAATTTGAAGGAAATGGCAGAGCTGGTTCACAGAAGAAGTCGGTGTTGGGTAGAAGAAAATTGTTCATTTTTAAATATTCTGAGAAAAGCTATTTGGAATCATATGATAGACCTGAAATTTCAAAAATGCATATAGAATAAACCCCTTATAATGTTATTTTTTTTATTATTATTTTTAACTTGCCAACGTTCTCAAAGTAACAAAAGCACTTGTTTCCTATATATTTTTAATGATAAATCAACTAAAAAGTTATAGTAACAAACAGTTAAAAGAAAAGGAAAATAGTACATTGAAAAATACAGTTAAAATGAGAATAGTTTGGTACCAGTCTCATGCAATTATATTAAAAAGCATTTCAGTTACCTAACTAAACTACGAAATATTTAATTTATCCAAAAGGAATCCTAGTGCAACCAAAACAATCTGAAATGAATATTGCAATAAGAAGAACACACACACACACGCACAAAACATCTAAATAATGAAAACATTTCAGCTAACCACTGATCAGTGAGATGAAATGGTAAAGATAAGAGCAGAAAAGAGGTAAGATCAGATAAACAAACCTTCTGATATTAGACAAAGTGCCCTGACGTAATCTCTTAAAAAAAAACCCTGAAAAAGAGTAAAAATCTAAAAGTTAAACATGCTCTTACAATTTAAACCCCTTTTGAACCATCCCAAAAAGGAAAAGAGGCCATTTCCATATAGAAAGGCTACAGGGGAGAGAGTTCTCTTACCCAACCAATAATGAGAGAGAAAGAGGGACAGAGAAGGGAGGTGTTGAGAGAGACAATGAATTCAGAGTCTCTCAGGTAAGGCCATGCTTTTAAAATACGTACAGACATGTGGCCAAATAGAAGAAACCGCTTGTTCTCAAGCGATCAGAGACTTGGGCTTTCATACAGCACAAAAAAACAAGATTATGGGACCCAATTGTAAATGTGCACTATACTCCTTCCCCCTTTTAACCCCTCATGAGTCATGAGCAAATTTCACGAACTTATATTAAATGGTCAGCGAATTTGCATCAGTGACTTTGCAGTTGTCGACATTTATGTCGAGATCGAGAGTATGTAACATAGAATAATCCTGTCGTTGCCACCATAAAAATTTGGAACCAAATCAGCTGAATTCCGAGATCCATGAACAATAATTCTGAAATCTCTGAAATTTCGAATTCAACCGTTGAACTGTTTTGAGATGCATGCACAAAAAAATCAGCTGTTCCGAAATACATGCATAGAAAAGTTGGACGGCTGGATTCGGAATTTCAGAAATTTCAGCTAATTTGACTACTAAAAATTTAGATCCCCTCGTCTTATTTTGAGGCTTTGCTACTGTGCATGGCACTAATTGGTCTGATCTGTAGTATAAATCAATATCTTTGTCAATCTAAATCGTTCAACATAATCATCATATGAAAATATACTTATAAATTGAATTTTACATTTACAAAAAATATTATTTTTTATATAGTTTATAGGTACGCTTGATCTAACAATTCCCGAAAAATGAAAAATAGTGATTTTTTATAATTAAAAAAGTAAGAAAATAAATTTAAAACTATAAAATTTATTGTGCATATATATGGAATTATACAGTTTAAATTAGTTGTTTGTGTTTTAAAAATAAAAACATTAATGCATAAGTATATTTTCATAGTAGAAGTTCAAATCCTTTTTGGGAGTGAATAAGAATGAGCCGGCAAAGGACGGCTGAATTGCAAAATTGGAAGAAGAATTGGCAGTAATACAGCTATCACTTGGGTTGATTGAGGTTTCTTCCATGCAAGTAATTGTTTCTTGAAAATGAGGGGGACCTAACAGAATGTTGTTTTGTATGAAATCGGTACTGTAGTTGGAGTCGGTACCATGAGGCATGCAATTTGAAGGAAATGGCAGAGCTGGTTCACAGAAGAAGTCGGTGTTGGGTAGAAGAAAATTGTTCATTTTTAAATATTCTGAGAAAAGCTATTTGGAATCATATGACAGACCTGAAATTTCAAAAATGCATATAGAATAAACCCCTTATAATGTTATTTTTATTATTATTATTTTTAACTTGCCAACGTTCTCAAAGTAACAAAAGCACTTCCTTTCTTATATATTTTTAATGATAAATTAACTAAAAAGTTATAGTAACAAACAGTTAAAAGAAAAGGAAAATAGTACATTGAAAAATACAGTTAAAATGAGAATAGTTTGGTACCAGTCTCATGCAATTATATTAAAAAGCATTTCAGTTACCTAACTAAACTACGAAATATTTAATTTATCCAAAAGGAATCCTAGTGCAACCAAAACAATCTGAAATGAATATTGCAATAAGAAGAACACACACACACAAAACATCTAAATAATGAAAACATTTCAGCTAACCACTGATCAGTGAGATGAAATGGTAAAGATAAGAGCAGAAAAGAGGTAAGATCAGATAAACAAACCTTCTGATATTAGACAAAGTACCCTGACGTAATCTCTTCAAAAAAAACCCTGAAAAAGAGTAAAAAAATCTAAAAGTTAAACATGCTCTTACAATTTAAACCCCTTTTGAACCATCCCAAAAAGGAAAAGAGGCCATTTCCATATAGAAAGGCTACAGGGGAGAGAGTTCTCTTACCCAATAATGAGAGAGAAAGAGGGACAGAGAAGGGAGGTGTTGAGAGAGACAATGAATTCAGAGTCTCTCAGGTAAGGTAAGGCCATGCTTTTAAAATACGTACAGACATGTGGCCAAATAGAAGAAACCGCTTGTTCTCAAGCGATCAGAGACTTGGGCTTTCATACAGCACAAAAAAACAAGATTATGGGACCCAATTGTAAATGTGCACTATACCCCTTCCCCTTTTAACCCCTCATCACCAAATTTCACGAACTTATATTAAATGATCAGCGAATTTGCATCAGTGACTTTGCAGTTGTCGACATTTATGCCGAGATCGAGAGTATGTAACATAGAATAATCCTGTC
The DNA here is from genome assembly GCA_025461125.1 of Carex kokanica. NCBI lineage: Eukaryota > Viridiplantae > Streptophyta > Magnoliopsida > Poales > Cyperaceae > Carex > Carex kokanica. The sequence goes on from JAJGRX010000994.1 coordinate 926,770, forward strand.
GTTGCCACCATAAAAATTTGGAACCAAATCAGCTGAATTCCGAGATCCATCAACGATACTCCTGAAATCTCTGAAATTCTGAATCCAACCGTTGAATTATTTCGAGATGCGTGCACAAAAAAGTTGGACAGCTGAATTTAAAATTTTAGAAATTTTAGAATATTTTTTCATAGATTTCGAATTTCAGCTGATTTGACTACTAAAAATTTAGGTCACCTCGTCTTATTTTGAGGCTTTGCTACTGTGCATGGCACTAATTGGTTTGGTCTATAGTATAAATTAATATATTTGTTTTATAGTCTAAATAATCAATCTAAATCGTTTCCGAAAATTAAAAAATAGTGATTTTTTTAATTAAAAAAAGTAAGAAAATAAATTTAAAACTATAAAATTTAATATGCAAGTATATGGAATTAAACGGTTTAAATTGGTTGTTTGTGTTTTAAAAATAAAAATATTAATGCATAATACAGACCAATCAGCGTTATGCATAGTATCCTCACTCTCTAATTTTCACTTAAAGTTTCCTCTTAAAATATTGCATAAGTACTGCTTTGTCCCAAATCAGTAATAAAACACCTTTTCCTAAATTATTCAGAAATTTTCTGTTTTCTCATACATCAAACGAAGACAATATAAAAACAAAAAAACAAAATATTACAGAACGGTGAACCGGTTAAATTTTTTTATTGCGCTAACAAAAAAACAAAATGATTGGCAAATGTCCATCCAGGAAATAGTTATTGTTTTATAAATATCTGAGCAAACAAATATCTAACCAGATAGAGATGGCTCAGTTGTCCAAAATTGATTTGAGAAAATAAATATAGTTGGGCCAAAAATAAAAAAAAAAAAAAATAAATAAAAAAACACTCTGCTCTTTTCCCTGTTATGCTACATGCATGATACATGCAGTACAAGTGGGAATTCTATCCGATTGAATAATTGCAGTGGGGCTTGCACTAACAGTAAGTGCCAAGTAAAAGACAATGGCAAAGGATTTCAAGCCTCTTTAAAATATTTATCGGTTTTATCACCTCATGATTGCTCACTGGAGGCTAGGGGGTGAGAACTCAGAACTCAGAACTCAGAACAAAAGGCAAGCACAAATCTTCGTTAGTCCCAAAGAAATTCACATTTTATTATTAGTACTAAAAAATTGCTCATGTTTTGATTACTGTCGATTGTATCCTTAATCCCTGACCAGCTGAAAGAAAAAGAAAAAAAAAAAGTAACTTTGTCCTTTAAAAAAAAATGAACTGTGCAGCGTTGATGGGTATTCATCAGTTCGGTTCAGTTAAAAACAAAATAAAAATAATTAAAATTTTATTTTTAAAAATACAACCGAATCAATCAAAATTAAACCAAACTAAATTTCAGTCTGATCTGTTGAAATGAAATAAGAAGATTAATAAAAAAATAAACATATTTTGTTAATCTTTTGAATTTTTTATAGGCTCAAAAGAATTATACTCTCTTTTTCGATCGGTTTGGTCCAATAGATTTTAAAATTTTCTAAACCAAACCAAACCAAATAATTAAACCAATTTATAAAATGAACCAAAAAAATCTATTTAATTTACCGGAATTAACCGAACCAAATAATTATACCAATTTATAAAATGAACCAAAAAAATGTATTTAATTTACCGGAATTAACCGAACCAAATAATTAAACCAATTTATAAAATGAACCAAAAAAATCTATTTAATTTACCGGAATTAACTGAACCATTTAATCCGAACTCTCTCGACTCAATTTAAAAACAATTAAACCGGACCCAATGAACACCCCCGACCGTTACAGAACCATAAAGGCAATACTGTGAAAAAATGATATGAAATATAATAGGGAGTTATGAATTAAACCATAATATCATACATATTGCTAAAGTACTATTGCTTTTATTCCCATGTAAATTATGTAACAGAAAGCCAATCATTAAGATAGTGAAGGATCAAACACTGTTGGACATGTATAAAGATGGATTTCATGAAATTTAGAAACTTTGGTCATAATTGCTAACCAGACTTTTCTCTGCCCGTTGCTTGAATCAATGCAGTGTAATTGCAGTTTGGATTTATTAGCAGTATTTGCAACTCGACACTGTATGGGGCAAAAAAAATGATATTTCCAACTTTATTAATTTCTGCAATATATTTTTGGAATTTGAAAAATAGTTTCTCTCGAGGGTCTCAGCTCTGGCCTTCTGGCCTTCTCTGGCCTGGCCCCCCAACAGACTCCTCCATGCGTCACCTTAGACTTAGACAGCAAGAGCAGTCTTTTTCAGACTTACCAGACATTAACAAACAAAAACGAAGAAATTGAATCGAATCAATCTTTGACTATCTAAGCTGCAAAAAGTTAGTAAATAATTATATTGTTAAGCTTAACGCCTCAACCCACGCAGTTTTATTCAAGAGAAAAGGTTTTGATATCCAACATTATTTATCTACTTTTTACTCACACTTATTTGAAGAGGTTTAAACTTTAAGTCCTCACTAATTAACGGCCACGCTTTTTAAAACCTTCCTTCCGTGGATATTTTCTTTTTTTGAATTTCCTTTTTTGAATCCCAATCTTCGTCTTTCCATCTTACACGATTGCGTGGCGATATTCAAAATTTAGAGGAGAATATGTAATTTTGAAATTTTTGAAAGGTATATGTAAAATTCTCCCGTGAAAATAATAACAGGGAAGAATTAAAATAATAAATACCATAGAAGAATAAACAGACCACAATCATTACCAGTCTTAGTATTGTTCATCAACTTAATTATGTACAGGCTCAATATTGTGAATGGCAATTTTAAAACATTATGTTGGATTATTAATTTAACTTCAACTTATATGTAAAATAATCAGTGTTCTAAATAGCGCCGCTATAGCGTTTTTGGACCCCCAAACGCTAAGTTATGACATCAAAATGCGCTATTTGCGCTAGGCCGCTATACGATATGATTTTTTTTAAGCAATTTATATGGGCTTTAAATAAAGCTCAAACCGAAATTGAATTTGTTGCTACTTGCTACAGATAGATCAATTTGAAATTGGGAATATAAATTGAAATTTGAATAGAAAAAAAATAGATTATGTCATGAATCATGATGCTTAAGATATTTTTAATAGGAAAAAACAATAGTTTATGATATTACTATGGATATTTTGAACCGTAATTTAGAGTTTGTACGGATTCAATATGAATATTATAATTTCTTAATTACTTTGGTGTTATTTATTGTTCTATAAGACTTTAGATAATGTTAATATTTAGTACAAATATTGAATATATGGAATGTAAAAAAACACTATGTGGCATAGCTTCCGCTATAGTGACGCTATTCGCTATAGTTTTTTTTGTAGTCTTTCCGCTATGACGCTATAAACGCTATTTAGAACCTTGAAAATAATTATGTAATGTATATTGTCAGCGTGATTAAATAAGATTTGGACATTAATGTGTCATTCGGGATGTAAAACTTTAATGTGTAAAAACTTAAGTGATAGTATTTATAATATTAGTGAGCAAAGATGAATAATTAGTTAATTATTGTTATAAAATAAAGATAAAGAATGCAAGATATTGAGAATATATAAAGATGACTATCTTTTATTCATATGTTTTTTTTATTTGTATAATACAATCTTACAAAGTCTCTATTTATAGGTTAGAAAATGTAAATTATAAGTCATCTAAATTAATTTTATTGATAAATGTGAGAGATAAAACATACTTCTTTAAACATAAGTTTTGAAGTAATCAGTGAAGAATTGTAATAAATAATTTATTCATAACAATTATCAATAAAACAGCCAATAATTCATTGACTTATTTAAAAAAATTGTTCTCAGAATATAAGACAGATTTAACCCCCTCTCAAATAATAAGACCTAGGAGAAAAGAGAAGCAAATGTGACTCTCAAAAGGTATCAAACTACTTTAGAAAAACTAATTATAGTGAATGTGCAATATCAAATGAAACTAATTGGTATATATGGCCATGACATATTCAAATGGATCATGATTTTGTGCTCTAATTATGCTCTATTTTTTTATCTCTGTTTTCAAAGTCCGAACAGTCGATCCGAACCGCTCAACATGGTCTTCATAATAAAATATGCTTGGAGATCAAATTTTATATTTTTTGAAATTTTATTACTATTTATTTAGATATGTACAAATCACTATTTTAAAGATATTCTGGACCATCTAAAAAAGTGATATCGTACCTATGTAAAAAAATTTAAAAAAAACATAAAAAATATAAAATTTGGTCTCCAAACACATTTTATTATGAATATCATATTGAGCGGTTCGGATCGACTATTAGGACCTTAAAAACAGAGACAAATAATGTAGAGTATAATTGGAGTACAAAACCATGGTATATTTGAACGGACCAGTATCCTCTGCGGAGTTTAGGGTGCGGAGTCCTGCGGAGTTTTCAATCTGGTCCGTTCGTTTTGATCGGACTGACCAAATCAGATCAGATCAGGGGATATTTGTTTTTTTTTCAATTCGGGCAAGATCTGATCTGGTCCGTCCGATCAAAACGAACGGACCAGATTCAAAACTCCGCAGGACTCTGCAGAGGATAACTCCGCAGAGGATGTGAATTCGCATTTGAACCCTCCTCACGAATAATAAATATATACCATATAATTTAATATACATTATGTGATCCGTATCAGTATTCGAAAAATAAAAGCGAATACGAATATGATTTTACCACTATCTAATCCGTATGAGATTCGTTTGCAACTCCAATTTAATTGGCAACAAACATAGTTAATTTGTAGATGTTGAAAACATCGCGCCGATTTATGAATACTTTGTCTACGGGCGTTTCAATGATAAAAAAAAAAATTATGAATACTAGAAGATTCTCTATGTTTCATCTTATTTTATATGACATTCTATTAAAAATTTAAATAACAATTATCGTGTTATTGTAGAAAAGTTAATAAAAAAACTATCATGAATAGTGTCGCTATATAGCAAAAGTTATCATATATAGCGTTTTTTTTCTTCAAAAATTATATTATATAATTTTACTAATTATTAACATTATCTAAAGTTTCATATGGATATGTTTGGATCGTTCAAGGATTAGTGCAAGAATAGCGATTTTTTTATTAGTAGTTAAGAATAGTGTTAACCCGAGTGATTTGAAAATAGTGCTAGCTTTGAACTATTCAGATTAGTAAAAATGTCGTTTGAATTGTATATTTGAAATAGCGATGGAGGGAATGAATAAAGTAATAATTACACTAATTTAATATATAAACTAATATTTTTAATACTAATCTAATATATATTTAATACTAATTTAAAATTTAAACTAATATTTTATTACATTTAACATGTTGAACTAATATTATATTACATTTAATATTTAAACTAATATTATATTATATTTAATCTAATATTTTATTTAATACTAATCTAATTTTTAAAGTAATATAATATTAAATTTAATATTTAAATTAATATTATATTATATTTAATACTAATATTATATTATATTTAATATAATATTTTATTTGATACTAATCTGATCTGATATTATATTTATTTAATACTAATATAATATTTAAACTAATATTATATTACATTCAACACTTAACATAAAAAGTAATATTATATTACATTAAAATTTGAAATTAATATTAGATTATATTTAATATAACATTTTATTTAATATTAATCTAATTTGATATTATATTAAGAGAAATTTAGATATATGTCAATCATAACTTATTCAATTAGATATTTTTCTATCCAAATTGATAATTAATTATTTATCCATCTAAACATAACTATTAACCTTCAGAATTCTTCCCTCTTTCACTTGCCTTATTTTTAAATTGGAAGCGAAACTAAAAGAAATAAGTTTGTTTTAGTTAAACTGAATCAATTCTAGATTGAAAAGCTGAAGCATCATTTTCTTATTTTTTTCTGAGGGACAAGGCCCCTCTTCTTTTCGGAATGGAGCCACCATTTGGCTCTTACATGGGATTATGGGAAGAGGTGGAGCATCGCTTCACCAGCACTTCTCCAGTCAGCCCCACCTTTCAGTTTTATTTAAAGACTATTTTTCAAAATGGTTGGCTCTTTTGTAGATAATCCTTAGTCTTGATGTTGTTATCAATTTAGTGGTGGTGAGTAACTTAATTTCAAATGTCAAATCTTAATACTCCAGTTTGGACTCAAAAGTTAATTTCTTGTAGTTTTGCTCCCCATTTAAAAATAAGACAAATGGGGAGGAAGGGAAGGAAGAGGAAAGAATTCTATTGGCTAAAATTATTAATTAGATATTTTATTAATATTAATATTATCTTTTTAGTGAAAATAATTATGTTTAGATGGGAAATAACTAATTTTTAATTTTAAATGGAGCAATATCTAATTGAATAAGTTATGATGGACATATATCTAAATTTCTCTTTATCTAATACTAATCTTAATATTTAAATTAATATTATATTACATTTAATATTTAAACTAATATTATATTACATCTAACATTTAAACTAATATTATATTATATTTAATACTAATCTAATATTATATTATATTTATTTAGTACTAATCTAATTATTAAACTAATATTATATTACATTTAATATTTAATTTTATATTATATTATATTTAAGCTAAGAGGAATGAAGACTATTTTTTTTATTAATACCGCTAACCTCACTAGCTCTATTATTGCTAACCCACTATTTTTATGGGTTAGTAGAATAAAGTTATTCTTGAGCTAACTCAATTTTTTAGTTTGTGTTTGGATCACCACATTTTGAGATTTTCAACCCAACCAAACACAACCATAGAGAAATAAGTAACATCAAATTAATTAAGAAATTATAATATTCATATTGAACCAGTGCAAATTTCAAATTCCTATTCAAAATATTCTTAGTAATATCATAAACTATATATCTTTTTCTATTCAAAATAACCTAAGCATCATGACATAAATAATTATTTTTTTCTATTCAAAATAACCTAAGCATCATGTCATAAATTATTTATATATTTCTATTTAAAAGCAAAAGCAATTTGGGCCTTAAAAAAAATTGTTCCTTAAAAGAAATTATCAATTTGGGCCTTGAAATAAAAGTCTATGTAGTATAGCATGCACTATTTGCGCTACACGCTACGCGTTATAGCGGACCGTGATTACTGCTATAGCTGAAATAATGCATTTTTATTTCATAACTTAGCGTTTAAGGTCCGAAAAACGCTATAGCGCACTATTTAAAACACTACTCGGAATACATATCTTCACTGATGAGATATGCATTTAATTTAATCAGCTGATCATTTGTTGGAGATCCAAAGGAGCCTTCCTGTTCCAAGTCTTGAATCATCCACTTATTTTGAGTAGTATTCTAATCCAACGTTTGAGGTTGTATCGTTGGATACGTTCCATTTTTGAGTAATTTGGAGTGGACAACTTGCGTGTGAAACTCAATCTATATATTCGGAGAAACAAAAAGAAGAAATAGAGAAAGAAAAGGAATTATGTACAACTTGAGAGGATGGGACCCACAAAAGGAAAAGAGAACTGTAATTGTAACTGTAGCCTACGGACTTCTCTAAAACAAATAAATAAGAGTGAGGCTATGGTGCTATGCATAGCCCGGATGGCTAGTGTACTACGGCTCAATATGGTACTTTTTAAAATCATAACGGTCGATCCGACCGTTCAATGTGATAACCATATGAATATGTATTTGCAAACTAAATTTTATATTTTTTCGAATTTTTTTACTATTTTTTCAGATAGGTAGAATTTTGATGGTCCAGAATTGTCAAAAAATACTGATTTTTCTACCTATCTAAAAAAATAGTAAAAAAATTCGAAAAAATATAAAATTTAGTTTGCAAGTACATATTCATATGGATATCACACTGAACGGTCAGATCGACCGTTAGGATTTTAAAAAGTACCATATTGAGCCGTAGTACACTAGCCATTGGTGCTATGCATAGCACCATAGCCTCACTCAATAAATAATAAATAAACTGTAACTGTAACTGTGGCCTGTGGGCTGTGGGTACTCAAAAGCAGGCAATCCCCATATTTCCAGCAGGAACTTTTTTGTTTTTAAGTTGACAGTCACTTTATTCTATTTTACTCGGAGACAGGGACCATAATTCTATCATCCAAAAGGAATTACTTGTTTCAGTGGAGAAAAATGGGGGACCTCCTCATAAATGTAACTAGTACTCTTTGTTTTAAGGGGGTAAAATCAGAAAAAGGAACTCAGGACTTTACTGCGTGTATGGGTTTTGCTGCATAATAATATTTTTTTAGGAATAATTTACGAATTATGTTTTTAGCATCTTTCGGAATAAATAGATAAATTACATAAATTTCTGATTTTTTTTCCTGAAATCTTCTGAATTATTCCTGAAATTCACAAATTTTGATATATTCATATGCCTTGTAATAAAACAAAACATTCCAAATTATATCCTTATTGTACACGAATTATGAATCATATATCTTGTTAATTTATTTTTGAATCCGGCTTTGTTGATTGGGTTCAGTTTCAGCCTTAAATTTATCACTGTGCTTCTATTCAAGGACAGACTTAAAGTAGAGAAAATAGGGATCAATTGATTTTAATTTTTTTTAATAATTGTTTGTATTTATATATGATTCTCGGTGGAGAAATTTTACATGATTGACTCCAGTTGTGTTTGACTCTTATATTTCGAAAATCCAGCTCTGCCCTCCTACTATTATGCTTAATTGTATTAGGAGGAGGGTTCAAAAGCACCATGGTTTTGTGCTCCAATTATACTCCACATTCTTTATCTCCGTTTTCAAGATCCGAACAGTCAATCTGAACCGCTCAATATGATCTTCATAATAAAATATGTTTGGAGACCAAATTTTATATTTTTTAGAATTTTTTTACTATTTTTTTACATAGGTACAATATCACTTTTTTGGATGGTCCATAATCTCCTTAAAATAGTGATTTTGTACATATCTAAATAAATAGTAATAAAATTTTAAAAAAAAAATCTAAAATTTGATCTCCAAGCATATTTTATTATGAAGACCATGTTAAGCGGTTCAGATCGACTGTTCAAACTTTGAAAACATAGATAAAAAAATGGAGCATAATTGGAGCACAAAATCATGGTCCATTTGGACCCTCCTCATTATTCGGATATGGATAATTAAAAGAGTGAGGCTATGGTGCTATGCATAGCACGGATGGCTAGTGTACTACGGCTCAATATGGTACTTTTTAAAATCCTAACGGTCGATCCGACCGTTCAATGTGATAACCATATGAATATGTACTTGCAAACTAAATTTTATATTTTTTCGAATTTTTTTACTATTTTTTCAGATAGGTAGAATTTTGATGGTCCAGAATTTTCAAAAAACACTGATTTTTCTACCTATCTGAAAAAATAGTAAAAAAATTCGAAAAAATATAAAATTTAGTTTGCAAGTACATATTCATATGGATATCACATTGAACGGTCGGATCGACCGTTAGGATTTTAAAAAGTACCATATTGAGCCGTAGTACACTAGCCATCCGTGCTATGCATAGCACCATAGCCTCACTCTAATTAAAATTTAAAACCATATCCGTATCTGTATCCGTACGGATATTCAAATATCGAATATTCATATCTAATTTTTGGATACAAATCCAGATCTAGTCGGATATTATCCGATCCGTTTGCACTATTATCAATTCTGCTCAAAGCACAAGTTGAAATAATTCAACGATGAATTTTTTCTTTATTAAAGGACCCGGTACACTCCGGTATCATTTAAATGCTATTTTTGAGAATTAAATTTGCATCTCTCTGAAAAGAGACAGGAGCTTACGCTACTGCACTAAGTAGAGACGGAAACTTGTACCACTGTACTAATTAGTCCGTGGTTAATTCAACAATGAATTAACTTGATAATATATTTACAACAAATAAAAAATAAATTATATTATAAAGCAAACAACATATCCATACTTTCTTTTTCAATTTTCTAAAATAGTGTTTAACTTAATTATAATTGTTCCTACTAAAATTAATGTGTTAAATCGTGGTAAAGAACAATTAATGAGCCAAGACAACTTTAAAATTTGCATGTTGCATATTCTTGAGGAGGTCCAACTAAATGTAAGCCTAATTCGTCCAGTCTGAATATGTATCCATGAATATGATCAATACTATAAAGCAAACAACATTAGGAGCAGTGGGGTAGTTAGGACTTAAGTCAGGAGTAGGCAAAATATTTTAGTCTGATCTGCTCCGCCTATCTCTGCTTGACCGAGTTCATGTGTTGTGGATCACCTTCATTCATAAATCGCTCTCCTTGGCTTGAGTTGCTTTGCTAATTGCCTAGTCATCAGTCTTCCTTGTTGGATTATCCAATAATCTATTTAGTCTGTTTGACTATATTTACAAAACATATATTTATTGAATTTAACAATCTCTTTGAGTTGAGATATTTGCAGGTTCATAAGATTTATAATTACAATATGACTGTTGAGGTTCTTTCATTTGTCTTTGAGATAATTGACTGCATCATTGTTCCGATGAAGGATAAGACTTTAAAATTAATATCTACTCTTCACAAGATTTTCGAAAAGTAGTAATATGCTAAAATCGGATACTCTAGCGCTGAGATACGCCAGTTTGAAGATTGCTGAAATTCCACAACACTTGATAGGCGTTGTAACGGTTGATAGGCGTTGTAACGGCTGTCACAACTATTGGCTTTGAAATTTTTTGCAGAAATTTGAATCTCGGAAATGAATTGTTCCGTTGTAACGGTTAATTAAACATTATAACGGAATAAATCGATTACCTTACGCACCGTTCATATTTGGCCGCAATTTGGTCATAAGAACTCTAATTTGAGTGAATCAAAGCTTGAAAAAAACAGGAAATCGAGATCTACAACTTTCATGTTGTAACTTTATTCAAATTATGCAGTGGTGGGTCGCTATGGACCGTGGAAGGCCGACGTCAGTTATGATAACGTTTATAAACCTAGATTTGTTTCTCTCCCTATAAATAGAAACAAATATTAGGTTTTCAATACAGCTCTAGCCGCCAAAAACACTTCTTCTTTTGCTGAAAAAGAGCCACCATGGTTGCTTATTCTTGAAACTTCAATACTCATGCAAACAACCTCGAATCTACTCCACTAAACCTCAATCTTGATTAGAATTAGAGTGATTTGTGAGAGATCTCTTGTTTATTCAAACACTAGAACCTTGAGTGCTCGCTTCTTGTATTAAGAGCCTTTAGTGCTCTTGGGCCGTATGACTTCCCGAAGTTTGTAAGGGCTCACCGGTTCCACCTTGTACTCCTTTCTCATTGGTTAAAGAAATGCGCGTTATCTCGAAGGTCGCAAAGCCCCGGAGACATAGGCGTTAGTGCCAAACTCCGTAAATATCTCTTATGTCAAGTGTCTCTTAACTCTTCTATTTAGTTTTCGTACACTTGTTTTATTTTAAATTTTTGTTTCCGTCAAAAATAACTTACGTACACATGAGATTTATTTATATAGTTGAATATCAAACCATTTAGGGTTAAAATTTTAAAAGCCTCCCATATTCACTCCCTCTAGGTGCCATTAGGGACAACACTCCCTTTTTTTTTCTTTTTGTTGTTTCGTCTTTTTTTTTTTCCACACGATTTTGGTTTGCTGCACTGGACGGGTCACGTGTACAGTTAGAGAGAGAACAGATAACGATTATGACTTGAAAAAAAATGATTTGCGACTCTAGGCTAGGACTTAAGGATGTAAAAAGGTCACGTCGTAATTGGATACATCACAACATGGTATGTCGTGACCATTCGCGTGACATGACCATATTTCGAAAAATTAGCACGACACGTCACGCGAAAGATCTAGTTATGTGTAGACACATTGCATGTGGTCACGACATGACTCGCATGACATGATCGTCTTTCTAAATTTGGGCACGACACAACACATAAAAATATGACCCGGTTACAGCACGACACAACACGCGATTCAGTCAAGGCCCGTCACATATTTAAATTGGATTGCAAAAACACAGATAAAATTGGACTGTAGTTGGAGATTTAGATTTTTACATAATAGGGTAGAATTTAATTTCAAGGTAGAGCAACAATTCAATTACATATGGGTTAAAAAAAAATGAGTGAGGCTATGGTGCTATGCATAGCACCAATGGCTAGTGTACTACGGCTCAATATGGTACTTTTTAAAATCCTAACGGTCGATCCGACCGTTCAATGTGATATCCATATGAATATGTACTTGCAAACTAAATTTTATATTTTTTCGAATTTTTTTACTATTTTTTCAGATAGGTAGAAAAATCAGTGTTTTTTGAAAATTCTGGACCATCAAAATTCTACCTATCTGAAAAAATAGTAAAAAAATTCGAAAAAATATAAAATTTAGTTTGCAAGTACATATTCATATGGTTATCACATTGAACGGTCGGATCGACCGTTAGAATTTTAAAAAGTACCATATTGAGCCGTAGTACACTAGCCATCGGTGCTATGCATAGCACCATAGCCTCACTCAAAAAAAATTCAAAATTCAGAGTAGAACAGATGCTCGATTAGATGTCAACTATATAAATTTTTTATACTGAGAATTTGAGTCAATTTAAAGTACTCGTAAATTTTATTATAAATTATATATAAATATATGGCAAATTCTTCTATGGACATAAGGACCTATTTGTAAAATGAACATATTTTCATTTTCAAAGTTCAAACAGTCGATCCGACCGTTCAACATTATCTCCATATTAAAATGTACTTGGAGGTCAAATTTTACATTTTTTTGAATTTTTTTACTATTTATTAAGTATTTTACAAAATTCAATGGCCTGAATTTGACTAGTTTTTGTAAAATACTTAATAAATAGTAAAAAAATTCAAAAAAATATAAAATTTGACCTCCAAGTACATTTTAATATGGAAATAATGTTGAACGGTCGGATCGACTGTTTGAACTTTGAAAATGAAAATATGTTCATTTTACAAATAGGTCCTTATGTCCATAAAAGCATCTCTCTAAATATATATATATATAAATACAAAATATTTAGAAAAGATGAGGATCAATTTTAAAATTTACATGCAACATGTTTTTTTGAGTGATGCGAACCAACTGCATGCCAGTCTAATTAATGTCAAGTCTTGATATGCGTACAGGATGCAATTTGGGTGTTTCTTAACAAATACTGGTTCCCAAAGGGAGCTCGAGAGCGCTCGAGAGCGAGAGAGATGAGGTAAGCAAAATCTAGTGGGAAAATGATATCCTGACACGGTGTATCTTTATGGGGTCGACTACGTGGGGTTGGTTATTACTTCGAGAAATGAGATCGCTCCCAGATTATGATAATGTGCGCTTCATTGAAAGCCGCTGTACGTATTATTTCCTATGTACTGCTTCTGCTTTGCTACAACCTAACTGCGGCCGTTGATACGGACTCCCGTTTTCCGAATCTACATTACTCCAACTAAATTTTAACGCCCGAGATTAAGTTTATATACGAGATCAATTTTTCTTTATTTTCAGTGGGTCTATTGAGATAAGAGCTTCCGACTGCTATAGTCAAGGGTCATTTTCTCTAAGAAAAGCATGATCATGCTTTTCTGATCTCAACTATTTAAAATTTTTCATTCGCGTACCTCGATAAAGAAATTTTTTTATGCACAAATCTCAACAAATTTAAATGATTAGAATCGGAAAAACAGAACTCTGTTTTTCTTAGAGAGAAACAGTAGAGTCCATTCCATAGTCAACAATGATAATGGATGTAAATTAAGAAGATATAAGTTTGGTTTGTATATTCATTGGAAGCATGTTTAGGTTTGATGGACAGCGGAACCGTCCAATTCACTTTAAAATTTGTGTGAGTCATGTTTGTTTATGCGTAAGAATTGATAAGTGAATCAGACGATTTTGATACCTATCGAATTTAAATTTACTTATGATGAGTATTGGATTCAAAATGCACTAAATTCAGAAAGCTTATCATAAAAAAAAATTAGATAGCTGGAGTTTCATCGATATCGTATCCTCTGCATTAACTCAAAAAGAATATTTTGAGTTAATGCATCTCAACCATCCAATCTGTTTTAAAATTCGTGCAAACTAGATACGCACTAATATTAAAATGCTTCCTATGTTATAATCAAGAGCTAGATTGGGTCCGTTTAAAATCAGATTCATTAACTCAAGAGATTTCCTTCTGAGTTAATGCAGATAATACGGCTCTGTTCGGCGCCAAGAGGGAAATGGACGCGGGAGTAGAAATTGAACTGAATTTTACTGTACGCGTGGGGAAAAAAAAATTCAATCAGAGTAATTTTTTTTTTTCCACGAACACAGCAACGTGCCGAACAGACCCTACGCATTGGAGTTTCGTTGGGGGCACGGTCTAGTGTGTCATACAGTATAGTATATTAAATTAAGATTTTAACAATGCATACCACATGCGATCGCGTACACATATAGTTCAATTTATGTTATATAAGATATGAAAAAAGTTTGTACTCATTTTGAGTGTCCTGAATGCTATGTTCGAGCCTGCACTAGCCTATTATTCAATCTAATTTCGCTTTAATTTCTATTCTAACTTTCTAGAGTTACATGGGTGATCTTCTGTCACCTGAGCCGCATTTGAGTCCGTATGGCATGCCACAGATGATTGATGATAGTAACAAGATTAGCAAATAATCTGTGAATTACTCGGATCTGAGTCACTGGAGAATTAATCCGCGTATTATTCGGTATATTCAAATTATTTCAGAATTATTCACAAATTTTATGAATTATACCCGAATTATTCCCTGGACCAAAAAACTTTCACAGTATATATTTTTTGGCTTTCTCGTGGGACTAACATCTCCGGTTTGAACTCAATGTATAATTCTGATTACTTCCAAATTACACCTAAATTATTAGCAAATCACGAATTTTGACCCGAAACATTAAGCTGTCACTATGATTGATATTATCTGACCGTATATTTCATTAGACATTCATTAAACGACAATGCATATCTGATATTGTGATCAAAACCACACACACACACACACATATATATATATAGACTAACTTGATTTGAGAATTAAAGATGGTGTTTTATTTTGCGTTCATATCTTCATTTTCAAAGTTAAAATAGTCGATTTGAACCTTCCAACATGATCTTCATATTAAAATATGTTTGGAGACCAAATTTTACATTTTTTGCAAATTTTTTACTATTTTTTTAGAATTTTCGAAAATCACGAAAAGCTGTGATTTTCAAAAATTCTAAAAAAATAGTAATAAATTTTAAAAAAAAATGTAAAATTTGGTCTCTAAGCACATTTTAATATGAATATCATGTTGGAAGGTTCGAATTGACTATTTAAACTTTGAAAATGAAGATATGAGCGTGAAGTAAAATACTCTCTTTAATTCCCGAAGCGTTAGCTCATCTATATATATATAGATGGGCTATTGTGCTTTGTAAAGTAAAGCGAACGTTTTACTTCAAGCTCATTTTCAGATTTTCAAAGTCCAAACAGTCGATCCAAATTGTTAGATGTTCAATATATATTAAAATCTGCTTGGAGACCAAATTTTACATTTTTTGGAATTTTTTTACTATTTATTAAGCCACTTTGAAAATTGCTGATCCGGGTGAACAGTAAAAACAGTGCAACAAAATTCTGGACCATGTAATCAGCAATTTTCAAAGTGGCTTAATAAATAGTAAAAAAATTTCAAAAAATGTAAAATTTGGTCTCCAAGTACATTTCAATATGTAGATCAACTTGAACGGTTCGGATCGACGTTTTGAACTTTGAAATGAGAATATGAGTCCGAAGTAAAACGTTCGCTTTACTTTGCAAAGCACAATAACCCATATATATATTATTTTCAGTGCAAACATGCTTACATGCATGTCAGATGCAGCTGAATATGTAGTGCATTCTAAAATATTTATACGGTAAAATGACAAATTAAGGTGGACAAAACACAATATACTTTTACAAGTGTTAAATATTCCACCAAATAGATTATACTACACAGTCTTGTGTTTATTTATTAAGTGACAAATTTTTACTAATTTGAATTTATGTAAAATTTATATTCACCGTCAAGTTAATTATAAAATTAAGAATCAATTTTTGCTCCGATCCGCATAAGAGATCGTGAGTTTGAAGTATGAATAAAGTTCTTTATGGACATTTAATAAAAATTAAAAAACTAAATCATCTTTCTATTAAAAAAAATAGATAAATATAAAATTTACAATTTGCAGCAAATCTTAAACTATGTTTTTAATTTCATTAAATCATGTTACTTTTCCGAAAAAGTTGCACTGCTTTGGGGGAGAGTAGGAATTCGTATCCTATGCATTAACTAAAAAAAATCTTTTAAGTTAATGTATTTGTATCGTCCGATCAGCTTTAAATCCGTGCCAATCAAATTTGCACTAATATTAAAGGACTCCCTGCTTTATAGGCAGCATAGTGACAAGATTCGCGTATAATACCCGAATAATTCATTTTTTTGGTGATGCCGAACCGAACGTCGAATTATTCGGTTGACCGAACTTTGACCGAATTATATCCGAATAATTTGCGAATTTTACGAATTTTTCCTGAATTTTATGAATTATTCGCGAATTTTTTCTGAATTTTTTCCATGCTTCCTTGTAGGACTGAGATATCTGATCCGGATTATTCAGAATAATTTCCGAATTATACCCGAATTATTTCCGAATCACGAATGTTTGACCTTGCCGAACCTTTCCCGAACAATTAAGTTGTCACTATGATAGGGAGAGACACATGTTTGAATTGTTGCAAGTTTTCACAAAAGAACCCAACAGCAGAAAACGAACGTTGCTTTTGTAGCTCTATAATCATTATCTATCACTGTTCCGAAAGAGAGTGGGACAGGGAGAGAACACAGAGGAGAGAAGGAGAAGCTATCTAAAACTGATTTAACATTGGCAATACGAACCACTAAACAAGTTAAGTCCTAGAGGTAGATTGATGCATGGATGGCCACATCAAATAATATTATTCATCATATCAAAATAAGGAGACTCGGCCATTAAATATCTGGTTTAGACATTTAAAAAAAAAATCCAGCTAACGTGGATATATTTATTAATTTGTAATTAACTTTGGATATTAATAAAAATGTCGGAATTGCTGGTATATTTACATATACATAAGACAACAATTTTGTGAGTCCCAAAAATAATTTGTAATGAGAACTTGCTCGTGCACATTAATTGCAGTGATAGAGGTGCAGAGAGCAGAGAGAGCAGAGAAAAAAATCCTGACATGGGGGTGGTCTGGGAAAACGAGAAGCATGTAGCTGACTGATATGTGGCGTGTATCAGGCACTGTAAGTAGAGGTAAGATAAGAGGAGCTCCTTTTGCCTAGTAGGCGAATGTATGCATCTGTGAGAAGCACATGCTTTTGCACCTTGCTTCCCATACCGCTTCTTTATATACCAGTCCGGCCTAGCCACCTATTAATTGTGCCAGACTAAGACTAGTAAAGGATGGGGTAGTAGGTTTGGCCGTTATACCACTCCAACCTTTTGCCCTCATACAACTCTCCACATACTTGTCATAAAGTTTGATTGAAAAGTTGGTATTACCAATTTTCTTTCACTATCATTAAGTATTTAATTAAAAATCCATCGATGGTTAGGCTTAAAGCTTGGCTGTTAACAGAGCTCGTTTAAAATGCTTAATTATATTTTACTTAATTTTTCTTATATATCTTTACGAAAACAAAAATACAAGGAAAAGGAAAATAAGGAGCTTTTCTTTTAAAAATTGGCAATTTGAGCATATACATAATATAATACATAAAAGAACCGTCCCTCGACCTTATTCCAGTATTCCATTATACACATATATACAACATATAATAATAGTAATAATCAAATCAGGTGCACAGCAATTTCTGCACTTGATGAACCCTAGCACAAAAAATCGATTTCAAACGGTCGTCCCAATGAATTGGTATATGGGACACAAATTATTCGCATTAAATCACTGAGAACTTACTGAATTTACCAATTAACTAATCTGGCCAGAATGAAGCGAAGGAGAATGGCTACTCCATTCTTCTTCTCTCCCTTGCAACAGCCGCATTGTCCCGAGAAGGAACTTCAAGCCGAAGTTTCATCAGATCATACATTGTAAACCCTATTGCTACGGATGGAACTACCTGGTAATTAAATTTACCACAGGATGAAGTCAAGAAAGCACAAAATAAATATGGATACAAGTATAGTGAAGTATTGTAAAAGCAATGTCACGAGCATATAGCTTGTACCAATCATCATGTAAAAATGCTAGTAAACAAGCAAACCATACTGAACCAAAAGTTTATGGTGACCTATTTTATTTGTGGAAATTTTGCACAAGTTTATGGTGACCTATGAAAGATACGCTGTTAATCCCCTCAAATTTCATCATTTCCAAAAAAAGAGAAACAAAATATGATCTTGATATCTACCGTGACTTTTAATACGATTCAAACTTTACTTAATCCACTGGTTCAAGTATGGGAAAAAGTGAAATAACAATTAACTGAAATCAAATAAATGTAAGATCATTAATTTGTATTTGCATTCGGTAAATGAATGGTCAGTTCCTCTTGATCACCATTACATTTAAGTTAAAGGAGAATAGTGTTTTTTACTTTTTACTAATCAGCTGTGCAAATTTAAAATCTGCCAACAAAGTAAAATTGAATTTTCATCCTTCATATATGAAGATACTTAATTTGCTATGTAGTGCACTTCTCAACATTCTTTTTTCTGAAAACAGTGGTACGCCAGCAGTACCACTTGTTTCATAAATCAAACAAACATACTTTTACAGTCAACACACATTTTTCAAAGTCATTGTAAGAACTTTTTTCTGAAAACAGTGGTACACAGCAGTACCACCTGCCAACAAAATACCATGCTTGTGTGTTTCTATTTAGGATGGGGTCCACTTAAGATATAAAGACTTTGAATAATGACCGGTATGTAACTCTAGGAAGCATTTCATTAATAATGCATCTAACTGGTATTGTAATGATTGATTACTTAGCTTTTCTCATACCTTCAAATAATTAATGCTTAGACCGGAGAAAAGCTGCCTCCAGCCTTGAGTTCTTGCTATCGTAATAAGGATTGCTAGTGTACCTCTCATCTTTATCTGATCCGGTACCGCAAGAGCCTGAACCTGTACAATAAACAAAGCATATTCTTTTAGGATCTTGCGAGGCACCAAACAAATAATCAAAAACCAAGGATTTAAATTCTGAATGCTTGTGATTGAATCCATACTGGTCAGCATTACATTTGGCCAGAAAAGTTGATGCAAAATCATACTAAATTACCAAAAATTAGCACCAAATGGTTTGCTAAACAAACTAAATACTAACATAAATATTCTTGTATTGCATGCAAATGACACAGCTGTCAGAATTGAGGATAAAGTGCAAAGTAGACTGATGAACAGTCAGCATTTATTGTTTCTTGTTTTTTGGGTATTAACTCAACAGAAATGCTCTATGTCGATTCCTCAAAGTCAAGGGCCAACAGCATTGGCTTAATATTACTTCAATTTGCACCAAGGGAAGGAGGCTTTAACAGAAGTCGAAGCAAAATTGTCAATTTCTAATGTAATATGCCTTGTCCAGCAACCAGTGAAATAGTTCAGTGTGATTTGCTAAACCCAAAAGCATTCAGCTCTCCTTAAAAACAACAGACTGGAATTTGCATTTTTTAGAAACAGTAAATAGTTGATTTAATTTTAAAAAAAGAGAGCCTGTAATACCTGCATTTGTCGTCTGACTACATCAAGAGGATAAGTTATGGTCTGACTCAATAGGCCTGCAATGGACCCACATGCCAGGTTCACAAACACAATTTTCTTGTGTTCTACTGGTACACGGCTCTTCATCTCTTCATAGAAGTAGAACTTCAATCCGGCATAAGGGAATATACCATATAATGAAGGCGCTGTTAGATAAAAAGAAACATGCACTGTGAATGATTATGGACTATAAGATGAAACTCCACTACAAGGACACATTACTGCTGTATCAGAATTTCAGGGTTTGCAGATATTGGAGCCCATTAACCTTCAGTTGGACTGGAATAATCTTAGTTATACAACTGATTGTGATTAAGCACTAAGTAAGCTTCAATTGAGCAGATAACCCTCACTTTGATCTGCATTTGCACCCATTGACCCATAATTGTACTATTCATCCTAGAGAGTGATTGTTTCTATAGGTAAGGTCATTACCAGCATGATCTGACTCGTATTTCTGCAACTAGCTTGTTCTACTACTAGAATTTCAAAACTGAAAAATATGATTTGACAACAAGTACACTAGAGAAAAAGGGAAAGACGTACCAATGCCATGGTACAATCCTCTTGTGCCATTTTTCCTGAATACTTTTTCTATACAATCAAGAATTCCTTTATATATATCCACATTAACTGGTACAAGCTTAGATGATGTTCTCACCTGTCATCGTCCAATGGAAATAAACAAAGACAAATAATAAATACTAAAAAGTAAAAAGGAAGGATAACAGAATCATTCAATTGATTTTCAAGAAAGATTTGAGCCTTGATTCAAACTGAGAGAAAGAAGAGATAAAATGCTACCTGATAAGCTAATTTGGTACGGACCAAGTCAAGAGGGTAAGTGAAAATTACTGCTGTAGCCCCAGAAATGGAACCAGCCATTAGGTCAAGTACTGGGCCCTGGTTGACAGCAGGGTATGCATTTATAATCCATCTTCTATACTGTTCGTATGCCATATAATGTAATGCTGCATATGGTATAATACGTGCCACACTAGCCCCATTTCCTCTAAGAAAATATTAAACAAAGAAAGAAATATAGTAAAACAAAAGAAAAGTAAAAGATTAATTGGCAATGACCTTTAAATAGAAAAGTAACAAAATGTATCTAACCTCCAATAAGAAGACAATGTCGAAAAAAGAAAAGAAAACTTTCACTCTGTATACTGAGAAATAATGAAATGTCCAAAATAGCGTGCCTTTTTAATACAACCAAACTGCCTTTCATTCTTTTGCCCATTTGTCTAGAGGGAATGTAAATAGGAGGACCAGTTTTAGAACTTCTTTAAGAAAAATATGTAATATTTTCCTTAAATCATCAGGAGCATGTTGGATGTATTGAAACTTACAGGCATGCACAAATTTTCCAAAAATGCACAGATTACAGGAAGAAGATCAATTTTTTAATAAAACTTTATAAAACAGGAAGCCCTTTATTTACTCAGTATAATTACAAAATAACCAGTGTAGCAAAAAAAAAAAAAAACAAGTGGAACAACCCTGTTGTTCATAACTGTTACAGAAATCACCATACCACCCTTCACTTTTTTGCATAAACAGTGCAATGAAGAAGCCTGGTTTCACTAATACTTAAATAGAAGGAAATGTGAAGGACATCATTATTTCTGGAAGGATCACTTGACAACAGCAATATGTTCTCAAAGCAGTTCGAATAAGGTTAAAAAATTAAAAAATAAAGTTATAGGTTTTTGGTTTTTTGGATATATAGATAGAGAGCCAATCAAAATTCACGCAACTCGAGCATCATTTTATGATGCATCAAGAGCAGTTAGTTTGAAACCATTGAAAAACTCAAATCACTTGATGAAACAGTAATGCATTTTTATCATTTTATGCACTATATAGATCATGTTTATAACATTGGATTACAAATTTAAACATTATTTTTAATGATTATCAAAATTGTCAAAATAAATAATTGTCAAGTGATCCCACCTCATTAGTTTTTCAGATGTACACACTAAATAGATTGCATTTGAAACTTTTAACCAAAACACAGGATCCGTCCCTTGAAGAATCTTACAAGAAGAAATAAAAGATGTACCTGTAAAACCCTAAAAGACCCTCAGTTTGAAAAATCTTCCTAAATGATCCGGCTAACCCAGAACCTTGGAATTCTGCTCTTCTAGTCTGGTACAGCACATATGTACAAATTGTTGGTCAAATTTGAGTTTCCAAATGAAGGAAAATAAATCAGGAAAAGGTAATTGGTAGCCAATAACACAAGGTAAAATGATAACAAAAAGTCTCAACTCTTAAAGCTGCCGACAAAGCAGTAACAATCTGTACCTAGTCTGATCAGTACGCTATAATACTTCTACTGGCAAATGGATTTGCAAAAGAGATAGATTGCCAAATACCAATAAGTGGTATTGCATGCAATTATATTTTAGGAGCAATCACTTGCATGTAATCTTATCACTGTTCCACCATTTGCAATTTTATATAGACATAATATAACAAAATAACTCGTGGAATAAGTTGGAGATTATTTAGCTACTTGACCTGCTATATGCGTTTCTTTCTTGTCTTTTTTCAAAATAAGGAAAAATTACCATTGGCTAATACCAAATTGAGTACCTCTATTGTTAAGGGCCTCGTAATTGAATTCAGTAGAAAAGCTTGATCAACAGTGGCCATGGAACATAAAAAACAACCTCCTTCAATAATAAAAAAAGATCATCAAGTCAACCAACCTGGAAAAGTATTTTAACGCGTTCAAGCGGAGCGACGGCAGTCTTGGCGACGCCGCCGGCGATCCCTCCGGCGATCAGCTCCTTTACGGGGAGGGGAATATCGAGCCACGCACGTCGATCCTTCCCTTCATCCCCTAGCATCGCTAGTTAGAGCTCGTAAATGAGAAGAGCAGGAGACAGCATAACAGAGAACAACTAGAGAGACGGGTCGGAGAAGGAGAGGGGTAGTTTTGGAAAAGTAGGATAGTGTCATGGTTGGTGGATACTTTGATTCGAGGAATTTTTGTTGCCTTGTTGGTCCGCGGCCCGCGGGAAACTACCCAGAACTTCTACCTCGGTGTTTAGATTTAGATCCGGACCATCAGATTCGAATCGGGCCGTTAGATTAAAGGAGTTCCGTGCGCTCCACCTCGGGCCGGATTGACGAGATCCGTACCCGAACCGGGTTAGCGTCGGAATATTGAAAAAGATATTTTATGCCAAGTGGTCTTGAAGCATTCAGAATTTCAGATTCATTAAAAAAAAAGAGAGTTGTTAATCCGTTTCCTGGGCTTGGGCCACCAGCCCACCAGTACTCGTTGAATAAGGTACGTACCTTTACCCTGAGAATTCATGAAGGGAAATAAATCTGCTGTGATTCAAAGGAATTGCAGGATGCTGTTATTTCAAATTCAACTATTTATTTATTTTGCAATTTGTGCATAAAAAACAACTTTTATTGAAATTCGTGCATTTAAAAAAATAAAAAATTAGATTTGAAATAACAGAAACTCTGCAATTCCTTGGATAGCAGCAGTTATTTTCTTGTTGAAGTAGGTAAGATTTTAATTGAGCACGTGTCACGTGATAAGTCATTATTCAATTAACCTGTAATTTGTCAATTGTCATACATAAAATTTTTCGGACATAAATACTCCTATGTATTCTTTGAGTAGGTTAAAATACAACATTGGTATTGAAAGTCTAATTTTGGGTGTGTCATGTGCAGAATAGAAAGCGAATCAGCTGAACACCTCCTATGTATTCTTTAGTCAACATTTTGTTTTTTGACTTTAATTCTCCTTTTGGTTTTTATTTTGTAAATTTTCAAGCTCAACTGTTTTGAGCGTTTCTTTCTTTTCAAAATTTTGTAGTTACAAACCACATGTAACTTTATTTTTCCAGGTAAGCGATAAAGCGAACATGTCGAATGAAATCTTGGCAATGTTTATGTTGGAACTTTATTGATTAATATTTCAAAACTATCAATCTTTTTTTTTAATATTTTCTATAGGCAAAAACTTCTCCTGTGTATGTATAAATTTTATCTTGTAGCTTTGTGGTGATTGGCTATGTCTGATATTTATAATCTAACTTTGTTGAGTCATTGATTGCTGGTGCTAGTTTGCTAGGGTTGCATTAAATTGCTGCTTGCTGAGTTTATGGAAATGCCGTGCTCCCTGTTATACAGAGACTATTTTGTATACTGTATAAACTATTAATTATACATTTTCTTATATTTGCATGTGACATGTACATCTTTTGCTCTATTTAGTTATCTACATCCAAATTATTCAAGCAAGTTATAATTATACTACTCTCAAATATCAAATTATTGTTCATTCTAATGCCCATTTATACTTTTTACTAATCTTGTATCATATATCTTTGATTGGCCAAGCTATATCCATTATCAATGGATTACAAAGTAAGGATAATTAAAGGAAGAGCCTCATACAAAATGCTAACATTAAGTACAAATTAATTGGTAACATTAAGTACTTTTGGAAGAGCCTCATGAGAAGTCACTGGCACGGCCGCATGACACGTGGCATCGGTTGAAATTAACTGCACAGAGCTAGAATTGCCATTGACAAGCCTGAGAAGAACCCTCTCAAGCTCCTCAGCATCAGCCCAGTCATACATTTGGGCATTTATGTCATTTTGCTTGCTACAAATGAGGTCCCACACGGGATAATTTCTTCTAGGCATCATTTGGTCTCTTTCACTTAGCTTCAATAAAGGACAATAGTCTCCTTTGCCATCTCCCAAGTAAATTAGCCTTTCTTTGCCTTCTTTGTACATTGATTTCTTTATCCTTTCAATTATTAAGCCCTGTTAAAGGCAACAAGCAAGTGCTAGATAAGGTAGTTATATCTTAATTAATTCCAGGGTTAGATATGAAGGGAGCTAGGGAATAAGATATAATAGAATCTATCACTACCCAAAATAATAAAACATTCATAAAGTGGAGATATATTATATACACCTTACTACCCTAACTTTATATACCAAACCAAATGTGGAGATGTTACGATGTATATACCTTACACATGTTAGGAGGGCAAGTGCCAAGGCTACAGCCATGAGATGAAATAGTGAAGTCATGGTAAGGAGAAATCCTTAGCCTGCCTTCATTGTCCACATAGCTTGGGTTTGTGTTTATCTCAGAGAAATAATTCATTAAACCGTGGTGCTTTAGTATGGTTTCAATGAAGAATATGTTTGCATCGCTCACTACTCGAAGTTCACACCTGAGTAAATTATTATACAAAAAAGTTAATTTGTAAGTGGAACTCAATAATGAAAGAACAAAATAGTTCAAATTTGCTTTGGGGTTTTAAAAATTAAAACCGGGCCCAAAATTTAAAACTTTGGATTTATAAAGAAATGCAAGAATGATTAAATCTATATAATTAGATTAGATACTTTGTGAGAAAGAGTAAGACAATGTAGAAAGAAAAATAAATAAATAAATTATACCCAAGAGAATAAGCTGATTTAATGGCGGAAATGGTATGAGGGGACAAAGGAGCTTTGATCAGGATCTCTTTAATCTCTTCAATGGATTTCCCCTGTTCATGGAACTCCCCCATTATCTTATCCTACAAACATATATTTCCAAAAAAGTTTAATTATGAATATTTTGAAATGCTTGCATTGATTGTGAAAAATGAATTATCCAAGTTTCATATATACCATAGCGGTATTCCATGGGAAGGTTAGCAGGAGCCCATCAAAGCGCTGGGTACCACCAAAATGATCAATCACCCAATTATCGCTGTCGCAATCTATAATCGTCTTGTCAAAGTCGAACACGATCATTGTTCCTTCCATTTTTGCGTGATGTTAATGTAGGATTGGATTTATCAGACAAGGAAGAAAGCTAGATTAGAATGTGCGAGAAACAATGAGGCAGTACCAACGGTATTTAAGGCATGGCGTTGGCATCTCATTCGAATGCTAATTTTACAAACCAAAATGGCAAGAGAGGCTTAGGTTTCCTGTGGTTTCCTGTTATTTGTGATGCCAGTGACTCGCCACACCTTTCAGACTCCATATTTGTCACAGATCGATCATAGGTAGGAAAAGGATGGTGGAGATGTATGCAGCTCCCATTGTTATGGGATTTGAAATCAAATTGAAATTAAGATCCGGTGCGCGTGACTTGAGAGAATTCTCGGCTTTTCTTTCGTCCCTTTGTGGGAAAAGATTCGCGTTGTTCATTTTAAATTTCACCGCTTTTTAGGCGGTTTAAAGTGGCGATTCGGCCCAGCTCTGGTTGCTTTTCATTTTAACGGATTCTCTATTCCTCTCCATTATACAAAAAGGCGTTATTTTGAATGCATGAATACACATGATCATTGCAATGTTAAAATCATACATTTAATGTCGGATTTTCAAATAAAACATAATTTTTTCAATTAATTATCAAGATAAATAATTATCAAATAATTTCGCCCTTCATAATACAGTTCACAATTAAATTTATTGACGTGACACATGTAATGTTTTAGGGTTAAAATGCCTCGTTAGTTTTGTGCACCATCATGCTCCAACATAATTATTTCTATTTTCAAAGTCTAAATAATCGATCTAAACTGTTCAACATGATCTTCATATTAACACGTGGTCGGATAACAAATTTTAGAATTTTTAGAATTTTTTTGCTTAGGTACAAAATCGCTATTTTTGAATGGTCTAGAATCTTCTATAAACAGTGATTTTGTACCTATCTTAAAAAATATCAAAAAATGTAAAATTGTGTATCCAAGCACATTTTAATATGAATATCATATTGAGTAGTTCGAATCGACTGTTTAAACTTTAAAAATAGAGTAGCGATATTTGAGATATAGTGGGACACAAAAACAATAGAGCATTTTAACCCTGCTCTTTATCCATAGTTGGTGCATCAACGGATATATCAATCTCGAATACTGAAAATTTTAAATATAGCACCAATATAAAAAAACCAAAACGGCACCAAATCTGAGAAATTTCAGATTTAGCACGGCCGCAGATTGACATAGCGGACCCTATTTTCCCAAATTTGCATGGCATCTACTCTCTGTCGGATACAAATCTGCTGTGATTCCAAATCCATCCATTCATCTGTTTAAATATTCGTGCATAAAAAATAAGTTTTTTTTTTGAGATTTATGCATTCTAAGAAATGAAGGGGTGGATTTAGAATAACAGGTCCTGCGATTCTTTTAGAATAACAGCAGATTTATTTCCCTCTCTGTCACCGAATTGAGAGTGACATGCTAGACCTCATGGATTCAGTATAATTTGCATGGACCAATCTTACATTTAAATATTTGGACTCCAGAGTAAAAACATCATGCATCCATTTTGTACAATATACTAATTTGTATTGGAATTATTAGTTAATCATAGACCATGTTCATACTTTGACGAAGTCTATAAAGCATATAGCTGCTGTAAATTGGCGACATTTGAACACGTGAAGCCTGGGGCTGCTCAGTCAAACTGCGGTCTCCAGTAAATGAGGCCGCTTAGCCAATTTGCGGCCGTGCTAAATCTGAAATTTCTCAAATTTAGTGCCATTTTGGTTGGTTTTTATTTTATTTTATTAGTGCTACATTTAAAAATTTCGGCCTCGAATATATGCACTTATGCAGTGTTGAAATTAAAACCGTCTCCTTTAATTGAGAAGAAATGGAGAGCACTTGAGGCTCTTGGCTCTTGGCTCTTGGCTCTTTCCGCTGTCTGCTTGTTACTTTATTCATAGCGCTTGATCCATGTTATATTACTATTTTTTTCTTTTCTTTTCTGAACGATGACATGACAAAAAAAACAAGCAGCTCTTATTATTATCTTATGAGTTCTGACTGCCACCATGGAAGATAGTGAAAAAATAAGAGATAGGAGTAGGTCCGATGGGCATCGGACCTACATTTAGGTTCAATTAGCTTTAGGACCGTACGATTAGCATCAAGATCTATGCGCACGGAAATTGATACATACTTGCACGTTTGATACATATCACACGAATCTTGATGCATATCGAATGGTCATCACACCCATCGAACCAAGGTAGGTCCGATGAGCATCGGACCTACTCTGATTCCAAAAAATAAACACAGTACAGTATATGCGTTACAACCATATATTTTTATTAATAACCCTAGAAAAAAGAAAAATATCAAATCTAACCCTGATTCCAACTTATTTTCAAATCTAACCTAAACGCTCAGGGATGGGGCAGTCCAGTTTGCCTACAAACCGTCCCATAGGGGGTGGTCAGCTGTGCACACCAAACCGCCCCCCTGTGGGGCGGTCCATTTTTTTTTTTTTTAAAGATTTGAGAGACAATATGAATGAAATTTAACAATAAAAATTCGAATTTTGTTTTTAATATTTGTTAGATTACTTCTTTTGATGTATAAACCGACATTTTTAAAAATACCCAAAGTTAATTAAAGATTAATAAAAATGCTCAGACCCATCAACTTTTATTAAAAATGTCCAAACCGGCCGGTCCCTTGACTAAATAACTAAAATGCTGAGATATAACACTAAAAAATCGAATTTTTTTTTAAATATTTGTCAAATTACTTTTTTGATAGCATATTTATACTAAAATACGCTAAATTACTTGAGAATTACTTGAAATTATGTTAATTTTTTTATTTTTGTTAAGAGACAAATAGCTAAAATGCTAAAATATAACACTAAAATATTTGCTAGATTACATTTTTGATATATAATTATCATATTTATACTAAAACACGCTAAATTACTTGAAATTATGTTAATTATGTTAATTTATGCTGAATTACACTAAATTATGTTAAATTACAATAATTATATAGAATTATGTTAGAATACACTAAATTACGCTAAATTACGTATGAATAGGGATCATATCTTCACTGAGAAGGTAAAAAACGACGACGAAACTTCAAACGGCTATAAAACGGCGCTCGAGTGTCCGATTTCAGCAAATGACCACTTTTCGGAAAGCTTGTGAAAATGCGCATGCATTAGTAATTGCTATGCGGTTTTTGAAATTCAAAATCACCAAAAAACAAAGGGAAGAGCCTCAAAACTTCAGTTGAAGTTTCCGATTAAGATTTTCATTTCTATTCTCCAATCTACGTAGCTCAGTAAATTAGTTATATAATGAACTTGTAGAATACCAATTTTTATTATTTTTGGAATTTTTTACTATTTTTATGATTTATGAAAGATGGCACAAAATCGGCCCTATTCATACGTAATTTAGCGTAATTTACCGTATTCTAGCATAATTCTACATAATTATTGTAATTTCAGCAAAAATTAACATAATTTTAAATAATTTACCGTATTTTAGCATAATTCTAGTGTAAATTAGCATAAA
Source organism: Carex kokanica (assembly GCA_025461125.1). Taxonomy (NCBI): domain Eukaryota; kingdom Viridiplantae; phylum Streptophyta; class Magnoliopsida; order Poales; family Cyperaceae; genus Carex; species Carex kokanica. The sequence goes on from JAJGRX010000994.1 coordinate 956,031, forward strand.
TTAACATAATTTTCAGTAATTTAGCGTATTTTAGTATAAATATCCTATCAAAAAAAATCACGGGACTGGCCATTAAATGGCCGGTTTGGGCATTTTTAATAAAAGTTGATGGGTTTGGGCATTTTTATTAATCTTTAATAACTTTGGGTATTTTTAAAAATGTCGGTTTATACATCAAAATAATTAATCTAACAAATATTAAAAACAAAATTCGAATTTTTAGTGTTAAATTTTATTCATATTGTCTCTCAAATCTTTAAAAAATAAAAAAATAAAAAAACTGGACCGCCCCCCTATGGGGCAGTTTGGTAGGCAAACTGGACCGCCCCATCCCTGGGTGTTTAGGTTAGATTTGAAAATAAGTTGGAATCGGGGTTAGATTTGATATTTTTCTTTTTTCTGGGGTTATTAATAAAAATATCGGCATTACAACTTTGTAGTTTCAATTATTTTTTAAGCCTCGTCTCTAAATAAATATATATTACATAAATAATTTAATTTTTAGAGGGAGAATACAATCTCAAAAAAATATATAGAAATTCAATAATTTATCACACAGTAAAATAATTTTCAGCCATATTATTAAATTTAAGAATAATTAACAATTGATCCAATGATTGAATATTATAGATAAGATGATATGTTTTGGAGGATTTAAAGCTTAACTATCTGTATCAATAAATGTTAAAATAAATTTTTGAAATCCGTAAAGCTTGAATGTCGTGATAACTTATTTCTAGAGGGTGACCAAGAGGGGTTGATGAGTACAACTTTAAAAATCTATCGGATTGGCTTCAAACGACAAATTCAAACTGTTGAAATCCATCAACTTCATGAGTAATGAATGTACATGCAAAATTTTGAAAGTTTCAAATTTATTTAGTATAGTGTCAATCAATAAAAATAATAATATAAAATGAGTACATAAAACAATTTAACATAACTTATAAAAGATCTTTTTTTTTATCGCTTAACTTTGTACTAGTGTAATAAAATGCGATTTATGCGGCTGCATATGCGTAGTCGGTTGTAACCCGCATAGAAATCTGTATGCGGTTAATATATGCGGTTCCGCATATGCGGCCGCATATTAGACCGCATATTCGGCCGTATATTATTACCGCATATTCGGCCGCATATTACCGCATACTTGTTTGTATGATACCGAATATTACCGCATATTACCACATACCGCATACCGCATATTACCGCATACTTGTTTATATATATATAAATTCTCATTTTAAAATCCGCATATATAAATCTGCATAAAAATTCGCATGTGCGGCCGCAAGTGCTGCATGCGTTGGTTTGAAAGAGCACGGCAGAAAGTGCTGCATGCGTTGTTCAACACAAATGAAGGAATAAATATAATGACTAAGGTAAGATCGCATAATTGGGAATAATATGTCGATCTCTTATTCCTATGCTTTAACAAACACAATTCAGTTTGTTCCATTCTATACGCATATATTATATATAGTATAGGAATCTGGAATCTGGTTCATTAGCTAGCTCTCTCTTATTCCGTGCTTATTCTGTGCGAATATTCGACCGCATATTACTGCATATTTGTTTGTATGATACCGAATATTACCGCATATTACTACATACCGCATATTACCGCATACCGCATATTACGGCATACTTGTTTATATATATATGAATTCTCATTTTAAAATCCGCATATATAAGTCTGCATAAAAATCCGCATATGCGGTGGCCTTCCGCATACTGCATAGAAACCGCATTGTAAAACATTTTTTTGTACTAAATGAATTCAAAACTTCCAAAAAAATTTATGTACATGCATCACTCATTAAGTAGATGAATTTTCCTTTTTTTTTAAAAGCGTGGTAGCTGCTATACCAGTCAAGTAGATGAATTTCAATAGTTTAAATTCGTCGTTTGAAGACAATCCGATAAACTTTTAAAGTTGTGCTCACCAACTCTTCTTGGTGAGCAGATGACAATATCAAAATTGGAAAGCCAAGTAGATCCTGTACAGTTAATTTAATTCAAATGGAATTTTTGTTTTTTTAGAGTGACTACTGACTAGGCTAAATTCTCCATAGTTAAGTTTGCTCATTGTAGTTGGTTTGAAAGAGCACGGCAGAAAGTGCTGCATGCGTTGTCCAACACAAATGAAGGAATAAATATAATGACTAAGGTAAGATCGCACAATTGGGAATAATATGTCGATCTCTTATTCCTATGCTTTAACAAACACAATTCAGTTTGTTCCATTCTATACGCATATATTATATTATATCATATATAGTATAGGAATCTGGAACCTGGTTCATTAGCTAGCTCTCTCTTATTCTGTGCGAATATTAATTGTTCCAGATAAATTATCTCCGTGTAGAAACATTCTGTTCATACATAAATTATCTCCGTGTCTGATTGAACAGGGGAAGTTTTAGATAGTGGTGGGAGCAGGCGGGTCGGGTTGGGTTTCAAACAAATTAGGATCTCATCTGTATGCATTTAAGTGGGAACTGGTTCGGTACACATTCAAATATTCTCTATATTTTTTTTTGAAGGTTGGCGGATAACCACCAACAAATTTTATATAAAAAAAGAAATTTTTATTACAAGATTTTCCTAAAAATTAAAGCTGGAAAGTACCCTCTCAGACTATCTCCACACCGCTATTTCAATCTAAACGGCTAGACCTTTAACAGCACACTGAGGATGATCCTTGATAAAACAAGAAATAGTCTGAAATCTCCCTTGATTTAGAAATCATTATGAGGAAAATTTCAATTATATTTGTCAAGAAAAATATTGAAATTAGTTTACATTGGGTTTTGTAAATAGAATCCGAGCATATTGAATTTCCTTTTGATTTGGAAAATAATTAACGGAAGGGTTTAATGTGATCATTTTCACTAAAATATGTTGAAAATTTTCTAAAATTTAGAATTCGAATGGAAGAATAAAAGAGTTTGTCATAATAAAAATTCATGCAGGTATATGATGGGCAGTACCTCGCGCTAACTAAACAACAAATTTTCTTTTGATTAAGTGATGAAAGCTCATAGATCCTCCATGTATATTTAGTGTTCATCAAGATTTTAATCAGCAAAATGTTAAGCATCTTTGATTTATTTGTTAGTAAAAAGCAGGGGTCGGTGGAATTTTGGGAGAGAGATTATGATTTGTGTTTAACTCTCACATGCAATATTTTAAAATGCGGTTTTGTTTATGTATGCGGAAGGCCACTGCATACTGCATATCCGGTATACGGTTGCATATGCGGATTTTAATATGAATTTTAAAATGAGAATTTATATATACATATTCATATGCGTGTATTTAAATTTATTTCCACATAAAAAACATGAAGTGTGTCTTATTGTATGTGAAAAATATAATAAATTTTTGCATAATAATCAAACCTGCTTGCTGCTTCACAACTTGCTTTCCGCATAAACAACAAATTATGTATACAACAATTATAAAACCGCATAACGCATATTAAATTTGAGATTTTGGGTTGGATCAGTATAATGCATATTAAATTTTGGTTCCATGCGCCGCATATTTAATTTTGCACCCATATATCAGCATATGCGATCCACATATGCGGCCGCATATTCAAAACCGCATGAGAGGGACTGCATGATGTTCTGAGCACGGCTGCCGATTGCATAGGCATACGCGGTCCATGCAACCGCATTTTAAAACACTGCTCACATGCGAGTTGTTGATTTTCTTGATTAAAAAAGTTTTAAAATACTAGAAGTCCCTCAAATTATACGCAAACCACCTTTTTCTTTAAAAAAATGGAGGTCAACCATTTAAAATTATAAAAAAAAAATATGGAAGGTAATTTTCTTATACCCATAACATTTTACCATAAATTATATAACAAAAGTATATTTTATTACTTGGTTTTGAGAAAAAAAAGGGTCAATTGAAACATATATCTCTGCCCCGAATTTTTTACTTATATCCAAAAAATAATTGAAATTTCAAAAAATACCCATGTTGCCTTGAAAATTCGAAATATACCCAAACCGGAAATTTTTTTTCCGGATTTAACCCCTAAATACGGAAAAAAAAATTCCGGTCTCTATTTCCGGAATTTTTTTTTCCGGTTTTAGAGGTTATTTTCGGAAAATTTTTCCGTGATCGCACCCAATTTGATTATAAAAACCGCGGAGCTCTCGCTTTCACTCAGTACTTCTGCTTCTGCTTCAGTCTGTCGCGCTCTCTCACAGTAAGTTATTTAAATCATTTAAATTTAATTTTTTTTTGTTAATTATTTAAATTATTTAAATTAATTTAGAAAATTTCAAAATAGTGTACAATAATTTAGAAATTATCAAAATGGTATAGAAAAAATTTAGAAAATTTTAAAATGATTTCGAATTGTTTTAGGAACCTCTTTCATTTTTGGATCCCTTCAGGAGCTCTGACTGTCTGATTGATCCGATCTTCGATTCAGGTTATTTTTTTATTTTAATTTTAATTTGTATTATAATTAATTAGTTCATTCCAAATAATTTTTTTTTTAGAATATTGTCCAAATAATTTAGAATTTTTTAGAATATTCTAAAATGGTTCAGAATAATTTTTAAAATTCCAAAATTGTTTAGAATATTGCTAAATTAATTTGAAAAATTTCAGAATGGTGTAGAATAATTTAGAAATTATCAAAATGGTCTAGAAAATTTTAAAATGATTTAGAATTGTTTTAGGAACCTCTTTCATTTTTGGATCCCTTCCGGAGCTCTGACTGTCTGATTGATCCGATCTTCGATTCAGGTTATTTTTTTTATTTTAATTTTAATTTGTATTATAATTAATTAGTTCATTCCAAATAAATTTTTATTTTTTAGAAAATTGTCCAAATAGTTTAGAATTTTTTAGAATATTCCAAAATAGTTTAGAATATTGCCCTATTAATTTAAAAAATTACAAAATGATGTAGAATAATTTAGGAATATCGGAAATGGTCTTGAATAATTTAGAAAATTATAAAATGGTTATAGAATAATTTTTAGAGGTCCGGACAATTTTTAATTACTTATATGTTGTTATTTTTTAAATTGCCAGACCAATCGAAACTGAAAATGACAACTATTTATGTGAAGATATTTAGTGGAGGAGAAATCAAATACAATAATGACGGGGTCTTTTACAGTACCCGAGCTAAATACTCATTACCGCTAACCGTGAACCACAGCTTTGATTATCTTCGGAATGAGATTTATAAATTTGTTGGGTATAATGCTAGTCAAGCAAATCTGGAAATCCAAGCCAGGTTTAATATGTCTACCGATGGGGGACGTGACCATCAATTAGTACCGGTAATGGACCAACAATCGTTCGAAATGGTTTTAGAAATTGTGTCGGCTTTTGCACAAAGGTTACCGATTCTGGAGTTGTATGTAGAATTGGAATCGAACTATACCAGTCAGATTCCTGAACCTCGACCCCGACCCAGTACCAGTCATAATCATGTGGATCCTGACCCAATTCCAGTTAGATCCCGACTTAGTACCGGTCGGCACTCTATGAATGTACAGAGACCCCGACTCAGTATCGGTAGCAACTCTGTGGATCTACCAGTTAGACCTCTACCCAGTACCAGTCGGAACTCTGTGGATCTACCAAGCACATCCCGACCCAGTACCAGTCGGGCCCGTAGACAGCTACGTGATTATTCGCATGCCCCTGTGGATGCAATTGATTCTGACAGTTTGGAGAGTGGAGATGAGAGGCTCTCAGGTGAGTCATCGGGTTCCGACGATGATATTGAATCGCTCAGCTAGCCACAATCACGGTCCCATGAAGCACAGTACCCGATAACTGGTCGGGAAAATATGACACATCCGGTTGATAGTTTCAATGACATATCCAGTTTTCGGCCTGCGGATGTCAATTTTTTCGGCAGGTCAAAAAAAACATTCGATAATCCATTGCCTAAGGGTGTAGTTTATCAGTCGAAAATGGCTCTAAGGATAGCAATCAATGAGTTCCATCTCGATAATAATTGTGAGTGCAAGGTTCTTAGAAGCGAACCTAGACGTTACGAGGTGGTGTGCAGAGATAAGTTTTGTAAATTTAAGGTATGCGCGAAGCAGAACGGTCTTTCAGAATCTTGGATTATTACCAAACAAGCACTTCCTCATACGTGCACAGTATCGGCAACACGTACTGATCATTGTCAGCTTACGGCAGAGATGGTTGCCCTTGCGATTGATAAGACCATTAGAAGGGATGTGTGCTCTTCTATAAATCATATCCGAGATCTCGTCATGTAGAGATATGATAAGGTAACTCCCAAGTACAACAAATTATGGAGAGGCCGTGAGCTTGCTATTGCAAATCTGTTTGGGAGTTGGGAGAGCTCGTACAACCTGCTTATTCCACTATTGGAAGCCATCCAAAGAAACAATCCAGGAACTAAGTATTGTGTGACCTCGACCCCGACTGACAAAGAAACTGAGAGGCATTTCCATAGAGCGGCATGGGCATATGGAGCGTGTATTGCAGCGATACCGTTCCTGAGACCAGTGATTAGTATCGATGCATGTTTCATGTCGGGACGGTACCAAGGTAGGCTGCTAATGGCATGTATGTACGATGCCGAAAACCAATTGCTTCCATTGGCTTTTGCAATTGTGGAGAAAGAAAGCGCTGACAACTGGGATTTTTTTATGAGATGGTTGAGGTTGGAAGTAATTGGAGATAATCGTTTTTTTTTGTGCCATATCGGATAGACATTTGGGAATTAAAGCCATTTTTCAGGATCCGCTTCTCGGATGGGATGAGTCTACCGATCAATGTGTGCATCGGTATTGTTCTCAGCATGTTGCCGAAAACCTCTTCAAGCACGTGGGGCGTAAGAGAGAGGTTAGCGACAGGTTCATAGCTGGAGTGAACAAATGCAAACTCCTTGTGATACTCGCATTTGTGGCGATAGTGTCTCACCGTTAAAATATCTTTACTCTAAATTAGAGAAAAAAATCAATTACAATATAATTTGATTACTGACCGAGTTATGAAAAACGAAATAAGTAAATGCTTACCTCCTTCGACGCCTGAGATACCCTATGGTTGCCGTGAGCTATCCACAACAAGGGGCTAAATGTATGCCTAAGTACTAAGTCTGTCATACTACAAAATTCGAACAATATTCTAAATTATCTTGAATTTTTCTAAATTATTCTAGACCATTCTGGTATTTTCTAAATTATTCTGGACCATTCTGCTATTTTCTAAATAATACTGGACAATTCTGGTATTTTCTAAATTACTTTGGATCATTCTGGTATTTTCTAAATTATTCTGGACTATTCTGGTATTTTCTAACAAATTCTAAATTATTCGGACAATATTCTAAATCATTTAAAATAAACTAATTAATTGTATTATAAATTAAAATTAAAAATGTTAAAAAAACCTCAATCGAAGAGCCGAGTGATCAGACAGTCAGAGCTCCGAAAGGGATCCGAGAAAAAAGAGGTTCCTAAAAAAATTCTAAATCATTTTAGATTATTCTGGACCATTCTGGTATTTACTAAATTATTCTGAACCATTCTGCTATTTTCTAAATAATACTGGACAATTCTGATATTTTCTAAATTACTCTGGACCATTCTGGTATTTTCTAAATTATTCTGGACTATTCTGGTATTTTCTAACAAATTCTAAATTATTCGGACAATATTCTAAATCATTTAAAATAAACTAATTAATTGTATTATAAATTAAAATTAAAAAAGTTAAAAAAACCTCAAATCGAAGAGCCGAGTGATCAGACAGTCAGAGCTCCGAAAGGGATCCGAGAAAAAAAGAGGTTCCTAAAAAAATTCTAAATCATTTTAGATTATTCTGGACCATTCTGGTATTTTCTAAATTATTCTGGACCATTCTGCTATTTTCTAAATAATACTAGACCATTGTGGTATTTTTTAAATTAGTCTGGACCATTCTGGTATTTTCTAAATTACTCTGGACCATTCTGGTATTTTCTAAGAAATTCTGGACTATTCTGATATTTTCTAAATTGTTTTGGACCATTTTATAAATTCTAAATTATTCTGAACCATTATACAAATTCTAAACTATTTAAAAATAAATAATTAAATATTATAAATTAAAAAAAAAAAAAAAAACATGCGCTGAAGATGCTGCTTCGCTGGCTGGGAGAGGAGACGAAGAGAGAGCGACTTGGGGTGTATATATACCCCCCGAATCCGGAATTTTTTTTTCCGCATCTAGCCCCCCAAAACCGGAAAAAAAATTTCCGCAGTTGGCCTCTAAGTCCGGAAAATTTGTTTCCGGTTCCGGATTTCTATTACAGGAAAAAAAATTTCCGGGTTTAGAGGCTTAATCTGGAAATTTTTTTTCCGGATTGGATAATTTCCGAATTTTATCTTAACCCTGGGTATTTTTTGAAATTTTAATTATTTTTTGGATATAAATAAAAAATTCGGTCTCTGCCTCTGGTGAAAAGTATTGCTAATAAAAAAAATTGTGCACCAATTAGTAACGAGATTTAGTTTTCTTAAATTTTATCTAATGATGCATTGATTACCCACTATCAGCCAAGCAATCCCCTTCTAGCCCGAAATTTTTATTAATACCATTATCAAAAAAAAAAAATCACAAATTATGAGGAATTCGAAAAATATCAGGATCTCCAAGTCAATCTGGTATTTTTTGAATTCTCTAATTTCAGTGGTGTTTTGATTTATTTTTTATTTTTAAAATGATATTAATAAAAATTTCGGCTTCTAGTCCACACCCAGATCTGACTCTAGGTGGGAGCTTTCATTTTCCTGGATTTCTGAATCTGACATAATAATCTCTCTACATGAAGCACAGCCTCTACTCAATTCAGTTGCAATCAACAAAGAGATGAATTGATCTGGAAATGGGAAAAATCGGGAGTGTATAGCTCCACATCGATTTACAGGATGTTACTAGAGGGACGAAGGACACTGTGGCCATTCAAAGAAGTCTGGAAAGCCAAAGCTCCACCACCTACTGTCAGAATTTTTGCTCCTGGTTCTAAGAAACAAAATTCTGACAAGATCCGTGCTACATAGAAGGCATATCAATTGCGATGAAAACCAAATGGAAACAGTGACCCATCTCCTATTTACCTGTCCCTATGCACTATCGGTTTGGAGTTTTATGCAAACATCCCTCAAAAGTTAGGCTACTGGTACGGTACCAGTCAGTACCGGAAATTCTGGTAAAATCACGGGCGGAAGTGAGTAGTCAGCAGACAATTTAGAAGGAGGAATGGACTACATGGATATTGTGTGTTTGTTGGGGGATTTGGCGACAGAGGAATGAATTAAGAAGAGGGATGCTTCGGTGGACATAAGGACCTATTTGTAAAATGAATATATTTTCATTTTAAAAGTTCAAACAATCGATCCGACCGTTCAACATTATCTCCATATTAAAATGTACTTGGAGGTCAAATTTTACATTTTTTTGAATTTTTTTACTATTTATTAAGATGGTTACAAAATCACTGTTTTTCTTGGTCTGAAAACAACGATTTTGTAAAATACTTAATAAATAGTAAAAAAATTAAAAAAAATGTAAAATTTGACCTCCAAGTACATTTTAATATGGAGATAATGTTGAACGGTCGGATTGACTGCTTGAACTTCGAAAATAAAAATATGTTCATTTTACAAATAGGTCCTTATGTCCACCGAAGCAAATGCCATGAATTAATATTCAGAGAAAAAGAGTGAGATCAGAGGTACTGGTTTAAATATTGTTGAAATAGGCCATGTTTGAGGGGCCTCATTGTAATAAAAAAGAGCCAATAGAAGTTAAAGGCAATAATAAAAAAGAGCCAATAGATCTAAGAGCATCTACATCTCTGAAACTATTAAAGTTTCTAAATAACTATTAACTGTTTTTTAGAAATTAAATCTCTCTTAATTTTTAAACCTCCACATCCCTGAAACTAAAATTAGAGTTTCCTAGTTGCCACGTTACAGCTTATAAAATTTCTTATTAAGATGTATCTGTAGGAGAAAGGAATTTCAGCGAATCGTTTCGCCACGTCACAGTTTATAAACGATTTCTTATTAAGAAATTATTGAGCAAAGTTGCTAAATAAGAAATTCATCTACATCTCTGAAACTGGTTTAGCAACTGCCACATCAGATTAGAAACTCTAATAGTTTCAGGGACGTAGATGCTCTAATAGATTTAGCAGTAGAAGTTCTAAAACATAAATTATTTCTTTCCGACCATACAATCGATCGACAATAACTGCCCTAATTTCTCCCGGAATCTGATTGATGTTATGCACTACAATAATAAATCAATTAATTTAATTTGTTTTACTGAGGTCTTTTTCAATTATGACAAAATAGAATATCGTTTGCATTATTTTGATATCATCATTATATGGTTCAAATTAATTAATATAGTTATTTCCATGATCCTTCACAACATCAGATTCCAATTAAAAATAAATAAATTTCAAAATTTTGTTTATCACTATAACTCATAAAATTAAAGACATATTCTTAAACCATTCTTCATGCAATTTAGAAATTCCAAAACTATTTTGGCGAGATTAAAAATTTATAATCTAAAAATTAGTGAATAATTTATATTTTATTTGTTGGTAATCATAAAACTAGCAAATAATTCTGAAATTTATTAAATTATTGTTAGAAAAAGTTGATAAATCTATTAAAAAAAGAGGAGAGAGATTACATATTCTGGTGAAATAGTTGATAAATCTGGCAAATTGATCTTGGTTTAACTATAAAATTTATATAAAATTATTGTTAGATCTAGGGCTGTACAAAAAATTCGTAGTTCGTAATTCGATTCGAGTTTGATTCGAAAAAGTTCGGAAAAAGTTCGATTCGAATTGAGTTCGTTCGAAATTATTTCAAACCAAACTTAGTTCGAAATTAATTCAAACCAAACTCAAACTGGACCTAGTTCGTTCGAAATAGGTTCGCAAACCAAATTTAGTTCGAAATTAACTCAAACGTGAACCGTTAATTTCTGCTGATAACTTATGTTCACTGATGAAAATATAAGACGTCGAGTCTATAATTGCTTTGAATTCTGACTTCTGAAACAGAAAATCCGGTCCAATTACAAGCTCAAATAAAAAAAATTCAACAACAAAGCTCAAATAAAAAAAATTCACATGTTTATACCAGAAATTTTGCTTTTCATGGTAGGATTCTGAATTTTTCGGGTAATCCAGGCTAATGATGCAAAAATAGTGTAGGATATTGAAAACATTGCTACTGCATCTATAAAGTCATTTGTAGATGTTCAGTAACTAGTTTAATGAAACGAAATATATGGCTGAAGCTTTGGATACCTGTGAGGGTTTTTTAGAAGGGTTTTTTATTAGCTAGTGCCTAGTTGCAATTAACTTTAATGTTTTATTTAGGGTAATATTTGGGTTTGTAATAATTCTAAGACTTTGGTGATTATTCTGTACTTCTATTGATATTTAAATTATACTTTGAATACTTTGGAGTGCTTGAGTTTTTATTTAAATTGTACTTCTATTGATATTTGGATTTTATTTAAATTGTACTTTAAATACTTGAGTTTTTATTGAAGTGCTATAATTTCACACTATGGCCCAGTCAGAAGTCATAAATCGTAAGTCGTAACAAAGTTCGTAAAGGATCGAAATTGAGTTCGTAAAAAAATCGGTTCGAAATTGAGTTCGTTCGAAATTAAGTTCGTTCGAAATTAATTCAAACCAAATCTAGTTCGAAATTAATTCAAACCAAACTCAAACTGGAGGTAAGTTCGATTCGGTTCGGTTCGTTTGCAGCCCTAGTTAGATCATTAAATTAGCAAGAAAATATCTCCCGGGGCAGTTGAAGAGAGAAATTGGAGGCCAACTAGAAAAAAGCAAATGGAGAGGATACGGAAATCTTTGTTGCGATATTTTATTTATTTATTTTTGCCGCAGTCCATGGAAATGCTTGTCACATTGCTCATTTTCATTTGTTATTGCTCAACTACATGAGCTTTCGGATTCTCTGTGTACATGCAAACGCGATAATATTAGAGAAGTCTACTGACTAAGGGACCCACTTGGAACTATAAGCTTCTAATTTGTGGGATCCGCCAGCTTGCTTTTCTTAACCACACGGTTTGGTATACTGACCGACTCAGGAAATCCTATAATCATTAATGATAGGACCCACCTGTTAAGCAATTTACCAGTGTTTCTGCCAGCGAGAGCACAGAGAGAAGGAGAAGTAGAACGCCTAAAAAGAGACACGAGAGTGCGAAAGAGAGAGAGAAGAGAGAAAGAGATGGGAGAGATAGTAAAGAAGGGATGGAGCCAGTACATGCTCCAACTTCAGCTCCATCCATTAAGAACAAAGGTAACTTTATTTAAGCAGAAAAATCGCTCTCTTTGTTCATTTACGATATTTTCATTATTTAATTTCAAATTGATGTTTGATTGTACTAATTTTGCGGTTTAATTTTCCTGATTTGGGGGGGAATTGAATAGATGATTACGGCCGGGGTATTAGCTGGGGTCAGCGACTCAACTGCGCAGAAACTATCTGGTATAAAGAAGATTGAATTGAGGCGCCTTCTCCTCAAAATGGTATTATCCCTTTTCTATCTTCTTGTGTCGTGATTTCTGATCCTTGTACCGGGTTATTGATTTGGGGATGAGATCACGTACCGTTTTTCTTTTGAGTATGCAGTTGTAAACAAGAAATTGCCACAAAAGATCCATCGCTGTAAATTAGGATCAATTATGGTGGATTAGTAAGAAGTTTTTGCCACAGGCAATTGTTTATGGCAGGCATGATTGCATTTGATATCTTTAAACAAACAAGATAAAATAAAATATGTAATGTTCACATACTATTAGGGCTGTAAACGGATATGAATTATCTGACGGATATCCGCTCTGAATCCGCTTATAATCCGAATCCGAATTTACGGCAGGATAAGAAACCGGACAAGCATATGGACCGCTTGTTTTGGGCCAAATTGGGCTCCTACGTATATTATAAGAAATTACCATATATTATACATGACAATTTTGTTGATCTTATGTGTCTACTCTCTGTGTAGATAATCCTGTAGAAATTTCTTATTTGATCTTATCTGATTTTAAACATTTCAACTTCTATTTTGAATTGGCCTCAAACTTTTTCGCTCCCAAATCTGCATATGACTCGATTATCTGACAATTATTCGTTTGTATCCATATTCGAATCTGTATTCGTGGATTATCCGCCCTGCATCTGTACCCGTTTAAGGTGGATTTGGTTTTACATTTTGACATCCGTTTACTATCTGTATTCGTATTCGTATCCGCCCATTGAAATGTGGATATGGATTTGGTATTAGCATTATCCGCTCCATTTACACCCCTACATACTATGCATCAATTTGCCAATTTAAAAACGAATTAGTTTCTTTGGGCTAATTTGTCATTCCATCAAGTTTCGAGTGTGAAGTGCTTTCTTATATATTACTGACCAAATATAAAGACAATTTTGATGTAAGGCCACTATGTTGTGATTTTTATATTTTGGGGGTGGGGGTGTTGGGGGTCCTTTTCATCACCAATCCTAGTATAATTACAACTTTTGATGTCCTTACAAATATAGAAGTTGCTTAATTTCGTTTTTCTTAATCTTTTCTTTTCACAAAAACAGCTCTTTGGATTTGCATATGGAGGGCCTTTTGGTCATGTAGTACACAAGGTGCTGGATTCCATTTTCAAAGGAAAGAGAGACAAAAAAACTGTTGCTAAGAAGGTACAGATGAAGGAAATATAAGGCTTTTTTTGGGCAATCTAACAATAACAAGCAAATTTCTTATTATCAATAATTAATAGAAATAATATATAATGATGTTGATGATAACTAATATCAATAGTAATGATATTAAGAGAAATAGTGCAATAATTATGGTAGCAACAGTAGTAGTAATATTAATAACACTAATAGTAGTAGTAATAATAAATGTAATAGTATTAAAATAGTTTTCTTTGAGAAAAAATAGTATTGACATAGTTGTAATAGCAAAAAAAGTAATAGTATTAATAACAGTAATACTAGTAATGGTACTAAGAGTATTATTAGCAGTCATACTACTTATCACAGTAATGATGGTGGTAGTAGTAATGATAATGCCGGCAATGACGATTGAAGCAATATTGAAATTGTAGAACTAATAATAGTGATGCTAATAATACTACTAGTACTAATACAACAAGAACAACAATAATGTTGCTAATACAAATAGCAATACTAATAACAATGGTATGAACACAGTATTATTAATAGTAAATTTAATTCATTTACTAGAGTTTATATTTTTTTTTTCCAGGTGTTGCTTGAACAAGTGACCTTATCTCCTTGGAACAACCTGGTATTCTTGTTTTACTATGGATTGGTTGTAGAGAGTAAGTTTAATCAACCCTTGAAGTGTCACACTGTACTTGCATTTAAAACTCATCAAACCTGAGTTGTTAGGTATCAAATAATTTAGTCTTCCTTGCATTTGTTTCTCTATTAGCATGGTACCTACCGATTATAGATCAATCAATCCAAACCAATTATTCAATTTTTTTGTAAAACATTGTCAACAAGTCAAGAAGAAAGGAACAAAAGGAATATCATTAAAAGGAAAAAGAAAAAAAAGATATAATTTTTATTTCTTGAGTGGAAGTTCCAAAATAAATAGCCTACCGTTTTACAGGGAGACCTTGGTCGGAGGTGAAAACTAGAGTCAAGAAACAATATCCCTCTGTTCAGCTTGCTGCATGGATGGTATGAATTACCAACTCTTCAAAATTCGATAATTGCACACTTAACCTATCCTGCTTTAGCTTTAGTTTTGTTAATCTATTATATGTAGTTGATTCTCATGAAGGTTTATACTCTTAGTCTCTTCTTGGATTTACACCCAATTATCTAATTATATATTTTTTTTATTTACTAAGTAATTTACTTAAATAGGTCAAAAATGAAACTTTTGATCAAACTCCCTGATTTTTTTTTCTTTATTGAAAGGCTTGGTAGTGGCTACCAAGATAAACTCCCTGATTTTTATTTTGTAATATTTTTATGCAGTTTTGGCCTATAGTGGGATGGATAAACCATCTATACATGCCTCTGCAGCTACGAGTCATCTTTCAAAGTTTTGTTGCGTGCTGCTGGTACATATATCCCTTTCCTCTTCAGACATTAATCTGGAAACTTTAATTTAAGTGGGGATTTCATGTATCCCCCTCAAAAACCTTGAAATTACGTATTTCCCCCTCTCAAATTCATAATATCATATTTACCCTTCTAAAGTTAAAAAACTCACAAATTTACCCAATTTATTGAATTTTCTATTTAAAACTCTTTTTAAATTTATAAATTACCCATTTGACCCTTTCTTCATCTTTTCCTTTTGAATCATCTAAGAAAATATTATCCGTCACAACATCTGAAGAACCAACTATAATCCAACAAAACTTCTAGCAGCACCTAACCGAATAATAAAATTCTTTGCATTATTCTTCTAAATGCTACTCGTAATAGTAAAAGGTGAAAAGAAACAGGAATATGCCGCATCAATGAGCAACATAATAGATCAATCCATGTTGACCATTTCATAAATCAGAACCTCAAAGTTGTAACAAAATCTCCAACTAATCAAATCCGAAGTCTTAAGTAAGAAACCATGAGAAACTTCATAAACCCAAAATTCTCCCTAATGAAATAAACTACATCCCATGTCATCATCACTCTCTTCCTTGGGTTCCTCTTTTTTCTCTTCAACTGCTGACGCAGCAGCAGCTGAAGCAGCACTAGAACACCAGCAGGAGCAGCAGTACTAAAATAGTGCAGCACCGCCACCTGATCCTGCACTGAGATTTGACAGTGCCTCTGAATCCTGATAAATATTGATCGGAGAACTTAAATTAGGCGGCTTAGCAAAAGCATTTTATATGATGTGCTCTAGAATATATGTGCCAGTATACTAGGTGTAAACTGCCGCATTATGTAGCAAGTTACTGGCATTATATCTTGTATCTTGAGCATTTTATTTACTGATTGGGGCCTATCTGTCAGGCAGAACTAACATGGCATACCAGATTGATATAAATCCAGAGAATCTGAGGTTATAGAAAGATTTCCAACTCTGAATAGTTTAATTTCCAACTGAGACCTAAATTGTCAACAATCATTAAATAAGTCTACATCTAAAATCAGAGCTTGGATTTCTCTGGGAACAAAGAGAAAGGAGAAAAGGAAAAGATGGAGAAAGGGTGAAATGGGTAATTTATAAATTCAAAAATTGGGTAAATTTGTGAGTTTTTTAACTTTATAAGGGTAAATATGATATTATAAATTTTAGAGAGGAAAATACATAATTTCAAGGTTTTTGAGGGGCATACATGAAATCCCCCCTTAATTTAATTAAACCTTTATTTATGAATTAATGTGTTTTTTTTATTTTGTTTTAATTTCTTATTGCAGGGGAATATTTCTAAATCTAAGAGCAAGAACTATGACTCTCAAGAACCAATAATTGTGGAATTCCATCTTTATTTGTAAAATTTAGTTTTTCATCTGTATCTTCTTTTAGGTTTTATTTCTTTGAAATAATAGGTCAACTTTCATTACAAGAAAATCCAAAATTTATTCTTATTTGATGATGTAATTGCAATCCTGTGTTATTAGTAATCTTTTAGTATTTCATATGTTCAGTTTCAAATATTTCCAGTTACGATCCGTCAGTCACTCTAGGTTAATTTGAAATTTATATATTTGCTATATCTCACTACTAGGGCTGTAAACGGATATGGATATCCGCTCCGAATCCGTTTATTATCCGAATCCGGATTTAAACGGATACGGATATTTTTTGCATAGGGAAATTTTTTCCGGATACAGATACAGATAATTCTTTGAAAGTACAAACGGAACAGATATCCGCATTATCCGAATCTGAAATTTCAACTTCTCCGCTTCGCTGTAACTTGACTTTTAGCGGTTAATATTTCCTAACTTGTTTTCATTCTCATATCTTCTCCATTTCTTTACATTTTTTTAATTTACTTTTGTTTTTCTTAATCGTTTTTAATTTTTTTAATTTAGTATTTGTACTTAAAGTTCATATGACTCAATTATCCGACAATTATTTGTTTTGTAACCGTATTCGAATTCGTATTTGTGAATTATCCACTCCGTATTCGTATCTGTTTAAGACGGATTTGATTTGAATTTTGATATCCATTTACTATCCGTATCCGTATCCACTCATTGAAAAACAGATACGGATTTGGTATCAGCATTATCCTCTCTGAATCTGCTCCGTTTACACCCATACAGTCACTACACCTTTTCATGAAATGCCCAAACTCATATTTTAAAAGAGTTTCCGTTAACTGCACCTGTAAGATCACTAAGATAAATATGACAGGTTTTGTTATGATATTTCCTATTGAATATATATCGAAAGTAATTATCATGAATGCACGTAATTTTTAGTATTCACTTCATTACTTCAGGGATGAATTATTAATTTTCTTAAAGTGAAAATCTGGCAAGTGAAAGGTGGAATAGCTCTTAACTAATACACGATATTTTTATGGCAGGTGTGCTTCGTAGCCAGCCTTTCATGGTGGCGGCCATATGATTAATATGTAGATTTTTTTTTTTTTCTGAAATTGCACCCTCAAATTGTTTGCAGTTTTGCAATTATTATTCGTAAGGACTATCATTCCTCGAATTATTTTTATAATGAGACCAAATTATAATAGTTGTTACTAATACTGTTATTATTCTACATTTTATGCAAAAGCAAAAAAAAAATGTCTTGCGAGTAAAAACTAAATTTATAGCGCAGTACACTTTCTTTTATTATCATTGTTTTTTATGAACTAGACTGTATTAATTGTATAATATCGTTTTGCAAATATTAAAAATCTTCTAAAGAATTTTCATTACACACTTATCAAATTTAGTGCAGTTCTTTCAGTATAATAATGAATTGTTAATTAATTTATGAGTGCTAGATTTGTGACACAGTTATGAAAGTATAAAAAGAGTATTTGTAATGTATTTACTGTCCACCGTTGCTTTACATCTGATAAACATAAACCTTTATTTTCTTTGGCAATAAATCAGCAAAATATTCTTTTTGTAAACCAAATTTAGACTCATTTGCAAGACCATTCATTTACATCTCTCTTGTTTTAGTTTGTTTTGAGAAAGCTCGATATCAGATTTCAGTTGCAGGGTTGTTATTAATTTTCTTTTCAGAAAACTAGACATCGTTGCAGATGTGTGGAATTGTTTAAAATTAATTCTCATGAAAAAAATTTAGACACTGTTCATAGTGATTTAAGTATTATATATTCCTGATTTTAGAAAATATCTCAAATATATTTTTGGATGTTCAGATCGGACGTTTAGTATTAGAGAATATCTCAAGCCGTTAGACTTAGTACAGTTTCAACTTTTGAGTAAAGATAAATTCCTTGGCCCTCGTTTTCTTAAGTCAATCTTCTACTGTTTAGACCGTTTCAACTTTGAACATTCAATACAACTTATTCAAAGCATACCCAGTCAAATCAAGTTCCCATCCAACATCACTTGCATATAAATACACATTCCCACTCTCCGTCCTCTCCAACCCATCAACACCAAGACAATCAAGACTAGAAGAAAGAGAGATCAAAATCACCATTCAACTAAGCTCCACCAAATTAACAAATAAAGGTTAATAAAGGTGGACTATGATCATATTTGAGGGATTGTCAGGAGTGAAAATGAACCTCGACAAAACTGAAATGTATCCTATTAATCTAGATAATGAGGTGGCTCAGGAGTTAGCTGGAACTTTTAGATGTTCTCTTGCTTCTTTTCCTTTCAAATACCTTGGGGTTCCTTTACACAATCATCGACTAAGCGTGATCAATTGGGGTTACATAGTTGATAAAATTACGAATAAATTGCAAAATTGGAAGGGTCAGCTTTTATCATTGGGGGGCCGCCTTACTTTGGTAAATGCGGTATTGTCAGCCATACCTCTCTATGCCATGTCATTATATTCCTTACCTAAACGAATAATTGCTCAAATTGATAAAATACGACGAAGGTTCTTATGGCAAGGTACTAGTAATAAGAAGAAATATGCGTTGTGCAATTGGCCAACCTTATGTATGGCCAAACAATTTGGGGGGATGGGTATCCTAGATTTACATCAAATGAATATCTCGCTTTTATTAAAATGGTGGTGGAAATTTAGGGATCCCAATTATCAAAGTCTTTGGAAATCCGTGGTCCAACTCAAATATTATTCGCCAAATTCTCTTGTACCCTTTTCTCCTTTTTGGCAGGCTGTTATGAACAAAGAGTACCTTGGTAAAATCAGCACCACGGTCTCACCAGGTAGTCACGGTCAGGTACTCTTTTGGAATGATATTTGGGTTGAGAATGGTACATTAATGCATAAATATCCTCATTTATATGAACTCTGTACTACTCCATTCATAACAGTCCAAGAAGTGATACAATCTCAAGGGACTGCTATGCAATTTCGCAGGAGTTTACAAGGGATTTTGTTACAAGAATGGGGTTGTCTTTTGCATTTGATTAGGTCCTTTTCCTTTACTCATCATTCTGATCATCTTGCGTGGCGATGGGAATCTAATGGCCTATTCACTGTTAAATCTTTGTATAAGTTTCTTAATTTCAGGGGGATTGAAGTGCAACAACCTTTGCTTTGGTGGAAATTACCCGTGCCGCTTAAAATACGAGCTTTCATGTGGCTCGTTCATAAACACCGAATACTGACCAAAAAACTGCTCCAGAAAAAAGGCTGGACTGGCGATCTTTCCTGTCACTTTTGCCAAAACATTGAAGACTCTAATCATTTATTTTTTCAGTGTCATTATGCTCAACATATTTGGTCTTGGATGGGGGCTTGTCAGTCCTCCTACCAACAGTGGTATTCAATTGGTGATGTGGTTCAATATGCCCTAACGTTACCCAAAAATTTCAAAACTGCCTTCTTAATAGTGGTGTGTGCGGTGGTGTGGAGCATTTGGAAACATCGAAATGACTTGTGTTTTAATAATGCTATTGTTTACTCTTCGAGAAATATTATCTTACAAATTGTGTCTCTTGTATCGTACTGGACAGGTCATATATCCCAGGAAGTCAAGGCTGCCACGCAACTTTGGATGCCCGCTGACCTGGATGAGATTCCCCTTCAGGTTTTGGCTCCTGATGATGCACTCATGCTTGATTGGGTGCTTGGAGATGATGCTGCTGACCCCCTGCTGAGCTCTGATGGGTTTTAATAGTGCCTTCGTGCACTAAGTTCTGTTTTGTTTAGGTTTCATAATAATATTGTTATCTGGAATAGTAGTTTTTAGAGGACTTTTCTATGGTTTGCTGTTGGTTATGTGGATCTGTTATTAGATGCGTTGGGATGATGTTATTAAACTCCTGTAATTTTATCAGTTTCAGTATATGAAACGGGCAGATTTTGCCTTTTTTCAAAAAAAAAAACATGGCAAGTTTGAGAACCCAAGGCCTCTGTTTACCCTCCACATCTTACTCGACTCGGCGCCGTTCTATTTCTTGCCGTGCAAGCCTCCGTATCAGTACCTCTGATCTCAGTCCGAGGAGAGCGGATGCAATTCAAAATCGGGAGCCCATGATCAAGCTAGAGGATCTAACCCTAAACCAACAACAATACACTGTCATCACCGAAATCACCAAAAGAAGGTCACCCCGTAGCCCGAAAGAGAGCGCATTGTCACTTGAGAAGCTACGGGCCATAGCCGAGGCTGTAGCTGACAGAGCAGAGATGCATGATATAATTGGTAGACAAAGAAATAACTGGAACCATCTGTTTCTCCACTCTATCAACTCTTTGTCTCTCTCGGCCTCTCTCATGACCGGTGTATCTGCAGCCCTACCATCACACCTACTCGCGTTCAAGCTCTCATCTATGCTTCTTTTTTCAGCCGTAGCCGGCATGATGGTCATAGTTAATAAGATACAGCCATCTCAGTTGGCTGAAGAACAACGTAACGCGACTAAGCTGTGGAAGCAACTCGGGCGCGAGATCGGCCAAATGCTAAGTACAAAATCTCTTTTCACAAAACGAGATGTAAATTTGGCAATGGATAAGGTACTTGCACTTGACAAGGCTTACCCACTTCCTTTGCTCCCCGGCATGCTGGAAAAGTTCCCTGAGAAGGTGGAGCCCACATGTTGGTGGCCTCGAAAGGAAAATGAACAGAAACAGAATTTGCAAAATCAGAGCAAAATCGATGGAGATGGAAATGGATGGAACAAGGAGTTGGAGGAGGCAATGAAAGGTCTCCTAAATGTGCTAAGGACTAAAGATGAGTCTAATTACCTTGAGATTGGCAAGTTGGTATTAAGCATCAACAAGTGTTTAGCCATGGCAGGACCCGTAATTGCTGCATCAGCTGCGATCACAACGGGGCTAGTGGGTTCTCCAATCGGTGGATCGTGGGCCCCGGTGGTCTCAGTCGTCGGGGGAGCTTTAGTACCGGTTGTGAACACATTGGGACATGGTGCACAGTTGGGGATGATCTTTGAGTTGCTTAGGAACTGTGCTGGGTTTTACCGGCGGTTGCAAGAGGAGATCGAGCACAACTTGAGTGAGCCGGATGTTAACTCGCGGGAAAATGGAGAGGTCTTTGCAACGAAGGTAGCATTGCAACTCGGCAGAAACATGTCTGATCTCAAGGAATTTGCAGCATTTGCTAGTCCCTCCTGTAAAGCCCAGGATTTTAAAGAGTTTGCCGGGAAACTGTTTTAATTTTTTTTTTGCTTTTCTTGACCATTAGTAGATCCATTGTAAAGGAAAAATGACAATTATTTTAACATGATGAATATTGACACTCATTTTAGATATCTTAGTATGAGACGTTAGTGTCTGGTAACAGAACTTTTTACATGAAAATCTGGTTTGATCTTGTGCACTGTCACTGTCACTGATTTTTTATAATCAATTCTATTTAAGCCTCCAATTTAAGAAAATTAAACCATTAAAGTCTAAAAACACCCTTTTCAATTTGTTGAAATATTCATACTGCTGGATTCAGGCCCATATACTGCACCCTGGTCCCTGCCATAGTGCAATCCAAATAAAGCGTATTAAATAATTTTTATGAAAATTAAATAAAATCTATTCCAAAGCTTGCGAATGACGTGTTATGTGATCAAGTTGTGGCTATTCAAGGGAAAAGAAATATATAATAAACATTTTCAAAAATAAAATATATAATTCCTTGTCCATTGTAAGTTTTTTACTTGGCCTATCAAACGTCTCGCCTTCTACTATCAGTTTATTTGAAAAGTGAAAATAATAAATCAAGATGTTCATTTTTGAGAACTTTTCTAAAAGAAATAATTGAAGTTCTGGACTTAAACCTTTCAGAAGAAACAACTATATACCTAATTAAAGGGATAATTTTCTCTTGATCTCGTTATTATATTTTTATCTATTTATTTATTTATTTCAAGGTAGGGGTCACTAAGGATTGCATGATTCATGCCAGTTAGAATTCAGACACTACAACAAAACCGGTCTTCAGCGACCGGCATCAGCGACCGGTTCTGTCGCCGGTCGCTAAAGACCCAAAAAAACCCCAAAAAAAAGAAGATTTTAGAAGTTTCGACGACGAACCCTTCTACGACCGGTGCTTTACCCTTCTTCGACTGGCCAAATCGGTCGCAGAAGGGTGACCCCTAAATATAAACCCTTCTGTGACCGATTTGGCCGGTCGCAGAAGGGTGCCCTCTAAAAATAAGCCCGCTAGAGTCTTTCTTCTCTCTAGTTCTGAAAATTCAAAATCTGAGAAGGGTAAGGCGCGCCAGAGTTTCTTCTCTCTCGGATTTTTTAAATAGTAAGTTGACTTACTTATCTTCCATTTAATAGAATGAAAATTTATTGGATTGTTTGGTTGTTAATTAAAAGGTAAAAGTTAGTTTCTTTTCTCTTTTTTCCTTTGAAGGAATTTCAATTATTGAAGCAGATGATTTGGGAATTGTAATGGAATTAGAGATGAACTGGGATGCAAATTCAAGTATTATTCTTGATATTAAAACACATATAGGCGTTGCTCTTCCTATACAGGTAAATCCACAGCATGAATAATAGCTATACTTTTTAGTTTATAGGATTTCTAATGAGTATACTTTTGAGTAGAGATAGAATCATATAATGCATCCACAATGCAGCACCATGCTGATCTCATTATTTTGCCATTGCTAAGGTGCGGATTTCGTACCAATTGGGGAAAATAAAAATAACAAAAAATACCAAAAAAAAAAATTACCTTCTGCGACCGATTTTGGGGCCATCAGCGACTGCCCAATCGGTCTCTAATGGGCTTCAACCACGTCAGCATATGGCATCAGCGATCGATCTCATTGGTAGCTAAAGGGTTATCTGTGACCGGCTCCTTACCCTTCTGCGACCGGTGACGTTAGCGGGGAGGGCATCAGCGATGGAGCAATTGCGACTGACCCTTCTGCGACCAATTTGGAATTTTTGCGACCGGGACAACCCTTTTGCGACCGGCGCCATACCCTTCTGCGACCGATTTGGCTGGTCCTAATAATAGCGCTCCTTCGAAGGTGCAACTCCTGATAATAGCGCTCTCCGGCTACGTTATCGAGCACTCTTATGCCTTTGCGTGGGTCCTGGCCTTCTATCCACTGGTATCACGACTACACAAAAAGATAAAAATGTAAGTAGCAAGGAAATACAATTAGTTAAGAAAAGACACAAATATTAAGCAATGTACAAAATGGAAATGAAAGGAACCAAGAAGTCAGTGTGAAATTCAAGTTTGTCATACAGACTAAAATCGTGGTAGCTACGGCATGGGAATGACATCCGACCACATACGAGCTTCACAATTGTAGTGATCATCCTTACGTGTAAATCGGGATTAACAGTAGTTAATCTTCGGTCACCTACAACTTTGACATATGGTTTAGTCTTGCCTTCTCCCATGGGTGCCTTCTGTGTCTCGCTTGCCCCGTGTGTCCTGCGTGGAATTACAGGTGGGGGTCTTTGTGGTTCTTCAACCACGGGCTGAACATCCTCGTTAACCAAAACTGGAACCTCTATCTCTTGATCAACATATTAGGAGCTGCCCTCCCTATACCTCTGCCGGCGTCCTCTCCTTGAGGCTGGGCGTTGTTCTCCAGACATATTAGTAAATGCTGGAAAAAATACAAAAATTATTAAATGTTGCAATTTTATTTTATTTATTAATAAGATATCCAGTTCTATTGAAGGATGTTGTGCATATATCTGTTATCTCTTCTCCACCTTTACTATGCGTAGATCTGTTTTTTTTTTGTTAAAAAGGCCGAAGCCTAGTTCCATTGATGAAACAAAGTTTTTTTGGGGTTTTTAGAGTACATTACTGTACCAGTAGCAATTTCTATGTATTCCATTGTTGAACTTAAGCTGGGTACTGTACCATAGACTGATCAAAGGTGTTTACAAAGTGGTGCACTGATTGGATAACATTTACAACAAATTTTAATGGTTTTTAAGCTAGCATTTGTTACCAGCAAACATGAAAACAAGATCACATAAGTTCCAAAATTCATTTCTTTAACATGTTCAGCTACTTAAAACAATCAGAATTTGAAAAATGCAGGGAAGCCCATGGTTTTAATACTATTTAGAATTACTAAAAACTCTGACATCACATTCACAGGCAAACTGGATCACAACCACTCAGGAAATCTCAGCAGAGGAATCATCCACTAGTTGAAAAGAAAAAAAATGGATAGATCTGTTACGTACCTCTTCTCCACTAGCTGTGGCTTTTCTCCACTTTTGCTGAGAAACACCTTTGTTGAGAAATTTATGCGTGGGTATGGGTTTAGAAATGCACTTTATTGTATTTATGCAGGGTATAGGCGAGAAAAAAGGAGTAGTGAACAAGAAATTCATTATTCCCATGGTTGATTCCTTTTCAATGCTCCATTTAATGCTCCTTTTTAATGCTCAATTTGGCAGAAATATAAGGTAGCTAGGGTTTGGAATCGGACAAGCCAAACAAATAACACGTACGCTTCATAAGCACTGATAGCCAGTTTTTCAAAACAAAAAATTAAGATATATACCCATCATAACTTCTTTAATTAGATATTTACCCATCCAAAATTGAAAATTAGTTATTTCCCCATTCTAAACATAACCTATTTATTATTATATCCATTTTTATTTTATTTTCACCAAAAAATATAAATCAATATTCATAAAATATTTAAAAGACAATTATACCCTTGTGAATCATTCCCTAAAAACTTTCATTTCTTTCTACCCCTGCCCCCCCTATCCAGCCCTCCTTCCTGATTGGCAAATAATTATTTGTTTCTAAGTTTTTTGCTGCCTCCCTCTTGTGCTTATCACTGTTCTATTTCTCTTGGCAATTTGAGCATGGTCAATGGATCCAATAGGATCTGACAGCATTCCTTATCCGACTTGCTTGAGGAAGAGGGGATGGGAAATGCCGAGCAGATGTTCCCTGTGTTGTGAGCATCGATCAGGAAACAGTTGTAATGTTCACTTACTTTTTTTTTAAAGTTGTTGTTAGAAAGTTAATTACCGTTAGAGATTTGTATAAAAATACACATTATAACTCACATGTAAAAATAGATCAATACAACAAATTCTATTTCATCATAAATCCTTTCTTTGTTCCTTCTTTATTTTTCCATAAAATTCAACAACAAAAAATGATATTTGCAGAAATCTTAAATTTGCATGCATACATTCTGGAAATTTTCCAAATGACAGTAACAAATTAACATCTAAACATAAATGTTATGTAAATGAAGATATCCCGTGTGTGGTTTTCCATATCATCAAATCTCGCTGGTTGCAGCATTTCCAAGAAGAAATTTTGAGATGGTTGAGTTTAAGTATTGGCTATTTAATCCCATGATATGGTGTTTAGTAAATAAATTTATGCTCGGTACAGGTAAAGTGCTAAACTTTAGGAACTATAGAGTACGATCGTATACTTTTTTTAATTTCTTTACAGATCATATTACAAAGCTCGACATGTCCTATAGGGAATTGGATTGGAAAGATGTAGAATCGCATTCTTTCAATTACAGTACGCCTGATATTTTGGGCTCTTGCATTATACAGTTATACTAAGTTTAAATACATATGTTTTGCTACTTTATCGATTTTTTTAGATAAAATGTTAGTTGTTACTAAGTTTATATGACTTGATTATGTTGAATATTAGTTGAATTGGATGTATAATTGTATATATGTATGTTGAATTTGAAATATTATTTTCTGTTTATTGAATATTGAATGTTGAATGAATATAATTGATTTTTATATGCTGTGATGTTGAATATATATTGAATTATGGATGAGTAATATTAATTGTATGTTTAATGGCTAGCAAATATAGGTGCTAGCCTTTTATAAATCATTTAAAAAAACAAAAAAACAAAAATCATACACGGTTCTAAATAACAAACTGTGTATGGTTAAGAAAATAATACATAGACACCATGCAGGAACCGCGTATATAACCGTTATTATTGTACACGGTTAGTTCGATCGTGTAGAAATCACCATTTCCAAAATATTTTTTTGAATATCTGACACGGCCCGTTTATATCAACCGTGTATGTTATTCCTTTATAGACACGGTTCATAAACCGTGTACAAAGTACCCCCTATTCATACACGACGATCACTGACACAGTCGTATAACCGTGTGATTAGCTTTTCAGACCGTGTATGGTTGCGTTTTCTGAACTAGTGGCCTCTAAAGAAATTTTACGGAGAACAGCCATTACACACATTACAAATATCTATTACAGTCTAAATAAAAAAAAATCTATTACAGCCTTACTATTTCTAAGTAACTACCTAGCTGAAAAGGCCTATGGTATCATCTTGCTGTACTACCACAGACGTAAACCAAACACAGCCTTACAACATGTATTCTGAAATGGTGAAACATGCACCCTGCACCTCATCCTTAAGTTAATCATGTACAATTATAGCAAATTTGGTGGTAACAATCTTTCTCCAAATTAAAACGACCGCACTAATTGACCCTGTGGAATGCCATTGTTTGACCGTACTTTTGGAAAAAGATAAAAACTTAAAACTACTGTGATGGTTGGTTGGATGGTTGTTCATGTGTTTAGTACGAAGGCTTACATCTTCAAAAAGAGATAGGAGTAGGTCCGATGGGCATCGGACCTATATTTAGGTTCAATTAGCTCTAGCACCGTACGATTAGCATCAAGATTTATGCGCGCGGAATTGATACAGACTTGCACGGATTTTGATGTGGAGTACACGAATCTTGATGCAGATCGGATGGTCATCACAACTGTCGAACCAAAGTAGGTTTGATGGGCATCGGACCTACTTTGAATTCCTTCCAAAAAATGAGCTTATATGCAGTTTTAAATTTAAAAAAAAAGTCAAAGTAATTTAATTTCTAATATTTAATAAAAAATCGAATTTCGAACTTATAAATCTATCCACCGAAAATATTATACGAAGAAAAATTCTTGTATTGTTTAGACTCTTTCAACATTGAGCATTCAATGCAACTTATTCAAAGCATACGCTTATATTTATTCATACCTTGTTCACAGTCAAAGTATACCCAGTCAAATCAAGATCCCAACCAAAAGATTCCAACTAACATCACTTGCATATAAATACACATTCCCACTCTCCGTCCTCTCCAACCCATCACCACCAAGAAAATTAAGAGAAGAAAGAGAGATCAAAATCACCATTAAACTAAGCTCCAACAAATTAACAAAGAGAGGTTAATAAATTATGAGCAACATGGCAAGTTTGAGAACCCAAGGCCTCTGTTTACCCTCCACATCTTACTCGACTCGGCGCCGTTCTATTTCTTGCCGTGCAAGCCTCCGTATCAGTACTTCTGATCTCAGTCCGAGGAGAGCGGCTGCAATTCAAAATCGAGAGCCCATGATCAAGCTAGAGGATCTAACCCTAAACCAACAACAATACACTGTCATCACCGAAATCACCAAAAGAAGGTCACCTCGTAGCCCGAAAGAGAGCGCATTGTCACTTGAGAAGCTACGGGCCATAGCCGAGGCCGTAGCTGACAGAGCAGAGATGCATGATATAATTGGTAGACAAAGAAATAACTGGAACCATCTGTTTCTCCACTCTATCAACTCTTTGTCTCTCTCGGCCTCTCTCATGACCGGTGTATCTGCAGCCCTACCATCACACCTACTCGCGTTCAAGCTCTCATCTATGCTTCTTTTTTCAGCCGTAGCCGGCATGATGGTCATAGTTAACAAGATACAACCATCTCAGTTGGCTGAAGAACAACGTAACGCGACTAGGCTGTGGAAGCAACTCGGGCGCGAGATCGGCCAAATGCTAAGTACAAAATCTCTTTTCACAAAACGAGATGTAAATTTGGCAATGGATAAGGTACTTGCACTTGACAAGGCTTACCCACTTCCTTTGCTCCCCGGCATGCTGGAAAAGTTCCCTGAGAAGGTGGAGCCCACATGTTGGTGGCCTCGAAAGGAAAATGAACAGAAACAGAATTTGCAAAATCAGAGCAAAATCGATGGAAATGGATGGAACAAGGAGTTGGAGGAGGCAATGAAAGGTCTCCTAAATGTGCTAAGGACTAAAGATGAGTCTAATTACCTTGAGATTGGCAAGTTGGTATTAAGCATCAACAAGTGTTTAGCTATGGCAGGACCCGTAATTGCTGCATCAGCTGCGATCACAACCGGGCTAGTGGGTTCTCCAATCGGTGGATCGTGGGCCCCGGTGGTCTCAGTCGTCGGGGGAGCTTTAGTACCGGTTGTGAACACATTGGGACATGGTGCACAGTTGGGGATGATCTTTGAGTTGCTTAGGAACTGTGCTGGGTTTTACCGGCGGTTGCAAGAGGAGATCGAGCACAACTTGAGTGAGCCGGATGTTAACTCGCGGGAAAATGGAGAGGTCTTTGCAACGAAGGTAGCATTGCAACTCGGCAGAAACATGTCTGATCTCAAGGAATTTGCAGCATTCGCTAGTCCCTCCTGTAAAGCCCAGGATTTTAAGGAGTTTGCCGGGAAACTATTTTAAATTTATTTACTTTTTTTGCTTTTCTTGACCATTCGTATATCCATTAATTGTAAAGGAAAAATGACAATTATTTTAACATGATGAATATTGACACTCATTTTGGATATCTTAGTATGAGGAGATAGGAGTAGGTCCGATGGGCATCGGACCTATAATTAGGTTCAATTAGCTCTATCACCGTATGATTAGCATCAAGATCTATGTGCACGGAAATTGATACAGTCTTACACGGATTTTGATGCCGAACACACGAATCTTGATGCAGATCGGATGGTCATCACACCCATCGAACCAAGGTAGGTCCGATGGGCATCGGACCTACTCTCATTCCTAGTATGAGACGTTAGTGTCTTATAACAGAACTTTTTACATGAAAATCTGGTTTGATCTTGTGCATTGTCACTGTCACTGATTTTTTTTAATCAATTCTATTTAAGCCTCCAATTTAAGAAAATTAAACCATTAAAGTCTAAAAACACCAATTTCAGTTTGTTGAAATATTCATACTGCTGGATTCAGGCCCATATACAGCAGCCTGGTGAATGACGTGTTATGTGATCAAGTTGTGGCTATTCAAGGGGAAAACAAATATATAATAAACATTTTCAAAATAAAATTTATAATTCCTTGTCCATTGTAAGTTTTTTACTTGGCGTATCAAACGTCTCGCCTTCTACTATCAGTTTATTTGAAAAGTGAAAATAATAATCAAGATGTTCATTTTTGAGAACTTTTCTAAAAGAAATAATTGAAGTTCTGGACTTAAACCTCACAGAAGAAACAACTATATACCTAATTAAAGAGAGAATTTTCTCTTGATCTCGTTTTTATATTTTTATCTATCTATTTATTTATTTATTTCAAGGTAGGGGTCACTAAGGATTGCATGATTCATGCCTGTTAGAATTTAGAGGTCTTGGTATGACAATTGAATCAATTCAAACACTTTTAAATAGTCCATGATAACAGCATAAAAAAAAAAATCGGCGTTAGATAGCAAGTGATTTGTGTAATTAGTTTTGCAACAAGCCAGGCTATGTAAATACTTTTTGTTATTAATGAAATTGCTGGTGGGCTACGCATAGAGTGGGAAAAATGGCACGCCGGAGCCGACTCCGTCACGGAGCGGCACGGCACGCGTGTCCTTCGCGTGCCGTGACTCGCGTGTCCCGTGCCGTGATCAATTGTTGGCAAAGAAGACACGGCACGGCACGGGACACGCGAGTCACGGAACGGTAGACACGGCAGTCACGAAGCAATACACTAACATACCTTCCTATAAGGTATAATTTTATTTTAATTAAAATATTTACATTTAAATTTCAATTAAAACATTTGAATTTTAAAGAATCGTTTTGTATTTTTTTTTAAACGTTAAATGCGATCAAACGTGACTAACGCACGTTTGGTCACGGCACGTTTAGTCACGGCATGCGAGTCACGCCGTAACTCGCATGCCCCGTGACCATTCGCGTGCCGTGACCACCCCCTCATAATTTTTGTCACGGCACGTGAAAAATTTACTTGGTCACGGCACGGCACGTATTTCCCACTCTAGCTACGCACCATCCTTACAAAAAAAATAAAAATTAAAAATAAAAAGATTATACATAATTTGGACAAAAACTATTAATTGGAAATGACCATATCTTTTGAGAAAGATTAAAAGGTAACATTTTATTATTTATATTGATATGCATAAAGGATTTTAATTTGAGTTTCGAATTTATAATCTTTCATACAAAAAACATTATCATAACCACATGATCTAATGTTAATTTGGAAATGTGAAGAAAAAAATGTGGACAAATATAATTTAGAATAAATTGGGGATTAAATAAAAAATAGGATGAGCTACCTTTTATTGGTATAAAGGAGCTCAACCACTTACTTTTTTTTTTCTTCTTTACAGATCATATTAAAAAGCTCGACATTTCCTGTAAGGAGTTGGAGAGTGAGGCTATGGTGCTATGCATAGCACCAATGGTTAGTGCACTACGGCTCAATATGGTACTTTTTAAAATCCTAACGGTCGATCCGACCGTTCAATGTGATATCCATATGAATATGTACTTGCAAACTAAATTTTATATTTTTTCAAATTTTTCACTATTTTTTTAGATAGGTAGAAAAATCAGTGTTTTTTGAAAATTCTGGAGCATCAAAATTCTACCTATCTGAAAAAATAGTAAAAAAATTCGAAAAAAAATATAAAATTTAGTTTGCAAGTACATATTCATATGGTTATCACATTGAACGGTCGGATCGACCGTTAGGATTTTAAAAAATACCATATTGAGCCGTAGTACACTAGCCATCCGTGCTATGCATAGCACCATAGCCTCACTCGAAGTTGGATTGGAAAGATGTAGAATCGCATTCTTTCAGTTATAGTACGCTTGATATTTTGGGCCCTTGCATTATACAGTTATATTAAGCTTAAATGCATGTGTTTCGCTACCTTTTTGAATTTTTTAGATAAAATGTTAGTTGTACTAAGTTTATATGACTTGATTATGTTGAATATTAGTTGAATTGGATGTATAATTGAATATATGTATGTTGAATTTGAAATATTGTTTTCTGTTTGTTGAATGTTGAATGTTGAATGAATATGATTGATTTTTATATGATGTGATGTTGAATATATATTGAATTATGGATGTGCAATATTAATTGTATGTTTAATGGCTAGCAAATATGGGTGCTAGCCTATTATAAATCGTTTAAAAAAACAAAAAACAAAAATCATACACGGTTCTATATAACAAACTGTGTATGATTAATAAAATAATTGCTTGGTGCTTGTTACATTTTGTACCAGTATTTTATATTGTATATTTGAATTGCTTGTGAATTGTTTGGTACGTTTCGTACTAATTGGGGCTGGAGAAAAATAAATGAATAGAATGGGTTTAATGGTTGTTATATTTGTTTGATATATTTCGTACCAATTTTGGGCCCATCAGCGACCACCCAATCGGTCTCTGATGGTCTTCCGCCACATCAGCATATAGCTTCAGCGACTGATCTCATCGGTCGCTATAGGGTCATCTGTGACCGATTTTTAAGCCTTCAACGACCGGTGACGTCAGCGGGGAGGGCATCAGCGACGGAGCAACTGCGACTATCCCTTATGCGACCGGTGCTCCCGTCTGCGACCGGCGCCTTACCCTTCTGTGACCGATTTGGCCGGTTGCAGAAGGGTTCCGCTGCTGTAGTGCCAACATCTTTTTTTGAATATCTAACACGGCCTGTTTATATCAACCGTGTATGTTATTACTTTACAGACACGGTTCATAAACCGTGTACAAAGTACTCCTATTCATACACGACGCTCGCTGATACAGTCGTATAACCGTGTGTCATTAGCTTTTCAGACCGTGTATGGTTGCGTTTTCTGTACTAGTGGCCTCTAAAGAAATTTTATAGAGTACAGCAGCTACACACATTACAAGTATCTATTACAGTCTAAAATTAAAAAAAAAGAAATGTATTACAGCCTTACTATTTCTAAGTAACTACCTAGCTGAAAATGCCTATGGTATCATCTTGCTGTACTACCACAGACGTAAATCAAACACAGCATTACTGCCTTACAACATGTATTCACCTCATCCTTAAGTTAATCATGTACAATTACAGCAAATTTGGTGGTAACAATCTTTCCCCAAATTAAGATGACCGCACTGATTGACCTATGGAATGCCCTTGTTTGACCGTAATTTTGGGAAAAGATAAAAACTCAAAACTACTGTGATGGTTGGTTGGTTGTTCATGTGTTTAGTACGAAGGCTTACATCTTCCAAAAAATGGGCTTATATGCAGTTTTAAATTTTAAAAAAAAGTCAAAGTTATTTCATTTCTAATATTTAATAACAAATCGAATTTCGAAATTATAAATCTATTCACCGAAAATATTATACGAGGAATCTCAGTTCATCCTTGATACATGCTTGCTTTCTCGAGAAAAAGTCTTGTATTGTTTAGACTCTTTCAACATTGAACATTCAATGCAACTTATTCAAACCATACGTTTATAATTATTCAAAGTATACCCAGTCAAAGCAATATCCCATCCAAAATATTCCAACTAATATCACTTGCATATAAATACACATTCCCACTCTCCGTCCTCTCCAACCCATCACCACCAAGAAAATAAAGAGTAGAAGAAAGAGAGATCAAAATCACCATTAAACTAAGCTCCAACAAATTAACAAAGAAAGGTTAATATATTATGAGCAACATGGCAAGTTTGAGAACCCAAGGCCTCTGTTTACCCTCCACATCTTACTCGACTCGGCGCCGTGCTATTCCGTGCCATGCAAACCTCCGTATCAGTACCTCTGATCTCAGTCCGAGGATAGTGGCTGCAATTCAAAATCGAGAGCCCATGATCAAGCTAGAGGATCTAACCCTAAACCAACAACAATACACTGTCATCACCGAAATCACCAAAAGAAGGTCACCTCGTAGCCCGAAAGAGAGCGCATTGTCACTTGAGAAGATACGGGCCATAGCCGAGGCCGTAGCTGACAGAGCAGAGATGCATGATATAATTGGTAGACAAAGAAATAACTGGAACCATCTGTTTCTCCACTCTATCAACTCTTTGTCTCTCTCGGCCTCTCTCATGACCGGAGTATCTGCAGCCCTACCATCACACCTACTCGCGTTCAAGCTCTCATCTATGCTTCTTTTTTCAGCCGTAGCCGGCATGATGGTCATAGTTAACAAGATACAGCCATCTCAGTTGGCTGAAGAACAACGTAACGCGACTAAGCTGTGGAAGCAACTCGGGCGCGCGATCGACCAAATGCAAAGTACAAAATCTTGTTTCACAAAACGGGATGTAAATTTGGCGATGGATAAGGTGCTTGCGCTTGACAAGGCTTACCCACTTCCTTTGCTCCCCGGCATGCTGGAAAAGTTCCCTGAGAAGGTGGAGCCCACATGTTGGTGGCCTCGAAAGGAAAATGAACAGAAACAGAATTTGAAAAATCAGAGCAAAATCAATGGATGGAACAAGGAGTTGGAGGAGGCAATGAAAGGTCTCCTAAATGTGCTAAGGACTAAAGATGAGTCTAATTACCTTGAGATTGGCAAGTTGGTATTAAGCATCAACAAGTGTTTAGCCATGGCAGGACCCGTAATTGCTGCATCAGCTGCGATCACAACGGGGCTAGTGGGTTCTCCAATCGGTGGATCGTGGGCCCCGGTGGTCTCAGTCGTCGGGGGAGCTTTAGTACCGGTTGTGAACACATTGGGACATGGTGCTCAGTTGGGGATGATCTTTGAGTTGCTTAGGAACTGTGCTGGGTTTTACCGGCGGTTGCAAGAGGAGATCGAGCACAACTTGAGCGAGCCGGATGTTAACTCGCGGGAAAATGGAGAGGTCTTTGCAACGAAGGTAGCATTGCAACTCGGCAGAAACATGTCTGATCTCAAGGAATTTGCACCATTTGCTAGTCCCTCCTTTAAAGCCCAGGATTTTAAGGAGTTTGCCGGGAAACTGTTTTAAATTTTTTTTTTTTTTTTGCTTTTCTTGACCATTAGTAGATCCATTGTAAAGGAAAAATGACAATTATTTTAACATGATGAATATAATGACACTCATTTTAGATATCTTAGTATGAGACGTTAGTGTCTGGTAACAGAAAATTTGGTTTGATCTTGTGCACTGTCACTGATTTTTTATAATCAATTCTATTTAAGCCTCCAATTTAAGAAAATTAAACCATTAAAGTCTAAAAACACCCTTTTCAATTTGTTGAAATATTCATACTGCTGGATTCAGGCCCATATACTGCAGCCTGGTCCCTGCCATAGTGCAATCCAAATAAAGCGTATTAAATAATTTTTATGAAAATTAAATAAAATCTATTCCAAAGCTTGCGAATGACGTGTTATGTGATCAAGTTGTGGCTATTCAAGAGAAAAAAAAAAATATAATAAACATTTTCAAAAATAAAATATATATTTCCTTGTCCATTGTAAGTTTTTTACTTGGCGTATCAAACGTCTCGCCTTCTACTGTCAGTTTATTTGAAAAGTGAAAATAATAAATCAAGATGTTCATTTTTGAGAACTTTTCTAAAAGAAATAATTGAAGTTCTGGACTTAAACCTTTCAGAAGAAACAACTATATACCTAATTAAAGGGATAATTTTCTCTTGATCTCGTTATTATATTTTTATCTATTTATTTATTTATTTCAAGGTAGGGGTCACTAAGGATTGCATGATTCATGCCAGTTAGAATTCAGACACTACAACAAAACCGGTCTTCAGCGACCGGCATCAGCGACCGGTTCTGTCGCCGGTCGCTGAAGACCCAAAAAAAACCCCCAAAAAAAGAAGATTTTAGAAGTTTCGGCGACGAACCCTTCTACGACCGGTGCTTTACCCTTCTTCGACCGGCCAAATCGGTCGCAGAAGGGTGACCCCTAAAAATAAACCCTTATGTGACCTATTTGGCCGGTCGCAGAAGGGTGCCCTCTAAAAATAAGCCCGCTAGAGTCTTTCTTCTCTCTGATTCTGAAAATTCAAAATCTGAGAAGGGTAAGGCGCGCCAGAGTTTCTTCTCTCTCGGATTTTTTAAATAGTAAGTTGACTTACTTATCTTCCATTTAATAGAATGAAAATTTATTGGATTGTTTGGTTGTTAATTAAAAGGTAAAAGTTAGTTTCTTTTCTCTTTTTTTCTTTGAAGGAATTTCAATTATTGAAGCAGATGATTCGGGAATTGTAATGGAATTAGAGATGAACTGAGATGCAAATTCAAGTATTATTCTTGATATTAAAACACATATAGGCGTTGCTCTTCCTATACAGGTAAATCCACAGCATGAATAATAGCTATACTTTTTAGTTTATAGGATTTCTAATGAGTATACTTTTGAGTAGAGATAGAATCATATAATGCATCCACAATGCAGCACCATGCTGATCCCATTATTTTGCCATTGCTAAGGTGCGGATTTCGTACCAATTGGGGAAAATAAAAATAACAAAAAATATCAAAAAAAAATTACCTTCTGCGACCGATTTTGGGGCCATCAGCGACCGCCCAATCGGTCTCTAATGGGCTTCAACCACGTCAGCATATGGCATCAGCGATCGATCTCATTGGTAGCTAAAGGGTCATCTGTGACCGGCTCCTTACCCTTCTGCGACCGCTGACGTTAGCGGGGAGGGCATCAGCGATGGAGCAATTGCGACTGACCCTTCTGCGACCAATTTGGAATTTTTGCGATCGGGACAACCCTTTTACGACCGGCGCCATACCCTTCTGCGACCGATTTGGCTGGTCCTAATAATAGCGCTCCTTCGAAGGTGCAACTCCTGATAATAGCGCTCTCCGGCTACGTTATCGAGCACTCTTATGCCTTCGCGTGGGTCCTGGCCTTCTATCCACTGGTATCACGACTACACAAAAAGATAACAATGTAAGTAGCAAGGAAAGACAATTAGTTAAGAAAAGACACAAATATTAAGCAATGTACAAAATGGAAATGAAAGGAACCAAGAAGTCAGTGTGGAATTCAAGTTTGTCATACAGACTAAAATCGTGGTAGCTACGGCATGGGAATGACATCCGACCACATACGAGCTTCACAATTGTAGTGATCATCCGTACGTGTAAATCGGGATTAACAGTAGTTAATCTCCGGTCACCTACAACTTTGACATATGGTTTAGTCTTGCCTTCTCCCATGGGTGCCTTCTGTGTCTCGCTTGCCCCGCGTGTCCAGCGTGGAATTACAGGTGGGGGTCTTTGTGGTTTTTCAACCACGGGCTGAACATCCTCGTTAACCAAAACTGGAACCTCTATCTCTTGATCAACATATTAGGAGCTGCCCTCCCTATACCTCTGCCGGCGTCCTCTCCTTGAGGCTGGACGTTGTTCTCCAGACATATTAGTAAATGCTGGAAAAAATACAAAAATTATTAAATGTTGCAATTTTATTTTATTTATTAATAAGATATCCAGTTCTATTGAAGGATGTTGTGCATATATCTGTTATCTCTTCTCCACCTTTGCTATGCATAGAT
Organism: Carex kokanica; assembly: GCA_025461125.1. Taxonomy (NCBI): domain Eukaryota; kingdom Viridiplantae; phylum Streptophyta; class Magnoliopsida; order Poales; family Cyperaceae; genus Carex; species Carex kokanica. Next base: position 993,251 of record JAJGRX010000994.1, read on the forward strand.
CTGTTTTTTTTTGTTAAAAAGGCCGAAGCCTAGTTCTATTGATGAAACAAAGTTTTTTTGGGGTTTTTAGAGTACATTACTGGATAACATTTACAACAAATTTTAATGGTTTTTGAGCTAGCATTTGTTACCAGCAAACATGAAAACAAGATCAAACAAGTTTCAAAATTTATTTCTTTAACATGTTCAGCTACTTAAAACAATCAGAATTTGAAAAATGCAGGGAAGCCCCAGGTTTTAATACTATTTAGAATTACTAAAAACTCTGACATTACATTGATAGGCAAACTGGATCACAACCACTCAGGAACTCTCAGCAGAGGAATCATCCACGAGCTGAAAAGAAAAAAAATGGGTAGATCTGTTACGTACCTCTTCTCCACTAACTACGGCTCTTCTCCACTTTTGCTGAGAAACACCTTTGTTGAGAAATTTATGCGTGGGTATGGGTTTAGAAATGCACTTTATTGTATTTATGCAGGGTATAGGCGAGAAAAAAGGAGTAGTGAACAAGAAATTCATTATTCTCATGATTGATTCCTTTTCAATGCTCCATTTAATGCTCCTTTTTAATGCTCAATTTGGCAGAAATATAAGGTAGCTAGGGTTTGGAATCGGACAAGCCAAACAAATAACACGTACGCTTCATAAGCACTGATAGCCAGTTTTTCAAAACAAAAAAAATTAAGATATATACCCATCATAACTTCTTTAATTAGATATTTACCCATCCAAAATTGAAAATTAGTTATTTCCCCATTCTAAACATAACCTATTTATTATTATATCCATTTTTATTTTATTTTCACCAAAAAATATAAATCAATATTCATAAAATATTTAAAAGACAATTATACCCTTGTGAATCATTCCCTAAAAACTTTCATTTCTTTCTACCCCTGCCCCCCCTATCCAGCCCTCCTTCCTGATTGGCAAATAATTATTTGTTTCTAAGTTTTTTGCTGCCTCCCTCTTGTGCTTATCACTGTTCTATTTCTCTTGGCAATTTGAGCATGGTCAATGGATCCAATAGGATCTGACAGCATTCCTTATCCGACTTGCCTGAGGAAGAGGGGATGGGAAATGCCGAGCAGATGTTCCCTGTGTTGTGAGCATCGATCAGGAAACAGTTGTAATGTTCACTTACTTTTTTTTTAAAGTTGTTGTTAGAAAGTTAATTACCGTTAGAGATTTGTATAAAAATACACATTATAACTCACATGTAAAAATAGATCAATACAACAAATTCTATTTCATCATAAATCCTTTCTTTGTTCCTTCTTTATTTTTCCATAAAATTCAACAACAAAAAATGATATTTGCAGAAATCTTAAATTTGCATGCATACATTCTGGAAATTTTCCAAATGACAGTAACAAATTAACATCTAAACATAAATGTTATGTGCATGAAGATATCCCGTGTGTGGTTTTTCATATTATCGAATTCCGCTGGTTGCAACATCTCCAAGAAGAAATCTTGAGATGGTTGAGTTCAAGTACTAGTTGTTTAATCCCATGATATGGTGTTTGGTAAATAAATTTATGCTCGGTACAGGTGAAGTGCGAAACTTTAGGAACTATAGAGTACGATCGTATACTTGTTTTAATTTCTTTACAGGTCATATTAAAAAGCTCGACATGTCCTATAGGGAGTTGGATTGGAAAGATGTAGAATCGCATTCTTTCAATTACAGTACGCCTGATATTTTGGGCTCTTGCATTATACAGTTATACTAAGTTTAAATACATATGTTTTGCTACTTTATCGATTTTTTTAGATAAAATGTTAGTTGTTACTAAGTTTATATGACTTGATTATGTTGAATATTAGTTGAATTGGATGTATAATTGTATATATGTATGTTGAATTTGAAATATTATTTTCTGTTTATTGAATATTGAATGTTGAATGAATATAATTGATTTTTATATGCTGTGATGTTGAATATATATTGAATTATGGATGAGTAATATTAATTGTATGTTTAATGGCTAGCAAATATAGGTGCTAGCCTTTTATAAATCATTTAAAAAAACAAAAAAACAAAAATCATACACGGTTCTAAATAACAAACTGTGTATGGTTAAGAAAATAATACATAGACACCATGCAGGAACCGCGTATATAACCGTTATTATTGTACACGGTTAGTTTGACCGTGTAGAAATTACCATTTCCAACGTCTTTTTTTTGAATATTTGACACGGCCCGTTTACATCAACCGTGTATGTTATTACTTTACAGACACGGTTCATAAACCGTGTACAAAGTAACTCCTATTCATACACGACGATCACTGACACAGTCGTATAACCGTGTGAATAGCTTTTCAGACCGTGTATGGTTGCGTTTTCTGAACTAGTGGCCTCAAAAGAAATTTTACGGAGAACAGCCATTACACACATTACAAATATCTATTACAGTCTAAATAAAAAAAAATCTATTACAGCCTTACTATTTCTAAGTAACTACCTACACAACAACAAAGTAGGCACTTTTCGCGACGGAATTTCGTCGCGAAAAGTACCGTCGCAAAAGAAAAAGCACGTTTATGACGGTTTAGCGTCGCGAAAAGTCACTTTTTATCCTCGCGAAAAGTGCCTGTCTTTTGTAGTGCTAGCTGAAAAGGCCTATGGTATCATCTTGCTGTACTACCACAGACGTAAACCAAACACAGCCTTACAACATGTATTCTGAAATGGTGAAACATGCACCCTGCACCTCATCCTTAAGTTAATCATGTACAATTATAGCAAATTTGGTGGTAACAATCTTTCTCCAAATTAAGACGACCGCACTAATTGACCCTGTGGAATGCCATTGTTTGACCGTACTTTCGGAAAAAGATAAAAACTTAAAACTACTGTGATGGTTGGTTGGATGATTGTTCATATGTTTAGTACGAAGGCTTACATCTTCAAAAAGAGATAGGAGTAGGTCCGATGGGCATCGGACCTATATTTAGGTTCAATTAGCTCTAGCACCGTACGATTAGCATCAAGATTTATGCGCGCGGAATTGATACAGACTTGCACGGATTTTGATGTGGAGTACACGAATCTTGATGCAGATCGGATGGTCATCACAACCATCGAACCAAAGTAGGTTCGATGGGCATCGGACCTACTTTGAATTCCTTCCAAAAAATGAGCTTATATGCAGTTTTAAATTTTAAAAAAAAGTCAAAGTAATTTAATTTCTAATATTTAATAAAAAATCGAATTTCGAACTTATAAATCTATCCACCGAAAATATTATACGAAGAAAAATTCTTGTATTGTTTAGACTCTTTCAACATTGAGCATTCAATGCAACTTATTCAAAGCATACGCTTATATTTATTCATACCTTGTTCACAGTCAAAGTATACCGAGTCAAATCAAGATCCCAACCAAGAGATTCCAACTAACATCAGTTGCATATAAATACACATTCCCACTCTCCGTCCTCTCCAACCCATCACCACCAAGAAAATTAAGAGAAGAAAGAGAGATCAAAATCACCATTAAACTAAGCTCCAACAAATTAACAAAGAAAGGTTAATAAATTATGAGCAACATGGCAAGTTTGAGAACCCAAGGCCTCTGTTTACCCTCCACATCTTACTCGACTCGGCGCCGTTCTGCCGTGCAAGCCTCCGTATCAGTACTTCTGATCTCAGTCCGAGGAGAGCGGCTGCAATTCAAAATCGAGAGCCCATGATCAAGCTAGAGGATCTAACCCTAAACCAACAACAATACACTGTCATCACCGAAATCACCAAAAGAAGGTCACCTCGTAGCCCGAAAGAGAGCGCATTGTCACTTGAGAAGCTACGGGCCATAGCCGAGGCCGTAGCTGACAGAGCAGAGATGCATGATATAATTGGTAGACAAAGAAATAACTGGAACCATCTGTTTCTCCACTCTATCAACTCTTTGTCTCTCTCGGCCTCTCTCATGACCGGCGTATCTGCAGCCCTACCATCACACCTACTCGCGTTCAAGCTCTCATCTGTGCTTCTTTTTTCAGCCGTAGCCGGCATGATGGTCATAGTTAACAAGATACAGCCATCTCAGTTGGCTGAAGAACAACGTAACGCGACTAAGCTGTGGAAGCAACTCGGGCGCGCGATCGACCAAATGCTAAGTACAAAATCTCGTTTCACAAAACGAGATGTAAATTTGGCGATGGATAAGGTGCTTGCGCTTGACAAGGCTTACCCACTTCCTTTGCTCCCCGGCATGCTGGAAAAGTTCCCTGAGAAGGTGGAGCCCACATGTTGGTGGCCTCGAAAGGAAAATGAACAGAAACAGAATTTGCAAAATCAGAGCAAAATCGATGGAAATGGATGGAACAAGGAGTTGGAGGAGGCAATGAAAGGTCTCCTAAATGTGCTAAGGACTAAAGATGAGTCTAATTACCTTGAGATTGGCAAGTTGGTATTAAGCATCAACAAGTGTTTAGCCATGGCAGGACCCGTAATTGCTGCATCAGCTGCGATCACAACGGGGCTAGTGGGTTCTCCAATCGGTGGATCGTGGGCCCCGGTGGTCTCAGTCGTCGGGGGAGCTTTAGTACCGGTTGTGAACACATTGGGACATGGTGCACAGTTGGGGATGATCTTTGAGTTGCTTAGGAACTGTGCTGGGTTTTACCGGCGGTTGCAAGAGGAGATCGAGCACAACTTGAGTGAGCCGGATGTTAACTCGCGGGAAAATGGAGAGGTCTTTGCAACGAAGGTAGCATTGCAACTCGGCAGAACCATGTCTGATCTCAAGGAATTTGCACCATTTGCTAGTCCCTCCTGTAAAGCCCAGGATTTTAAGGAGTTTGCCGGGAAACTGTTTTAAATTTTTTTTTTTTTTTTTGCTTTTCTTGACCATTCGTATATCCATTAATTGTAAAGGAAAAATGACAATTATTTTAACATGATGAATATTGACACTCATTTTAGATTTCTTCTGGTAACAGAACTTTTTACATGAAAATCTGGTTTGATCTTGTGCAATGTCACTGTCACTGAGTTTTTATAATCAATTCTATTTAAGCCTCCAATTTAAGAAAATTGAACCATTAAAGTCTAAAAACACCATTTTCAATTTGTTGAAATATTCATACTGCTGGATTCAGGCCCATATACGGCGGAATGGACTCCGCTGCTTTTCTAGCAGAAAAGGAGGACCCTCCTCTTCTGAATCCAACGATTCAAAATTCGTTGAGATTTGTGCATGAAAATGTTTTTTTATCGAGATACGTGTATGAAAATTTTGAATCGTTGGATTTGGAAGATGAGGGTCCTCCTTTTCTGCTAGAAAAGCAGCAGAGTCGGACCCATATACGGCACCCTGGTCCCTGCCATAGTGCAATCCAAATAAAGCGTATCAAATAATTTCTATGAAAATTAAATAAATATCTATTCCAAAGCAAGTTATGAATGACGTGTTATGTGATCAAGTTGTGGCTATTCAAGGGGAAAACAAATATATAATAAACATTTTCAAAAATAAAATATATAATTCCTTGTCCATTGTAAGTTTTTTACTTGGCGTATCAAACGTCTCGCCTTCTACTATCAGTTTATTTGAAAAGTGAAAATAATAAATCAAGATGTTCATTTTTGAGAACTTTTCTAAAAGAAATAATTGAAGTTCTGGACTTAAACCTAATTAAAGAGAGAATTTTCTCTTGATCTCGTTTTTATATTTTTATCTATCTATTTATTTATTTATTTCAAGGTAGGGGTCACTAAGGATTGCATGATTCATGCCTGTTAGAATTTAGAGGTCTTGGTATGACAATTGAATCAATTCAAACACTTTTAAATAGTCCATGATAACAGCATAAAAAAAAAAATCGGCGTTAGATAGCAAGTGATTTGTGTAATTAGTTTTGCAACAAGCCAGGCTATGTAAATACTTTTTGTTATTAATGAAATTGCTGGTGGGCTACGCATAGAGTGGGAAAAATGGCACGCTGGAGCCGACTCCGTCACGGAAAGGCACGGCACGCGTGTCCTTCGCGTGCCGTGACTCGCGTGTCCCGTGCCGTGACCATTCGCGTGCCGTGATCAATTGTTGGCAAAGAAGACACGGCACGGCACAGCACGGGACACGCGAGTCACGGAACGGTAGACACGCCAGTCACGGCAGTCACGAAGCAATACACTAACATACCTTCCTATAATGTATAATTTTATTTTAATTAAAATATTTACATTTAAATTTCAATTAAAACATTTGAATTTTAAAGAATCGTTTCGTATTTTTTTTTAAAACGTTAAATGCGATCAAACGTGACTAACGCACGTTTGGTCACGGCACGTTTAGTCACGGCATGCGAGTCACGCCGTAACTCGCGTGCCCCGTGACCATTCGGATGCCGTGACCACCCCCTCATAATTTTTGTCACGGCACGGCACGTATTTCCCACTCTAGCTACGCACCATCCTTCAAAAAAAATTAAAAATAAAAAATAAAAAGATTATACATAATTTGGACAAAAACTATTAATTGGAAATGACCATATCTTTTGAGAAAGATTAAAAGGTAACATTTTATTATTTATATTGATATCCATAAAGGATTTTAATTTGAGTTTCGAATTTATAATCTTTCATACAAAAAAACATTATCATAACCACGTGATCTAATGTTAATTTGGAAATGCGAAGAAAAAAATGTGGACAAATAGAATTTAGAATAAATTGGGGATTAAATAAAAAATAGGATGAGCTACCTTTTATTGGTATAAAGGAGCTCAACCACTTACTTTTTTTTTTCTTCTTCACAGATCATATTAAAAAGCTCGACATTTCCTATAAGGAGTTGGATTGGAAAGATGTAGAATCGCATTCTTTCAGTTACAGTACGCTTGATATTTTGGACCCTTGCATTATACAGTTATACTAAGCTTAAATGCATGTGTTTCGCTACCTTTTTGAATTTTTTAGATAAAATGTTAGTTGTACTAAGTTTATATGACTTGATTATGTTGAATATTAGTTGAATTGGATGTATAATTGTATATATGTATGTTGAATTTGAAATATTGTTTTATGTTTGTTGAATGTTGAATGTTGAATGAATATGATTGATTTTTATATGATGTGATGTTGAATATATATCGAATTATGGATGTGCAATATTAATTGTATGTTTAATGGCTAGCAAATATGGATGCTAGCCTATTATAAATCGTTTAAAAAAACAAAAATCATACACGGTTCTATATAACAAACTGTGTATGATTAATAAAATAATTGCTTGGTGCTTGTTACATTTTGTACCAGTATTTTATATTGTATATTTGAATTGCTTGTGAATTGTTTGGTACGTTTCGTACCAATTGGGGCTGGAGAAAAATAAATGAATAGAATGGGTTTAATGGTTGTTATATTTGTTTGATATATTTCGTACCAATTGGGGAAAAGAAAAATAACAATAAATATGAAAAAAAAAATTACCCTTCTGCGACCAATTTTGGGCCCATCAGCGACCACCCAATCGGTCTCTGATGGTCTTCCGCCACATCAGCATATAGCTTCAGCGACTGATCTCATCGGTCGCTATAGGGTCATCTGTGACCGATTTTTAAGCCTTCAACGACCGGTGACGTCAGCGGGGAGGGCATCAGCGACGGAGCAACTGCGACTATCCCTTATGCGACCGATTTCGGCCTTCTGCGACCGGTGCTCCCGTCTGCGACCGGCGCCTTACCCTTCTGTGACCGATTTGGCCGGTTGCAGAAGGGTTCCGCTGCTGTAGTGCCAACATCTTTTTTTGAATATCTAACACGGCCTGTTTATATCAACCGTGTATGTTATTACTTTACAGACACGGTTCATAAACCGTGTACAAAGTACTTCTATTCATACACGACGCTCGCTGATACAGTCGTATAACCGTGTGTCGATCATTAGCTTTTCAGACCGTGTATGGTTGCGTTTTCTGTACTAGTGGCCTCTAATGAAATTTTATAGAGTACAGCAGCTACACACATTACAAGTATCTATTAGTCTAAAATTTAAAAAAAGAAATGTATTACAGCCTTACTATTTCTAAGTAACTACCTAGCTGAAAATGCCTATGGTATCATCTTGCTGTACTACCACAGACGTAAATCAAACACAGCATTACTGCCTTACAACATGTATTCACCTCATCCTTAAGTTAATCATGTACAATTACAGCAAATTTGGTGGTAACAATCTTTCCCCAAATTAAGATGACCGCACTGATTGACCTATGGAATGCCCTTGTTTGACCGTAATTTTGGGAAAAGATAAAAACTCAAAACTACTGTGATGGTTGGTTGGTTGTTCATGTGTTTAGTACGAAGGCTTACATCTTCCAAAAAATGGGCTTTCATTTCTAATATTTAATAACAAATCGAATTTCGAAATTATAAATCTATTCACCGAAAATATTATACGAGGAATCTCAGTTCATCCTTGATACATGCTTGCTTTCTCGAGAAAAAGTCTTGTATTGTTTAGACTCTTTCAACATTGAACATTCAATGCAACTTATTCAAACCATACGTTTATAATTATTCAAAGTATACCCAGTCAAAGCAATATCCCATCCAAAATATTCCAACTAATATCACTTGCATATAAATACACATTCCCACTCTCCGTCCTCTCCAACCCATCACCACCAAGAAAATAAAGAGTAGAAGAAAGAGAGATCAAAATCACCATTAAACTAAGCTCCAACAAATTAACAAAGAAAGGTTAATATATTATGAGCAACATGGCAAGTTTGAGAACCCAAGGCCTCTGTTTACCCTCCACATCTTACTCGACTCGGCGCCGTGCTATTCCGTGCCATGCAAACCTCCGTATCAGTACCTCTGATCTCAGTCCGAGGATAGCGGCTGCAATTCAAAATCGAGAGCCCATGATCAAGCTAGAGGATCTAACCCTAAACCAACAACAATACACTGTCATCACCGAAATCACCAAAAGAAGGTCACCTCGTAGCCCGAAAGAGAGCGCATTGTCACTTGAGAAGCTACGGGCCATAGCCGAGGCTGTAGCTGACAGAGCAGAGATGCATGATATAATTGGTAGACAAAGAAATAACTGGAACCATCTGTTTCTCCACTCTATCAACTCTTTGTCTCTCTCGGCCTCTCTCATGACCGGTGTATCTGCAGCCCTACCATCACACCTACTCGCGTTCAAGCTCTCATCTATGCTTCTTTTTTCAGCCGTAGCCGGCATGATGGTCATAGTTAACAAGATACAACCATCTCAGTTGGCTGAAGAACAACGTAACGCGACTAAGCTGTGGAAGCAACTCGGGCGCGCGATCGACCAAATGCAAAGTACAAAATCTTGTTTCACAAAACGGGATGTAAATTTGGCGATGGATAAGGTGCTTGCGCTTGACAAGGCTTACCCACTTCCTTTGCTCCCCGGCATGCTGGAAAAGTTCCCTGAGAAGGTGGAGCCCACATGTTGGTGGCCTCGAAAGGAAAATGAACAGAAACAGAATTTGAAAAATCAGAGCAAAATCGATGGAAATGGATGGAACAAGGAGTTGGAGGAGGCAATGAAAGGTCTCCTAAATGTGCTGAGGACTAAAGATGAGTCTAATTACCTTGAGATTGGCAAGTTGGTATTAAGCATCAACAAGTGTTTAGCCATGGCAGGACCCGTAATTGCTGCATCAGCTGCGATCACAACGGGGCTAGTGGGTTCTCCAATCGGTGGATCGTGGGCCCCGGTGGTCTCAGTCGTCGGGGGAGCTTTAGTACCGGTTGTGAACACATTGGGACATGGTGCTCAGTTGGGGATGATCTTTGAGTTGCTTAGGAACTGTGCTGGGTTTTACCGGCGGTTGCAAGAGGAGATCGAGCACAACTTGAGTGAGCCGGATGTTAACTCGCGGGAAAATGGAGAGGTCTTTGCAACGAAGGTAGCATTGCAACTCGGCAGAAACATGTCTGATCTCAAGGAATTTGCACCATTTGCTAGTCCCTCCTGTAAAGCCCAGGATTTTAACGAGTTTGCCGGGAAACTGTTTTAATTTAATTTAATTTTTTTATTTTTTTTTGCTTTTCATGACCATTAGTATATCCATTGTAAAGGAAAAATGACAATTATTTTAACATGATGAATATTGACACTCATTTTAGATATCTTAGTATGAGACGTTAGTGTCTGGTAACAGAACTTTTTACATGAAAATCTGGTTTGATCTTGTGCACTGTCACTGTCACTGATTTTTTATAATCAATTCTATTTAAGCCTCCAATTTAAGAAAATTAAACCATTAAAGTCTAAAAACACCCTTTTCAATTTGTTGAAATATTCATACTGCTGGATTCAGGCCCATATGCAGCAGCCTGGTCCCTGCCATAGTGCAATCCAAATAAAGCGTATTAAATAATTTTTATGAAAATTAAATAAAATCTATTCCAAAGCTTGCGAATGACGTGTTATGTGATCAAGTTGTGGCTATTCAAGAGAAAAAAAAAATATAATAAACATTTTCAAAAATAAAATATATATTTCCTTGTCCATTGTAAGTTTTTTACTTGGCGTATCAAACGTCTCGCCTTCTACTGTCAGTTTATTTGAAAAGTGAAAATAATAAATCAAGATGTTCATTTTTGAGAACTTTTCTAAAAGAAATAATTGAAGTTCTGGACTTAAACCTTTCAGAAGAAACAACTATATACCTAATTAAAGGGATAATTTTCTCTTGATCTCGTTATTATATTTTTATCTATTTATTTATTTATTTCAAGGTAGGGGTCACTAAGGATTGCATGATTCATGCCAGTTAGAATTCAGACACTACAACAAAACCGGTCTTCAGCGACCGGCATCAGCGACCGGTTCTGTCGCCGGTCGCTGAAGACCCAAAAAAACCCCCAAAAAAAGAAGATTTTAGAAGTTTCGGCGACGAACCCTTCTACGACCGGTGCTTTACCCTTCTTCGACCGGCCAAATCGGTCGCAGAAGGGTGACCCCTAAAAATAAACCCTTCTGTGACCGATTTGGCCGGTCGCAGAAGGGTGCCCCCTAAAAATAAGCCCGCCAGAGTCTTTCTTCTCTCTCTGATTCTGAAAATTCAAAATCTGAGAAGGGTAAGGCGCGCCAGAGTTTCTTCTCTCTCGGATTTTTTAAATAGTAAGTTGACTTACTTATCTTCCATTTAATAGAATGAAAATTTATTTGATTGTTTGGTTGTTAAAAGGTAAAAGTTAGTTTCTTTTCTCTTTTTTTCTTTGAAGGAATTTCAATTATTGAAGCAGATGATTCGGGAATTGTAATGGAATTAGAGATGAACTGGGATGCAAATTCAAGTATTATTCTTGATATTAAAACACATATAGGCGTTGCTCTTCCTATACAGGTAAATCCACAGCATGAATAATAGCTATACTTTTTAGTTTATAGGATTTCTAATGAGTATACTTTTGAGTAGAGATAGAATCATATAATGCATCCACAACACAGCACCATGCTGATCCCATTATTTTGCCATTGCTAAGGTGCGGATTTCGTACCAATTGGGGAAAATAAAAATAACAAAAAATATCAAAAAAAAATTACCTTCTGCGACCGATTTTGGGGCCATCAGCGACCGCCCAATCGGTCTCTAATGGGCTTCAACCACGTCAGCATATGGCATCAGCGATCGATCTCATTGGTAGCTAAAGGCTTCAACCACGTCAGCTAAAGGGTCATCTAATTACCTTGAGATTGGCAAGTTGGTATTAAGCATCAACAAGTGTTTAGCCATGGCAGGACCCATAATTGCTGCATCAGCTGCGATCACAACGGGGCTAGTGGGTTCTCCAATCGGTGGATCGTGGGCCCCGGTGGTCTCAGTCGTCGGGGGAGCTTTAGTGCCGGTTGTGAACACATTGGGACATGGTGCACAGTTGGGGATGATCTTTGAGTTGCTTAGGAACTGTGCTGGGTTTTACCGGCGGTTGCAAGAGGAGATCGAGCACAACTTGAGTGAGCCGGATGTTAACTCGCGGGAAAATGGAGAGGTCTTTGCAACGAAGGTAGCATTGCAACTCGGCAGAACCATGTCTGATCTCAAGGAATTTGCACCATTTGCTAGTCTCTCCTGTAAAGCCCAGGATTTTAAGGAGTTTGCCGGGAAGCTGTTTTAAATTTTTTTTTTTTTTTGCTTTTCTTGACCATTAGTAGATCCATTGTAAAGGAAAAATGACAATTATTTTAACATGATGAATATTGACACTCATTTGATCTTGGTATGAGAAGTTAGTGTCTGGTAGCCAAACTTATGACATGTAACCTGTATGTTTTGGTGCAGTGTCACTTATTTTTGATAGCCAAGCCTTCAATTAAGAAAATTAAACCATTGAATTTGAAAAAAAAAAAAAAAAAAAAACTTTTTCAATTTTGCTGAAATATTCCATTAAAAAAAGCTTTGTTGAAATAGCAGCAAAATGGTTCCGAAAAAACTTGCTATTATTAATAAACGAGGCTCAGTTAGCCGACATTTTTATTAATACCCTAAAACAAAACAAAAATATCAAATATGCTCTCACTTTGAAATTTTTTTAAAAAATGCCCTAACCGCCCAGGGGCTGGGCGGTCAGCTTTCCACCGAACCGCCCCCCCGTCGGGCGGTCCAAAAAAAAAAAAAAAAAAAAAAAAATCACCAAACCGCCCAACTGTGGGGCGGTCCACTATTTTTTTTTTTTTTTTTTGATCAGATTCAAAATTCATTTTACAGAAAATGGCTACATGGATTTTTGTGTTCTTTATATCAAAATAAAGGTATGAAAGTCTAGTTTCCAGATAATATAATTTCTCTATACAAATATATTACAGATTGGTACAGTTTTAGCGATTAATTGACAGAGGTCAGAATTCAGAAAAGCTGAAATTCCAGTGAGCAGTCCTATAATTTTGATCAGATTCAAAATTCATTTTAGAGAAAATGGCTACATGGATTTTTGTGTTCTTTATATAAAAATAAAGGTATGAAAGTGTAGTTTCCAGATAATATAATTTCTCTATACAAAAATATTACAGATTGGTACAGTTTTAGCGATTAATTGACAGAGGTCAGAATTCAGAAAAGCTGAAATTCCAGTGAGCAGTCCTATAATTTTGATCAGATTCAAAATTCATTTTAGAGAAAATGGCTACATGGATTTTTGTGTTTTTATATCAAAATAATGATATGAAAGTCTAGTTTCCAGATTATATAATTTCTCTATACAAAAATATTACAGATTGGTACAGTTTTAGCGATTAATTGACTGAAGTCAGAATTCAGAAAAGCTGAAATTCCAGTGAGCAGTCCTATAATTTTGATCAGATTCAAAATTCATTTTAGAGAAAATGGCTACATGGATTTTTATGTTCTTTATATCAAAATAAAGGTATGAAAGTCTAGTTTCCAGATAATATAATTTCTCTATACAAAAATATTACACATTGGTACAATTTTAGGGATTAATTGACAGAGGTCAGAATTCAGAAAAGCTGAAATTTCAGTGAGCAGTCCAATAATTCTGACCTTTGTCAATTAATTGCTAAAACTGTACTAATCTGTAATATTTTTGATGTTTAAGATCAATTGATAAATACTTTATTTATTAGATATTAATTAAGCACTTCAAAATTATTGGAAACATGGTTCAATTTAACATCACTTCGTAAACTCGACCTCAGTCCTAATAATATAAACAACAGCAACGGTAACAAAATTCAATTAATTAATGCTTTATTCAAGTGATTGAAATATCAAAATTACAAGGGTGTAAATGACCAAAAAGGAAACTAGATGAGTACATAAATAATATCTTATAGAAATGCCAACTTGATTATAGAGAATATCTTATATAACATTTTTTCAATTTATTGGCCCATATGAAAATAAATTCAAAAAATGATAATAATTTATCAATATTATTTTTCTTAGATCCGATCAATATTATTTTCTACTTGCACATAAAAAATTATCATTTTTTGAATTTATTTTCATATGGGCCAATAAATTGAAAAATCAATGTTATATAAGATATTCTCTATAATCAAGTTGGCATTTCTATAAGATATTATTTATGTACTCATCTAGTTTCCTTTTTGGTCATTTACACCCTTGTAATTTTGATATTTCAATCACTTGAATAAAGCATTAATTAATTGAATTTTGTTACCGTTGCTGTTGTTTATATTATTAGGACTGAGGTCGAGTTTACGAAGTGATGTTAAATTGAACCATGTTTCCAATAATTTTGAAGTGCTTAATTAATATCTAATAAATAAAGTATTCATCAATTGATCTTAAATATCAAAAATATTACAGATTAGTACAGTTTTAGCGATTAATTGACAAAGGTCAGAATTATTGGACTGCTCACTGAAATTTCAGCTTTTCTGAATTCTGACTTCTGTCAATTAATCGCTAAAACTGTACCAATCTGTAATATTTTTGTATAGAGAAATTATATTATCTGGAAACTAGACTTTCATACCTTTATTTTGATATAAATAACACAAAAATCCATGTAGCCATTTTCTCTAAAATGAATTTTGAATCTGATCAAAATTATAGGACTGCTCACTGGAATTTCAGCTTTTCTGAATTCTGACTTCTGTCAATTAATCGCTAAAACTGTACCAATGTGTAATATTTTTGTAGAGAAATTATATTATCTGGAAACTAGACTTTCATACCTTTATTTTGATATAAATAACATAAAAATACATGTAGCCATTTTCTCTAAAATGAATTTTGAATCTGATCAAAATTATAGGACAGCTCACTGGAATTTCAGCTTTTCTGAATTCTGACTTCTGTCAATTATTCGCTAAAACTGTACCAATCTGTAATATTTTTGTATAGAGAAATTATATAATCTGGAAACTAGACTTTCATACCTTTATTTTGATATAAAGAACACAAAAATCCATGTAGCCATTTTCTCTAAAATGAATTTTGAATCTGATCAAAATTATAGGACTGCTCACTGGAATTTCAGCTTTTCTGAATTCTGACGTCTGTCAATTAATCGCTAAAACTGTACCAATCTGTAATATTTTTGTATAGAGAAATTATATTATCTGGAAACTAGACTTTCATATCTTTATTTTGATATAAAGAACACAAAAATCCATGTAGCCATTTTCTCTAAAATGAATTTTGAATCTGATCAAAAAAAAAAAAAAAATAGTGGACCGCCCCACAGTTGGGCGGTTTGGTGATTTTTTTTTTTTTTGGACCGCCCGATGGGGGGGCGGTTCGGTGGAAAGCTGACCGCCCAGCCCCTGGGCGGTTAGGGCATTTTTTAAAAAAATTTCAAAGTGAGGGCATATTTGATATTTTTGTTTTGTTTTAGGGTATTAATAAAAATGTCGGCTCAGTTAGCCAGAAGCCCAGAACATATATATAGGAGTAATAAATCCACATCTGAATGACTCAATTTCTTGCCGTGAAATACAGCACCCTGCCATAATGCAATTCAAACAAGGTCCATCCGATCTTGTTATGTTTTGACCCTATTCGGGACCAAATAGGCTATGTTCTTTAACTGTTGCTCCCATTTGAAAGTCCAAACCATCAATCCGAACCGCTCAACATAATCTCTATATTGAAATGTGCTTGGTGACCAAATTTTAAATTTTTTTGGATTTTTTTACTATTTATTAAGCCACTTTGAAAATCGCTGATTTGAGTGAACAGTAAAAAACAGTAAAAACTTCTGGACCATTGGATCAGCGATTTTCAAAGTGGTTTAATAAATAGTAAAAAAAATTCTAAAAAATGTAAAATTTGGTTTCCAAGCACATTTCAATATGGAGATCATGTTGAGCGGTTCGGATCGGTTGTTTAGATTTTGAAAATGAAAATATGAGCATGAAGTAAAATATCACCTCTTACTTCACAACTCACTATGGCCCAGCTCTATATATATAGGGATAGGCTATCATGCTTTGGGAAGTAAAGAGGGTGTTTTACTTCCCGCTCATATCTCCATTTTCAAAGTTCAAATCATCGATCCGAATATCTTAACATGATCTTCATATTGATATATGCTTGGAGACCAAATTTTATATTTTTTTGGAAATTTTTTACTATTTTTTTAGAATTTTGAAAATCACAGCTTTTCATTAAATAAAAAAATAATAAAAAATTCAGAAAAACACTGATTTTCAAAAATTCAAAAAAAAATAGTAAAATTTCCAAAAATGTAAAATTTGGTCTCCAAGCACATTTCAATATGAAGATTGTGTTGAGAAATTCGGATCAACTATTTGAACTTTGAAAATGGAGATATGAGCGGGAAGTAAAACACCCTCTTTACTTCCCAAAGCACCGTAGCATCACCCTATATATATATATATATATGAGGAGGGTTAAAATGCACCCAAATTTCTATGCTCCCAAATGCACCCAATCCTTTATCTCCATTTTCAAAGTCTGAATAATCGATCCGAACCGATCAACATGACCTTCATAATAAAATATCCGTGGAGACCAAATTTTATATTTTTTAGAATTTTTTTACTATTTTTTAAGATAGATACAAAATCATTGTTTTAAGGAGATTCTGGACCATCCGATAAAGTGATTTTGTACCTATCTTAAAAAATAGTAAAAAAATTCTAAAAAATATAAAATTTGGTCTCCAAGCATATTTTATTATGAAGATCATATTGAGCAGTTCGGATCGACTGTTCGGACTTTAAAAATGGAGATAAAGGACATAAAGGATCGGGTGCATTTGAGAGCATAGAAATTTGGGTGCATTGGTCCCCCTCTCTGTGTGTGTGTGTGTGTGTGTGTGTGTGTGTGTGTGTGTGTGTGTGTGTGTGTGTGTGTGTGTCTATATATATATATATAGATAGATATGTTTTCGGTAGTGAAATGTCATAGGATTAAAAATCAAAATTTCATATCAAAACGTCGGCCCAAGTAGTTCAATAAATTAGTTATATATTGAATTTGTAGAATACTATTTTTATTATAGAGTAGAACTAGGGTGTTCTAAAGTTCAACAAGCTTTTTGTGAACTTAACTCTAAAATCTATTGGATTGACTTCAAACGACAAATTCAAACTATTGAAATTCATCTACCTTACGAGTGATCCGTCTATATGCGAAAATTTAAAATTTTCAAATTAATTTTGTATAGAGTCGAGTGGTAAAAAAAATTCAAAAAATTAATATATTAAAATTAATTTACATACCCTCAAATTTTGACTGCTTGACTTTATGTTAAATTAATTCGAAAGTTCAAAAAAAAAAATGTAGACGCATCACTCATAAGGTAGATGGATTTCAACAGTTCAGATGTATCACTTGAAGCCAAGCCAATAGGTTTTAGAGTTGGAAAATAAATCTGCTGTTATTCCAAAGAGATAACAGGACTCTGTTACTCTGATCCCAGCCGTTGACCTTTGTTGGGATTTGCGCATGAAAAACTTTGAACAGTTGTGATAGGAATAATAGAATCCTATGATACTTTGAAATAACAGCAGATTTATATCCTTAGAGTTGAGTTCACAAATGACTTGATGAACTTAAGAACACTCTAGTTCTACTGTATATATATAAAAGAGAGGGAGAAAATTTATAAATCAACCCAAATTAACAAATGCACGTCAAATAATTTATATGAAAAAACTATATTAAATCAATTACAAAGCAAGTTATGAAATAACACTGTGAAAGCACAAAATATAATATATGGGGCTCGTACTACTGTAATTATTTTCATTTATTTATTTTTCAGTTTAGTTTTGGTGAGGAGAAATTAAGAAAGAAATTGTATATATAAAATAGGTTGGTACAATTGATTGGGCTATAATACCTTGACCTGGTTTTCAAGTCAGGTTTCCTAGGTACAACATTGTTTGAATAGACTGTTTAAAATTAATTCGTGGCAATGGCTTGAATTGGTCGTTTGCTGGGAAATTGTCAAATGTCAATAAAGTCCATAATTCTAATTTCTTATTTCTTATTTCTAATTTGTGTTGGATCAACTGCGGCAAGTTTGGAATCTTTAAAACATTGTTTTGGGACAACTGCGGACGTGAATATATATGCATTTATAATTTTTTTTAAAAGGTTATTTGTGTTATCAACTTATCATATAGTTAATTTTGTCTAGGGGAAATGGTTCACACATCTACAATTTATGTGTCTAATTACAATAATCTAAATATCAAATAATAAACAGACATGACTTAATTCATATATGAAATTTATTAATCTCAAATTATAATAAAGTATCTGACATTCACTGCCACACTAGTGATCTACTGTGGAAGAGAAATCTATGATTTTGAAGGGTGATTGTTAATTATTGGGCCCCATTCAGTGCCAACTACAAAGTACAAGAATGTATTCCATTGCAAATTCTTTTTTTATTTGGTTTTACCAGTTTAGTTATGATATATAGCACATATATATATGGTCACCTTAATTTTATCAGGCTATTAATTTCCAACAGAATAAATAAGTTGTCACCTTAATTTTAAGTCATATCAAACAAAGAATAAACACATATATGGTCATATATCAGTTTGTATATACATGCGATCGATTGACTAAGATATATCCAACAAAAAAATGTAATCAATGCTTAATCCAATTAATTTCAGAACAACTTGCTAGCAAATTCTTTCATATCCTCAGCTTTGCATGATGGAGATGCAAACACCGCAAAATCCTTCAACTCCGACACATTTCTTCCAAGTTGCAATGCCATTCTCATTGCAAAGACCTCTCCATTTTCTCGCAACTCCACTTGCGGCTCCCTCAAATTGCACTCGATGTCCTCTTGCATCTTTCGGTAAAGCCCGGGACAGTTCCTAAATATCTCAAATATCATTCCCAATTGCGCACCGTGCTCGAGTGTGTTCAAAACAGCCACTAATGAACCTCCGACAATTGACGCCACTGGAGCCCATGAACCGCTGATCGGAGAATCCACAATCCCGGTTGCAACAGCAGCTAAACCGGCAATTACAGGACCCGACACAGCTAGACCCTTGTTGATGCTCAAAACCAACTTGCCATATTCGACATATAATGACTCATCTTTCATCTTTAGCACATTTCTCAGACCTTTCATTGCCACCTCTAACTCCTCACTCCATCCATTTCCTTCACATTTATCTTGATTTACAAGAATTTGCTTCTGTTTATTTTCTTCTTTTGGCCACCAGCATGTGGGCTCCACATGCTCGGGGAATTTCTCGAGCATTCCAGGAAGCAATGGCAATGGGTAAGCCTTGTCAAGTGCAAGCACCTTATCCATCGCCGAATTCACATCTTGTTTAGTCACGGGAGTATTCTTAGACAACATTTGGTTAATCTCCCGGCCGAGTTGCTTCCAAAGCCTAGTTGCATTACGTTGTTCTTCGGCCAATTGAGAAGGCTGGATCTTGTTCACTACAAGCATCATACCAGCTGCAGCAGACAAGAGAAGCATAGATGAGAGCTTGAATGCAAATACATGTGTTGGTAAGGAGGTGGAGATGCCCGTCATGAGAGATGCCGAGAGTGCAAACGAGTTGATGGAGTGGAGAAACAAGTGGTTCCAGTTGTTTCTTTGTTCACCAATTATGTTATGCATCTCAGTCCGATCGGCTACAGCCTCCGCTATGGTTTGTAGCTTGGCGACTAGCAACCCGTTCTCTTTCGGACTACCAGGAGGCTTTCTCTTAGCTATTTCAGTAATTACAGTGTATTGTTGGTTTTGTGGTAGCTCATCAAGCTTTATCATGGGTAGTAAATTATGAATTGCTGCTGCTTCTTTCGGGCTGAGATTAGAAGGGAAATTGATGGCTGCACGGCAGTAATTCAAGCGTCGGCGTGCTGAGTTGGTCGAGCCTACAGCCGACAAGTGGAGGCTTTGAACTCTTAGAGATGCCATGTGTGTAGTATTGTTCTTTTCTTTTCTTTTTCTTAGTAGTTTTCTCAAGGATTTAGCTCTGAGCCTTTGGTATTTGTGGTTTAAGGGTTTTGGTGTGCAGGATAATGGAATGAAGCAGGAATATATATATAACGATATTAGGTTGGTGAATGGTGGATGTTTTCAATTTTCTGGTGTCATTGTTTGAATAGACCAAATCTTAGTTAGACATGTAGTAGTAGGGCCTGGTCTTCCGTTCCGTACTTGTCAAACAATTCATTCGATCATCCTTTTACTTCTTTGCATTGAGTCTTCTACGACCTATTTGAATGTTTCCTAGTGTAACGGGTCATCAATTAAATGCGTAGTTGCGTAAGTTCCCTTCAGTTGGTGGCTCATTTCATGCTTTTACCTTTCTTTGGTCCACGCGCGTTTCTTCTGGTAATCCCGGTCAGGTGGTCACGTGGATCTGGTTCGCTGAAAATTCGCATCCTCTGAGATATCTCAAACTTTGCGTGACTTTATGGAAAATCAGAACCATTCAAATACGTTATGCACGAATCTTGAAGCACAAATAATACTGGCCCCGCGCTATCCCCAAATAGGCACCGGACACGTCGGTCACGCAAAAGTTGAGATATCTCAGAGGATACGCACTCGTTTGTTGACCATCTTGATTCTTCTAACTTTCTCAGGGACGAAACGGTTCGGATCTTTATTGGATCCTTTACAAAACCAAATCATTGCTATTGAAGTACCTGAACTTTGTCCTATTGCAATTTTTAGAAGCTATTACCAGTAAAGCACAGGTCTGAACTTGTAACCCTTGTATTTTTTTTTATTTATAGGAGATATTTTATAATGTATATGTTGGCAATTGCAGATTACATATTAAAAAATATGAGAACGGACAAGTGGTCTAAATTGGGATAATTATCAGACTACTATAAAAAAAAAAAATAGGATTCTTCTTAGTTCTTACTGATGCTACAGTTAAGAAGAGCACAATAATTTCAGACCAAGCTCCAGTTTAGAATACAAAGTCCAATATTAACACGGTTGACTTCTGTAAGTTGAATTAATCAATGAGCATATTACTTATGTTATTCTTTAATATTTACTTTTCTTTAAACCGCCAGCTAATCCGTTAAAATATGGTTCCAGCCGGTCAACAGTTTTTGTTTGTGAATTACTCAATTTGTATTGTATTGGGTCAATGTTCAAGATTTACTGTTTTCTTTGTGTTGGAAATCAAAAAAGCCAGCGGAACTATGAAACATCTTGTATGCATAAAATACAATACACTCAAAATGTTTTGCTTACTTCCAACATGGAAGAAATAATCATTAAATCATCCCTAATATTGTGGAAAGCTTTTCCAAGTCATTCCCACTGATGTGGCTCTGGGCTAGAAAGCCTATATACTGCCTCAGAGTTCGCAAACTGAAGGCCGCAGCAAATGGCCCAAGGCTTAAGGCCCAACAAGCCTCTTCATCTGGGAGCTTCAACCTCGTGATAGACCCGAGATTTTTATTTTTACCCCAAAAAAAATATATTTTAATATAATTATCCAAATTTTTGAAAAATTTAAATTTATACCCAAACCGTAAGAAACATTTACGGTTTGAATTCGGAATTCAAACCGTAAATTTTTCTTACGGTTTGAAACTCTTTTTTTTTTTTTTTTTTTTTTTTTTAAGAGAAAAATAGCTAAAATGCCGAAATTTTTATTAATAACCCCAAACAAAAGAAAAATATCAAATCTAACCCCAACTTGAAAAATTTTTCAAAAATGACCTAACCGCCCCATGATTGGGCGGTTCACCCTACCCACAAAACCGCCCAATCATTGGGCGGTCCACACGGCCAAGCAAACCGCCCCCTAATCGGGCGGTTAACCATTATTTTTTTTTTTTTTTTTTTTTTTTTTTTTAAAGATATGTTATGATATTTTTTTAGTAGGATATATTTATAAGATATATATTTTTTTTTTGTGTAGATATTTTTTTTATTAAGATATATTTACAACATATATTAAGATATATATTTATGATAAGTTTGTATTATTTTTGTAAGATATATTTTTTTTATTGTAATTTTAAATAAAATTTGGTTGAGTTTGGATGCGTCGTCTGACGGTAGAACCGTCGATTCTTTTATAATAATTGTCGATTATACGGCTGTTGTATTGATTGTCGATTTGGCTAACGTGGTAAATATTTTTATGTTGTCAATTTGTGTATATTTAATTGCGCTATGAAAATAACAAAAATGAAGCACACAAAAATAGTTACAAAACTACTAATTAAATCAGTTCACAAATTTAGCGACGACGACCGAACAAATTTAGAAGTCGACGAGTTCTCGATCTGCTTTCAGTCTGTTGTGCGACACTATTACCGCTACCGGATGCCTCTGCATGACTACTACCGCTACCGGTTGCCTCCGCAACAACTCTAGCATTTTCTCTTTCGTTGGCTTCGTTGATGGCATCTGCATTCCAGTTCACCAAAAATGGTATGTTATTGAAATCTTGAAATGTAAAATGAATTATAAAATATAAAATGAAATGTACCTGCTCGCTGCCTGTCACAAGTTGAATGGCGAGCCTGATGTCCCATTCGCCTACCCTGCATCTGATCCATTGTCATTACAGCACGCTTGTGGGGCCTTCTCCCTTTTTTAATATAAAAAGAAGTTAAATAACCATATTAAAAAGAAGTTCAGTGCATACACAAAGTATTCTCCCTAACCTGATCCACTTTCTGGGGGGGACGATTTTATCTCCAACATAGGCCGGCCATTGATGCTGGTTGGGATAAGAATGGAATGATGCACCCCAAGTACTCGCAAGGTAAGTGGTACGGTACATGTCGGCGACAAAATCATCCTCACGGAAGTTTCTCACTCGGCACACTGCCATAACATGAGAACAAGGTAGGTGAGCTAGTTGGATTCCTTAGCTTATGTTTGCTTCCTCAAAAGCAGTGGTATCGTTGAATGTGGCTACCGGGTGCCTGTCTGTCCGACCTCTGATCGGAAATCTGTCCTGCATGGGTAAATAATCTCCATCACCGTCTGACAAGTGATCAGAATCCCAATCCCCGTCCCAACTATCACCCGAGTTAATTTCACGTTCCGGTATGGCATCAACCCCTTCGGCCTCCAGCATAGCATCTCTCCGGGGAACAATAACAGGTACAAGTATAGGTACGGACGGTGGTACAGAAGGAAATCTGGCTTCTACTACGGGTTGAATAGGAGGTGGAGGTGGTGGTGGTGGTAGGTCGGTGCTATAATCAGTGGTATAATCAGTGGTGTAATCAGCAGTGTAATCAGTATGAACGGGTGGTGCGTGCGGTTCAGACGGTGATACATGACCCAAGTTTTGGTTACCCGAGTGGTCAAAACCCGAGTGCTGCTGCACTGGGCTATCATAACCTGTATGGTCTGTAGAAGGTCCAACCCTGGTCCGATGCAGAAACTTTCTGGAATACAACTCCATTATCGGGGTACCCGTAGATTGAAAAGTATTGTAAACACATCTCCAACCATCCTCATTTGTTATTGGATACTTTACATAGTAAGGTCTATCCCGCCCTGCGTCAACCCGAGTAACCAAATCTATGTCATACCGGTTGGGGGTTACACCAATCCTTTCGAATACCATTTGCTTAAGTTCCAGAAATGAGGTGTTTTCATTTACCTCAAAGCCATGGGTCGGATCTTTCGAGTAACGAACTCCCTCCACACCCACCTCGAACTTCCCGCCCACATATAGTGTAACCAACATTTTATCTACATTAATAAACAAACTTTTATCAGTTACAAAATAATAGTACACAGTTAAATTATTAGTAAATAACAACATTAAAAAAAAAATATTTAATAAAATTAATTAAAAAAATAAAATAAAAAAAATGAACAGTAATCTACAGTAGTCTACAGTAATCTACAGTAATAAACAGTAGTCTACAGTAGTCTACAGTAATCTACAGTAGTCTACAGTAATCTACAGTATTCTACAGTATCTACGGTATCTACGGTAATAAACAGTATTCTACAGTAATCTACGGTAATCTACGGTAATCTACGGTATTCTACGGTAATCTACGGTAATCTACGGTAATCTACAGTAATCTACAGTATCTACAGTAATGCATAGTAAAATAAATAATAAAATAATAATAATAAAAACTAATAAAAAAAAAAATTACCTGCAGAGAAAGAAGAACGATTGGGGCGAGGGCGAGGGCGAGAGAGTGTGAGAATGAGAGGCAGAATTGGGAATTTATAGTCTGCATAGTGAACCGCCCCACCATGGGGCGGTTTGCTTGGCCGTGTGGACCGCCCAATGATTGGGCGGTTTTGTGGGTAGGGTGAACCGCCCAATCATGGGGCGGTTAGGTCATTTTTGAAAAAAATTTCAAGTTGGGGTTAGATTTGATATTTTTCTTTTGTTTGGGGTTATTAATAAAAATTTCGGGCTAAAATGCTGAAATGAAATATAACACAAAAAAATCGAATTGTTTTTTAAAATATTTGTTAGAAAATACGCTACGAACAGAGCCGATTTTGTGCTAAAATACGGTAAATTACAATAATTATGCCAAAAGACATGACGTCTGTTTAAATACAAACCCTAAAACAGAAAATATATATAAAAGATACATCAAAGACCCTAAAAACTCTAAAATTATAAAGAAATGTTCAAAAGTCCATGAAGGAAGACTCGGATCGCGAATCTGAGCCCGCAAATGGGCGAAACGGATCATAGATCGGTTTCGGATCGGGTTTTGGGTTGTGGAGTTCCTGTCAAAATTTCAGCCCGATCCGACGGACGGATCAAAAGTTACGCTCCTTTTAGTAAATTTATGAAAGATGCCAGAAAATCGGCCCAATTCATACGTAATTTAGCGTAATTTACCGTATTTTAGCATAATTCTACATAATTATTGTAATTTCAGCATTTTAGTAAATTTACCGTATTTTAGCATAATTATTGTAATTTACCGTATTTTAGCACAAAATCGGCTCTGTTCGTAGCGTATTTTCTAACAAATATTTTAAAAAATAATTCTATTTTTTTGTGTTATATTTCATTTCAGCATTTTAGCTATTTTTCTCTTAAAAAAAAAAAAAAAAAAAAAAAAAAAGAGTTTCAAACCGTAAGAAAAATTTACGGTTTGAATTCTTAATTCAAACCGTAAGAAAAATTTACGGTTTGAATTCTTAATTCAAACCGTAAGAAAAATTTACGGTTTGAATTCGGAATTCAAACCGTAAATTTTTCTTACGGTTTGGGTATAAATTTAAATTTTTCAAAAATTTGGATAATTATATTAAAATATATTTTTTTTGGGGTAAAAATAAAAATCTCGGGTGATAGACTATGGAACCCTGTAAATTCAGCTCATTAAAAAGAATTGAACAATAAATAAAAAACTTGCAAATCCAATCATCTTCATTTATTTTGGACCAAGAATAGAACCCTGTAAAGTCAGCTCATTAATTCATGAGGCAGTTCATAGTTAACATTGGCCATTAATATCACAATTTATTTATGTAGGTAAAGTAAATATGGGAAATCCAGGTACAGCCTACCCTCTCAGGCTTTTGCTGTCCAAAAGTACACACAACAAAGTCAACATCCACAAATCGTCCTTCAAATTTCCTTTTCATCGTTGAAGTTTTAAAAGCATATGTTATGGTCTGAAATGTAGCTAATTTATCATATTGGTCCTTCTATTAAGTAATTCAACCAAATGAATGATTGATCTTGCAATTTAATGTGGCAAAGGAAAACCATCAACGGACCCATATTTACACAGCTGCTCAATAGAGATTGTATTGGCTAATAAATAAGCACATAAATAACATTCCAAGTGTGGGATTAGTACACTCCAGGAATGGCTGTGCGCCCACACGTTGAGAGAGTAGGTGTAATGGTGTATAGATCAAAAATGGAACTGATTATGATTTTTGTCTTCATCGGTAGTTTTATGTAGGTATGTATCTAGGAATCAGAGTAGGTCCGATGGACTCGATGGGTGTGATGACCATTCGATCTGCATCAAGATTCGTGTGCTCTGCATCAAAATTCATACAAGTCTGTATCAATTGCCGTGCGTATAGATTTGATGCTAATCGTACGGTGCTAGAGCTAATTGAACTTAAATGTAGGTCCGATACCATCGGACCTACTCCTATCTCATGTATCTATGTTATATTGCTATGTGATGTTGGGTTTAAATCTGGTTGGTTCATGCCCATTGAAATATTGAATGCTGTTCATTTATGTTTTACACTAAATATCTCCTTTAATTGGTTCAGCCACTCAAAGACTGTAACGCGCATTTCATTCACACACAGGTTTGCGGTATTGTCACTATAAATACGACAAATCCAAAACCGAAATTTTTTTTTTTTTACTATTTTTGAAAAAAAAAAAATAATAATCAGTTTTTTTTTTTTCATTTTTACCACGTCCGTAATTTAAACTTGCAAAACTATAAAGTTGATTATGCAGTCTAAGGACGTGGTAAAAAAAAAAATTCAACTTCTTGTCCCCCGAATTTGTATCATCCGTTACCGCACGTACAATAACTAAATTTAGACAGTTTTTCAACTATAACACAAATCTCAGCTCATTAAACCGAGTACGGTACCGTAGAGGATACAAACTCCCCCGCCCCACACACACAAAAATCAAAGCAGAAGTAAAGTGAAAAACAATATTATAATAATAATAATAAACAGTAGTAGATTGTAGACGTGGTAGCAACACTAATAATTCATTATAATGATAACGACTATGATGACAATAATGATAAATTAATAATTTAAAAAAGTTACTTTCAATGCACGTGACATATACATTACATTAACGAATGGTTCAAGTCAAAAATTCGGTCAGAAGCGACACAAACATGTTTTTCTAAGAATTATATAAGATTACATTTCTACGTTGAAAAGGGAGGTACTATATAATTCTATTATTTTTATCTCCAAAATTCATTTTAGCATTTTTGTATAAGCATTTATTCTCCTAATTAATTCAGTTAAGTACAATTTTGGGTAGAATATTAGTCCAATGCATATAGCATTAGCATAGTGATACATATGCCAACTTGATTGAACAGCATATTGCATCAGCATGAGACAGCATCCAGCCAAGGATAGTTTTCTTTTAAAACTTCATGACCAAACACACAGCTACAATGATGTCAACTATATATAAATGTGGTTGCACACTTCAAAAATATTATCACTATGAGGTGTATATTCCACCCTAACTAAAAAGAAGTTCACTACAATGATTAGCATCTCCGATCTGAAAGCACTTTTAGATCAACATTCATGTATTCACTATAATTTATCAGAAATTATACGTCTCAAATTGTCTAACCACAACCTAATTAAAATAATTAAAGTTCCATTGGATTATGCGATTTAACTATTCAGTTGACTGAAAATTGTCCAAACTTATATAACTCCAACCAATAAATTAAAGGGGACAAGTATTAAAAAAAAAAAAAAAATGTTCCACAATGGAGCATATGAACAAGCATATAGAACAGTAGTTGATCAGGATTAACTGGCAGCTTTACCTAGCAGTAGCACCACCACTAAACTGCAAAGGAGAGGCCACCAAATCAAAATAATTTAACACATCATGGCTAAGGACCGTACAACCTAAAAAAGAGAACCCATTTCCTAATCTATTATTCTCTTTTTGAGGTGGACATCAAAACTAGCCAACAAAAGTGATGACTAAAATAAAAAACTTGAACAAAATTAAAATTAAAAGCAACAGAGCACCACATTTCAATGATTAGCAACAGGTCACCTTAATTGATGCCTTTTCCCCACACTCGCACGGTCAAAATAATAATCTGTAGAACAAAATGAAAGAAAAGTAAAAGTGTCACGGTCTTGATCAGAATTCAATGGACTGATTTGCAAATTGACGAAAGAATTGGATGAATTGAGATTTGAGAAAGAACAATAATGATCGAGTCCCACGTCAGCAGCCAGATGGGGAGATGCTGCTGAGTTGTCTTATAACGAATAGCTCAACTACCTTCCCTGCTTCCGTTAACTCTTTAACATGGGACCCATTCCACATAGACGGACTAAAAATGAAGAGATCAACGCCGTTAGGTCCCTCTGTAAATATGACCCACAAGGGGCTTCAAATCTCCTCTGCCTTCTCCTTCTCTCCTTATTTCTACTGCTACCTCAAATTGCAATTCTCTAGATAGAGATGGAGACAGAAAGATGCCTTTCAAAAACAAATACATAGTAGTGAATAGTGATAGAGAGGACAAAAACTACATGCTCGTTGACAAGCAGCAGCTCACCTTCCCGTCTCATTCGCCATCTCATTCACTAGAAAAACAACAAACTACCTACAACAATACATTTTGATTACAAATGAGAGAGATCCCACAACCAGGGAATGAAATGGAGTCCCACAACTCCATCTATCTATATTTCTACCATACACCTAATTACTCTTATTAGAAAAATCTGGGAGACACCAAAAAGTGGAGGGGAAGACATCATTATTCTTATTCCAACTGTAACAAAAAAATTTATAACCAACCGTGTAATTACAGATAAGACATCCTACAAAACAAATGAAATAACAATCTACCATCCTACTCTTTATCTACATCACGTATAAACTTATTTAGTCTATAACATTTACTTCTAAACTTCAACAGAGATGCGTGTTTTAATTGGTTTGAGCTTGACACCCATGCTTTCTGGTGAGAGCAACTCGGGAGAAATACAAGATGGGCTTAACGGGCTTCGCGGGCTCAGACCCAGTTGAGATGGTCGGTACAACCCGTAACCCATTAGAAAATACTCCATCGGTATTAGCATGGCGTGTGGTTGTTCCTCTGTCACCAGAGATCCGCATGCTTGCACCTAGAAAAAGTTTATTTGTTACATACAAATAAATCTTCACTGTGATCTTATTTCTGAGATTCTGATTGGTGCCATTCTTTTCATAATTTTAGAAAGAAAAGACATGGATCACATCAGCATAATTATCCTTCTGAAAAAGCATATTTAGGGATATCAAAACCAACATGATGTACACACTGTGATCTTATTTCTGAGATTCTGATTGGTGCCATTCTTTTCATAATTTTAGAAAGCAAAGACATGGATCACATCAGCATAATTATCCTACTGAAAAAGCATATTTAAGGATATCAAAACCAACATGATGTACACACTGCTTTCAAATTTGGCCACACAAAATTGAAGTCATCAATACATAGGTTTTATGTTTTTCATGTTTCATTTATGTATAAAATATCTTGCAATTCCAACTACTACCTTCCTGTCCAGAATATGGCACTGTGTAATGATTAGGGCGTATAATGATTCTTGAAATAAAATATTAGGTACCTCAACCAAAGCACAATATCTCCTATCAATTTTAGATGTCATGTGCACAGCCTCAGAATGAAAAGCCGAATTCTCCCCAACAAATATTAATGTGCGACACTCCAGCAGCTTCAGTGACTCCGTTAGGTCATGCCTCCTATTTTAATATTTTTATAATAAATAAAACATTAGCTTCATTTATCTGCTGCTTATTTACTTGTTTATTAAAATAATTTTCACAACAGGAGGACATAAAAACATAATACGTACCAGTTGATGGATTGAAGGAAGCGCCAAACATTTGTGCTCTGCTTCTCTTCAAACAACTGCATTAATAAATTACAAAAATCATTTACATAAATCTTTCCTTATTTTATTAGAGATTCTGCAAAAATGCAAATTTTTCATGCAACATCAGTTTTGCCAAAGATTTTACAATAGAATTTTTCAAGGTGTGATATGCGAGAAGTTAGCCCCCAGAATTGTTAATTTGCCAAATTGTATGAAAGAAAGATGAAATTCACACTTACAGTTCTACAAGCTTGCACGATATCTGATTCTGGCACTTGTGAACTACCTCTCACCTCCTAATACCAAAAAATGAATATAATAATAAACATTATTAAAATAAATAAAATGCACAGGGGATGAGGTGTAATTAGAAATGGTGCCCTTAAAAGATCTTTAATTAAACAAACCTTACTAAAGAAGCGCTGAAGCAAGTACTCCTTGACTACACTGCACATTCCATAATAATATAACAAGTTTGACATGACCTATGTTTTGGAAAACACAATGCATACTGTCAAAAACTCTCATAATTAATTTCTTCTCGAATTTGCAATGGTTTTACAAACTTGTACCTTGTTATAGAACCATTCTGTCCAAGAGGGAGCTTTACATAGAGGCGATATGAGAATCAAACCCAGTACACGCTCTCTATACTTCGTCTGAAAACAATAAAAAATAATGTTATCAAGATGGCTAAATGAATAACTTTCCAATTTCAATCCACATAACGTACTGGTATTGAGCTGAATGGTACACCAACACCATGGAACACAATAAAAAGTCAAATTTATTCTGCCTCTCTCAGAAGCCTCAAGGCACATGTACTGGTAAGCATCTCTAGAGATTATTAATTGTCAAATTCTGATACTGTAACTGAAACTCACCGCAAAATGGGTAAGAATGTAGGCGCCTGCCGTTACTCCCATGCACATAACTGAAGTTAAACTGATATAAATACAAACCAAAATTAACAAAATAACAAACAAAAAAGAGAGAGAAAGAAATTGTTCGATGAGAAGAATTTTTAATTAAAAAGGAAATTTGCAAAATTACCCAAAAAAATCAAGAACATCTGCCACCTGGTCTGCAAGCTCATCAACAGTCAAAACTGGTACATTAGTAGAGATAGGAGCAGCTCCCAACTGTAATTTTCTTAAAAGGAAAAATGCAAAGAAATTCATTAGAAACATGAATTCAAACTGCTCAGAGAAAATAAAATTAAAATTAAAGAAAATTAAATGACCGACCTCATGCCCGGGAGGGCTGATATGATACACACAAAAATTGTGGAGTAATAAAGAGGCCGCCTCTGGACAGAAAAATAAACCTTGAAAGCAAGACATATCTGATAATAAACACACAAAAAGTAAATAAAACTCAACATTTTTGTGATAAATTGAGCTCAAAATCTTAGCCAATTTTATGAACTTACAGTTTAGCGCTATATCTGGGTATGTAATAAGCGCAGGTTTGTCATGGTCGCCATAAACGGCTACAGATACCGGTCCATGGTGCGTGTGTATGTGATGCTCCTGAGAAACCAAAAAATAAATAAAATATTAACAATATTGCAAAATACACCCAAAAAGAATATTAATATTCGTAACTCAAAACATTAGAGCACCAAAAAGAATAGCCAGAACCAAATTGAATGCAGACAGCTTAGAAATGCTATAATTTAATTAGTCATCTACCAGGCAAAAGAGTTTACCCAAAAATACTCGTGTTTTGCAAAGAGTAAAAAAGAATAGTGAAATACAAAGCCCAACCATTAAAATATAGAACGCTCGCACCAACGCTCTCTCAAAAAATCAAAGAGAAACAAGAAAAGAGGTAATGCGGGCTCTTAACTAGATCCGAGATTTCGCAAACTTCAACATGAACAGAAATCGAAACAAAACAATTAGAAAAAAATTCAAGAATTAAGCGAACAAACCTTTCCTCCAAAAGAGATCCTCTCTACATCCAGAGATACTGAACCACTCGATTCCCCCATTAATCCTTTGGTACTTCTTCAAGAGGAAGCGTCCACTAGACGAGACCACCCCCCTCCTCTTTTCTCTCTCTTCAGTATCTATGCTTTTTCTCTCTCTTTCTCAGAGTGGGAGAAGGTTCGCCTCTTTTCTTTTCTTCTTTTTTTGTTTGGAAAATTTTTCTTTCTTCACTCCTCTTTCTCGTTCCTACTATTTTGCTTCACTTTTTTTCTTGGAGCTGGGTTGGATTATAAACCAAGCGTCGCCTTGTCAAGGGAAGAATAAGAATTAAGAAATAAGTCGCTTGCTCCAGGTGCACGCTTTTGTTGTGCCTTAACCTACTCCTACCCTATTTTTATATTCCAAATGTTTAAAATTATCTTTCTTCCAAACAAATACAAGTACAAACTAAATATACGAGTTCTTAAAAAAAAATTAACAACCGAAAAAAATAATATTCTAATAATATACATTTAATTGTACATACAACATTAATGTGATATAGAATACCAGCTGAAATTTAATGTATAATAAAGTAATTTTTCCTTGGGAAATTTTTTTTGGAAAACTTATTAATATATTTAGGACATCCTAGAAACAGTTAACATAACTTTTAACTTTTAAGATTGACACGTAGATTTATTTGTTTTGCACAAACGCATATAGTATCTATTTATAGTTTTTTTCCATATTGAAAATAATAATTTACTATATGATAAGGTTATATCTAAATTAAGAAACAAGATATACTAAATTTTCAAATCCATGTTGCTCGATTAGCATTCTTTTTTTGCTCTTATTATATTTTAACCAGTGTATTAATATTCGGTTATATTCGGTG
Source organism: Carex kokanica (assembly GCA_025461125.1). Taxonomy (NCBI): domain Eukaryota; kingdom Viridiplantae; phylum Streptophyta; class Magnoliopsida; order Poales; family Cyperaceae; genus Carex; species Carex kokanica. The sequence continues at coordinate 1,025,618 of JAJGRX010000994.1, forward strand.
AATATTCTGCTGTATATTCCTATTCAGTGTCCGGCCGAATAGAAAATAGCCATTCGGACCGAATATTGAATCTATGCTTTAAAAAAATTAAAAACATTCAAAACCCATTAAAAGAGTTCCGGACCCGAATCCATAACCCATTAAATTAGTTCCAGACCCGTCATTTAGGTGTTCTCTTCAAGCGTCCCACTCAGAAGTCTTTTATAACATTTCTACATCTATTCAGAAGTCTTTTATAACCTCTCTACATACTGTCTTATTGTATTTAAGTACTGCGGGATTAAATATTTAATAAAAAATCCACATATATAAATCCGAATAAGAATCCGTATATTCAACCGCATACCGTATATGCGATATGCGGTGGCCTTCCGAATACCGCATGAGAACCGAATAGTAATACACTGATTTTAACTTACATCAGATAATATATTTGCTCCCTTTCCCCAATGACTAGATTTCTAGCTTTTGATCTTTCTCGTTATTAATTATTAAATATTAGTTTTATGATTAAACGACTTAATAGTTTGGTACCACACAACCACTAACATTATCTGAGAATGTGTAAATCTATATGTATAACACAGTGTTGTAAAAAACAACCATTTAACTTGACTAATCGAACAATTAGTAGTTGGCGGTGACCAAACCGTTACGAATCGTCCGTTTCCAGTTTATATTGTCAATTAATTTGTCGTTTTTATTATTATTTTTCTACATTTATCAGTTATATATACTATATTTTATATTGTCTTATCTGAAATTTTCTAAATTACAATTTCATAAAATTTTATTAATTAACAATAAAATTAAGTTAAAATAAGTTTATTAGGAAAGCTTGTGTTGTTATCAAAAACCGGCTTGTGTGGTTATAAAAAATGTTATCCAAATCATTTTAAACCGAACCAACCGGTTTTGAAATGTTTATTTGTAACTTGAAATGTTTGTATTCGGTTCAACCGAACAATCCGAAGTTTAAATCGGTTTAATTGGTTCGGTTTTAGATCGGTTTGAAATTTAATTCGGTCGGTTCGGTTGGGTTTTCAAAATTCAGTTCAAACTGCAGTTCAGCAAAAAAAGTTCGGTTTGACCCAAACCGACCGGAACCAACCGGTTAAAAACTCGTGTAACAATAAAAACTTTTGAGTATCCCAATGTAATCTCTTCAAAATACAGGTGTCGTCCATGAAAATTCTTCATTAAATCTTTTGTCCTCCACCTCCACCGAGAGACCTACTGTCTCCTGTTCCTGGTCCATGCATTTGATGATGATCCGTAAAATCATATATGTTCTTCTGCAAAGCCGACTAGCCGACGAGGATTTAACCCACCGACGTTTCTCTCCTCCCTGTTTTGTTCTCTTACCGCGAGTAAGCGTACCGACACTCAGCCTGCCTGAACAGTGCACACTAGCTCTATCCCATTCTACCTTCTAACTCAAATAAGAGATTACTAAAATACCCTCCTCTATTCCGCGTCAATCCAGTCATCGTTATCCTCCCTTAATCCAAAATCGAACGGTCCTCTTGGAACGTGATATGCTGACTTGGCCTGGCTGGTCCAGCTCGGCCGCACACGTGATGACAAGGCTTCGCCGCTCTAATGGTTTTCGAATACACCCGGAACAGTTACGGTGTACTTTAAATTTCACTGTCAGATTGGTCACAAATTTAGGCAACTTTTCGGATGCTTTGCTGTCAAAAAAGATGACTCTAGGCCGCTTGTGGTGTCCCACTAGGCGACCGTTAGATTCTTGTCTTTCGGAAGTCGGAACACGTGGCTGATTTTGATTGGAGGAGAGCCCACAAGTGTCGTCGGCAGGAAGCAGCGCATTGATCAAGGGGAAGGAATTTTTTTTATAAACCATAATTAAAAAAATATTTTTAATGATTATTTTTTTTTTTTTACAAAAATTATAAGAACCGAAATACCATTTCGATCTGCTATTTTTTTTTCTAGACCGAAATGTCATTTCTGTCTCCCTCAATATACTTCTTCACCCGACAGCCTCCCTCTTCTCTTCTCTTCTCTTCTCTCAAAATTTCATTATTTTTTATTCTAATACATAGATTTGTATATTTTTTGGAGGAGAACAAAAAAAACTTCAGTTCTACAAGTTTCGTTAGGTATGTAGTTAAATTTTTAATTTCGATAAATAATCCGAATTTTATAATTTTTTTGTAGTATAAATAAGTAATTGTAGAGTAATTTAGATTTTTTTAGTGTAAAATGACTTTTGTAGTGTAATTTTAGTAATTGTAGAATTATTTAGTTTGCATGTAGAGTAATTTAGCTTTTTTTTCATGTAGTATAAATAAATTGTATAATGATTTAGTTTTTTTAGTGTAATTTAGGTTTTTTCAGTGTAATTTTAGTAATTGTAGAATGGTTTAGTTTGCATGTAGAGTAATTTAGCTCATGAAATTTATTTTAATAAATGTAGAATAATTTAATTTTTTTTAGTGTAATTTAACTAATTGCGGTATCTGTTGCGTCGAACCAGGTTGATGATATTTTACAATCAATATGTCACAATTAATTTTACTATGAATTGATTAATGATGCACTAAAATACATCTTTTATAATTCTTTCTGCATTTTTTTCCCATTTGTGAGTCCACTGTTTTAAAACGTTTAATTAGGCTTGATATCAGTCAAAGTCAAATGGATAGTAAATTAGTATTGTTCATATGTTGTGAATGCATTTAAGTTTCCTTAGCTTATTTATACCGACATAAGGCTAAGGCATAAAAAATGCAATTTCTTTGCATACTAAATTTTCAAGCACCCTCAATATTTTCCTATATTTTAATTTTGTTTCCTTCAAGTACAAGCCTAGAGACAATTTTTTTTCTTGTTTACTCCATGCAATATCAAAAGTGGAGTAAGTTTGAACATTTTGAACAAAAAAAATTTACTTCAACATAACTTGCAATTAATTATGTTTGTGTACTGTTAAGCAATTCATATTTGCGCTTAACAGAAACAAAAAATGATAGTTTGAGTGGGGCATGACGCACGTTCCTTGATGGACAGATGAAATCAATATTCATAAATGTATAATAGTTTTATTACAGAGAAAATTATTAAATTAACAAGCTTTATAAAAATATATGGATAATATAAAGAGGAGGGATCTAGTTACCACAATTTTGAGTTATAATAAAGTTACCACAGTCATTTTTTACATTTTCAAAGTCCAAATCGTCGATTCAAACCGTTCAACATGATCTCCACAATAAAAATGTGCTTTCAGATCAAATTTTATATTTTTTTTAAATTTATTTACTATTTATTAAAATGAGTATAAAATTCAATGGTCTCAATAATATAAAATCGTTATTGATTTAAATCTAAAGTCTTTGGAAAGGTAAGATCACATACCTATATCATTTAGTACGTTCAATGCATGCATGGTTTATGGTTAATTGGTTATCCATCCATTCAAGATCCATATCAAATTTCCATATAAGATCACTCTCCATATCATTGTCCTACATGGCATTTTGGCATTTTTTATGGATTTCGTTTTCATCATAATTAAAAATGAGGTTAAAATTAATTCTCACTAACATGCGGCATATATAATTAAGGATAAAGATTTTTTTCCCCCGGCTCCTATCCCCCATTCATCCCCCAATCATTAATTATCTAGGGGACCACAACTTCAAGCACAAAAAGACAAAATAAAAAGTGTATCAATCATTAATTACGTGGGGGACCGCTAATTAACTAGGGGGGCCACTTATATTTGAAAAAATTTACAACTGATGCGCACAAGTATTCATATATAATACATCAAGTATTCATATATAATATATTAAGTATTCATATCTAAGATATCAAGTATTTAAAAAAAAAACTGGACACATTACTTACCCATCTTTTACACGTTTTTAGAGGTGGTTTTTTTTTTCTCCGTTCACTCTAATCAATATTTCTGACAATCTATGAAGAATTTTGCGAATCTAAAATCACATACATCTTCTACGCAATTTTCTCTTTCAAATGAGATCCATGATGAAGTACTTTTGAGTTATCCGTCGCGCAAGTATTCATACCTCGTAAAATTATTTATATCTCGTCGTACAAGTATTCATACTACGTCGAGCAAGTATTCATACCTCGTCGAACAAGTATTCATACCTAAGATATCAAGTAAAAAATGATTGAGTGGTAATGAAATTTCAATCGGTAAAAAATGAGTGAATGATGTGTCCAGTTTTTTATTTGTGAATACTGATGAGGTATGAATACTTGCTTGATGAGGTATGAATACTTGAATGACAAGGTATGAATACTTGTGCAACAGACAACTCGAAAGTATGTCATCATGGATCTCATTTGAAAGAGAAAATTGCGTAGAATACATTCGTGGTTTTAGATTTGCAAAATTCCTCACAGATTGTCAGAAATATTGGTTAGAGTGAACGGAGAAAAAAAAACCACCTCTAAAAACGTGTAAAAGATTGATAAGTAATGTGTCCAGTTTTTTTTTAAATACTTGATGTATTACATATGAATACTTGCACTCGCCGCGATAATGACGCGTATTGTTTTATCTTTTAGCACTAAAATTTGTAGTCCCCTCTTAATTAGCGGTCAACAAAGACAGTTATTGACTGGGGGATGAATGGGGGATAGGAGCCGGATGATAGTTAGTCGGTCCCTATAATTAAACTGTAGACTGCAGAACCATTTTTTTTACTTCTTTTGTAAAATATACTGTTAGAGATATGCATGGTATAATTGACTACGACAACATTGCCAATTAAGTCATCAGAATTTTAAATAATATCCCGGAATTCCTTCTCACCATTCCTTTCTTTTCCCCTAATTCATTTAATTATTTTATTTTAAATATAGTTTGATTGTTGCTAAAAGGGAAAAGTATTTCTAGATCCGTTTTTTATAGGAAAAGATTTTTAGACTATATATTTAATGTTTTAGATTCCATCACCTTTGCTTGAGTGATTAGAAATGATTGTTTGGCTGTCAATTTAAAGTAGACTTAAAAGGATAATATCTTCTTTATTGATGGATTAAATTAATGGCTATTGTAGCGGACCATGGAAATTAATTAATGCTTATTTCCTTCCTATATTAAGATGCTTTCTAAACTGCAGACAGATCTACGTATATAGTTTAGAGTAAAATGCTATAGAAATGTAAAATTGACCATCATACTAGTATAAATTTTTTATAAAATTGATCTTTAATGTATATTTGACATTCATAGTTTGAAAATCTGACTCCACCCCTCATTAAACAAGTAAAAAATAACAAGACGGTTTTAATTTCATACTCTTATTTTCTATATTCCATTACGTCATTGGCTCATTGCTTAACTAGACAGTTATGTTTAATTTACGGGACCTATAAATGGGACATCTAATCATGCTAGCTTCATGTCAGCATGCAAAAGATAACCCTAAATTAAGTAGACCATTAAAATGTCGACCATTAATTGGGCTAACAACCAGATTTAAATGATTAGACAGCTCTCTAACCATTGGTTTCAACTTTATCATTGTGCAAATCATTCAGGGGAGGACATCTGTACAGCTTATGCCCTTATTCCACGCTGCTACGGCTTAAATTATTTGTCTGCTTAAAAAATAATTGGTGGCTTTGAAGAAAGATTGACATCTAAAAATAGAATAGGGTTAAAAAATGTATCATTGGTTTTGTGCTCCAATCATGCTCCATGTTTTTTTCTCCGTTTTTAAAGTTCGAACAACTGAAAACAGTGATTTTGTATCCATCTAAAAAATTAGTAAAAAAATTCCAAAAAATATAAAATTTTGTCTCCAAGTAGATTTTAATATGAAGATCATATTGAGCGGTTCAGATCGATTGTTCGGACTTTGAAAATGAAAATAATGATGTGGAGCATGATTGCAGCACAAAACCAACGGTGCATTATTTTAACCCTATTCCTAAAAAATAGAGGTTTATTTAGCAAATTATTAATTAGGATATGTTTGGTTGTAAAACAAGAATAGCTAGAATAGCTAAATCAAGAATAGATATTGTTTGTCTTATTGAAATAGTCAAATCTCAAAACTCTTAAGAATAACTTATTCTAATAAGACAAAAAGTTTGCATTCACTATTTTAGCTATTCTAACCCAACCAAACACCGAATAGACTATTCCGAATAACCTAACTCCAATAATAGCCTATTCTCAATCCAACCAAATATACTCTTACATAACAACTTTTAAACAGCAAAAAGTAGAATAGTGGATGAATAGTGATATATGAATAGAAGATAAAAATGTGTTAGTTTTGTAGTACTCAAAAGAGTGAAACTAGTTTGATAAAAAAAAACTTGTTAAATAGTAGACTTTTATATTGTATAATAGTAACAACAATAATATAATAATGATATAAATAATAATAGTGACGATGATGATTTGATAATAATAATAATAATAAGAGAAATGTTCTGACTCCCCAAGTCATCATACCCGAACGCGTCCCCCAACTAGTTTAACAGAAAAAGTCTTTCAATTTTGCCTAACTTCAATTTTCAACGCTCATATTCAAGTTTTAAAAGTTCTATTTATAACATTTTACAATGCTACTCGCAAACATTTAAACCTCTATGTGCAATCATTTAAATTCTAAATTTGTGTAGTTTTAATTCCTAACTACTTTTGTCTTCAAGCCAAAAAAGAAAAGATTTTTTTTATCCAATCTTTTTTTTATTTTTCTTTGATCATTCTCGCCTATTTTTCCGACGATTCGTGGTAAATTTTACGAATCTAAAAATACGAACGTTTTCTACTTGATTTTCTCTTTCAAATGAGATCTATGAAAAAATACTTACATATAATGAATTAGTATCACTAGACAATCCTCATATATAATGAATAAATTATATAAAATAATAATTATTATTATTCAGCTAGCTTCCCATAATTTACTATTGGACTCATTTACTAAACTAATATATTAGCCTAATAGCGAGTTTGGTTATTACGATATCGGTGTTATTTCAGACGTAGTGATGCTAACTTTTAAATTCATCAAATGAACTTTAAACGACGAATTCAAATTAATCTACGTTACGACTTACGAGTGGTGTATTTACATGTAGCATTTATAAATTTTCAAACTCATTTCGTATAAAGTCAAGCAGTTAAAAAAAGATTTTAAGTTAATTTTAATGCATTTATTTTTTTTATTCATTTTTTTACTACTTGACTTCATACTAAATGAATTTGAAATTTATAAATTTTGCATGGTAAATACATAACTCGTAACGTAGATCAATTCAAACAGTTTGAATTCGTTGTTTGAATGCTATTTGATGAATTTTGAAATTAATATCAATAAGACTGAAATAATACTGATATTATGGTAGCTAAACTATTTAGTAAAATTATTCTGAGTTCTTTAATCAAATCGTCTCACGAATGCCTTTACATTCAGATCAGATTCATATGTGTTTGATCATTATAGCTTGAAAGTTTAACTTTGCTCCTGAATCCTGATAGATAGATACCTATGTACAAGCTCCAAATTGCGCATCACAATATCATATTCCAATTTAATAGAAGTGTTAATATTTTCTGGTAGTGCAAGTTTGAAGAGCTCTGTGTTCATAACATTTCAATAAAGAGAGGCTGATTAAGGAAGTGTTCATTTCCGATAGAAAAATCAAATTTCAAAGAATGCCAAACACGACCAAGTGTGAGCTTATGGTTTCGTACCAACTTGTTGAAATTTGTAAATTGAAATTGTTAATCGTACCGCAAGTTATGGCGCTTGATTGGAAAACGATGTTTAAGTTTAGGTTCGTTTAATTTTATTACTACTTACAACGCATGCATTCGACTACATTTTATATTCCTCATTTTCTCTCCAATTCACCTCAACCCAAGTTTAGAATTTTGAATTTCTTGTCTAATAGCGATTAAGAGTAAGTTCATCAATTATAATTGCTTACGTGGCAATTATAATATATATAGCAGAAATATAAAACTAATTATTTAACTTTTGTCAAGCGGTAAAAAAAAATAATGAAAAATGAATGCATAAATAACTTATAAAAAGTTCATTTTTTTACCGCTTGATCTTGTACTAAATGAATTCGAAAATTTCAAAATTTTACATGTACATGCATCGCTCGTGAAGTAGATCAGTTTGAACTGTTTGATTTTATCATTTGAAGTCAATCAAATAGTTATTTAGAGTTGTGCTCACCAAACTCTTTTGATGAACATAATACAAGCTGCAAAAAATGAACAAATTGTGTGCAATAATGAAAGGCAAGAAGACTTCCTTAATTGGCCAAATTCCCCCTCCTTAGTAGCTAGCTCTGTTTTATCTTTACTGATTACCTTTAATTCTTTTCTTTTCCTTTCTTTATCAACTTTCATGCATAAGTCCTTTTCTTTATATTTCTTTTCTCTTATTATATTTTTCCTTTTACCTTTGTTTCACTGTCTAAAGTCTAAATAATGTTATCATCATCTGTACGGATTCAATAAAATTAGTACATGATCCAGATTTTAATTTCCTCAGAAATGTTGTCAAAAATAAATATGCTCTTAGCCTCTTAGTCAGCATAAAAGAACTTTTAAAATTAGTAAGATATGGCATCTATCATATTTGATGTAAATTGAATGTTCACTGGATTGGATAGCTATGTTATTTTCCAATTAAATAAATTTGATACATGACATAAGTTATAGAGAACATTTTCAGAATTTTATTTATTTCTTTTTAATTTACTAATGAAATGTTATTGTTGTCTGTTTATATTATCAAATAAGTCTTTTGTCAACATAAAGAAGTATATTGTCATCATATATATCAGTCTCTTTAATAAGTTACAGCCAACATTAATTTATCACACCTTTATTATACTTTTCTAATAAAATAAAATAAAAATCAATACACGACATTGACTCTTATACTTCTCTAAACAATTTTATGTATATAAATTGATTTTTATAGTTCAAAATTCGGGCTCTAATATATACACGACATTGCATGGTGGCCCGTACGCATAGTAGCATAATTTGTTGTTTAAATTATATTTGTACAAGGTTCTATTTGAAATATGCTCGGTTGCTTCTGCTTGCGTATTTTGATGGTTTCTTCCGACGCTAAATTTTAATGCAAATGTTCAAATTTAGGCCACATTATATATATAACTAATGCGAAAATTGGTACCGGTTCTGCGAGGTCAATAGATCGCTGTTTTGGTTGTTAATGACGTCTTATATGGACTAAAGAGCGACTTTGAATTTTGTGATGGATTGGTTGTATTGTCAAACTTGTACTCTTTTTATTTTAGTACTCTACTAACAAGCTAAACAATAAGATCAATTGGCCCTGCGGTCTCAATCTAGATGTCACCCAATGAAATATAGGAACTAGACTCCTACATTTTAATAAAAAAAATAGATGTCACCCAATAAATTAGCGACCTCCTATTTTTTTTTTTTTTTTTGGCACAGAGAACTTTTTGTTTGTTTTTGTTTGTTACCTGTTGGCCCTTAGCAACAATTAAAGAGAACTTTTTGTTTGTTACCTGTTTAGTTCTAATTTAAAGTTTTTGTTAATAAAATTTCTGTAAAAAAAAAGTAAAATAAATAAAAGAAAAGAAAATAGGGGGGCGCTAATCTATTGGGAGGCCTCTAGGTTGGGGCCGCAGGACCAATTGGCGGTCCCCAGTCTTTGGGGCTGCAGAGACATTTGGCGGCTTGGGCATTTTCAGAATTCCCTCAAAACTAGAATGTTTTGGTTTATTAATTTTGAGTTTATGGTATAAATAAAAATTTCAGGTTCATTTCTTTGCAACAATCTTTTAGTAGTTCTGGAATTAGAATATTTAAATTATAGGGTTCAAATGTAAAATGCATAAAGTATGTTGTTAGAATTTCAATCAAGTTTTCACAATTATATAGTGAAATTTTAACTACTAAGTTACAAGAACACATTAAGTATTTTATTAGAGGACTAAAGAATATATAAACTTTTTAAAAAATTCAATTAAATTTAAATATATCCGTCTCTGAAAGCATAGCTCGTGAACTATATTTGAGTAAAGTCAAATTGAATATAAATTTGTTAGTGTATTTTCTTTTTCTTTTTCAAAAAGTTTCTTGGATTTAATTAAGATGATTAAATTAACTTGTCGACTTTGATCTAACTAAGAGCAGAGTATTTATATTCAGAAGTTTTAATTTTTTCCTGAATTTATAAAATTAAGGTCATGTTTGATTATAAAGTAAGAGGTAGAGTAAATTCCTTACTCTATAATTAAACTATCAAATGAGAAGTAATATAGGAGTAAGATGGAGTAAGAGGTAAGTTTATCCAAAGTTACTTCACCTCTTTAGACGGAATAACTTGAGCTACTATTACAGATTAATTTACTCCACACATGCTCCGCCTATAGGGCCACTATAACAGACATAGACTCATTTTATAACATCTTATTTCTCCAAACATATTAATTTAAGCCATAACTTATCAAACGAGATGTAAAATATGAGAAGTAACATGGAGTAAGCAATTTAATCCTTACTAATTTTATTTCACAATCAAACATGACCTAAAAGACTATATTATTAAAGAGGAGGGCTCAAATGCCCCATTGCTTTATGCCCTAATTGTACCCCCAACATCTTTATTTTCAATTTCAAAGTTTAAGCAGACGGTCGGAACCACTCAACATAATATCCACGTTAAAATATGATTGGAGACCAAATTTTTTTTAGGGTAATTTTTACTATTTTTTAAGATAGATACAAAATCAATGTTTTTAGATAGCCCACAATTCCCTCAAAGACAATGATTTTGTACCTATCTTAAAAAATAGTAAAAAAAAATTCAAAATATATAAAATTTGATCTCTAAGCATATTTTAACATGAATATCATGTTGAGCGATTCAGATCTTTTATTTGAACTTTGAAATTGAAGATAAATATATAGAAGTACAATTGAGGCATGAAGTAATAAAGCATTTGAGCCCTCCTCGTTATCAAAAATAAATAATCCTCAAATAAATTCAACTTTTAGTATCTTAATCTTCTAACAAACAAATTAAAAATTAATAAAAGAAATTGAGGTTTTGACGATTGTTGAAATTAAGCTCTTGAACTCATTGCTCAGCTGAAGTCATTTGACTTCCTTTTTATATTGTTATACTAATGTGTCACACATTTGAAATTTCAAATTTTGAATAAAGGGAGCGAGGATAAAGGACGCCAAGCTTCTCACGTCTAAAAATTGAAATTTTATTTGTTTTTTTTCCTTTGAAATTCATATCTTCTACAGTTCTACAAACATTAATATTATTTTTTAATTCGTAGATATTTTATAAAACATAGGACTGGGCCCTTAGCAAAAACAAAAACAAAAAAAACTTCCACGTGGCATGAGCCGCCGCTAGAAATTTCGGACCCACCAGCCAGCCATGACTCGATATTTTTCAAATTCGCTGACGGGTCGAAATCACATGAAAAGGTTTGTTCGTCAGACCAGCTATATATATATATATATATATTTTTTTTGTTTTTTTGTTTTTTTTGTTTTTGGGTTTCTAAAAGAAATGCAAGTTACAGAAATGGTTGTTAAAGCATGGCAAGTTTCCAGCTTGGTCCCAATTTTATTAACATATAATTATTTATTCCGCTTGCTCCTTGTTTTGAAAGGAGCTCTCTCGAAGCCTGGAACCTTTACAGCATTACAATTATAAACATGCGCTGGAAGCCTGGAAACATACAACTCATACGCAAACAAAGTACAAATTTCAAATTTGAATAAAGTTAATGTAGGTTTGTATTATATTCTGATATTGTATGTATTCTGGTATGTTTATTACCTCAAGTAAAACAATGAAAAATGAAAATAGTTTTGCCCTTGTCACGAAAGTTTGAGGGATTTGAAGAATATATATATTCCGCATGATTTAATTGTTTCTTTTGGAATAAAGAGACAACAAAAATACAAAATAGAGGTCCAAATCAAACATAATTCTTGGGAACAAAAAAAGCAAGTAAAGAGGAGCTTAATATTAATAAACATGTAATTAATGATTTTAGACCTTTGACAATCCATATTAAGTCTTAATTAACATTTTTTTTTTGTTACATCATAATATATATGTCAATTTGGTGTCATTGTTCAAGTGCAAACAAAACAAAAAAGGGCAATCCACATGGAAAAATTGCCAAAGGGTCATCTTGAGGAGATAGGAGTAGGTCTGATGGGCATCGGACTTACATTTAGGTTCAATTAGCTCTAGCACCGTACGATTAGCATCAAGATCTATGCACACGGAAATTGATACAGATTTGTACGGATTTTGATGCAGAGCACACGAATCTTGATGCAAATCGGATGGTCACCACACCCATCGAACCAAGGTAGGTCCGATGGGCATTGGACCTACTCTCAAGTCCATCTTGAGATGATTTTTAGAATTTATAAAAGCAAAACGATAAAAATGCTGCCCCCACAAAAATGGAATCTATAAAATTAAAGGACTTGCTCTCATGACTAATGAGAGGTGTATAATGCTTATGATCAAAGAAAGTAGAAACACACACCAAATATTATTAAGCCAAGAACTAAGATAAGTAGATAACGTTGAACTGAAGAAAGGTACAAAATAGTTTACTTCCCACGCAGCTAATAAAGACAATTTTTTTTTATTGAATCCGGAATAAGACTTTCAAGCCTCCTCGATGGGACGAAATTTGGTACCTACCTAATACCTAATACCTAATACCTACTGTCAATTTTGGATAGTTTAGAGGGCCCTTCTATAAATTGTTCTCTATCATTTACTTTAACATTACGACGTTCCATACGGAAGATGTTACTCTTTGTTACTACTCACTAGACCAAAAGTCGGATTATTAATTTGGAGTTTAAAAATGTTAAAACAAAACATTAGTTATAGGAAGGTTGTATAGGAAAACCAAATGAAGTCCATTAGTTAGTACTTAGTAGTTAGTAGTTAGTACCAACAGATATGCTTCATAATATACGGTGCACATTGATCACGAGCACTTTATTTTATTGTATGAGATGCTTATATTGCCATGTTTATTTATTGTCACTGTCGCGCTCATGAAATACCAACAAATAATATATATATATATATATATATATATATATATGAGGTTGGCTACTCTACTTACATAAGCATATGAGAGCATATGCTTATAAGTCATTTTTACGTCAATTTGAAGCGCTCAATATGTTCTCCATATTAGAATGTGCTTGGAGACCAAATTTTACCTTTTTTGAAATTTTTTTACTATTTTTTCAGAATTTTTTAAAATAGTGTTTTCAAATTATTTTTTTGTCGTATTAAAACACTGTTTTGAAAAATTCTAAAAAAATAGTAAAAAAATTTCAAAAAATGTAAAATTTGGTCTCCAAGCACATTATAATATGGAGAACATGTTGAGCGCTTCAGATCGACTATTTGGACTTCGAAAACACTAAAACGACTTATAAGCATATGCTCTCATATGCTTATGTAAGTAGAGTAGCCACTCACATATATATATATAGAGTGAGAGAGATAGGCTACCATGCTTTGCAAATTAAAGCGCCTCTTGTGCTTTGGGCTCCTTTTCGGATTTTCAAAATTCAAAATGTCTATCCGATCGTTCAAGTTGTTCTCCATATTGAAATGTGCTTGGAGACCAAATTTTACATTTTTTGGAATTTTTTTACTATTTATTAAGCCATTTTGAAAATCGCTGATCCATTGGTCCAGAATTTTTTACTGTTTTGCTACTGTTCATCCGGATCAGCGATTTTCAAAGTGGCTTTATAAATAGTAAAAAAATTCCAAAAAATGTAAAATTTGGTATTCAAGCACATTTCAAAATGGAGAACAACTTGAGCGATTCGGATCGGTAGTTTGGATTTTCAAAATGAAAATATGGCGTGGAGTACCAAGTCGTTTTACACTATGGCTTAGCTAAGTCCATCTCTCTCTCTCTCTCTCTATATATATATATATATATATAGAGGAGGGTTCAAATGCCTCCATTTTTCATGCCTCCACCATGCCTCCACTTTTAAAAAGTTTAATAACTCAAAATTTAAAACTTAAAAGTCAAAATAAAACCGTTGGATATGATCTACATCATTTTATCTATGTGCTCATAAAAAATTATCACATTTTGATTTTATTTTTATGTGAATCAATAAGTTGAAAAATCAACGTCTAGAAATTATCCACGTTAGTACATTTTTTACAAGCTCTTGATGATAACCAAAACAAAATTGAAATATCATAATTTTTTACACGTGTATAGATAAAATGATGTAGATCATATACACGATTTTATTTTGACTTTTAAGTTTTAAATTTTGAGTTATTAAAGTTTTTAAAAAATGGAGGCATGAAAAATGGAGGCATTTGAACCCTCCTCATATATATTATGATTGCACACAATTTTATAGTTAAAAAATGCGGTCATAAAGATCATTATGTAAAGGGTTATGATCAATTAAATACATTAATTAAACTTGATATTCTTGATAATGTTAAAAATAATTTATACTTTTAAAATTCAATCATTAAATTATATTTAATGTGAATTTTACTGTTCATTCATTGACATAAAACTTACAACGGTCTGTATTTAATAATATTTATTTAAGAGATTAAAATTATATAAAAATTGATACCCTATCAATTCATAAACCCAACAACATACTTAAAAATTTTAAATTAATTTATAAATATATCATCACAATTCTTAAAATATTCATTGTTTTCCCACCCATCCAACCATATGTAAAATGCACCAAGAATATGCTCCGTAAATGTTTTAGAAAGGTGATGATGTGACACGAGGTCAAACCTCAATTAAATTAATTCTATGTGTGTTCCTTACTACCAATACTGAAAACCACGTTTATTTAATTCAATTGGACCTTATCCTGTACCTTTACTTGTTATTTTATTATTTAGTTAGGTGAGCAGTCAGGTTTCTACTCACTTTTTTTTAGCACTTAATACGTTGCAAATTCACAGAGTTCGCACATTTTTTTTATTTTTTTCAAGAAAAACCTCACAACCTCTCGTTAAATTCGATCACTAGGAATATACGTTGGAAAAGTTAACTCTAAATTAACATATAATTAAATTATATTTTAAAAAAAATACTTATTGTGAATACTTGTCGAGACACATCCTTCAAGTTAATTCACAGTAGTCCATAACCCGTTAGTTGTATCAGTAAAAAAATTTGCATGTCCCTGATTAAAATATTGGCAACGTCCCTAGACACACTCCACTTGAAGGATCAAATTTGAATTTGATTGCAACAATTAGGAGTGTCAACGGGTACGATACGGATCAGATGAAAGCATTTTCATACTTGAACCTCATTAAGCTAACGTAAAAAAAAAATTAATCGATACTCGTACTCAGAAAGCTAATGAAAAAAATCTTATCCGTATATCTTATTGAATATGATACGGATAAAATGGTGCCACCAACATCTTTATTTGTGTTTCTAGTAAAATATTTTTCAAAGTAAGAGAAAGAAATAAAAAATGAAAAATGAAGTCACGGTGTAATTAATTTTTGTATGGTTGTAAAGTGATGAATTATGAATAAAACTAATTTTTCTTATAAAAATTGGAAGAAGTACAAAACGTAAAAGTTCTTAAGATGTGTAATGAGAATTTGGATAAACGATTGAAAAATTAATGAAAGAAAAATTTAGAGCTATGTCAATAATGTCATATACATTTTGATCATAAATAAAATTATATCATGCCATGCCTAAACCGACCGACGGCCAGCCCCATTTTGATTATAAAAATAAATTTAACTTGAATACCATTCATTGATAAATACAATATTGGGTTGGTAACCGTAGGATTACAATCTTAAACAATATAAAATTAATTAGCTCAAACTAATTTTATATCAATATATGACAGCTAATAAGTTGATATTTTAGCCTAATGGTAGTGACATAATTTCTAACATTCAAAATTAAAAAAAAATGAAAGTAATGTTCTCCGTGTGAATAACAATGCTTGGTGCATTCACTTTTTATTACAATGCAAATTGTAAAACACTCTACTTTAGTAACATGTATTTTCTTAATTTTTACTAATCCCTCCAAACCTTTTTAACTTCCATTTCCACCCAATTACATCAACATGTTTCATTTCAAATCCAAATTATGTACAAATTAAAAATTAAATTGTCAAAGGTATTAATTTTTTGGACTTTTATGAAGTTTCAGCTTCTAATCTTACAATTTTCTTAAATAAAATTCAAGTTTGATTAATGAAAATATTTTTTAAACAGTCAAATGAAAAAAGAATAAAGTGATATAATTTGCGGCAATTATAATTCAGTTTCAGTGAAATGAAGCCACTGTGTAAAGCCCATTAGATAGCATGACAAGTTGACAAAGTTGGGTGTAACTTGGAGAGTCGGAATATAATTAAATGCTGAATAGTTATACAAATAGCAACTAGGGACTATCAAAAAAGACCTCCAAAATAGACACCCCAACTAAGCGGAGGAGAGACCTTGACTCTTGCTTTGTTCAATTCAAGATTTTAATGAATCAAACAAACCCCAAAAGAAAAAGAAACATAAATTAAAGGCCAGAAGCTTGGCTTTCTTATAATGGGACAATTGCTGTCTTGTCTCTAATTGCAAAACAAAAAATATAGCTTCTCTTAAAAAAAAATATGACTTCAACGAATCAGTCACTCTTCAACAGCAACTGCACCAATCAAAGAAGAGTCTGGCCTGGAAAGCAGTTAGCTCATGGAGCATGCAGCTTATTTAAATAGCAATACATGTCTATCAGATTGGCTATCAATATCATATACATAAAATAAATAAATTTTATGAAACTTTCATTGTTGATATACATAAAAATCATTGGATGAATATTGGAGTTGAATACTTGGTAAACATTGAGGCCCAGTGGCCTACTTTTTCTATTTGAAAGGCTTCGGCCTTGCCTGAATAATGAAGGCCCAAATTTCCGGCCTCTGCTGCTCTTAGTTTTCTCATTGAAGGCCTAAATTAGGCTCCGATGGGCCATACTAAATTAAACCTCCTCTAAAGTCTAAACACGTCGAAAATCCAATGTGGAACTTCCTTATTGGTAGAATCAAAAGAAGCTCAACCTCTCCATTCCAAACAAAGCAGGGAATTTCATGAAACATGTCTTGCGAACTTCATTACTCTCTCGTATATTTAGCTGAGCTCTACCTAAGTACCAATAAAGAAAGAATAATAAAGAATACGCTGCACATGTCCTGTTTAATGAACTGGAGAGCATTCCAAAGTACTAAACTGTTCTATGAAGTGAAATGCTCAAGTACTCGGAGCAACAAGAAAGAAACACAGCAGTCCATGGCGAGAGTTGTCTCTTTGACATTGTTTGTCATCTCATGGCTTCTCCTCGCCTCTTATGCTGCCTCGAAGAAAGCACCCTCCACGTCAGCAAGGAAGGAGGATATACCATACATAAAGTGCCAGGTGTGCGAGAAGATCGCGCACCAGATCCATCAACAGGTGCAGAAGAAAGAGGCTGAGATATCTCCCAAAAAGGTGCCTTATATTTCTGCAATTCAGAGGGTTTTTTTTTATTTCCTTGATTTAATTTTTTACTAAATTTCGTTTTGTTTTGATTAATTATGAGCGTCAGGTGTCAGAGCTTGAGATAATTGAGATCGTTGAGAATGTTTGTAATCTAAAGAAGCAAGAGGCTGATTGGATTTTGCAAATCGACATTGTTGAAAAGGGGGCCAAATTGGAGGTGAACTTTTAGTTTTAATTTTAATGTGTCACTTAGTGTCAACGGATTTGTTACATTATGATCATTTAATCTCTTATTCAGTTGTCCCACGTTCTCATTATTTGACAGCAATTATAACATGATCTTCTTTATTTCAGTTGGTTGAGCAAGGTGTAGAAGGGCATTGCAATTCAAAGTGTAAAACCATTGAACGGGCATGCCAAGAGGTAATAACACTTATTATATTGGTGTATTTATTCATTATTTTCATGTCGCATGTTATTTAGTGGAAAATAATGATACAAGTGAATTTTCATACCCACTGTCAGCTAAGACCAAAATAGTTCAAATAAATTACCAATTGCAGGGGATAAAAAACCTGGTTGGTGTGATTTCTCTAAGGCTACAAACCTGCAATTAAATATTATTTCATTGTTAATAATCAATTAAATATTGTTAAGGTAATGGGATTTGCCGACACAGATGTTGCCGAATATTTCTACAAAAAGCGACCATCCATTGATGAATTGGCGAATTATCTTTGCCATGACCTCTCTGATGCTTGTTCAGTGAAGACACCTCCTGTTCCAAAGGTATATTCTTATTGCACATACCATACACACCTCCTATCCCGAAAGTGACTACTTCACTGCCCACACCGTATACTAAGAGTTTTAAAACCAGGTCTATCTTCTTTATGTTTTAGTCCAGCACCAGTTTTCGCTTTTAAGATTGAATTTTGTTATGTTGACACTAGGCCCGTTTGATGTGTTCAAAAAAGAAAAAAATCCAACAAAACATGAGAAATGCTTTTCAAGGATCTATGTTTGTTGTGTTTTCTGGCGAAATTTTGGAGAAAACAATGTGAGGCAAAATGGACTACTTTCCTTCATTTCTTTCATTTTCCAACAAATCAAACAACATTGATCCAGGAAAATTCACTACTTCTCTCTATTTTCCTTCATTTTCTAGCACATCAAACCAGCCCACTCTGGCATAATTGAGGATAGACTGGGAATATTGAGACTAAATTTCCGTCCTTGTTGTAGTGAATGTGTTTTAGTTGTACTTTTATTTATGAGTAGCATGTATTTATTTATTTATTTTGTCTAATTCCAAACTAAAATAACTCTACAATAGTAATCTCTATTTTTCTACAAACTATAGGGTAGAATACCTGGTGAACCATTCGTCCCAAAACCATCGAAGGATGCCGAGATGGAAAAGATAATGAGGTCAATGCAGGTATGTTGACAGTATAGAATAAAAGAAGAAAGTTGAAAATATAGATTGGATTTTACTTCATGCTATTCTTTTTATTTTGTTTTACTTTGTGCAAAAGCCTTATTGATATGTGAAGACCCAAATTTGTTGCTATTTGCAACTGGCATCCAAAGTTTTGCCATAAAATCCACCTTTTGGTGCTATTGCAACTGACAGCATAGGGGCAGAATTGCCAACATTCTATTGTAGCATTCCTATTCCATCATACTAGGTTGCATTTGAATTGATCCAAAACATGTTGGGTGTTACTAGCATATTTGGGTAATGCAAATTATTATTGCAATTACTATAAAATGTTGGGTGGATTTGGAAAATGGAGAGAAGTAAAAGAAACAACTGTTTTTTCAAGAAGAAATGAAATCAAGTGGATCCTGCGCACTTTTAAAAATATATATATATATATATAAATAAAATAAAAAATAAAAGTGAAGGAAAAAACAAAACATTTGTTATGAAACAGGGAAACCTATTATTGTTCATAAGAAAGTTCTTGGAAATTGAGAATGCTCGTCTTTTATCCAGGATATGCCCGGTGCACCAAATATGAAGATGTATTCAAAAGAAGCTTTAATGAATAATAATTTCGGTAATGATGATGATGATGAAGATGAAGATGATGATGATGATGAAGACAACTTCCCTAATAACTTGGTAACCTACTTTTATTATTCTTGTCAATGGATTTAGAGGTCTGTTTTATGCATACATACCCTTTTACAGATTTTTTTTACTCATATTGTTTTCATGGAATATCTTTGTTGATAAGCCCCCACAGAAGGAAGCAACTGCAACTCTTTTCTTAGTTATTTCGTAACATGGTCATAAAACTGCATATTAGTTGATTCATTTTACATGAATGTTCCTTTTGTATCACCTTTTGGAGAATGCGAAAAATATGTATTTCAGATGCGAGTATGGCTAATTTGCTTCCGGAAGCACTTCGACCGAAGTGCTTACGGGGTCATATTTTAGTATTTGATGTTCAAACAACAAATCCAAACTGTTAGATGTTCAATCTATATTAAAATGTGCTTGGAGACCAAATTTTACATTTTTTGGAATTTTTTTACTATTTATTAAGCTGGTTTGAAAACCGCTGCAGAAATTTAATAAAAACAGCGGTTTTCAAACCAGCTTAATAAATAGTAAAAAAATTCCAAAAAATGTAAAATTTGGTCTCCAAGCACATTTTAATATAGATTGAACATCTAACGGTTTGGATTTGTTGTTTGAACATCAAATACTAAAATATGACCCCGTAAGCACTTCGGTCGAAGTGCTTCCGGAAGCAAATTAGCCATATTCTTCAGATGCTTATAAAACTTGTGAGACACAATTGGTTCTTCTGAATAAAACTGTCAGAAAATACTGGACTTTTGTGTTAGACTTGCTTACAGTTACACATGCAATTATGTTTTAGGGAAAGGCTATGAAAAACAAGGGAGCACCAAAGAAGGACTTGAAAGAGAAAATCCTTCAAGGAGTAGCTGAGAAGAGTAAGCAAGTCAAACAGCACATAAATAAAGCTTCACAAAAGATCAAGAAATGGTGGAAGGGAATTAAAAAATCTGGGAAAAAAGCTCCTTCAAAGTCTTCAAAGTCGAGCAAATCTGAGCTTTGAGTACCTAAAGAATATCATATGTTGACCTGGTTGATGTATGCAATTTCGATTGCACAAAGAGACTTGTAGTCGTAGACGAGAATAGGGGGCAAAAAAAAAACAACTCAGGCCATTGTAGCATGTAGTCTCTTGTTTCTGTTCGATTAGTGTGAGAAATTTTTGGTGTAGAGTTGTTAGAACAGCTTTTTTATAGTGAACTTCCCAAGCAAATGCTAGTTATTTATTGATTAAGCTATTTCTATTTTCTATTTGGTTTTTTATGGTGAAAAACAAGATATACAGAGTTGCCTTTTTTTTCATACGTGAATTCGATCATGATTACGAAAGTTCTTATTTTGTATAAATTAATCACACTGCTTTCATCGGTTAAACAACAAGATGGAATTCACGTAAACATCTATATCATAATAACATTTAATTTGAGTTGACATTCTTTATAAAAAAAAAAAAAAATTTAATTTATAACACATATGTCAATGATATATCTATTAAACTAAAACATTTAAAGAAATTGATAATCAAAACTACATAGATTGAATGCGATATTCGATAAGATATCACTCTCATTATTTCGACATTGAACTTGTAACATTGCTTGAGAAATAAGATATTTAAGTTTTTTTTAATTAAATAAAACTTAAATTGTAGAAACGAGACGACGATAACCAAGGTTTAGAGTTTAGACTACTCATTTTAACATAATAATTCTCCAAAGGATTTTTGTTTGTTCGTGTTATTTGCGTAACTATATTATTTTACCAGCACCTGTGCTGAAAGCTAATTTCTTCTTTCTTTCCGAATTTCAGATTAATTATAAGATTAACACTATCTCCACCAAAACATATTTTACAAGATTTCCACAAAACCTTACTATAAGCTCAATTTAACCTCTATAATCACTTGGTCATTTTGTTAGCAAAGGAACATTCATCTGTTGCAAATTATACTAGAACACCACCACTATCTTACGGATTTTTTCTATAGGATAGTTGATATTATAGTATTATTGATCTTCATCTTACATAGAAAATTAGGAGTTAAAGCTAGCGTGTGCTACGATCATTAAGAGAACTTGGTGAGTATAAGTTTCAAAATTTATTGAATTGGTTTCAAACGACGAATCCAAACGGTTGAAACTGATCTACTTCACGAGTGATGTGTGTATATGCAAAATTGAAATTTTTGAATTCATTTAGTATAAAGTCAAGTGGTTAAAAATTAATAAAAAATAAATGCATTAAGATAACTTATAAAACTATTTTTCATTTAATTTTTTGACCACTTGACTTTGTACTAAATAAATTTGAAAATTTCAAATTTTGCATCTACATGCATCACTTATGTGAAGTATATCAGTTTCAACAGTTTGGATTCGTCGTTTGGAATCCAATCCGATAGATTTTGGTGAGCATAGCACAAGCTAGCTTTGCTCGAAAAGTAGCATTGTTCACAAGAAAAATGTAAAGATTTTATGTTTAAGAAGAGTTCAAATATTATTCCCGTTCATCATTCACCAGTTTACACTTTCATTGAACCACATACAAGCAGAGGCATCTTTCAGGGCTTCCACGCCATTGTCTTTTACTTGTAAATTTTACAGCTCGACAGATCAAGAGAATTATATTTTAACTCTCATTAGAGACTAAATTTAGTTCTTCACAGGCCAAGGTGCCCCGGCCATCACCGCCTCTATTTCCCATGTCTCTCTTGGGCAATTCGTCATATTCCTGCATCCCCCAGCAGTAACACACTGGAAAAAAAAAAAAAGGAAAAGAAAAAACAGGAAAAAGAATGAGAATGAGAAGAACAGAAAACATTAGTGTAGTAGTGGCAGAAAGAATGGTAAAATACCTAGACTCGTATGGTTTAATATTATACACAGCAAGTTACAGGACAGCAGTGATTATTTGGTTGTGCAAAGTATAAGTAGGTAGCTCCAATTGGTCCCCATTTCCCAGTATACCACCTTTATGTCTAGTAAAATTTCTGGGATCAATATCCATATATCCTCTTGTAGCTTACTTATTTTCAGATATGACCAGTCCCTTTAAAATAATGCAAAACATAGCTGATATGACAGCAACCATACCACATCACTTTCAATTCGGACTCCACCGAACTTTCTGAATTTCTCGAGTTTTTCCTGATTCAAGAATTTCGCGATAGCTGGGTTTTCTGCAGCAGGAATTAGCAGCGCATCAATGAAGTAGCAACCCGGCTCCACAGTTATAACCTACCATGTCAGATCAAATAGAATATTAAGAACCCTTAATTTAATGTTATTATCCTTGCAAAGGATTATAATCTCAGAGATTGATACCATTTTTGTCAATTCATCAGCCAAGATAGAGAATATATCATTCGAAACAGTTGCAACAAAAATCAAAATAAACTTTAAAACACTAACCATGCCTTCTTTAAGCTCCCTCACAGTCCTCAAGGAACTTAACCCAGGTTCTTTAGGTCTCTCCAGTCCCTACAAAACATGGGACAATTTGTACCAGTATTAACATCAACAGCAATTAAATCAGGTCACAAAAATACAATTTAGAACCAACTCCATGAAAAACCCACCCTCTAAAATGAAAAATGTCATTGCATTTTCCCACAATAAAGCATAACAAATATCATGCATCTCACTATGTATTATGATCAGCTTTTGCAGAAAGAAATTAGAATAGCACCGACGCTCAATAAAGACGATGAATTATGTCCCTGTAAAATTACCAACGCTCCCTCCTGTTATGATGTTACTTGACGTGCAATAACATCGATATGTCTATTACAGATATGTACCCCCTGGGATCAATCAACCTTTTGGATCTTATTAACCGAAGAAATACGACTTTGGGCTATGGTTAGCCCAGCTCCAATGAAGAAAACCCAAGATACTCTGAAGTATTCTTGCCTCTTGGTATATGTTTATTCCAATCTTCAACCCAAGAATGTTCCTCCTCATTGGTGCTCTCCATGGTGCTGAACTTTATTTTCCAAGGTACTACCAATTTTCATTGATATTTGGAACAACAGAAAGTATATCAAAAGAATTGCTCTCCCAAAAGGAGTGACTAGTACCAAACTCGATAGTCTACAGTTCCCACAAATGATTTGGCATTGTTTGTAAAAACTTAAGAGCAGGAGTTTACGTGATATTTGTTGTTCTTATTTGGTGTAATAAAAGCTTAAGTTCAAACCTCTGCATAACCACCAGGATCATGCGTGTCAATTCCAAGCAAATGTCCTAAACCATGAGGCATAAAAACTGCACCTACTCTTTCAGCCATCATTTCATCTACATTACTGAAACCAAAAAGAAATTTATTCATCATTTCAATCACTTTTCACATACTTTGATATTAACAAGTAATCAAGGTTCTATGGCATACCCCTGAACAATTTCCGCTTTGTTCAAGGCCTCAAGGATTGTTTTCTCTGCCAACCTATACAGAAAAATGTGAAGTCACATTAGTTAAGCATAATAACAGATAAGTACATGCTTCCCTCTAGGCTTATCCAATTAAGATTCATAGCATGATCTACATTCTTCATTTGTGAATCTGGTTTGAGAATTGAATTGCATTACAAGTGCAAAAGTTTGTAAATTCATTTTAGATCATATCCGTTGCACATGGATAATTAGGTCCGGATTTCCAGTTAATGTGGCAGATGGATAATTAGGTCCGGATATTTGAATCAGCCTTGAATTGCTTCAAATATTAATTGGGTTTGTCAATTCTCCAACAGCTTCATACCAGTAAGAAAATATACAACTAAGATTAATTTAATTTCTTTGCAGTCCACAATTCTACTTACTTGTGCATGTTAACCCAACTAACTCCTGGACGCATGGATGATATGACATTGTTATGAGCCTGAAGCACAGCCTGAAAGCCATCTCAAAATTAGGTCTAGTTTTCACTTAAATAACAGAATTTGTCATAAAAAAATGTATATTATCAGAATGGCCCTTACATTGTAGATGATAGTCTGATCTTTAGTAAATTTTCCATTAATCTAAAAAAAGAGCACCAATATTAATATGCTGCTGGAAATTATAAAAAATTAGAGAGTATAAATGCAACATAGAGATTATAATGCTCACAGGAAAAGAACAGGTAATATCTGAACCATAGAAGTGATATTCAGCTCCCATATCCATCAATGCTATATCCCCATCTTCCAAAGTCTGGAAACAAGGTTCACAATAAAATAACTAGGTAAATGAATAAATGTATCCAAAGTTGTATCATATACATGAACTGGAAAGGAAACAATACTTTATCATTTGGAGCCGCTGCATGACCATAATGAAGAACAGAGCTACAAAACAAATGAAAATAAATATTAAGTAATAGATGTTACCAAAAAGCTTCAATACTTTTCCGACCACTATTGGTGGCACTAGAAATAACCAATAAAGGAAAAGAAAATTAGACCTGTTATGCCCAGTAGCACAAATACATGTATAAGAGTTATGTCTACAGCCACCATACATATATGTGTGGTGTAGAAATATGCTTTCTAGCTGGTACTCCTTCATGCCTGCTTTTGCATTTCTCATTACCTAATAGCATATGTTTCAGAACTCAATATTGGAATTTATAATTTTGCTAATTTGAAAAAATAATCAAGGATGTTAAGAACATTCTTTCCCTTCTCAGATTATATAAAAAAATCATACATCAGTTGTATGATTAAAACAAGAAATAACTAAATTCATTGAAGTCACGTCTAATTGGAAAATTAAATAGGAAACTGTTGAACATGTATACAGAAGTCTAATTCTGCTCCAGATTTCTAATCAAACAATATTTGCCAGACAACTAAGGTCAAAACATCATAAAATAGTTCAGATCAGGAGTGCAAAGAACCCATGTAATGACAAAAAGTACATTATTATTTGTTAATTTGCAGTGGGCTTTATATAATCTAGAAGGAACACAAATAGTTGGATGTTCTGCAACTTTGGTGAAATGGTTAGTGATATTTGAGAAGGAAAAAGAGAGCCCCTTTAAAAATTAAATGTTTAAAGAAGAAGAAGATTGAAGTACCTGAATATGAGCCTCTGAGCTTACATCATTGGCATATTGTATTATAGAAAGTTCTTGCTCAGACTTTATAACACGGCATTCAGTCAAAATCGGATGGAGTGTATCCAAATCAATTTCGAAATTCTCCATTCCCTGTGCAACTTAATGGTTAGTTTCATTTTGTTGTCTTGTGGGGTGTAAGTAGCTACAAATTGTCCAAGAAGAATCGGATATAACTAAGGATATATAGATAGGGGTGAAAACGGAGCGAATTTAGAGTGGATAATGCCAATACCGAATTTGTATCTGCCATTCAATGAGCGGATATGGATACGGATAGTAAACGGATGTCAAAATTTGAAACCAAATCCGTCTTAAACGGATACGGAGCGGATAATCAACAAATACGGATTCAAATAGGGATACGAAACGAATAATTGTCGAATAATTGAGTCATCTGAACGTTACGCACTTTATGAAGATGTAGATTTTTATTGTTCTATATTTTTATATTATTTAAGCAATTATATTATTTTCCATTCAGTGCAGCAACAAGCTTAAAGCTAATAAAACGAGGCCCATTTTAAGATTGATGCTTTGGCCTGGAATAACCCAGTCCATTAAAAGGTAAAGTGTGTAATGCAAACTGTACATGCATGACCGGTTTGCTTCAGAATTGAGAAAAGCGCTATGTTAGTCCCACATTTCTTTGCTATATTTTCCAAGTCCCTGGAGCTCCTATAAATAAATAGGCGCGGCTTTGTGGTTCATACCTTTCTGTCTTTTGACTGGAGCAGAATCGGTTCCAGATATATCCGGCTATCCGATATATCCGATCCGTTTGTGCAGGAAGGAAATTATCCGAATCCATATTCGGGTCTTTTGTTCTTGTTTAATAAGTATCCAGATCCGAATTCGAAAAATTATCCGCTCCATTTATCCGAATCCGGATCATAGGCAGATTCGGAGTGGATTCGGATCGGATAATCCGGATCCGTTTTCACCCCTATATATAGATAAATCATAATGAACCTTACGTCAAGAACAGCATGATTTTGCAAATAGATACCTTGTCTCTGATATTATGAGAAAATATTTCACCGATTTTACAAACTACATTATTTGTTGACGACAAATGAGAAATTTTCTTTTTTTAAAAGAGAGAAAAGGTTAGTTCTCTCTCTACACATAACTAATGTGTCACCAGCAGCTATATATGTGCACAGCAGTGGTGTAAGTACAGTACCAACAGATATTAGAATTGTATATAGTAGATTAACAAGGATATTCGAAGTCTCAATCACCTCAAATTTAGCAGGTTTGGAATAATTGTTGCTGTCTGTATTCATCCCATACAACATATAAAGAAGAGGCTTATTCTCCTTTTCCTTGAATAAATTTTGAAGTGTTTGTGTCATCTCATCAACATAAAAGACCAAATCAACCATATATCTTTCCTGTTGAAACAAAGAAAAGACAAAACCCTCATGATCAAAATTCTCATCTTTTATTTAATTGGTTTCAGATCAATTGCAAATTTGGGATACCGGTATAATGCTCTACCTGGTGTTAGTATAGATTATGTCTAAAAAGCAGAAAGTAAAATCACCTTAAAGTAAGACAATGATTTTATTTCACCAAGCCAAACAGCATAATCAGCTGGTAACCTTGGGGCAAAGAGTATAGATTTTCCAGTAGAAATGTCCTTCAGAAAAAAAATGGAAAGAAAATAGAGGTGTGTTAGCTAAAAAAATTCAGAAAACAAGAAAAAAAAGTTACTTTATTATAAGTTCGACTCAACTAAAGGCACTCCCAAAAATTCATTCTACTAGATATTCATCAATTCACATGCTATTATACTATATAATTCTGCATTTTCCCTTTAAAAAGAAAAGAAGCAAGAGAACTCTAGACTTCTCATTGGAATTTGGATGTTTAAAAATGTGAACTAATGCTCTGATCTCTAAATTTGCATTTTATCACATAAAGGATGTAATTACTATGACCAATTTAATTGATTACTACACTCCAGTTAGTAAAACTTACAATCTGGTTTGGTACTGTATTCTTAAAACAAAATTCTGGTATAACATGCAAATTTGATTTGAATCATGAATTAGACTTATCAACCTAAACAACATCAACAGAATCGGAAACAAAATGAATTCAAAGAGGAAAAGAAATAGAACTCACAATTGCTCCATAAAATCCCGGCTCACACACGCCAAACAAATAGGCAAAGTAACTCTCTTGCCTACGTAGTCAAATATTTACTTTTCAAATGAAAGGAAACCATGATATATTAATTTAAAACATAGCATAGGGGTTTACAATTAACCCCCTCATTCCTGATCAATTCGTGTGGAGATTGAATACCACAGGATTATTCACAGTTCATTCTTTTTATGCAAGGTTAGAGTTTAGGGGTATAGTAAACCATGAATAAATGACACTATTTGGAGGGTAAATAACTAAATATACACCTTAAAATTTCTTGTGATTAGGCCAAAGAAGAAAAAAAATTCTAACTGCTGACTTATTAGTAAAAAAAGGCTAGCAAGGAGAGTTGATCATTTGTTAGTTAATTTGCTCAGTAGCTAAAACTCTTTTGTTGGAATTGGATTGCCACATACAATAATTTCCAATTTGTTGGGAATACAGAAACATAGTAAATAATTGACATACATGAGCTTAAAAAGTAAAATTAGATTTTACAGGGATGCATCTGAGATCAAGAGACATTCGACTGACCATGGTAACATTTAATCATTTACGGTTTTATATACACACCTGAAGAGCTCGATGTGATCCGTGCAATATCTTGTCTGTTCTTCCCCTCCCTTACCACAAAAAAAAAAACAAAAAAAACAACCATCAATCCTCACATTTAAAAGAAATAGAACCTATCGCATACTTTGACGCGTACTCCCAACTCTCCCAGTAATGCTGTAAATATTACCTGGAGGAGAACAAAGCCGTGGGAGGGGCGGGAGGAGGCAGAGAGATGGTCGCAAAGGGAATCGAGAAGCTTCTTGCGGTTGCTAACGTGGAGGTCCATGGGGACCACAGGAGGCGACAGCGTGGAAGGAGGAGAGGCCATGGCGAGATCACCTCCGCCTCTTGCACTGCCCATTCGGGCTTTAGTTGTACTGGAGTCGTGCTGCCAAAGGCCGGGGCCTCGTTTTGGTTTCTCTTCTGACTTGCTATTATCCAATGAAGAGTTAATTCTCCGAACAAAAGAACCAAATTGGGTGAAACATGCAATTTTGTCCCGAAATTTTTATTAATCGAAAAAAAAATAAAAAAAATATCAAAAAGGGGCGAAACTTTAGTCAGAATTTTAAAAATAGTTAGAACGGGATTAACGGTACCGTCCCATGGGACGGGATTATCCTCGCCGTCCGAGATTACATTTCTCTAAACACCTTCACCGCTAATCCGAATTCACGGACGGTGTTAACATTCCTGTCCCACAAAAAAAAAAAAAAAAAGACCGGACGGTACCAACAACGCCGTCCCAGAAAAAAAAATAAAAATTTAACTTTTTGAGTTTATGCGCTCTTCGAAAAAGAGAGACAGCTTTGAAATGATTCAATTTGTGGTACGAAAACGATACAAAAAAAAAGTACGTACCTTTTCAAGGTTTAAGCGCGCATTTCTTCATTCTTTCTCCTTGTCGTTTCTGCGTATTTGAAACTGAGTCAGAGATCGAATAGAGAGAATTAGATCGTGGAGGAATGAATTGAGATAGGGTTTATGAAATTTACCTGCGGTTTCTTTCGTTCTTTCGCCTTCTCTTTCCCAGGACGCTATTTGAAATGATAAACTTCTCTTTTTTTGCTGGGCCTCGGACGGCATCAACGTTACCGTCCCACATTTTTTTATTTTTTCCTCGGACGGCATCAACACTACCGTCCCATATTTTATTTTATTTTTTCCCTCGGACGGCATCAACACTACCGTCCGTAATTTCCGTTAATCTGAATTAGCAACCGAGCGGGTTAGCGAATTGTTAATCTCGGACGGCGAGGAAAGTCCCGTCCCATGGGACGGTACCGTTAATCCCATTCTAACTATTTTTAAAATTCTGACTAAAATTTCGCCATTTTTTTTTATTTTTTTTCGATTAATAAAAATTTCGGAATTTTGTCATTTCTTTCGATGTGTTGTTGCGTGTAGACTATCTTTGGATTACGTCTTTGTACGAAATTGGTTGGCGCTTCCGGAACAATGCTGTTAGTCATAAAAATGACACTGTTCAGTTAAGACAAATAGACATTAATTAAAAAATTACACTTCTCTTTGAATTTTAACTATGTGTGTCACATCAATGTGTTTAATTTTTTGTCTTCATATGTTTCTCTTTTGACTTGCTATCTTCCAATTAGGAGCCCTCCAAACCAAGACTCCAAAATCAAATTGATGAAACAGGTAATTTTTTTTTCTTCGTATGCAAAGTCCAGAACGAAATTCACGGTACTTGGCAAATTCCATTAATTTACACAAAATCTTGATTGTGAAGAGCAAATTTTCAGAGCTTTTAATATTGTTTGTAATTTTATGTTAATTAAATGAAAACTCAACTCCAAGCATTTCTAGAAACATCATTCGGTTCAGACAAAGATAATATAAAAAATGACACTTCATTTTATTAAGAAATAACACTTTTTAATTTTAAAAATGTCACTTTAATCAAGCAAACTCACGCTATGTTCAAAGAAACCAAAAGTCAGGTTTAAACCATCTGATCAACTTTGAGATTTGTGTAAACAAATTTTAAATTTAATAAATTTAAATAGTCACGTAAATTTAAACTATCCATGCAACTAGATACAAATAGTTTGAGTTCGACTTTAGATAAAATTGTGTCCAAAACTTTGAGAAAAACTCGTTGAAAATCTATGACATTTTTTGTTTTTAGATATCTCATATGCCGACTGTCGACTATGATATATATATTTTTTTCCAATTAATGTTTTAAATGTTATCCCTAACAGCACTTAGAAGGGGTGAATATGTCAGTTTAAAATTTAATACCTACAACTTGTGACTATCGGTCAAATTGATAAGTTCTAAGTTCGTTCTTATGTATAACTAATTTATCTACTGTAAGTTCTTGGCGGAATAAAAAACTTGTAATTTAAATAACAAATAAATATTAAAGTGCAGTAAAGTAAATAGATAGAGTTAGAGAAAGTGACACAGGAGTTGTTAACGAAGTTCAGTCACTGAAGGACCTACGTCTCCGGGGCAACGCAACCTTAAGAGACGCGCATGTCTATTACCCAATGAAGAAATGAATACAAGTTGTGACCGGTACGAGACAACACTCCTGCGGTCCACACACACAACAGATTGAGCACAACAATTCAAAGGAAAGAAAAGTGAGCACACAAGCTCCGGTATAAGGTGAGCTCGTAGACTCCGGTATAGATGAGCTCGCAGACTCTAAGTCCAGTCAATCAGTGGCTTTACTCTAATCTCACAATGGATCAAGTTATGTGACGTATATTTGAGTTTGCTGGAGAGATAATTGAAGTTTGAGCACAACCAACAATGGACTAGGCTAAACCTCTCAAAAGGATTCTAAAGTGTAAGATTTGTGAGGGTATTATCTCGTCAATGAGCACAAGCCCACTATTTATTGTGAAATTCAGAGGAGAGCCAACGGCTCTTTGCAGATCACAAGATCTACAACATAATAGTTTAGCCTATTTTGCTTGTGACTAAGTTTCCAGTATTGATCATACCCGGTAATTTTAAATTTTGAATTTGATATCCAGCCAAGCAACGGCTGGACTCGGGTGATCTCAACCTCAGATCTACTTTATCATACTTTTGGACATAAATAAAAATAACAATGCAAAAAGATAAAGTATGATCTGTTGGGTTTTGAGGCTACCCAAAGCCATTAGGCTTAAGCTGCGGAAAGACCGTAAAATAAAATTTTTACTTCTAACTCAAGCCAAAAGGATTGAAGTGGTATGTCGGATAATCTACCGAGAGTTACATACCTGTTCAATCATTTTCTTAGATTAAAAACCGTAAGTAAAACTTTACTCATTCAGATCATAGATTAAGTAGTATGTCGGATAATAACCGAGAGTTACATACCAAATTAATCCTGTATAGATCCAAAGTAGTACAACCGTATTTACTTGTATTTTAATCAGTTTATAGATCTACTCCTTTGATTGATTTCTAAAATATTAAATCTATTTAACAATTAAATAGATTAATATAACATTTCTTTACCTTGCTTCCAAATTCAAATTGGAATGCAGTCTGACCCGGCTGTCTGACCCGGTTAAGCAAGCACCAAAAATATAGTGCCTCTATCAGTTATCCACCAGGAACTACCAGAGAGTTGGTATTTCTTTTGCCAGAAATACTATACCAACGATATTCGAAAAGTCGCAGTTTTCGGTAAATCACTATTCACCAAAAGTACGAAATTTCTGACAAAACACTATTCACAAGAATAACTTTTATTCTCGCAAAAATATATATATGGATAATCAGATTTTCTGCAAATCACTATTTAGAAGAGAAAATTAGATACGAATCGAATCGGATTCTGATTCGTACTTTGATTTGGACTTCAAATGAACTTCTTAATTTCTCTCACCATTTATGCCTATTTATAATCAAATAAATTGTGGCGGTTTTGCATAGTCGGTTATGGAAGAATCAAAATCAAATTGGATTTGTCATTAGTTTAATATATTTAATTAAACATTTTCATTTAATTTAGGCTTTTAATTAAATTCTAAATTTAATTAAGGCCTAAATTCAAATTGGACTTTTTGATCCAAAATATTAATTCATAATTAATATTTTAATCCATATATATATATACAATTATTCTGAATAATTGTATTTCTTGCGTTTGCAATAAATTTATACGACGTGTCATACACGTTTATAAATTTAATTCGGTTTAAGCATGTCATCTCCATGACATATATTTTATTCTTAATTATAACACTTTATAATTAATCATAAAATTTCTCTGATTACTTTCCTATTGGTGTGACCCGATAGGATCTGTGTTATGTTGGCAAATAGAATTAGAACTGTTCTAACTTCTATAATCATAGGTGGCACCTGGCAAGTACATTATGACACCAATTACACAGATGATACTGTACGGTACAATATCACGATCCAGTAAACGATTTACTTCGTGTTAATTCTTTTGTCTCATAGCTATCAGATTAGTTTTCAAGGTAGGTGTGTGTCATCCTTGCAAACTAATCTTTTCTTGATCCTGAATAGATTATCAAATATGTTTACTCTTGTAATCATACTGGATCCAGATAATCATATTCTATCAAGGGGCCTAGTGATGCTATAGCTCGTATTGAGATACGAGGGACAATAGTACTTTTGATAAACCATATTTTCCTCCGCATAAGCTATGTATACCGAAGAACTACCCTTATAGCTACTTTTTACGAATAGCGTTAGATAGCAATCACACATATACATTTCTTATGTAGGAAAAATGAATATCTCATACTTTAGAACTTAACACTAAAATGAAAACATTAATGACACAAACACAATTCCATTTAATGTTTCATTTGGGGTCTGTCAAATATCATGTTCTCTAACATGTATATGTGTGATTAAAATGACAACTCTTTGTCTATAGTTTGTAAAACTTAACCATCATTTAATCCACACACTAACCTTATCGCGGTAATTAGTGTTCCTGCTAATTACCTTGGTTGGAGACTTTTAAGAGTATTATCATCTATATTATGAAGTTTCACAATTCCAGTCATGAACTCGAAATGATTCATAAATTCAATAATACTCAAGGTAACAAAATGATTAAACATTCAATTCATGAACAAAGCTTTATATAACAAATTTATCGTATTATTGACTTCTAGATTATTACAAACTAACAATTATGACACCAATTACACAGATGATGATGTACCGTACAATATCACGATCCAGTAAATGATTTACTTCGTGTTAATTCTTTTGTCTCATAGCTATCAGATCAGTTTCAAGGTAGGTGTGTGTCATCCTTGCAAACTAATCTTTTCTTGATCCTGAATAAATTATCAAATATGTTTACTCTTGTAATCATACTGGATCCAGATAATCATATTCTATCAAGGGGCCCAGTGATGCTATAGCTCGTATTGAGATACGAGGGACAATAGTAATTTTGATAAACCATCTTTTTCTCCGCATAAGCTATGTATACCGAAGAACTACCCTTATAGCTACTTTTTACGGATAGCGTTAGATAGCAATCACACATATACATTTCTTATGTATGAAAAATGAATATCTCATACTTTAGAACTTAACACTAAAATGAAAACATTAATGCACAAACACAATTTCATTTAATGTTTCATTTGGGGTCTGTCAAATATCATGTTCTCTAACATGTATCTGTGTGATTAAAATGACAACTCTTTGTCTATGGTTTGTAAAACTTAACCATCATTTAATCTACACACTAATCTTATCGCGGTAATTAGTGTTCCTGCTAATTACCTTGGTTGGAGACTTTTAAGAGTATTATAATCTATATTATGAAGTTTCACAATTCCAGTCATGAACTCGAAATGATTCATAAATTCAATAATACTCAAGGTAACAAAATGATTAAACATTCAATTCATGAACAAAGCTTTATATAACAAATTTATCGTATTATTGACTTCTAGATTATTACAAACTAACATGATCTTCATAATCTTCATGATCTTGATCTTCATATGATCCTCCATAATCTTCATGATTCAGCATCCCATCAATATCCAACATTTCAAATGGTTCGTGTGAATCTTCCATCAGATCATATGTATTAAATCATTCCTTCTAGCTCGAGGAGATCATGCAACAGATTATCTCGTGCAACTTGTCACGTTCCGACTTGTCACGATATACACTTTGACTTTCTTTGACCTTCGGACGCGACTTGTTACGCCAACTTGTCATAAAATGAATTGTTGACTTGCGTTGACCTTTGGCAGTGATTATTAAACATGCACATATCTCAAACAGAAAAACTGTGAAATTCAATGATTATATGTTTTGCAAATTAGTCAAACAACACAAAAGATTGCTTACAACAACACTAAATAGCTAGCGTTTAGCCTTTCCAGACTATAAAAGGTAAGCTATGGAATAAAAGTGTGCTAATTCAGCTATGATTGTTATAGCTGTAATAGCTTACGGCTATTACCACTACGCGCTATTGCTAACCGCTATGCTACTCGGGCTTCTTCTTTTTTTGCAATTTACACGGGTCTTTGTGCTTATGTTCCTATTTGTGATTCTACATGGCCCGCTATGCTAGGTATGCTAAACCAAACTCTGTGCTTATGTACCTATTTGTGATTTAGTCTCTCCTTCTATATCGGAAAATATTCAAATATTAATTCTTCCATTTGCTTGCTCTTCGTCTAGTATTCACTTGTAAATTATTGCCCTTTGTTTCAATTGAAAGCTGATTTCGATTATTATAATCTGTAAAATGATCAAATAGATATACTTCATTTCACTTGTAAAATTAATTGCACTTCGTCTATTATAATATGTAATACTATGAAGTATGAACTATTAAAAAATATTACTTTGTAGATCCTTTTTTTCTTATTTGCATAATTGAAAAAAGTATAGATTTAGATTAGTTGTCATTTGGTTGTTATCTCAATTCTCCAATGTTGATAATGTTGATAATTTTTCCTTAGTAAAAATATAGAATATAATTTTTTAAAAGAAAAAAACGCTATATACAATAGCTATTCGCGATATCTTTTTGTTTTAGCATCTCCGCGATGACACGATAATTGTTATTTATAACCTTGTTCCAATTGATATATTCTCTGTTCAAGTAGTTATCCTATTTATTTTCTTAAAAAAAGGAAACAAAAAACATATATGATGTACCCAAAAAAAAAAAGGGATTGCACAAGCCATATAGAAAAAATATTGTTTGAAAAAATTATGCTGTTCCATTTTATATATAAGACCTACTGCTTATTTTAGCTGTGAGATGAACTAAGCTATATCGCAGTATGTGCATCTTTTTTATTAGATAGAAAAATTCAAAAAGATGGAAATTTGCATAATTTATTTCAAACAAGCAAAGGGATGTTTTCTTTTAATGAGTACAGTTTTACCGTTGGAGATTTTTCATGGTGCAGAGTGCCACAACACTCATTGCATTTTATATACCTCAATACTTTCATTTTGTTATGTCAAAACAGACCGAAAAATTTAATAATTTCACACGATGTATTTCTTGCGGGTAACATAAATCATCAATGGTTTAATTCGTAGTTTAGTTTTGAAAGTTTGCAATATTAAGCGGAAGAAATGTGACAATTGTGTTAACATAACAAATGACAGTGAAATTTTTGTAAATATCCAATAAAAATTAATTTTCTTCATGCAGCTTCTTTCCTTGTCGATATTTAGGTACGTTTGGATGCGAGTTAAAATAGCTAGGATAGTGAAATTTGAGATTAATAGATGAGAATAGAGAAAAAATAGTGATTTTTAGATTAGTGGAAAAATAGTGCTATTCGGATTAATAAAAATATTGTTAACAAAGTGATAATAAGAGGAAAGATAGACAAATGGGGTCTCAAAGTAATTGTCACGACATGGAGATGACAGAAGTGGTGTCAACTTGTCATTTCGAAACTGTGTTGACGAAAATCAAAAAAGAAAATATTTTTTTCTCTCTTCATATATCTAAATAGTAGTTATTCCCACATTTATAAGAATAGAGAATAACAATTGTTCTAGCTATTTCGAATAGCAAAAATATTATTTGAATATACGTTGTTATTCCAAATAGTTCCGTATTCTCAAATAGTCCCCTATTCCAACTACTCTTACTTCATCCAAACATACTTGGGTTCCTTCGTGTACTTCTCTATCAATACATTAGTTATTCGACAGTGGAGAATGATACTTCATCCAAACTTCATCCAAACATACATGGGTTTCTTCGTGTCCTTCTATATCAATACTTTAGTTATTCGACAGTGGAGAATGAGACGGTAGCACAGTTGCTAGAAAAAAAACATCCTAAAACTATTGGATACTCAACAATTGGGAGTTCCGAGTCCCAATCACCTCATCACAGCGGAGGCTGTTGGAGCAAGAACTGTAGGAAGAAGAGAGTATAATCAAAGCGCAAATAGACTTTAATCAACCAATCGCTTACCTGCATCTCAAGTTTTTCACTTCACGAATAAAATTTTGTAAACGACCAAGAGTACAATCACTCAATCATACACATGAAACTAAAAAATGGAAAATTTGAAGCATAAACACCCGAAATGTTAATAAGATTAAATGCTCTCACGGGTCTCTTTAGCGAGCATAAGCTTTATAACAGCTTTACTCAACCAAAAGGGCACAACAGTCACAAGCAAGCCAGATAGGCACATCCGTCACATACCACTTCCAACCAACATAACAAATACAGAGCATGCTAACACACTGACAATTATCAATATTTTAAACTAGATGCAAAGCTCAAAGCTACAGACCCTTACTGGAAATACCATTATCCTATACTAGAAACCAAACCTAACAAAAGTTTTCAACAAAAGCTAAGTTCACAACAATCACGACAAAGATCCAAGAAAATTATTTTTTAACTTGGAGGTGTCTTACTGCCAGCAGCAACCGGTGCACCACCACCAGGTGCAGCCTGTGCAACGCCACCTGGAGCACCGGATCCGGACCCCGGAGCAGCAGTGCCATCCTTTGAATATGCTGGTGCTGGTACCTGACCATAGGCACCACCTCCACCATACGACGACTCACTGTACTGACCATAACCCCCATATCCAGTACCATAGCCAGATTGAGGTGGTGCAGCCTGACCCTGCGGGTAGCCTGGTTGAGCATACCCAGTTTGAGCAGAACCAGTTGGTGGAGTCTGGCCATAGACAGGTTGCAGTGGTGGCGGTCTTTGTACATATGCTGCTGCTTGTCCATAACCAGGTTGACTAGAACTGTACCCTGGCTGTGATGGTACAGGTGGATACCCTTGCGTTGGATAACTTGTAGGTGTGGTCATGGGTGGTTGGCTAAGATACCCTTGCTGACTGGAGGGGGCCCCAGATGACGGTGTTTGCTGAGCTGGCGATGCTTGTGGAGGAGTAGAGTTGGTTGTAGTGCCACCTTGTGCAGTATAATTGGATGCTGACCCATCCTGGCTGGAAGTTTTTGTAGGTGTTGTGTAACTAGTTGCAGCACTATAGTTGTAGCCAGCCTGAGCCTGAGGCTGGGAATAACCTTGGGAATAGCCGCTGGAATAGGCTGATGCATCCCCATAAGAGCCTTGCGAGGTATAACTAGGTGGCTGAGCATAACTATAGCCAGTAGGGTCAGTTGAAGTAGGTGGCACAGTGGAAGCTCCAGTTGGCTGTGACTGTGCTGGCTGTGGCACTTGGTGTTGCTGTTGGTTGTAGTAATCATAGCCACCTGGAGCGGGCTGTTGCGGTTGTGCTGATTGATTGGACGACTGATCCCACCCTCCTGTTTGGTACGATGAAGGCGGGTAGCCTGGGTACTGGGGCTGAGGCATGTTGTACTGAGGTTGGGGGGCCCCAGGATATGCAGAAGTAGGCTGCATATAGTTGTTGTAAGAGGGTTGCGATGGAGGTGGGGGCCAGGTATTTGACTGAGGCCGTGGAGCTCGGTAGCCGCCACCTGATGGATTCCTGAGACGAGTCTGACAAAATAAATAAACAAATTATATTTCATATGCTACTCCAATAAAGTTATATTACAATAGAGAGGATAATTGCAGGAGAACCAAGGAAAGAGACATGCGACAAAAGAGGCGAATGAAGAACAAAAGAAGTTCAACAAAGTCATACATAGCAATCAATGTGAATTCAAGAAAAAAAATCTACTTACCTATAAAGAGAAAAGAGGCTGGTGCCATTGACAGATGCCCCCACCTATGCTCTCTCCCCAGGAGAAAAACTATGGTCTATAAAACAGTTGCCACAACTATATACCAAGTACAGTTTGCAACAAAACCAATATTGATTGCCATACATAGGCATATGTAGTTTAACCGATTTAAATTTATGTTAACAACAAGATATATTTGAGATACTATCTGTAGTGATAGCAATTAATAACACAAAACTAGTGCACTTTGTTAGCAAGTTTATCTATAGTAACTATACTATCCCTGTAACCTGGGATCGAGAGCAACATGAGAAAAGAAATAATAGATGCAAGACAAACATATGGTTGACAGAAGATGCAAAAGTAAATATCCAAAAAATGTTCAATATACCAACAAATTGGTTATTCAGGAAGCGCAACTAGACCAACTTTAAAAAGAGGATAGTAAGAACCATGAGTGAATCAAATAAAACTATAATGTGGGTGGAGCCATCCTGCAGAGAGTAGCATATCCAAACATATATGTGATAGGACAAGCAAGCAATAATATAATATGAACTTCTTGAGTATCAATTATTCCAAATTAAACCAATTTTTATTACTACTCCAGAACAAAGATAAACAGAGAGAAGGAATAAAAGATTCTAGAGCCGTGTACCATGACGAGGAAGGAACAAGAATGTACAATTTTAATTGAAAAAATACTGCAAGCATTAATAAGGAAAATTGCACAGTACAATGCACTAAGAAACTTCCCAGAATATGAAAAAGAAGAATAAAATTTATTGCATACCTCACTTAGTATTTCATCGAGCAATTGCTTTGCAACTTCTATCTGTTCTTCTGTGCCGTCTACATAAACTGTTCTCTCCGTTGAAGTGTCTCCAGGCGGCAAATGTAATGGAATAACCTAGTAATAATACAAGCAAAACATGCTATCCATATATATTGAAAATAACAAAGAAGTACCAAAAACATCACCTTGACTTTTTACAGTTAAAATTTGGAACTACTCCTTATCAAGTATAAACAATAAGCTTTAACCAAAAAAAACTACAAACAGCACCGGTGCGGTCAGTACAAAGAGCGCAAAGCTCGACAAGAATAAGTTCATCACATCAGTATAGTACCACCACAAAGTACTGATATGAACTGGCCTGTTAGCAATATTCTTAAATGATTTCACTAGTGTGAGTCAACAGAAGCATTGATAAAGGTAAAATCATAAAATTAGATTTATTCGAGTCATAACATTTTCATTTCTTAAATTGTAAGAAACCAAAGAATAAATAAATGGAGCTATTCAAGGTCATCTCAGCAATTTAGTTGGCACCTATACTGAAGGCCAGCAGAAAAAATAGCAATTTGCATAAACAGACATAAATGGCATACTAACAACAAATAAAGAAAACAGCTAAAATTCCATTCAGTCACCAACTAGCATTAAGAAAACAACAGCAATATGCAAACCTGGATCCGAGCACCGGACTTGGCTTGCATGCTTTTTATAGTCTCGCCACCTTTCCCTATAACCAGGCCAACCTGGAGAGAGTTTCAGTTTTAAAGCATTGACAATATGTGGTAATATAGAATTTAAAAGGAGAAAAAAATAAATTTTGAAATTAATTAATTCACATAAATTCATATACCTTGTTATTACCGATTTTTATCTGGTATGTTTCTCCGCCAGTCTGGGCAAGACCGCCCACACGGCGGCTTGATACTATGTCAGAGA
Source organism: Carex kokanica (assembly GCA_025461125.1). Taxonomy (NCBI): domain Eukaryota; kingdom Viridiplantae; phylum Streptophyta; class Magnoliopsida; order Poales; family Cyperaceae; genus Carex; species Carex kokanica. The sequence continues at coordinate 1,065,990 of JAJGRX010000994.1, forward strand.
CGCCGGCATCAGCCTACATAAACATTAAAAAACATCTTAAATTTTTTGAAATTGCATCGACTAAAGGCATTAAAGGGAATGTCCTAGTTTGACCATTATTACCATAAAAAAAGCAATCTGAGCCATAATTTACAAATGAAATTCAATTGTAAGCCAATTTGTACAACAGTTGGGTCAAATCCAGGTACAAAAGAACCCTCTAATTAAGGAACCGGCCATAGAGTTATCATGTTCAACCGGTTCTTTTGCAATGGGCATGGAAATTGTAACATAGTATTAACACATCATTTTTATCATACTTATAAGCAAATAAAGGGATGAACTTAGGGAAAAACAAAAGGAAGTTGACCTGAGCAAGAACTTCAGCAATGAGCTCCTCAGCCTTAGCAATCTGTTCTGGAGTGCCCTGAATCTCAACGGACCGGGTTGGAGAATTGGGATCCGCATCCATATCCCTGGTGACCTGAATCTTGGCTCCTGATTGCACCTGCAGGTACTTAATAGTATCCCCTCCTTTCCCAATAATAACACCCACCTACAATTGACAAATCAGTTGAAGACTTAGTTCGAAATTCGCTTGGCTTTTATTTACATTATCATCATCTCTTCTACTTTTTGGTAGGCATTAGATAAGGGATGGTGTGACTTCAAAATAATTCATTTTGAAAGGCTCTCAATAACTCAAATGTTTTATAGATATGTTGCATGGAAAACACAGCTACAAGTTCAATTTTGAAATACTTCTGGCTGCGTCATTTTTCAAAAGGTTTAATTATAAGCATCATAGATCTCCGCCAGCTACAGCACAGTTACCCTTTTATAGATAGACAGAGAAAGAGGGAGAGGGAGAGTCATACCCGCCCATTTGGTATGTCAATTTTCTTGCTGGAGCCATGATAATTATATGATGCAAATGAAGTGGTGCTGGCTTGAGGAGGAGGTAACGGTTGACTAGTGAACTTGCTCATGTAAGCTGCAACAAGAGAGAAGAAAAGGCAGGGAAGTCACAAAACAGTGTAATGCATGTTTTCCAGTAGATATTATCAATGAAATGCAGGCTATCGTTTTATCCTCATATCACATCATTGCAGCTGATCAGGAACCCAGACCCTATAAAACTAAACTAAATCCAACGGTCTCCCACAATTAAGTCACAATGCTGCAGATTAAACCTCATGCTTTTCATCCACAATACATTTCAAAACAGTGACAACAACAAAAAGGACCAAACAAGAGAATATAATGGCCATGTAAGTTTTGACAAATATGGTGAATCAACAACAGTCTGATAAAGAAAAACCAACACGCCCAGCACGCTAGCAATAGAGGAACAAACTGTTCTTATAAACCAGACAACTCTCTCACTGTTCTCATCCAAATCAACTAATTCCCTCTTCATATTATGAAAATTAACACAAATTTGTCAGTAACAAGTGAGAAAAAAAAAGCAGGAGAAACTCCCGTACCATTACCTAAATCAGATCCGTTGTCGGTCTTGGGCCGCTTCGCCTCAGCATCGCTGAACAGCTTGGCTGCGATCGCCTGAGCGCGCTGCTTGGCTGCCTCGATTTCATCCATCGGCGGAGGCACGTTATTGTACGACTGTGACGGCGCTTTATCCTGCGTGGGAGCGGACGAGAATCCAGACTGTCGGCGCGGCGGAGGCGTGTCCGAGTCATCATATTTCCTCTTGAAATCCGATCGGGACGAATACCCTAGCTCCTCCGCCATTTCTGGGATTAGGGTTAGGTTTTGGGCTAAAATCGGCGAGAGGATAGAAAGTAGAAAGGATAACGAAGGAACAGGTGACGGAGGCGGTGAGATATACTTTATTGATTCCGGTCTTTACAAATTAACCCCCGTACTATAACTTTATTCGAAAGTTCTATCCAAGTATCCAACATTTGTCGTCGTATAAGCACAACCGTTGTTTAAGCTATCAAAATTAACCCCGTGATTTTTATTAATATCCAAAGTTAATTACAAATTAATAAATATACCCAACAACTTTGGGAATTTATAAAACTATCGATATCGGCACTATTGCCTTTTCTTTTTTTATAGACAAAATAGCAAAAATGCTGAAATCTAACACTACAAATTTGAATTTTATTTTTAATATTTGTTAGATTTTTTTTAATATATAATTAACATATTTATACTAAAATACACTAAATTACTTGAAATTATGTTAAATTACGCTAATTACACTAAATTACACTAAATTACATATTATACGTTCTTGTTAAATAATTTTATACGGCTATGACAGAATATAAATTACAGAGCTCGATCCATTAATACAGATTGCCGGAACACAATTAACGCAGTCAATAAAAATAACAGGAGAAAAATAGGTTAATTAATAAGGTGATCTCCTTAATTTATCTAAGAAAGGTTGGCATGATGATCTCATCTCAGCTGTCCCTTCTGTGGCCTAATTGAAATAATTAAGACTGAAATAGATGCCATTGATGCAGCTGCTGGAATCATCCTTCTTGAGTCAGATTCTGCTGATACGAGTTCTTCTTTTGCTGGTGCTGTTGGTGCTACTTGTTGTGGCTGATTTTCTTTAATTTCTGGTTTAGACTTTAGATGTTTGTTTTGTATAATAATTAGCCTGCAGAACTCTTATGCTTTATGTAGATGCATGCCTCTAAGATGTGTGTTTCATCTTATGATTAGGCTTAGTTTTATCTTTCTATATTCAGATATTCTGATCATAGATCTCTGCTTGTGTATCGAACTCTATTAAGTTTCATAATAAAACTGATGGAAGAACCCACTTTTGTCAAAAAATATAAATAAATAATAAGATGATCTCCAGATAGCAAAGCTACACTAAAAGACAGCTACATCGCTTAGCTATATATCCAGACAAAGCCTGTAGCAAGACCAAGTTGTAATTTGCAAACTTATTTGTGCGAATCTGACCAAGTGTTTTTTTTTTAGTAAACGTCGGAGTTCAAGCCATCAAACTATTTAATACCCCTGTTTATTACAACAAAGGATTTCCTCCATCCGGGTTTCGAACCCATGAATCTAATCAAGTGTAAAACCATGCAAGTAAATTTAGTTATTTAGGATTAAATATTTATTAATTTCCAAAGATACTCCACGTCAGGTTTTGAATCGGAAAAGGAGTTCAGATCCTAAACTAACTCAAATTTTGAGTTTAGATCCGGACTGTCTGATTAGAATCCGGCCAATTCGGTCCGAGATGAAATACACGAGAAGTTGTCTTAGATCCGCATTTTGCAGCTCCGGATAATAAAGTTTCAATTATATTCTTGATTATATTTGTATTATATAATTATTATTTATTTAGTGATCGAATAGCAACATGACAGGTAACAAATAGGTTTTGTCATATTGTGATTGGTTGAGTAGAGGATAGCTGGGAGCCTGGGATCACTGGATCATTATTGGCTTTTCTCTTTTCACTAATCATAAAAAGATTTTAACCTAATAAAAAAGTATTGATTTCTAAATGTTTACAGATTGTAAGTTAGGTACGTATATCCAATTAGATTCTAATAAAATAATTAAAATTGTCTATTAAACATTTATGCGGTATAAATAATTAAAATTCATAATCAGATAATTTGGGTATTTCAGATATCATATGGGGCTCCTAATTGGTTATAGTCACGAGAAAACATGTTAAATGTGTTGTGACAGTGTTTTGGAATTAAAAAATTGAATGCTCGATAGTTAGTTAATTAAAGTATCATTTAGAATTAGCACAAGCGAATACAAGATTGAATTTGTGATATATAGTATTTCAGACCATATTTCAGTTTGATATCTTAGAATCTGAAATGCCAAATAAATTAAAAATATTAACAATTTTACACAATGCACTGTAAAAATCAAGGTTCTAAATAGCGCGCTATAGCGTTTTTGGACCATAAAAGCTATGACATTATTGCTGCTATAGCGCGCTATTTCGAGCTATATATAGCGGCGCTATAAGGGCATAGCGTCATTTTTTCAGCCGTTCCGCTATAACGCGATAAACGCTATTTAAATCTTTGATAAAAATGCATCCAAACAGTTATACATAATATTTGATCTATCCTCCCTTAACAAGTTAATATGCATGAATAAATTTAATAGCGTTCGGCAACAATAAAACTGAGAATATTCTAGACTGAAATATTGTTTTTTTTTTTTTTTTCAGTTGACTGCACTTGTGTTCGGCTACGTGGAACGAATCCAATTTCAAGACTGATGAAATACGGCAAGAGAGAGAAAGCAAGAGAAATTTCAAGGCCAAGGCCAAGGCCAAGGTATCTGCATCAAGTCTTTCTCAATTACAAAATTAGTTTATATTCTTTGTTTAAATTTTAAATTATACCCAGACGACTCAAGAGGATATAAAATTTAATTTTACTCATTAGTGAATCTACAAATACAACAAGTAATATGGGATGAGAAGAGGCTCGTAACTCATAGTTGTGCTCTTTCCCAATATGTGAAGAAATGAAGTTCATAGTTATTGTATAGACTTGGATCCAACCTGCCATTCAATAATAAGTAATAACTTTAGAAAAAATGTGAAGAAACAAATATCCGAGGAGAGGAAAAGAGACGAAAGTGATGCAGCCAAGGAAGATGGAAGCATTTCATGTTTACAAATTTTAAATTAATAAAATAAAAGATAAAATAAATGATAGGGATAAAAGAGAAAAAGTTAAGTTTATATGGGGATATTGGATATTATGATGTATTTATTGGAAAATTGGCAATTTTGAAAATTTGAATGGGCACACTGGAAATTTTCCCAATATATTACAACAAAGGTTATGTTCCGCCAAATAAGAAATGAGTTTAGTAGAATTATGAAAAAAAAATGAAATGAAATTTGATCTTTTGTAATCAAATGCTTACTTTTTACAAATAAGTCTTTTCTCTAATTCCTAGTGAAATAGATGAATTATTTTTTTTAAAAATAAAATTGTCTCATTTATTAAAATACTATTTCACTCTTCCATCTCCCGTGATTTTTATTAATATCCAAAGTTAATTAGAAATTAATAAAAATGCCCAGATTCGCTAGGAATTAATAAAAATGTCCATACCGGTCAGAAATGGCCAGTTCCTATTTAAATAGGGTACCGGCTAGAAAATGGCCGGTACTAAATTTTTTTTTTTTGAGACAAATAGCAAAAATGATGAAATCTAACACTAAAAAATCGATTTTTTTTTAAATATTTGTTAGATTACTTTTTTTTATATATAATTAACATATTTATACTAAAATACGCTAAATTACTTGAAATTAGGTTAAATTACGCTGAATTATACTAAATTACGTTAAATTACAATAATAATGTTAAATTATGCTAAAATACGGTAAATTACACTAAATTACGTATGAATAGGACCGATTTTGTGCCATATTTCATAAATCATAAAAAATAGGAAAAAAATTCCAAAAATAATAAAAATTGGTATTCTACAAGTTTATTATATGAGTAGAACTAAGGTGCTCTTAAGCTCACCAAGCCAAACCGTGAGCTTAACTCAAAAACCTATCAATCCGACTTCAAACAACATTTCCAAACCGTTAGATGTTCAATCTATATTAAAATGTGCTTGGAGACCAAATTTTTCATTTTTTGGAATTTTTTTACTATTTATTAAGCTAGTTTGAAAACCGCTGTTTTTCAATGCTCCAGAAATTTAATAAAAACAGCGGTTTTCGAACCAGCTTAATAAATAGTAAAAAAATTCCAAAAAATGAAAAATTTGGTCTCCAAGCACATTTTAATATAGATTGAATATCTAACGGTTTGGAAATGTCGTTTGAAGTCGGATTGATAGGTTTTTGAGTTAAGCTCACAAAGGGCTTGGTGAGCGAGCACCTTAGTTCTACTCTTATTATATAACTAATTTACTGAGCTACGTAGATTGAACAACATAAATGAAAATCTTAACTCAAAACTTCAACTGAAGTTTTGAGGCACTTCCCTTTATTTTTTGGCAATTCTGAACTTCAAAATCCGGCATCATAGGCATTGATGCATTTGTATTTTCGCAAGCTTTCCGAAAAGTGGTCATTTGCTAAAATCGGACACTTGAGCGTCGTTTTATGGCCGTTTGAAGTTCATCATCGTTTTTCGCCTTCTCAGTGAAGATATTATCCCTATTCATACGTAATTTAGTATAATTTACCGTATTTTGACATAATTTAACATAATTATTGTAATTTAGTGTAATTCAGGGTAATTATGCTAATTATATATAGAGGAGGGATCCAATTACACCTTTTTTGGTGACACATCATGACACCGTTTTTTATATAGGTCAATTTTGCGATTTCAAAATCCAAACAGTCAATCCGAACCGTTCAACATGATCACCATATTAAAATGTACTTGAAGATCAAATTTTACATTTTTTTTGAATTTTTTTACTATTTATTAAGATGGTTACAAAATCGCTGTCGATTTTTGTAACCATCTTAATAAATAGCAAAAAAATTCAAAAAAATGTAAAATTTGATCTCCAAGCACATTTTAATATATCCATCATGTTGAACGGTTTGAATCGACTATTTGGACTTTGAAAATGGTAGGTGTCAAAGTGTGTCACCAAAAAAGGTGTAATCGGACCCCTCCTCTTATATATATATAAAAAAGTAATCTAACAAATATTTAAAAAAAAATCGATTTTTTAGTGTTAGATTTCAGCATTTTTGCTATTTGTCTCTAAAAAAAAAAAATATTTAGTATATGGCCGGTACTCTATTTAAATAGGAACGGTCATTTTTTTATCGGTATGGATATTTTTATTAATTCTCAGCGAATCTGAACATTTTTATTAATTTCTAATTAATTTTGAATATTAATAAAAATCACGGTCCATCTCCCGACTTTTTTAAAAATACCCTACGTCAATTACAAATTATTAAATCTGCCAACGAGTTCTCGGAATTATTAAAAATGCCCAAACCGGCCAATTATTGGCCGGTCTCGATTAAAATTCCCGACCGGCCAATTATTGGCCGGTCCCCTGATTTTTTTTTTTAGAGAAAAATAGCTAAAATACTGAAATCTAACACTAAAAAATCGAATTGTTTTTTTAAATATTTGTTAGATTACTTTTTTTGATAGCATATTTATACTAAAATACGCTAAATTACTTGAAAATATGTTAATTTATGTTGATTGACACTAGATTATTTTAAATTATGTTAACTTTTTTTTAAGAGACAAATAGCTAAAATGCTGAAATCTAACACTAAAAAATCGAATTTGTTTTTAAATATTTGCTAGATTACATTTTTTTATATATAATTAGCATATTTATACTAAAACACGCTAAATTACTTGATTTATGCTGAATTACACTAAATTACTTGAAATTACAATAATTATGTAGAATTATGCTAGAATACACTATTACACAAAATTACGTATGAATAGGGATGATATATTCACTGAGAAGGCAAAAAACGACGACGAAACTTCAAACGGCCATAAAACGGCGCTCGAGTGTCCGATTTCAGCAAATGACCACTTTTCGGAAAGCTTGTGAAAATACGCATGCGTCAAACTTGATATGTCAAATTTTCAAATTCAGAATCGCCAAAAAACAAAGGAAAGAGCCTCAAAACTTCAGTTGAAGTTTCCGATTAAGATTTTCATTTCTATTCTCCAATCTACGTAGCTCAGTAAATTAGTTATATGATGAACTTGTAGAATACCAATTTTTATTATTTTTTGGAATTTTTTTTTTATTTTTTATGATTTATGAAAGATGGCACAAAATCGGCCCTATTCATACGTAATTTAGCGTAATTTACCGTATTTTAGCATAATTCTACATAATTATTATAATTTCAGCATTTCAGTAAATTTACCGTATTTTAGCACAAAATCGGCCCTATTCGTAGCGTATTTTCTAACAAATATTTAAAAAAATAATTCGATTTTTTAGTGTTAGATTTCAGCATTTTAGCTATTTGTCTCTTAAAAAAAGTTAACATAATTAAAGTAATCTAGTATCAATCAGAATAAATTAACATAATTTCAAGTAATTTAGCGTATTTTAGTATAAATATGCTATCAAAAAAGTAATCTAACAAATATTTAAAAAAATAATTCGAGAACTCGTTGGCAGATTTAATAATTTGTAATTGACGTAGGTATTTTTAAAAAAGTCGGTCCATCTCCAATTGAACAAAACTAAAATAGTGTGGAAGTCTATTCGGAATTTTACTTTTCCTTCATCTCCTTTATCTGTTCACTGTTCCATCTACAGCCGAACAGGTCCCCTGTCTGTTCACTATCATCTCCTTTGCGGAATGCGCACCTACGGAATTGTATTTTTTGCAACTTTCTAATCAATCTGATTCACGATGCCTTATGTTTCTTGAAGTGATTTCTCAAAAGTATTTAGCTTATTTTGATCAACACATAAATCATTGACGGTACGTTTGGATGACACAGGAATAGCTCTAACTCAGGAATAGCTGCTATTCCTAGCGAGCTATTCTCAACACAACACGTTTGGATGAAAAAAATGCTATTCTCAACACAAGAAATAGCTCGGGTTAGCTGCTATTCCGCTATTTCTACAAAATGTTGGGTTAGTGACTATTTCAAATATCTAATTGTTCTGGAGTTTCCCAAAAGCTCGTATTATATGAATTCCGGCCATCTTACAAATTGGCCTTTAAAATATGTTTCCAGTTCAGTATGGGCCGTGGGCCGGAGGGGAGTAAATTTTATTGGGCCACGCTACTACACCCGCACTCAGACTCAAGAGGTCTCAGGCTCTCGGCAAAAGAGGATAGACAGGCTTCAATGATTACGATGAAAGTATTAAAAAAAAAAAACGAGAGAAAAGCAGCGAGAAATAAGAAAAGCTTGCGAAAAATAGAAAAAAAAGAAAACAGAAACAGAAACAGCCACAACACAGCACAACCCTCCCTCTCTCGCTCGCCTCCCTCGAGAGAAGACAATAGAGACGTGAGAAAGAGAGAGAGATAGAGAGAGGACACAACACCTCCTTTACATTATTCCCCTTTTTCTCTCAGAATCTCTCTCAGTTTCACCCCTCTAAGTATCAATTCATCAGTTGTTAGCACAAATCGGGTGAAGCCATGGGCATATAAGGCGTCTAAATCTTCGTCTTTGGATGATCTCTCCTTGGATCCGTACAGTTGCGAGATGAATCCGAAGGCGGCGGACGTGGCTGAATGTGGGCCGTCTGATTCGCCGCCCCTGCCGCTCGATTGGAGGTTCTCCCAGGTCTTTGGCGAGCGTACGGCTGGAGAAGAAGTACAGGAAGGTACATATATTCCTTTCCATTGTTAGTATTATTTGAGATCCGCAGCATCTTTTTTTGTTCAAGTTAATTTTTCCGAGAGTGCTTTCTAGGTTGTTTTTTATTGGCTTGAAAATTTACGCTGATATGATTGGATGCAATTTGACTCTTGAGAGAGAAGCTACGGTGAGCTGTAAATTTGGAGAATTTGTAACTTCTAAATTGAGGGACTAGTTAGTGGATAGATGCATATTGTTTGGAACTTGTGTTGACTTGGGTTTGCTAGCTAGATTCCTTGTAGTGAACTCGACTTGAGATACTCTAGTGGACTTGAGTTGAGATAACCCGTGTAGATTCACAGGAAAGTTATTCAACACTGTTGGCATGAAATTGTAATTTTCATATACACAAGGCAATGGTCATATTAGCTATAAATTGTAAGTTTGATATATTAGTAAGCTGATTATGTTTTCATGTAGGGATCAAAGGTTGTTTTTCATTAGGTAATGGTTAGATTTATATAGTCCTGATGTTCATCTAAATTTTTTTAAGTAAACTCTCTTATGTAAGAAAACTTTTGGTGCGGTGAATAGGGAAAAACAGCACAATAATTTTCTCAATTGAGTTTAGTGAATTTGGCTGCATGACACTGACTACTGAATTAATTTCTTAACTCATAAATGGTTTCTGTTGAATGAAATCGGTGGGAGGATACCCCACTTTCTTCACAACAAAAGCTTCTTAACTCATAATTTGGTTTGCATTCAATTATGGATGTGAATGCTATTTATTAAAATTATGAGTTATCAACATATTTTTATTTTTGGGCCTGCTTCTTGTTGGTACAACCAGCACTATGTGTGTTTATTGTCTGATACGTGGATGATCTACCCTAGATTCCATGCATGCAACAAGAGAGAAGGGGATAAAAGAGTTTCATTCGCTACATTTGAAAAGGAACAGTTACAATTAGTTTATTGTCGTTTTTTCTCTTTGCATTTATTTATTGTCTGATATGTGTAAGATAAAGAAGGGGATGAAAGAAATCATTTGGTTCCTTCAAAGAGGGACACTTGTGATTCTCCTGTTTTTTCCGAAGTAATTTGGTGCATTAGTCAGTTGTCGTTTTCCACTTTGCAATTTGTCGGTTATAAATTGATGCTTGACCAATCAATTTCTGTGACAAAATCTCTGAATTTCCTTTCCCAATTGTTCACGTGCAATTATTACGAGTGCCTTTTATTTATTTCATCATTCAAAGCTGATCAATGCTGCATAATGTTGCAAAGCAGAGCTATGTGAGGTGTGCGTTTCATTTTTAAAAGCTTGCCTTTACAATTATTGTACTGCCAAATTCAACAACAGAGCTGATCATTACAAGTGCCTTTTATTTTGTGAAAAAAAGGCCATCTCGGTGGCAAAAGCAATGCAAGTTTGTGTGTGCTCTTGTAGAACTATAACATGCATATAGTCAAGTTCCAAAATAACTGCTTTAGATAATCTAAGAATACAGTTTCACAATTATGATTATGCTATTGTTTTGACATCTTTTGACTTTTATAAGTAAATGATTGCATGTCTTACTTTATTCCTTATTTTTATCTTTTGATGCAGTTGACATAATATCTGCAATAGAGTTTGACAAATCTGGAGACCATCTTGCCACTGGAGACCGAGGCGGCCGTGTGGTCTTGTTTGAAAGGACCGATAATTTCAGGGATGTAAGTGTGACATTACTTCACAATTCTAATTTATTTTATCATGTCATCAATGAAGTGCAGAGTTATCCATAGAAAAAAGATTTGACACGTGGCTCCAAAATATTGTAATATCTTACTGTACCCTTGGAAAGCGAGATTTACCTTGAATACCTATTCACCTTAGGAAGTATCCAACCAATCTTTCCAATCCTACATCAAGATCACCCAAAATATCCTTTAATCCAAATAGCGTGGCACCAAATATCCTTTCTCCCAATTATGTGGTTGGAAACAGATGGGGAAGATTAATTCGGGCCTTTGCCAAAGATAATTCTTCTTTTTAGTGCGAACATATCCATTGTTTCTTTGGGTGCATGCATGTTTTTGTGGGGCAGGGGGGGCACTGCCCCACGACTTAAAAATTTGCAAAATTATGCTTACCTTTGCTATGGGTTTTTATAAAAAAAAAAGGTTGAAATATATGCTTGTTATTCAGAATAATTGTAATATTATCATTCTATGGTATTTCCTGTCTCTGCTCCTGTTTATGTGCAGGCTTAATATATATTTTTTTTGTTTTGTTCTATAGAATGAAGATAGAAGGGAATTGGAGAGGCAAGATTATTCGACCAATAGACATCCTGAATTCCGTTACAAGACGGAATTTCAGAGCCATGAACCTGAGGTACTCCTTTAGTACTAATTTTCAAATCATACCTCAGCACAATGACTGAAATGCAAGAGCATCTGTGTGTTACACTCAATGATCGACCTTCTCGATCTTCTCCATCTGTGTGTTACAACTATACTGAGGCTTCTCTGTAGTTAATAACATTCTTCATAATTGATAATTTGAATAAATGCCCAAGCTTTTTACGGACATTAATGCTTGGATACCTTCATGTTTCTTACATAACTATATCCTGATACTTGAAATTGTCACCGACCTCATAATTTGTATTTGGATGCATCCCTTCAAATAGTCATAAGTGCCCCCACTTTTGCCGACTTCCCCCTCAGTTGGACAACCTTATATCCTGACACTCTGTGGAATTCTCACTGGACCTCATACTTTGATACTTGCACGGGTGCAACCTCATATAGGATTGCAGCATTTGTTTATGACTTTGGGTTAAGAAGAGATGGATTTAACTTGTCGATCATTAGTATCATCATACGTAATACTATGCATTTGCTAATGACAAAATGTGAAGGCATTTAACGCATGGTTTTGCTGCGCATCAAACAATATGAAATTTTAATTTGTCTGTGATTATCAATACTATCAAATGATACTTAAATTATACAAAATTTATAGGTAAGCTGTCTATATGCTCAACATTCCTACAAACAATTATTTTAAATAATCCTAATTTTTCCCTATTTTGCCCATTTGAAATTGAATTGATCTTTGTTTTGTTTATTACTTTGTATATCCTGACAGCTTTTGTCAGATCAACTTCCCCCATAATGTACGGTTAGCTAATCCCCCTTCAGGAAAAGTCAGGATATGATTAACCACTTGGGCATTTATGCTAATGTCTTTTTAGGAAAAGATGGACATGTAAGAGTTATCCTTACTGGTAACTGATGCACATTTAGGATATTAATCAATTATTGTTCGGTAAAGATTTAATTTTATATGCCTTTTGTTGGATTAAACTTTGTTTTCAGTTCGACTATCTGAAAAGTTTGGAAATAGAAGAGAAAATCAACAAGATTAGATGGTGCCAGACAGCTAACAATGCACTCTTCCTCCTTTCTACAAATGACAAAACCATCAAATACTGGAAGGTTTGTGTTAATTTTGGGATTTCATTGTTTGAAAATAAAAAAGATGTGCATCTAAGGCCTAATTGAGCCTAGTTTAATTGTGGAGTTAAGTGTGAATTAAGCCTGAATGGTATGGTACCTTTTAAAAAATATTCATGAAATCAAAGCTTGTCCTATGTCAAGCCATTGTTCATATCCAATCGGTGCATTAAGCCTCAGCAGAGTGGTTTTTGTATCAACCCTCAATTATTTTTTAATCCAAAAAAGACAAATAAATAAGAGTAAGAAATAAAAAAAGGCGAAAAGAAAGTGTCAGCTGACCATTACATCAGATCCAGTTGTCAATCTTTGGTCATATGTTTCCATTTATATATATGATAACAGTAATATTGTTTTATCGTTTTGTACTATAGGTACAAGAAAAGAAGGTGAAGCGGATCGCAGTTATGAACATGGATTCAACCCAAAATGGAGGTGGCGGGTCAGCTTCCAGCTCTAGAGCCGTGTCTCCCCTGCCAAATGGTGGATCCTATGATCCATCATTTCCTCCAGGGGGCCTTCCCTCCTTACGCTTGCCTGTGGTAGTTGTATTTTACCTGAAACAAATTAAGTCCTTTGACAAACTGAACTAATTTAAACTTGTGCAAGTTTTGCAAACAACTGCACCTTATACCAACTTTACGGGTGATGATATGAACACTACTTATCTTTTTATTAACACATCATTATCTAAATATTTTAATATATAGACAATTTTGAACCCTTCATTAATTATTTCCTTTAAAAACTGCTTCTCTCTCATACCTTAAAAGTTATGTTTATGAAATATGTTATTTTATTTGAATATGTTTCTCTCTCATACATTGATTTTCTTTCCTTAAAAGTTAGATTTATAAAATAGATAAATAGTTTGCCGTATTCGTTATTTGTATTTCGTTACATCTTTAAGTTTAAAGAGAATACAAGAGTGGAGATTTTATTATATTATGAAAATTTATCAACATTGTATATATCGATTTATTTTACCCAGCTTCACAAATTTCAAATTTTATTGACAATCTATTTTATAAAAAAATATTTTGACAATTAACTTTTTATCTTATTTTCACAAAAATCATTAAGGAAAATGACACGATTACTTTTATAAATTAAACATGAATTGATCATAAAAAAGCATATTGAATGCAAATTATCATGACTAATTTTGACAATCGACTTAAGATTAAATTTTTTAAATAACAATACAATTTAACAATACAATAAAAAAGAATTAGGTAAATACATACCTTGACTTGACTCCTTGAAACTTGAATTTTAATTGATGTATTCTCTTTTGTAAACTATTTAGCTATATTTCTATGAGTTTAATCCACAAGTTAAAATGAATGGGAACGTGGTCAGGTAAAATGAACTATATTCCTAATATGTTTTTGTGATGCACAATATTGAGTTGGTCCAAAATTTTCTTTCATATATAATGCAAAATCAGAATAAAGGAAAGAGTATCTAGCAATTATGGAAATCAAATAATATTACGTTATGAAAAGATATGGAAGCTAGAAAGATATTTGAAGAGGGTTGAAATTGTCCATACATTTAAATTTTTAAAAATACTGTGTTAATAAAAAGAGTAGTAGTGTTAATATGCCTACCCTGACTTTACCTCAATTATAACAACTATGCCTCAATCTCAATAGGAAGGTCCAATAACTCTCAGTTGTTCAGCTATGTGTTACTTAAGCCTCCATTTTACTTGTGTTGGTATCAGTCTTCTTCGTCCCTCCTGTAGGAATTAGTTGTTGTTATTTTTCCTTGGTAATTGAACATGGACCGAGGAATTTTCAGTCAATTGCCCCAAGCAACTCTCAATTTCTGATGAAAATTTTGGTTCTTACTTGTTTCTGACCATATAAGTTATATTTTGATGGCTACATGTACTAATTGTTGAATCCTTTTGATTGTTGCTTTAGTTCATACTAATTTTTAATCTTGATGATCTTTTTGTTATAAAACTTAGGTGACAAACCAAGAGTCGAACCTTGTTGCCAGATGCCGCCGTGTATATGCCCATGCTCATGATTATCACATTAACTCTGTTTCAAATAATAGGTATATTTCTTGTTCTTAATATACACTATGTGTTGTGCTTCTTTTTGAGTTTGATTTATTTTTTTGGTTTTTTATGAACCTACAGACGGAATTGCAATATTTTTTTGGGGGTTGACATTTAACTTTGTATTTGTGTTTAATATTTCTTTTCAGTTTGTGGTTTATTTTATTCATTCTAATCTGCAGTGATGGTGAAACATTCATATCTGCTGATGATCTGAGAATTAATTTATGGAATTTGGAAATTAGCAACCAGAGCTTTAACATTGTTGATGTAAAACCTACAAATATGGAGGACCTCACTGGTACTTCTTATTCTCAAATTATTTTACAAATTGTCAAAATAACATATTTATTGCAGAAATGGCCTGTTTTATGGAAAATTCACTATCTCATTGGAGAAGTTTAGTGTTGCTATCAGCTGCTTAAGTATGGTCTTAAGTAGTTTATTTTTATTAGATGCCACTGAAAGGATTGGAGTGCTCATATGATGTAGAGAGTCTTAATTGAAAGCAGTCGCCATTTAAAATTTGAAAAATACATTAAATTGAGCCCTAAATTGAGGGGGGGGGGGGGGGGTGCACTGAAAGAATTATGAACAAAGATTGCAGGCAATTCAATTAAAAAGGGGATGCATATGTCAAATGTAATAACCAAAGACAAATTGATTAAAAAAAAGGGTAAACTGAGACAAAAGGGTTACCACTAATACTACTAAACTGACTTCATTTACTGCGTTGAAAATTTTCAGAGGTGATAACATGTGCTGAGTTCCACCCCACCCATTGCAATACGCTTGCCTATAGTAGCTCCAAGGGCTCCATCCGCCTCCTTGACCTTAGACAATCGGCTCTATTGGATAACCACTCTAAGTTGTTAGTCTGCTCGACTCAATAATTAATACACAATAACACAAACAACTATGACAATGGACAAAACGGTTATCAAATTAAAAGAAAAAAAAGGAAAATTGCAGATATGTTTTCTATAGTATAGATAGGTTGTTTATCAAATTCAGTGCAATTTGGGAATTATTTGGTGTCTGATCAAGATCAAGTGCTAATAAAATGGAACAGTTGTTGTTATTATTTTTTTATTATTATTATAATTACTACTACTACTACTACTACTACTTTTTGAAACCACTTGTGGATAATCAGTTGGTTTTTAAATTCCAATAAATCGATACATGACCTATCTGAACTATAAAGAAGAGATCTGTAATTTTCCTTCTTGTTATTTTGACAACTGTAAGATTGGTTGACACGGTTGTCAAACAAACTTGCTGCCAATATAACCTATCCTAACATCATACTGATGTGACCTGAATTGATTGTTTATGGGATATGTTTTACGTCCTTCTTAAATGTGGTTAGTATTAGATATGCCTCACTTTGTCCAATTTGTTTAAGAATGCTTTTCCCCTTTGCTTCATCATTTCTGTCAAGATTAAATGGTCAGTTGGGTTACTGTTATTTGTGAAGCAAATGAGGAATGCATTTCTGGATTTTGCAGGTGTATACACAACCTTTTGTGCAAACACAACATTGGACATATGAGTAACTAGAGGATAACAAGTATCTAAAATTTTGAAGTATCATGAAAAATTAATTCAATTACTAAATTTTTGATAGGTTTGAGGAGCACGAGGCTCCTGGGACAAGATCTTTTTTCACTGAAATAATTGCCTCGATTTCAGACATTAAGTTTGCCAGGGATGGGAGGCATATCCTCAGCCGTGACTATATGACTCTCAAGGTTTTTTTTTGTTTTTGTCTTCCTTACTAGGTAACCATGCAATGGGTTAAGCAATTGTCTCCCTTATTTAAGAGTGACAAGACTAGCTTTGGAATTTGCAAACGCAATTGCTTCACTAGCATCTTGGCACTCTTTTGCACCTCGCATAGTGTAGTTTTGGTTGATAACTTGCTAGGAAAGTTAGAAAATAATGACATGTCTAACATTGGTATAAAAAAAAAATGCTTTGATGTTATATGATTTTTTTAGTGTGAAAAGATTTTCTCTTTGTGCATCAGCTGTGGGATATAAACATGGATTCAGGCCCGGTTGCGACCTTCCAGGTCCATGAGTATTTAAGGCCCAAGGTAAATAGTTCTCGTATTTATACATTGGTTTGCATCAATAACAATTCAATTTGATTAATTATTCTTTTTTATACTTCTCTAGCTGTGTGATCTGTATGAGAACGATTCAATCTTTGATAAATTCGAGTGTTGTCTGAGTGGAGACGGGCTTCGGGTTGCTACTGGTTCTTACAGGTATATACATCCTTTGGCCTTCTGGTACATCTGTATGTATGTCCAATGAATTATACAAATTGTGGTGCTAGAGATGGCAAAGACATGCCAGATTGGCTGGGGTCCAAGTCTGGCTCTGATCTGAGTTGGGTTCAGAAAAAGTATTAAATAAGCTTATATCCCTGTGCACCTACATACAAAATGAATGCGAGGAGACAACTAATCACTTGTCAATGAAATGAAAAACCAATAAAATTGAACCGGCAGTTTTTTATGGTCCTTGGTATTATTATGTTTATATATTTTTTTTTTCTGAAAGAGGTCAATAAATAGTTAGTTGAATGTTTGTTTCAGCAATCTTTTCCGAGTATTTGGTTGCTCTCCTGGAAGCACAGAGACAACCACCTTGGAAGCAAGCAGAAACCCAATGAGGTGACTTTCCTATAATAATCGTATCTTTTATTTTCAGAGCTTTGAATTGCACGATGTATCTGTGTAAAATACTAAAAATAGAAAAGCAATAATTAAAAATCCTTTTTTTTTATTGCTTGCTTAGTAGGTTTGCCCCCTAGTTGTTTTATTTTTGAGCTGTACTATGATGTTTGGATGTCTATTAAACCTTGGTTAAGAGTTAATTGAGCAATCTATACACCAAAAGTCAAAAATACTAGAGAAAAACAAAACCAAACAGAACACAAAAATGAAGGTCAATTAGTGTATAAGCTGGTCTGAATTTCATCCCAGCTGGTGCATGGTGTTGTAATGCTGGCAGAGTCGTTCATTATACGTTGGCCATTGGGCACATAATATTGTGTGATTTTCTTTCTTGTGGGGATTAGATGCTGGATGAATTTTCCTTTTTCTAATACATGATGGATTAACAGGCGTCAGGTTCCAAATGCTACACGGCCAGCAAGATCTTTGATGACTCGGGTTGTCAGAAGAGGCATGTGTTTCTAAACTTTTCAATTGCTGTAATATTATTTTTAAACTTTAAAAATCGGGTACTGAAACCAGTGATGGTTGAAGGAGTAACAAAAATGGTAGGGTGATTAACTGGCCAGCTGGTGCATGCTGGTAATTATATTGTAGTACCTGACCTTCCCTTTATGGTATTGGCATATGGTGGGGTAATCCTTGAGTTGGCTTAATTATTTGAAGGTGTTAAAGAATCAGGAGGATTAAAGCTGATATGAATTTAATCTCACTGAAGGGAGTAAAAGTTTATTGGGTCAGCTTAAACAACAAATTTCAACTATTTATCAAGATTACCTCATGAGTTTATTTGTATAAAGATCAAGAGTTGAAAATGAATTATTTTAGCGTATCTAGTTCTTAAGAATTATTTACATCTTGATCTTAATGCAAAATTAGTTTGAAAAATAAAAAATTAAGAATGTAATGCTTGACTCATGAGTTACATCAAATTCAATGGTTCAATTTCATCATTTGAATCCAATCTACTGATGATTTTGAGTTTAGGCTAACAAATACCCTTGGTGATAGCTTCACTCTATTTTCATGTGACACTTAACCTATAAATGTTAGAAAGGTATATGTCCTATTCTGTTTTACAAGAACTCCCCAACGTATTAAACAAGTAATTTTTGCTCTAATCAAATTTAAGCTGAAAATCAAGGTATATCTTTCTCTCGGTTATACTCCTAAATGGTTGAACGAAATTATTTCTTCACTTCAATCTTTATCTGTTAGCATTTTTTAAACTACTGGGTGTCAGCTGCAAAAGACCAAATTTTACTGTTTATTCTGGCTAAACTATGTAGTGTTTCTTATATGATGAAGTACTGGGCTTTGTTTGCAATATTCCTTTTTTGTGTATAACACTACTTACTAATGAAACAGGTGCAGAGAGTCCTGGAGCTGATGTCAATGGGAATGCATATGATTTCACAACCAAGCTACTCCATCTGGCATGGCATCCAACAGAAAATTCAATTGCATGTGCTGCAGCCAATAGTTTGTACATGTATTATGCTTAGAAACCCCCCCGCCCCCCTCCAATCTCATATGGTAAAAAATATTTTGGTGGTTTAATTCTGTGTGCCTAAAACTTAAAACTTGACAAAGAATATACCTTTCGTTGTTGGTTGGTTGGTTGGTTGGTTTTTTGCATGGGGGTTTAGTTTGGGGGAGGAGGAAGGGGTAGGGTGGGTTGCGGCTGTTGTTAATGTTGTTCAGTTTTAGATGCGGGCCCCTGAAAGCTTGGCAATCCCTTCCAATTCTTTATTAAATGTGCAAATTATTTGATAAAAACAAAGCGAGGTGGGAAGCATGTGATTGTAGCTCTCATACAGTCGATGGTATCAATAGCGGTTTTGCAACCTTTTAACTTCAGACATGGAGATAGAGACAAGTTTTTTCTTTGGTTTTTGGGTATTTTATTTTTTTATCCTAGCTAATCTGTGTTTAAAAAAGGGGATGGCTAATTTGCTTGAAGGGGTGTGTAAGAGTATATATATTCTTTCTCTTTGATTTGTACTAATCAGTGTTGCCAGAATCATTGAAAGATAATCTATTATGCTTCTAGGGGACCAATCTGTTGTTTGTTTCTCTTTTAATTTTGCATCTGCGTAGTTAAGTTTGCTAATTGCTATTTGTGTATTACTCTTGCAATTACTATCGTAAGCCGTAAGCTGCACTTTTGGGTAGAGTACTTAAGATCCTAGCTGTTTCAATTTAACTGCTAAATGAAATGCTCAGCACCGGTGTCATAATTCGGTGATCCCACCACCTATTTTCCGTACCTCGGTGTTCATGCAGTGTTCGTTTTCCATTCATAAAACTAGCAAAGATAATATAAATATTGTACAGATAGTAGATATTATCATAAAATGTTACATGGGTTGTCAGAGGTGGCCAACCGCCAACCTGAGAAAGCGCTCATCAGGTATTTTTGGCTGTTAAACTGTTAGTATTGCAGCCGTATGCAGGTAGGCACTTCTTTCTCTAAATGAGACCAGAGTTTCAACATTTTCATTGCCAAGAGACAGTTGTGTATGGCACCTTGCAAATATTCAACCATTCTCTTCGGAATGTAAGAGTGACGTTGTCATGCTACCCTTCACGTCGTTCAGGACAAGGGGGTAAGGGAGTAGTACGGTTTGAGAAAATAATTGAAGTATCATTAAATAAAGTCGTTTAAGCATCAAGAGAGGCAGAGCTCTAGTTTATAATTATTTTCAATTCATATTGCACTTATGAGGTTAATATTAAATTCTACGGAGATGATTGACAATCGCACCAAAGCAACAATCTTTTTGGAGCATTTTCAAGTTTGGTAACCAGCTTAGTACTAGGGACATCTGATACTATAAGATTATTGAGTTTTCCTATGTTTTGTGGTAGGATTCTAAAAATCTCCAACCTTAAAATCTAAGTTACAAGCTTGCCGAGTCAGAAGTGTAGTCAGAATTTTTATTAAGAATATGCAAAAAAAATTACTGGTATGACTAACCGGTTGCGGACTGTCGTAAAATTAATCAATTCAAATTGTAATTTGTTCATAATTATAGGGATAGACAACAGTCCGATTATATATATACCTATACTTGGTTTTCAAATTTTAAGAGGAGCCGAGTAGGCAGGCTCAACCGAGTGATCCGCCTAATGCTTTCATTTGACGTGGATTAGGAACCAAATCTCTGAAATAGAAAAGATTGCCAAAACCATATCCGATAATTCATCCAGCTCGCATGAGTTTCAAGTCATATGTGCAATTTTAGGTAGCAAAAGGGTGAGAATGAGGTGGATTTTCTTATGTGGTGTAATCCAAAGATAATAAGGTCATTATCTCCTTTTCCCTGCCAAACAAGCAGCCGGTCGGAGGTGGCAGGTGCCGGGATGATGGATCAGATCAGACTCGAAAGATTGAGTCAAAATAGAGAAATCAATCATTAAATAAAGAATAAATAATCAGGACAGGAATGTTTGTACTGTCCATGTGAGACAGAATAAATAATCTCGTTTTACTTATATTTTAATTTCTCCATAAAACAACACTCTTTTCCGATATTTTTTTATTTTATTTTCGATTAATAAAAAAATCGGTGCATTATATATCAACCTTTTTTTTCCTAGTGCCACTAGACATATTTTAGATAACAGAACTCACATAAATGTGTAGTTACGTCATGTCGTATTGGCACCAAATTCTCTAGTCTCTAGTCTCTAGTCTCTAGGCACATTCAATTATAAATAGAAAGACGGACATGCCGGGGTGGATATGGAGTTCGGATCCAGTGAAGTAATCCAATCTTTGGATTTTGAATCGGGACCGTCCAATTCGAATCCGCGAAAATCCATCGGCTAAGTGACGCACACATTCCGATGACGAACTCGAATCCGAGACAATCTCGAGCGACGAATTCGAATCGGACGGTCTCAATCCAAAACCCAAAGATTGGGTTACTTTAGGGGATCCGGACCCGTGGATATGCCCAATAGATTTGTTTCCGTTCCCAAGGCGGGTTCAATGTATGTTTTAATGTTTTATACTTCAAAGTCTTCAATGACTGAGAAATTTGAAAATGGAACCCTTCCAATTTTTTTTTTTTTTTCTTTCGAAAGAAATAATGAATGAAGCGTTTCCGACATTTTTATAATATCCAAAGTTAATTACAAATTAATAAATATACTCAGCTCTGATGAGTTTTGTTAAAAAAATGTCCAAAACTGATCATTTAATAGCCAGTTCCCAATATATTTTTTTTAGGGAGAGGGACTGGGAGAGAGAGATTCTTAAGATGTGCATAGCATAGTTGGCTAGAAGAAAAAGTCGTAGGAAACTCGGATTGAAGTTTGCACTCGGTTTGGCCAAGATCAAGCAAATGCATTTGGTTGGATGCGTGTGTTACATCGATTGCATGTATCGGTGCATTATCGATGTTTTTGTAATGAAACATTGATGTTTTATTAGCCTTAGCATTGGCAGTTAAGTAGGGTAGTTCTAAAAAAATATCGGTAGACACACAACGACCCGTATGTGGCTAGTGACAGTGTCGTATGCAGCGTGGTAAAAAGTCAAAACTTGTATCAAAATTACTGATATGATGATTAGAAAGCATAGGAAACCTGAATCACATTAAACCAACTGGATCAACCTAAACTAGTGAAATTGTTAAAACTTAGTACCTAAAAAAAACATAGTTTAGTGTTCGCGTTCAGTTAGTGAATTTAATTTGACAATAACCAGCATCCTAAAATTGAGTAACTTTCATTTTGTAAGTTGCTAAAATCTAACATGATGTTGAAAAGCACGATGTTGAAATCTAACATCTCTCTCTCCCAGTCCCTCTCCTCAACCGGCCACTATGAAGAGCAAGATGCTGAAATCTAACATTAAAAATTTGAATTTTTTTTAAATGTTTGTTAGATTACTTCTTTTGATGTATAATTAGCATATTTATACTAAATTACTTGAAATTATGTTAGCAAAATTTTGCGTATTTCAGTATAATTAGCGAAATTAGTGTAATTTAGCGTAATTTAACGTAATTTAACATAATTTAACATAATTTGAAGTAATTTAGCGTATTTTAGTATAAATATGCTAATTATATATCAAATAAGTAATCTAACAAATATTTTAAAAAAATCAAATTTTTAATGTTAGATTTCAGTATCTTGCTCTTCATAGTCTCCAAAAAAAAATTAGAAACTGACCATTAAATGGCCAGTTTAGACATTTTTAACAAAACTTATCTAAACTGGGTATATTTATTAATTTGTAATTAACTTTGGATATTAATAAAAATGTCGGAAGCGTTTCAAGTTCGTGGCTCGTTAAGAAAAAGTTATGATAATTGTGTCGTGGTTTTGGAGACCGTCCGATCAAAATAAAATGGCTCACGTAACATCATGATCCTAGAGTAGAACTTTTAATTTAATTTGAACTGTTCATTTTTTTTATTGATGGTCATGATATGTAGTCGCTTGATCGTAGTTCTAGAACTCGGTTGAAATGTGTTTGAAGCTTCAGCGAAAGGGATTTGCTGCACGGATCAGAAAAGCTCTAATCATCAAACCCTCTGCACCAATAAATCAGACGGTTGAGGATGCGCTGAGACCTTCGTAGCGTGAATAGTTAGTACCTGAGTGACGGAGTCCGAATGAAAATTAAACTCATACTATCTATATGACTATATACATATTAGAACGAATTCGCATCTCCTGAGATATCTCAACTTTTGCGTGTTTTTTTTGGAAAATATCAACCGTTCAAATACGTTCTGTACGAATCTTAAAGCACAAATAATACTGGCCTTCTTCGCTATCTCCGAATAGGCACCGGACACGTCGGTCACGCAAAGGTTGAGATATCTCAGAGGATACGCACTCTATTAGAACGAGGCTATGGTAATATACTAATATGCGTATTATTAATGGGCTCGTGCAATCAATTCATATTTCAAATTTCAAACAATCAATTCAAATTATTAAACGTGATTTCAAATTATAAAAATGTACTTGGACACCGAATTTTACATTTTTAGAAAAGAAATACAAAATCGAGTACTTTCGATGTGCGCAATAATTAGAGCATATGTATAAGCTTAGGTGCTTCGGTTATCCATACAGATAGGGCTGCACAAAAAAATCGTAGTTTGTAATTTAATACGATTTGATTCGAAAAAGTTCGTAAAAAATTCAATTTGAAATTGAGTTCGTTCGAAATTAATTCAAACCAAACTCAAACTAGACTTAGTTCGTTCGAAATAGGTTCACAAACCAAACTTAGTTCGAAATTAACTCAAACGTGAACCGTTGATTTCTGCTGATAACTTATGTCCGTTGATGAAAATATAAGGTCGCCCAGTCCATAATTGCTCTCAGTTCTAACTTAAATTGTACTTTAAATATTTTGGATATTTGAAAACTTTAGTGATGTTGCTCCTGTTAGCTATTTAGAAAACTTTGGATACTGTAATTGTACTGAATTTTCATTGATCGTACTAAACTTTGGTGTTTGATATAAATTTTGGTATAAACTTTGATGTACTGTGTAATTAAAATTCAAAATACCTAAATTTATATTGAAGTACTGTAATTTCGAACTATAGTCCAACCATAAGTCATAACTCGTAAGTCGTAATAAAATTCGTAAAAGTTTGAAAATGAGTTCGTAAAAAATTTAATTCGAAATTGAGTTTGTTCGAAATTAATTCAAACCAAACTTAATTCGAAATTAATTCAAATCAAATTCAAAGTGGAAGTAAATTCTATTCGGTTCGTTTCGTTCGCAGCCCTTTAAGATACATAGCAGGAATTTAATCAAATTAATAATAAGTACTCCAACCACACGGGCCAACTGTTGTTTCATTAAAAGGAGAGATGAGGAAAATACATTACTATTTCTTTGTTAGATGAAGACTGTTCCCAACTGACAGATTTTGAACTTGACCCCTCATACTATCACACTATGTCTCGCACAACATCCTAATCCTAATGTCAAATCACCTAATAAACCTACAACTACACTTTTGCATTCATGTACCAATTCATATAACATCACTTTCAGACTAGCGACAAATGCATTTCATATATAGACATTTGATAAGAATGATAATACATCCGGAATAAATGAATAGTTTGACAAAGAGAGGCGACACAGCTAAAATGGGGTAGAAAAGCATAATATCTCCCACTCAACTGTCAATGGCCAATATGAGACCAACCACAAGCGAATTTTGTCAAAGATAATACAGTAATTCCACAAATATAAAGAGCTTATTCCACAGTCCACACTAGCTAGCTATTACTCTCCAGTCAAATTTAAATTTAAGAAAGACAGAAAAACGAACGATACAAACATATGGACCTACCAAACCATCGCCAATATTCATTCATCTTAGACTAATACTTACAATCAAGCGAATCATACTATTGGGAGAATAAAACACACTCACTATTCCAAGATAATTAATACTGAGTAATAACTTGAAACAGAGAAGAGAAACTATCTAACTATCCAATTCAGTCAAATATTCAATGAAAGCAAGTACACTGCATTTTGAACACATATTACCACAAGTAACAAGTAGCATTACGATTTCTCAAGAAACACACAAAATGTCATCTAAAATCCCTCAAATTAGCATATATCAGGAATTCACCATAACAAAATTCCCACCTCGGTATCTTAAACCTTCAAAAAACTTCAGAAAACACAAAAAAGAGTTACTGAAATTTATTATCCATACGGAATCCATTGAAACCAGCTAATCTTCTAACTATACCTGACAAACTAAAAACAGGGAACGAATTCTCTCTTCTCTCTTCTCTGTTCTCTGTCCTTCCCTTCTTTCCTTTCCTTTCCTTTCCTTCTCTCACTGGAATGTGGGCCCAGGAGTGTAAATAGACAAATCAGCCCAACTCCCGGGCCACAACGCCTCATTACCGCCACTATCCACAGAAGAGGTCACCTCCCCGGTACCGAGCCCACCCAGGAAACCTCCATGGGTAAAATTACCGAAATGCCCATTTGACGCCAGAAGTGAACTGAAGCTCCCCACACCACAATCAAGTAACAGGGGATGGTCAGGCTCCACAGAAGACACGCTCTGCGGGGCAGATGACACGTGTACGGTCTTGGTTGGGCGCTTGGAGTTAGCTGAGCTGGCGCGCTTACTATTCTTGCGTGTCCCGCCGCCGACAGGGATGTTGCGAAGCGCTCCACCTTTGGTCCAGTAGCGGCGACAGTTCTTGCAAAAGTGGCGCGGCTGAGAGAGGTTGTAGTTGTTGTAGTAGCAGAACTTGGTGTTCATGGAGTTGCACCGGGGGCACTCCACAGGTGGATGTTGATCAGTCTCTAGGCTTTGGTTTGGCTTCTGATCTAGGGTTTGGTTCTGGGGTTGAGCATGGGTTTGGAGATTCTCCATGATTTTGAATTGTTTGAAAAGGTGTGGTGGGAGTCTGAGATGAGAAGATCAGAAAAGGGGGGTTAGGTTGGTTATAGAGTGGGAGAAGGGTTTGGTTGGGTCAATGAAGGGGGAAGGAAGAGAAACCATGCAGAGGTGGCAGGAGGGGGAGAGGACAGAGATATGAGAGAGAGAAAGAGAGAGGAGGGGAAGGGGATGTGGTGAGCAGAAATATTTGATTTGATTTTCTGAGGGCCAGTAGGTTAGGTGCAAATCTTCTTGCAGAGGCCGGACTCTCTCTCTCTCTCTCTCTCTCTCTCTCTCGTCTGCGCGCTAATGTTTTGTCTCTGTTCTGTTTGGACTTCGGACCGGGGCCGAGAGAGTACTACTGTGCATACGGCTAGAAAACTACAAGAGAATTATGTATCAAGGTACTATGTGGTCAAGCTTTTTTGAACAATCCCTGTGGCGAGTTGCTGATAGTTTGATATCTGTTTAGGTAGACCCTACCTTTCTTGGATTCCTCACTCGCTATACATCTTCGAGGAGGGTATTTATCGCAGATGATCTGTATTATATTGGAACGAGGGACTGTAGCTGTATTCGAGGTGGGTACCTCTTCTGAAATAGTTAAGCTGGAATCCCTTGCCCGATGTTTGAAATTTGTTGTCACTTGGAAAAATTAAAAATTAGGTAGTCTAACAGATTCCAAGTCGCAACAAATAATAGGACCCCTATTCCATTTGAAGGTTATTGAACCAAGAATAATTACAGAAGAGGGGGCGGAAGGCGGAGGGCGGAAGGCCCAAGGGATAAGATAGGCTCGGGTTTTGAGGCCTCTCCCTCACGCTCCCCTAATTTTGGTTAGGCTACGAAGGCAAGTATTGTAGCTACAATTGCAGGGAAAGGCAGTTCTGGAGTAAGTGGAGCTGTCGCCTGTCGGAGCTGCTGGTGTGTTTTCAGCTACAGGATTTGGCATGAATTTGGTAGTGGCCCACTGAGTCGGTGCTACGGCGTGTCAGACCTCCACTCTCCAATGCAAAATGGACTCTCCTTGTTATTTATATTTATTCTTCTTCCTTTTCATAAAGATATCATTTGCGAACATTCTCTAAACTGGGACCATAACCCATAAAGTTTCTTCTTCCCCTTGGGATGTATCATGTAACAACTATACTATTATAATAATTTCAATTTTAAAGTTTGTGCTGTCTTTACCTTTCTGTTCTAACTACTAACAGTAGCAGCTATATATACTATATCTATATTATACGGACATTTGAGATGATTATCGTAAGAAATAAAATTAAGATTGCAATTAAAAAATTATAAACAAAGAGGAGGGGTAGCGTGAAAAACAAGCGACCTGGTCACAGTAATCAACGCGGATGTTGTAAGAGCGATGGCGAATCTGTGCCGTCCACGTCTCATTGACTACAGTCGTGTCCGTACACTTGTTTGACGCGAAGGGGACAAGTGGGCCCCCCTTACCAATGTTATTCACTGTACCTGGTCTATTGCTTGCTCGAAGAACCAGAACCGTGATGGTGGTGTGGAAAACGTTGTCTATGGGACCCACCTTTCAGCAAGGTGGCCATTGGTCTTTGCCTGTGTATTTTATTTTTCCGTTTTCGTCCTTTTTTTGACTAGAAGTGTCTTTAATTTCCCATCATAAAGCTGTTTGTATTTCTAATGAAGGACATGTAGACGAAGGAGTCCGAATATGCTGCGATTTTGGGGGGATCGTACGATTCTAAAATTCTGAATTAATTGTTTAAAATTTTTTGTGCGTGGATTTCAAAAATGTTTTGAAAAAGTAAATTTTCATGCATGTATTTCGAAAAAAACCAATAGTTGAGATCAGGATCGCAGGGTCCTGTGATTCCCGAGAATCACAGTAGATTTATTTTCGTAGACGAAGGCTCTGATCAGAACAACGATGAACAAAAATTGAATTCAATTCGAAAGAAATGAAATGAAAAGAGAAGATTGTGAATTGAAGTTTGCTGATCGAAAACTTTAAAGTGGAGAAGAGAATTCAGTGTTGATCTTCTTAAAATTAACCCTTCAAATTCATCTAATTTGTCGATTATGCAATTATATCGTAAAAGACTAGAAGTTAGGATTGGAAAAAAAAAATGGAGAAGAATAAAATCAGCTCTTCTATTGAATAAACTCAACTCTCACTGAGAAAACGAAGAAGAAGATAACTTGATTAGCACTTTGATTGATCGCTGAATTTGTTGGTTCACTGTTGCGACATCTGATGGCAACACAGCGGGAAGAAAGGGGCAGAGAGGAGCTTTCATCGGCAACAATCCATTTCTCGCCAAAACTCTTGCTTTAAGATTGAATTTCAACGCGCGATTTCAACCATCTCAAATTGCATGGAATGAACTCAAGTCTCATTTATTGCTCTCTTTCGATCAGCGAATTTCTTTCAAATCCGATTCCCAATCGTGTTTGGTGAAAGACAAGAGGTATCCGATTAGAGTGGAATTGTTTGGCGGTTTTTCCATTTCTGGAAATGGTCAGAATTCAATTCATACTCTTCTTTATTTATTTATTTTCAAATTCGTTTGTTATGGAGTAGGAACGAAACTCCATTCAATATCTGAATCTTTCAAAAAATAGCAAAAGAAAATATTCAATCCAGTAAATTTAATTTTCCATCTGCATTGTTGACTTTGCGAACTATGGAGTTAATACAAGTGATGACGAACTCAACTTTCTTCAAAAAAAAAAAATCTAAATATGATTTTAAGAAAGATTTAATGTTACGATAACAAAAGCATCACTGGTTCTTAAAAACTCAGCCGACATTTTTATTAATATCCAACATTAAATATAAAATATTAATTATACTCAGCTTAGTTGGATTTTTTTTTAAATGGCTACACCGGTCAAAAAAATGGTCGGTTGGATTAAAAATTAGAACCGGTTATTTTTTGGCCGGTCAGGAGGGTTTTTTTTTTTTTGAAATATTTGTTAGATTACTTCTTTTGTTGTATAATTAACATAATTATACCAAAATACGCAAAATTACTTAAAATTATGTTAAATTATGCTAAATTATGTTAAGAGAGGCGATATATTCACTGAGACGCTAAATTACTTGAAATTATGTTAAATTATGCTAAATTAGCTTAATTTAGCATAATTTACCGTATTTTAACGTAATTTAACATAATTTCAAGCAATTTAGCGTATTTTAGTATAATTATGCTAATTATAAATCAAAATAAGTAATCTAACAAACATAAAAAAAAAAAAAACTCCTGACCAGCCAAAAAATGGCCGGTTCTAATTTTTAATCCAACTGGTCATTTTTTGGTTGTTTTGGGCATTTAAAAAAAAACAAGCTATAATTAATATTTTATAATCAATTTTGGATATTAATAAAAATGACGGAAAACTCAGGATGTGACACCCAAATATCTAAAGATGCATCAACCTAATATACTATAAATTTAGCACGAGTATCTTACCTGCATTTAATTTACAACACGCGTTGTATATCCAGAATAATGAAATATAACACAAATAGTATTTAATTTGGCACGGTATATTATTTTCATCTAATCTGGGTCCACCCAGTCCATCCGTACACATCTTTAGAGATTATAACAGTGTATTAGATGTTACCCATAACTAACTAAATGTTAGGTATACTTTCTCAAAAAAAAAAAAAAAACTAAATGTTAGGTATAATATTCTAATTGTTTAATGAATCGACAGATTCGTTAATAATATAATAGTTTAAAATTTATAACTCAATTTAAGGCCATAATAAGTAAGAAAGTTGTGTTGTTAACTGCACTGCACCTTGTTATTATGTTTTTGCGGATAACAAATATTTGTTACTCAAATATAGTTAGATGTTAGTACTTTTTAGTACCAGGAAATAAAATAAAAATATGATCCGTAGAAAAGTTAAATTATTTTTTCACCACGACTGTGTAAAATTAATGACGACAAAGCATGTAATGTACTTGCAATGTGTTCATTCAGGATGATAATCTGCTGCGATCCGTGACAGGTGAACAGTATCCGGTAATTTCTGTTTTTCTCAATCCAGTTGTCGAATTGTTTCGAGGTTCGTGCAAAGAAAAATCAATTGTTCCGAGATACGTGTACTGAAAAAGTTAACGGCTGGATTTGAAAAAACAGAAATTTCAGAGTTACTGTTCATCTGTCATGAATCGCAGCATATTTATTTCCGTTCATTCACCTTTTCAACGACTCATAAATCTACTTACATATGGAAAGAAAGGCAGCATAAGAAAATAAAAAAAAAATTATAATCACTCAAATTCAGCTCCACTTTGATAGTAAGATAATTATTGAATAATTTAATTATGCAAAATCTGAATCGTCATTTCATGTTTGATGGTCAACGATAAATCTATATTTTTCATCTTAAA
Organism: Carex kokanica; assembly: GCA_025461125.1. Taxonomy (NCBI): domain Eukaryota; kingdom Viridiplantae; phylum Streptophyta; class Magnoliopsida; order Poales; family Cyperaceae; genus Carex; species Carex kokanica. The sequence continues at coordinate 1,096,409 of JAJGRX010000994.1, forward strand.
AAATATGAAGTGTCGAATCTAAAATAAATTTCAAATTTTGCAGAACAGCTCAAGTAGTTCCTACCATTTCAAATGTTGCACAAATTCTTTTTGAAATTCACGAAATCACGCACTGAATTTTCACTAAAACTCAAAATTCATGAAAACAGGTGCCCTCTCTGAAATACACTGTATAATATGCCGTAACATAATTGAGATCAATGAAATATTCATATACTCATTCTTCCTTCTCTTAAAAGTTAAAACTATTTCTCTTTAGCGTGCAACGAGTCGCATCCAAACCGATTTAGGCACGAACAGGATCTTGATATGATGTGATCGACTGATCGACCGTCTTCAATCTCCGACGTATGACAAACGACACCGAGACAACGCCTATGAGGCGATGGGACCCACTAGTCAGGTCGAGAAGTCCAATCTTGTCGGCTGCTGGCCTTTCACACAGAAAGCTAGCTTGATGATCACACAGCGCCGTACGATGTGACTCGCAGTGGGGTTTCATCTATAAGACTATAACTCTATCCAGATAATATTCTGTGGCAGCTTGGCTATGACTTAATATGTGTCATGTTAAGAATTAATAAGCAAATTCACTTGCTTGTAAGTTGAAGTTAAGATTGGACAACTCAGAATGAATCTATTATGCATGAATATTCAGTTATCACATGTATTTCTAGCTACTTTTTACTAACTGAACAGTTGAAAGTAATGGAGCACAAAATTGAACGGAATATCTACAAGCACAGGGTTTGTTATTTGTATCCTACTTTGTAAATTGTATATTTTAATTTTTAACCCTCCTCAATAAGAGGAATTACCTTCAACTAGATGGATTTGTATCCTCCCCAGGTACCTGATTGAAGACAATTACGATCGGATGGTTTTTTTAACATGGCACAAATCTCAAAACAGAACCCCTACAGTCTTCATAGGCACCGGATTGAATTTGGCCAAATAAGATTAATCTGAGCCGTCCGATCGTAATTGTCTTCAATCAGGTATCCGGGAGGATACGGATCCCAACTAGAACCTACCAAGATTTGCTTTTTTGAACTAACACTACTAACACATTTTTCACTCTCAAACTGCTAAAAAACATATAGCAGGATTGCAGGAAAGTGACCAAAGAAATGAGTCGATCCATCGAAGCAAGTTTTCTGTTAAGAAGCATGTTATAGAATATTTTTTTAAAATTTACTTTTTAAAATTTCTTTAGTTTGTAGATTATAGTTGTTATTATTTACTTTTAACCAAAATAGATACGAATGATCACAATTAGTAAGCGAACATTACAACTTAATTACGCAGAACGTAAAATTACATTCTATGTCTCTAATTATAAAAACAAACCCAAATTATTTACATAAAGAATGATCCACTTAAAAATAGCAGCATATGTAAATTAGTCACAGATAACAGTCCCAGCCCACGGCCCACTAAATTAGTCACAGAGAAAAGTGTTAACAAAAAAAAAAAAAAAAGGAAGAAGAAGAAGAGGAGGCAGGAGAGAGGCGGCGGCGTATGAGAAATAGACCAAGGTTTATCGCGCTCTTTAGCCGATGCCATCGCCTAAAGGTTTATCGCGCTCTCGCTTTCTCTGGCTTTAGTATATTTTCGCACACTAGGTGCTCTACTGCTTTTCGGTATAAACCCGTAAACTTATCCCGAAATATTATTGTTGCTTGGAATAACTATAATATTTTATGGCACGCATTATCAGTAAGTATGCTACCAGTCTCAGATATGACTGAGATGGTAATATGCTGGTATTCAAATTTGACATGGGGAGAATTAAGCCCATCCACTGCACAAATTAGTACCAGTACAGCACTGGTTTGTTTCTATTAATGCTGTACCATTACCTAGCCTAGTCAGTTTCGCTCTAATGTCTGGTACTGTTAGTCTAATCCTCATCTGAGTCACACTTCAAAATCTGAAGTGCCATGTTATTACCCAAAATTTTAGAAAAAAATATTGATGCCACTATAATTATTGTTTGTGCAGATCTGCCCGGATTCTATTATGATGCAGAGAAAAATCGGTATTTCCCAATAAAAGGGCCAATTCCTGGCTCCAAGCGCACAGCTAGTGCTGCTTTGGCCACTTGTTCTTCTTCTAGCAAGGTAGCCAACTATTATTTCTTAGTTGTTTTTGTAATTACTCATGGGTTTCTCTATATGCAATAAAAGCCACTAATGTTTTGCCATGGAAATCTACTTAGTTAGGAATATGTCAGTTATTTCAACTAATGTTATTCCAGTCCTAGCATAACTTTAATATTTTATTACTTTTCGGTTCTAGGTATTTTTGGTGTCTTGACTCTTGGTAGCAGAAGTACGCTTTAAAAAAACTTTAATTTATATATGCAGTATAAGCTTACTATTTGATTATGGCATCTCTGTAAGGACCTTGAAGATTCTTCAAAATCAATAGGACATATGTGATCACCAATATACTTTGGATATGAATTTTTTGTGTGTATATATGTAAAAGAACTCTTGTAGAACCTTTTGCACATTTCAGGAAAGTAAAATTCAGTTGATTAGAAAGGGCAAACGGATAAAATTCAGCCACCTTCTTGGTTTAAGAGAAATTCAAGGAAGAGATATCTTGTTCAACTCAAGAAGATATTACTTTCATAAGCAGTACGAAGAAATTCAAGCTTCTCAGCCTACAGTATGTTTGTCATCTCTTAATTTATTTTAAGATTGGTTCTTTTTCCTGCTGAATTAATATTTTGATTATAGAATTAAGAAACATTTTGGCATATGCAATGTTATTGTCATTTCAGTATGCATATTGCAAAGTTCTTCCTGTTTTTTGGTTCTTTTTCCTTCTGAATTAGTATTTTGATTACAGAATTGAGAATCATATTTGTATTTGCAATGTTATAATCATTGTCATGGTTCTGGAACTTACAATCTGATTGGGTTCGTTTATGTTGGATGTGGGCTTTTCTGAGTAGGATGGTTATTGCAACAACTCATGCACCTTTCTTTTTATAAATAAATATTGTTGGTGTATAAGGAAAAAAAAAGGTTCAAGGAAGTGTTAAAAAAAAGGAAATAAGCACACATAAAAATTTAGAATACTGGGACATTTTAGTCGACCCTAATTTTTAATTTTACCATTTGTCGATTGCATGCTTTTGTTTGTTTTGAAAAACTTCTGCACCTAAAATCCAAATGTACACATCCTTTTTTTTTTTTTATAAAACTGCAAAATTTTGACTGACTTCGGACAAGACAGTTGACGTGCTCAGATTATGCTGACTCGGATTAAACTCGGACTCAGATAAAGATTTAGCAGGTTGAACCAACCATGTCTTATCCCAGAGTTGAGCCTTTGCTTATACCGGCCTGAGTTGGCTAATTCGGACTGATTTTTCTTTTTGGCTAATTCCGTATCAATTTGTTATTGATTCATATCAAGAAATGCCGAATCTCAATTCAACTGAACCTCAATAAATTTTGAAAGAAATATTCAATGCCTTTGTCTATTGCAGGTATGGAAGTTTGGGAGTACAAAAAATGTGCACCGTGCAATTGAAAGAATTTGCATTCAATCACATACAGAAACTGGTACCAGAAATGCATTACTTTTGGCAGCTAGCAGAAACCATGGTTCTTTAAGGTAAGGTGCAAGAGGTCATTCTTTTTTCCTCTCTGTTTTTTTTTTGCCCCCTTTGATGTTATATTAGACAGGACACTGCAATACTTCCCGGGTGTCTGCTTAGAATTGATATGTTCTGATGTTCAGTACTGTAGTATCCTTTTTGTGTATTTTAACAGTTGTTTAATTTGATTTCTTAGGTTACTGACTTAGTGATCTTACACTTTTGTTTTGTAGTTTTTTTCAGGTAGATAATCCTGAGGGACCCCATCTTAATGTAGAATCAGTGTGGTCCCCACGTCCTCAGAATGAAGTCTCCAATATTTCCCGCTTCACGAGTCCATCCCTTTCATTATGTCGAGATCTGAGGTTCCCATCTGAAGTTTCATGCGTGAAACAAAGTGGTGGTTTGAGTGGTCATGTATTGTATCCTAAACTGCTCTCTACTAAACTTCGATGATTAAATTAAGAAAAAGATGACTCGCTTTCAACTCCGTCTGGACTTGAGAGGGGATAAAAGAGTGAGGGGTACTTCTCCGCACAAGCAATTAACAGTAGAATCCAGATGCAGAATTTATATCTGAAAAAAGTTCACTGTTATTTGTAAATATGGTAACTTAAAAGGGTGCAGTGCTCATTGTAAAATGCTGCTTAATACTATTATTAATTGGAGGGCAATGTTATTGTGCCCTTTTAAACCTCCAAAGATCACATCAACTACTGGAGAAAAAAGTGTGATACCTTCTAAAATACTTATGTAGTGAGATAGATGAAGGGAAACAGGGTTCAAATAGAGGAGGGATATAGGAATCGTTTCCAATGTCCTGAGGTCTAATATGATCTTTGGAACTTTTGTGAGCACTTGTGACCAAAAAATCTTACTTAAATTGCTTTGTGTTCCTTGACAACAATTAACATGGTCACAACTCTCGGATCGGGCGAATCTAAAGGTTCACTCTACTCTTTAGATGCAAATGCTATGTCAAATTTCCTTACACCGGGCTCAGCCGCTGAATGCCTTTTTTCAATGGATGGTACTGTGTGGACTGCCGCTTGCAACTCTGCCGGAACCTATGTTGCATTAGGTTATTTCATTTGTTCTTTCTTTTGATATTTCTGATTTGTGATAGTCTATATTGTAATGAATGCCAAGGGCCGCTATGATAGAAAAATGAAATCTGACTAAATGTAGGCCATGAAGGTATATATGTTTAAGAACTCTATATTGGGGAAATAGGAGGTACATCATTATTGGTGCTTAGACAAAGCTACACAATGTTGGCAAAAGATGTTGAGTGAGGCTATGGTAATATGCATATCACACAGCGGTCCGGGCTATGGATTCATATCTTCGTTTTTAAAGTTCAAATAGTCCATCTGAACTGTTCAACATGATCGTCATATGAAAATGAACTTGCATACCATTTTACCTTTTTTAGAATATTTTTACTATAATTTTAGATAGGTAGAAAATCACTTGATTGAAAATTCTGGACCCTCCAAAAGCAGTGGTTTTCTACCTATCTAAAAAAGTACAAAAAGAATTCTAAAAAATATAAACATTTGGTATGCAAGTACATTTTCATATGAAGATAAAGTTTAACGGTTTGGATTGGCTGTTTGAACTTTAAAAATAGAGATATGGATCCATAGCACGAGTTGATTCGTAATATGCATATTACCATAGCCTCACTCAAAGATGTTTATTATCTTATTGCTGTGTTATGGACAAATTTGAAATTCTGTGTAGGAACTAGTACGGGGCCAGCTTTACTCGACTTGGAAACCAGATCACCGGTGCGGATAATTCGCAGTAAAAGTGATGTTTTGTCACAACAATTTCTTTCTTCGGTAATATTTATTAATTTGGGTTGTTCCCTTCCTGTTCATATGATTTGTAAAAAATCTTTTGATTACATAAATAATATTCGTTATGTGTTTTTCAGGGAAATGTTGTACTATGCGGTCTGAGAAATGGGTCAATATTGACTTTTGATACACGTGCAAAGCAAATTTCTGGTAATACAGAGGCCTCTGATTGGTCTAGTGCCACACCAAATCCTCGCACGGCGAGCTTACACATGAGTAGGAGAGAGAGAAGAAGGAATTTTATAAGACCTCAGGTACATTATCAAGTTTGATCATGTGTTACAAATTGTATGCTTCATGATATTGTTGAAATAAAGTTACTCTGAACTACTGTTTGGCTGTTTTTTGTTTCGACAGTTTCTGGTTGAACTAAACCAATATTATAATGTCAGATTATTTATTTGTACAATTTGATCCTTTTGTTCATCAATAGGTTGATAAAGGACTAAGATCTGGCAGTCATGTGCATATGACTTCTGCAGTCTGTAGGTATAGAAACAATATTCCTTCAGTTATTATTTTATCTGTGTGTTAACTCGCAAATATCTTTGTCGATTGCATCCATGCACATGAAAAAGAGCAAATGGGGTTAGTTTTGGCATCATTCCCGAGAATAGCAAATGGGGTTCTTTGAAGTGTGAGCATGCAGTATAATGGTTTTTAGAGGGCCAAATGTGATAATGCAACAACAACAACCAAGCATTTAGTCCCAAATGTGATAATGCATTGCTTCTATGTTCTTGTACTTTTTATCATTTTCTTAAGAGGCTTCTTTCTGAGAAATCTGAAATAAATTATGTGCAGCATGGCTTCTCTATCATCTGATGAAAATTACTTCATAGCCAGTTCAATGGATGGTTCGGTTAGATCCTTTCCTGTTCTTTAATTTAAGCAAAAGTCACGAAGTTCTTTGGGAGGTTGGGGAAGGTATAAACTGGCATAATATGGATAATTAATGTAGTATAACTGGTGGGGGGGTCAACCTTTTTATTGTTGCCTTTATAACTATTTGTCTTGTCTGAAGAAAATGCTTCATGTGAAGTTGTGAACACATAATAATCACGCACAATAGGGGTAAATCTTCATATTGAACATGTATATGTTCCAAACTTTTCTCAAATATTCAAAAAGTCGTTATGAAGATGGGTGATTTGGATATTTCCTTAAAAATAATAGCAAGCAGAATATAGGCTGATTTCAGTTGAGAAGGATGCAGGAGGTTGTCATTTATAATGAAATATGGGCAAAATGTGATATTTTCCATTTGGAAAAAGATGACAGATTGATATTTTGACATTTTGCAGTTGGTCAAGTGCTTATGCTACCCTTGCAGTTAAACATCTGTATTGTTTTTCTTTATTTTTGTTTTTGTTTTCCACCTTATAAAATGCAGATCAAGCTATTTGATATTCGACTCGGGAACGGAGGTGTCCAGTCTTACAGGGGACATGTGAACTCTCACAACCATCTGCAACTTGCGGTCAACCCATCTGAAACGCTTCTGCTTTCTGGTACTGCATTACTTTTTTAGGGACAGAACTGGTTATATTCAAGTTTAAATTATTTGCTTTGGTTTATCTATGCTATAGCACTATACTTCGCTAAAGTTGGTATCAATATCCAAATGGTTATTTCTACTACCACGGCTAGCATGGCGATCTCCAAATTCTCGATGCAGCTTGGGCCATGGCATACAACTTTTTTAATGTAGAAAATATCAAGCAGAATAATGAAATAATGAAAAAGAAGTTACTATTGAAAAATAGAAGTTGATATAAGATGATGCAATTTATCAGGTGGGGAGGATTGCAGGACGCGCATTTGGAGTATCAAAACGGGAGAACTTTTATTTTCTGAGATGTTTTCTGAGTCATGTTGTACTACGGTCTTATGGCCTGGTTTTCAAGGTTGGCATTTTAACTTGACAATTTGCTAGTAGAATTATTTAATTATTCCACTTCAAAAAATATATATAATTTTGTTTTTCATCAAACGTAGTGTAGTATTGTAAGGAAACATTGAGTAGTGTACAAGCTTGGTATTATGTAGTACATGCATGAGGCATATTGTTGTTTGGTTTTATGTACGAGGTAATATAGTAATCCTTGGATTGCATCACGAAGTAAAATGTATCTTCAATCTGTTAAATTTTGAAATAAAGTTAATAAAAGTTTTCATAAGTGTTCACCTTTTCTTGTTGCAGGCCATGCTGAGCATCAGCTCTATCAAAGTCAAAGTTCGGGCGCATGGTTGGGGTCTCTAGATGGGCTTTATTATATGCAGGTTATCTGATTATTCCAGTTATGTTAAAAAAAATGTGGCAGTTTAGTTAAAGTTAGCATCTCATTTTTACTTTTAGTATTTACCAAACTGTAGTTCTTCTGGGAATATAGTACAAAATAGGGGCTTTGTACATTTGTGAACATTACATCGAACTCTAACTTTGTTATAATGATATTATTGTCAATGGCCTTCCTATGCACTATGGTGTACAATTCAAATACATGCACTTCCAAGATTGTATAAATCTTATAAATTGTTCAAGTTGAAATTTCCAAATAAAGACCTTTGGAAAAGTAAATAACTGCACTTACCCATTATTTATCAATAAAATACTATACACGTGAAATTAATTTACCCATTATTTATCAATAACTGTACTTACCCATTATTTATCAATAAATTGGTTTACTTGCTTAGCATGATTATAATTTTTTTTTCAATAAAGTACTATACATGTGTGAAATTAATTTATATGTTTTAATGTTTTATTTAATAAGTAATAAAAATAATTATCATATTAGTATTACCCATTATTTATCCGATACCGTTTCGTTATCCGACAACTATAACGGGTAAAAGTAGGGTATGAGTAAGATAATTTGTAACTGGTAAGTAGTATACGGATAAGAATAATTTGTAATGGATACTGATATGAAAATGCTTCCACTCGACCCTTACCATACCCGTTGACACCTCTAATTCTGCATTCGTGTTCTTGATCTCATTGAAGGCATTCGCTGTTTGCTGCTGAGTGCTGACACCGGCAATTCGCTGATCTTACCCTCTGACGTTAGTGAAGCATAACGGCTAGTTTTCCAAACATCACTGCCTTTGCATCTCTGCTCGGATCAGTCTCATCTGTTGAACCATTTATTTCACCAGACTGCTTAGATTTCAGCGTGACTCACAGTTGAAACCCACTAAAGTTACCATACCTTATTTAAGAGAGAACACTCAGTACGTTTTCTTTGTGCTTTAGAGATGGAATCATGACATTTTGGTGTTATACCGATTTCATATAGAGAACTAAAAATCTTCATATAGAGTTGAGTTCTGGATTTAAATCTTTTACACCAAATGCGCTTTACTATATATATACAGCCATGACAAAATTTTTACAATATAGACAATGTAGGGGTGGAAAAGCCCAACAATACAGCAAACCATGCAGATGATACAAAAGTTACTCCACCACTGAAATTTGCCACTGTTGCGGTGCCTATAAACCCTCAGAAACCATTCACCGATATTACACCCAGCCAACGCCATCGCCACTTTATCTTACCAGCCTGTAGTTGTAACCTTGATGATTTTTCCCAATGAAATTTTGGGAAAACGAAAATAAAATACTTCATATACAGCGTCAGTTCAGCTAGGAACTCAACTAAACACAGACCGAATTCCTAGATCAAAGTAAAACCAATACAATTCCTGCCTCCTGCAATAAAATTCGGTAATATCCAAAATCTGGAACTACAAAGACCAGATTTCTAAGGGCATTGAACATTCATAACTCATGCAAGGGCAGACAAGCAAAAAAGCCACAGCAAAATTCTCAATACTAGGCACAAGAGTCTTGGTCGAAGCTAGGTCAAATCTTGTTCGCAGCTGATGTGGGACCATGTTTCTCCTCACTGAATTGCTTATTGTCATTCAAGAAAAGACATGCAGCTGTACAGTCGTCTATCTTAGAAGAAGGATACTTCGACTTCCATGCATGCACGGCCTCCTCTACTATGACCTTGGAAGCCTCCAGTTTGTTTTTAGTGTTGTATACAGTGGAGACAACTTGCTCATTGCGGAGCACATCCCATACCTATCAAATAGAAAAGGAAAAAAACATATCACACTTTGTCCTCGTAATGCATTGTTTAAGAAAATAATAGAGCTTTTCTATTTACACATGCACTTACCCCATCAGAGGCAAGAACAATGAAGAGGTCTCGGTCAGTGATGTGATGGTAAACAACCTGAGGGGTGCAGATGACGCCATGGCGCTTTAATTGGAAATCTCCAAGGGAACGGCTCATGGCTAGGCCGGGGTAATTTTCGTCTGGCAGCCATACACGTGCCACACTCGGTTCGTCTCTTAGAGAGAACACCCGACCGTGGTGTTTTTTAATTCTCTCTGCCTCCTCTGCACGCAATCAAGGAATTTTAATGTTAATATTCACCTTCATGTTTTCTTCTGCTCTTTTTTTTGAAGGAATGGTGGTATAAATATTAGGTTTGATGCTTAAGTTCATGTTTAATAGTTTGATTCCTTTACTCATAGGTCATTCATTTGAGGAATGCTCGAGTCCATCCTTTTTAATTCTTTCATTTTGATTTTCAATGTTAATGTTTAAACTCATGTTCAGTCGTGACATAAAAATTCAAATTTTGTAACTTGCAAAACTAAGAAAAATACTATATATGATGGTTGCACCATCATGAGAGGATAATATATAAAAATAGAAAGAGAGAGAGAGAGAGACGCACGGGGAATATTGGGTTTGAAGTCAGTAGTTAGCTGCTTGGCTTCTAAACAACCTTCTTCTGAAATTCTAGCCAAAATTGCTCTCGAGTCCCCAAGATTTGCTATTATTAAGTCCTTCCCCTAATTAATAAAATGCAAGAGAAACCAACAAAAGCATGAATAACATTGCATAGAGAATAAACTAACGGATACTACCGGGAAATTGGGGAACAGTGCAGGTATAGCGCTTCTTTTGGCATGGGAGGAACAATTTCAGGCATGTGTAAAAAAAAAAAAAATCATGCATACTCCCAACAAATTAGAGAATATTGCAGACATAGTACATCAGTTGGAAACATTACACAATTATTCTCTTTTTACGTCTTCTCTCTACATAAAAAGGGAGATAGGGATAGTTTGAATACTTCTTCAACAAATTTTAAACATATGGTGTCATATTTTGCATGCTTTTCATCATAGCACATAATTCTCACTTTGTAGGGGCAATCAATAACTTTTTATGTACCTGCTTAATAATGTAAACAGCTGTGGTGCCACTGAAAGAGGAATCTAATCCTGGCTTGAACCTGAGCTCACAATCCACAGCCTTCATTGCGTTAATGCATGCCTGTTTCCAATCCTCAAACATTGCTAAATTTGAACAATGTGTATCATGCGCTTCAACACCATTATCATCGCTTAAGTTTGACTCGTCCTTGGAGAGGAAGTAATTGTTTCTCTGGCTAAGTATAGAGAAAGGAAGGTAGTCTCTTACGAAACGGCTAATCACATGTCCCATACGACCATGCCCATCAAACACGCCACAGAAGATCCCGTTCTCCTTTCCAAATCCCTTCACAGAGAAAACATCAAAATTGTTAATTCCAACTTTATCCACTTTTCCTTTTTTTTTTTCTTATGATCAACACCAAATTTTTACAAAAACAGGTATCAAACAAGATTTTCTGGTTCAGGTATCCACTGGCACAACCATGCTCCTAAAATGTACCAGAGAAGATGTCCACTTTCATCTTCTACATCCTTGAATCTACTGAAAAGATATCCACTGGCACAACCATGCGGCTTTTTATTGTTTTATTTTTGAAATTTTTTAGTTAAATTGATTTTAAGAATAATCAATGCATCCTTGAATCTACTGAAAAGAAACACAGACTGAATCAACAGTCAAAATTGGCTGCACAAGCAAAAAAAAAAATCCAAAGCAGAGAGAACTAAAATAGTTCCCTAAAATAGAATAACGGAATTGAATTCTGCACGACATTCTAAGTGATGTTTGTTTGTAAATTGCTCTTGCACTATAAAGTAATACTCAGTATATTTGATTGCAGCCGTGATAATTTGAACCAAGTTCTCCCAACCTAACCTCCCCTCTGAAGTTTTTACATAGAAGAGCAGTTCACTGTTGTACACAATTAAAACCTACTGGCCACCGATTTAGCGAAAAAGAATGGAAATTGAATAACACATTCGATCCCGATGAGGGTAAATCAAGACTAAAACCAATTATATGTACCTGGCAGAGAATCGCTGCATCTTGATTGGGACCTTTCTTCCCCCTTTGAGAGAAGAGAGAAGCGATTTTTCTCGTCCCATCTCTCTCTGAAATCGGAGCTTCTTCGTCGACCATGTACACCACATTTTCGTCGATTTCTTGTTTCTCCAAATACTCTGCTGAGGCGCAGTTCCCCATTTGAGATTTTGCTCTAATTTCTTAGTGATTGAATTGCTGTATATATAGAATCTTCAAAAGTAAACGTCCACCATCTTTCTTTCTTTTTTTTTTATTTCTAAAGAATGATTTTGTTGACTGTTCCTCTATTGTTTTCAAGAGGGATGCTTCGGTGGATATAAGGACCTATTTGTAAAATGAGTTTTATTTTTATTTTCAAAGTTTAAACAGTCGATCTGACCGTTCAATATTATCTTCATATTAAAATGTACTTGGAGGTCAAATTTTACATTTTTTTTGAATTTTTTTACTATTTATTAAGTATTTTACAAATTCAATGGTCTAAATTTGACTAGTTTTTGTAAAATACTTAATAAATAGTAAAAAAATTCAAAAAAATCTAAAATTTCACATCCAATATATTTTAATATGGAGATAATGTTGAACGGTCGAATCGACTGTTTGAACTTTGAAAATGAAAATATGACTCATTTTACAAATAGGTCCTTATATCCACCGAAGCAAATGCCTCTTTTTAATTATACAATGTCGTTCTCATAAATATAAATTATATATAAAAAATTTAAATTAATATATAATTTATATTTATACGTGGCTCAATAAAAATAATGGACGAGTTCAAGACCGATTTTTCTTCGGATGAAAGTCAGCATTTTTTTGTTAGGATCAATTATTATTATATTCATCGGAATATTTTAAAATAATCAATATCTCGTCACTACATTTTTTTTCATCAAAAGATCTTATTTTATTTATGATGAGCCTTTACAACATTTATTTTATTATTTTTTTGAGAGAAAAATAAATATCTAAGTTTTCAAATTTTTAATATCTACAAAGTATTTACATATGAATTTTGAACTCATAACCTTGCAGGTTGCAGCATTTGCAGCTTTTATTAATTGACCAGTTTGCCTTTTTGTTGATTTAATAAAAGAGTTGCACCAAGTGTATTCCTTGGGCCAACTTTTATAATCAAATGATTAAAGCAAGTTAGTTTTCTTATTACACACCATAAGAAAAAAAATAATACATGGAGACCCTCAAATTAACCAGAGCAGCATATTACTTGCAATGTTGTCGGCATAACCAGGACACATCAGCAAACTTAGAAGTTATTTGCTTGGAGTTATAAAAAATACAGATAATTATTTATTTATTTTTTGGATATTAAGTTTGGAATCACAAAGGTGTTCATGTCAAATAATTGTCTCTAGTAAAGAGAAGGGTATCTTGATCTATAAAATTTTTTCGATAGTGACTTGTTCTGATGTTAAGATGGAGATATTAGCCATTTCAAAAAAATTGATCGGTATGTCGGTAATCGACTATTTTATGATTCTCTCTCTCTCTCTCTTTTTTTTTTTTTTTTTGTTGGAGGCTCCGGGCTTCCATTGTGTCGTTGTTATTATGTTAAAACACAAAGGATTGATTATATTGTGTCGTAGTCATGGGACCATACAGATACAATATGAATTCAATGGTTTAGATATATCTCAAGATTTTTCTATAATCACAAACAATTTGAAACATTGATTGAAATGGGAGGTCCACATAGACTATATATAGCAGATTTTTTTAGAAGAATAATTATTGCTGTTGTTGACTACTTTGGATCCTCAATTGACATCTTTCTTGACAAAATTTATCTTCTGATGTGTAAAATGTAGCATTTTTAAAAAGGAAAAATAAAATACTTTTTGATAGCTTAAAAGGAATAACAATTTAATAGTATTGACGCTAAACTAGGCAGCGCCGACTCTTCAATTAATATATTGTATCAGGAGCACAATTTCAAAAGTATATCGGATCGACTTCAAACAACGAATTTAAACTATTGAAATCCATGTACTTCATGAGTGATGCATTTACATGCAAAATTTTGAAAGTTTCGAGTTTATTTGCTACAAGGTCAAGCGGTCAAAGAAATGAACTTTTTATAAGTTGTTTTATAAGTTGTTTTATAAGCGGTCAAAGAATTCGAAACTTTAAATTTTTTGCATGTACATGCATCACTCATGAAGTACATGGGTTTCAACAGTTAGGATTCGTCATTCGAAGCCAATCCGATATACTTTTGGAGTTGTGTGAGCACATCACACCTTAGCCTTGCTATCGTATTTGTAATAAATATAAAAGAAAATACCACATAAGTTTTGCAAGATATATAAATAAGATTGGACTACATTAACATATAATACATACTAAGTATATTAATTTATTTTCTAAAGAAATTTCGGAAAACTAAAAGACTTTCGTAAAATGGGAATATATATATATTTTTATAAAATTTATATTAGCTATCAATTAAACTTAAAAAAATAATATGATTTTAGTATATCATTCTTTTTATCAAATAAATGTGTGTATTTTGTAATTAATATGAAAAGATTAGAAGTGATAATAGTGTCATACATAATGATGCCGGCTAGTTACAGTAATTGTAATTATGAAATCTAATTAATGTTAGGGCCTTAATTATAAATGTGTATCCGTTAGTTGGCAAATAATTTAATGTTAATTTACCAAGCCGGTGCTAATTTTATATTTAGGTACCAGAAATCTGAAAGTGATGCGCATATTTAATTAATTGAACCTGAAGTTGACACGAGTTGAATCTCTACATGTGTGGGTCCTACAACACGATTTTTAATGGTGTCACTATTTATTAGTTAATCATATGACATACTCAACTATTTTTTTATTTGCTTTGTTTTAAGAGGGACCAATGAAACCAGGAGAAGGTGCATCCACGCAATTGTCGTTATCCTAGGTTTCTTACAAAGAGCCCCTCAAAGTTTCAGGAAATTTTCAGTCTTTTCAAAAACTAAATAGTAAGGATGGAATTAGAAAATTTTAATTGAGAACTCAAATATAAATACACAATATGTGGCGGGTGGAATTTGTATTCAAGTCTTCTAATTACTAAACTACAATAACACATTTAGTATTTTACGAGTGAAGTTGAACTATATAATTTTCAAAAAATAGTTAAATTTCAATATACACAATAAAATTTAAACTTAAATTTTTTAAATACGTATAAAATGTTAAAATTTATTGAGTAGAACTAGGGTGTTCTTAAGCTCATCAAATCCCTTTGCGAGCTTAATTCAAAAACCTATTGAATTGGTTTCAAACGATGCATCCAAACTGTTGAAACCGATCTACTTCACGAGGGATGCATTTACATGTCAAATTTATAAATTTTTAACTAATTTAGTATAAAATCAAGTGGTAAAAAAAAATTGTTTATAAGTTAATTTTAATGTGTTTATTTTTCATTATTTTTTGACCGCTTGACTTTATATTAAATTGGTTCGAAAGTTTAAAAACTTGACATGTAAATTCATCACTCGTGAAGTAGATCGGTTTCAACGGTTTGGATGCGTCACTTGAAACTAATTCGATGGGTTTTTGAGTTAAGCTCATAAAGAAACTTGGTGAGCTTAAGAACACCCTAGTTCTACTCAAATTTATTTAACATTTTACTAAATTAGACCTCATAATTTCAAGTGCATTAGCATGAAATAATACTCGAGTTGTGGGTATCATTGCAAAATGGGAATGTTTTATATATGCAAAATCTTTTTCCTCGACTCCATTGATTTCTCCTTCAAATATGTGACAGCGTGTGTAGTGTATACTAATGGGAGCGACCAAACAGAAGAATTTATTCAATTCTAATATTATTATGATTACGATAGAAATTTAAATATGTTAGATTGGTCTTTTTGCATTATATGAATATTATATCGCGTCTAAATCACGAGGCAAAAGCTACTTTGTTCGAGTTCTTCTGATCCAAGAGATATTCTCTCATTTTTATGTCTTAAATAAATACCAAAAGTTGAGAGAGGCCAAAACACGACAAAAGAGAAATACGAGCTACGTTTGAACGTTTGAATGCACTGTAGAATAACTAGTTACTTTTTGAGAATAGTAAATAAAAATAGCACTAATTTTGACGGTAAAAGAAGAGTGCTAACTCTAAAATATTTGAAACAGTAAAAAAAGTTGTTTAGAATGCATATTTAGAATAGAGTTTGGAGGAAATGAATAAATGATATTTTTTTATTCGGCTGAAGAGAGCAACAATTGATATTCCAACTTTTTGTTGGGATAGCGAAATAGCCATATTCTCCATGTTTCGAATAGCAACTAAGGTTGTTTGAATGAACCTAATTTAGAATAACAATGCTATTCTAAGAAAAGTACTATTCTCAGATGATCCAAACATAGTATGTGAGATAAATATCCAGGATATTTATAAACAAGTAAATTAATATTATAAGGAGACTGGCTAAGCTCAAAACGTTTGCACCAAGCCCTTGGTGCAAACGTTTTGGTTCTCCTATTTGCAAAGTCCAAACGGTCGATCCAAACCGTTAGATATTTAATCCATATTAAAATGTGCTTGGAGACCAAATTTTACATTTTTTGAAATTTTTTTGCTATTTATTAAGCTACTTTGAAAGTTGCTGATTCGGGTGAACAGTAAAAACAGTGCAATAAAATTCTGGACCGTGTGATCAGCAACTTTCAAAGTGGCTTAATAAATAGTAAAAAAATTCCAAAAAATGTAAAATTTGGTCTCCAAGCACATTTCAATATGGAGAACAACTTGAACTGTTTGGATCGACCGTTTGAACTTTGGAAATCCGAAAACAATTCGTTTGCACCAAGGGCTTGGTGCAAACGTTTTGAGCTTATCCACTCACATATTATAAGTGTTCAAACATATTACAAGAAAAGAAAAGGGGGGTTTTGTTAACATAAAATTAAATTAAATCAAATAACAATTTAATACTTCATGCACTCAATTACTGTACCTAAAAGCTCGCTATATATTGATCTAAAAAATTCAAACTTGTAGGAGCCATAGCTAGCTTAGTATCAAATCATGCGATGATACAACAATTGCTTCCAATTTTATCAGTATAATTTTGTAATTAATCGTCATCTTATAGCAAAACTACAGACTTGATGCAGTGACATGAGCCCTCGTCTCTCTTTCAAGAGAACGCATGTTAAGATGTTAGAGTGTACCGGAACCCATTAATAGAAAAAAAATCGTCATCTTATAGCAATGCAGACTCAAATAGAACAATTGCTTCCAATTTTGTCAATATTTCATTAAGTATAATTTTGTAATTAATCGTCATCTTATAGCAAAACTGCAGACTTGATGCAGTGACACAAGCCCTCGTCTCTCTTCCAAGAGGATACATGTTCAATTTTCAAAAATAGTATCTAAAAAGATGTTAGAGTGTACCGGAAGCCTTTAATAAAAAAAAAATCGTCATCTTATAGCAATGCGGACTCGAATATAATTTTTTTAGCACATTATATATGATGTTGCTCAATCAAATTTAGATTTGTTTGACATCAAAATTAACCCTGGATGAATAGCTGTCTGTTTGGAGCATTAAATACTTCTTTTACCTCAGAAATAAGTCCCCGAATAATAATTTGAGGATGGGTTCAATTAAAAGAAATCAATCTCATTATCAACTTTTTATTCAAATTTTTTATACAGTGATTTGGACCTCATGTCGTGCAAATAATATACATGGAAAATGTACAAGTAATCTTTTGTTCCATATATCTCTGTCAGATAGCCACTACAGTTTACATTTCAATGAGGATATGTTTGGATGAAGTGAGAATAGCTAGAATAGGGACTTTTCAGAATAGCAATGCGTGCATTTAAATAATATTTTTGCTATTCGAAATAGCTGGAACAACTGCTATTTTTTATTTCTTGTAAATGTTGTAATAGTTACTATTTGAAAGTGTGAAGAAAAAAAATATTTTTTTCTTAGATTTCTACTAACACAGTTCTGAAATGACAAAGTTGACGTCACTTCTGTCATCTCCATGTTGTGACAATTTGTTTGAGATCCACTTACCTATCTTTCTTCTTAATTAGCATCTTGTTAATACTATTCTTTATCGGTTACAGCTATTCATTATTCCAAATGTACATTCTAAATGATATTTTTACTAAATATGGTGTTTTATTTCCTGCTTATAACTTCATCGATTCGAACCTTTCAACATGATCTTCATGTTAAAATGTGTTTTGACACCAAATTTTACATTTTTTGAATTGTTTTAACTATTTTTTTTAGAATTTTTAAAAATCACAGCTTTTCATTAAATAAAAAATTCAGAAAAACTATGATTTTCAAAAAAATTTAAAAAATAGTAAATTTTTTTTCAAAAAATGTAAAATTTGGTATCAAAGCACATTTCAATATAAAGATCATATTGAGAAGTTTGAATTAACTATTTGAATTTAAAAATAGAGATATGAGCGGAAAACAACACTCTCTTTACTTCCTAAAACATCGTAGCATCAATCTACATATATATTAAAAACAAGAAACCTTTCTTCTAACTCTTTATTTTATTTCCATATTCTCTCTCCTAATAAGCACCTCTTCTTTTTTGGTGATGTTTACAATACTTATTCTACAGTTGACCATAAAGTCCTATCATTTTATTTTGTTATAAAATAGACAAATTTTATATGAGATCCTAAAAGAAGATTTTGACATTCGGCATGTGGATCGCTGCCAAACTTTTACAAATATGCTTACACGTTGTATATATGACACTGATTAATTAGATGTGAGTTACATTTACTTTTAGATTAGGTGTTTATTATTTAGTCAACAAAATATATATGTTTGAAGATTGCATAATCTATATATATAAAGTTAATTCAGTACTTATTAATTGTGTAAAGTGGAAATTATGCACAGCTAATCTGTTCGTATTTCCATATAGTCATAGAGCACAGACACTATATACTTGCGAATTCGAACTGTTTATTTAGCATTTGACAGGTGCGAAATAAATGATTTTTTTTATAAACCATAATTAAACAATTAATTTTTAGGAAACCAACATGATTAATTTTTTTTTTTTTGACAAAAACCATCAGAACCGAAATGAAAGTAATCATGTTGGTTTCCTCAAAATCAATTTTTTAATTATGGTTTATAAAAAAATTCCGAAATAAATCCATATGAAGTGTGATTCATGCACCGATGTAATATCAATCATGTCGCAAACAATCTAAACAATATGTATTTGAATATTCAAATTCGTAAAAATTCAGATACGGATGAATAATATCCGATCTGTTTGCACCCATACTTTTTAATTAAGAGCAGGTGGATGGATGTGTAAAATATTTTCAAGTTTTGCAGGGGGCATGTAAGAAAGTTGTTTTGTAACAAGTTGGTCATAGTTAAATATATCCTGCTTAATTAATGCTTATCGTTGAACTTGAGAAACCTACTTGGCTGGTACTGGTAACAAGTTGGTCATAGAATACCAAAAGTTTTGTAATAAAGCGCTGTATTACATCAAAAAGGTAGGAAAAAAACATAAAACAAGCTGACAAAATTTAAAAACTGAAATGTCACTTAATGACGCAAATAGTAGGGTCAAATTGCCATTTGGTTGCTTGCGACCTAAACTTTCCGTCCCTTCAGTTGTTAAAACCATATCTAACCGACCAAAGTTGTCATTTTATTTTATAAGAGACCTTAGAGTTATGAGATTTTATTTTTCTTTAGAGGAGATAAGAGGACTTCTATACATTTGTGAAATTTTTTAAAATATTACTTTTGAAAATTTAAAAATTGAAATGATAAATGAGTGATAATTTAGAGATCGTCTGTGTAATTTACTCGGATATCTTTGATGCTAAATTTGTATTTGATAGGTTATATGTTATGCATTTGTTCTTTCTTTATATGACAACAGGTAAACTCCGTTTTGTGTGTGGGACCAGTTAGAAAATTCTTTTAAACTGAAAAAAAAATATGAGTATTGGATGCCTATTCTTGTTTCTAATATTTTTTGTGTGTCAACCAATACATGAAGTATCTTTGTATAGATATAGTATTTTTTTTTTTTTTTTTTTACTTTGACGATTTATTTGGAGACAAATGAAGAAGAGATAGGAGTAGGTACGATGGGCATCGGACCTAGAGTTAGGTTCAATTAGCTCTATCACCGTACGATTAGCATCAAGATCTATATGCACGGAAATTGATACAGTCTTGCACGGATTTTGATGCAGAGCACATGAATCTTGATGCAGATCGGATGGTCATCACACCCATTGAACCAAGGTAGATCTGATGGGCATCGGACCTACTTCATTCCAATGAAGAATATTAGACTTGACCCACAAAAGGACAAAAAAATTGGGTCCATCAAAAGCATAACATAAAATAAACCCAAAATTGTATATTGTAGCTCCAATGTGTACCTTGATATTTCCATGTATCATGTATGCTATATCAGGGCGGATTCAGGATTTTCGTCAGGAGAACAAAGAAATATCGAATCGGATTTAATTATCTAATTGGATTTAAATCTATTAACTAATTGGATACTCGATAAAAAATAATACTTTAACTTATACTTTCCAATGCTTTGACTTGTAATTTCTGATTCTTTAACTTATAATTCTAATTACCAATCAAAATTCAACAAATTTATTTCAATTTTAACTCTAAATTTAACCCGAATTACAAATCAAACGTCCAGAGAGGGGGTAAAAAAAATTCCAGAAGAGAGTAAAGTCGGTCGGAACCGATAAATCTTCACTAAAACTCAAAATCCAGGAGGGGCAGCTCCCCCCGGAAATACACTGGTCCGCCCCTGTGCTATATTATGTTGCAATAAGTTAAGAAATGAACATTTTATTTCAACTCGTTGCTTCTTCTCCTTAAGTTGCTTCCAAGAAAATGTTTTAAAAACTAACTACTACTACTACTTTTTCGCAACATGGATTTTGGGAAGGTAACTTGAAGTGATAATGACATCACAAAAGGGAAAGTAAAGAGTAAGAGTTCATGACATTAATTAGCATTGGAATACAATAATATATAGTTAGTTCATGACAGTGACATTACATAATTTACATTATTACCTTGTCCATGACCTTAGCTTTACGAGCGCCTAATATAACGTCAAATACCTAATCTCATTCTCACTTTAATTTATCCCTCACTTGGTAGGATCTAAATTATTGATCAAAGCTCCATTATTTTTGCAATCCTCAAATATTGTTTTTTGAGCCAGGCTATGGTAATATGATCCGTATTATGGATTCATATTTCTATCTTTAAAGTTGAAATAGTCGATTCGAGTTGTTAAACATAATCTGCATATGAAAATATATTTGAAAACCAAGTTTTATTTGTTTATTTATTTATTATTTTTTGCATAGGTAGAAAATTACCAGTTTCGGATGATCCAGAATTTAAATAGATGATTCAGAATTTTTAAATCAAGTGATATTCTATCTTTTTAAAAAAATAGTAAAATGATTTTGAAAATATAAAATTTGATCTATAAGTAAATAATAAGAGTGAAAAAATATAAAATATTTGATCAGAACAAGACTAAGAAATAAAAAAAAAAAATTCTTTTAACGGATTCTGTGGAGAAATGCTGTGGCTCAAATGGCTAATCCAACTTGTCAAAACAGCAGCATGTTGCATTGGCATCCTCTCAGATATACCATATTTTGCGTGTCTTGTGGAAAATCCCAACCGTTCAAATACGTTCTGCACGAATCCCAGAGCAGGGGCAGATCCCCGAATAGACACCGGACACGTCGGTCACACCAGCATGTTCATCAGTTTCGGTTGATTCCTTCTTTTTTTTACAAATTGGATAATTGGACCGATAGACTCTACCTACCTTTCTACATTGCTTCGTGGCATGGTTGGGAATAAATCAGGGCCGTTCGTTTCAATTTGTGTGAGTCAGGTACCTGGGAGGATACGGATCCAAATCCAGTGGGCACCTGACCTCGGTATTCATTCCCTATTCGATAAAATAATAATAAACAAAAAGAATGCTGGAGGCCTGGAGCGATCTTAAACCATCCTTTATCTACTGGTCCGCGTTGAATAGATCAGGTCGGGTAAAAATTATTAAACAGCCCATAATGTTGTGCGGGAATTCTACTATTTCTATTAGAGCCCAAATACGTTTCTTTTTCAAATGGACCACCTCTTCTAAAATAATTAAAACATGTAAAGGCCCAAAATCAATGCTTCCTTCTAGCCTATATATAGTGCGCAAGTATAAATTCAGTAGGGTTTCGCTCTCTGTTCAGGCTGCCGCTTCTCCATCAAAACCTAGAAGAGAACACAATCATGGGTAATCAATTACTTTCCTCCATCTAATCCCTTATTTTTCTCTTGTATGTCGACATCCTCCTCTGTTGCCGATATATTTTTCTATTTCGTTTGATTATTTTTCAGGTAAGGTGCACGGATCGCTCGCTCGCGCCGGGAAGGTGAGAGGCCAGACGCCGAAAGTGGCTAAGCAAGATAAGAAGAAGCAGCCAAGAGGCCGCGCCCACAAGAGGATGCAATACAACCGCCGATTCGTCACGGCCGTTGTCGGATTTGGCAAGAAGAGAGGCCCCAACTCATCTGAGAAATAGATCTGAGGTCTTCAATTTGCTGCAATGAGTTAGTTTTTAATTGAATTTTTCTTTTGAAATAGTGATGTTTTGGGATTCTTAAGATGTAGTTGCTTTGAACCTGGTGTTGTTGGAATACAATTTTGATTTTGTTGCACAGCAGACCTTGTTGTTATTTGAAAGAATATGAGGATGAGAAGCTGAAATTATGCCATTATTATCATATTTCCGCCAGGGTATTGGTGATTGGATTTGTTTTTTCAGAAAAATATTTTGTTAGTACTTAGTAACATGGATTTGTCAGTTGTCTGGGATTGGTTCTAATATTTGGTGGATTGGATTTGTTTTAATCTGGATAATGCATAAAAGTTATATGAACTGTAAATCTGAATTTATGGTTCCAATACGTGCACGGATTAGTGCAAGAGCAGAACAATTGCAATTGGAATTACTGAATTAGTAGTTGAGACTAGAGAAACTCTGCCTGTAGAAGCCTGTCCCAAGTGACGAAAAAAGAGGAGGGGGGGGGGGGGGGGGGGGGGGTTCATGGTACCCTCACGAATTGGGTAGGAGCAGTACTAAGATGGGTGACCTCTTGGGAAGTCTCTATGTTGCTGATTTCGGTTGGGTTTTATTTCTAGTCTATCTCAATTTGTTTGGAAATAAAGGCTTTCAAGAAGAAGTAGCTAAGACTAGAGAAAAAATTGTGATTTTCGTATTAGTGTGAAAATAGTGTTAATGTGGTGCTATCTAGATTAATAAAAGAGCATGGTTGAAATGCACCTTTAGTTTGTGCTTCTATCCTTTATTTCTGTTTCAAAGTTAGAATAGTCAATCTAAACTCAAAATCTTTAGATGAAAATGTCCATGGAGACCTATGTTGCATGGATACGGGTATCGTATCGGATGCCATACAGATACAGGTATCGTATCGGATACGATACGAATATGGTGATACGTCAATTTTAAAAAATCTCAGATACGATACAGCTAATATATATATTTTATTAATTTAACACTTGCATTATATAATTAAATATAAAATATCAACTCAAGTATCTGTTAAATATAAACGTTAGTAGTTTCAAACAACAAAAATGCAATAGTGCAGTGGGAAAGTGATATGTTGCTTAACCAGTAGAACCCTGATTCGATTCGTAGTTGGCGCAAGAAGAAAATTTTGCCATGCGCGGTGCACAGGACTGTGTTCATCCGTGGTGCACAGGACTGTGGCCATCCTGTTTCAATATGTATCGGAGACGTATCAGACTGTTTCATTTTGTATCGGAGTTGTATCAGATGGTTAGAGATACGCCACGTCATCTGATACGTCAGTTGGTGTATCCAGTATGTATCGAGTCCGTATCATACTCGTATTCGTATCTGATGTGCACTCGATACGGGTATGGGTCCCAGTTTGAAGTATCCGAGTAACATAGATGGAGACCAAATTATATATTTTTTTAAAGTTATTTTACCATTTTTTAATACAAAATTATTGTTTTCAGAAAATTTTGGACCATTCAATATTTTTTAATACGAAGTCATGTTAAGTGGTTCCAATTGAACTGAGCAAACGGATAAAATAATGTGGAGCATGATTGAAGCACAACCAGTGTTACATTTTAACTCAAGTTTGTAAAAATATTGTTTGAATTGTACATTTGAGATTATTAAAAAAAATTAATTCTTGAGAGTACAAACTCTAACCTATTACTATTTCAGCCATTATAATAGAAAAACAGTGTTTATTCGAATTAGCAAATGTTCTTCTATAGTGTTGTTTGCGACCTATTCGAATTAGCAAGTGTGTGTTTAAATTGAATGCTATTCTGAATGGCACACTATCTAGAATAGCGACTATTTTTGATGAACCAAATGTACTAACAGCAAAATGAATCTTAGGAGAGTAATGTAAAGGAACCTGCCTATGTGACTTGGCTGGTGGAACTTTCTTCCTTTGCGGTCGCATTCTAAAGTATGTAAATCGATTAACTTGGTTAGTATTACTTAACCTGACTTGGATACAGGCCACCGGATGAAATATTTTGTAACCTGACTTGCATAATGGCCACCGAATGAAATATTTGGTTTACGTAAGAACTGACAACAACCAACGGCCGTCGGCCAGATACGAGGGTTAATTGACATCCAACCCTTTTCTCCCAAAATTTAAGCTAATAAAAAAAAGAAAATTAAATTGAGCTCCGAATTATTGAGAATATATTTACTATGACCTCCGTACTTGCAAAAATAGTAGATTCTAATCATAATTGTGATATGTATGAGTCTTTGAGATTTCCATCGTCATTGACAAAAATGTTGTGTCCTTTGACAAAAAGTTAGAAGGTATTACTTTTCATCAAACCCTAATTTCACATGCTCAGTATGGTTTCTCATTCTGGGCTTTTATCGACCAATTATGCTGCTCTAGGTTAGGTCCGAAACAGATAATGGGCTAAGTTAATGGGAGTCAGTACTAGTTGGGCCTCCAAATTGAGAGTCCGTCAGATGTTCCCCTAGGATTTAATAGACGAGGTTGAGTCAGTTTTCTGTTCTCAACCGGGAATTGTAGAAAATGAAAACATGAACGATTCGGCAGATTCAGACATCTCTATATTATATCCACTCATGTAGTCATGTGGTATATCATTATACGACGAAAAGATTTATTATTTTCTATATCATTATATTCATCTAAAAAGCAGTATGCTTTGGAAGAAGCTGTTGGAACTTGAGTTCTAAAAACTCAAAATTCCGTATTCAATAAATTTGCCTAAAATTTCCATTTGTGATATTTGAAATTTAGAGGGTTAAATTACATATATATAGAGGAGGGATCCAATTACATCTTTTTTGGTGACACATCATGACACCGTTTTTTTTATAGGTCAATTTTGCGATTTCAAAATCCAAATGGTCGATCCGAACCGTTCAACATGATTACCATATTAAAATGTGCTTGGAGATCAAATTTTATATTTTTTTGAATTTTTTACTATTTACTAAGATGGTTACAAAATCGCTGTTTTTCAATGGTATGAAAACAACGATTTTGTAACCACCTTAATAAATAGTAAAAAAAATAAAAAAAATGTAAAATTTGATCTCCAAGCATATTTTAATATATCCATCGTGTTGAACGGTTTGGATTGACTATTTGGACTTTGAAAATGGTAGGTGTCAAAGTGTGTCACCAAAAAAAGTGTAATTTGATCCATTCTCATAAATTTTGAGTTTTGTGGGGGATTGTTGGAACTTGAGTTCTAAAAACTCAAAATTTCGTCTTCAATAAATTTGCCTAAAATCTCCATTTGTGATATTTGAAATTTAGAGGGTTAAATTACATGTATATATTTCTTTAGTTAATGGTGAGTTACTTTTTCTAATGACCACTAATTATTTTATTAATGAATTTTACTATTACACCTCTTTATGACACCTTTATATGCCATGGTATGTTTCTTTTTCATTTTAATAAATTATCATTAACCAATATTAAATCTCTTGATTGAATCTATATAACTACAAAGATCTCTTTCTGTTTGATATGGGATAATACTCATCCCTTTCTTATTTTGATACTCAACAGATATACTCCCACTGAAAGCCCTTTTATTTCCATTTTACTCCAATTTATCAAATTTTGATCCTCGCTAGATATTGCGAAGTTATCGTCAGTTGCTTCCATGACGTGCTCAAGGAGTAACAACCCTGGATTATCTTGGTTGCGGTTCCATCTTGCACGATGAGACGGAATACGTTTAAGGACAGTGTTTCACACAATCCGGGTAACTCTATTTCAATTTAATTTATTATAATTAATTTGTAACTGTCCGAATATTCTGAAAATTTATCCCAACAATCTTAAAAGTATTTCCATAATTCGGATAGTAATTAAATTAATTATTGTTGTGGTTTTCTGAAATTGACTTTAGTTATTATTTTTGTAAATTATATTAGACTAGTTTAGAAATTCGGTTATTATCGCTATTAAAGTAAATCTGATAATAAGAATTTAGCGTTTCACTGTCTAGTGACTTTATGAACCTTAGATCAATTTCAATTTGTCATTAATCGGTTTATATTGTAGTTACTATTTATACATGATTATTATATTAAATTAATCAGTATGCATCATTTGGTGCATATATATTAAGTATGGTGGATTTTAATATGATTAGTTTTATAATTATAATTAAAATAAAAAACTGTACCACCCTTTCGGTACTGTCTTAATTAATTTGATTTTGAAAGGGAAAAAGCCAAACTATTTTATATTATAAGAACTAATAATAATAATAAAAAGGAAATCTAAAATTAAGAAAAGACATTGCGTTGATAAATCTGATTTATATTCTTTTAATCAGATTATAATAAAAAGAAAATCTGTTTATCCCGTTCACTCTAACAGGATTAGATTATAATAAACAAATAGGAAATTAATTTATGACTTTAATTGAACATGGTCTTAAGTTCAGATATTGATTAAATCTTTCTTGGAATTTCTCTTTTAAACTAATTAAACTAAGTCCGTTGATAAAATTATATTTGTTGATTTTTCACTCTGGAAAATTACTAATAGTACTTGAAAATCTGACTTGTTAGTTTTAAAAACAAGTAATTAGATTTAAAATTATTTTATGGAAAAGAAGAATGACATTATTGAAAATATTTAGAAATAGGACTTGGTTTGCAATAAAAATAAATATAGGGTCACCGGCAAATAACTTCCAAGGTCTTCGATGAAAAACTGCCATTGAATAAAATAATAAAAATGAATAACGTAAGCATTGATCAGAGTATCTTGACATAAATCTCTTATATTGTATAGCCGATTAATATAATTAATTATGAGTGAGGCTATGGTGCTATGCATAGCACGGATGGCTAGTGTACTACGGCTCAATATGGTACTTTTTAAAATCCTAACGGTCGATCCGACCGTTCAATGTGATAACCATATGAATATGTACTTGCAAACTAAATTTTATATTTTTTCGAATTTTTTTACTATTTTTTCAGATAGGTAGAATTTTGATGGTCCAGAATTTTCAAAAAACACTGATTTTTCTACCTATCTGAAAAAATAGTAAAAAAATTTGAAAAAATATAAAATTTAGTTTGCAAGTACATATTCATATGGATATCACATTGAACGGTCGGATCGACCGTTAGGATTTTAAAAAGTACCATATTGTGCCGTAGTACACTAGCCATCCGTGCTATGCATAGCACCATAGCCTCACTCATTAATTATTATGACTAAGAAAACTGAAAAGCCCTAATTAAATGCTCTTATAATTACCTTTGTAAGTATGAATCGATTATAAAAAAAAATAGAGAGTAATAAGTTATGAGGATTCAAATCATCTTTGTGATTAATTAAACAAATAATTAATGAATGAATCCTTCTCATTATTATTCATCGGTTTTGGTTGAATAATTAACATGATTTTTATGGTCTATAATAATTAACTATAATTTATGTTAAAATAAATAAAAACAAAACAATAATTAGTTCGGGTGTACCCCAGAAATTTGTGGGGTTTAATTTAAACAAAAAATCTATGAAAAAAAATATAACCAACAATTTATGATTGAATTGCATTATATCAAATTTATCGTGATGACTTGGATAAATTTGGAGATATCAAGATGTATGATCTTTTACATTCTTGTAAAAATAATTATAGATAATATTTTATCTCGTATATATATTGTATAAAATGTGGGGTGTAAATTAAATAAAAGTTCATACAAATATATATAAAATTGATCGAGTTCCATTGTATTGAACTGATCAAAATAGTTAATATTAATTTAAGTACTTCAAAAATGTGGGGGTCAAAATATTTATAAAAATATTAAATTAACCTAACAATATTATGACATAAAATATAAATGAATATTGAATATACGTCATTAATTTTATGAGGCATAATGATAAGTTTGATAAGAAAACGAAATGTGGAAGTATGTAAAGGCCCTCATTTAATATATCTTGATGACTAAATGTATTTGATTATGATGTTATATCTAAAATAATTAAATGGGTTGATATTGTATTTATTTCATATATAACATAAAATGTGAGGATTTAAATAATCAATGAAATATTAAATCAATATAACACAACATATATGTCATGACTGAGGTATAAAATCATTTGATTGAGTTCTGTTGTAGTAAATTGGCTATGACAATCAATATTAATTTGAGTGCATTTAATATGCACAATATTTGAGCATTTATTGTAAGAATAATTAGAAAAATAATATTCTTATTTTTCTCATGTATAGCAGAAAATGTGGGGGTTTAAATACTTATTGAAATATTTAATTCATCTTACAATAAGCTTGACATACTATTATGTATGAATAATGATATATATGATTAATTTTATATAGCATGATGCTATGATGTTATAAATAATTAATTCTTGAAATTATTAATATGATTTATAAAGATTATTATTAATTACTAATAAATGAAGTAAAAGAAATTACTTACAAACCCGAGCAACAAATGATTATTCATTGACATGAAAATGTTAATGATGGACTTAAATTAAAGGTCCATATATAAATTTCATCGAGTGGGATGGGTGTTAGCCCTAACGGGTCATCTTGCGGTGGCAACCCAATCTTTGATAGGTGATCCCTTGAAAGAGATTCAATGGGTAATAACAAGCTGATAAGTTGACTAAAAGAGCGCACACTTTTACAAGCATTAACTCTAACCTCATTCCTATGGTGAGTGTGCTCTATGTAGATGATAGGAGAGCAATTTAGCTCTTAATGAGAACCGAGGCGGTAATTTCCGCAGGATATGAATCTACACATATCCTTGGTAGGAACTCACCTATATGAGAGTGTCTGTATACGGCCGCGGTGCGAGGCATGGGTAAGCCTCTAAGACTCATGAAAAATCCAAGACTTGCGTAAGGCCATTAATGCGTGTACCGCGACGAGAATCTCCATATTGTGTTGTGTGATGGTTAAATTTTGGATCAAAGGAACAAGTTCAAGACATATTTCACTTTGTTTCCTCCAAATTAAAGCTATCATACTAGATGAAGTTCAAAGTTTATAGACTACTTCATCGATGCACAATATAAATATCTAGCAATTTCTTTCTATAAAGTTTGCCATTTGATATTCTTAAATTTTGAGTTTTGTGGGGGATTGTTGGAACTTGAGTTCTAAAAACTCAAAATTCCGTCTTCAATAAATTTGCTTGAAATCTCCATTTGTGATATTTGAAATTTAGAGGGTTAAATTACATATATATATATATATATTTCTTTAGTTAATGGTGAGTTACTTTTTCTAATGACCGCTTATTATTTTATTAATGAATTTTACTATTACACCTCTTTATGGCACCTTTATACCATGGTGCGTATCTTTTTCATTTTAATAAATTATCATTAACCAATATTAAATCTCTTGATTGAATCTATATAACTACAAAGATCTCTTTTTGTTTGATATGGGATAATACTCATCCCTTTCTTATTTTGATACTCCTGAAAGGCCTTTTGAATTTTTCATTTCCATTTTACTCCAATTAATCAAATTCTGATCCTCACTGGATATTACAGAGTTATCGTCAGTTGCTTTCATGGCGTGTCTAAGGAGTAACAATCCCAAATTATCTTGGTTGCGGTTCCATCTTGCACGATGAGACGGAATACGCTTAAAGACATTGCTTCTTGAAGACCATTTTATAAATTTGTTATTTTTTTTTGACGAAACAAATAATTCACTGTGAGATAAAAAAAAAAAAAATACCCCTATGTGTTTCCGTTTAGCACGTTTTTCAACTAAACCTGAAATGGTATGTTCCAGACACATTTTAGTTTTGATTTTTATTATTTAATTATGGCACTCAATTGATTGAAATATTATTAGCAGTATTTTTGGTTGGTTTATTGTAAATTATATAATTTAAATAAAAACTTCAATAAATATATCTTTAAATCGCATAATCATTTAGTTAATTAACTTTCCTATTTGTTATCTATTAATTTATTTACTTCATTATTATTAAAAAAAATCCTTGCTTCATTGGTGATATTACACAATAAACAGTTGACGTTGATCGAAAAATAATTAATGTTAACTATTTAATTGACTAATTTTACTATTATTATATAACTAATATTATTTTATTTATTAGTGCTTTTTTATCACACAAGTATACTGTTTTTGTTATTGATTAAAGTAACATCAATCCGGGTTAACTTTTAGGATCTAAAGATATTGGCTACGTTTGGATGCACTAAGAATAGCACTATTCTTAGAATAGCATTGCTATTCGGAACAGGGACAATCCAAACGAGAAATAGAGCTATTCGGAATAGGGAGAATAGGGCTATTCGCTATTCTTACAAAAACATGGAATAGCATTTGTTGCTTTCAATATTAATACTAATCTAATATTTAAACTAATATTATATTACATTTAATATTTAAATTAATATTGTATTGTATTATATTTAATCTAATATTATATTTTATTTAATCTAATATTTTATTTAATACTAATCTAATATTTAAAATAATATTATATTACATTTAATATTTAAATTAATATTATATTGTATTATATTTAAACTAATATTACATTACATTTAACTAATATTTTATTTAATACTAATATAATATTTAAAATAATATTATATTACATTTAATATTTAAACTAATATTATATTACATTTAATCTAATATTTTATTTAATACTAATCTAATTTTTAAAATAATATTATATTACATTTAATATTTAAACTAATATTATATTACATTTAATATTTAAACTAATATTATATTACATTTAATCTAATATTTTATTTAATACTAATCTAATTTTTAAAATAATATTATACTACATTTAATATTTAAACTAATATTATATTACATTTAATATTTAAAATAATATTATATTACATTTAATATTTAAAATAATATTATATTACATTTAATATTTAAACTAATATTATATTACATTTAATTTAATATTTTATTTAATACTAATCTAATTTTTAAAAGAATATTATATTACATTTAATATTTAAATTAATATTATATTACATTTAACATTTAACCTAATATTATATTACATTTAATATTTAAACTAACATTATATTATATTTATATAATATTTTATTTAATACTAATATAATATTTAAAATAATATTATATTACATCTAATATTTAAATTAATATTATATTGTATTATATTTAATCTAACACATAAATTATTACTTTATTCATTCCCTCCAAACTCTATTCCAAATATGCAATCCAAACAACTTGTTCACTATTCCGAATAGCTTGAGTTAGCACTGTTCTTAAACAGTAGCTATTCTTATTTACTATTATAAACAGTAGCTATTCTACCTATTCTAGAGTTCATCCAAACGTACCCAATTGTAGTGTGAAAATACATAGTGCATTAATTTGAAGTTGGTATGTTACGGAAAATACTTGAAATAAAAAATATAATAATGATATAAAAACAAGTAGAGTGTTATTGTATATGTTTTTTAGTGTATTGGATATTTTGTTTGTACTCTTTATACATACTTTGAATTTCAAAACAAGCAAAAAGATTTTTTGTATGCATAATGGAAATATTACTTATTGGCTACAGCTGCTAGTATAGAATTATTTAACTAAATAATTAATATGATCAACCACAAGTTACATTTGTATAAGATATTTGTTTACTTTAAGAAAACAATTATTTTGTATTAATTGATGAAAGAGAGTCTGCTGGAAGGGAGATTACTAAGTAAATTGTAAATCAAATAAAATGTTCTTATAGTTCTTATAGAATTTTGAAATTCGAACATGGAACTTCCAGTTCCCAAATTTCCGATAATTAAAATTCATTCCCCATTGCAAACCCCTCAAAATTGTAAAAAGTCAAAAGGAGAATTTCATGTATCCCCTCAAAAACTTCAATATTACATATTTTCCCTTCAAAAATTCATAATATCATATTTACCCTTCAAAATTGTAAAAACTCACATATTTACCCAAATCATCAACTTTTTCATTAATTCTAAATCTATAGCCATTCTAAATTCATAATTCCCATTTTATCCTTATAAGAATTAAGAGGAATTAATGCCTTGTGCAAGTATATCTCCCACTGTACCGTTTGCCACTCGCGCAAGGAACTCTGCTGTCTCTTTCTCTCTCGTATATGAATTTCCGACCTGCTGCAGACCCCATCCACCCCACGTACCAGTACCGTACCAGTACTGTACCGGTGTTTCCCTTTTACCTTCTTGCAATGTTGTAAATTGCTCCTCTTGTCCAACCTTAGTGAATTCATCATACTCCCTCATGTTAGATTAAATTGCTGGTATTGGCGTTTTCCATGTGCTGAGTTGAATCTCCACAACAATAATCTCATTAAAAAAATTGCAGCTGCCACCATACACTTGTCTAGATTTATATCAAAGCATAGATAAATTTGGATTAGTTGGGGAAGTTGTCGATCCATTGATGAGCTATTTTTCTAAGAAATGAAGGTATCAAGCCCAGGTGAATTTATTCATTTGAAACAGGAATCTGATTGGTACATGATCTTGGTCTTCCTATGATCTTCTGTAATCTTCATGATTCAACATCTCATTAATATCTGACATTTCAAAAGACTCGTGTGAATCTTCCATCAAATCATATTTATCAAATCATTCCTTGTAACTCGAGGAGATCATGCAACATATTATCTCATGCAGCTTGTCACGTCCCGACTGGTCATGGTATGCACTTTGACTTTCTTTGACCTTCGGATGCGACTTGTTACACCAACTTGTCATGATATGAATCGCTGACTTACTTTGACCTATAGTCGTAACTGTTAAACCAGCATACATCTCAAACAGAGAAATTGTAAAATTCAATTATTATATGTTTTACAAATTAATCAAACAACACAAAAGATTGCTTACAACAACACTGCTAGTTGTTATTCACGTAATACAGGTTGTCTTTCATGATCTACTAGTTATCTTTCATGTTCTACTGGTTGTCTTTCTTCAACTACTAGTTGTATTTCATCTTCTACTAGTTGTATTTCATCTTCTACTAGTTGCCTTTCATGTTCTACTGGTTGTGTTTCTTCTTCTACATGTTTTGTCTTTCATCTTGTAATAGAAGTGTTTCATATTTTTATAGTTGTCTTTCATTTACTATGGTTGTATTTCATATTCTTCTAGTTGTCTTTTATCTTCTACTTGTTGTTTTTCATCTTCTACTTGTTGTCTTTCATCTTGTACTATTGTCATTCATGTTCTTCTAGTTATTTTTTCATATTCTTATATTGTTGTCTTTCATTTTCTATAGTTGTCTTTCATGGTCTACTAGTTGTCTTTCATCTTATAGAAATATACGAATATGAAATATAGTTGTCATTTTCTATAGTACCGACCATTAAATAGCCGGTACCAAAAAAATTAAAACCGGCCATTTTCTGGCCGATATGAATATTTTTATAAATTTCCAACATTGGTAGATATATTTATTAATTTGTAATTAACTGTGGATACTAATAAAAATGTCGGTGGTGTTTTGATAGGTAAATTGACTATTTCAAATGTTTAGATGGGCGCACTGGAAATTTTCTATCATTGTATGTAGCACCGCATGATGATAGGGCTGCTAACGAGCCAAGCTCGGCTCGTCATATAACTAATTCGGCTCAACTCAGGCTCGGCTCATTCTTGAAGAACAAAGCTCGGCTCAATTTAATGAGTTTGAGCCTTCGACTCGGCTCAAACTCGACTCATGACTCGCGAGCCCAACTCATGTCATAACTCGCGAGCTCAACTCATGCTAAGCATTAAAAAAACAAATATTTACTTGATTACAAGTCATAACCTTACCTAAACTATTCAAATCAAGTTTTAAAATAATGTGATTGAACCGAATTCAAATCAAGCTTTTTATAATAATGCGATTGAACCGAATTCAAATCAAACTTTAAAATAATGTGATTGAACAGATAAAAACGATTTTAAATTCTCTGCGTTAAAATTATCTAACACCTCACACTTAAACAGTAATTAAACAATTAGACAATACTTTGTTGTCAAATGTCGCTAATTTTTTTTTATAGCTAGATCCAAATAATAATACGACTGTTGTTTTTAATACATCTAAATCTCGCTCACGCATAATGCCAAGCGTAAAATGTGTCACAAGGAAATTATATTTTTTTTTCCAACCCTTAGTCTATTACATCATCAAGCACAAAAAGAAGAGACTCATTGGCTCATGAGTCGGCTCGGCTCGGCTCGGGCTCGGCTTGGCTCGGCTCGGTTTGAGTGATAAAATATGAGCCAAGTCGAGTTCGGACTTTATTTAGTTTAGGGCCTGACTCAATACAATTTATTGAGCCGCTCAACTCATTGATTCATGAGCCGGCTCGGCTCATTAGCAGCCCTACATGATGACTTAACTAAGAGGTTCTGATAAAGCTTAAGCAAAGGAAATTTCCTCATAATTTAATGAGTGAGGCTACGGTACTATGCATAGCACGGTTTGGTCCGTGCTACGGCTCAATATTTGAGTTTTCAAAATCCTAACGGTCGATCTGAACCGTTCAACATGATTATAAAATGAATATGTACTTGCAAACCAAATTTTACATTTTTTCGAATTTTTTTACTATTATTTTAGATAGGTCAAAAATCACTTGATTTGAAAATTTTGGACCATCCAAAAACAATGATTTTTTCTACCTATCTAAAAAAATAGTAAAAAAATTCGAAAAATGTAAAATTTGGTTTGCAAGTACATATTCATTTTATAATCATGTTGAACGGTTCAGATCGACCGTTAGGATTTTGAAAACTCAAATATTGAGCCGTAGCACGGACCAATCTATGCTATGCATAGTACCGTAGCCTCACTCTAATTTAATATTAAGGGCATGTTCGACCAATCACTGTGCGCGTGAGAAAAAAAACAAATTCACTAAGACTTCGCGGAAAAAATCTCACATGCACAGTATTTTATCAGTTCAATTTCCGTTCCCGTTCCAACGGCCGAGCAGGCTCTAAACTTTTTGAGATGCAGAGATAGTTTGGTATTCTTCTCCAAATGGCACGGGTAACGGTCTAAGATATTTTGATAGGTGAATTGGCTATTTTAAAGGTTTAGATGGGCCCAGAGGAAATTTTATATCATCGTATGTAGCACCGCATGATGACGTAACTGAAGGTTCTGGTAAAGCTTAAGCAAAGGAAATTCCCTTATAATTTAATATTAAACTTTTTGAGGTTGGTATTCTTCTCCAAATGGCACACGTTTAACGGTCTAAGATGTGTACAGGGACCGGGCTACCTTGTTCGGCTTCTTTGATCAACTGCGTCTATCTTCTGGTCAGGTATCATGCACTACTGGCAAGTTTCTCGTTTAATTAAAAGAAAAAAACAAAGAAATCTCGTTTAAAATTAAAATTGTACAAAAAAGAAGATTTTATGCATAAAACTCAATTGTTAAAATAATTCAATGAACTATAGAATTATCATAAGATTTTAATTTATTAAAATTCTAACGTAGTCTTAGATTTTGAAGTTGTATTTTTCGGATATGTTTTCCTTATTTTTCATTAGATAGCACAACTTATATTTTCAAGTAACTCCGTTCTCTTTTACTTAAAAAAAAAACATAAATGTTAATTTTTTTCACGACATATTTATTTTTATTATAAAATATCAAAGGTTTAAATAGCGTTTATCGCGTCATAGCGGAACGGCTGAAAAAACGACCCTATGCCCATATAGCGCCTCTATAGTGCAAAATAGCGCGCTATAGCGGCAATAACGTCATAGCTTTTATGGTCCAAAAACGCTATAGCGACGCTATTTAGAACCTTGTAAATATGCTTGAATTCAGAAATTTATGCAAAAAAATGATTAGTATTATTCTATATTGATTTTCAACAAAAAAATATAAATTTTAATTAATACTTTTTAAGGTTAAATCTCATCATTATCTATATGCCATAATCTTATGAAAATGATATATTTTCCTTTACTATGATCCATGGGCAAAAGATAGAGGAAAAAGATGTTAAGCCTCTATATAAATTTTTATTTTTAAAATTTTGTTCTTTAAGTATTTCAATTTTTATAAAAAAAAGTTGTTACTATTAATCTTCTACGTAAAATGAAATTACATAAAACTTATCAATTCCTCAATCTCATTTTTTTTATTCTGTTCCTGCTACTGTCATTATTAACTTTGTGTACGTAAATACATATCTAGTCATAAATGAAATTGAAAAATCAGATTTTGCATTAGTTGATGGGAAGTTGGTTTCTTCCTCTTATTAATTCTGATACAAAAATCATATATATGATGCCACAGAAACTTTGTTATACCAAAATTAACAAATTCAGCTAGATTGGGAACAGGGGTAAGCGCGTAAATATTACCAACCTCGGGGCTTTCTTTATTCATTCTAACGTCGGCTCTCCATTTCTTGGGAACTTCAGACGTTAATGGATTCCTCAAGTGTTCAAAAATTGTGTCTGTGTTGTGATCAAGTTAATTTTTTATGTATCATAATTTACTGTGATAAAAATATTGAGGAGTGATCACGACACACGAATGGTCACACCATAATTAAATCATACTGTGTTCAAACGTGTCATAATCAAACGTGCCGTAACCGATCACATTTGATTATTTTTTTCGTAATTTAAATTTGTTTATTGAATTTTAAAAAAAAGTTTCTAAACAAAATGTGTAACAATTCTTTGAAATATTAAAATGAGAATTAATATTAGACAAAAACTTCGAATTTTCATTACATACCCAGTTTGTTGGGCGTCAAAATGAGAGAATTTATTATTTTCATTATTGAGGAATTAATTTTCTTATTATTTTGATGTTTGTTGGAAGAGGATGCACTCTTGTCTAATTTTTGTGGACAAGCCCCAGTTTCTAGAAACTCTGCTCCTGTGATCGGTTCAATCACGTCTCTCTCGTTATTTATGCATGTTTTTTTTTTTCCTCAAATTCAATCATTTAATATTTGCAAATAGTCAAAAGAGAGTCACACGTCTCCGCTAATATATCCCATTTTCAAAAATGCATGTCCTAAAAAATTTACATATATCAATTTAGGCAGCAGTATGAAAGCAACTTGAAGTGAAGAATTTTGCCTATCAAATTGTAAATAAAAAAGTTTTCTTCTGTATTTAACAATAATTTCTTAATTATCTTCCAACATAATTAACAACGCATGCATGATAAAATTTATAAAAATACGATTTTGTATCAAGTATTTACATTATAACAATAGCCGCTTGCGACATGACTTGTCATACTTTTTTTTTTTTTTTATATCTATGACTGCCTATATATTAAATATGAATTTTGTTTACCACAATTTTGTAGAGGCTTGTTAAAATCATGGGAAAGAATAGTTTTGAAAATAAGTTTATTATATTGTTATTTTACCTCATTTACTCTTTTAAATATACTTGATATATAATTTTCTGTATTATTATGATACTATCACCGGTATAAAATTATCTATTAAATAAATATCCAACTCATCTAATGATTTACAATTTTTTAGCAATTAATATTGCTTATTTTTACCATTAAAAATGATAAACCAAAAAATTATGATTTTGTGGTAATTCGAAATTTAGCACTAACGCAATTTCAGGTTGAGTTCACTAATTTTTTTTAACCAACTTTGACTGTTCAAATGGTTTAATTGATCTCAATTTTTGGAGAAATTGCGTCCATGCTAAATTTCAAATTCCCACAAAATTACAGTTTATTGGTTTTTTTTTTGAATGGTAAATAAAAAAATTTGGGGCTTATTTGCTTCAAGTGACAAACTCGCAACAACGGACAAGGATCACATCTCCGTTACCGTATGAAATGGAGGAGATAAGCGCTGCGTGACGTGAGCAAAAGAATTAAAAAGTCTGAAACTTTCTTCTGTTCACCATCCCGAAAACTCCACCTCTCCTTCTTTCTAGACTCTTAACGTCTTACCTCTCTCTCTCTAATGGCGAACTCAGTCGATTACAACAATACCCAAACCCAGACGCAAACACAGACCCGAAGCCAAACCCAATCCCAATCACCATCCCAATCCGATAAAGTCAGTATCCGACATCGTCATCCTGGTAGAGGAGAGCAGGAAGTTTCATCTGGCTACGACGGCTTGGGGGCGACGGTATCGGATTCGGGCCGGAGAGATCAAGTTGCGGATTCGAAAGAAGCTAAGAAGACGGGCTCCGGTGTGGATGGTTTATCGGGTACGGAGGTGCCTCAGTACCGGGCGTCATACCCAGCTCATAGGCGGATCAGGGACAGTCCGCTAAGCAATGAAGCTATTTTTAGACAGGTTTGTTTTGATGAATTTTTATTTGTGCTAAGTTCATGTATGTTAATCAGCATGATATGCGATTTGTTTGCTTCTAGTTTACTTGGAAACAGAGGAAGTAATAGTATGTTCCCCCCCCCCACCCCTCAATCGAGTTGGTGGTGTTAAAAAAATTACTCAGATGCATGCAACCCCTAAAATAAAAATTGAGTGCAATTTCATTGGTTTGACTGTAATGCTACCAAGTGGTGCTGGAACCCCTTTTTTTATTCAAATAATCACATGATACTTTACTCCAAAAAAACAAGCAATCTCATGCCTGATTTCTGCTTGCAAAAGGCACGCATGTCATACCTCGTTTGTGCAATTATTAAACAACTTGTGACAAAATTACAAAAATCAAGTGGGTTCTGGTAATAATTATGAATCACATAGGATTAGTGAGTACCTTTTAATAGCCGAAATTTTAGTTATATAACTTTCTTCAGTATAACTTGAAAGGAGAGGAGGGACCAGGGTAGTGAAATTTCTTGGTTATATCTCTACTGCTGCCTAATTAACAACAAGCAAAACATATAGGTGACTTCTATTTTACATTAATAGTCAGGATTAGTTTGATATCAGGTATCATATTGTTATTGCCCTTGTATTTATGTTTTGGAATGAATAAAGGTTAGTCCATTGGGTATGGACTTTAACTTTTATTTTACTTTATAGCTGCAACTTTATTTTTTCCGTCATGCTTTCCATTCGATTAATACTTAGTGAAAATAAGTTTGCCAGATATCCAATGGGTAGCTTTTGATCTTTATGCTACAAATTCCCCCTTTTTTTGTGCATCCCACAAAGTATAAAAAGTTAAAAACTCATGCCTGTATCATGTTTCCGGTATGTTTGTTACCTTTTTTGGTCCTGCATGTAAGAAATCTTGATACAAGTGAAACAAAAAGGCTAGAAACATGAGAGTTATCGGTTCACCAGGAAAATCAATGCCTAGGCAAGTTACTAAATTAACCTTGAGACAACAACGGTTAATTCTATAAAATTGATTGTACTTTATGTTTTGTACCTTTATTGAAATGAGAGATAGCTTTAGAGTTCTCGCCTAATAGTTCCAATTAAACAAACAAAGCATAAATACATATATCTGAAACTCGGCAAGATTAGGATGTTCAGTATCTAATACTTGC
The DNA here is from genome assembly GCA_025461125.1 of Carex kokanica. Taxonomy (NCBI): domain Eukaryota; kingdom Viridiplantae; phylum Streptophyta; class Magnoliopsida; order Poales; family Cyperaceae; genus Carex; species Carex kokanica. The sequence continues at coordinate 1,136,377 of JAJGRX010000994.1, forward strand.
TGAGTTCTGGTTATGCTCTCTTACCGGATCCTACTGATTTTGTTTTGGTGTTCAATTCCAAAATTGACGGGGAATCGGGTTGAAAGTTTTGTCAAATTGAATTATATCCAGTCTTAATTAAGACTGAACTGCATAATTAGTGCTACTTGAGGCTTGCTTGAGTTATATTAGCGTATAATTAGGGTTACTCTAGGTTTATTTGAGTTAGATTTGAGGCTTACTCCCACAATTATTAGATTGTAGTAGGTATTGGGTGAGTTGGGACTAACTGAGTTCCCTGTGCATAGTTAATACAGGTTTGCTATTGTGGACTTAATTTTAGAATGGGGTAAACAGTTCTTAACAGTGCTGCTTCTTGCACTAGTTGCTTAATTTAATTTGGTGAATCTATGAGGATTAAAGCTACTCTAATCTGTCTTTGAATGAACTTAATTGCAGAGCCATGCGGGTCTTCTTAATCTGTGTATTGTTGTTCTTATTGCTGTTAATAGCCGCCTTATTATTGAGAATCTCATGAAGGTCTCTCTCTCTAGCTTTCTATCCCCCCTTCTTACTCTCAAGATACATGCTTTTTGCTTTTGCATGATATATAAAAAAAAATGTTTTTTTTTGCAACACTGTCTACCAAAATTGGTACTTATCAGCCCCTTCTTAAACTGTAGATAATGCACCTAATGTCACATTGGTGGGTATTTCTGTAATACCTGGTTTAGCAATTTTCTAAGCTTTTATAATTTTGGGTCATTCATGCACATTTAGGTTTTTTGTTGGTGTATATACTGGGTACAAAAGACTATGAGGCGATTGTAACCTCTCTGAAAGTTGTAAGGTTCATTTGATCGAAATAATTTCACGAAGTCAGATAAATAAAACTAGCTTGTCAAAATTATTGATACAAAAATACGAAAGCAACCTCATTTATAACTTTCTATAACAGCAACTTAGAAATTATCCTTGCTTCTTTTTGAATGGTAATATATTCTTATTTGTACTGGTGTAGTATGGGCTGTTAATAAGGGCGGGATTTTGGTTTAGTGCGACATCACTAAGGGATTGGCCTCTTCTCATGTGTTGGTATTGTTTCTTATCCCTTTCTTTTTTGTGAAGAAGGAAACATTTTGAAATGATTAACTATGTAAAACTAAAACTTATGTATAACTGCAGCCTGAGTCTTCCCATTTTTCCTCTCGCCTCATTTTTTGTCGAGAAGTTGGCAGAACGCAAGCGCATACCTGAGCCGGTAAGTATAAAACTATGTGATTATGCTTATATGTCCGAAAATATTAATTTGTTGTATGTTTGCTAATTCTAATCTACTTTTTTGTGTTACAGATTGTTATTCTTTTTCAAATTATCATAACAACTGCTACTATGATATATCCGGTTATTGTAATTCTCAAGTAAGTATTAGTAGTTTTTTTTTAAGCAAAGAGGTGTTATAGCTAATTTCATTTCTTGTTTTTATTTCGTTTAGGTTATTCTAATTAGATGAGTTAGTCCATAATCCAGAGCACTGAAGTCACTTAAATAGCATGATTTGACAATAACTATTGTTTTCTTTGGGAAAAGAAATAAAAGGACTTCTAATGTTTTTAATCTGGTTTTTATTCAAAAAAAATGTTTTTAATCTGGTTTACCTTGAAAAAATGTTTTTAATCTGATGAAACTACCAGTCGATAACATATCACCAGTAATAGATTAAAAATTTGTCAAGTTCTTCTTTTATGCCTCTGATTTTTTCGTTTATTATTTATCAGGTGTGATTCAGCAGTCTTGTCTGGATTTGTTTTAATGTTTGTTGCATGCATTCTTTGGATGAAGCTTGTATCATATGCCCATACAAACTATGATATCAGACTTTTGTCTAAAACTATTGATAAGGTACTGTTTATGGATTGTATATTCTCTTTGCTTTTGTGACTATGTGTAGGATATTCCATAAAAGAATGTACTGTGCGGTAGTGTGGTACTGACTGGTGCAATTTCAATTGGGTATTTTTTCTTTGTTTTCTGGATTTAGTTTTGTTTAGATCTTTGGTTGTTTCCACCTATAATAACACCACTCTACCAGCCAGTTGTTCCTATACTGGTAAGGTACCAGTATTTGTATACAGAAAATGCTAATTTGTGAGATTATTCCCCTTGTTAACTTAAAACTTTAATGCCATATGTAGTCTATAATATGAACATAGCATACTTGTTAGTTTCCTTTTTAATTTTTTGTTTTTTGCTTTTTTTTTCAGGATTCTGTCAGTAATAGTACATTTGACCTTGAAAACTTGAAAGGGCCTACTTACAATAGTCTTGCTTACTTTCTTTTAGCTCCTACCCTTTGTTATCAGGTTCTCTCTCTCTCTCTCTCTCTCCACTCTTTCAAATGCTTGATTGGTCTTTGGTTTTCACATTGAGCACATTTAATTAGACACCATTGTTATTCTTTTTGCATTGAAAGCAGTAGTTGAGCTAATAATAGGGGCATTTGGGGGATTTTAAATTTTTAATTGAAGATAAGTCTAGTAGGAGGACTGAACTTTAAGTCAGCAGTTTGGAACCTGTTATGCAAAACTAAAAGCAAAAAAGGACAAATGAGAAAGTCAATATGGGTGAATTTCTTTTTCTTTCTGAAGGAATAGCAGGAATAGCAGGAGAAGGGCCTATTATACGATTTTTGGATTAATAAAAGCAGACTAATTTTACATATAGGATGTACATGGAAATGAAAGAATAGAAAAGAAGGTAGTTAAGTACAATCCAATATGAGTGGGATTTTTAAGTTTGTTTTCTCATTTTATCTTTTCTATACTTCTTTTTGTGATACAGCCAACTTATCCTCGTACAGCTTCTATCAGAAAGGGTTGGGTTCTTCGTCAGTTTTTGAAGTGTATTATTTTTACTGGTTTGATGGGATTTATTATTGAACAGGTTAGTTGTATTTCTTCTTTACTACTTTTGGAGTACCTTCCTTTCAACCCTAGAGGAAAATAAGAAACTTTTCATACCCATTAACCCACCAATCTGCACTCCCCAACTTTTTTTTCTTTTAAAAAATGACAAGCTGCAACTCATTAACTATTCTCAGAAGAGACAAAGATGGGAGGGGGTGTTTTGATATTTTGAACTAAAATGTGGATAATTATAATTCTCAGGAGAAATGAGTGAGACTTTCATGTTCTTTGTTGGTAATTTTGGATTATGATTTCTAGGGTCAATTAGACATAAAACAATCATAAATTTTGACTTCTATTAAATTATGGTGCAGTATATCAACCCGATAGTGCAGAATTCGCAACACCCACTGAAAGGGAACCTTTTGAATGCAATAGAGAGGGTTTTGAAACTATCTGTGCCTACTCTTTATGTCTGGCTATGCATGTTCTACTGCTTCTTCCATCTCTGGTTTGTAGCTCTTTCCCAGCTATCTTTTATTTCTGAAAACTAACACTGAATGCGTAATGTAATACTCTAAAAGTAGTTCATATATGATTGGAAAATGACCTAATTAGTCTTTGCATCTCATACAAATTAATAAATATCTGTATAGTATTATTTATAATAAGTAAAAGCTTGGTTAAGAAAATACTTTTGGCCCCAATTTCATAATATCCATCCATAATTCTTTTAAGCAGAAACAAAGGAAATTTAGAGATAAGCATTTAGGCAAAACTAGCGTAAAACATTATGGATCTATATCGAATTGGTCAACAAACTTTAGGAAAGTTGGTTCTATCTGCATATATGGTAATAACAATGACTTTTTCTCACTGTACCAGATAATTCATTCTGGTTTCAGATACCGAATGAAGCTTATTGTCTTCTACCTCTGAAATTTGTAATCATTCATCTCAGGCTAAATATTCTAGCTGAGCTCCTACAGTTTGGTGACCGTGAATTTTACAAAGATTGGTGGAATGCAAAAACTATTGAAGAGGTCTGTCTCTCTCTTTCTTTCTCTCTTTAAGTTTTATATGCAGTGTGTGAGGTATTTAGCTGATGTTTGTTTGGTTTTTCATTTTTATTTTCATTTATGCTACCTGTGCTTGACTGCATCAGTACTGGAGAATGTGGAACATGGTAAATATTTACCTTTTGCACTCATGTAGATTACATTTTTTTATACTTTATTTATACTATACCCTTGGAACATTGGAAATTCACAGGAAGCCTCCAAACATTGATATTTGCATTTTTTTTTTCAACTTCGTCAAAATTTGAGGTCTTAGGAGGTCTTATAGGCGAAAAAAGATACTGTTTAACTTGTAAATTGTTTTCACAATTTTCAGCCGGTGCATAAATGGATGATACGTCATATATATTTTCCATGCATAAGGCATGGTTTAACAAAGGTTTGACATTATTTCTCTTTCCATGTTAATCGAGTTGCTACATTGGCTGTGCTGCACCGATTCCATTTAGTATTGGAGCTTATTTTTTTCATTTATGATCTGTTGTTATTTGGTGTCTTTCTAGTTGTATCTGCACTTAGTTGTGAACTGGTATTGCCCTTTAGCTGCATTTTTCGGTAGTAGAAGAGATGAGCAGTTCAATCCTTGATTGAAACTAAGCATTTCCCACTACTGCGTTCTTCCTCATATTTTTTAAATTTTTTTTCCAGGGTGCTGCTCTGCTAATCTCATTTTTGGTTTCTGCTTTGTTCCATGAGGTATCTATTTGTTATTAAAATGGATACTGTCTTCTATTCCTTATTTTTATGTATCGAAGTATAAATAAGATGAAATTTGTAAGGAAGGGCCAAAAAACGAGTCTCTGTGTACTCTGTACTGATTGATACCTCATTGGGTTACAGATTGTTGTCGGGGTTCCATGTCATATCTACAAGTTCTGGGCTTTCATTGGTATAATGTGCCAGGTACGCAAGCGTCCCTCTTTCTCCCATATAAATGAAAAAATAATACTTAAAAATGATCAGTTCTTATGAATTTTTCTTCATTGTATTAGATTCCTTTGGTTTTCCTGACGAAATATCTTCAAGACAAATTCAGAAGTTCAATGGTATGTCTTTTTTCCTAGCGTCATAAATCAAGTACCTCAAATTTGGTTTATCTTTTCTCTTAAAGTGAGTTAGTATTACATAGGTATTAGCAATTGCATATTAGATCACCAACACATGGCCAAAAGCTCTAGTTAAGTGCAAAAAATGAAGTTATTTATCACACTCTAGTGCATCAAGAAATGTACCAAATAAAAAAGGCTAGAGAAAGTTTTAAGGTGTATGAAGCTGTTTTTGGCAGTGCCTATAAATAATTACAATACTTCTAAATTAACAGGTTGGGAACATGATGTTTTGGTTCTTCTTTAGTATACTTGGGCAGCCGATGTGCGTTCTCTTATATTACCATGATGTCATGAATAGAATAGCTAGAACATAGGAACTCAATAGCAACAGAATAACCTAACCCTGGGGAAGAAATGTATATAATTCTGATGTCACCAGAGGAAGATCTTGAGGCCCGGATGCATAGACCCGAGAAGAGAGGTTTTCTTAGAGAGGGATGGGGTGTATTTTCGTGATTTTATGATCTCTTAATGCTTATGTTGTATTGAGCTATTTTGATGTAAACCCCATTTGATGTTTAAAGCTATGTTCAAGTTCTCTATATGGTGAAATCATCAACATACACATAATTAATTTGGGTTGGAATTTGTTGTACTAAAACAAGGCGGTCAGATAATTTGGGTTTGCAACACATTTCTTGGTAAAACAGATGAGAACATAATATATGCGGAAGAACAACAATGTATTAATAAACCAAGTAATTGCATTGTCAAACTTTCAATGATTTTCTTATCTCAGCACGTTCAAAAATTTCAGGAGCAATTGACCTTACAGTTTTGTATGACTGTCATAGCGATACTAAGTGCCAATTTTTACTTAGGTATTTGAATATATGATCAGCTTTGCCATGGTCAAAACATGACAAATTAAACAAAGTTAATCATGAGGTCATAGACTTAGATGGGATTAGTCAAATACTCACATTTTCTTCCAATTAAAGACTACTATTTAGAAGGAGAGCGTTAACTTTAAATTTAATTAATTCAATGGTTTCATCACCATATATTCCAGTTTGACCTTGTCAGAATAGGCCTCATTAAATCTACTGTTATTTTAACAGCTAAGGAATAATTGGTTGCGAGTGTCCAACAAACTTTTAAGGAGATTGATTGATGTCACTTTAAACAAATAAATTTTGAGCCTCAGAAGTCAGAGAATTTGATGAGAATAAATTATGCAACTGTGTGATTAACTTTCCAACTTTTTTATGAACTTAATTTGGTTTTTTTTTTCACCTACATATTATTGCATTTTTTTTCTTCTCATATTATTGCACACGAACATATAGGCGAGCCTGACTAAAAAAGACATGACACTAGAGTGGGTGAGTAAATCTTTATTATATATAACTTGTAAATAATTAGCTATAAATTTTTGTAAATAAATTTTTTCTTAATCAATGAAAATGTCAGTATCCACTTACCTTAAAAAAAAATGATCTCAGGTGATCGGTATGTAAGCCAGAATTTGGTTTTGACATGACGAACTAAATAGGAAAGCACCTACTAAAAATTGTTGCTTTTTCTAGTCACAGTAAGGAAAAACTCTGGTTTTAGTTCTTAACTTTTTTTTAAAAAAAGAATTCAATTGGTTCTTAAACTTTCATTTGCACTATTTCAATCCTTGAACTTTAAAAAATAAATAAATCAATTTAGTCCCTTTACAGAAAGGACAAAGTTAGTCCTTTCAACAACTTTACCGACATATGTGGATTGTCCTATTTATCATGTGGATCTCTAATCATTCACTTAGATTTGAAACCAACTGCAAGAAAAAGTTAAATCATAGTTCCTTTTCAAAAATTTAGTGTTGTCGACATGAAGCTAAAGTCTGAATTGAAATGAATTGGATTCGGCGTGAATATCATCTAGATTGGTACTACAGATTATTATTATTTTTTTTAAAGTAGAATGTACAACAGAAAAATATATCAACAATTTCAGACTTGCAAACTAATGCTAAAGCCTCATAAAGAAAAATAATTTACATACTGGTCATAAAGGAAAGGAACATAGGGAATTATAGGCTTCTCACTGATGAAATGAATGCCACTCTACTTACAAAAAGGAAATCAAACTGGCTGAGCTGGTATTACTAGGTAAAACCATTTAGAACCAATTGAGAATCTTGGATTGAGGGATCATAGTAATCGACTTGAGTTCGTATATACACGCATTAGATTGGTAAGATGTACCAGTACAAGTAGCATTACAGTTTTGTTAGGAATCATAACTTGCTTAAATAAAATGCACATGACATCAGTACGATCTGTACTGGTTTGATCTTACCAGTAATGAAGAAGTATAGAGGGATTACATTATATAACATTATGAAAAAGATTAAAAGTAAAAATAGCATGTGAAAATCATCTGTTATTTCCTTCAATCATCCCTTTAATTTAAAATACTGAGCAGAATATCAGGTTTCAACTGCTCTGTTGTCTTGCTGGACAGCTTCCTAGACTATAAACAACAGAAAAAAAAAAATGTCATATTACATAGCTTTAATTTAACTTTACTTGTAACATTGCATATCTATATACCCTAGAAACGGAGAACCAGTATAGAAAAGCTTCATAAATTTCTTCAAATTGAACTCAAAAGGCCAAAAGCACACTAGTTTCATCAGAAAAACCGATATGAGCTGACATGAGAAAGAAAGCACAAAAGTCGATCTACCTATACAATATCACACAGAAAACCCAGAAACAGAGAACAATATTGAGAAAATTAACATACCTTAAAATTTAATCATATCTCAATTACCCTTAGCCATAAACAACTCGATTGCACTTCTCCTTGATCCATCTAAAGCTCTTTCGAAAAGACCCTTTCATCTTCCCTTCCATGTCGTACACCTTGTAACCCATAACCCGTTTCTTCCTCTGTAATTCCGGGTCGCTCAAGTTCCAACCCGTTTTGAAGGAAGAAGACCCAACTGCGTTTTTTCCTTTTTTGAGCTTAAACTCTTTGTTAGGAGCTCGAGTTGATGCATAGGATGCACTGTAACATCTCAGATCGTGAGAATTGTACGATTCTATCTCTGTTGTGCGATCGTTGTAAGAACTTGACCTGAACTCCTCCATGGGAAAGATAAATTGAATTATTTCTTATTGTGAATTCTGAGAAAGAAGAAGATGATATAAAAGCTTTGCGGTGCTTTGGGTAGGACTGTTTTATATTTAATTTTAGTTTTTGCGTCTTTTTGTTATCTCAAAGGGGAAATGCTTTTAGCTTGGTTGCTTTTTGGAAGTGCTCTCTTTCAAATTCCCACCAGGGATTCTAGTTTTGGGCAGTCAATTTCGAGAAAAATTAAATTAAATTAAAATTTGTGAGGTCGGTATAGAGTCGGCAATTTTAATTTCCAGCCGTGAGATCATGCCAAAATCATCAAATTTATTAGATTATGGTTTAAGAAATTGGAGGAGCCATAATCACCTTTACAGATGGCTTTGAGACATTTTTTCGGTAGGAAAAATATAAGATTGAAATTTTTAAAACTCGAGCTGGAGTTAAAAAAAAAAAAATTCATTGATACCTTTTGAAAATCATCAGGTTCTGGACTGATAGTTGGTTAAATTGGCCGCTCAAGTGCTAATACCCAAACCTAGGACTGATTAATGAGCGAGTTGCCGAGTTATTTAAAATACATAATTCAAAAATTAATTTTCATTTATAGAAATTAACAAATTGTCATAATCCAATCTAATTAAACAATACATAATTTAACAAAATCTAGCAACTCTTCATCTTTTACAGATTTGAAATTCCAACCTAATTAAAATTTCAAGCTAATTAAACAATACATAATCTTACTTCATCTATCATTGCTCGTTGGGATTTGAAATTCCAAGCTCTCTTCCTCTTAATGGATATTACGGATGGTTCTGACCTTCTAGGGCATGCTTTCTTTAGCCCAGCGATCCTATGGCATGCATACTTCAAACTTGCTTCTTGGGTCATTCCAAAAAAAAGAATCAAGGGATTAGATGTGGCAGGATTTATGTAACTCAGTTCTTAATGAGCTAATGAGCGAGTTGGGGTATACTCATGCTCGGCTCATTAAGTAAATGAGTGAGTTGTTAATGAGCATTTAGCGAGCGAGTTATGAGTTGTGAGCAATTTACTCACCCCTACCCAAACCTATACTACCAAGCAACACAGACGGCTTTAACGTTGCACCACGAAAGTGTTGGTCCCTATAGGCACTAGAGGAGGTGAATATAGACCTTTTAAATTTTAAACTAAAGTAAATTAATGTTCACCACTAATTATTTTAAATAATGTGTGCGTGAGTTATTCTTAGCGGAAACAAGAATAAACTTTAAACTAAGCAAGTATGTGTAAAGTAAATAGAAGAGTTAAGAGACACTTGACACGAGAATTATTTACGGAGTTCAGCACTAACACCTACGTTTCCGGGGCTTTGCGACTTTCGAGATGGCGCGCCTTTCTTTACCCAATGAGAAAGGAGTACAAGGTGGAACCAGTGAGCCCTTACAAACTCTGAGAAGTCACACGGCCCGAGCACGGAATTGGCTCACTAGCACTAAAGACTCTAATACAAGAAGCGAGCACACAAATGCTCTAAAACAAGAGGCGAGCACACAAAGGCTCTAAGATTTGAGTAAACAAAAGATCTCACGTAAATCACTCTAATTCTTACACGAGATTGAGTGTGGTGGAGTAAGCTTGAGATTGTTGAATGAATATTGAAGTTTGATGCACAAGTAACAATGAAAAATTCTAGATCTGAAAAGAATACGAAGTATTGCAATTGGGGGCAGCTAGATCCATACTCCAAACCTAAATTTTATTTCTATTTATAGAGAGAGAAACAAAATAAGGTAAGTTAACAGGTTTGGCTACGATGGGAAATCCTAACGCTTATAAGCGTTACAACAGTGGTCACAACGGTTGTCTCTGAAAGTTTTGGGGTCCGAAATTGATTTATTCCCTTATGACTATTTAATTATTGTCGTTTTCTATTAGGACTCATTTTAAATCAAGTTCGTATTTTATTTTTTTATTAAAAAAAAGAAAAAAAAAATGTGAAATTCAGTCTTCTAATTAGTCAATTTGTGAGGGCAAAATGATTCATTTCTCTACTTGTAATGCACATACGGTAACATTTAGACATAAGTTTGTGACCACATGTAGAAAAATGAATAATTTGTTTTTACAAACCAACAAAAAAAAACTGAACATTCTCTTTTACATGCAACATATTTTTCATTACTTTTTAAAAAAATAGAGAAAATTTCCGGTGCATCCATCTAAACTTTTGAAATAGCCAATATCCCCATAAAATCACCATAATATCCAATATCCCCATGAAAATTTAACATCATTTCTTCTATCTCCTTTTATTTATTTTATCATTTATTTAATTATTTTCAATTTTCAATTGACAATTATACCCTTCGTTTTGAGATGGAGATATCACGTTATCCCCTTCGTTTTAATTTGGAACAATCGCAATTATTCCTCCCTGGCCCCTGCCGACGTGAATCTGTTTGTGCCCTACCTACCCGCCTTCTCTTCTCTCTCAGAGCTTTCGTAGTTTCAAAGACTCGAAGTGTGTGAAATAATACTCTCCTTGCACACTGAGGAATCCAAAAATAAAGTATTTAAGGGCTTACATTTTAGAGTAATTGCATTACAAACAAAGAACATTCTTCTTTACTATTTTAGTCAAGAGTATGAAGGATGGGGTCCTCTTTTACTGCATACCACAGATGGTCTCCACAAATCTTTGATCAAATGGTCCAAAGTCGTTGCCTGAATGTGCATACCAACTCTGTTGTACAATAAATGATTTTTTTATTGACCGAACTGTTTATTTTTAATCAGTCAACACCGATCGTAATATAGATTAATGTTGTGTCACTATTTGTAGCAAATAGTTGTACAATTTTATATCTTTATTCACATATACATCATATCATTAGGTGTGAGTAAATCATTGATAACTCGCTCATTATTAACTCGTTAACAATTCACTTGTTAACTTAATGAACTGAGCATGGATATACTCCAACTCGCTCATTAAAAACTGAGTTACATAGCCACATCCAATCCCTAACCGAATCAAACCCAAATCCAAATTAGTTACACTCAGACCCGAGCATCCAGTGACCCTAACCCAGCGGATCCAAAGTTCCTTCTCCGTATGTACTCTATTACTCTCTCATACTTACAGGCTCACAGTCCCGACTTCACTCACTCTCGCTAATTCTAAGACCCTAGCCGAGAAGATAGCTGTTTGATTTTGTTAAATTTGCTTATCAACAATTTTTTGTTAAATTATGTACTATTTAAGCAGGTTGGATTATGATAATTTGTTAAATTCTATCAATGTTAATTAGTTTTTGAATGATATATCTGAAACAAAAAACTCAAAATTCAAATTGTCTACAAGCTTAATTTCTTAACGAGTCGTTTAATGAGCACGAGTCAACTCGAGCATTTAACGAACCGAACACGAGCACAACTGTCAACTCGATATTGTCTTCTCAACTCAAGTTGACTCGCTCTTTAAAATAATGAACCGAGCACTAGTATACTCCAACTCGATTGAACTCGCTCATTAATCACCCATATAAACTAATAAGGATTGTATCCACTTTGATCGCGATAAAGGTCTGTCTTTGAGAACAAACATGCACCGTTATTTGACTATACAATTTGTGAAGAGTGAGGGGATTTTATCTAAATTTAAACTGTCAACACTAATTGGTTGGTCTAGTGTAAAGGATAGTTTTTTTTGGAGAAGTCACAAAATTTTATTTGAGTCATAGATTAGTCATTTAATTTTAGTTTGTCCTTTATAAGTTATTGAACTTTCAATTTATTTAAGGAAAGTCATTTGATCGTTTTTCTTATTTTAGATTCTAAAAGTGTAGCATAACACTAATAAAACATCAACTTCAGCAAATAATGTCATTATATGTTGTTTGGGACAAATTGGAGACAAAAAGGTTCATCGTACATAATTAGATAAAGAAATTTGGTTTGATCAAAGTCACAATAAAATTATTCTAGAGATAAGAACATTCAAGAGTATTTTTTTCAATTTTTTGTACCAGAGGGTCAACAATCTATATTTACATAGCATTTATATTGATTTTTCAAATTCAGAAGTAGACAACTACCTACCTCTAATTGAATGTGACTCTACTCATGTCTAGAAGCATGTAGGCTTGTAGCCAATGTCTATCTCTATGTACATGGATGCAAACAAAAAAATCACATGGAATTCATATTAGTTTTTCAAATTCAGAAGTAGGTGACTGTCTATTTCTAATTAAATGTGGTTCCGCTCTTGTCTAAAAACATTTAGGCTTGCAGCCGATGTCTAACATGGATGAAAACAAGAAATTGATTTGGAATTTAAATTCAATCATAGTTTTAAAACATAAGAAAATGAGCCATATCAGCAAAATATGCTTATGTCACCACATGTTGATATCTGAATAGAGTAATATAATTTGAATAAATTGAAAGTATATTAATTTGTAAAAAGTATTTGAATTTAATGACCAATTTATGATATCAGAAATTTTTTGGTAACCTCGGATAAAATTATTCTTAGGACCTGTTCGGTGGATAAAAATGAATACAAAAATGGACAAAGTTTGAACTGATTTTTACCAAGGTTCTAAATAGCGTTTATAGCGTCGTAGCGGGAAGGCTAAAAAAAAAGCTATAGCGAATAGCGTCGCTATAGCGGAAGCTATTCCAAATAGCCATTTTTTTTTACATTTCGTATATTCAATATTTGTACTAAATATCAACATTATCTGGTCTCATAGAACAATAAATAACACCAAAGTAATTAAGAAATTATAATATTCATATTGAACCCGTACAAAGTCCAAATTGCGGTTCAAAATATCCATAGTAATATCATAAACTATCGATTTTTCCTATTAAAAATATCTTAAGTATCATGATTCATGACATAATCTATTTTTTTTTCTATTCAAATTTTAATTCCGGTTTGGACTTTTTTTCTATTCAAATTTCAATTTCTATTCCCAATTTCAAATTGATTTATTTGTAGCAAGTAGCAACAAATCTAATTTCGGTTTGAGATTTTTTTATCTTTATTTAAAACCCATATAAATTGCTTAAAAAAAAAAAAAAAAAAAACTCATATTGTATAGCGCAAATAGCGCTGTAGCGGCCGTAGCGCAAATAGCGCATTTTGATGTCGTAGCGTAGCGTTTGGAGTCCAAAAACGCTATAGCGCGCTATTTAGAACACTGATTTTTACTATTTACATGAAAAAAATAAAATTCATTCTAAATGAATTTTTTTTTTCCATGTAAACAGTAAAAGCTGCCAAACAGGCCCTCGTAATAGCACAACCTTATCCTACGATGGTGGTCAAAATTCCTTTTTCTCTTTAGTGGTCCCAGAGAATATTTATTCTATCTTTTCATATTGTCACTTTATCAGCATATAATCAGATGCTGCAGTGGCAGCAGTGCGGAATGTTTTGTTGGCATGTCTTTAATAATTTTGTACTTCGCATATTTATTTCTGACAGATTTCTGGTCGTTAGATGCCAGCAAAGATTTCCGTCCCACAATATTTTTAAGAAAATAAATCTGCTGTTATTTGCAAGGAATAACCGCAACCTGTTATTCCGATTTCAACCGTTCAAATTTTTTATGTGTGAATTTAAAAAAAATAGAATTATACACGAATTACAACAAAGATCAACAATTGAAATCAGTAGAGTTATTTTCTAAAGAAATAACATTTATTCCAAAGAAATCGGAATAACAACAGATTTATTCCAAAGAAATTACAACGAACATCAACCTGTTATTCCAAAGAAATAACAACAGATTTATTTTCTATTTTTAAATCAGTAGAGTTAATTGTTTCATTGTTTTCATTCTAATTTTCGCATTCTTATCTCTGTTATTAAAATTTTAACAGTCGATTCGAACTACTCAGCATAATTTCTATATTAAAAATTTATTTGGAGACCAATTATAGTTTTTCTTAATTTTTTTACTATTTTTTGGTACAAAATCACTATTTTTGAATGGTCCACAATTTTTTGAAAAACAATTATTTTGTATCTATCTAAATAAATTGTAAAAAGATTCTAAAAAAATATAAAATTTGGTCTTCATGCATATTTTAATATGAAGATCATGTTGAACTGTTCGGATCGACATTTTGAATTTTCAAAACAGAAACAAGAATGTAAGGTATGCTTGGATCACAAAAAAAAAGTGGCATTTTTAAACCCTACTCTTTTGAAATTGTATGTACGAACTTTCTATTTGGAGACAACAAAAGTTATGGTTCTTTTTTCGTTAGCTGCTCAAGCGCACACTGCGAAGGCATATATCAGATACAGTTTAATAGATGAAACTTATCGCCTTTTATCATGGGATATAAATCTGCTGTTATTCCAAAGGAATTACAAGACCTGTTATTTTTATTCTAACCGTTCAAATTTTTTCATGCGCGAAACTAAAGGAAAAAAAAATTTCATGCCCGAATCTCAACAAAGATCAACGGCTGAGATCAGAATAACAGGGTCCTGTTGTCCCTTTGGAATAACATCAGATTTATTTCCTTTATCTTGAAAAGTGATGAAAGAAAATAATTAAAATAAAATAAAATAAAAACAAAACTTGGCATTAAATATTCACAAGTAAACAAATAGACAAGTAATGGGACCATATCTCCACCGTTCACTGAGGTCATGGTTTTATGCGGAGTAGTTAGCCGCTCCTATTTTGTCGAAGTAGTTAGCCGCTCCTATTTTGTCGAAGCACGCTAGCTGCCCATTTTTTAATTTGATTGTATTTTATTCCATAATTATTTTTTAGAAATTAAAAAGTAATATTTTAAAAACCTATTTTGACAATAAACTTGTTCTAACAGTCTGACAAATACTTCTACTATTTGTTCTTTGTTGGATTATTGGTCAAGTAATAAAAAGAGATATGTGATACAGTTTGCTCATGCCTGGGCTTCTGAGGACTTGGATATGGGTGCCCCTTCAGTCCCTTTCTCCTTTGCCTGTTATTGAGATGCCCTCTGGTACCAATGTGCCACTGGTACCAGTTTTGATGGCCAACTAATGGCTGGCCTTACTTTGCTGTCATTGTCATTCCTTTTTCTGTTATGCATGTTGGCTGGTTGGATACTCATGCATGCTTTTGTTATTTTATGTAATAAATGGGATGTTTCCCTAACTCTGTTGGCACAATTGTTAGTGCCTTTACTGATTTTTCGTTTGGTACAGTGGAACATATATTGAACATGCTGGTTCTGTTATTCTGGCATGTTGTTTTTGTCTATTTTTGAATTTTAGGTATGGCTGTACTTGTGTTTTGCCTAAGGTCGATGATGTGATATAAATAAAGGCAGAAACTTTGATACTGCTCCTTGATGGGTCAGTCTTGGAGTTCAGTATCTAGTTGAGGATGCCGGATGTGCTGCTGAGACCTCTACTGGCACTGGGTTTACATGAGTAGCGTTATATTTTTTGTTTACTTCTTCTTTGGACATTGTATGCTTCATTTTATATAATGGAAGAGCATTTATGCCTATTTTTCAAAAAAAAAATTTAAATAAACAGGAACAACGGTGATAATTTTTTTGATCCCAACTACTTTTTTCTAACACAAATAGAAAAAAAATTGTATGCTTCATTTTATATAATGGAAGAGCATTTATGCTTATTTATCAAAAAAAAAAAATTTAAATAAAGAGGAACAACGGTGATAATTTTTTTGATCCCAACTACTTTTTCCTAACACCAATAAAAAAAAAGTGACAGAATA
Source organism: Carex kokanica (assembly GCA_025461125.1). Lineage (NCBI taxonomy): Eukaryota > Viridiplantae > Streptophyta > Magnoliopsida > Poales > Cyperaceae > Carex > Carex kokanica. The sequence continues at coordinate 1,152,270 of JAJGRX010000994.1, forward strand.
GGCATATAGAATTTCTTGATGGTCCAACTTAGGACACAATTTGTTAGATCCGTTTCTTCGCAGGTACTTGACTCAACACAATTGAAACGGACGGTCCAAATTTACTCTTAGCCAGTGCCTATTCGGAATGGCACAGGGGAGCCGGTATTATTTGTGCCTTGAGATTCGTGCCAAGTTAAAATACAGATCCTGGACCGTCTGTTTTAATTGTATTCAGTCAAGTAACCTGAGGAGATGTGAATTCGAATTTGTTTCCCATCTAAGCTAGGAATATAATTTGTTTCGAGTCTGACTAGGAATAGAGAAATTATTTCATATCCAAACTAGGACGCCGGATGTAAACTCTTGGATCTAGAATCGGAGATAAGAAATTTAAGTTTTATATATTAAAAAAAAAAAAGTAGAGTTAAAATGTTGAATTGTTTTCTTGCTCTGGTCATACTCTTATAATCTTATCTTCATTTTTGAAGTCTAAACAGACAATCTAAACTAATCAACATAATATTCATATTAAAATATACTCAGAAATCAAATTTTATATTTTTTTAGAATTTATTTACTATGTTTTTAGAATTTCTCAAAAAAAGTAAAATTTTCCAAAAAAATATAAAATTTAATCTTTAAGCACATTTTAATATGGAGATCATGTTGAGTGGTTCGAATGTCTATTTGAACTTTGAAAATGAAGATAAGGACGTGGGACATGGATGGGCACAAAATTATTGAGGCATTTTAACCTTATAAAATAGCTTTATTTGTTGGAACCTGATAATTGCCCCCCAAATAAATTTCTGAACGCGCCCCTCAAGTATTTAATGTCTAACTTCCATTTTCAGCGCTCATATTCAAGCTTTAAAAGTTTTGTTTATAATATTTTACAATACTACTCACGTGCATTTAAACCTCTATCTGCAAGCATTTAAATCCTAAATCTTGGTAGTTTTAAATCCTAACTACTTAATTTGTATTCAAGCCAAAAAAATGAAAGATTTTTTTCACCCACTCTGTTTTTTTTTCCTCTGATCATTCCCGTTCAATTTTTCGATGATCTGTGATAAATTTTGTGAATCTAAAAATACAAACGTTTTCTACTTGATTTTCTCTTTCAAATGAGATCAATGAAGAAATATTTTGGAGTTTTTTTAAGTCGTTATTTTTTTTTTAAAGTAAAGCTCATGAGCACTTTAAATTCTCAAGCTTTTAAACCTTAGTCTACAACCTTTTAAACCTAACATGGAAACTATTTAAAAAATGTTTGGCACAACTACTTTAAACGCGTGATACTATATGATAGACATCAGAGGTTTAAACGCTTGAACGTAGTAGTTTAAATGATAGATATCAGAGGTTTAAATGGTTGTAGGCTGATGTTTAAAGACTTAAAAATTTAAAGTGCTCATGAAATTTATTTCACAAAAAAAAAACAAATGACTTGAAAATAACTCAAAAGTATTTCTTCATGAATCTCATTTGAAAGAGAAAATCGAGTATAATTCATCACGGATCGTCGGAAAAATGGACGAGAATGATGAGGAAAAAAAAAAAAAATTGGGTGAAAGAAATCTTTTCTTTTTTTAGCTTGAAGACAAAAGTAGTTAGGAGTTAAAATTACACAAATTTAGGATTTAAATATTTGCATATAGAGGTTTAAATGCTTGTGAGTAGCATTATCAAAATGTTATAAACATAACTTTAAAAACTTGAATATAAGCGATGAAAATGAAAGTTAGACAAAATTGAAAGGGTTTTTTTTTCTGTTAAACTAGTTGGGGGGCACACTCGAGCATGATGATTCAGGGGCCATAACATTTCCTTTATTTGTTTACTAATTTTGGTACAGTAAAATAAATTCAAGAAGAGATAATTGTGTTTGTTGTCAAGTAAATAAGAGTTGTTGACTAATATTGTAAAGCAAATAACCTTCTTAGTATATGATAATTGTATTTGTGTATCAAATTCATGATGTACGAAATTAACTTATTGGTTGTGTTAAAAAATAAAAATACTAAATTGGAAACTAAAGTGAAATTAAGTAATTAACGATTGTTTTTTTTTTTTAAATAAGGCATTTCATACTTTCTAATATCAGAAATCAGATTCCATTGCTCCATTCTATATATTTTTATTAGTGTAATTTTCTTTTTAATTTTTTTTTGAGTAAATGTTGGAGGTCAAGCCATCTAACTATTTAATATTCATCAAAAATTACCCCTTTCCGATTTCAAATCCGCGACATTTCATACAGAAAGCATTATCTTTGCCACTATACCAAAGACTAATGCTCTGTTTTTTCTTCTTCTTAAATTATTAGTTGATAGATTGATTTGCTTGTTTTAACTTTTTCATTTTATCGATAATTACATAGTGTTTTATTAATAACGATAATTGTGAAGACTAGACTATGATAGATTAGAGCCTGGTTTCTTAAATACTTATTTGATGAGTAGAACTAGTGTTCTTAAGCTCATTAAAGAGCTGGGTGAACTTAACATCAAAACTTATCAAATTGATTTCAAATGACAAATTAAAACAGTTGAAACCGATCTACTTCACGAATTAAATTATATATTTTTTTTTCTTAACTTTTTGGATAGCAAGAATATCATTGATATCGGATGGTCCATAATTTTTTATATCAATAAATTTTCTCCATATTAAAGAAAATTATAAAATTTGATTCCAACAAAATTTCGTATGTAAATCACATTGATTGGTTCAAATCGGCCGTTAGAATTTCGATATTGAAGTTGCAGAATACACAAAACAATAGCTTAAGCTGGAAACAAATAAATTCTACGGATTTATTTTGATTTTGTGGGGTTGCAATTATTAGTCGGCATAATTCAACTAAAATATATCACTTATTTGCTGAGAATGAAAGGATAAAGCTGTCTGCTGTGATCTGTCAAATGGCCAAAAATCCGATTGGAAATATTAGTCTCGGAAAATGCCAATAAAAAGAATTTCTAATATTCTTTTCTTTCGAAGTATGGGGACCAGCTATTGTCTCATTAATTTGATATCATAACCTGGCGCGAATTTTGGCAAGTGGGTTTAGTCACTACCAGCTATTGTTTCTATGGATTTTTCTTTTTCAATCTTGGAAAAGTATATCTTTCTAAGTGTACTTTACCTACTTGTTTTTGAAGCAAAATTTGTTTTCAACTTTACCTACTCGTTAATTATATTTATGGTTTAAACTATTTTTTTTTAAAAGTGGATAACCACATTGTTCTTGAATGGCATTGACAGCCAAGAAGAACTTTTTATTCAAAAAGGTCTCAAACTCATGATCATTAAGAGATCATGGTTTAAGCTTTCTTCATGATGACCAAAGAAAAAGAAAAGAAGGAAAGTTCAACTTTTAAAAGCTCCAAATGTACATGAAAATGAGAGAGGAGAAAATATAGAAGGAAAAGCTCCAAATAAGAGCATGCTTCATTGATTTATGGTTATTTGCTGAAATCGGACACTCGAGTGCTGTTTTATGACTGTTTGAAGTTTCGTCGTCGTTTTTCGCCTTCTCAGTGAAGATATCATCCATATTCATACGTACTTTAGCATAATTTACCATATTTTAGCATAATTTTACATAATTATTGTAATTTAACGTAATTTAGTGTAATTCAGCGTAAATTAACATAATTTCAAGTAATTTAGCGTATTTTAGTATAAATATGCTAATTATATATTAAAAAAAGTAATCTAACAAATATTTAAAAAAATAATACGATTTTTTAGTGTTATATTTCAGCATTTCAGTTATTTGTCTCAAAATTTTTTTTTTTTTTCAAGAACTAGCCATTTAATGTCCGATTTTCTATTTAAATAAAAACCGACCATTAAATGACTAGTTTAGACATTTTTAATAAAAATTAAGGGCGGCATTTTTATTATTTTGTAATTAACTTTGGATATAAATAAAAATCTCGGGGAATCCTCTGGCCTTTTTTTTTGTTCTTAACAAAAGAAGAAATCTCATTCCAAAAAAAAAAAGAAGAAGAAATCCGCATAAACGTGAGACCAATTCGTCTTCCGTTGAGCCTAATAATTTAGTTTATTAAACGAGAGGCGAAAGCCGAGAGAGATGGGTCAACCCGCAAAATCGTTGAATAAGCGTTCTAGTATTATATGTACAGATCTCCCAATAGATAGATGCAGTAAACTTCAGTGAACAAGCTCCACTTCTCAGGTGCTAAGGAGGAGAGAGAGAGACAGAGAGAGACTGAGAAAGATGGAGGATGGGAGAAGAGGGGTGCCTTCACTGCTCGCTTCTACTGGAGAGCACATTGCCTCTAATATGAGCGAGGTTTAACACTATTGCATCTATTTCCCTTTCGCCTTTTATTTTGCTTCTTTGCAAACCCCCCCTATTTTGCTATCTGGATTCTGGAATAAATACTCTAGTTTTATAATTTGAGCCTCTCAAATCACGGGGAAGTGGAACAGGTCCACTGCTCGGTTGTACTGTATCCTTTATGGGATATAGAGTTCTATTTTGTTAGAGAGATCATGAGAATATTATTAGATTCCTTATTTATTAGAGACCAAGCATCTAACAAGTAAAATGTATTGAAATAATCGCAAATTATTTGCATCATTAATAGTGTCAACATGCATCTTTGGAGGATCAACTATGAACTAGTTTTAGCTAGTATTTTGTTCTAGCTGTTGTGAACTTGCTAAACATCACGATACCAGTGTGCTAATGACTTGTTTGGTGCTGGTACCAATAAAAGCATTGTTTTTTAATTTGGACGAAAATAGGTGAAGCACAAAAAGGCTTCTAGTTTTATGCTTGTTCATTAGAAGAATTTTGGGCAAAAAAACAAGCTAAAGATGAATATGGGTAGCACTTTTGGAAACTATTGTTCTAGGTTTTTAATAGGCATTTTTTCTGCTTATTTCTGTTCAGCTTATAGGATGGACACCATTGGTAGAGTTGAAGAAAATAGCACAGAAAGATGGATTGGATGCGAGACTGGTTGCAAAGTTAGAGTTCTACCAACCTCTTTTTTCTGTTAAAGATCGAAGTGCTCTCAGGTTCTTTTGCAAAAAAATATGTCTTCTTTTAATTTTTAATGAGATAGAAAGGATAATTTGCAAACAAGTAATGCTTTATGTTTAGGGACTTTTATCGTGTTAATCTGTGCATAGTGTCTGAATTTAACCTTTATTTCTTCAAAACAAGGTTATGCATGGTACTAAAATCCCCATTTTTTGTTTTTGGAAAAAAGGCTGTGAACCAGCCCAAGACTTTTGTATTAATCACACATACACTAAAATCCCCATTAACTTCATAGTGTTCTGACAGTAACCTCAGTTCATGTTTTTATCTCTTCTCTGATGATGTTTAGGTAGGTTCTTTTTCTTATATTGGGAAAGCTAGTTGATGATGGGCATTAGTGGTGTTTCCGATGCTTAAAAGGGCAAATGATCTATTTTTGTTGGAGTATACATATATTTATTATTCTTCAGGGTGGCATTCGTGTGACTTTTGATGTATTTGTATAAATATTTGTGATCGTGTAGAATGATAGAGGATGCTGAGGAGAAGGGTCTAATTAAACCTGGTGTGACGACATTGGTGGAGCCCACAAGTGGTAATCTTGGAATAGGGATTATTCTTGTGGCCATACAAAAGGGCTATCGGTTTATTGCGGTAATGCCAGCTCAATACTCGCTCGATAAACAGATTCTATTGCGATGGCTAGGTGCTGAGGTGCAATTAACCGGTATAAATCAAACACTAATAAACAACTGATGAAAATTTATTCATGATTGGTACATTACTGCCATAATTTGTTCAGCCTATCAGATTTCTGTACAGCACTGGTTAGATATAGTCTGTACCAAAGTAGCCAAAGTTCATAAATTTTATTCTAGGATTTATACAACTTTGTTGTTATTTCTATTTCCTGCTGGTTCAACTGTATATTTTAGGCCCAAAAGTAGTGAGAAAATCTTGTACAATCTGACAGGATACTCTGGCCAGTGCTGAGACAACAAATGACCTGTACTGGTGCATATGGATAACAGTAATACTGGCCATAACTTGTACTGGAATGCAGGAAATGATCTGATGGATTAGTGCTGATTTAATAATGTACCCACCATGACCAGAATTTTTTGTATTCTAGATCCTACGAAAGGACTTGACGGACAAATTGAGAGGACAGAGGAATTGAAGAAGCAAATACCAAATGTTCATGTACTTGATCAGTTCACCAACCTGGCAAACCCAGATGCACATTTCAGATGGACAGGTACTCTTAGGAACTCTGAAATTTTTATTTTTCACTATGTTTTTTCTTTCTAAAAAGTTTGTGCTGAAAGGTTTTCTGCAATATGCTTTACCAAAGGTATTTGCAAGTCTTTCTGCAATAAACTTTAGTGGATTTCTTTGGGCAATGATGGACCTTTTTTTTATTTTTGCAAAAATGCTCCAAATTTTTGCATTACCAAAGATTGCCCAACTCTTTTGCCGTTGCCATTGGAAATGAACATTCTTATTTTTGTTGTTGTTCGCAAATAAGACCCAACTAATTCAGAATTATGAACTCCCATTATCCTTCCAGTTATAATTAAAAAATTTGGCATCTTCATAAGTATCTCATACAAACTTTGATGTGAACATCTAAATTGGGTCGGTTTCTTTAGCTTGGTTCGGTCAAATACTAAGTTAAATATAAGAAATGTTATGTGCTCAATAGAAAACGTAGTCTAAATGTGAGGTGCTTTTTTGCACACTTCTTACAAAGAGAAAAAACATGATGGGTTCTAGTATTCAGTACTCTTAAATATTGGAAGTTATTTGTAAAATAACCTTGTAACAATGAGAACTATCAGGACCGGAGATATGGGAAGACACGGCAGGCAAAATAGACATTTTTGTGGCAGGATCAGGGTCAGGAGGCACAGTAACTGGGGTGGGCAAGTATCTCAAGACTAAAAATCCTAATATCAAAATAGTTTGTGTTGAGCCTGCTGAAAGCCCCGTTATTTCAGGTAATTCCTTTTCTTTGTTGACAATGATATGTTTTAAGTAGAAATTATGTGAGCTGCTGGGGCACCTAATGTAAAATATAAGGTTAATATTAATTAGGCCTTCCAAAATAATAAAAAAAACAATTTTATTAATCCTGTATAATAATAATAATTATTATTTAAGAGATGGGCTTATGGTGAGTTGTGAAGTATGAGTTCTTTCTTACCTCGATCCATATTTTTGAATTTCAAAGTCCAAACAGTTGATCAGAACTGCTCAACATGATCTCCGTATGAAAATGTCCTCGGAGACCAAATTTTTTATTTTTTAGAATTTTTTACTATTTTTTAGATAGGTAGAAAATCATTGTTTTTTTATGGCCTAGAATCTTCTAAAAACAAAGATTTCGAACTATCTAAAAAAATAACTAAAGAATTAAAAAAAATTCTAAAATTTGGTCTCTGGTGGCATTTTCATATGGAGATAATGTTGAGCTGTTCGATCGAAATCGAAAATATGGATATGAGGTAAGAAAGGGCTCTTACTTCACAACTCACTATAGCCAATCTCATTATTTAATATCCCCTAAAATCGTGGGAATCATCGGTTATACCTTTCCCCTGCTAATATTGTAAGGAATATTTAGATTTGCGTTTGCTGCTTCCTATTAACGATAGAAATACACAGTGATGATTATGTGCTTTTTGAAAGAAATAAGGGATACATAGGATATCTTCTGTGTTTTCTGAAGCCTGTGGACATGATATTTCTCTGTTTGCAAGGGAAGCCATGATAATTGTCCTTTTAGAGGGGATATTTTATATTTTTGTCATTTTATAATAACCTAAAATGTGATTGCCTAATAAAAAGAAAGTGTATCTTACAATTTCATTTGCTGCTGAAGTATCGCTAAAACTGATACAATTTTCCTTTTTTTGATCCAATACCCCAGTATTCTATAGCTATTATATTCAATTCCGTATGCTTTTGACTTTTGGGGTGAGTATCAACTTTTTCTTCTCAGAAAACTCAAATAGAGAATAATTAAATTAAAAAATAAATCAACTTCTGAACGAACAAAAGGCGAAAAATGTAAATACTGCAAAATGATGCTCTTCCATGTGGCATTTCAGGGGGTGAGCCGGGCCCACACAAAATACAAGGACTAGGGCCAGGATTAATTCCCAAAAATCTAGACACGTCAGTAATAGATGAGGTAGTCACAGTGTCGTCTGAGGAAGCCATGGCAAATGCTAGGAGACTTGCTGTGGAAGAAGGCGTTCTTGGCGGCATTTCTTCTGGAGCTGCTCTAGCTGCCTCTTTAAAGGTAACTTGTATTATAACTCATGGTGTTCTATTTTTACTTTTCATCATTTTTTTTTTAAATAATTATATGAATCTCCCCACAACAGTCCCCCTTCTATCTCTACAGCAACAATAGAGAAAGGTTGTACTATAGTCCCCACTAATTATATAGTCTCCTTTCTCAGTCTCGCACTCGTTTCCACGTCAACCTTTATAGGTATAAATACTTGAAAAATAAGATATAATACTTGAAAAATAAGATATTAATACTTTGATGCGTAACTTATTATGATCATCTCTTTTTCAGTCTCCCAATAGTCTCCACGTCAACGTTCCTCTAATGAAATAGTGGAGATCCCGTATCCTCACATCAACATTCCCCAATTGTCCCTGCGTTAACATTTCTCTAACAAAAATAGTTACCCTCATAAGAATAAATACTTCAGTGCATAGGTATAAATACTTGTAAAATAAGATATTAATACTTGATGTGTAACTTGATATGATCGAACTCCTGAAGATTAAACTTCATACAATATATATACATATAAATACTTGAGTGCATAGGTATAAATACTTGCAATACTTGATATTAATACTTTAAGATGTCATCTAGCGTCATATGTAAAAAATATCAAGTTTTGTGGCCCTTCTAGATAGTTATGGTAATATTAATATTTTTAGAAACGTGTATGGTCCTTCCATTTAGTTCGAGTGGTCCCCCACAGATATTTATAGTGCGGGGACGTTTGCGAGTTTTGGTTGAGGAGAATTATTTACGTAAAAATTATTCACCTCATAAGTATAAATACTTTCATGCATAGGTATAAATACTTTCGTGGATAGGTATTAATATTTTAGAAAAAAAATTCAGCGCTGGAGTTTTCGCAGTCCCTCCAGGCAATTATGGTAGTTTTGGTGCGAGGACAGTGCGGGAATGTTTGAGGGATTTGGTTAGAGGATCATTATTTACATAAAAATTGTTCACCTCATTGGTATAAATACTTCTGTGCATTTCGTATTAATACTTTAGAAAAAAATTTAGTGCTAGAGTTTTTGCGTTCCCCCTATATAGTTTATGGTAGTTATGGTGCGGGGATAGTACGGGAACTGGAGTGTGGGGACTATTATCAGGGTCCTTTTTTTACATGTACATTTGTCAGCTCACTGATCCCACGTATGGTCTGTGGAAAGAATAGGAAATTAATTTTAACTTTTCATAATACAAGGATACAAACTAATTAATTTTCAAATAAAATTACGGGACTACTTGGTTCCACCATGTACTGATTTAATATAACTCCTGCCAGAAGTAATTAATTTTTTTAATTCATTTGTATTTTCCAGTTTTGTTGATATGTTTTTTTTCTTTCTTTCTTTTGTTTAGTTGGCTGCCAAGGAGGAGAACAAAGGAAAGATGATTGTGATGGTGTTTCTAAGTGGCGGAGAGAGGTATGCAAACTCAATTCTCTTTGCAGAGGTGAAAGAAGAATGTGTTAAAATGACCTTCTAATTTAGTGTTTGCCACCACGAATAAAATTTTTGTTTGTAAAATTTGGAATTTTTTTTATAAACTATAATTAAAAAAAATATTTTTACGAAACTAACATGATTATTTTTTTTTTTACAAAAACTATAAGAATCGAAATACCATTTCAGTCCGAAATTTTTTTTTTATTCCGGACTGAAATGCCATTTTGGTCCGGTCCTCTTTTTGGATATTCTGCAGCAGCTCATTTGAAAACTTGTGAAACCAGTACAGAAAATTCAAAAGGAGGACCAGACCGAAAAGCCATTTCGGTCCGGAATAAATTTTTTTTTTTGAACCGAAATAGTATTTCGGTTTTTATGGTTTTGTAACAAAAAAAGTAATCATGTTGGTTTCGTAAAAAACAAAATTTTAATTATGGTTTATAAAAAAAATTCTAAAATTTGCTTGTAATACGTTTGGATTCAGTCGGTGTGCAATCTTTGTTAAAAGAACATTCTATCACTGAGGATCTTGTATTCCATTCATGCCTGGATTTCTATGATTCGTTACTCGCTGGATTATGTTGTACTTTAAATTCACATATGCCAATTTTTTCAACCTTTTTTTGCCTTTGATTTTCGGAAGGAATATAGGTGCATATCTTGATACAATCTGGGTAATATATAATTCTTTATACTTCAATATTTGTTTCATTACGAAAGAGCTAGGGGTGAAAACGAATCTGGATTATCCAATCCGAATTTGCTCCGAATTCAGTTGAGATCCGGATACGGATAAACGGTATCGGGATACGGATCCAAATAATTTTTGTATAAAGAGCATAGTATCTGAATTTGGATACGAATACGGATCAGAGTCTGTAAATGGATTAGATATCCGCATCTATAATCCGGTGCGAAATGAAATTTTTTGTATACATTTGGATACGAATACGGATCAGATATCCGCATCTATAATCCGGAGCGGAATGAAGGGTTATAACTAAATCCGTGACATTTTATTAAGTCACTTGTTGTGCACTCTCTCTTCTCTATGCTCTCTCCAAATGTTTTAGAATAAGCACGTCTAAGACCTTATAACTAAATCCATGACTTGGCAGCCGCTGCCAAGATTTTCAAAAAAAAAAGGAGGGGAAATGGAGGAGGAAGGGAGAAGAGTGATAGAAATAATAAAATTGTAATGTGTTTTGCAATTAGAATACAAACAATTTAGAATCCGTAGATTCAAAATAAAATAACAAATGTAATTTAAAACTTACAGTTTTGAAGTAATGACATCGTTAAGCGGAAAATAACTCTAATATTGCAGTTCACCAAAAATTCTTCAACGCACCTTGATTCTGGTCTATTATCATGGTTCACCACATGCGATGTAATTGGGAAATGTGCGGTCTACACGTGATGCACGATCTGAAGTGAAAAACCAGAAGACGCTACGCACGACAGAGAAACAAAAACGGCTGAAGACAGAAACCCTAGAACAGCGAAACCCTACAATAGTAGTGGACTGATCTGAACCCTGGAACCGTCGATCAGACTGTCGGTGGCGAACTTGGCTATGATACCAATTTGTTAGGTTTTTTAGGGTTTGAAGAGAGAAAGAGAGCAAGAGACAAAAAAACAACTCAAATTGATTTTTATTAGACTTAATTCTTTCTCTTACAAAGAGTCGTGACATAAGCTACATATTAAAGATTCAAAGTCCAATGGGCCCGAATAACAATTTGGATCAAAACATAACAATTATTTTATACCGTGTTACGTTTCTTCTCACATTTTTTTGACATTTATCTTTTTTCCAATATAGAAATTAGTCAAAGAACACCTTGTTGAGTATTGCTGTTATAAGGTTCCAACATGTACTGGTGGAGCTTCTGTTACATATTATAGAATAAAAAAATGGACTTGCCTGTGGTCATAATTTATGTTCTTATCATAAGAGATGTCTTTGAAACATACCAGTCCATTGAAAATGAGCTTTGATATTCGCAGGATTCGAAAATTGATCAAGCACATGAACATTTAGCTTTTCATTTTTCAGCTTCTCTATCCTTTCTACGTTCATTGAATCAGCTAAATTGCATCAAAAAATTTATCTAGTGATACCTCAACACCCAAGTACTTGAGCAGAATCTGTTTATGATGTGAGTACTGAACCGGTATAACTGCAATAAACCGGTACCCTTTTTGAATAGCCACGAGAGAAATCCCTATTCCCAGATTCCCGGCTATGGGCTCTACCAGGGTTGTCACGCCAGGTATAATCAAACCTTTTTCCTTTGCATCTTCTATCATTCTGTAATGGAAAAAAGCGTCATACAATTATTGTAGCTTGGCCTGAATTTCACCTTTTGGCAAGAGGACACCAACTCCGAAGTTTTCACAAAGAACAATTAAAACCAATGGGGTCCAGCCTATTAACTGATGCACAAAGAACAATTAAACCACCAGTAGGAAATTTTAATAACAAAATGTTAATTTCTTTAATTGGTACTGAGATGCCACTAACAATAACACCAATCCGGTTTCGGCGTCACACCTAGTGTCCCAACTCCCAAGAGTTTACCTGATTTAAAGTTTTATGATATTATCAAAAGTGGAGCTATATTGCCAATATTAGAGCACAGGGAAGGAAAAAAAGGAAAAAAGGATCAAAAGTTGGAACAATTTGTTGCAAATTTTCTAGAATTCAGAAGTCAAACGTGCAATTGACTTGCAAAAATAACAACAGATATCTCTTTTCAACATTAACTAGTTGATTCGGGTTGCCTAACATGTAATTAACCTCAATTTGATCAATAAAAAATGTGTTTAGTCGCACATGGAACTATTGAAGTGTACAGCAGACTTAGTTAAGCATAAAACTTCAAATCACATCCTGGCTACAAAATATCGCAAAAAACAAATATCTAGCTTCTAGAATATAGAATAGGCCAAATTACTGGGTAATATTGAGACAGAGAAAAGGCTAAGAAAATAAGGCACCTGTGTTATACTAGAAGCTATGTGCTCTCCATTAGAAGAGAGGAGAGAAGGCACCCTCTTTGTTAGTTTTATTTAATTATGTGGTATATGTTATTATTGTGCATCAATTTTATTTACATGAATTAATAAAAATGCAGAAGTAATTTTTGATGAAAAATTCAGATTGTTATTTATAAAATATACTAGTTTCAAAGGTTGCTTCAGAGTTATTAAATACTTCTTCTCTTATTTGGACGCATCCCATTCTGAAAATTTCATCCATAAAAAATAAATAGAGAAGTAAAAGAAAAACGCCTAAAGTCTCCATCATTACGTCTGAGGAAAGCCATTGATGATCAGTATTTACGCTTCCGTTTAGCGATGTCGTTACTTCAAAACTGAAGTTTTAAATTACATTTGCTATTTTATTTTAAATTTACGGATTCTAAATTATTTGTATTGTAATTGCAAAACACATTAGAATTTTATTATTTCTATCACTCTTCTCCCTTCATCCTCCATTTCCTCTCCTTTCGCACTCCTCTCTCTCTCTGTCCTTTATCTAAACAAAACTTCCTCCATTTTACATTAAATATGCAAGTTTATTTATGAACTTCAAAACGATGAAGAGGAATATAATATTCGAATTTGCAGATTCGCCACTCTAAACATATTCGAAATTTAGAGTTGCTTTTAAAGCAAACTTGCTAATTTGAAAACTGTAGTGCATCCCAACAATTATATTAGTAATTAACACATCAGATTAGCAATTTAAAAGAAATCATCGTTGTAGATGCTTTTACTTCTTACTCACTTCGACTCTTCGAGTCAAATTTCAGGTAGCGGAGACATTCGACAGCCACGTCATGTTAATATTTTTTTAAATTGACGATTTTCTTCTTATCCATTTTTTTTTTTTAATTTACAGGTCTTTTATAGCGGTACAATTTTTCTGTATTTAAAAAAACTAGTCAATTTTTCGGTTTCATTCTGAAAATAAAAATTGGTGTTGAAGAAAAATTTAAATAATTTTCATTAGTTTTAGTTTTGTTTTTATATTCTATATTTGTGTTAGAAGCATTTTGGACGTGGGATTCATTGCGACAGTGTGAAAATAGGACATTAACTGTTCCTGACCTATTTATAGACTTATAGTCACATGTTTACTCGCTGCATGATTTGTTGCATAGCACGGAATGCAGAATAATTTCTTAGGAAAAAAAAGTATATTTACGAGCTTTCCACATTGTTTGGATGGAGATTAGGAGAAGGGAGGGAGGTGAAAAATAGAAGGAAATATAATGAAATACAAAGGAAGATGAATATATTTAATTTTTTTTATGTTTGAATGATTAATGAGAGAAAAAATAAATTTAACTTTCTTTTATGTTTATTTCTTGTTTGATAAATTAAAATTTAAAAAGTTAATGAGAAATTCGGTGTAGGTTTATGACAAAGAAATTTTGATGAGAATTTTATAGGTAAGATATAGGGTTAGATATTTGTGTTATTTTTTTAAAATATTTGTAACAATTTTTTTTTTCCATCCGTTACATTCTAAATCGCGAGGAAAATCAAATTTATTGATTACAAGCATGCAATGTTAAACATTTTTCCTCCTATACTCTTTACTTCCGACATAATTTTGTCAACCAAACACGAGTTGAGAAAAAAAATTATTTTATTTCCATTCCATCCTTTCCTCTACTCTCCATCCAAACAAGGTGTTCAGGGTATTTATTATCGTTAATACCAAACTTTAGTTTAAAATATCTTTCTTAACAAATGATGGAAATCTACATTTGCACTACTCAAAACGTTCAAAATAGCTCAGAATGCAAATCATTTTCCATGCAAATGTAATTGACAGATCTTAAATGATAAAATTTCTATAATGATTGTTAAATAAATTTACTGTTAATATAATCCATCACGTTGTAATACATAAATGCGCTCTTTCTAGAGGCGAAAACAGAGCGGATTCGGAGCAGATAATGCTGATATCAAATTCGTATCCGTTTTTAATGAGCGGATACAAATACGGATGCGAATAGTAAATGAATATCAAAATTCAAAACCAAATCCGTCTTAAATGGATATGGATACGGAGTGGATAATCCATGAATACATATTCAAATACAGATACAAAACAAATAATTATCGGATAATTGAGTCATATGAACTTAAAGATAAAAATCACATGTGTGATTCTTTTTTTATTCAAGATCAAGAATCATTATTATCACTATTTGTCATGAAAATTTGCTTATTGTCACTATTACAGCTATTCTTATTGTTCGTCTAATAATTAATATATTGTTTTGATCAACCATCACAAAAAATATTTTTCACATTACAAAACTCTTCACACACTATAGCATAGAAAATCAACATGAATACAAATTTTTAATAAAAGCCTAACGGAGCAAGTGCAAATTATAGGCCATCAGCCCATCAACTTTCAAATCAAAAGAATAGAATAACATTCAAAACAAATGTCCAGAATTCCGGACTGTGCGAACTGCAAACGCTTAGTCCCACAAGAGAGAAAAATAGTTTTAGGGAGCAGTATATAAGGTCTTAGACGTGCTTATTCTAAAACATTTGGAGAGAGTGCTGTAACAAGTGACTTAATAAAATGTCAATCATTTTTCAAAAAAAATAAAAATAAAATGTCAATCCGTATTCGTATCCAAATGTATACAAAAGTTTTCATTCCGCACCGGATTATAGATGCGAATATCTGTATTCGTATCCAAATTCGGATATTCGTATCCAAATTCGGATACTGTGCTCTTTATACAAAAATTATTCGGATCCATATCCCGATACTATCGGAATCCGTTTATCCGTATCCGGATCTCAACTGAATTCGGAGAAGATTCAGATCGGATAATCCGGATCCGTTTTCACCCCTAGCTCTTTCGTAATGAAACAAATATTGACAAGTATAAAGAATTATATATTACCCGGATTGTATCAAGATATACACCTATATTCCTTCCGAAAATCAAAGACAAAAAAAGGTTGAAAAAATTGGCACATGTGAATTTAAAGTACAAAGTACCGAATAATAAAAATCCAGGCCTGAATGGAATACAAGATCCTCAGTGATAGAATGTTCTTTTAACAAAGATTGCGCACTGACTGAATCCAAACGTATTACAACCAAATTTTACAAACAAAGGTTTTATTTGTGGTGGCAACCAACTCGGAACACTAAATTAGAAGGTCATTTTAGCACATTCTTCTTTCACCTCTGCAAAGAGAATTGAGTTTGCATACCTCTCTCCGCCACTTGGAAGCACCATCACAATCATCTTTCCTTTGTTCTCCTCCTTGGCAGCCAACTAAAGAAAAGAAAGAAAGAAAAAAAACATATCAACAAAACTGGAAAATACAAATGAATTAAAAAAATTTAATTACTTCTGGCAGGAGTTATATTAAATCAGTACATGGTGGAACCAAGTAGTCTCGTAATTTTATTTGAAAATTAATTAGTTTGTATCCTTGTATTATGAAAAGTTAAAATTAATTTCCTATTTTTTCCACAGACCATATGTGGCATCAGTGAGCCTATGCTGACAAATGTACATGTAAAAAAAATGACCCTGATAATAGTCCCTGCACTCCAGTTCCCGTATTGTCTCCGCACCATAACTAATGGGGAACCGCAAAAACTCTAGTACAATTTTTTTTTCTAAAATATTAATACCTATGTATGAAATGCATGGAAGTATTTATACTTACGAAATGAACAATTTTTACGTAAATAATGGTCTTCCAACCAAATCCCCCAAACATCCCTGCACTGTCCCCGCACCAAAACTACCATAACTGCCTGGAGGGACCGTAAAAACTCCAGCGCTGGATTTTTTTTTCTAAAATATTAATACCTATGCACGAAAGTATTTATACCTATGCATGAAAGTATTTATACCTATGAGGTGAATAATTTTTACGTAAATAATTCTCCCTAACCAAAACTCCCAAAGGTCCCCGCACTATAAATATCTGTGAGGGACCACTCAAACTAAATTTGAGGACCATACACGTTTCTAAAAATATTAATATTACCATAACTATCTAGGGGAGCCGCAAAACTTAATATTTTTTACATATGACGCTGGACGGCGTCTTAAAATATTAATATAAAGTATTGCAAGTATATATACCTATGCACTAAAGTATTTATATGTATATATATTGTATGAAGTTTAATCTTCAGGCGTTCGATCATATCAAATAACACATCAAGTATTAATATCTTATTTTTCAAGTATTTATACCTATGCACTGAAGTATTTATTCTTATGAGGGTAACTATTTTTGTTAGAGGAAAGACGATTGGGGAATGTTGATGCGAGGATACGGGATCCGCACTATTTCATTAGAGGAAGGTTGATGTGGAAACTATTGGGAGACTGGAAAAGGGAAGATCATAACAAGTTACGCATCAAAATATTAATATCTTATTTTTCAAGTATTAATATCTTATCTTTCAAGTATTTATACCTATTAAGGTTGACATGGAGACTGAGTGCGGGACTGAGAAAGGGGGCCATATAATTAGTGGGGACCATAGTACAACATTTCTCTATTGTTGCTGCGGGGACAGAGGGGGACTGAAGTGGAGGGATTCATATAATTATTCAAAAAAAAAATGATGAAAAGTAAAAATAGAACACCACGAGTTATAATACAAGTTACCTTTAAAGAGGCAGCAAGAGCAGCTCCAGAAGAAATGCCGCCAAGAACGCCTTCTTCCACAGCAAGTCTCCTAGCATTTGCCATGGCTTCCTCAGACGACACTGTGACTACCTCATCTATTACTGACGTGTCTAGATTTTCGGGAATTAATCCAGGCCCTACTCCTTGTATTTTGTGTGGGCCCGGCTCACCCCCTAAAATGCCACATGGAGGAGCATCATTTTGCAGTATTTACATTTTTGCCTTTTGTTCGTTCAGAAGTTGATTTATTTTTTAATTAAATTACTCTCTATTTGAGTTTTCTGAGAAGAAAACGTTGATAATCACCCCAAAAGTCAAAAGCATACGGATTTGAATATAATAGCTTTAGAATACTGGGGTATTGGATCAAAAAAAGGAAAATTGTATCAGTTTTAGCGATACTTCGGCAGCAAATGAAATTGCAAGATACACTTTCTTTTTATTAGGCAATCACATTTTAGGTTATTATAAAATGACAAAATATAAAATATCCCCTCTAAAAGGACAATTATCATGCCTTCCCTTGCAAACAGAGAAATATCATGTCCACAGGCTTTAGAAAATACACAGGATATCCTATGTATCCCTTATTTCTTTCAAAAAGCACATAATACTCCATCACTGTGTATTTCTATCGTTAATAGGAAGCAGCAAGAGCAAACCTAAATATTCCTTACAATATTAGCAGGGGAAAGGTATAACCGATGATTCCCACGATTTTATGGGATATTAAATAATGAGATTGGCTATAGTGAGTTGTGAAGTAAGAGCCCTTTCTTACCTCATATCCATATTTTCGATTTCGATCGAACAGCCCAACATTATCTCCATATGAAAATGCCACCGGAGACCAAATTTTAGAATTTTTTTAAATTCTTTAGTTATTTTTTTAGATAGTTCAAAAATCTTTGTTTTTAGAAGATTCTAGGCCATAAAAAAACAATGATTTCTACCTATCTAAAAAATAGTAAAAAGTTCTAAAAAATGAAAAATTTGGTCTCCAAGGACATTTTCATACGGAGATCATGTTGAGTGGTTCTCATCAACTGTTTGGACATTGAAATTCAAAAATATGTATGCGAGGTAAGAAAGAACTCATACTTCACAACTCACCATAAGCCCATCTCTTAAATAATAATAATTATTATTATACAGGATTAATAAAATTGTTTTTTTTTATTATTTTGGAAGGCCTAATTAATATAACCTGATATTTTACATTAGGTGCCCCAACAGATCACATAATTTCTACTTAAAACATATCATTGTCAACAAAGAAAAAGAATTACCTGAAATAACGGGGCTTTCAGCAGGCTCAACACAAACTATTTTGATATTAGGATTTTTAGTCTTGAGATACTTGCCCACCCCAGTTACTGTGCCTCCTGACCCTGATGCTGCCACAAAAATGTCTATTTTGCCTGCCGTGTCTTCCCATATCTCCGGTCCTGATAGTTCTCATTGTCACAAGGTTATTTTACAAATAACTTCCAATATTTAAGAGTACTGAATACTAGAACCCATAATGTTTTTTCTCTTTGTAAAAAGTGTGCAAAAAAGAACCTCACATTTAGACTACGTGTTCTATTGAGCACATAACATTTCTTATATTTAACTTAGTATTTGACCGAACCAAGCTAAAGAAACCGACCCAATTTAGATGTTCACATCAAAGTTTATATGAGATACTTCGGAAGATGCCAAATTTTTTAATTATAACTGGAAGGATAATGGGAGTTCATAATTCTGAATTAGTTGGGTCTTATTTGCGAACAACAAAAAAAAAAGAATGTTCATTTCCAATGGCAACGGCAAAAGAGTTGGGTAATCTTTGGTAATGCAAAAATTTGGAGCATTTTTGCAAAAATAAAAAAAGGTCCATCATTGCCAAAAGATAGCCACTAAAGTTTATTGCAGAAAGACTTGCAAATACCTTCGGTAAAGCATATTGCAGAAAAACTTTCAGCACAAACTTATTAGAAAGAAAAAACATAGTGAAAAATAAAAATTTCAGGGTTCCTAAGAGTACCTGTCCATCTGAAATGTGCATCTGGGTTTGCCAGGTTGGTGAACTGATCAAGTACATGAACATTTGGCATTTGCTTCTTCAATTCCTCTGTCCTCTCAATTAATCCGTCAATTCCTTTCGTAGGATCTAGAATACAAAAAATTCTGGTCATGGTGGGTACTTTATTAAATCAGCACTAATCCATCATATCATTTCCTGCATTCCAGTACAAGTTATGGCCAGTATTACTACTATCCATATGCACCAGTACAGGTCATTTGTTGTCTCAGCACTGGCCAGAGTATCCTGTCAGATTGTACAAGATTTTCTCACTACTTTTGGGCCTAAAATATAAAGTTGAACCAGCAGGAAATAGAAATAACAACAAAGTTGTACAAATCCTAGAATAAAATTTATCAACTTTGGCTACTTTGGTACAGACTATATCTAACCAGTGCTGTACTGAAATCTGATAGGCTGAACAAATTATGGCAGTAATGTACCAATCATGAATAAATTTTCATCAGTTGTTTATTAGTGTTTGATTTATACCAGTTAATTGCACCTCAGCACCTAGCCATCGCAATAGAATCTGTTTATCGAGCGAGTATTGAGCTGGCATTACCGCAATAAACCGATAGCCCTTTTGTATGGCCACAAGAATAATCCCTATTCCAAGATTACCACTTGTGGGCTCCACCAATGTCGTCACACCAGGTTTAATTAGACCCTTCTCCTCAGCATCCTCTATCA
Organism: Carex kokanica; assembly: GCA_025461125.1. NCBI lineage: Eukaryota > Viridiplantae > Streptophyta > Magnoliopsida > Poales > Cyperaceae > Carex > Carex kokanica. The sequence goes on from JAJGRX010000994.1 coordinate 1,172,510, forward strand.
TTCTACACGATCACAAATATTTATACAAATACATCAAAAGTCACACGAATGCCACCCTGCAGAATAATAAATATTATGTATACTCCAACAAAAATAGATCATTTGCCCTTTTAAGCATCGGAAACACCACTAATGCCCATCATCAACTAGCTTTCCCAATATAAGAAAAAAAAACCTACCTAAACATCATCAGAGAAGAGATAAAAATATGAACTGAGGTTACTGTAAAACCACTATGAAGTTAATGGGGATTTTAGTGTATGTGTGATTAATACAAAAGTCTTGGGCTGGTTCACAGCCTTTTTCCACACAAAAAAAAATGGGGATTTTAGTACCATGCATAACCTTGTTTTGAAGAAATAAAGGTTAAATTCGGACAGTATGCACAGATTAACAGGATAAAAGTCCCTAAACATAAAGCATTACTTCTTTGCAAATTATCCTTTCTATCTCATTAAAAATTAAAAGAAGACATTTTTTTGCAGAAGAACCTGAGAGCACTTCGATCTTTAACAGAAGAAAGAGGTTGGTAGAACTCTAACTTTGCAACAAGTCTCGCATCCAATCCATCTTTCTGTGTTATTTTCTTCAACTCTACCAATGGTGTCCATCCTATAAGCTGAACAGAAATAAGCAGAAAAAATGCCTATAAAAACCTAGAACAATAGTTTCCAAAAGTGCTACCCATATTCATCTTTAGCTTGTTTTTTTGCCCAAAATTATTCTAATGAACAAGCATAAAACTAGAAGCCTTTTTGTGCTTCACCTATTTTCGTCCAAATTAAAAAAAACAATGCTTTTATTGGTACCAGCACCAAACAAGTCATTAGCACACTGGTATCATGATGTTTAGCAAGTTCACAACAGCTATAACAAAATACTAGCTAAAACTAGTTCATAGTTGATCCTCCAAAGATGCATGTTGACACTATTAATGATGCAAATAATTTGCGATTATTTCAATACATTTTACTTGTTAGATGCTTGGTCTCTAATTAATAAGGAATCTAATAATATTCTCATGATCTCTCTAACAAAATAGAACTCTATATCCCATAAAGGATACAGTACAACCGAGCAGTGGATCTGTTCCACTTCCCCGTGATTTGAGAGGCTCAAATTATAAAACTAGAGTATTTATTCCAGAATCCAGATAGCAAAATAGGGGGGCGTTTGCAAAGAAGCAAAATAAAAGGCGAAAGGGAAATAGATGCAATAGTGTTAAACCTCGCTTATATTAGAGGCGATGTGCTCTCCAGTAGAAGCGAGCAGTGAAGGCACCCCTCTTCTCCCATCCTCCATCTTTCTCAGTCGCTCTCAGTCGCTCTCTCTCTCTCTCTCCTCCTTGGCACCTGATAAGTGGAGCTTGTTCACTGAAGTTTACTGCATCTATCTATTGGGAGATCTGTACATATAATACTAGAACGCTTATTCAACGATTTTGCGGGTTGACCCATCTCTCTCTGCTTCGCCTCTCGTTTAATAAACTAAATTATTAGGCTGAACGGAAGACGAGTTGGCCTCACGTTTATGTGGATTTCTTCTTTTGATAAGAACAAAAAACAAAACAAAACAAAAAAGGTCAGAGGATTCCGTTTATCAGGATCCGCGCACACTCGGTCTTTCGATAAGAATCTGAGTTTATATGTTTGTTTTTATGACGTCAACGCAAATTCAGCAGAATTATTTTTCAAATTTTTAATCAGAGGCGTTAACCGAGTAATCGACGGATCAAAATCTGCTGTGATCCTAAAAGAAAAACAGGACCTTAGCGATCCTCCATCTCCACCTTTAATTAAAATTAACTAAAATAGATGATTGAGATTAAAATGAGAAAATAGACTCCCAAACTCCACGCTGCTGCCCTCAACTATGGGTGAAAACGGAGCGGATAGTAAAACCATATTCATATATTTTTTTTCTAATATGACACGGATTCGGATCGGATTAGATATTTATTAAAATAATATAAAAAATTATTAAAGAATACTAAAGTTCATAATATTTATTTAATTATAATGGTGAATAACATAATTTTTCATAATATATATTAAAATATGAGGAGGGTTTCAATGCACCCAAATTTCTATGCTCCTAATGCATCTATTTTTTTATCTGCATTTTCAAAGTCCAAACAGTCGATCAGAACCGCTCAACATGATCTTCATAATAAAATATGCTTGGAGACCAAATTTTATATTTGTTAGAATTTTTTACTATTTTTTAAGATAGGTACAAAATCATTGTTTTAAGAAAATTCTGGACCATCCGATAAAGTGATTTTGTACATGTCTTAAAAAATAGTAAAAACATTCTAAAAAATATAAAATTTGGTCTCCAAGCATATTTTATTATGAAGATCATGTTGAGCGGCTCGGATCGACTGTTTGGACTTTGAAAATGCAGATAAAAGAGTGGGTGCATTGGAACCCTCCTCTTCAAATATATGGTATATATATACTATTCGGATACAGATAATTGAAATGTAAAACTATACCAGTATCCTTATCCACACGAATATTCGGATATCGGATATTCACATTTAATTTTTTGAATACAGATTGAATACGGATCGGATATTATTCATATTGTTTTCATCCTTATTCATATTGTTTTCATCCTTACCTCAGTTCCTCAAATTCAAAGTTTTAGTTACTTTAGTAGATCCGTACCCTAATCTCTTTCTCTTCTAGTTTTGAGGATTCCTATTCTTCACACCAGCACTCACAGCTGCCTTTACTCGCATCTGGAAATAATTATAATTGTATCTCTTTGTTTAAATTTATGTTTTTTTTTTTTTTGTTTCAGCACAATATCTAGTTTGAAAAATAAATATATTGTTTGATTGGATTTCGTGAATCGTGATGGTGATGAATATGTAGGTCTTGAAGATTTCAGATGGCTATTAATTTAGATAATGAGATATTTTAAGTTGTTGACAATTGATGTAGGATTAGACTGATTCATGTATACAAGTATATAGACACTCCATGTTTCAATACAAAATGAATTTTCAGCTTTTTTTTAATCTAAAGGTATTAGTAAACGAGAAGATTTCTTTGTCCTTCTTTCAATTAAGGATCTTATAAGGTCGACCGCTTACGCTAAAGGCGATTGAAAAATCGCCTATGGCGATGCTGCCGCCTCCCATCCCTTCCAACCTCCAGTTCATCCATCCACTTCCAACCTCCCAAATGGAATTAATTTGTATATAAACAAATTGAAACGAGTCATATAAATGAAAGAAAGCTGGAATACCGACCCGCTACAAGAAAAGAAATAAAGAAGATATTTAATCGTCTAATCTTGATCAGATGATCGAATGAATTCACTACTGAGAACTGCCGATCAACGATAAAATAAACGATCAACAAGAGCTGGTAGTATCGAGTGAGTATCTGCATCCGAACAATTGAAAACAGGCCTTGAAAAGCCCGTAAAAAATTGTAGGGATGAAATTAATCGACTACTCAGGCCCGTGTCATTCAAAAGACAAAATGAGTTGGCTAATCTGCTTGTCCGCATCGACTATCGACTACTATATAAAAACTCAGAGATGGCTGTCATATGAAAAAACAACTTTCAAGGTCTCGTCGCTTCCGTTAATCACTAGAGCCCCGAGACACCCTTCGTATACAGGAAGCAGTGGGACCCAATGACAGAGGAGCAGCTTAAAAAGAAAGCCAATGAAATCACTGAAGTCATCCCTGGTAATCATCCAATAGTTGCTGATTCTGACTAGGAAACCTCGATCATGTGCAAATATATTTTATGGACCTTTCGTAGAAAATACTATATATATTTTATCATGCAGTTGATGCGGAGTGCGGCCTTGTTAACAGATCATGTCCAGTTTGGACAATATATATATATAGCCCGTTCGGCAAGGGTCGTTGGCTTAAGTTGTAAGCTACATCAAGGAGAACTCGTTCAACAATAAAATAAAACAAAATAAAAAATTTAAGAAGGCTTTAAGCTGGTTTCTTTGCCCCCAAGCACCTCAAATGAACAAGCACACAGATAGGAGCCTTTTGTGCTTCACCAAAAAATCCTATGAAATTTGTGGTCGCAGAACTTGCCTTTAATGATTAAATATTAAACCTTGCTTTTAATTATCTCATGATCTTCTTTCAGAATAGAACTCAACCTCCCATAAAGGATACAGTGCAACCAAGCAGTGTCTCAGTCTCTCTGTCCTGGAGTCCTTGGCCCTGATAAGTGGAGCTTCTTCACACAAATTTCCAGCTCAGATCTAATCTGATTGAATCCAATTCAATTAGGCCAGTGTCATTTAATTCTAAACAGATTTGAGCTTGTCAATTTCACATCCAACGGCTCAGATCTAATCTGATATAATAGTACAGATCATGTCCGGTTTGGACCATCAAATTTGAATTTTACTATTTTGCTTTAAAAATTGAGACTAATATTTAAATCAATAATAGTTTACTGCATTATCATATTAAAATTGATAACAGTAGAAATGAAAAGTTGATATTCTATTATGTTAAGAAATAAATAGAACCAGGAGTACATGCATAAGAGTCAACCAAAAACAAAACCTGCCATCCATGCTAAAACCAAAAAGCAGGTCCATAGTAGAACTAAAAACAGAAAGGAAATAACTAAAACATAGCTTTCTCAGAACTAAGCCACAAAAGCTGAACTTGGATCATCTGCATCATCTGGTGGCTGATAAACCACCATTTGTAGTCCATCAGCATCACACTCTTCATCAGGGTCCCAAATCTGCAAAGGGAGTAAATCAATTCATATTCAATTCCCTTTACACGCATTGATCAATACTACAAAGCTCACTTACAAAGATAAAAAGTCAAATCATGAAACAGTGGATCAAAGGAAAGATAAAAAGAGTCAAGAAAAATCATCTAAACACCTACAAAGCTAATACAAAGACATTAGCCATTTATATTGTAGAACAAACTATTATATCAGAGTGTCACACTACAATATACTTGACAGAAAAGGAGGGAGAAAACAATACTTGTTGCTTAAAGATACCGAAACACTCATGCTGCATCAATACCCACTTCCTGAAGCTCATCAAATTTTCTAGCTTTCTCTTTCAGAATACCTATGATTTTCTCACACTCCTCATGAATCACCTTAGGCAGGAACAATTCCATTTTATCAAACCATTCATCAAGTGTCATTTTTTCAAAATCAACCCTGGCTTCTTCACTATTCCTCTCTCCTTCCTCTTCTCCTTCCTCTTCTATAACCATAGAAGAATCAGCACTGGTTCTGGCCTTTATTCCCTTTCTGAGTTCTGGAATGGCATCATGGTCAGGATCAGAACTGGGACTATCCAATTTTAATACTAAATTGTCATCATTTTCCTTTTCCTCCTCTAAAACAGTAGATGCCGTCCCCCTTCCTCCCATTATCTTTTTCTTCATACCAACCTCCTTTACTTCCAGAACTGAATCAACCGCACAATTCCCATCTACTTAAAAACCCTAGAGAACTTAACCCTCCTAGAGTTTCTTCTCACCTTTGCCTCTCCGTTGTGATCTGATTCTTCAGTCTCTAAGTGAGAAAACGTCACAGAATCCCTAGACTCCTCTTTTTCCACAACCCTAGCAGTATTCCTTGTTACAAAATCCCCCCTACATCTTCCTGTTCCCTTTTGACCCATTTCAACCCCGGAATCAGAAACCAAATCAGGATTCAAAGCTTCCTCCTCTTCTTTATCCGGAACTACAGTAGAAACAGGTTTAACATTGTTCCTGCGACCCCTTACCGGAGCCGAGACTTTAGATTGAGCCCCTTTCAGCCCTATTTCCTCTCCAGAAACCCTAGATGAATTATCCCTCATATTAACACTTACCGAACCGACTCTTCTGGTAACCCTCCTTCCCCTTACATTGTTACCATCTCTTTTCCCTTCCGAAACCCTTGGTGTCACAATTTTTACACCGAGCTTGGTTTTCGCACCGATTTCAATAAGATCCCCATCTGAGATGGATACGAGCTTGGATGCTTGAATTCGCGACCCATTTACGGTTGTGCCATTGGAGGTGTTAAGATCGGAGACAAACCATCTAAAATCATCCTGAATAAATCGGAAGCAGAGGTGATTTTGAGATATAGCTGGGTCGCGCAACGCCAGGCTGTTACCCTTCATGATTCGACCGATTTGGATCGGGGATTCGGGATTGCAGACAAAAATTTCGCCATTTCTGGGGCCTTTGAGCACGGTTATTTGGAGAATCGGCGCCTCCATAGTAGATCGGAGGAAGAAAAGCAAGAATTGGGGAGGACTGGAGGGAGGGAGACTCAAACTAATTTGAAATTTTGGAGAGATTTGAGATTTGAGGAGAGACTAGAAATATTTGAGATTTGAACTGTTAAGTATTCCGCCGGTAAAGTACTAAGTACCATTAAATGGTTTTTTAAAAGTTTATGTTCCCTCCATTAAATTGAATTTGAAAGAGACAACTAAACCTCAGTTTGCAAGACTCTTATTATTCTCGCTCTCAAATTACTATATTTTTTTTTTTCTATTTGGACTGTACGATCTAAATATATGAATTTGATTGATCAGCAAATGTTAGTAAAGGAAATTTGTATGTGAATCTCGATCTGTCTTAATTAAACTTAAAAAAGTAGGCCCTATTTTTCTGAACAAAAATAGAGATAGGAGTAGGTCCGATGGTCATCGGATCTACATTTAAGTTTAATTAGCTTTAGGACCGTACGATTAGCATCAAAATCTATGTACACAGAAATTGATACAGATTTGCACGGATTTTGATAAAGAGCACACGAATCTTGATATAGATCGAATGGTCATCACACCATCGAACCAAGGTAGGTCCGATGACTCTGATTCCTAGAGATACGGAATCTAATTTGAGCTGATTTATGTTTTTTTGTCTAAAAAAGATGCGGGAAAAAAAAAACAACAGAGCCTGTTTGACTTGTGGGGAAAAAAATATGAAAAATACTTCTGTAGAATTAATATTTTTTGGGTTAGACAATATTTAAAACTAAAAGCTTAACTCCTTCGTTTCTTTTAGTTTTCGATAAATTAACTTTGCATAATAAGCCGAAATATTTATTATTTCTAACGTATGAAACAAAAATATTGTTATGCTATTTTTTTAAGACCGAATATCCTACTCACATGTGGACAGCAAAATTCGAATTTTTTTTATAAACCATAATTAAAAAATATATTTTTACGAAACCAACATGATTACTTTGTTTTTTACAAAATCATAAGAACCGAAATGTCATTTCGGTATGTTATTTTTTTTTTATTCCGGACCGAAATGACATTTCAGTTCGGTCCCTTTTTTGGATTTTTTGTGATGGCTCATACGAAAACTTGTGAAACCAGTACCATAGAAAATCCAAAAAATGGACTGGACCGAAATACCATTTCGGCCCGGAATAAAAAAAAATAACGGGCCGAAATGGCATTTCGGTTCTTATGGTTTTTGTAAAAAAAAGTAATCATGTTAGTTTCGTAAAAAAAATTAATTAATTATGGTTTATAAAAAAAAATTCGCAAAATTCTAGCACTAGAATTAGGGGTGTAAACAGAGTTGGATTATCCGATCCGAATTCGCTCCATATTCGAAGATAATTCGAATCCAGATTAAACGGAGCGGATAATATCCGGATTCGGATCCGGATATATTCAAGGTGAGGAGAAAACGTCCGGATACGGATTCGGATAATTTTTGCAGATCCTAAACGGAGCGGATATCCGTATATATCCAGATAAGAATTTTCACGGATTTAGTTATAGCGGTATCCAGTAGCAGTGTTGTAAATAACGGTATGCGGTCGTCGGACGGATGGGGTACCGCCAAGCGATTAATCGGTATGCGGCCGATTAATCGGAATTATGCGGATAATTTAACGTTTTTATTAAATTTATGTATATATATCATAATTTATTAAAAATAATTTATTGAACTCATTAAACTTATCAAATAAACTTAATCTAACTTAGTTTTATTACTATAACATGACACTACGCTTATTTCTTCTTAACACATAAATATTTTTACATGTGTAAGTAACACATTTATTTAATGAAAAAATAAATTTGAGAATTAAGTTTTTTCAAATACTAATAACATAGTATTTGAAATAAATGAAACATTCCAACATAAAATCACTAAACTTAGTTTATGATAACAACTTAATTTCATAAATGTACACGTCGTACTAATTGAAAAAATTACATTAGTAAGAAAAATATATGGTATATAAATAATAGAAGAAGAGTGAGGCTACAGTACTATGCATAGCACGGATTGGGCATTGCTACGGTTCAATATTTGAGTTTTCAAAATTCTAACGGTCGATCTGAACCGTTCAACATGATTATAAAATAAATATGTACTTGCAAACCAAATTTTACATTTTTTCGAATTTTTTTACTATTTTTTTAGATAGGTAGAAAATCACTTGATCTGAAAATTCTGGACCGATTAATCGGAATATTCTGGACCGATTAATCGGAATAAACGGCCGATTAATCGGAATAACGGCCGATTAATCGGAATAAACGGCCGATTAATCGTTCTCATCCGCAAACAGGCATCCGTTTAGCATATTCGTAACGGTTTGGCCGCCGTTAACGTTTAAACGGCCGTTTAATCGGCCGTTAAGGCCGTTTTTTACAACACTGTCCAGTAGCTTCCCACTCCACTGTTTGAAGCGCTTCAAACAAAAGTGCATTATATACTGCTTTCTCCCTTACTCTTTTTCTAATGTGGAATTAATATTGTCAACCAATCCGGACGCCGCTGCTTTCGAGTTTGAACTGAATTTTCATTCTTTTTTTTACTTTAAAGCTTGATCGACTACTGCTTTGAAGTTGTTCCTATTGTATAAATTCTTCTCCATTTTTATATTCTAGAACACCTCCATTTTTTTCATTTTCTGATTTGGTTTTTTTAATTTAATTAAATTTTTTAGTTAATATTTGTATCTTAAAATTCATATGACTCAATTATCCGATAATTATTCGTTTAGTATCCGTATTCGAATCCGTATTTGTGGATTATCCGCTCTATATCCGTATCCATTTAAGGTGGATTTGATTTTACATTTTGACATCAGTTTACTATCCTATCCGTATTCGTATCCGCTCACTGAAACGTAGATATGTATATGGTATCAGCATTATCCGCTCCGAATCCGCTCCGTTTTCACCCCTAACTAGAATAGACGGTTAGAATTAAAATATAGAGAGTATTGGATTTTGAAAAAAAATACAAGTCATATTTTAATTATAACAACCATCCTGTCTGTCTTAAAAGTTGGATACCATAATAAAGAGCTGTTATGCTCAGTGTCAGCCACTTGTTTGCCAAATGCTCTCCCGACTAATGCACACTCATTACATTTTCAAAAAGTGGAGGCACATTGAAAGTGCCGATTGATTGTATTCATATTTTCTAGAGGTAAATGTAAAGTGAGTGAATCACGATGATTCTATCTTAGTTCATACTACTACACTCGAAAAGGCATCCAGCTCTGGTAACAGTGGATCAAATACTAAAGAGCACTTCCTAGCTTAGATAAACATCACCAGGAGGAATGGAATTGGGTCCGAGTACCAATGGAGAAGATGACCATAACCATAACCATGGCATGGAGAGAAATAGAGGGAATGGCACCTTACCTCTTCACCTTCATGTCTTTAATGGCAGGTTATATTTTATACTTCTATGCTCCTTTTTGGAGAGTGCGACAGGTCCCTGGACCCCCCACAGTTCCTTTTCTGGGGCATTTACACTTGATCGCAAAAGCTGGTCCTGATATTTTCACTGTCTTAGCAAAGAAATATGGCCCCATTTTTAGGTATGTGCTTTTTTCCTTTTATTTTTCCTCCTAATTTTCATAAGAATCACAGGAGACTTGACGAAATGATTTCTATGAAATTAATCCATGGTACACCAGGCCACTATCGTCAAAAATAAATAAATAAATAAATAAATAATAAAAAAATTGCAATTAATCTCATGAGAATGTGAATTAATAACGATGTGTATTGATTTTAGGTTTCATTTGGGGAGACAGCCATTGATAATTGTTGCAGATCCAGAGTTTTGCAAGGAGGTGGGTATAAAAAAATTCAAGAGTATACCCAATAGAAGCTTGCCTTCTCCTATTGCTGGTTCCCCACTACACCAGAAAGGGCTCTTCTTCACAAGGTATATTTTTATTACTGGAGATATTATAATTCCTGCATATATATTGTTGTGTATCATCTTAGCATGTCAAAATTATTTATACATACTTCAATGATAAATAATCAGCAAGCTCTATGACATATGAGTAGTGTTTTGTAATGTATCCTACAAAAATCGACAAATATTCTTATGAATCTGAATTTGTGTTTTGCTAAAATCAGGGGTGGTCCATTGACCCCGATTCATTTTCAAAAAATTTGTGCTTATACATGATTTTCAATATAGTTTAGAGTAGAATGGTAGGGTTGCTGTAAAATTGACCAACATACTAAGTGGAGGTCATATTGTTCGGATTATTATCACTTATCAGGGGTTTGATGTGACCTGCCAATTGCCAAAGTGGAGGTCATATATATTGAAGTGCATCTATTGACTAGTCATTAGTGACAATAATTTGAACTCAAAAGCTGAAAATAAATTGTCATAGCTGAGAGTTCGAGGAGTTGACTGTAAAGAACTCACTTTGATTTCAGAGGCAGCACATTGATTTTGTAAATAACTCACTTTGCTTCCAGCTACCCCCATTGGCTTTCATACTTGCATCCGAAGAACAAAATAATTACTTTATTCTATTTTTAATTTTAATAAAGGAGATTTTGCCTAGTGGTCACAACTCACAAGTCGCTGTTGTTTGAGATTTGAAATAGAGAGCAGTTGAATCCCATTGATGTATGTGTTTTATAGTGTTTCAAATTTTTACAAGATCTAGCTGACTTTAACCAAAATTAAACACCGTCCAATCCCAGTAGGTGCCAAAGTATTGCCAAAATTTAAAATTTAAAAGTTTAGTTTTTCTTTATATAGTTAGGCACTTTATGTTGCTCTTGATATCATTCAAAGTAAACCAAACTCCATAATCCAATTGACGCGCAAGTCTAATTGCAGGGATTCAAGATGGTCGGCTATGCGAAACACTGTCATCTCCTTGTACCAGCCGTCCCATCTAGCAAGTCTGATCCCCTCGATGCAATCCTATATAGAGCGTGCATTTCAAGCTCTCTCCAAAGTCTCTGTCGAAGAAGATATTTGCTTTTCAGACCTCTCACTAAAGCTAGCCACCGACATAATCGGCCAAGCTGCCTTTGGAATAGATTTTGTGCTAACAGCGGAAAACCCTAACTCTAACCTCAACATGGACCAAGAATGCCAAGGTTTTATCAAAGAGCACGTCTATTCCACGACTTCACTTAAGATGGACTTATCTGGTTCTCTTTCTATAATATTGGGCCTAATTATACCATTCCTACAAGGTCCATTTCGGCATGTCTTGAAAAGAGTACCACACAGTGCAGACTGGAAGATTGACAAAACCAACATGAGACTAACTAAGAGACTAAATGAAATTGTAGCTAAGAGGACGAATGAGGAAAAAAGAGAAAGGAAGGATTTCTTATCGTCCATCTTGAATGCAAGGGAGGTGAATGAGTCGGCGAGAAATTTATTTACACCAGATTACATAAGTGCTCTTACATATGAGCACCTTCTTGCTGGATCTGCAACCACAGCGTTTACACTTTCATCAGTTGTTTACTTGGTGGCCAAGCATCCAGAGGTGGAGGAGAAATTGTTAGAGGAGATTGATCAGTTTGGCCTGAAAAATTTGGTACCAAGTGCTGATGATTTGCAGTATAAGTTCCCTTACCTTGATCAGGTAATTAATTAGCAATTAACTTTTACCCAGAGTTACTAATTTTCTTGATACAATGAATTCTAAAGGTGCTTCTATTGTTCCCTATTAGGTAATAAAAGAGACAATGAGGTTTTACACAGTTTCACCATTGATTGCAAGAGAGACATTTCAAGCAGTTGAAGTCGGGGGTTATTTTCTTCCAAAGGTTTCTCTACTAAGCTTACGTAACTACCACATAACATATGCTGATGCATTTTAACATTTTAACAGCCAATTTCAGAAAATTACTTGCACTGCACATTCTTGTTGTTTATAAGTAATAAATCGAACAACCTTTTCTAAAAATGGACTCCTGCAAGACTTTTTTTTTTCCTGAATTTAAACAATAAAAATAAGAAAAAGGATTTACAGAAGCAATCCAAAGATAGAGAAAATATTTATTTTGGTTCTCTGTCTACAGGGCGTGTGGGTTTGGATTGCACCAGGGGTTCTATCAAAGGACCCAAACCACTTTCCCGAGCCTCATGAATTCCGACCAGAGCGGTTTGATCCAAATTGTGAGGAAGAGCAAAATCGACATCCTTATGCACACATACCATTTGGGATTGGGCCCAGGGCATGCATCGGACAGAAGTTCACTCTGCAAGAAATCAAGCTGACACTGATCCATCTTTACCAGAACTTTGTTTTCCGGCATTCACCAAAGATGGAAAACCCTCTCCAGTTCCAGTACGGCATTGTTCTGAATTTTAAATATGGAGTTTATCTCCGGGTTGTAAAGAGGTAGGTTGGGAACTTTCTGTAAAGCCCTGTTGTAAAATATATAATCAACTTTACGTATACATTAATAGTATGAATGTATGATGAGCTTACTCTTAGAATAAAGGATACTCTACATTCTGTTTTTCAAATTTTCAAACTTCTGCCAGAGACTCTTCTAGTTGTCACTGAGGTATTTAGCTCTCAATGCCAACTTTTTGTACCTTTATTTTTTAGTAGCAAGGTAATACAAAAATTGAAAGCTCAAATTATAAAATAAAATCATTAGATGTTGTGATCAGCAACAGGATCTTTAAAACAGAAAAGAAAACAACAACAACACCATGTAGGCAATTTTTTAGAACATTTTTTCTCATCTTTCTGCATGCTTTGTTAATGAAAATAGTCCATCAAGTACCACAATAAATTAAGGGTTAGAGATAATCAACATGTGGATATTAGGACACAACAGTCACTGTCCTGTTTGACTATCTTCTCTCATGGAATATCTGTTACTTTCTTTAACAAAGATATTCTGAGACGCTACCTGAAGTATCCGATTTATATCGGTTTGTTTATCACACCTGATATGCATCGATGAATGACTGATACATGAATTGTCTACATAAGACAGACACACATTTAAATGAGACCAAGTTGTTGTTGTTGATGTTGATGATGGTATAAACAGGGGAGTAAGATTATTCTGATGCCAGTCCCACATCACATGAAAATAGTTCAAAAGAAAAGGAATAAGAATATCCAATTGGATGCCCATGTATATCATCATCACAATTATTGTAGAGGCATAATGCACTGCATATATACGACATAAACCTAATTAATATTTGCTCCTTTACAAAAACTTTGAACTACTTGTAGTACGAGGTGAAGCGAGAGATATTTACCTCTCAGAGATTAACTGATTGCAACTGTAAGAGATTTACAGTTCATTTACCGACAAAGTGCCACCATTGGTCGAGTTCTGTTAGTTATTGGCACTAATGAACTGTAAATGGCACTTTGTTATAACAAATGAATAGTATTTGACAATGTTGGCACTAATGCATTAAAAAATTGTTGAATTTATTTGGTTGAACAATTCAAATATTTCGATATACAGTGCAATATACGCATGTCTAAAAAAAATTCAAATTAAATATTATTCATTACTATTTAATTTATATAATCATCATTAGATTCTTACTTATACATGAAATGTTGATAAATAGTTTCGAAGTGACCATGCATATTGAACGGTGTAGGTTTTTGCATATGCGCAAGTTTCTTCCACCTATAAATCAAATTGAAAATTTACACTTGTGTGTCACTATTTTGCTTTGAAATTCAACTTATGAATAATGACCCCATCAGCTTTTTCAAAAAGGTTGTGTGGTTGAACTTTAACGACTACTCTTGCTTTCTGATTTCATTTTCATATAGTACACTGCACTATCAGAAAGCTATGGTGCAGGAAACACTGATTTCATGTCATTTTTGTTGCGTCGTTTTCTTTTCAAAATATCAAATGAAATAACCTTGGCAGGTTCTGTATTAACATCAGGGATGCAACAGAAGGTACATATTTCAAATTCTTGATAGCATGATAGCTAGACTTTGAAATTTAGTTGAAGAACTAATCAAATATGATGCCAAAATGCCATACAAATTTCGGAATTTATTTCCTTAATTTTTACTAAATTAATGTTGAGATTTATTTGTAACTACAAATAAAAAAATGTTCTAACCCATTACCCATTGATTATTTTTATAACATGAAATGAGAATCAAATATGTCTCCTTTTTGCATTGATACTAAAGGAACAGAAGCAATTTCAGTTTCTTTAAATTTGATACTTTTTGTGATTAAGTTCGAAGTCCTTTAGAAATGTCTAAAGAAACCGAATGATAATGTTTCCTTTAGGGCTTGTTTGGCGTCAAGAGAGGAATGGGCATGGGCACAAAAATTGAACTGAATTTTACTGTGCGCGTGAGAAAAAAAAAATTTAATCAGTAATGCACCGAACAAGCCCTTATGAAATACCTCCTTCCCACAAAATAATATATTTTTTAAAAATAAAAAATTCTGCAGACTGATCAATATATATTTGGCCGTAGAACGTAGGAGCAATTAAGGAGCCTCACGTTTTTTTCGTTTTTTACAGTATGAAAGATATTTATAATAGAAAAACAGAGACATATATAGAGACATAAATGACGTCACGCTTTTACTTTACTGTTGAGGACAAATATTCAAATGTTAAACATGGTCCTGGATTACTTTTAATGATGGCACCGGTCGAGTGAAGTCTCACAGCCGCACTCAAAAGGCGGGGTCAAGTTGGGAAGTCTTCTATGGAATCGTCAAGGAGTAGGGGTGGCAAAAAAACTCGTAGCTCGATCGTGACTCGTATCTCGCTAACAACTCGTTCGTTGCTGGACCGAGCTGTGAATAAGCCAGCTTGCCACTAACTCGGTCCAGAATTAACGAGTTCAAATTAGGACCTAGCTTGCTCACCAGCTCGCGAGCTAGCTCGGTTAAACATCAATTTGTGAATTTGTATGATTTTGTGTGCATTTGATACTGTCCTCAGTCCAACTCGGTTCAACTCGATCCAAAAAGTTTGTAAAATTTATTTTCTTCTTAAAATAAAACCAGCCAAACCCAACGAGCCAGCTTGTCAGCTCGCGAGCTAGCTCGGACTGGCTTGTTATAATTTCAACTGAAATTTTAGCTCGGATGCCCTAGATCCAGCTTGTTTGGCTGTAGCTCGATCCAGAATTAACAAGTTGAACTAAGAACTAGCTCAGACCGAGTCAGCTCGTTGCCACCCCTATCAAGGAGCCACCTAAAATTCTAATAATTTGAAATTTATAAAGAGTTCAATTATGAGCTCATTAAAAGAAGTTCGCAAGTATAAATTAAATTTGTTGAATTATGCTCAAACGATGATATCGAACATTTCATTATCCAGACTTTCTTATTTTGTAACTACAAAACTTTTGTAACCGCAATTATCAATTAAATATGAGTTAGATCCTTATTTTTTCTCAAAAAAAATTTACTTAAATTTTTTTCTTCAAATTTGTAGAGTGAGAGAAATGGACCCGATTAGTTAATGAGTTTGAATTCAATTCATACCTCCCAGCAAAAATCTTGTACCTCCCTTGACCACCAGTTATTCTGCACGACCACCTGTAATCAATTGTTAGCATAGTATTATGAAGAGCTAGCTAGGGTTAGTTTGTACTAATTCTACCGCGAATAATCGTACATAATTGCGAGTTTGTGAGCTGGCTTGATAGCAGCCAGCCTTGGTTCTTGAGTGCAGAAGTATGAAAGTGTGAAGATCCCGTCAATTCATGTCAACTAAAAAATCACTACCAAATTTGAATGGAATCTCTTTGGAAGCCTTCCAGATGAAAGCATGAGTAGCAGCGAGCATCCTCTTCCATCGCTGTCTGCCGTAATGGGACGTCAATCTTCGGAAAAGGTGATGTAGTGACCTCCTATGTGTCTTAATCCTATGGGCAAAGAAGTCCCAGATATTTGTGTGTGGACTTGACGTCAGATTCTATTTTGGCCCAATCGCCACTTTGCTCTGGTCTTTTCTTTTTAAATTGCGTTCAGGATGGCAAGTGTATTGATGTATGCAAGAGTCATCAAGGCTAGCGATGCTGCTATCTATGCTCTGTTCAGTTGCTTCCGGTTTATTTACTTATTGACTTCAAACGACGCATTCAAACGGTTAAAATCAATCTACTTTGTTAGTGATGCATTTACATGTTAAAAATTTAGTATGAAGTCAAGCAGAAAAAAGATAATTTATAAGTTTATTTTCATTTTTTATTATTTTTTGACTGCTCGACTTTATACTAAACTAATTCAAAAAATTACAAATTTGACATGTAAATGCATCACTCCTGAAGTAGATCGGTTTCAACGGTTTGGATGTATTGTTTGAAGTCAATTCAATAGATTTTTGAGTTAAGCTCACAATTAAGGAGACTTGATGAGCTTAAGAACACCCTAGTTCTACTCAAGACTCTTGAAAGAAGTCAAGATATGTAACAATATATTGGTCTCTAGCATTTCAGAAAAAAAAAAAAAGATATTTGTTTGAGTCTAAAATTTGTTATATATAAAATTTCTCATAAAAATGATCTTATTTTAAAGTTTTTTTTATTTTTAGTGAATATTTCTTTTTTTCTGAGTGAAAGTATAAAAAAAAAATCCTAATTATCAAGTCCATGCATCATTTCATACATTTTTTCGGAGTGAATGTATAAAAACAATCCTAATTATCAAAGTCCATGCATATAAAAAACAATCCATCTTTTTTTCGAACGACTGAAATTAATTAAAATATTTGAAGGTTCATGTATACCCCTCAAAATCCTCAAAATTGCATATTCCCCCCTCTAAATTTCATAATATCACATATCTCTTTCTAAATTTTAAAAACTCACAAATTTATACAATTTATTGACTTTCCTATTAAAACTCATGTTAAAATTATAAAGCTCAGTTTAACCTTTATTTAAAAAATAAAAATTATGTAGAATGTTTAAGAGAAATATTTAGTCTTTCTAATTAGTCGGTTTTGAGATCAAATGGTTTGTTTTCCTACTTGGAATTCACACGCAAGCATATATATGCCCAAGGGTGGAGTTTTTTGTCCAAAGGGCTTTGGACAAAATCTCATCCAAAATCAGTTGTAAACCGTCCGATCTATGTTAAAATTTACACGGATGGTTTATATTTATGGAGCCATTTAAAGTTATTAAGTTTTAAATATGTTGACACGAATCTTAAAGCAAATCAAACGGTAAGGCCCATCTTTGGATAAGATTCTGTCCAAACCCCTTTGGATAAAATCCAATTCCTATGCCTAAATGTCACCGTGTATGTGTCATAAATAGATAAATGAATCATTTGTCCTTAAAAACCGATCAGTTAGAAGAAGGAATACTTATATTTTTAATAAAGGGTAAAATGTGTTTTAATAGAAAAGTCCAAAAATTGGATATAAATTTGTTTTTTTGTTTAAATTTAGAAGGGTCAATATATATATATCATGAACTTTAGAGGAAAAAAATACATAATTTTGAGGGATTTTAGGAATATACATGAAATTCCCCCATTCTATATCAACAAATGGTGTGTACTGGAGAAACGTTTATTACATTAATAAATGAGTAGAACTAGAGTGTTTAAGTCACAAGCTCATTTGTGAACTCAATTTTAAAAACTATTGAATTGATTTCATATGACGAATCTGAACCGTTAAAATTAATCTACCTTACGAGTAATGTATCTACATGAAAAAAAAATTATAAAAAATGAATGCATTAATATTAATCTATAAACCTTCTAATTTTGTCCGCTTGACTTTATACTAAATTAATTAGAAAAAATTTAAAATTTTTCTCATGTAGACGCATCACTCATAAATTAGATGGGTTCAATGATTCAATTTCGTCATTTGAAGTCAATCCGATATGTTTTAGAGTTGAATCCGCAAAGGAGCTTAATTGGTGAACTTAAAAACACCCTAGTTCTACTCTTAATAAGTCTTCAGGAAATGATAGAACCACTGCATTATTTTACAATGATATATAAAATATTTATTATAAAAATTATAAGTTATTATTTGTAAAAGAAAAGTTTCAACAAAAATTATGTCCACTTATTTAAACTGCGTTGCTAGTGATTTCAAACTAAATGTGGTTAGCTTTATTGCAATTCAACAATTCAAGCCCCAAGGTAGTGAACTAGTGGTCGCATGTACTGTACGCCCCCACTGCCACTGGCTCAATAGTATCCAGAACTTCTTCTAAATCCCTATAAAAGCGACACATCCCTTTAAGCTCTCTCATTCTGTGTCTAGCTATCTCTCTCTGTTTGATGGAGCTCATAACAAGCTTCTCCAAATGGTGGGAGGATTTTGGGTCCATATTAAGAGCGTCTGCTCCTGTCGTTGCAATTTCTGTTGTACTCTTTGTTGGTTTCCTTGTCAACTTCTATTTGCCGTATTGGAAGCTTAGAAAGGTCCCTGGACCTGCTCCCACCTTCCTAGTAGGTCATCTCCCTTTGCTTGCCAAGCATGGTCCTGACGTTTTCAGGTTCTTGGCCAAGAATTATGGACCTATTTTCAGGTATATATATATCCAACCCTCTTTTCTCTTTCTCTATCTCACACACACACAGCTGAGCATATATGCATCAGAGTGCACCCAAAATTTATAGAAGACACTTCTTATATATGTAACTATTAATTATAAATTGCTTTATAGAAAACATCTATAGAAGGCCCGGTTTCATTAGCTGAAACAGGTTAATTACAAGGAAGATGTTCACTGAGTACATGAAAACAAAACATCACTGTACTCATGCACTAAGTACCACTAAGGAAGAACTCCACAAAACAATTATAGGAGATTAACTCCTCAAAAGTTAGACCTATTTGTCCACTTATTTATCTGTTAATCACAATAATTTATACTTTAATATATTTTATTTGTTGTTTATGTATATATCAATTAAATCAAACAAATATAATATCAATAACGACAGTATTGAAATATTTGAAGGCTTAACACTATCAATTTTTAATTAATAACAAAAAATTGTAATTTATATTATATCCTACTTGCCGGAACTTATCCTACGCGAGAATATTGATCCGTATTTAGTGCAGCTTGCACTAACACAGACACACCCTTTTATGAATTATGCTGTATATATCTGTTGATTTGATTTCAAAATTCTCTGGTACAAATTTGTGTTCATAGCACTGTAAAAATTCGGTGCTACGATGAATATTGATGAATAAGTAGCGATGTAGCTAGTAATAGTTTAATCCAATGGGTCTGATACCAACATTCAAGTGCATGGTACGTTGTCTAGGAAATATATAATCCAATGGGTCGGGCCATCTTTTCTATTTTTCATATGGACCGAGAGAAAGCTAAATTCTGGGCCCATCATGTTTAATCTTGTCTCTAATAATTTAGCATCCTACCGGCCTGTTGAGAAAATATCGAATTCCACATTTTTGTTATTTCAGCTTGTAGTGGACTGGTTAATAGCTGAAAAGACTATCTAGCTACTTGCCTTGTATCATTATTTTTATTTTCCCACATAATGATATCTATCACTTTTCGCTAGTTTTTCGCTCATGTTCATCAAACTAAGACAACATCCATGCACGCACCCCTACATGTATCTAATTTAATTGAAAACTTGCAACAAATAAATGTGCTCGTCTCTTGACCATGGATGCTCATTCTTTCATTTTCTGAACTAGTTTATGTGAGTGTTGATTTGAAATTCAGTGCTCACACTAATAGCTAGATGAACATGAGCTTTGACTCTCATGTTTACAAACAAACAAACAAAAAAAAAAAAAGACTTTAAAGTATCCTACCACCAACTGACAGGAAAAGAGGAACCACCTTCTCTATGCAAATTTCCCCTCCGAATTGCCTGTATTATATTAGGCTAGCTAACAAGAACTAATGTGAAAATCTCATAATGTATGTAGATTTCACATGGGAAGGCAGCCACTAGTGATGGTAGCAGATGCAGAGCTTTGCAAAGATGTAGGCATCAAAAAGTTCAAGGACATAAAAAACCGAAGTAGCCCCCCTCCGACTGTCGGTTCTGCTATCCACCAAGAAGCTCTCTTCCTGTCAAGGTACATACAACCTAATGACCCAAAAAAGCATCAACCTATCCCTCGATCTTCGTATAAGTTTCACAATATGAATTATAATATTATTTGAATTTATGGATTCAAGGTGGTCATCGATGCGAAATGCTATAATCCCTCTGTACCAACCTGCGCATCTTGCGAGTCTTATCCCGACCATGCAATCCTATGCGTCCTCTCTCCTTCTCAACATTTCTAAAGTCGAAAAAGAAGAATATGTCCCTTTTTCTGATCTTGTGCTCAGAATGTCCATTGACATCATTGGTAAAACCGCATTTGGCTTTGAGTTTGGCCTCATGGATCGGTTCTCCAATGAGAGAAATAATGATGAAACAGAACGTGACAATGATGTTACTAACTTTCTCAAAGAGTATAGGTTAACACTAGAATATCTTAAAATGGATTTGTCGAGCTCCTTATCCACTATATTGGGGCTTTTTATCTCACCATCTCTACAGAAATTATTCAAAAAATTACTCACACGGATTCCAGGAACCATGGATTTCAAAATTGCGCAGAATGAGAAGAAATTGTGCCAGAGAATTGATGCCCTAATTGCGAAGAGATCCAAGGAGAAGAACCGAGAAGCAGGGGATTTTTTAGCTGCATTATTAAATGCGAGGGAATCGGGAGTTTCGAAAGATTTATTTGCAGATAATTACTTGAGAGCTCTTACATTTGAGCACCTTATTGCGGGAACTAAAACAACCGCCTTCACGATTTGTTCAACTGTTTACCTTGTTTCAAAGCATCCTGAGGTCGAAAAGAAATTGATTCACGAGATTGATAGTTTCGGATTGCGTGATTCAGTACCTACCGCTGAGGATTTACAAAACAGATTTCCTTATCTTGATCAGGTAATTAGTTGTATGCTTTGTTATAAGTTGCATAGGTTTTAAAATGGCCTTTGATTTTGTATTAAGGATTAGAATATGCGTGATGCACCAAGTTTTTATTGGTGTGAAATGTGAAATGCTCAACTGACAAGTTTTCACCAAGAATTAAGATACAGTTTTAATGAAGAAAAAAACGAGTTATCTTTGGCAAGTTTTTCCTTCTCAAATGAACTTCATCAACAAATGAATTGGTCTCAATTATAAATATTTGGGTGCATCTCTTCATAGATATATGAAGGATTACCACGCTTATACAAAGTGTAATTAATTTTCAGGTAATAAAAGAGGCAATGAGATTCTACGTTGTTTCTCCTTTGATTGCGAGAGAGACTTCTCAAGAACTGGATATTTCTGGCTACAATCTCCCAAAGGTAAGATTAAGAACAAATATAAAAATTTAGAAAAGAAATTAGAATTTTGTTCTTCATCATTCAACTCTCATTTACTTTGATGAATCAGGGGACGTATGTTTGGCTTGCAGTGGGAGTATTGGCTAAAGATCCAACCCAATTCCCTGAGCCTGATGTGTTCCGACCTGAGCGGTTCAACCCGACATGCTACGAAGAGAGGCACCGGCATCCATACGCACACATCCCATTTGGAATTGGACCTCGATCATGCATCGGCCAACGTTTTGCAATACAGCAGATTAAGTTGACAATTCTTTTTCTGTATCAGCACTATCTGTTTAGGCACTCACCATCGATGGAGTCACCTCTGGAGCTTGAGTATGACCTTGTTCTTGGGTTCAAGCATGGGGTCAAGCTCATAGCGGTAAAACGATGAGCTTAATATATTCGGTGCTGATCGATCAATTTGGTATTGATGAGATAAATGTAGAATATTCTTAATTTGGACAGTTTAAATGTACATTTACTTTTATATATGGTACATCAATTTGGTATTGTTGTTAGAATTGTGCTAATAAAAATAAAAATAAAAATTATAGAAGTGTTGATTTGTGTACATTTACATTTACTTTTATGGTACATCAATTTGGACAGTTTTAAGTGTTGATTTGGTATTTTTGGTTTAATTATGCTCCTATGATTTTTAGAAAAGGAAAAGGTATGTTCAATCGACTCTATTAATTTAACGAATTGAGATCTGCTGAAATTTCTCGTTTGTAAACAGTGTTTTTGAAATTTCTGAATTTTGAATCCAAAACCATCCAACTTTTTTTTAGCACGCATCTCAAAACAGTTAGTTTTTCTGTACACACAACTCAAAACTACTTAATAGCTAGATTCAGAAAAAACAGATATTTCAGAATCACTGTTTACGAAGGAAAATTTCAGCAAATTCGGACTCCTATTTAACTAGAACAGCTGTATAGCTAGGATGCCTAATTGCAACATAGATAGAACCCATAGCCTACATCTGTCATTGCCTATCACATGAACTATCTAAGTCTATTTATTTGCTTTTGCTTTACTGATGATATGAGTCATATGACCAGCAAGCAACTTTTCCGATTCCACCCTGATTCAAATTTAACCTAGCTCAAGTCAAGACAGGAGAGGTCTTTCAAACGTGCATTTATAGTTTCTCCCCTCAAAGATTAACTATTCTTTTTTCTTTTCATAAAATCCATAAACTGCCCCATTTTAACTAATTAACAATCTTAGAATCTTTCAAAGAGAGAGAATATTCTGTGTGTCAAAGTTCTTCAATATTTTAAGATTTTATCCAATTCCATAATATCTAACTACAGAACAACAGACAAAAGAATGATCAATTGTCTCAGGTAATTGATAAGAACAAGATGCCAGAACCTTGTCAACCTCTCTTAAGTTAATTAATTTTAGTTATGATATATTTTTTCTTAAACTAACCATATTTTTTGTTATATGTTGTGACGTTATGGACATGTAGCGGTCAAGGTAGTATATTATTTTATTGGGTATGTATTTAAGCTAGTTTATATAAATTATTAATTTATTTAATAATTATTCACTAACCTTAACGGATAAGAAATTTGATAAAGATAAAGATAAATGTTTTGGTTCTCCGAGCCATCAAACCCGAACAGCCTCCGAACTAGTTTAATCGTGTTTAACCGTCCGCTAATAACTGAATTTAACTGGTTTCCAAATATTTATCGGTAAATATTATATTTGATAATTGAACGTGTTTCCGTTTTGTTTTAAACGTTATAAAAGTGAACTTTAAATGGTTTTGTATTGCGTTACATTTTGTGTCTTATTTGAGAGTGACAGTTGTAAGCTTTATTCTCCGACGCGTCTCCCCAACTAGTTAACTGTCCTCTAATCATTGTTTAACTAATTAACTAGTTAAACTAGTTTAACTAGTTTAACTTAACTTATTAGTACAACATGTAATCATTGAAATTAACGGCTTTTGATTGATAATAACTGAAGCTCACACCTTCCATTTTGAATCGCCATTTCTTTCTATTTTTCCCTGCGATTTCGTTCCTCTTTCTCTTTTTTTTTCCTCTTTCTCCTTTCTCTCCATGATCGGCGATCTAGCGACGCTGCGTTTGCCAATCTGTTGTTTAGCGACATCTTTTTGTCTAATTTGTTGTGGTTCGATGATCTTCAATTTGTTCGCCGATTTGGCGACGCTGTGTTTGCCGATCTGTTGTTTAGCGACGTCTTTTTATCCGATCTGCTGTGGTCCGATGATTGTTTTTAAGCGATCTATTGTGCTTTGATGATCTTCAATTTATTCAATCTGGTCAATAAAACTTCGTATTATAAGTATTTCTTTGTTCAATATTGTAAGCATCTTTTGAGTTTAATGGATCTTAGCCGTCTGATTAGAATCGGAACCAACCGGTCCACACTTATGACACACGGGGTCCTTTAATATTAGTGTGAAGCTCAATCAGACGGTCCAAATCTATTAACGCAGGTTCCGTTAATGCAAAGGATACGAATTCCTCAACATGTGGCGAAGGTAGAGTATCAGTATTAATACATGAATCAACAATCATTTTAAAATTTCAACACATTTCATTCCAAGAACCAAAACAGGAAACCAAACAACAGTCTGTACCTGAGACTGAGAAAGCGAACGGTGCATTTAATGAAATGTTTGTGAAATAAAATCATCATGCCAAATTGCCAAGCAAGAATATCTGGAGGCTTCCCCAACATGCTTCCACGTATTGATACCGTACAGTGGCTAGAGTCTAAATGGCTTTGAATGACAAAAAAAGAGAGTCCGGCATCCCTTTCATTCGTGCCACCTGTAAATCCTTTTTATTTTACGGCCAGGGTTCATCGCGTACTTGTGGGACCATCCTGTCACCTGTGAGCAGCCTGGTAAGGATTTAAATATTAAATATGTTAAGATGGTTACAAAATTGTTGTTTTCAGATCATTGAAAAACAGCAATTTTGTAACCATCTTAATAAATAGTAAAAAAATTCAAAAAAATGTAAAATTCGACCTCCAAGTACATTTTAATATGGAGATAATGTTGAACGGTCAGATCGATTGTTTGAACTTTGAAAATGAAAATATGTTCATTTTACAAATAGGTCCTTATGTCCACCGAAGCAAATGCCTTATAAGTATATACACATAACTTTAATGAAAATGCAAAATTATACGTAAAATTTTAATTAATCAGCCGTATACTGATTAATCGCTTAACAGTATTCCATCTATCCAAAAAGCACATACCGTTATTTACAACACTGGATAAAATATATGACAGGCTAATAAATTTTACCAAAACGTTATAAATCAGAAGAAATATGTAACTGCTATATAATGCAAAGTATACTACTACTAGCATATTCTAGTACTTTCGAGGGGTTGAGAAACAAAAGGTACAAAGTATTAAATTTTCAAAAAGCAAGAGGTGACAGTGACAGTGAAAATATCCTACTGACACGTAGGGACCTCTCTTCGTCGGCTGCTCTCTAGAAAACTTGGCTGCTCTCGGTCTCGTCTAGAACGTTCCAAATTAAAATTTCACTAAAATATTTTGTCTATGCAATTTTAATTTTAATTTTAATCATACTGAAAGGATTCTTTAGATTAAAAAAAGAAAGAAATTACTTAGCAATTTTTATTTTGATAATTTGAAACATTTTTAAAATTATGATTAAATTTAAAATATAACATTATAAAATAATCTATATTATGTACAATTTATAAATCTAAGAAAATTAATATATATTTTACCATAGATCAAGTGGCTTAAAATTTCAATAGTTCAAAATTAACGACCTTCTCAAAGCAATCATCAAATAATAATTAGATTAAACAAAATTTAATTATTAGACTATTTATATGTACAATAACATATTTATAAATTTACTCTTTTATTTTTAATTATACATGTTTTTTTATTTATTGTCAAAATGATTAAATCATTGTCAAATCATCTTTTTTTTTTTTACTTTTAGAATCATATATTACGACAAAATTTTCCTGGGAAATATTTTTTTTCAAGAGAAATATAACATTGTTTTGAAAATAAAATTCGTGGAATAGGCACATGGCAACGTGATCGATACAAATAATATTATAATTAAAACCACACAAGTACATTACATGCTAAAACGTATATCATCAATTCGTCATCAGGTTATCCAATAACAGTTTGGCAATTCCTTTGCCTAAAGAAAAATACCTTTCCCAAAGTAAAATTCTCTAGAAACTTCTACACAAAAAGCTCGAGAAATTGGTCCCCGTCACTCATTTAAACCGTTCACCCACTCAGAAATGGAAACACCATCAGAAACAAGGCAAAAAAACGAAAGCACCACCTAAGCATATCACCATTTTTCCAGAATGGAGCGACAGCAGTTTGTACCAGTGAAGAAGGAAGAAGATGAAGAAGTGATAGAGATGGAAGAGATGATAGCATGTGTGCCACAGCCTAAGGAGGGTCTACAAGAGGCTGGGCCGGCACCGTTTCTCACTAAGACGTTCGACATGGTGGGGGATCCCGCGATAGCCGACGTCGTCTCTTGGGGCCCAGGAAAGAATAGCTTTGTAGTTTGGGACCCGCACCGCTTCTCGGCCATGCTTCTTCCAAGATATTTCAAGCATTCTAACTTCTCTTCCTTTGTCCGCCAGCTCAACACCTATGTATGTGTGTGCATATGAATTTATCAGCTCCTTTCTATTTTACTAAGTTTTGTGGATTAATGTTGATATAGAAATTGCAAACTGTAGGGTTTCAAGAAGGTAGATCCTGACAGATGGGAATTTGCAAATGAGGATTTCTTATGCGGACAGCGCCACCTGTTGAAAAACATTAGACGCCGACGAGGTACATCTGGCAGTGGTACATCTGGCAGCAGTAGCAGTTCGACTAATGCCGCTGCCACATGCGTTGAGTTGGTAAACTTTGGTGTCGAGACCGAAATTGAGAAGCTGAAGAGAGACCGTAATCTGCTGATGATAGAGGTAATTAAACTAAGGCAGCAGCAACAAAGCTCCCGCAAAGAGATGATTGAGATGGAGCAGCGTGTGCAGGTATGTACCCGATTGAAATTCGACAAATTCTATGGTTTAATTGGTTTGTTGCATATGCCAACTGATCACTTGTATATATATCAATGCATGGCTAATTTGGTGGCTTCCAATTGCTTTGTATTTAATTCGTGGTTAAGTGTAGAGAGGTAGGGTGTAACTAAGAAAATAAAAATTCTTCTTTTGGCTATGCTTTTCCAAGAAATTTCATGGTTGATTAACTCTAGCTAGTCATCTATGCCTGAATATGAATCAACCCAAGTTCTCAGTAATATAATGCATTGGTTATTTGTACACAGGGAACAGAGAAACGGCAAGGGCAAACCATGTCGTTCCTGGCGCACACACTAAAAAATCCTGAGTTTGTGCAACAATTGGCCGCACGATGCGATAAAGCTGATAAGGTACAGCTAAATGGTATGAAGAAACGAAGATTGCTCGGACAGAACAGTCTGCAAGATATAGAGAAGTTGTTGTTGGATAGTGTTGAGAGTGAGGAGGGGTTCGGAGAAATAGAAGGCATCAACGAGGATTTGATTTGGGATGAGTTGGTGAAGGAAGAGTCGGTCGAGCAGGTCGGCGGACCCGAGATGAACCTTGATGTGGAAGAATGGGGAGAAGTAGATGAGTTGGTTGAACATGTAGGATTCTTCTGTTCGCCTTAGTGTATTGCGCATATGGTGATTGATGCTCAAGTCTATTAATCTGCAAATATGGTGTGGTATCAGTACGTATTTAACGCATTAATCTATATATGTTTTTTCGATGTTTAATGAAAATGTGTGTGGTGATTGTCTGTGTTCTGTACAAATTTCGGAGCAATTAGGGGTTAAAATTCTTTTGATCCTTTTTTTTTTTTCTTGGGTGTGAACATTGATAGATAGGTTCATGACCATGACTAGTTAAATGCATACATGCATGTACTTTCATTGCTAAGAGATAAAAAATAATTAGTGTTTTTTTTTTTCCTCGATTGTAGGTTGATGATGGATAAGAGATTCCCCAATGGCTGTGCTGTGCCTCTTAACCTCTTTGTTATAGTTTCCATTTTG
This sequence comes from Carex kokanica, assembly GCA_025461125.1. Classification (NCBI taxonomy): domain Eukaryota; kingdom Viridiplantae; phylum Streptophyta; class Magnoliopsida; order Poales; family Cyperaceae; genus Carex; species Carex kokanica. Next base: position 1,200,262 of record JAJGRX010000994.1, read on the forward strand.
TTCTGCTAATGTTACAATTGATGGTGTATATATGTTCTGCACTTGTTTTTTAGAGAGAAATTCGGCAAAGAATTCAACATCAATTGAATTACATGATGGAAATCTGACTTATATTGTAAATTAATTCTTATATGGTTCAAGACGGTATCAACTTACCAATTTCTTCGGAAAGTTATTTTATGATTTTCCATGGTTAAAAGGATTAATCGCACTGACGGGCCCAATTAAGACTTAATCAAAAAAAAAATCATAGGGCCCACTTAAGCACTGACTTATACTGTTAGATAATCATAGGTTACAGTGTACATTTTTTTTTTTTTTTAATCCGAAGGTCGTTTTGCTGTTCGATGACATCTTGGGAAACCTGGAGTTTGTTGGTTAGTGTGATGTGATCAATAGTGTCATTATATGATAAATATAGGGAAATTTTCCCATAAATTTATTGGCATCGTACGACAAATCTAGTGACAGTTTGTCAACCTCTGTGGCTTGTATAAATCAGAAGGGGAATGATGAAGGTAAAAAGGAAAAGTAGGAAACAAAATCCGCAAAAACAAAGAAAAACAAGAGTTTTCTCTCGGAAGATGATACTATTACGTTTGCTCGTTGAAATTGTAATGATAGTTCAATCAACACTGCGCGCATGACTGACACTATAGGCCTATAGCTAACCTGAGGGGATGTGAATTCCAAAAGGTGAACCAGGTTCCTCTTATAAGAGGTACTTGGCAGTCAAATCTCCACAGCTTATTTAGCTCACCTTTTCAATACAATGAACACTCTTAAGAACTCTGCGCAAGTGGTACAAGGTACATACATTGTGGTACAGACAGCACACAAAGAATAGCACTATTCTTTTCGCTAATCTCCGTTTGGATCACACAAAGAATAGCGCTATTCTCTGGGTTAGTGCTATTCTCACTAATCCGTCCAAAACATGAATTAGCGCTATTCTCAGAACAGCGCTATTCTCGCTATTCCTGTGAATACATATCCATGGTCTTTTGTATCACAAAAAAAAACTAAAAGAACACTAAACTATGATACAACAAAATCTAAACTAAGACAAAAAGTAGCGAAGGAAACTACACATCTGGTCTTGATGTCATCAATTGTCGTACACTTCGTCTACAAATTCTTCTTCTTCCTCCTCTAATTCTCTGTTATCCATTTCTTCTTCTTCTTCTTCATCGCCAGTAACAATAAATCCACCTAAGGTTTCATCATCTTCATCATCAACCTCTTCATTTTGAACCATGGAATCATCCTCATCTTTGACCGTCTCTTTTCTTAGTTTTTTCAAATCTTTAGATCTCGTAGTATATTTAGATCCTTTTAGACTGCTTGCATCTTTTGCAATAAGGTCCTTCTCTTCTTCACTTACTACAGTCCAGTCCTCATCCCCCTCTTCTTTGCCTCTTTTCTTTCCTGCCCTACCGTTCTTGTTTTTTGACATTCTAGCTTCATCGGTAAAGTCATCCTTTTCATTCTCAGAGTCGGAATTTTCTTTTGGTGTGTCAAGGTACCAGTTCCAGTTCTTCATTGGGCGTACCGTTCCCTTAGAGTACTTGTCAAATTCATGTCCCATGACCAGAAACCCGAATTCTACATATACGGTACAGTGTACATTCTTTAATTGTACTGAAGTTGCAATATTAAATATTGAAATCGACTGGTTTTCAATAAGTATCATAGTACAATTTTCACACAATGTGTTGGTATAGTTAGTACAGTAATCATTGCATGCACACTGTTCGATGAAATGGCAAAAAGACAATGGTATATGCATACTAATACTATATAGAAAATTAGAGATGAATAAGAGTAGTTCACATATTTTTAGTGAAAGAAACTGGTAAAATACCTTCAACAGGATCAATATTTGACAAATCTAAGCTCTCCGCCTCAAGCTCCAAATCAAATTCCCCATTTGCTCCTACTTCCTCTCTCAATTCCTCTTTTTCTCTCTCCTCTCTCTCCCTTCTCCTCTCCATAGTCCTCCGCTCTCTTCGTTTCACTGCCTCCAAAATCGACCTCTCTACCTCTCTCTTCACAACCCAAAAACTCGGGCTTTGTATTGTCAAAGACAGCCTATCTCCGTCTCTCAGCTCTCCCTTCTCGCCACGTCTACAAACTTTCTTGCAACCATTGGTCAGAATCAAGATAGGGTTCTTTCCGATTACTTCAAAAGTGAGCGTCGATTCGGGGGTGAGCGTCAGCGACACGTGGCGTCGTGATACCGTGGGGTTGGATGAGACGTTGGATCGACCGAGAGTGGTGGTGGTGGTGTTGTCGATTGAGATTTTATCACCATTTTCTTCTGATTGGAGCTCCATAGAGAGAGAGGAGTGCTAGAGAAGAATCCTGTCTGACAAATTTGGTCGAAGACTCGAAAGCGAGACGGAGGGAAGAGAGTCAAACGGTGCAAATAAAATTTTAACATAAAAGGTTTTGGGCTTTGGGCTTAGTACTTTTACCATTCTTCTCTTGCAGATAATGATAATCCAATACTTCTTCATATTAGCATATGAAGCCCGATATTTGTATATTTTTATTTCGTATTAATACCCAACGACAACAATGCGTTAATAAAGGTTTGGCAAGTAGGAAAAGGATTTTCGTAATATTTGCTCACGAAGTGCTGTCAAATTACTGTACTTCGCTATTTTCAACTAATTAGTCTTTAAGACCTATACAAATCAACTATTTGCACTTTGTATTACGCCCTGTTATCTCGATTTTAATCTCAACTCTAGTGCCTTTTCCGGTTTTCTATAAAATTTTGATTGAAAATTAATAAACTAGATTACATAAAATATGGGAAAAATCATAAAAAGAACCCAGGTAACATCTATAAAAACATCATTGCATAATTTAAACACAGCCTCAAGGTGAACAGAATAGTTTACATAGATGAAACTAGATGAACAGCAAAGCTGTAGCACAGTGGCCATCTGTGCTATGCATAAATTATAGGTGCAAAACATGTATTGAGAAGAGTTTGCGATGCGGAGTACCACAATAACCAATTTCTCTGTTGTTGTTGCGTCGTCGTGATATACGTGAGAAAAGCCGATGACAAAACAAATTTTTGTAAGTAGATTTTTATCGTGATCAACTACTTATACATAATTATTAAAATAAGTACAACTAATCATCTTTAAAGTTTTTGACAGCGGAATTAAGAATTAATTAAACAAATTAAAGACCTTAGAAATCATAGTCTCCACGTATAAATCAATCAAATTAATTTCATACCTTTGTCCATAGTAAATTCTTGAGACGTTCTTCACAAACCGTCAGAAGAACTGTAAAGCGATTTCTCTCCTCTTTCTCTTTCTAAGCAATGACAACTTTTGTTCTTTCTGAATATAGATGAAGAGAGGATCAACCTTACTATTAGAATTCGTATATTTTTGCCTGTCATTAAAGCAATTATTTATAGGGGAGATGCACCCTTTAATTAATCAACACATATAATTTCTGAACAGAGATGCATGCACCTTTAATCAAATAGCACCTTTTAATAGCACCTTTTAATTTGATGCATGCACCTTTAATTAAATGGGCTGTTTTAATTTGGGCATCAGTCATTTAATTAAATGGGCTGTTTTAATTTGGGCCACTTAATTATATTTTTCTTACATTCTTCCACTTGGTCCATTATAAAACTTTATGACATTACAACATTCATAAGGTGCACAATAATATTGCATGTCTTTATATTTCATAAATTCTAAAATCATAATATTTATATTTAAGCAAAATTAATACGAGTCATGGCGGTTGCTAATAATATTTGTTACTAACTTCCTTCCATGTACTACAACATCAATTCTAACTTAATATAAACCTTAATGGTATACTTGAGGATCCACGTTAATTGTCTAATTTATATAGACTAATTCCTATTAATAGTAAACGATAATATATATACTTAAATAAATAGGAATTGCATTTGAAACAATCAATCAATAATAATATCATAAACAATCATTCATCTATAATATAAGTTTAATTACAACAATTATTTATCACAGACAACTATTCCCATTCTTTCGACATGTTCGTGAAATATCTTGGGTGGTAATCCTTTCGTCAAAGGATCAGCTATCATCATCTCTGTGCTTATATGCTGTATTGTTATTGTTTGTTTCTGTACTTCTTCTTTCACGGCAAAGTACTTAATCTCCATGTGCTTGGCACCTTTTGAGTACTTGTCGTTTTTGCTGAAGAAGACTGCTGCAGAATTATCACAATAAATCTTCAGCGGCTTGGCAATGCTGTCGACAATTCCAAGTCCCGAAATAAAGTTCCGCAGCCATAGTCCTTGTACCATGGCTTCAAAGCACGCCACGAACTCGGCTTCCATAGTGGATGCAGCAATTACTGTCTGCTTCGCACTTTTCCATGAGATTGCTCCGCCGGCTAGAAGATACACATATCCGCAAGTGGATTTTCGTGTATCGTAACACCCGGCATAGTCTGAATCTGAATAACCGACTGTCTCTAATCTCCTATACGTCAACATGTGATCTTTAGTACCTTGAAGATATCGTAAAACTTTCTTTGCTGCCTTCCAATGTTCTATTCCAGGATTGCTTTGATAACGTCCAAGCATTCCTACAGCAAAACTGATATCTGGTCTTGTACAAGTTTGTGCATACATTAAACTACCCACAATGGAAGCATAAGGAATATTATTCATTTCTTCCTTTTCCAATTCGTTTTTAGGACATTGATATAAACCAAATTTATCCCCTTTCTGAATCGGTACCTTACCAGCTGAACATTTCTCCATCCTAAATCTCTCGAGAATCTTGTTAATATATGTTTTCTGAGACAAACCTAACAAACCTTGTGATCGATCACGAAATATTTCTATTCCTATCACATAGTTCGCCTCGCCCATATCTTTCATTTCAAAATTCTTCGAGAGAAAATTCTTAGTGCTTTTCATCATTCCAAGATCGTTAGTCGCAAGTAAAATGTCGTCAACATATAGAACTAGAAACATTATCTTACTCCCACTGACCTTCAAGTATATACAACGATCAACAATATTTTCCTTAAAACCAAAAGAAGTAATCACATCATTGAACTTGAGATACCACTGTCGTGATGCTTGTTTCAGCCCATATATCGACCTTTTCAATTTGCAAACCATATCCTTTCCCCCAATTGAAAAGCCCTCAGGCTGATCCATGTAGACTTCCTCTTCGAGTTCTCCGTTCAGAAAAGCAGTTTTAACGTCCATTTGGTGTAACTCAAGATCATAATGAGCCACTAAAGCCATGATGATACGCAAATAATCTTTCTTAGAGACGGGCGAAAATGTCTCTTTATAATCAATGCCGTCTTTCTGAGTGAAACCTTTGGCAACCAGTCTAGCTTTATATCGTTCAATTTTGCCTTTTGAGTCACGTTTGATCTTAAAGATCCATTTACATCCAACTCGTTTGGAATTGTGAGGCAATTTGACGAGATCCCAGACTTGATTTTGTTCCATTGATTTTAACTCGTCTTTCATGGCATCAATCCATTTATCGGATTCTTCACATTCAATAGCTTTCTTGTATGAAACCGGATCATCAATTGTAGAATCAATTTCAGATTCTTGTAGATAAACCAAATAATCGTTAGATATAGCCGATCTCCGTTCACGGTTAGACCTTCTTAATGATATATTATTCGGTTCAACTAAATCATCAACAACGATGTTATCAATCGGAATGTCCTCAGTGGCAGTTGGTTGTTCTGGAACAGTCGGAAGAATTACTTTCGAAACAAAAGTCGGAACAACTACTTTCGAAACAACAGACAAAGGAACAGTAACTTGTTCTGTAATTTCCTGAAGATCAGAATTACACTGATCAGAACTTCTTGCACTGACTTCAGCATTCTCGATGAAACGGGCATTTCCGGATTCAACAATTCTCGTGCTATGATTCGGACAGTAAAATCTGAACCCTTTGGATTTCTCTGGATATCCAATAAAGAATCCACTAACAGTTCTGAAATCCAATTTCTTTTCGTGTGGGTTATACAAACGGACCTCCGCAGGGCAACCCCATACATGTATATGACGCAAACTAGGTTTTCGTCCCGTCCACAGTTCGAAAGGAGTCCTTTCTACTGCCTTACTGGGAACCCGGTTTAGTAAATACATGGCGGTCTTAAGTGCATACATCCACAAAGATTTAGGCACAGTTGAGTGACTGAGCATACTCCGAACCATGTCCATAAGTGTTCTGTTACGACGTTCAGCAACACCATTTTGTTGTGGTGTGCCGGGCATAGTGTATTGCGCACATATACCACGCTTTTCTAAGAATTTAGCAAAGGGTCCAGGATTTTGTCCTGATTCGTCATATCTACCATAAAATTCCCCACCGCGATCAGATCGAATGATTTTCACTTGTTTTTCTAACTGTCTTTCAACCTCATTTATAAACACCTCAAGTGCATCAATAGATTGTGATTTCTCATTTAGAAGATAAACAAACCCATAACGTGAGAAATCATCGATGAAGGTGATGAAATACTTTTCTTTATTAAAGGAGGGAACATCAAATGGTCCACAAATATCCGTGTAAATTATTTCTAGAAGTTGAGAGCTACGAGTGGCACCTTTCTTAGTATGTTTTGTCTGTTTTCCTTTTATACAGTCGATACATACACCTAAGTCAGTAAAATCCAAGTTTGGAAGAACTTCAGATTTCACTAAACGTTGCATTCTTTCTTTGGATATATGACCCAATCTTTTGTGCCACAAGTACGCTGACTTTTCATCATTCATATTTCTTTTCATTCCAATAGTATTGTTTACGGTAATCAGAGATTCTATATACGAATTATCTAACTCTAATTTATATAGTCCATCAATCAAATTGCCACAACCAATCATGCAATTATTTTTATATAAACTAAAGCATTTAGATCCAAATTTAAATACATAGCCACAATCATCCAACTTAGATACAGATAATAAGTTGCGAGAAAACAAAGGTACATATAGTGTATCATACAAATCAACAATATTGCCAGAACCTAATATAAGTCGGTATGTACCGACACCTTCCACTGGCACCTTGTCTTTATTGCCCATAATTACATATCTTTCACTTTGTCGACTTTGGCTTGTGGTTTGGATCGTAAGAAATCCCTGTAAATTGTTTGAAATATGAGTTGTAGAGCCCGAGTCAATCCACCAAGTATTATTAGGAACATCAATAAAATTTGACTCAAAAGTAACAAAAGTATGATTCATACCTTTCTTTTCGAACCAAACCTTCCTTTTCAGACAATCCTTCTGAAAGTGACCCACCTTACGACAAAAGTGGCACTTTTGCTTGTTCCCTTCTTTCTTGAAGCTTGCCTTAGAAGACACCTGAAAGGCTTTCCCCTTCTTTTTGGTCTTAGCTTTCCCTGGTTTAGCATTAGAACCCGACCCAACTTCTAGTTTTGAAAAATGAACAGTGTTAGGTTTCATTTCCTTATGCCTTGCCTCTTCCTGAACAAGTTTACTAGTCAATTCATTTATGTTCCATTTCTTTTCTTGAGCATTATAATTAATTTGGAACGGACTATAAACATCATTCGGCAGAGAGTTCAAAATAAATTGAACTAGAAACCCTTCGTCAACTGTCATTCCCAAACTCTTAAGTTTTGCGGAGAGAGACGTCATTTCTACGATATGTGCATGCATAGTGCGACTACCATCATACTTCATGGTGGTAAGTTTTGCCATATTATCGGCTGTCTGTGAGCGTGCACTGACGTTTGCTAGAAACTCTTGAGCGTTATCCGTGTCCGGAAGAGCAACCTTAATGTTTCCATCAACCGTCATTCGCAAAAACATAAGGCATAACCTGTTAGAACGTTCCCATTCTGCCATAAAGGCCTTATCTTCCTCGCTGCTTTCATCAGTTATAGCATCGGGCTTATCAAATAATAGTGCTATGTCCAAGTCCTGTGCACCTAAGTGAAATTGGACTTGTTCATTCCATTCAGCAAAGTTAAGACCATTAAAGACCGTCACAGATGACGCATGCGATTGCATCGATACAGGTGCATTAACTGTAATTTTAATAGAGAAGATGAGAAGAAAAAATTAAAATAAATTAGGAAAAGAGAAGATTATAAGGAAAATTAAGAAGAAATAAATTTTCCGAAATTTTCAATGAAAAGAAAATCAGAAAACATAATCAGCAATATGGTCCTGCGCATGCTTCACGAAAAGGGGCGTAACTTTTGATCCGTCCGTCGGATTGGGCTGAAATTTTTACAGGAACTCCACAACCCAAAACCGGATCCAAAACAATCTATGATTTGTTTTGCTCATTTTGCGGGCTCAGATTCGCGATCCGAGTCTTCCTTCATGGACTTTTGGACCTTTCTTTATAATTTTAGAGTTTTTAGAGTCTTTGATGTATCTTTTATGTATTTTCTGTTTTAGGGTGTGTATTTAAACAGTCATGTCTTTTGGAAGATATAATATATATATAAATTAACTCAAAGAGAAGATCAGAACATAGGAGACATAATGCAATAATTTATAACTTCAGATTTTCGGAGCAATAACTTAATTAATGTATATCCTAATTATCCTTTGGGATTTATTAAGATATATATTAAACATAATATTTTACTAGAAAATACTTTAATATGATAATTTTATTGTTTCAATACATGTTGTTGCCTTTGGGTAACCAACAATTGAGGAATAACGTAAATTATCAACTTAAGTTGTGTAAATTATGAGAATGTAATCAACCTTTGGGCAATTCAAAAAATCTCATAATCTACTAATTAATTAAACCATTAAATTTAGTATATGACAGATTTTAATATCATATAATCTTAATAAATGATCAATTAATTTTAATCTACGGTTTATAGAAAACAGAATTGCAATAAAACTATTCTAAAATTCTTAGACTCATAATAATTCAATTTCAGAATTTTAATTGGAAAGAATGCCGTCATAATTATCCATGCTTATGGTAAAAAAGAATTTTTCAGAATAGTCTATTTAATGAACTCTATATAATCCATACTTCGATTTCTTTAGGGTAAGGACACTTTGGTGTCTAGCAATACCGTCATAATTCAAAGCTACCGCAAATTTCAATCACAAATTATTAAAAAAAATAATAATAATAATAATAATAAATTTATAAAACAAGTAACTCATTCGGGAGATTATGAATTCCAAAACCATGCTCTGATACCACATGTAAGTAGATGTTATCGTGTTCAACTACTTACACACAATTATTAAAAATAAGTACAACTAATCATCTTTAAAGTTTTTGACAGCAGAATTAAGAATTAATTAAAAAACAAATCAAAGACCTTAGGAATCATAGTCTCCACGTGTAAATCAATCAAATTAATTTCATACCTTTGTCCATAGTAAATTCTTGAGACGTTCTTCACAAACCGTCAGAAGAACTGTAAAGCGATTTCTCTCCTCTTTCTCTTTCTAAGCAATGACAACTTTTGTTCTTTCTGAATATAGATGAAGAGAGGATCAACCTTACTATTAGAATTCGTATATTTTTGCCTGTCATTAAAGCAATTATTTATAGGGGAGATGCACCCTTTAATTAATCAACACATATAATTTCTGAACAGAGATGCATGCACCTTTAATCAAATAGCACCTTTTAATAGCACCTTTAATTAAATGGGCTGTTTTAATTTGGGCATCAGTCATTTAATTAAATGGGCTGTTTTAATTTGGGCCACTTAATTATATTTTTCTTACAATTTTGCCACCTACCCACACGTGTGTAAGTGTTTCAGTTTATTGTACTATTTTCTGTTTTTTCCAACTTCACTGATACAGGAATCGATTTCGGCTTTGCTGATTTCTTGTCTAAACTAATTTTGCTCCTGATATTTCTTGGATTTTAAAAAGATGAGACCACATACTGCTTTCAACTTGATTTCAACAGATGCTGCCTTCATTTTCTTTCCCCTACTCATATTTGGTTTTCCTTTCTCATTCTATAAGAAATCGCTTCTGTTTTTTCGGTAGAATGAGAAATATGTCAGTTGTTTGTGGCTCAGCTAGGTTTAATGAGAGGCAGAGAAGGCTTTTCTTACAGTGTTACTTCCCGTGGGCCCTGCGTGCAGGTGTTAAGTGCAATGATCTGATGTGCGTGTATTACGAGAAGCACTTTAGTGAGGATTTGGAGGAAGTGCGCAGGAAATGGGGCATTGAGACTTGTCCTGATCCAAAAATGAAGAAAGCTCAAATTAAGTCCGTTTCTCTAATAGATTCTCTTTCTTGGGTCTGATTTAGCTGAATCTACGAATTAATAAATGACAAGTTCTTCTCTCTGACGTAGATTCTAGGTGCTTTTGGATTTTTAACAGTAATGTACATAGTTGCATTTTGTTTTCTTAGTATTCTCTTGTCTCATGAAATTTTGCTGCCTTTTTTTCTTCCTTTTTAATGGTGATTTACTATTGTCTCAGATCTAAGAACTAATTGGTTTACATAAAAGATTTGTGGCTAAGTTGGTTTATTTGAGTCGGTGTACTCTTCACCGGTCTAATCTGGTCTGGCCCATACAAAAAATGTACCAATGAGTTAAGTGGGTCGGGTCCATGTCATCACTACTTGCCCTGTTTGCAACATGGGTTGGTTCCAACATAACAGGTCCCTGTTTATGTTTTTTTCTTTCTTTCTAACATTAACAAATCTAAAAAAATAATTAAATCTAACATTTACCTAAATCTAAGAACAAATCTTTCTATTGAATTTTGTTGGATTTTAAAAGGATAAGAACAGGTGCTGCCTCTGGCTTCATTTGAGCAGATACTGCCTTCACTTCTTTTTAACCCTAATTATCATATGTGGTTTTTCTTCCTCATTCTGAAGTACAGCTTTTCCTTTTGTACATATTACTTCTATAGTTCTATTATCTTATTGTCAAAAATATAGTCATGTCAATACATGCTCTACACTTGCAACTACTTACAACGAACAATAACTCATTCATGCACACCAACATTAACTGAAAATACCTTATTTTTTCATATAAAATATGTAGTTTTATCTCAGGTGTTAATCGGTGTGGCAAGACCTGTCGTTTGAGGTGGATGAATTACCTCAGACCAAATGGAGGATTTACAGAGGATGATGATAGAATTATTAATTCCCTGTACGACCAAATTGGAAGGAAGTAATCATAAATTGTTTTATCTCTGAATTACTACTTTTATTTTTCATATAATTTAAGATTTGTATATGCTATGTGTAATAAGCATAATGAGTTTAAGCTGTATAGTAGAACCAAGGAAAGTTTTCATATTTAAATTGAGCACAATAGATGAAAGGTATACCTTTTCACTATTTTGAATTGCTTTGTTTAAATGTGGCACCTCAAACAAAAAACTGGATTACTCTGCCTCACAAAGCTGGTATATATTCTCTTTGTAAAAAGTATTTAGTCACCTTGGCTATGCATATTCTTTGAATTTTGTGTATTACGAATCAATGTGATTCCAGCTATTGAACAGGGATTTTGAAGATTTAAAATATATGGTGGCGTAAGGCTGCTACAGTGAAGAGTGAAGGAGAAGAAGGATAGAGGAAGGAGGAGGGTAAATTTGTCAATTTTTATTTTAAAACAATTAAATAATAGATTGAATAAATAAAAGGCAATAGAAGAAAGGATTATAAGTTTTTAGGGGATATTGGATATTATGGTGTTTTCATGAGAAAATTGGCTATTTTGAAAGTTTGTATGGGTATACTAGAAATTTTTCCCTTTGTAGTATTTTATATTAAAACTATTATTATGTGCTCATTATTTGTGTTTGTAGACTTTGAATTCCGTATAACAGTCATTTTCGTATAAATGATTGTTATGACGGAGAACACTTGATAACCATGGAGGTGATTTTATTGCTCAGGTCTATTTAAGATGTTTTGAGGCTATTGGCAGGGGTGGATTTAGAATTTTGGTCAGGAGTAAGACATAAAATATTGACAAAGGTATAATTTTTTTCTCCTGACAAATTGGAGCGGAGTAATGGATAGGGATCTAAAAAAGTTATGGCACGATTGGATATGTCACGGCATGACACAGTTCTGTCATAACACGTGTGCCGGTTACGTGCCGTGACTATCCACGTGACGTGATCATCTTTCGAAAATTTGGCACGACAAGGCACGTCACGCAAAAGATTTGGTCACGGCACGACACATGGTCACGTGTAATTAGGACTGTGGTCATGTGTAATTATGACTGTTAGATCTTGATTGAATGGTGAATCTTAAATAAACTAACTTAAATTATAAAAAAAAAAATAGTTAAATGTGACTAAACATGACAAACTTGATCGGTCACGTTAGGACACATCACGTGTGGTTATGGCGTGATTAACGTGTTGTGACCATTCACTTACCATGATGATATCTCGCAAACTTATCTATATTTTGACCTTAAATTTGTCCCAAAATCTGTGTTTAAATATATTAAATCGATTGTATTTCATTGAATATCTATAGAATGTGGTACTGCTGCAAGTTTGTTCTTATTCTGCAAGAATCGGGAGAAATCAAGGAGGAATCTGGAATTAAGAAGTCTCTACACGGTCCGTGTACCATCTCATGCGGACAGTGTCAACCTCTACTCGACCGATGACACAACCACAAACGACCGCCAACTCGACCACAGAAGAAGCACAGGTACACGGTCCGTGTAGCATTTCACACGGGCCGTGTCAAGCATTTCCGGAAACAGATTCAGAATTTGGAAATAAGGCCAATTGAAGGAAGGTCGGCCAGAAAAGCTTATAAGCGGGATTTCTTGCACCAGAGAATTCATGATGGAGCAGAGAGGCATTTTCTAGGGTTTTGGATTGGCGGCTAAGCTTGGAGACGAAGTTGAGAAGCGAAAGACGCGAATTTTCGACGGATCTTCTTTGTTCTTCGGGTTTTGTCATGACTACTTCTTTTATTATCTCTTTTTATCTGTTTTAGAACTATGTTTGAGTAGACCTTTTAGTTTCTAGGGTTGTGATGTAATCGAATGTTTTGTTTTGCATGTTAGTTATTGGATTATTTTGTTGAAATTTGTGTTTGCTTGATTGTGTTTGATTCAAACTGCTTAGATTAAATTGTTTGATTTTTATTGGTTTACCACTAGATGTATGCGCACATCTAGAATGTACTTTGGCCCTTATAATCTCTCAACCAAACTAAGTACATGAGGTAGGATTAGTGATCCGAAAGGTGAAACCAAGTACGACAGGTGAACATTTCCTCATATCGACGGAATGAGGTTACCTTTAATATATACCAAACAAGCAACTAGGTAATTCGGACCAACATACGACAATTGAGGTCTAGAACCCGACGAGGGCACATATTGCAATTCCATACCAAGTTAATGAACCAACAAACGACAGTTGAGGTTTAAGAACATTAGGTATGGTCAGTAGAACCCTACACAAAGGAACAACACAAAGAAATAATAACTACTGCATTCACTCGAGGGCCACACGGACCGTGTATGACAGTACCCGACTCGTGTACATTGGACACGGCCCGTGTAGGACACTGCACGGACCGGGCACTTCAAGACAGAACAGAGATGAAGTCATAACCCTGGAAACACCTTTTTATTATTGAATAAAACCCAGTTAATTTACTTCTTGCATTTAATCACTGTTATTGAACTGTTAGGACACGAAAAACACCAAAACTAACATTTTCAAACTTCTAGTCTTTATTTAATTTAGGTAGAATTCTAGTTAAGACTTGAACCGTCCCTATGATCGATACCCGATAATATACTACTCGATAGGATTGTATACTTGTAATCTGAACCGAAAGTGTATTTAAGGTTAAAAAGTACAGTTCACTGTACTGAAACTTTGTACTATACCTTCTTGGTGTAACATATGACTATCCTTTCAAATTTGGTCACTTCACGACACGACACGTGATCCAAGTTACAGTGTGACTAATCACGGCACGACATATTTATATCCTTAGTAGCGGACCTATTTTTTCCTAACAAATCAACGATTCTTCTAAGTGGAGTAGCTAATCGGACTGCATTTTTTCTTTCTTTTTTTTACACGAATCAATCTGGGCTGACTTTCTTTTCCGCACAATTTTTTTCTACTGGACCGTGAATTAAATCCAGGAGTAGGCATTATATCCATCCAGGGGTAGGTACAAGTATAAAATGTCACTGGATCTAAATTTTTTTTTGAATCCAGAGATAGACACTTGCTTACTCCTGACCCTTCTTGGATCCGCTATTGGCTATTGGGTTCAAAGATAATTTAGAAGGAGACCTGGGAATTAAATTTGTGTTATTTGGGTCATTTTAGTGATGGTTTATGTAATAAAACTGGTATATAGATACCACTAGCTTCAAAAAAATATTAAAAAAAACATTTAATAATTGAAATATAGAGCGAAATAGGTCCGATACAAACAAATCGAACGGTTTTGAAATCCATCGGATTTAAAAATAAATTTGATGTTCACTGGACCTGTCCTAAATTGAATAATCTCCGAAATATAAGTTTTCTTACTTCTTTTACTTCGTAATTTCAAAACGCTCATAATCTTGTCAGTTTTCTCAAAACTGTTAAATTTTTTTCTCAATTGATGTTCGACCGATCGAGCTTGTGCCGTAGGCATATCTGAAATTTTAAAATGAAAAATGGTCAAAGAAAAGAAGAAGAAAGAAAATATTTCTTTTGTTAATTATCAGTAACACGACTTACACGACATACATTTTTTTTTATTGAGAATGCCTTCTTTTATTTGTTAATTGTCAAGACATGCACCCGACCTCGAATTTGTATCCTCTGCATTAACTCAAAAAAGAATTTTTTGAGTTAATACATCTACCATTCGATCTATTTTAAGATTCGTGTGAACTAAATCTGCACTAATATTAAAGGATCTCCTATGTTATCGGCACGAACCAAATTGGTTATGTTTAAAATTAAACGGTTGAAATTCATTAACTCAAAAGATTCCTTTTGAATTAATGCAGAAGATACGGATCCTCCGATCTCACGCTCAAGCTCAGCACTGGAGAGCGCCTTTTTTTATATTGAGAAAGCACTCATACATCAAAACAAAATGGCACTATAAAACAAAGATTCGGTCATTATGGAAATAAAAAGTTGCGTTAGCTAAATTGGGTGGACGGAAGGCTGATATGACGTCTCAGTCACTAAGGTCATGTTGGCTCCACAATTGAATACACCCAAATTTCTAATCCTTTATAATTCTTTTTTCAATTATTTGAAAACATCCGAAGCAAAGAATGTAATAAGTTTTATCAGAATTTCATAACACAAAATTTGGCAATGATTTGAGTTCTGTTGGTGTGTTCTTTTCTCAGAAATTTCCTGCTTCCAAGTCTCTGACAGGTGGGGCATCAACATGCAAGTAATGCTCATTGAGGCCATGTTTGGTTGTGGAGTAAGAGGTGGAGTAAACCCCTTACTCCACACTTAGGTAGCCAAACGAGAAGTAAAAGAAGAGGAGTAAGGTGGAGTAAGCGGTGAGTTAATCCGGAGTAAGTTACTCCACCATTTCAGGTGGATTAACTTACTCCACACTTACTCCACCTGTAGGGCCCACTATCATAGGAAGAGGCTCAGTTTCCAACACTTTACTCCTCTAGGCGGATTAATTTAAGCTATGAGTTATACTACCAAACAAGGTGTAAAATATGTGGAGTAAGATGGAGTAAGTCATTTAATCCTCATTAACTTTACTCCACAACCAAACATGACCTGAGAGCCCAAATCATTTTTCCTTGTCTTGGTGCATGACGTATCACTGTATCATTGCCCAACAGGAGGCCCACTAAGCCGCTTTAAAGAAGCAGACTTCGACGGTGCTCAGCTCTCCAGGTGTCCCGAGTCAAGCACACAGCCACTTAAATGTCACCACGTGTCAAGATGATTTATCGTGACGTCATTTGCGGCACATGGTAAAGATAACGAGTTAACGACCCACCGTCTCGAGCATCTTGGTGGTGCATGACGTCATTCCTTGCCTAATCTTTTTTTTCTTTATTTTATCGTTTTATTTGTTTCTGTTAGCCAATCACATGCCAAGTTTCGCCATCTTGTGACTTAACGTGGGTCCCGCTTCCTGTTACCTCGGCGATGATGTCACTCGTAGTAAGTTATTGCCTTATTGGAGATCGCTCTGGTGGAATCGGTGCATGTGTTTAATTCAAATGTCACAATTATCACTTTCTTTTTAATCATGAAACAAAATTAAAATCAGGATGGATATTAAAAAATAACATGATTCAGCTATTCTCAACTAATATCGGAGGAACTTTGAGATGTAAATCTAAATATAAAAAATGGTGATTTTAACTGTTAATTATTTGTTGTGTGCAAATCAAAAGGTTCAATTATAAACTTGAACTAGATATGAGTTGTGGCATCCAAAATATAATTTTAACTAGATTAGCATATTAAATTTTAACTATGTTTAATAGTTATGTAGTAGTTTTGAAATTTGTCAAACTAATCTAGTACCTATTAAAATTATTTAATAGATGATTCAGATAATTTATAATTAGACCAAATTTAATAGATGTCATATATTTATATTGAAGAACACAATTGAACTTGTTAATATTGTGAAAATTCTGACTTAGATAATTATTTCCGCATCAATTCGGTAGAGAAGCAAAATAATAGTGGTGTTGAAAAAAAATGGCAACTTAATTTTGTGTAGTAGATTTCATTTCTAGAAACAAAGCAAAGTGACTTGGAAAATAACAAAAAGCAAATTGACATGGAAACAAACAAAGACATTTTGCCAAAGTAGTAAAAAAAAGACAAATTATGAATATAGTGAAAAATCAATTATAAAGCACAAAGCGAATATGTTTTTTTTTTGTAGGACCTAAATTTATTGATACATGATAATCTTAATGAACTGTAATAGAAAATAAGGAGGCGGAATCAGACTTTCAACCTATAAGAATTAATCATATAAAATTTTCATACTAAGTATGGGGATTAATTTTACAATACTCATAATATTTTACTCTAAGTTATATAAAAAATCATGTATAAGCATAAATTTTTTTTAAATAAATAAAGTTCAACTAATTCCCATTCCCATCTAAATAAGTCTTCCCCTTAACTTAAATAATTGTATTCCTATTAAAAAAAATATATATCATCTCACCCGCAACAATAAAAAATGTAACTTTCTCCTTAATGTTCTTTATTCTTACCTTTGTATTGTGAAGTGTATATATTTAATGATAGACCAATCCTTCAAAAATAACATGCCACATCAGTGCCTCGCCTAACATATATAGCAACATTTTCTCTTTAAGTTTCCTCCATTCCAATAATTAGTGATAGAATCAAGAATCCTACTTGCTCTCTCAGCATCAGAAGATGCAAAGTTTAAGTCTGAGGTGTGAACCAGTGCATGTGGATGGCCACGAACCAGCAGGCGATTGGATACAACTGCTGATAAATGAGAGTCCGATCGTGATATTAAGCCGGAAAGAATGCTTCATGTGCCACGTCATGCGACGCCTCCTAGCTTCAATCGGGGCCCACCCATCAGTGATTGAACTCGATGAGGCCGAGGCAGCCGTAGTGACAGCCTCTCTGCCGGTGTTATTTGTTGGTGGTAAGCTGGTTGGTGGATTAGAGAAGCTTGTGGGGCTCCACCTAAGCGGAGCCCTCGAGCCCCGGCTTGTTCAGGCGGGGGCAATTAGGTCATTTTAGATTTTTTTTATGTATTCAGTTGTTTAGGGAAAGGGTTCAGTTAGGGTGGAAATATTATATAAATTCTCTGTTGATTGTGCAACCACCTCGTTCTTCCAATATTATTGAAGGATGGTTTCTGCTGTAATTATGTTGCTATATATGAAATTATGAAGTTCCCTATATATATATATGGCCAGACACATATTGCAGCAGTTTTCATCCCACAGAATTAGGGCTGCAAACGAATCAAACCAAATTAAACTTCTCTAGTTTGAGTTTGAATAAGATTAATTCGAACTCAAACAAAGAAAAAAGAACACAGATATATATAGCAAGAGGTTTCCAGCAAGGAAATTGGGTTTTATAATGTGATATATAATGCATGTGGAGCACATTTTCACCCAAGTCATGGAGTTCATTGAGAAGATGATATGATATAATTGACTAATTGAGTATGTGTGTATGAGAAGTTTGGACATAGAGAAGAGGTTGATGTAAAAACAAAGACTTTACATGGTAGTTTGTTGCTTGTTTAATTATTGTGTGCTTAATTACATTATTTAGTCCTTTTTCCCTCTATTAATTAACTTTTCATTTGGATAAGTAGCTAGAAATATCTTTTGGCAAAATATTCAAATTACTTAACTTACTATAATAATAAAAATGGTTTATTATTAATGATAGAAAATACTACTTATTGCATTTCCAATCGACTTGCAAAACCAATTGCAAATGATGATAAAACAATTGCATTTTTCACTTACGGGAAGTGAGGCAATCTAAAATTTAGTAAAATTATTAAATTAACAATATATCTAAAAGAAGAATTAGTTTTTGATCTAGTGACAAAATCAGTCTTTGATCATAGATTTGAAATCTGAATGGAGATTAATTTTATGTAGACAAAACCATCAGAATGTTCATTAATTTCTTATAAATTAATAAAGAAGAAGAAGAAATCCAGTTGCCACGACCTTTATCTATTAATATTTTCAAATTCAAAATTCAAACGATAAATCCAAAATGTTGCTCTTGTTCTTCTTTATGGGAGATGCATTCTCATTTTTTTTTTTTTGAGTTCGATCATATGAGATAAATACATCTAATTAGACCAACAAAAATTTTCAATCTGAATATTATACTTGTAGATATATTAGACCTCCCTTAGAAATAAAAGACCAAAAGCATCTTTATAGAAAAAGAAGCAAGAAAGAAGTTCAACTAGCAAAGTTTTGAGTGTTTGAAAAGATTGTTTTTTGGGCCCTAAATTTTCACTTGAAACTTGAAATTCTGAAAACCAAACTCCCACAATATAGGCTCTATTTATAAACTTGGGCCAATTATCCGGCCTATTTCAAACTTGCGTCGAATCCCCTTTCTTTTCTTTTCTTTTTTGCAAAGAATAGAAAATGTGGGAATTTAATCTAATTGTTTGGTAGAAATCGTACATAAAGCATACTTCTATATGACCTTACAGATTAATTAATTCGTTGAATTTGTGGTTTTTATTTCGTTTTATAGGAAGTAGGAAGTTTGTGTTTGTTGAGTGGACCACTTTTTAATAGCATGGTTCTGAACTTGTATCACAGAGAAGTGAGAACATAGGAGACTCGTTAAAAATGAGCAGAGCAGAGCCCCTGGGAATTCGTTTGACCATCTCAAAATCCTAAAGCAGCCGCCTCCCACTCCACTCATCCCTAGTCTCTTCCTTCCACCTCTCTCGCTTCTATTTTACATGCAATTGTAGTACATTATTTAATATTTAATATGTACATGTGAATTTTCACTATATAAAACATTATTATTTTTACAAAAATAATATGTATCTCATAAATACATGGTTGACTCACCGGTCCGACCAATGAAACAGTGAACCGTTGACTCGAAGCTTTATCGGGTCAATATCCGGTCCGGTTCTAATAACATTGAGAAAAGGTTAAGGTTACATTTATATCCTAAATTCTAGGCCCAAAATTCCCAGCAAGGCCACTTTTAATGGAACCAGTGAATCTGTAAACATCGTTTGGGTTTTTGAAAAGCATATATATATATATTTTTTTTCTTATTAGTTTTTACGGTGTTTGGAGATATTTTGAAGGAATTTTGGGAGAAATTTGGAATAGAGGACAAATAGATGTACGTATTGTTGAAGTTTCTATGAACTTCCGTATAATTGATGGAAGGAATTGTTGGTCACAAAAGCAATTTAATGTTATTTGAGCTTAATTAGAAATAATTGGATAAATTAGCAAAATTACAACCAAAAGTGATTTAACCCACAATAATGATAGAATATAATAAAGTTTGTATTCCGTGGATAATATATCTTGTAGCATTAATAAAATACAGATGTGTAAAGACTAAAGAAAATATTATTATTATATTGATAATAGCTTAATCATGAGACGAAGATTGTGGCCGACAGCATTTAACTCATCATATATAGTAGGAATAGGATTAGGAATAATTTAGGAAACTACACGGAACATTACACCAACCATTGCAAATTGAGAGAAAAGACATGGCGAGCGCTATTATTGCACTAATTAATAAGAAACTTCCTATTCGATCATCTGACAGCAGGGCAGCAGGCAGTTGTGCTGTTCACGTCAAGTCCTAATTGCATAAATCACGCTCCGGAGAGTCTGGTCGAGCTTGTTACATCCGCTGCTATTACATTAAGATATCGTCATTATATATAGGAACCACATGCATGATTTCAATCAGATGCTTCTCATTAGATCAAAACTTCACTCTTTAAAATTAATTCAGTGACTATTTGATGCACAATTAATCTGAGCATTGCGCTTATGAAATATCCAGGAAATTGGATTGGGACATAATAGAATTTCATGCTGAAATATATAGCATGTCTGTATTATAATGAAGATTGCGACAAAATTGATTTGAGCGAAACGATTGTTTCGCCAACAAAACAATTAACATAATTGTTCAAACGAAATTAGAAATTAACATAATTGTTCAAACAAAACGAAATTAGAAATTAACAATTAATATGGATTTTATTTATTTATTTAGAAATTAACATAATTGTTCAAACTAAAGAAGTATTTTTACAAAAAAAACAGTTCCACCAAACTGTTGATACGGTGGAGGAAGAAAATGGTTTTATCCACCGAACTGTTTGTACGGTGAATCTATTTCTGTAATTTTAACAAGGTAAAAATACAATAGTCGAGTCAAGAAATAGATCCATCATACCAACAGTTCGGCAGCTAAAACCATTTTCTTTCTCCACCGGATCAACGGTGCGGTGCAGTTGCTTTCTATAAAAAAAACACCCGAACGGTAATAAACAACTGCGTTCCGAGTTCCTCTTTTTTTTTTCAAAAAAAAAAAAAAAAATGAATGTGTAATCCAAATTACAATATACTAATGTAGCTAATTGAAGATGAAGGTCAAATGACATGGAGGGGAAGAGATGACAATCATATATAGTTCCTTCCAGTATATTAAATGCCAACATGAAGCGCAGAAATAAAGATAAAAGTCTAAGCTGGCTTTTAAAATTTAGGGCCCGTAAAATCAAGTCTATGTTGTTTGCTTTGCTCGGAAGCTTCTCGGAAAAGATCGTTAGCCCCAACTGGCTTTCGTGCAAACTGCAAAGCGGTTTTAGATTTGAGAAATATTATTTGTCATTTATGTGTGGTCCAAATGAGAACTCTGTCGATCACATAATATTTTACGTATCCCCATTATTTATTTATTTATTTATTTTACGTATTCACATAATAAACATGTTCGACTTCGATGTGGTCAGAACTTGCTAACCATATCAACAAAAATCGTATGTTTTCCCATTATTTATTTATTGTTTTTAAAAAAAAGGCCATGGGTCAATTGGAATTGATTGCAAGCACGTGACAACGCGGAAACTAGAAGACCAAATCACCAAATGCCAATACACATACACTCAAAGGTGTGTTTTCTCTTCTAATCAAATTATACAGTGTGCCAGCTGTTGCCTGTATCTGTTTCTGGTATTCATTTACTTCAAGTCTTTCACAATTGTCGGTATCTGTTTCTGATTCGGGACGATGCTGTCTCAGCACTACATCATAAACATAACTTTTCTTTATTTCTAATTAACTTTACACTATTACAACAGAGTATACAAATAATGTATTCTTAAAGGATATAAGGTAGGCTCCAATTATCATAATAAGTTCTAATACATGCTTAATTTGTTGGATTATTGGACAGGCAGTTTTAAGGATATATATAAGGTGGCACAACACATGACAAAATGGAAGCCTGCTTATCCAGACATGATTCACGTTCAACAACAGGAGAAATCCACTTCCAATATTTGTAAATTACAATAATTTTATAACAATTTAGTTTTGTAATTTTTAAAGTCTAAAAAGTCGATCCAAATTGTTCAACATAATATCTATATCAAAATGTGTTTGGAGATCAAATTTTACATTTTTTTTACTTTTGTAAAAATCGTTGTTTTTAGACAATTCTAGACTACTGATAAATAACAATTTTGTAAAATATTTAATAAATAGTACAAAATTAAAAAAAAATGTGAAATTTGATCTCCAAGCACATTTTAATTAATATAGAGATCATGTTGAACGGTTCAGATCGACTGTTTGGACTTTAAAAATTATAAAACTGAATTATTGTAAGATATTGTCAACAAATAACGATTTGTTTCAAATTATAAAAAATAAAAACAAAAACTATTTGTTTAGCATATCTCGATGATCTGATCAGATCGGACAGATAAGCAAAGATGGGAAAATGTTTGGCACTCAAAACAAAACAAATATAAGTAATAAAAAACATAGAACGGGGAAACCGAATTTTTTATTTATATCCAAAAAATAATGAAAATTTAAAAAAATACCCATGTTATCTTGAAAATTCGAAAACTACCCAAACCGGAAATTTTTTTTCCGGATTTGGCCTCTAAATCCGGAAAAAAAATTTCCGGAAATTGAACTCCAAAACCGGAAATTTTTTTTCCGGATTTAACATTTTTTTTTTTTTTTTTTTTTTAGAGATTCCGGATAAAAAAATTTAACTTAACAAATTATTATTATTTTTTTTTTTTTTAGAGATTCCGGAAATTTTTTTCCGAACTAAATAAATTTTTTTTTTTAAGAGAAAAATAGCTAAAATACTGAAATCTAACGCTAAAAAATCGAATTGTTTTTTTAAATATTTGTTTCATTAATTTAAAAAATTTCAAAATGGTGTAGAATAATTTAGAAATTATCAAAATAGCTAAAATACTGAAATCTAACACTAAAAAATCGAATTGTTTTTATATTTGCTAGATTACATTTTTTTATATATAATTAGCATATTTATACTAAAACAAGCCAAATTACTTGATTTATGCTGAATTACACTAAATTACAATAATTATGTAGAATTATGCTAGAATACGGTAAAGTACGCTAAATTACGTACGAATAGGGATAATATCTTCACTGAGAAGGCGAAAAAACGACGACGAAACTTCAAACGGCCATAAAACGGCGCTCGAGTGTCCGATTTCAGCAAATGACCACTTTTCGGAAAACTTGCGAAAATGCGCATGCGTCCGGACTTGCTTTGCTAGTTTTCCAAATTCAGAATCGCCAAAAAACAAAGAGAAGAGCCTCAAAACTTCAGTTGAAGTTTCCGATTAAGATTTTCATTTCTATTATTCAATCTACGTAGCTCAGTAAATTAGTTATGTAATAAACTTTTAGAACACCAAATTTTATTATTTTTGGAATTTTTTTTACTATTTTTTATGATTTATGAAAGATGCCACAAAATAAGCCCCATTTATACGTAATTTATCGTATTTTAGTAAATTTACCGTATTTTAGCACAAAATCGGCCCTATTCGTAGTAAAAAAAACAATTCAATTTTTTAGTGTTAGATTTCAGTATTTTAGCTATTTTGATAATTTCTAAATTATTCTACACCATTTTGAAATTTTTTAAATTAATGAAACAAATATTTAAAAAAACAATTCGATTTTTTAGCGTTAGATTTCAGTATTTTAGCTATTTTTCTCTTAAAAAAAAAAAAATTATTTAGTTCGGAAAAAAATTTCCGGAATCTCTAAAAAAAATAATAATAATAATAATTTGTTAAGTTAAATTTTTTTATCCGGAATCTCTAAAAAAAAAAAAAAAAAAAAAAAAATGTTAAATCCGGAAAAAAAAATTTCCGGAAACTCTAAAAAAAAAAAAAAAAAAAAAAATTTTAAATCCGGAAAAAAAATTTCCGGATACTCTAAAAAAAAAAAAAAAAAAATGTTAAATCCGGAAAAAAAAATTTCGGTTTTGGAGTTCAAATTCCGGAAAATTTTTTTCCGGATTTAGAGGCCAAATCCGGAAAAAAATTTTCCGGTTTGGGTAGTTTTCGAATTTTCAAGATAACATGGGTATTTTTTTAAATTTCCATTATTTTTTGGATATAAATAAAAAATTCGGACGGGGAAAACCATGCATGAATGTTTAATGGTTGGACGGATGGAATTCATCAATTAATTGTGAGCCGTCGGATGAGCAAATCGAAAGACTGGATCGACTCTAGTTCTCCGGTCTAAAGGGCCTGGCTGTCAATCTGTCATGTGCAATGCTGCGCAAGACACCAAGATTTTCTGTGGCATCATCAAGTTCCAGTAGCACAGTATGGGCCAGCTTTTTTTAATCTAACGGTTCATATATAATATGATTTGCCCATGATGCTGCCTGCAGGCTCACCCACTCTTTTCTTTTCCACACACCACACACCATGGTTTGATTGCAATGCTGTTAGTAGGAGCGGAGCTAGACTTAATGAGGATCAATTATATAAAAATTTTATACCGAGTATGGGATTTAATTTTACAGTCCCGTAGCATTTCTCTAAATTATATACAAAATCATCTATAAATATAAATATTTTGAAAAAAATGGAGGTCAATTGACCCCATTATGTCTTAGTAAATCCGCCACTGGCTACTGGTAATTAATGTTGATCGCGGTTGTTGTGATGTGAATGTTCAATATGATCCAATCAAAACTTACCATAGAGATTTACTCACAAATTAACCTACTTAATTTCGTTAATTGTTTTGTTTGAACAAACTAATTCCTATTTGAGGGTTCATATTAAAGTCGTTCATTGCTCAAATTTGTTTCGAATCACATTGTTGGAATACTTAGATTATTATATAATGACATCTACCTCAGTTTTGAAAATTTTGAACAATTGAGTTTCTAATTCTTTATTTCAAATTTCATCATTTGGTAATTTAGATGTGACATTTTGTAAGTTATTGAAAATTAACGATGAATTTGAAATTGCAATGAATATTACCAAGAAAATTGAAATATTTATGGAGGTAGATGAAATTAACAACTGAACATAATATAAAATTAGTATTAAATTTGAATGGAAATAATAAAATTTCACAAATAATATAGTTAGAGATAAAAGAAAATTATTGTTAATTAGACACCGACGAAGAAAAGATAACATTCCATCATGTCTCCCATGTCTAATAAAATAAAATTGGAAAAAAAATGCAACTTACCAGAGTCAAATGCACAATTGAAAACTTAAATCATACTTAGAGAATGCACATGCAAACAAAAATAATGCCGGTCAACTAACTACCTTTCGTATCATAATTTACAATAATGCATAACCAACTAATTTTTTTTCTTCTAAAGTCCAGTGCTTGTATAGTTGTATAAGGTATTTTCGAGCTTTTAAAAAGAGAAATTTTAAAGGCACACATGTTAGCCCTTAAAGTTTATTAGCTGGTCGCATTTTAAATAGTTAAGTTTGTTGGGATTTTATGGTACTTAGAGTAGCAGAATTTCAAAAAAAATTGACAAAAAAAAAAACAAAAAAACATCATGTGCGACTGAAATCAAACCAAAATTAAATTTCCAAAAATTAATAAGCATCGTACATTTTGCTTCTTGTCTCTAAATAAGAAATGAATGTCCTTGAGATGTAAGGTTGTAGCCTCCACCTCATTGTTGATGTTAATGGTAGTTTATGTCTTGCAGTACCTTGTACCAAGTTGAGACTCCAAGATAGAAGCCATCCACGATATCCACTAATAAATTAATTAGAAACCAAAGTTTCCTATTACGAGAGAATATTAGTTTGGTCGCTCCTTAATTCATATCATCCAAGAGAACTAGATCTTGATTTTAGATTTTGTGGGTTTTCAACACAGATCAAATGGAAGAGAGATAAAGTTTTGGCTCTCTAATGAAGAAGATTAATTAATTGATAATCCTAGGCAGTAGGGACCCTTTATATAGCCTTCCTGTTGTTTACAACTAGTTCCCTATGTGCTAGAAGTTATTCCCACAATTTTCTTGATCAACAAGTTAAAAAAAAACATATTCTGACCGACATAACAGTTTTATGCGGATCTGTATGCGGTTGGTGAGAATCTCATACTATATGTACAAGTTAGATATTCTCACAAGTTTTTTGAAAAGTGGTATAATACTGAAAACGGAGCTACGGTTGATGAGCTATGCCCATTTTAAGTTATGTTCACAGAAATCATGGTAAAATACATAACTCTTTGCAGCCCACAAAAAACTCATTTTTGTGGCTCACAAAGGTTCTTCCATTTGATCTTTTTCCAATATATGGGTTTTATTAAATCATTTAATTAAATCCAAAATATCATATAATTGTCTCCATAATTATTTATCTCATGTTTCAGTAGAGAAACCAATTTATTAGTCATGTCATGCATGTCAAATAAATCAATGAGCTTTTCTAATTAATTCCTTATTGGTGTGACCTTGTGGGATCTATGCCATTTAGCAATAGAATCTGAAACTCCTTTCGATTCCATAAATTACAAGCGGCACGTAGCAATATTGATAAGTCTCAATTATATATACTTTTGATTAAGGTTTAACCTAAAAAACTAACTCAATTTCCTTGTATTTTAGTGTAAATTTGTGTTAAAATATGCCAAGAACCAAGTTACTGCCAAAGTCTATTTAAATTACAGGAAATGGAGAAAACTGTAGATCTTCTCGCAAGCTTTCCGAAAAGTGGTAGAATACTGAAAACGGAGTTACGGATGATAAGTTATGCCCATTTGAAGTTCAGTTTCACAGAAATTCAGAGAGTTTTGCGGCCTGTACAAGAATCGTGCGGGCCGCACAACGGGTCGCATAGAATTACAGTTGCCGACATACAGTTCGTATTTTGGCCATATCTTGGTCATACGAACTCTGATTTGGGTGAATCAAAGCTTGACAAAACCAGGACAAAAAGATCTACAACTTTCATGAAGGAAACAAATCCAAATTCAGAATGTAGAATTTTGTGCAGCCACACCAATGGCCGCACCAGCTTAGATTTGGACAGATTTTATTGCCAACTTCGCCTGATTCACTTCCAGATCTGGTTTACTTGCTCCCAAAGGCACGAAATTGGCTATTGAATAGGGGAGAGGCAGCAGGAGAAGGATCTCATCTTCCACCTTGCTCCTAAGTTCTTATTTTCAAAAACCTCTCCATTCTTATTCTCTACTCTTCACAAGATCAAGAGCTTTTGGATTGACGGTTGAAGGCTTGATTCGAGCGAGCAGAAATTGAAGGCAAGGGCAGCAAACTTGGAGATTGGTGTATTCTCATCTCTATTTGTTTATCTAAGTTTTTAGTCATGTTTACTTTATTCTATCTCTTGGATGTTATTGCACCCATGAGAGGCTAGATTCCTCTCTAGGGGCTTAGGCTAAAATCATGAACTTGTATTAGATTCTAGTTTATTTGGATAATATTTCTATGTGATGATTGTTTGTTAATTGTTTGTTCTTGGTGATTTTATAATTCATGTGCTTAAGTAATTTGTGGATTATTAGTTAGTGTCCCGCTTGGGTTTAACCAACTTAAGGTGTTAGGATCAAAGAATTGATAAAACCGAATTACTTGCATGAATAATTTTAGGATTAAGATTAGAAATGACCAAATCTATTTCTTAGTCCGGAACCACAAGAACAATGGTTGAATTGAGGCGAAGAACTTAATCGTGAAGCCTCATATTCAATTGGGACACCTAAGTTTGAACCGAATTTTGGTATGAAGAACTTAATCGTGAAGTGTCGAAATTTGGGAATAAATTAGGCTAAACATAAGGTTATGGTCTAGATAATTAGGATGAGGGACTTAATCGTGAAATCCGAACTATCTAGACATGTCATTAATTCACGAAAGTGACCCTTTTTGACATATTAGGTTTAGAAACCCCAAAATAACAAACATGAATTTAGAAGTCAAGTAAATGTGAATTTAATCAAGGGATTGAGAGCCGATAGCCCTTAGATTCCATCTCTTTGATTACAAACTCCTTTTTATTATTTATTTAAAATTGTTTTGTTTTGTTTCAACTCAAATTCGGGTATTGAACCCACCATTTCAGTTTTCAACAAAACCCCCCCCTTTTACTTTAATTGCATTATTTAGAATTAATTATTTAAGTAAAAAGTAATTTCTCCCGTTATCTTTGGATCGATACCTATTTTACTACAAGGATAGGTTGTATGCTTGCAACCAATCTATCATTGTGTATTGAGGTTTATAAATTTAAAGCATAGAGTGTATTCCAAAAATTGACCACATATTCCAATACCAAAAATACACATCAAATATGCAGTGTAATTACCCAAAAGGCACAGATGATAAGTACCTGCTATATCACGATCCCTAAAGCAACAATTGTCTCGTGTCAATTTTATGTCTCATGATATCATTAATAGATTCAAGGTAGGAATGTGTCATCCTTGCAAATCTACTCGTTTCTTAATTCCAAAATAATTCAGTAATTATAATTAGTTCCTTAATCATATGTACACATATTTGTATTATTTAATCAAGGGGCCCAATAATATCATCACTCATTTTCATGAAGGACATTGGCATTTTTTATTATTACTATCTCTCCACACAAAAGACACATACTGAGATAGAATCTGTATGGTCGCCAATTACAGACAACGTTAGATAATACCCACGAATACGCATTCTCATGTGAGAGAAACAACCATTCCATACCTTAGAATTCTAGACACAAATAAAACATTAATGACATAAACACAATCCATATTAAATGTTTTATTTTGGTCACGTCCAATCCCCTGATCTCTATTAGGTATCCATTTGATTATATTGACAACTCCTTGTCATATGATATGCAGAACATGATCATCATCTAATCCAAATGCTAATCTTATACCGATAATTAATGTTCCTTGTTAATTACCAAGACTATGGACACTTTAGAGTATTTATTAACTCATGTATAGAGTTTCACAGTTCAAAGTCCTCAACCTGAATGATCTATAAATAATGAAATACTCAAGGAACAAAATGATAAACAATTACATGAACAAAACTTAGAATATGTAACACTAAAAAAAATTAATTAGTATTTTGAAATTTATTTTGAACTTGCTTATAATATTGCTAAATTTGAAGGTTTAAATTGTAAAAATTCATAACTTAAACCAGAAATAAAAAAAATAATAATAATAACGTGGCATTTTGGCCACGTGTCTCCATGCACGAAAACTATTTTACCACCGTTAAAACTCCCTTATATGGAGTGTCATTCTCTCTCTTTATCTTTATCGGATGAGAAAAAAAATATCAACCAAGTAAAAGAAAGAGAGGAAATTTGATAGGAGAATATAAGAAATATTTTGTAAAAAAAAATGATATCAAGTCATATTCGATTTCATGTTCTATTATAATGCCGACTACGTCGCGTTTGATTTTGAACGATCGTTGTAATATGAATTGGATTTATGAATTGATCGCTATCAGGTAACCGGACTTCTCTATAATCTGTGTTTTCAATTTCTATGGTTGAATTGGATATTTGAATTGGGTATTAGATTATGAGGCATATTTTAACGGGATAGCGGGTCTGAGGTTCGAATTTGATTATGAACTGATGAGATTGTGTGTACTTTGAATCTGGAAATTGTCTGTGGCAGACATTCTAAATGTGTGAATACTGTGTGACTTGTTTTACTGATAACCTAGACCCATGTGTTATCATCGTTAAATATGCATGCATAATTTGAGGTGAATTTGTGTGGATTAATCCAATCTGTTTGAAATGGTTGTTTAATTAAGTCAATTATAGATAAGCGCGTCGTTAAATAACCGGTTACTGAGCTTTGTAGTTGACTCCGTGTTGTTTCTATTTGTTATTTTTGTTGCGACGTATGTTGAAAGGACGAAAGATAGATGCAATGATGCCTCTCTTGTCACGATCTCAGCACAAAGACAGAGTCGTGACAGAATACAATTATCTTATTATTGATTTTAGATAACAACACTAACAAAGTTAATATACAAGTTTCTCTCTTTTTTTTCTTAGGTAAGAGGGACAAAATAAAAAAAAAACAAATTAGAATCTTTTTTTTTTTTTTGAGTTTCATGAATCCGTTGTTTTCTTTTCTTTTCCTCTGTTGCAACAATTCCCCGTTTGTCGAGTGCGGTTATTGGTCTTTGTCAAAAGACACGGTTGCACATGTGCAAGAGCAATATAGCCTACAACTACAATTGATGTCACAGGAGACCAAAGCTTATAAGGAATTTGATATTATCCATCAGCAGGCATCGAGTGGTACAGTCGGCTACGGGCCTATAGCCACATAAAATCTCCATATGACATGGTCCCCACTCCCCAGTGATCGACTGTACTCTTGAAACACCAATTACTTTTCTGGACGAATCAAGAAGTGACACGTCAGGCTAATAGAATTACGTATACTGTTTACTTTTTTCAATAGCTTCGGTCGCTGAAAAAAAGGCATGAACTTTTTACCACATCTCACCTTACGATTAAATAATTGATTAATTTTATTAGTAGTTGATGATTTTCTTAAATATGGTTAACTTTTAAAGGGAGAAACTCTGCCCCAATTTGTATCCTGACAATCCATTGAGTTGATTTCAAATTGACATTTATAAATTGCACTTTAAAAAGATGTTTGGCATATTGATCTTTAATCATGACAAATTATATTACTTTCAAGTTTTAACAAGTTAAGTATTCGAATAACATGATACTTATTTCTATATATAATCAATTATCCTATAAATTGATCAAGGAAAAATTATTAAAATTAACACAGTAAAGCTATATTAAATGGCTTTTACTTTTCCTAATATCACATATAAATGAAATGACCTATGATGATAATATTTTGTACCTAAATTCATTTCAATATGAAAGGTGAAAAATTATAAAAAAATTATTGTGATTATTGGAAGTGAAAATTTTATAAATATGAAAAAAGATGGAGATGGAAAAAAGGAGGCGAGGTGGTGAAAAGCATCTTGTTAAAAAATTAAGAAGGAAAAAGAAAAATAGTATTTTATAAAACTGGCCTTTCTTCATAGTTCATACCTAATATTGAATCACAAACTGGGGGAGTCATCTCAAATTCGTAAAATATCTCTCTTTTTTTTATTGAAATCACAATCACCGCCTCTTTTCTTCCTTTCATCTAGCTAGCATAAAAAGTGTAAACAAAGTTTCCTTCATTGTTTTTTATATTTTCCCACCAACTTTGAATTGATCTACTGATTCTAATCCCATCCTAATTTGCTCTGAACAATTGGAGGCGCTCCTCAAAAGCTCCAAATTTACACAATGATCCAAAACTGAGACCGTAATCTTGAAATGGCGAGAACCGGAAGCAGGAAGAGGGATCGCCTGAGGTGGAGCAAGCTCTACACCTTCTCTTGCCTCCGGCCGAGCGCCCGGCTCGACCCGTCGGACACAGGCAATGCCTCCTTGGGTGGGCCCGGTTTCTCCCGTGTGGTGCATTGCAACCAGCCCCATCTCCACCGCAAAATGCCCCTCAAATACCACTCTAATTACATCTCCACCACCAAATACAACGTCATTACCTTCCTTCCCAAAGCCATTTTTGAACAGTTTAGGCGAGTTGCGAATTTGTATTTCTTACTGGCTGCGATTTTGTCGCTTACACCTGTTGCGCCTTTCTCAGCTGTGAGTATGATCGCACCGCTTGCCTTTGTGGTTGGCCTCTCCATGGCAAAAGAGGCGCTAGAGGATTGGAGGCGGTTC
This sequence comes from Carex kokanica, assembly GCA_025461125.1. NCBI lineage: Eukaryota > Viridiplantae > Streptophyta > Magnoliopsida > Poales > Cyperaceae > Carex > Carex kokanica. Next base: position 1,232,132 of record JAJGRX010000994.1, read on the forward strand.
ATACAGGACATGAAGGTGAACAGCCGCAAGGTTGCTGTTCACAATTCAGAAGGGCTTTTTGGGTACACGCATTGGCAAAAATTACGGGTTGGAGATTTAGTCAAGGTTGAAAAGGATCAGTTCTTCCCAGCAGATTTGCTTCTGTTATCTTCTAGTTATGAAGACGGTATATGCTATGTAGAGACCATGAATTTAGATGGTGAAACAAATTTAAAGGTTAAGAGGTCGCTAGAGGTGACCTTACCATTAGATGAAGATGAAGCATTCAAGGATTTTAGAGGGATAATTCGGTGTGAGGACCCAAATTCAAGCCTGTACTCTTATGTGGGTAATTTTGAATATGAGCAGCAAGTCTATGCACTCGACCCGAACCAAATTCTTTTGCGGGACTCGAAATTGAGAAATACCCAGTACATTTATGGTGTGGTGATTTTTACGGGGCATGATACTAAGGTGATGCAAAATTCAACAGACTCGCCATCAAAAAGGAGTCGTATAGAGAAAAAGATGGATAAGGTTATTTATGTCTTGTTCAGTGTCCTTGTGTTGATATCTCTGATTAGCTCAATTGGTTTTGCTGTAAACACAAAGTATTATATGCCCCACTGGTGGTTTTTGGAACCCGAACCAGAAAACACTAACGATTTGTACAACCCAGAAAAGCCGGCTCTCTCAGGACTGTACCATTTAATCACGGCCTTGATTCTTTATGGATACCTCATACCAATCTCACTGTATGTCTCTACTGAGCTGGTGAAGGTTCTACAAGCCATGTTCATAAACCAAGATCTGCACATGTATGATGAGGAAACTGGTATCCCAGCACAGGCCCGTACCTCAAATTTGAATGAGGAGCTTGGGCAGGTACACACCATCTTGTCAGACAAAACTGGTACACTAACGTGTAACCAGATGGACTTCTTGAAGTGCTCAATTGCTGGTGTCTCTTATGGAGTGGGTTCAACTGAGGTTGAAATTGCGGCTGCAAAGCATATGTCATCAGAGAGTGACTTTGGTAAGCTTTTAGAGAAGCATATTTTATTATTTTGTGCACTTGCCAAGGTTAAATTCCAAATAGGGTTCTCATTCATATAAATGTTATGATCTTATGCACAAAACCTTCAACATTTTTTGTTCTTTGTAACTGAAAATCCCTGATGATTTTACACAAATATGCCTTTTCTGTACTTGCAGTTACAGATACAACAGTGATAACTGTCATTCAATAGATAGTACATTGAATCCAAAACTGGACAATTTTACCTTTTTTTCTGATGAATGCTCCTACACTTCTACTTTGTAGCAATCTTGGTCATCTTGAACTTGGCTTAAAATTCTTTCAACCAATTGTTTTCTTTGTTTCACATAAGCCAACATTGCATGTTAAGTTGCAAGCCTGATGAATGTGGGTTTAGCTTGCGGGTACAGTAAAATATGGGTACTTATTGTAGAAAGCTAGTTATATGTACTAGAAAACAATATATAACAGATAGACTTGCTCTATGTACACTAGCACCAACACATGTACAAAGATGCCCAATGGATACATGGACTAAAAAGATGTGCTCTGGCAGGTACATCTGAAATTGAGATTGAACCAATCACTCCCACGACCCCAGTCTTTGAGAGGGTTAGAAAGTCTATGATAAAGGGGTTTAACTTTGAGGATGATAGATTAATGAATGGGAGCTGGACACATGAGCCAAACTCGGGTAAGATCTTGATGTTCTTTAGGATCCTTGCTTTGTGCCACACGGCTATACCCGAGTTGAATGAGGAGACGGGGGTATTCACCTATGAAGCTGAGTCACCTGATGAGGGTGCATTCTTAGTGGCTGCTAGAGAGTTCGGGTTTGAGTTTTGCAAGAGGACACAGTCAAGTGTGTTTGTCAGAGAGAGATACTCTCCTGCTGATGATCCCGTGGAAAGGTACGTCAACCACCTCTATAGAGAAAAATGTTTTTGAGTGTTACCAGACCTATATTTTTTTTTTTGGTTTGCTCTCTTTAAATTCCCATTTCTGGATTCTTTTGTTATACTTTTGCTCACTTTCTTAGATTTAGCTATTTCTGTTAATAAAGACTGGTGTCTAATTCCTTTGGTCTGGATTGATGCCAACTATGGTACAGATGTCCTTTAGAAATGAAGATCAGAAATCAGAGATATATTGTGGGATATAAACACAGTATAACTTTACATAATTTAATTATTTCTGTATTTTAATTCAGGGAGTTCAAAGTTCTGAATTTGTTAGAATTCAATAGCAAAAGAAAGAGAATGTCAGTGATCGTGCGAGACGAATCTGGCCAAATTCTTCTCCTATGCAAAGGAGCTGACAGGTACTAATATCTTATACTGCTGATTCCTAAATTTTACAAAATATATACATTGCATAACACAGCTTTTCTGTGTGAAAAATGAACAGTATCATATTTGAGAGGCTCTCCAAAACTGGGAGAACATTTGAGGCGGACACTACAAGGCATCTGAGCGAGTACGGGGAGGCAGGTCTACGTACTTTGGCACTTTCCTACAGAGTATTGGAGGAATCTGAATATTTAGCTTGGAATGCTGAGTTTGTTAAAGCTAAAACTTCAATAGGGGCCGATAGAGATGTGCAGCTCGAGCGCATCGCCGAGTTGATGGAGAAGGAATTAGTTCTCGTGGGGGCTACAGCTGTAGAGGATAAATTGCAAAGAGGAGTAAGTAGTGGCTTCAATGGTCATTAAAATACACTTTTAGTCAAAAATTTCAATGTTGGCCAAATCCAATATTCAATTGGCGGTATAGAGCCTCAATGGTACAATGTTTTTCTATGATTTTCTCTTTATTTAATTTTTTTAGAAGAACAATATTCAACTGAATATCAAGCGCTGCATAGACTCAAGTTATTGTTAGATGCCAGAATGCAACCATACATTGGGATTGAGTCCTGTAGTGCCAGCTGTTTACTCAGTGTGCATTATAAAACCAGTTATCAGATATTCCCTTTAAGATAAACCTTTTTGTTGTCTTATTAGGTGCCACAGTGCATAGATAAGTTGGCTCAAGCTGGTCTCAAGATCTGGGTTCTGACGGGTGATAAGATGGAAACCGCGATTAACATCGGGTACTTTAAAATTCAAATATAACGATTGATTGGAAAAATTGTACAACCTGGTAGTCTGGGGTCATAATATTGAGTATATATCTCAACCACACTTCCATCTTGCAAGTTGCCCGTAGTATCTTTTATCAGTGAAAGAGATGATTCTTGTTAATCTCGTTTTGGTAATGAACTTAACTATGGGAGTATCGTAAGACATTTTGTACTAAATTTTGGTCTTGTGAGATTTAAACAACATATTCTTTTAACTGTTTAGTGGCATTTTGTCTGTTCCAGATATGCTTGCAGTTTACTTAGGCAAGGCATGAAACAAATCTGTCTATCTGCAGCACCCAGCGATCCTACACAACCAAATGCTAAACAGGTGCAAATTTGTGTACTTCTCTATTTTTTGAAGTTATTGCAAGAAGAGGTGGAATCCATATGTTCCGTGTTTCGGTGAATTCCTTGTTACGTTACCAATAAGGGACTTCTGTTTCTCTTTGCATCAATTTCCTAACAAATGAGCAAAGGAAAATTTCATTTTTACTATTGTTGTGCAGCCATGGATATCACACTAGCACCAGTGTTTATTTTGGTATCGTTCACCAGTTCAGTTCTATTCAATATTATCTAAACGGACCAAACAAACCCTGGCTCCTCTCCATTACAGAAAAATATGAAAAACAAAACTAAAAGATAAATTATTAAATTTATGGGTAAATTTAGCGTAATCCAACTTTTATGGTTTATCCAATTTTTATGCTACATATATATTATTCGAATTAAAAAATTAAAATTGTAGATATGTTCTCAAAATTTAGATAGGGTGTCTATCGAGTCTGGTTCAATTTAAAAGATTTTAATCCTTCCATCAAACAATTTTAAATATTGAACAATAGAGTTTTAATGGCTTTATGATGAATGGCCTATTGAATTTTTTTAAATTGACTCTAATCTGATACACGCTCTATCTAATTAGTTGAAATAAATCTATAATTTGAATTTGAATTTGAATAATATTTGCAAAAATATGTACCATAAGAGTTGGATGCATCATAAAAATTGGATTTTTTAATTTTATATAATATACTACCACGGATCAGGTGCCCAATTACACACTAACTAACCAAATTTCCAATAACCAAAGAAAATGCAAAACATAAGAAATGTAAGGGCAAATCAGGCAGAAAGGTAGACAAGGTTCAGAACTGGTTCCCTGTTAATAATCAACCACACTTCCACAACAGGGCTTCGCCTGAGAGTTTGTAGGTAGGCTGAGTAGACTTACAAAGAAACAAACAAGGAAAAACTTTAAGAGGGGTTAGGTTTTGTTTTCGTCTGAGCAGGCAGTGAAGGAGAACCTCTCCCTCCAGATTTCCAATGCCATCCAGATGGTCAAGCTTGAGCGGGACCCGCATGCTGCCTTTGCTTTAATTATAGACGGGAAGGCTTTGACACATACCCTTCAGGATGACTTGAAGGCTCGATTTCTTGAACTCGCTGTCAACTGTGCCTCTGTCATCTGCTGCCGTGTGTCCCCCAAACAGAAGGCTCTGGTATCATTCGATCAATAAAAAACCTTTCTCATTTATAAGACTTTAACCTAGTAAATTCTAGTATTAACTAAAGAGGAGGGTTCAAATGCCTTCATTTTTTGTGCCTCCATTATGCCTCCATTTGTAAAAACTTTAATAACTCAAAATTTGAAACTTAAAAGTCAAAATAAAACCGTTAGATATGATTTACATTATTTTATCTATGCACATGTAAAAAATTACGACATTTCAATTTTGTTTTGGTTGTCATCAAGAGCTTTTAAAAAATGTACTAATGTGGGTAATTTCTAGACGTTGATTTTTCAACTTGTTGATTCACATAAAAACAAAATTGAAATGTGATAATTTTTTATGAGAACATAGAGAAAATAACATAGATCATATCTAACGGTTTTTTTTTTACGTTTATAATTTAAATTTTGAGTTATTAAAGTTTCTAAAAATGGAGGCATGGTGGAGGCACAAAAAATGGAGGCATTTGAACCCTCCTCTTAACTAAAATACAGTTTTTGCTCTTTTGCTGGTTGGTTTATTATACAGCAGAGGAGCAAAAGCTTGATTAAGAAAGAGGTTTTACTATCTTTTTGGTAGCTGCATGTTAACTTTTGAGCTTATGTTACTTTTTTTACTTCATTTTATTCAATTTATTGTTTCTTTTTTGTTCAGGTGACAAGGCTTGTGAAGGAAGGTACAGGTAAGACAACACTAGCGGTAGGAGATGGTGCAAATGATGTGGGAATGATTCAAGAGGCTGATATTGGTGTGGGTATAAGTGGTGTGGAAGGAATGCAGGTAAAGATAAACCTCTACCTCTGTCTCTGAAAATGGGGATCTTGGTTGTCACATTTGCTGGTTGAGAGAAATTAGAAAATCAATACAATTTAAACAAAAGTTGCCATAACCAGTTCCTTACATTGACATCACTACTGAGTCAAACGTGTCTCAACTTCAATTGTGAGTTAAAAGATGCAAATTTTGTGCAAATTGGTATTGAATTCTCCAAATTTTTTTAAGTCCAGTCATGTTGGCCCAGCAGAGATTCCAACATACCTAAAATGTGCAGGTTCGAAGCAAACTACAAACTATTCTTGTCATCTGAAACTATCATTACTTTGTAAATAATTCTTTTGTTCATTTATCAACCTGTCTGTCTATCGACATATTTATTTATTTATTTATTGATACAGGCTGTCATGGCCAGTGACTTTGCTATTTCCCAATTTCGGTTTCTAGAGCGGCTTCTTGTTGTACATGGCCACTGGTGCTACAAAAGAGTTGCTCAAATGGTATAGATTTAGTAAATATACTGTTGTCATTTGTGGGTGCATACTACTCAGAATTGAGCTCCTTTAATTCTAGTACTAAAATGCTTTTTCAAATGACGAACAGATATGCTACTTCTTCTACAAGAACATAGCCTTTGGCCTCACAATATTCTACTTTGAGGCTTTTACGGGATTCTCTGGCCAATCAGTCTATGATGACTGGTATATGCTTCTCTTCAATGTGGTTTTGACATCTTTGCCAGTAATATCTCTTGGTGCTTTTGAGCAAGATGTCTCATCAGAAGTTTGTTTACAGGTAATGCCTTGATGCATGTCTTCTATAAAGGTCTTCCTTACCATCCCTTACCAGTGGATGCCAGTAAATGATAAAAGGAATAGAAAGAACCTAAACAGTTAACGGGATCCCAACTATCTCAATAAGAAATCAGTGCAGAATTACCATATGTTTGTTTTGCATACCATGAATTAGCACAATTGTTCGAACAATAACATTTAGAACTATAATTTTATAAAAAAAAAAAAAGCTGCAGAAGTGTCCTAGAATAAAGGTATAAATTTTAGCTAACAAATATTATTTTAAAGCACTCAAAATTGAATTTTTATGTTCTTAATCCTTTCAAAACTTGTCAACAAAAATGACCCCAGAAGTTTAACAAAAACATAACTATTTGTCTTTGGTACACAGTTTCCTGCCCTGTACCAGCAGGGTACAAAGAATCTGTTCTTTGACTGGTACCGCATCCTCGGGTGGATGGGCAATGGCCTCTACTCCTCCCTGGTGCTATACTTCCTCTCTGTTTCAATCTTCTCCACTGAGTCTGCCTTCCGTTCTGATGGTCAAACTGCTGACATGGCAGCTGTAGGTACTGCCATGTTCACGTGCATTATTTGGGCTGTAAATATCCAAATCGCACTCACCATGTCCCATTTCACTTGGATTCAACATCTCTTTGTCTGGGGCAGTATTGCATCCTGGTACCTGTTTCTCCTTGCCTATGGTGCAGCCTCTCCATTGATATCTCGCAATGCATTTCAAATACTGGTAGAAGCGTTAGGTCCCACAGCCGTATACTGGTTATCTACTCTTTTCATTGCAGTAGTTTGTAATTTGCCATATTTGGCGCACATCTCGTATCAGCGTGCATGCAACCCATTGGATCACCATGTGATACAGGAAATCAAGTATTATAAAAAGGACTTGGAGGATCATGACATGTGGAAGAGAGAGAGGTCAAAGGCGCGGCAAGAAACAAAAATAGGATTTACAGCCAGGGTTGAGGCAAAAATTAGACATTTGAAGAGTCGATTGCATAAAAAAATTCCATCCCTTACTATTCAAACAGTTTGATAATGGGTTGCACACTCTTTTAGATCTTTTGCCAGTTTTGATCTCTCAGTTTGTATAGTTTTTGTTTAGATTTTTTCCTTCAATTTTTATTTTTTAGTTCTTAATATCATTGCTTTTTTTTACTAGTATAATTATTTTCAATTGGGTTCTGGTTATAGAAAATGAAGGTCACGGTCATTGTATATTGTAGCTCTGTTCATATGTGGTTGTAATATTGATTGTCTATATTGTGGTTTGGATGAAAGAAAGAATTGATTTTGATTGATTTCTGCTCTTAATTTTACAAAAGCTGCACTAAAACTCTCTACATTGGAAACTCCAACTGCTAATGCAGCGTTAATTGCTTCGTTAATCAATCTTGATCTTTTGATTATTTGATGCTTGATGGAGGGCTGTGATCTTGGTGATATTGTGTTCCTCATTCTTACTTACAATTACAGTTTTGCCTCTTTGCAAGTTCTTTGGATACCCTCTTTATGGCTTTATTGATTTGAGTTCTATGTATGTATAATTTATAGCCAGATTAAAGGATATTAATCATGCCTCAATTTGCACTAGAGCATTTAGGTGAAACTCTAAATAATACTTTTAGCATTATGTGATTTATTAACTATTATAGAATAATTTTTCAAGGCGGGCAAAGAAATAAATAGGGATTCAATCACTCAAGTGTGAACAGGAGTAATAGTGCCGACAGACTAATTAATTAATTAACCTTCGTAAAGAGCACCAACGGCCAACTAATCACAGTCTAAAATAAACAAAACAGTGATCCATACGTACCACATGTTTCTTATTATTACTCTAATTGCTATATGTTTCTACACTCCTAATTTCTCGTATAAAAGACCACCACCAACTAGGGGTGCAAACGGATCGGATATTATCCGTCCGGATCTGTATCAAAATTAGATACAGATATCCAATATCCGAATATTTATGTAGATACGGATACGGATATGATTTTAAATTTTAATTATTTATATCCGAATAGTAGATATTTATCATATAGTTTAATATATATTATGAAAAAAATTATATTATTCACCGTTATAAAAAAGCAGATATTCGATCCATATCCGTTTAATATCCAATCCATATTTGAAAAATAAAAACGGACGGATACGGATATGATTTTACCACTGTCCAATCCGTTTGCACCCCTACCACCAACCAAAAACATATCAATCTATGAAATAAAAAACCTCATATATTGACCATTGGACTGAGTCTTCATTGCGCCATCTACTAGCTTACGCAAGTTTTAACTACAAGCCAACAAACATGTACCTAGATAGGCTACTGATATCTCTCAACCGTTTTATCACAAAACAAAAACAGCCCACAACTTTTAGAAAATTCATCAATAAAACAATTTTGTGTATGCTATTTTTACGAAAGCTTTAGTCTGTTTTATTATGCAGAGAAATGCGGTCAGACTATCAAATTGACTCAGGATTTGCTCGGGCACCTGAAATGTTTGTAATTTGCCATTTCCAAGATTTTCCCTTGTACATGGATAGGCTATATGGTTAGCTTCAAAACATGGAAAGCTATAACAGACGTAGTTAGAGAGATGCAGGTACATTTTCTTCATTTCTTTACGCGAGACATTTATGTTTTGTCCTTAGCCAGACTTGCAATGTCAAAAAGTACAACTCACCAACCAACACTCGGAAGAACCTGTCTTTGGTATAGTGGTAAAAGCATATGGTTTTATGTGAGAGATTATGAGTTTGAAATTCATAAAGTGAAAAAATTCTCCATATTAATACACAAGAGATTGAAATGTGTTGGGTGGCTTGACGACCCCCAACCCATATTTAAAAAAAAAACAATATATCAATTGTAACGTAAGAGGTGTCTACAGTCTACTTGCGTCACCTGAATGTAGGGGTGAAAACGAAGCGGATAGTGATAAAACCATTTCCATATTCTTCTTAATTTTTTGGATAGAGATACAGGTAGGGGTGTTCATTGGGTCCGGTTTAGTCGTTTTTGAACCGAACCGAATTAGTTTAGACCAAATGGTTCGGTGTGTTCGGTTTATTTTTTAAAACCGAATTATAATTTCGGTTCAGTTTGGTTTGAAAATTTTTAAAACCGAAATAACCGAACCGACCGAACTTTTATATATTATGAATTTGGTCCGAACCGTTCCGATTTATTTCTTAATACCCCGGTTTATTTCTTAATCAATTGCTTGAAATACTTCGGTTTATTTCTTAATATCCCGGTTTATTGCTTAATACCCGGGTTTATTTCTTAATATAATTCGATTTATTATAAATCAATTGCTTTAAATAAAAAAATTAATATATTTTGGTTTGAACCGAACAAACCGAAATAAAACTTTGGTTTGGTTCGGTTCGGTTGCAATGCTAAATCGATCTGGTTCGGTTCTATTTTAGAAACCGAATTATTACTTTGGTTTGCCTAGTTCGGTTCGGTTTCAACCGAACCGAACTGAATTGATGAACACCCCTAGATACAGATAGGATATTAAACAGATATGGATATGGATACGGATCGGATCAGATATTTATTAAAAAAAATATAAAAATATTATTAAAAATACTAAAGTTCATATTTTTTTATCTAATTATAATGTGAATACATATTTTTTTTATAGTATATATTAAACTATATGGTATATATCTATTCGGATACAAATAATTGAAACGTAAAACCATATCAGTATCCATATCCACACGGATATTCGAATATCAAATATCCGCATCTAATTTTTCGAATACGAATCGGATATTATCCATACCGTTTTCACCCCTACCTGAATTTTCCTTTAAATATTTTGGGGGAATTTCACGTATACCCCTCAAAAACTTCCAAATTACATATTTCCCCCTCTATACTTCAAATACTCACAAATTTACCCATTTTATTGTTTTTATATTAAAACTCATTCTTAATTTATAAAATACCCATTTTACCCTTTATTAAAAACATATAAAGCCCATCGGACTCAAATTTGAATATGAGCGGTTCATCTACCGTCCGAACTGCTTTTAGATCTGTGTGCGCAAGATCGGCACAAATCTTGATGCGGACACACACATATTGAAGTGGCATGCACAGATCTTAATGCGATGCGCACGGATCAGAATTACTTTAAGATCCGTGCATGCTAGATCAGCACGAATATTGAAGCGATGCGCATAGATCTTAATGCGATGCGCACGGATCGGACGGTAGAGGAACCCTTCAGATTCAAATTTGAGTCTGATGGGATTTTATATGCTTTTAATAAAGGGTAAAATAGGTATTTTAAAGTTTTAGAATGAGTTTTAATATAAAAGACACTAAAATGGATAAATTTGTGAGTTTTTGAAGTTTAGAGGGGGGAATACGTAATTTTGAAGTTTTTTGGGGGGTATACGTGAAATTCCCCCTAATATTTTTAACAGATCTATTCTACTTTTAAACACACAAGTAAATATATCTAATACAAATCTAGTTGCTTCCAAAATATATTCATAAAAATATGATCCGTATGACTGTATATTAATTTTAAATTTTCAAATAAATTATCATTAATAAAAATATTATTTCTATAAACACCTAACTAGTTCCTTTTAATTTTTTCTTTTTCTTTTAACATATATAATTATAAATAATCATCATTAAACTTCCGCACTATCATCAAACCTGTATAAATGTTAAACATAACAGAAAATGTTAAAAAACTTTTGTTAGAAGTAATTTATGGTTAAAAACACACAATCATCTGATCATTATGTTATTACTATTAGTTAAAAGCAATTATCTTATTCATAACAATAACTAGTTAAGTATTTTACATATATGTTACGGAAAAATAGATACTGAATGTATTAAGAAGTTGACATTAGTCAGTTAGTTAAATAAACAGACGTATCAACTCAACACATTTGGCTAGTTGGAAACATGTGTTATAATAAAACAAGGCTACGAGAAAAGGGAGGTAGCACAGTTAGTTAGAAAAAAGTCTTAGCATTATTGTATTCAAAGATAGAGAGTTCGATTTCACCTCACAACTTAGCAGCTTCCTTCGGTGAAGGTTTTTTTAGGTTTTAAAAAAAATAAAATAAAAATAAAGCTCTGCAGTTAGCTGGTTTGACTAGCCACTTGTTGCATCGGCTGGTGTTACTGTTACCTGAGAGGCCGCGTTTGAAGCCGACTTATTTGTTCACATTAGGCGCTGCACATGTTAAATCGTTTCTCCAATTGATAATTGTAATTATAAATACACAATTAATCCTGATCGAAGGCTCTTGTACTTAAATTGGTTGAGATGCACAGTTGGAATCTGCAGCGACAATACCGATGGTAATTTATTTTGTAAAGTGCTTAACTTTGATCTAAAAGTTCATGTGGAGCCTTAAATGCTAACAGTTGGGAACAAACAAAATATTTGCAAATTAATTACGATCACTGATCCCACCGACTCAAGTATAAAATATGGCACATCCTTTGCTATCTCAGACTCAGAGTCAGAGGCAACCAAACCAAAACTAAGATGCGGCCGAATATTTAATTTACAACCTCGATAACACAGTGAGCATTAGGTAAACTGTATACTAATCTGAGGTATACAATTTATGAAGGAACATTAATTAGGTAAATTACATAAAATAACCCAGCTCAATAATATTCATATCTAGCGTGCAAATATACAGAGGATTTTTCCTGCTTCATACGGAGCCTAAACTAAACAAATAAAATGTTTAGTTTAAATGACAATAAGATACTAATTACCTGACCAAAAATTCTAAACAAGCAAGTTGAGAAGAAAAAAAAATAAAACATCAAGTCTGACACCATAGAAGTGGAACGGAACAAAAGAGGCTCACTAATCACTATCTAATTTCCACCCCCTAAATTTCCCCAATTTTACATCTTACATTATTATTCACGCTAGAAACTAATTGGCTGCTCCACGAGTGAGCATCTCCTTATACCGGATGATTGAATTGAGCCGTTGCAGCTTCAGCTGGTTCCTAAATTTGTTAATGAAATCATCTGCCTTTGCATCGACTTCTCCTTCTCCGTCATCCTCATCTAATGCCTGCTGCTTTGGGATCTCGGCTGCCTCAAAATGTGAGAACGCCGACTTGTGGCTTGCTGATTTCTTCATCCGCACCGGCAGTTTTGGCACGGGTGACCGTGCATCAGAGTGGCTTCTCTCCATGTGGTGCTCATTGTGGTGCTCATGCTCTTCCACTGAATGATACAAAGGAAATAAATTAGACAATAGTCTATAGATCAACATTGCAAATATTAAATGCAACATCTGTTTAATTGATTGTTGTTTTGTTTTGTGCCTTACTAGGGATTTTTGTTCAATCAGAAAAAAAGTTGTTTTGTCTATAACAATTAATACACTGTTTGGTCTTGACAGTGACTGATTACTGTTTCTAGGATGCTTTGGTGATTCCTTTGTCGTTTCTCCATTTTTCTGAGGCTGTTATTACCAGGGCAGGGCATCTTTCAAAGGAAATAAGGAAACTGATATTTCTATCAAAAGACAAGAAAAGAAATCTGTTCGAGTTCGACCAACCTTCCCAATCACTTTTGTAGTTGTTGATTATTGGAATGGGTATCGTTTGCTATACTTTAATTTAGTTGGAAATACTGCTATGTATCCATGGTTCATCCATGTATAAAAACACAAATTAAAAGCAATACCTTGACCTTGTGAAGCAGAGTCCGGTAACACATCCGTTGCTGGTTCTACTACTACTTCTCCAGTCTCAGCTTGATACTCGTCAGAGACAAATCGCGGTAGACGAAACGATCTGAGACGGTCAAGAACCAGAGATGGTGCCCTCGTGAGAACACTTCCACCGAGAACGCCGGCGTAACCACCACCTCCAGCTACCGGAACATTTTCCGACTGGATGTGTCCGGTTTCCGAGGGGATCTCATGATGAGCATACCGAGAGAGGCTAAATGAGCGAATTTGGTCTAGAACGAGAGAGGGGGCTCGCGTCAACGCTCCGGCACGGCCGTAGCTATCTCCGGCAGCGGTGGCGGAGGAGGAGGAGGAGCGGCCCTTGGAGGTGACGGCGATGGTCCCAATGACGAGGTTGAGGAGCACGAAGAAGACGGCGGGGGTGAACCAGCTGAGAAGAGAGGTCCAGATAGGAATGGCTTCCTCCAGCATTTTTCTTTGTTGATTACTTGTAGAGGTTTGAGCAGAGAAAAGAGAAGGTAAGAGGATTAGAGGAGAGTAGAGAGGAGAAGAAGGGGTTAATAAAGAGTTGGAGGTGGGAGTGTTGAGTGCGACCTCTGAGAGAGATTGTTATCTATGATCCATCCGTCTTTTAACTTGGCACGAATCGCAAATGCACAAAAATAATACTGGCACCTGCGTCATCCACTCATCCCGAATAGGCACCGGCTGATAGTAAATCTGGACCGTCTGTTTCAATTGTGTTGAGTCAGGTACCTGAGACTCTGAGAGGGCTATCTTTTTATCCGAGGTGGAAAACCGAGTACCTGATGAGTAGACTTCATTGCCCATGACCCCATGTGGTCATACTTATTGTTTATTAATGTTTTCTAAATCTGTTTTTTTTTTCACAAATGATTGATAAGTCGAGATTGTTATCTAATTTTATGAGGTACACCGTCCACCTATTATTATATATCCAACTGCAGGAGAAATAAATATTATTTTAATATTGATTTAATATTATTTCAAAATTCATCAAATAGAATTTTAATGTTGAATTCAAACTGTATAAACCGTTTTCTTCTGCGTGAAATGTATTTACATGTAAAATTTATAAATTTTCAAATTCGTTTCGTATGAAATTAAGTGGTAAAAAAAGAAGATTTTTAAGATAATATTAATGCAATTATTTTTCATCATTTTTTACTACACAATTCCATTCGAAATGAATTCAGAATTTTATAAATTGTGCATGTAAATGTATTATTTGTAACGTAGATCGGTTTGAATTGCTTAGATTCTTTGTTTGAAGCATATTCAATTAATTTTGAAGTCTGTATCACTACAGCTTAAATAACAGTGATGCCATAATAGTCTAACTCAGTTATGTATTCAACTTTATTTATTGTTGGTTTGAAGATTGATGACGGAACAGACTCTGCTGCAGGGCTCTGCTTTTCCGATCCCAATATTTCATATTCATTGAGATTTGTGCATGAAAAAGTTTCTTTATCGAGATACGCAAATGGAAAATTTTGAATGGTTGGGATCGGAAAAGCAGAACTCGGTTTTTCTCTAAGAAAAACAGCAGAGTCGGATCCATTGATGACTATCAAAGTGAGTGATTCGATTTTTTTTTTATCGATACTTAATTTATGATCAAATAATAATTATCAAAGTATATCAAATTTATCATATTTGATACATATGCTACAGTGGCACATTACAAATGCAAAACCATTGATGTCACAAATAATGCATATATGTAAAGCGATATTTTATTTAAAATTCATATAATACACGATTGATATATCAAAATTAATGATTGGTTGCAGTTAATGACGTTGTTTTATTTTATATTCGCATCGTTAATCTTTTTTTTTTTAAATAAACTCCAAATATAATATGTTTATATGGCATAAAATAGAATCAGCGATTTAACTTTGTAATTCGAAATTAAAAGCATTATAAGTATGGAGTATCAAAAAAAATTTAATTATAAGTATGATTCTTTCTAATTTAAGTAACGTGGAACAAATAAATAATTGGACCTTTTATATGTATTGATGAGTTTTTATGTTGGTCTTCACCGTTTTTTTAGTTACCACGAAAAAAATAAAAATTAAATGATTACCACTGCTGGAGTTTATTTCGTATCATACCACCCACGCGCACCTAGTCCGCGTATCAAATTGGACGGTACGCGTACTGAGGAGGTGCACATCTGGGTACGCATATTGGGCACGCGCACCGCGCTAAAAGTGACCCGGTGATCCGGTGCGCGTCTGGGAAGGAGCACCGAGAGATGCGCGTACTGGGCAGGCGCACCAAGCCCCTAGCGATTTTTGTTTTTTTTATGTGGTATTTTATTTTATCAACAATTTGATATATTAATTCGCTTGTAATTTGACTTTAGTTGTGTTGAATTTATCTGTGTTATTTACAATCAGTATTTTATTGGAATGATACGATAGAGAATAATAGAACATACGGTAAAAATATAACAAAAACAGAATATCAAAATATAGGAGACTAATATCTAAATAAAAATCTATCACAACATAATAACTGAATAATAGTCCAGAATACCTCGCCCCTCTCTACCTACTCGGTGGTGTGTACGGCACCCTATCTCTCCTAACGGGTCCGCCTACGCAGTCCGCGCACCGAGTTTAACAGGTCAATTTTACCGCGGTGTGCCTGCCAAGTACACGCTCCTGGTTGATGGGTCGATATGCGTGCCCAGTATGCGCACCCAGAGGTGCGCCTCCCCAGTACGCGAACCGTCCAATTTGGCGAGCGAACTAGATACGCGTGGATAGTATGATGCGAAATAAGCCCCCAGCAGTGGTAATATCATTTAATTTATATTTTTTTTGGTGGTAACTAAAAAAAAACGGGGGTCTTCAGGTAGTATTATAGTAAAGATCTTTTCCCATGGTTTACAATCTCACATTTTTTGACTCATAAAACATATAAACTCGTGTAGCCTAGGTAAAGATAAAGTAGCATTAGATTGTACTTTGTAGCAGAATCATGGGCTCATGGCCCGCCATATCCTTTGAGTTAACAAAAGATGAAAACTATCTATCCTTCAAATCGTAGATAGGTGCAGAGGATCCGGACCCCGCCATCCGGAATTCCGGATAGGTGCGTGCGTGTACCCGCGGCGACGACTGACGAGGGAGTCAAGTCAAGTGAGAGTCCGCATCCTCTCAGTCTCAGGTAACAAAACAAACATATTACTTGAGTTTAGATTTGAATCGTTGTCTTGTCGATTCGGCCAATCGGCCTCACGAACGTAATTAGATAACCCTTCCATATCCGTGCTAATTAAGTAAAGTAGATCGGACGGTCCAGACAAGGGATGGAGATGAGAAAAACGACAGAGACAGACCGTGTGAAATGAATCAATGATTGACAGTGGGGTGCATTCAAGGAAAGGAAAGGAAAGGCCCCGCGTTGTCCGGTTTTAAGAAGAGAAATTTTGCATGTTCACCCTTACGACTTGTTTTATTTAAATTTGGTATCGTTTTGATCGGCTTTACGCAACGACTCGCAAGTCGGCATTAACTTTTAAGCGCTGCGAAATATCCATGCGTTACTGTCTGACTCTGACTCTGACAGCCTGACAGCCTGACTGCTTGAGGGTCGGTCAAATTTTCAAACTGTTTCTGTCCCAGTAATTACTTGATATTTTAGAAGATTATATAGATATCAATGATGACGATGATGTTACACCTAAATTTCGAGTTCAATGGATATTTCAAATCGGATGATATTATGAAATTATTGTCCAAATCATGAAATTTTTTGCTCTAATTTGCTTTTTTTCTTTTTCTTCTTTTCCATGATGCTGACCTTCTCGTGTCCCCTGTGTTAGCCAATTGTTACATACGAGTAAGTTATTAACTCTTCTTGTTCTATTTTAATCATATATATTTTGTTCGAATCTGTTTTTCTACCACCAAATGTTCCAAATTATATATACAATAGAAACGTAACTATACTTGAAATAAATTGCTTTAATGCTACAGGTTTTTTGTATAAAAGTCCTCAAGTGATTACCGTCACTATACTTGAAATAAATCTATTTATCATAGTAAAATCAAGAGAAAATTACACAAATAGTTTTTAAAGTAACACTTAACTATCATTTTGTGCAAATGCATTAATTTAAGAATGAAATTTGTAAGTTTTAAATTATTAGTGAAGAGAAGAGTTGTAGGCATTGGGTTACTTAATTAGATTTATTCTCTATATAATTTAATTAAGTTTCATAAAAAAGGAACGCCTCCTTAGAAAATATCCTACTTTTAGCAGATAATTAATTGGCTTCCACACGAAACCGTAACAACAATTCCACAAGAAGCCTCCAGTAATTGTAAAACACTAGCTAGTTTGATGGCGAAATGTATTTTGTTGACATTTTTTCCCAAAAAAGATACCGCGAGTAATTCCAAATGCTAATGCCGACGAGGTATGAGGCTATTAGCTCAGTGGTAGAGCGCGGCGTCCCATGTAAAGTTGTAATTGCGATGTGGTGTCTGGACAGCCTATCTATTTGATTGGCCAATTTAGCCTCAAAAGGAATAAAGGAATATTTACAGATCCTGACTTAAGAACTAATTAAGAAGGCCAGTAAGCTCTCAGCGTAGGTCTTTCGCGCCTCCTTCCTCCCAAATCCCAATGTCGCACTCGTAACCTTTTGCAACTTCAACCACTATATTTTTATTTTCTTATTGCTGCCAAACAACAAAATCAAGGGAGTCATTTTCTGAGAGCAGGGAAGCACGGTATTTGAGAAAATAGAAAGGAGAAGGTCTGATGCTCATTAGATCTACTTTTGGATTCAATGGGCTCTACAGCCCTCCGATTCATTTTAAGATCCGTGCGCATGATAATTTATGCGAGTGTGCACGAATATTAAAGTTTAAGCACAGATTTAAAGCGCATCGGACGGTCGTGGAGCTCATCGAACCAAAGTAGGTCTAATGGGCATCGGACCTACTCCGAAGTCTTCAGAAAATGATGGGACTTTATTAAGGGTGAAAACGATATGGATAATATTCGATCCGTATTCGAAAATTAGATGTGGATATCCGATATTCGAATATCCGTGTGGATATGGATACCGATATGGTTTTACGTTTCAATTATCCGTATCTGAATAGTAGATATATATTATATATTTTAATATATATTATGAAAAAATATTGTTATTCACCATTATAATTAGATAAATATTATGAACTTTGGTAATTTTTTAATATTATTTAATAGATATCCGATCCGATCCGTATACGTATCTGTATTTGACTGATATCTAATCTGTATCCGTATTTAAAAAATTAAAAAGAGATATGAATATAGTTTTACCACTATCCGCTCCGTATTCGCTCCTTTTTCACCTCTAGACTTTATTATCCATGAAAAGGAAACATGAGAAATTTTGTGAGGACAGAAAAGAAAATGTACTGAAAATTACGTTTTGGAACTTAGAAAACCAACTCCATACATGAGGGGTCGCGTAGAGCCTATCATTTTTATCGAAGAAATCCTGCTAATTTTGACCACGGAAAATTAAGAAGTTGGCCTTTCTATTATAATTCCTGTTTTATAGTTGGCAAGATAAAACTTACCCACGAAGGTTCATTTCTTAATGGATGCCTAACCATTACTAGCTAGCTAGTAGCTAGTATTATATTTATATCTCATTCTCAGCTGTTTACCTATCTCATGAATCATGATATACATGTACAAATTATGATGCAAAACAAAGTGTTAATATTCATTTCAAATAATCAGGCAGTACAATAAGAAAATAAATAAAATAATCGATACCGCAAGTGATAAGAGATTGGAGCAATTTGGGTCTTTTGGACATCAGATTGATTTTGAATTGATGGGTAGCGCTTTCATCCGATTTGTTTTATGATGCATGCATACTTAATCCGCACAAATATTAAAGCAATACATACGTATCATAAAACGAATTGAAGAGATATACTGGCCATCAAATCAAA
Source organism: Carex kokanica (assembly GCA_025461125.1). NCBI lineage: Eukaryota > Viridiplantae > Streptophyta > Magnoliopsida > Poales > Cyperaceae > Carex > Carex kokanica. Next base: position 1,251,110 of record JAJGRX010000994.1, read on the forward strand.
AATTGATCCGATGCCGATTGAACCCGAATCACTTCTATAAAGAGAGATGATTTGACTAAATGCAACAAAAAAGAAGATGAATATGCTATTAACGTCACCCTCGTAAACTTTTCAGTTTCCACCACTAAGTATTCCTAATCCTGGGTCCGACATCCTAATTCCTATTGCGGCGAAAGGAGTAAAATTTCCTAAAAGAGTAGGAAATGAAAGCTGTCAATGTCAATGAAAGCTTTAATTTTGTGATATGGCAAATTAAAGGGGTTAACCTAAAGTTGTGTAGTTGTGTGTAGGGTATAAGAAATAAGAGGGTTCAGAATGTAGACAGAAGCGATCGATATACAATGCTTCTCCAGTTGCTGTACATGCTAAGACAGACAAACAAGCATACGTGTAGATTTTGTGACCGTTTGTCCTCAAAACTCAATAGCAAGCGCCACTGCATGTGTCGCCACTGATCCACAGAGTTCCTTCCTGCAAGCTAACCAAATTCGGACTAATTGAGTGGAAACGACCATAAGGCACCGGAAAATGCGGAGTTAAAAAGATTAAACTTGTACAGTTGTGAGTGGGATCTAATCTAAGCGAGTTAGCGGTCCAAGGAAACTTTTTTATGGTTTTGGTAAATGGTTAAAGCCTTCTAGGAAGTTACTGCGAAGCTGAGGCATGTGAAGCACGTGGGTCATTCAATTGATTACGATTACGAGACCATGTCCTTTCCTTTCTTCCAGTCATTTCTTAATTATAATTGCTGTACATGTACTACTGTCTTCTTAATTACAACCACATGGCTGTCCCGTGAGAATGATCTTCCAACTGCCTCTCGTCATCACTGGTGATGCAAAGACATGACGTGGAGGATAATATGTTATAATTTGGTTACCGATTAAAAATTATTTTTATGTGACTAAAATAGTAAAAGATAGTTACATTATGTGAATAATCTGTCATGTCACGTAAAATTTATTTTGACTCCTTCAATAGCATCTTCTCCAATTCAAGTTTTTCATTTAACTTTGTTATTTTTTCATAAATGACCTGATGAGTCTCATCTCTCACACCTTCTAGATGCTTTATGACCTTCAAAGCTAGTACCATTCAATTGTAGCAACTCAGTAAATGCCTCATTCTCCAATTGAACCCTTTCTATACCTTCATTATTGAAATTTCAGTAAATGAACTAACGAAGGGAAAGGAAGAAGAAGAATACTCATCAAATAGGATGTCAAACGATAGAGCATTTCAATACGAAACTTTATGTGGTGTCAATTTAATGAGTTCGTCAATGGAGCACCGGTGATTAGAGGTGAAGATGAGAGGAGGTTCTCCCTTTCTTACTTGAGAATACGTGCTGGTGTGGGAGATAGATGTAATAAAAAAATATTAAAATAAAGATGCTCTTAAGGAGAACCAGCTTTTTGAGGATACAATAGTCCGAAGAAAACACAAAAAAAACCTTAAGGAGACCCTTAAGGAGACCGATCCTTAAGAAAAGGGTCACATGCCTTAAGAATTGATCTAAAGGAGGGCCTTTAATTCTAACTAAGGAACAATTGTTCGGCAAACTTAAGCAGAACTAACCCTTAAAAGAAGCTAAAGGAAGCACACAGAACATGTACGTAGTGTTAATCGGCATCGAGATTAATACATAGTATATTACTATGAAGTTTCACCAAAACAAAAATAAAAAGGATGGCTAGCTGTCCGGCACATGCTCTCACAAATTTCCTCTGCTGTACTAAATAGATAATATAATTAGACATTAACAAACAAAAAGACTAATAAAAGATGGCCGGCGCATTTAATTCCTAACGGAACAAAAATGATTGATTGCCTAAAGAAAGTTCTAATTTATGATTTTCACACGAATAGCTGTTCTTAATTGGATTGAAAAATACTAGTAATTTTGAAATTGGAGCAGATTAAACATGGTCTATTTAAATAGTAAAAACTTATTTGCGATTTTAGTTTTTCATTTCAATAAATATTGTGACGGTTATTGCAAGTCAGGTAAATTGATTATCAAATAATTTAGCTCTTTAAAGAAATGAAATTAAGTTGGTGTTTAATTTATGATGCTGTGTTGTTAGAAATGTATTATTTATTCTTAATAAATGTGCACGGGTACTTGTCTCTAAAAATTAATTCAATTCCTAATTGGAGAACGTACGTATAGTTGTAATAACAATTAATTAATCACTGTATTATTATTATTATTATTATTATTATGTGGCTAAGGCTATCTATGATGAGAAAGTTTGAAATTAAGCAGGGGAACCAGCTGGAATTTATGAAAAGAGAGTGGCTGGCTGGCGTAGTTAGTTACATCCCTTTCTTTGTGAAAAAGAAAAACGATTAAGATAAGACTACCAGTACCAGCAGCAACTTGTTAGTTGTTACGCTTACCTTACATGAGCTAAAATAAAACTTAGCTGGCTAGGCTAGCGCATATATCAATATCTCTCTCTCTCGTCTGCTCTGATACTTAATATGGTTCTCCAATTTGGGTTCCTCATTGTGATTTATTGTACGATACTAAATCTCATTGTTGTCGGAAGTCGGAAGTCGGAAGTCGGAAGTCGGAACGTGGAGCGGATTGAGATGAGACGAATATAAATAATATCTTTAGGTTGAAACATACAGCCCATAGAAAGACATTCCAACATTTGCCCCATAGCATGTGGGCCTGGGGTGCACCGATATAAAGCACCATACCAATACGGCAAATACCCCATAAGTTAAAATAATATTTTCCTTATCATAAACAAATAACAAACATGTTATTAATTTGGAATGTATGCAGCACTGCACTGTAGAAACAACGGTGTCCATATGTTCAGTCTTTATGGGTCTACTCAGGCCGATGGGCCGGCCCGTAAAGTTGCTACTTTCCTCCTCTGGAAAATTCCTGCACCGTTCAGCCTGTAGGTTTAAATAATGAGGCTGAGGCGTCAGAAATAAAAGTCAAGGTGGCAGAGAGGCTACTTTCAACTTGTATGTTTGGTTCACAACTTCACATTTCTGTCGCTCAATCCGTTGACCACTTTTCTCCGAAACCGGAAAAATAATTTGTGGTTTTGGAGAGGCCGAAACCGTGAAAAAAATTGCGGAAAATAGGTTCAAAATGTCAAAAAAAAAATTTACGATTTGAATATTTTTTGAATTGCAGTCCGAAAGAGTGTAGATTTTGAAATTAATTATTAATTTTGGATATATAAAAATTTCGGCCTCTTTCCTCTCCGTTTCTGTATTAGAAATAAATCTTCTCTCTCCTCTGTTTGGTATCGGAGAAATAAACAGAAATAAATTTATTGTTAGTTCATTTCATTTGATACAACCCTCAATATAATACATATCTCTCTCTTTCTTTCTCCTTTGTTCGTTTGTATCCGAGAAAGAAAAAAAGAATAATTTATTTTTCTTAATTCAAAATATTTATTTTATTCCAACTAATAAAATCCTAATCTATGCTGGATATTGTGGAGTTATCATCGGTTGCTTCCATGGCGTATCTAAGAAGCAACAACTCCGGATTATCTTAGTTGCGGTTCCATTTTGCATGATGAGATGGAATACACTTGAGGACAGTGTCTCGTACACGATCCGAGTACTATTATTTCAACTTGATTTATTTTTATTTATTTATTTATTTAACTATCTGAATTGTACATGCTTCAGAACGTTTGGATTTTGAAATTGCAAAAGAATTTGTTTTAAATATGTATAAATAAATTTGTTTATCTAAATACTTTGGAGCTAAAAGAGATGTTTGGACGTCTGGATTTTAAAATTGCAAAAAAAATTGTTTGAAATATGTATAACTATAATATTTGTTCTTGTTCTCTGAGAGGGTTTGACTTTTTATGTTTGTCCCTTTCCTGAGTTTCTTTTCTTTACCTTTTATTTTCTTCACTGCTATAAGCCAAAAAAAAGAGAGACAATTATATATAAACCTATGTTTCTTTTTTATTTTGTCTGCAGGGTCAAACTTAATTATCAGATATTTTATTCATCCATCTTACCCATCTTACCCATCTTACATTATAAAATTTAAGGCAAAGAGACGGCCTGGGAAATGCCAGTAATGCAACTAAATACAAAAACCTAGAAAACCAAATTATTAGAAGAATTATTTTTACTTCCTTGTTGCTTATTTAGTTATAGAATATATGATGGCAATTTTAATTGTTTGATTAGTACCGCGGCTGTTACGTACCCATCACTATTTTTTCTTTCTTATTTGAAGATATTTGTCGGGCCAAGCACAAGTTAGATTTAACATATTTATTGGTTAACAAAAGTAACTATATAAAATATATTATAGGGAAAAGATTTATTTCTCTCCGTGTCTTTTCTCCATTTATCCTCCAATCATTAATTATCTGAAGGACCACAACTTCGAGCACAAAAAGACAAAAGAAAATGCGTATCAATCATTAATTACGTGCAGGACAACTAATTAATTGGGGGGACCGCTTATATTTGAAAAAATTTACAACTGACGCGCGCAAGTATTCATACCTAAGATATCAAGTATTTAAAAAAAACTGGACACATCACTCACCCATTTTTTACATGTTTTTAGAAGTGGTTTTTTTTCTCCGTTCACTCTAAAATCACAAACGTCTTCTACGCAATTTTTTCTTTCAATTGAGATCCATGATGAAGTACTTTTGAGTTATCCGTCGCGCAACTATTCATACCTCGTAGTGCAAGTATTCATATCTCGTCGTGCAAGTATTCATATCTAAGATATCAAATATTTCGGAAAATAAAACTGGATACATCACACCCATCTTTTACATGTGTCCAGTTTTCCAGTGATTGAGTGTACTAGACACTTCCAGTGATTGAATGAGCTGGATCATACAAGGAAACCGAAGAAAAAGATAGAGTGTACTGGACACTTCCAGTGATTGAGTGGTAATGAAAGTTTAATCGGTAGAAAATGAGTGAATGATGTGTCCAGTTTTTTATTTGTGAAATACTGATAAGGTATGAATACTTGAATGACGAGGTGTGAATACTTGTGCAACAGACAACTCGAAAGTATGTCATCATGGATCTCATTTGAAAGAGAAAATTGTGTAGAAGACGTTCGTGATTTTAGATTTGCAAAATTTCTCACATATTGTCAGAAATATTAGTTAGAGTGAACGGAGAAAAAAAAATCACCTCTTAAAACGTGTAAAAGATGGGTGAGTGATGTGTCCAGTTTTTTTTTAAATACTTGATATCTTAGGTATGAATACTTGGTGTGTTATATATGAATACTTGCACTCGCCGATAATGACGCGTTTTGTTTTGTCTTTTAGCGCTGAAATTTGTGGTTCCCTCTTAATTAGCCGTCAACAAAGACAGTTATTGACCGGGGGATGAATGAGAAAAATGACTTGGGGGATAGTTAGCCAGTCCCTATATTATAATATATTATAAAAGATTTAGAAATTAAAAAAACCAATTTGTCACAAAATATATTGAAAACAGACTTAATCATTGATTTTGTCCAGGTAAAAGAGTGACTGAATCAATAGTTCGGTTCACCCTTGTTCGCACCTCCACATGGCCGTCCACACATATTCTACTCCCCACCCTGAACCGACCATTAATTTGGTCCACCCTCCGAACTGAATCAATAGTTCGATCTTCTCCTCCTTCTCTCCCAAGTGCTATTTGAAAAAAAAAAAAAACACATCAAAGATTGTGAATGAGTTTTTGGGTTCGGAATTTGAAATCTAGGGAGGACTAAATCAATAGTTCTGTCACACCTTTGAATTTTTCGTATCGCTAGTTATGTAAAGGTGTGACAAAAAATGGACCGAATTATTAATTAGGTTAAGATGAGAGTGACCGAACCGTTAACGAGATCCTTACTATTTTCAGAGAAAAAAATCATGGACAAATCCATTTTTTTATTTATAAAATAAAAAAAATGCTCAACTCTGTTCTCTCTAAGCATAGAGGAGCTAAATTAATTGATCTTCTGCTGTCCCGATTCCTCTCACTTGAGATTATACAGAATCAATGATTCAATTCTTGCTGTTGTTTGAAGAAAAAAACAATCAATCTATTTCGTGACAAATCAATTAATAGTTTCTTTTGTTAAATCTTACTGTGCTTGGCCCAACAAATATCTTCAAATAATAAAGAAAATAGATAAAGCAATATATATAGAGCTAGTATAGACACACCTTGTTCCATCCTAACAGCCGCCGTACTAATCAAAGGGTTAAAATTACCATCACCCATTCTATAAGACTATAACTAAACAACAAGGAAATAAAAATAATTAATTATTCTAATCATTTGGTTTTCTAGGTTTTTGTATTTAGTTGCATTACTGGCATTTTCCAGCCCGTCTCTTTGCTTTAAATTTTATAATGTAAGATGGATTAATAAAATATCTGATAAGTCATAAGTTTGACCCTGCATAAAAGAAAAAAAAATCTCAGAGTTCATAACTGTCTCTGTTTTTTTGTTTTTTTGCTTATAGCAGTGCAGAAAAGAAAAAAGAAAAGGAAGCTCTGGAAAGGGACAAACATACAAATTCAAACCCTCTGAGAGAACATTAACAAATATATTTATTAGACATATTTTTGCAATCATCAACACTTTTGCCTTTATTCTCTCAAAAAACACCTTTTCCTTTAATAAATGTAAACCAACAAAACAATAATTTTCCTAAAGCTAACTAAGACAGATTTTCACCCAGCCTGCCATCACAATTTAAAAATGAAAAAATGAAGTACCCAATTAAAGAAGAGAGAAATGGAAAAATATTGATCATGCCCAAATAGCAAGGGCTGCCATAGACAAAGCGCCTAGAAAGAGAGCCACATAAGAGGCAACTTGCAGACCCTTGTTGTAATTAACTTTTCGACTGAGAAAATCGGCAGCAATGAGATCGACCAGCGCCATATAAATGAGAATTCCAGCCGAAATCGAGTCGAGGATTCCTTCAAGTATTAGAGCTGTCGGGCTATCCGCATTGTAAAACGATGCGATGGCAATGCCAAAACCGATACCAGATGGTGTTGTTATTGAGAAAAATGTTGCCATTATGGAGGCAGAGAAATTGTTGAATTGTGCCTGATTAGCAACAAAATATTGCAACTTTAGGATTTGTATTAAGAAGATATAATACAGTGTAATATCTAAGTAATCAACCTTCCTAATGATAGTTTATTATTTTTCCTTCGTCTCTTAGTTTCTTTACTGTTCAACTTTATTTTATTACAAATCAAGTATGTATGTGGAGCATTAATAAGGATCTGCCACCAACAATATTGAAATTTTCAACTAGAGAATCTTCCACTGACCTACAACTGGTATTTAAATTCCAATCTAAGGCATCTTTAACAATGGCATAATTATAATTCAAACACAAGTATTTGTTGACAAATACTAGATTTCCATCATTTCCATATTTTATAGAAATCAGTGGCTTCTACACTTTTGTCAAAAGAAAAAACAAAAGCTAGAATTTCCATATTTTAATAAGTGCAACTCATTAGCTCTCATGGTACCTAATACCTATGTAAAAAATCTAGCTAATTCCAAAGAGATCTTACTGTGGTACTCGGGATACTAAATGGGAAAAGGAAAAAAAATGTACAGAAGAGTTTGTGGCACCTGGGATATGCAACCTCCTAAAGCAAATCCTTCAAAAAATTGGTGAAAAGAGAGAGCAGCGATTAAAGGTGTAATTTGGCATGGGCTATATGATACACCTAATGATAATCCGATAATAACTGAGTGCGACAGGATTCCTAGCTCCAAAATCTACCAGTTGAGTGACATCAGAAGTAAAAGGCATTATATAGCGATAAAAAATAAAATAATGCCACAATACTAAATACAAATCAACAAAGTTGCAAAATTAACGTTGTCATATGAAATAGGTATCAATAGGAGAAAATGATGTTTAAAAATAGGAGAAATATGTAAAATGTTGATATCCACATCTTTAAGACAAGATCAGATTAACTTGGGATTATTGCTACGCGACATTGATTCAATAATATTTGTTACACCTGATAATAATAGAAAAGATACATCTAGAATAGGTTAAAATATATATATAAGAATAAAAACATGCCATATTAAGATCAAAGCATTTATCACCTGTGCTACAACCACGTGGCGCCCATGAGAAGACAAGTCAACTTCATGATTGTGGCCGTCAAGAATTTGATCATGACCATGCATTTGTTCATCTCCATGGTCACGTTTGTGTGCGGCTGCATGTACATGCATTCCAATGATATGCATATTTTTTGGATTGTTTTCTTGAATGCCACCTTGATCCTCATCGATATTTATGATTTCATCTGCCACTGCCTTGTGAGCAGTGGAAGTACTACTACTAGCCTTGCTAGATGTGCTGGCTTCAGTTGCACGCAATTGCTTCTTCTCATAAAATTGGGTTGCCAAGAAGTCAAGCACGAGAGTACCTAATGCATTATAGATCCAAGCTTAGGCAATTAACTTTGCCTTGGTGCAGCAATAACCCAATTAATTTTTTTAACTGGGGGAAAATAACCAGTAGAAATACCTACTTTGCCTTAGTGCAGCATTTGTGATAAAACTTTTCTCTAATAGACTTTATCAGATAAAGCATCAGATTTTAGGGTAACCAAATTCAAAGGTTGAAATTTGCAGATAAAAAGAACACAAAAATAATGTTTGCAAATACTGCCATATGTAGCGGAATGTGACCGCATATAAGTATATATGCCTGTAATAATGTGATGCGGAAATGCAGTCCCGATTTGGGGATAGCTATATGTGGCCATGTATGCGGTCCACTTGTACGGCCACTGATCGAGTATGCAGTATGGGGGAATGCAATTCACATAGGCATCATGTAGCTACATATGTGAACAGAACAGCTATGCTGTTGTTAACACCAAAACTAACATACTATATTTTAATCCTACTTTATTTTTTAAAGTGTTTTTGTTTTACTATAATTTTGATTTCTTAGTTATCACAAACTTCTTTGGTGATTAATTATAGAAACTAAAAAAAAGGGCGTACCCAGTGCCGCATTGTGGGGTCTGAGGAAAGGAATTTCTAGGCAGCCTTCCCCTTGCATTTTTGCAAGGAGGCTGATTCAAACCCAGGACCTCAAGGACACAAGTGGAGACATTCTACCACTGCGCCAGGCAGTATAGAAATTAACAAAAAAATAAATTGCTCTATGATATTTTTTAAAATGCAATGATGAAAAGAACCGGCTAAGTATAATCACATAATTAAAATCCACATGCAACCCATAACACATGCAGTATTTGGTAGCCTTCCTCCTGAAACCGCATACTGCATTTTGATGGAGAATGAACAGATCCTATTGTAGGACACAAAGGTCTTTTTTATTCCTTTATTTTTCATTTTTGTAAACTCACAAGGATTTCATAGTTAACCAGCCAACAGAGTGAGATTGTAGCTAGCGCAGGCTCTTCGTTAACATGCTACTGCCCCTATAAGTTGTTGCTTAATTTTATAAAAAGAACTCCAGCAATGTAGGTAATCTCTTTTTGGCAATTGGCCAAAGAAAGTGCATAATGAAATGACAATATCCTGACAAACATGGTTTGATTTTGACCTCTCTTTCAAATGATATGTAGTATGGAGCAAATTTTCATTTCCATTTTTCTAGTCCCTTATGTGTGGTAAAAGCAAAAAAGAATCATGCAATCAAACTCATTGCAACATAAAAGTTCAACAATAAAGTTTTAAAAAGAAATATAAAAAAGATAAATTTACCTAGTGCAGCTAACATAGCGATAAATCCAGTAAACGGAAACCGCTGCCACGGTACATCTGGCAGACACTCGTTAGTGAGTGACTCTTGTGCATCATCCAACATGTGCACAAAACCGGTTGCCAAGATGACACCAGCCGCAAATGCCTTCGCCAAAATAAAGCTCCCACCGCCATTTCTACTGTCAAGGAGCCTAAATTTTCGACCAACAAGTGGTATCCCAATGCCAACAATTCCGGAGAAAAGGATTGCAGCTATGGCGAATAGCTTTAGCCGCAGTGCGGCTGGCTCATTGCGGCATGTTTCTGATTCACCCGATCCTAGACAGCTGGCTGTCGAGACAGATTCTGACATACATAGGTAGGAGGTAAAAAAACATAAAAATTTGCAACTTTAGCTCTATAAAATTTACATCTGTGTATTTATGCGTACAGATTCCTTTTTCATATTTCCCTTTGGCATTACTTGGGCTAATGTTAGTAACTATACTGGGGAACCGATGTTTCAAAGCAACAAATGATCACAACATGAAGGAGATGCCGGAAAATATAATTAGGAGAAATGTGATTGCTAAGGGTTGGATCGCCTCCGACACACGCCATTATTTGTATTGGCAATTACAGGCAACATGCCGTGTACCCATTGGCACGCGCGCAAGCCGGGAGCAATCTGATCCTTAACAATTATTAGCACATGCACATCTCAATTCTCAAACCAAAATAAGTCAAAGAAGCTATTAATTTAGAATTTACTAACTTTTTCATTGCGTGCAAATTATTAGTTTCAGTACCTAAAGGATAAAAAATATCATTTATGGGGTATCATACTTTCATGTTAATTTGGAGTTTTAGACTGCACGCCAACACTCTCAAATATTCGAGACAAAAAAAAAAAAAATTTAAACAGGTCAAATATACATTACTATAGAGAACAAACAAATGGCTAGGGCCTAGGGCCTAGGGCCTAGTGGGTACCTACACAAATACGAAACTTCAGAGGAATATTTAAAGAAGTGAGTTTACCAGTGAGATTGCTCAATTGGTTGAGAACGCGAGCGACAGAGATGGGAGAACCAAGACCCTGGAGAGGATAAAACAAAGAACAAATTAGAACAAATAAATCTATTAAATCTCATTCCTCAATGAAATTATATATTTTATAGCTAGAGAAAAAAAAAACAGAAACTATGATCTTCAAACAAAAGTGACCCCGTACCTGCGAGAGAGACATTAGAACTGATCGATGCGCATTCACAGCAAAATTGAAAATAAACTATGATCTTCAAATTTCAATGGATTGGAGCCTTGCCAAAAAAAGTTGAAAAATGAAATGGTGCAAGTCAGAGAGCGACAGAGACAGAGCTGCGATGTACTTTTCTGAAATGAAAGACCAGATTTATATAAAGAGTAGACGTGAGGTGTCGAAAGAGCGGTCGCTGTAAAGTGCCTGTACACGGCACCACCTGGTCTATTGTTAATTCCTACACCAAAAACAGTACTAATTCCATCTAAACATGTTAGTTTCTAATAATAAATAATTATAATTATAAAAATAAAGAAATAATATACTATATATATTAAACATATTATATGATAATAAAAAAAATTACAATTACAGTTAATTTGTTAACATGTCGTAGAAATGGCATCATCATATTTAAGTCAAGTATCTGAAGATTTTCATTGATATAGTGAAAGCATGATTGATCATCTTCATTTGTTACAATAATTTGGCAAGGCAAGTCATTTCAATATGAAAACCAATTAAGAGTCTAACTTTAATGGTAGACCAGTTCCAGGCTTCCAGCTGCTGATCGCAGCATATTTAGCAACCCGAAGCGAATGTCGTCACGAAAGAAGCGATGCTATCGGACGGCCAGGATGGCGTTTAAGGGAAGAATTTCCAGTACGGTGGACCCACTAAATACGGGCCCAAATTGTGCCTTTTTTTTAATTTTGAGAGAGCGAAGGTCAACTTGGTAAAACCGCTGCATCTGCGACGTGGCGAAAATCGCAACTAATTATGATAAGTGGAGTAAGGATGTCGACATAATGTCCATTTGTCATTTATTTTCTCGAGATATCGTTTACATCTAATTTGCTAAATCCAGAAAATTAACAGATTTAATTATTTTTTAAATAAAATAATCTAAATGTGGATCCAGATTAATTCTAATTAAATTATTAAGTGGCTTAATTTACTTCTGATTAAGAATTATAAAGTCAAAATTCTCTTTACTATTTCTGTTTTTTTGTTGTGTTATGTTTAAAAGATACTAAAAAAACGAAAATTTGTAATGAAAAGAGGAAATTTTCTCTGTCTTTAATAATCAAATCGTTGCTCTTTTTCATGATACTTTCTATGTTTTCTATTTTCTTTTCTCTGTACCTTTTTTTTGTTTTATTATGCATATATTTTAAGTAATTAAATCATAACAATTGACAATTATGCTCCGAATAATATATTAAAGGATACATTTATTTTTATGCAATCATGATGTATTTACGTCAAATTACATTACATGTATAGTAAACGTTTTTGCGTAATAATATATACACAAGTGAGTAAATAATTGAATCTGACATTTTACTTCAAATAATATTTAAAACCTACTTAAATTATTACTAAAACAATGTTTTGACTTTAGAGTGTATATAATTTTTTTCTTTTCAAATTGCATGCATGATAGATGTTTTCGAATAATTATGAAATTAAACCTTAAAATTGGAAAGTTCAAGATAAAATTTGCTGCAAAATACATGCATAATTAATTAAATCTGCCCGTTTATTAAATTCAAAATACATTAGCGTATCAGCGAATGCAAGACAAAAAATTAGGAGTGAAGCTACGGTACTATGCATAGCACGGATTGGTCCGTGCTACGGCTCAATATTTGAGTTTTTAAAATTCTAACGGTCAATCCGAACCGTTCAACATGATTATAAAATGAATATGTACTTGCAAACCAAATTTTACATTTTTTTCGAATTTTTTTACTATTTTTTTAGATAGGTAGAAAATCACTGTTTTTGGATGGTTCAGGATTTTCAGATTAAGTGATTTTCTACTTATCTAAAAAAATAGTAAAAAAATTCGAAAAAAATGTAAATTTTGGTTTGCAAGTACATATTCATTTTATAATCATGTTGAATGGTTCGAATCGACCGTTAGAATTTTGAAAACTCAAATATTAAGCCGTAGCACAGACCAAACTGTGCTATGCATAGTACCGTAGCCTCACTCAAAAATAATACTATCCGCATTTTGTTGCTGATGTTTATGAATTATCACTCCGTTGAATTTGATAATTCAATCCTTCACCGAAAACGAACTCAAATTTAATAAGCTATATATAACTCATTCGAGACCCAACCTCACTTGTACATTAAAAATCCAATTAAGAAATAAAAATCCAATCTGAAATGAAACTAATTGGTACAAACTATTAGGCTAAAAAATTCCCACATAAAATATCAAAACAGATGAGTATCTGGTGTAAACACAACCAACCTATGTTCCTACATCAAATATCTGTCCGAAACAGGAACCAAGTTACATAACAACAAGTATCTAACTAGCAAATTATAAAAATAACTATTCAAGTTCTCATATCGAGCTGTAGTAACATAAGAAAATTGCATTATGCATCCTTTTTTCCACCCCCCTTCAAGACACAAGATTACAAACAGTGACAACCACAAAAATGGTTATATTATGGCATGAATATCACTAATAAGTTAAAAACCTCTCTGCTAAGCTTAACTTCTAGATTGGAAAGTACCCCCAAAAACCCATTACTTCCCATACGGGTGATATCTCCCTTGTCCCCTGCCCCCACCAGTACTACCATAATTACTGCGGCCACCAGTGCTGGCCCCACTAGCACCACTAGCACCATAACCACCTGTGCCATAGCCACCAGCACCGGCACCGGCATAACCATATGCACCAGTACCATACATCGCGTTGTATCCAGCACCATACCCATACATGGACGCACCATAACCAGCACCATATCCTGCACCATAACCAGCAGCACCATATCCTGTACCATAGCCAGCAGAACCTCTGCCAGCAGATGCACCATACCCGTACCCAGCAGCAGCCGATCCATATCCATAACCTCCTGACGGGTATGAACCACCCCCATAGCCGTATGAACTAGCGCCACCGTTATTGCTTCCACCCCCATAACCACCACCACCACCCCCATTGCCCCTGTATGAGGAGCGTCCACTACTTCTGCTGTTATATTGTGGATCTGACCTCTTTGGCTCAGCTTTCTTTATTTCAACCTGAAAAAGAGGAAGTTGGTGGTCAGATCTGCACAAAAAACATGCGTTTATGTTTCCTTTGGCTCATCTTCCTTGGCAAGTAGACTATTTCTTGCATGTTTTTGAGTGTTTGAAACAATAACTGTTGCATTATATTCCAGTGGTTTGGTGGAAAACTATCAGTAAATTAGCAGAGTTGCCCCTTATCTTAAACTTATGTAGAACCAAACAAACAAAATTAGCATGCCAGGCTTGTAGGAACTAGTTCTTCATGATTTGGTTTGGCACATATGAGCAACAACTAGGGTGCTAACATTTAGCACAAAGGACTTGGTACTAAAAGATCTATCTGAAATCTGAGAACCCTCCATTGAATTTTTTAAACTTTAAGAAGGATTATCATCTGCCTAAGTCAAAAAAACTCACAAATCAATAGTTTTAAAAGAGTAATTATACATTAGATTACTACGGATGAATTGACAAATTCATTACATCATTAACTCCATTTGTTGTCCTCATCTAATGACGCCATAAACATTTGCAAGAGAACCAAATTTTTAAAGCTTACACCACAATAAATAGACCAGGTTGTTCATTTTGAAAGATAAGATCAGGAGTACTAGTCTATCACTACATCTATTAGCATTCTAGCCATACTCAAGACAATACTAAGAAAAACTTGGAGACACTTGGTCATATTTTTGTATTATTAAAAAAAAGAAATGTCAGCATTTGAGAAACACCAGAGGAGACTAACTTACAAGTCTCCTAAATCACTATATGCAAGTTGCTTTTCTAGAAAAAGAAGGGATCGTTCAGGAAACAAGTACAATAATCGGAGTCAATGTGCTTGAAGTATAGAAGAAACCATGAGTTGAGACTTTAGAAAGAGAGTGTGTGTGTGTGTGTGTGAGAGAGAGAGAGAGAGAGAGAGAGACCTGCTTGCCACCAATGTCGTGCATATTTCCATCAGACATGACATTATCAACAGCTTCTTCACTATCAAAAGTGACAAAACCGAAGCCTCTGGAGCGGCCAGTACTATGATCAACCATTATCATCTGCTCGACTATTTCACCATACTTTGAGAAATGCTCCTTCAGATCATCTGCATTTCAATCTCTCACTTACAATAAAACTAAGGAGATAATGATATCTTATAATAGACATGGCCGAGGTGACCAGCATCCAGAATTAACAAGAACATTCATGAAACTACGCATCAAGGCATTAACTGACATTATTTCATTATATTTTAATTTTCTTTATTAGATTGTCTGTCAACTTGAAATTTCCAGATTCAGGTCAATAACAATAGAAGGTATCATTTTCCTTCTTGAAGCTTCAAAAGAGAAGCAGACACGTAACAAGACCATATAAGGTCCTAATTCAAAAATAAAAGAATTACAATTTATGATGTACTACAAAATTATATCATTTGACTGCTTACGGTCAAAAGGTAAGGTATAATCTAGCACACGTGCAAGTTGTAACCATTGTTGCATATGATGTCTAGATCAATGTTTCTGTTCACTCACGGATCTTCCTTGTACCTATTGTTAACTAGGATTGAGCTCCAACCAGGACATTCATATCAACGCACAAACAGGGGTTTTGTGAAGTAAAATAAAGAAGTGACTCAGTTCAAATCATCACTTCCATTGGTGAACCATCAGAATCATACAACTCCAGGAGGCATCAATTTATAAAATAACATGATATCAGTTCCATGACATTAAGAGTAGATTAGTACCTTCAGTTACAGAAGTTGGCAAGCCTCCAAGAAATATCTTTTTTGTCCTTGGGCCCCACTTTGTTGTTGAAGCTGCACCTTTTTTTGGCACTGTCCTCTTTACATCTACCTGGAAAGTATGACAAACTACATATTAATATCTCAAAATTTCACTTCTCGACAAACATAAAATAATTTTCAAGTTCAATTCACAGATGAGGTTGTTTGGTTGCCGTCAAAACAATGTTTACACAATAGAACAGAGTAAACACATTTATGGTATAGCCTTTCCCACAACATGACTTGTAATCCGTCACAGGACCCAGACAGAAAAGTCCCAGCAGAGCTACCTTTTTCTGACTGCATCTGTGCAATTTGCACCTTCTCAATGTGGTAGGATGCAAACTAGATAGTTCAGTATTCCTTGGTAAAATTTATTATTTAAACACGTACCGACCACCAGTGCAGACCAGAACAGGTCTGACTCTTACCAACATAGATTCTACAATAGTACAGTACCAACTGACTAAGCTCATACTGTTAAAGTTCTATCTTTGGTCACAGTTACGAAGGTAAGGATGAATCAAGTACATTAGTACCACACTGATACTGAACTCTCTGAAAACTTACACTTCGACCATCTATGACATGCTCATCCTCGAAGACTTGGTCAATAACAGACGGGTCAGCAAAGGTAACAAATCCAAACCCACGAGGCTTGCGAGTGACCTTGTCTACCATTATAACCGAGTCCGTTATCTCACCATATTTCTCAAAATACTGCCTGAAACTCTCTGGAACAGAAAAAAAGAAGAAGGATAATATGAATGAATAAATAAACATGAGTAAAGAAAGTGAGAGTAAACTGTTATTTGCACATTTTTCCCAAAAAAAAGTAAAAATAGTTATAGATGCTGCTTAGTGGTGGTGGTGGTGCTTCTTTCTTTTTTTTCATTTTTTTCAGTGGAGGGTGGGACAGGAGGAGGAACGGAGTGTGTTGGGGCACACTGCACAGTATTGCATATTACATGTGGTTAACTCTCTGTATCCAGTTAATAGAGAGGTATCATTTGTAAAAGTGTGATTACTCAAAGATAGAACCAAGATTCAAATGAAAGCATGCATGTGAAAACAATCCAATGTACTGAACAAGATTGGATAACAGTAATCAATCACGAACAGAGACCATTCTTTGTTTGAAAAAAAAAAAAAACATAAGCATACTAGAAGAGTAGAAAAGAATCCTATGTACTAAAAACAAAACTGGCTAAAAGTCTACCCAGGCAATAAGCCACATGTGATAAAAAAAATCCATCCAACAAGATCATAAATTTTGGCAAAGACTTGTTTTCTACCAATTCAACTTGGAACATGAAGGGAAGCAATAAAATTAGGGATGAAAAGAGGAATACCTTCTGTTGTCTCCCATGCAATGCCTCCAACAAAGATTTTTCTGCCAGAAAATGAAAATGAAAGTACAAGAACATTAGTTCATTTACAAGTTGCAACAGCAGACCCAATATACGTTACTTTCCTTCTATTCATATCTACCCCAAAGGAAGTCTTGTTAAACTAATCTAACACTAGAAAATACCCTACTTTTTGACAATACTAACCCTATCGAACCGAAATCACTAGAAGCCTCCTTGGTCTCTGCATTTGAGCTATCTACCTTATCAGCTGCCATGGTCGTACCTTGTCCTCCTACCTTACCTAATCCAGCACCTTCTCCTCTCGTCTGATCTTCTTCTTCCTCCTCTTCTTCTTCTACCTCTTCCTCGACTTCTTCTTCAACCTCCTCTTCGACCTCCTCGTATCCGTTGACGCCGTTTTGGGCCTCCTCCATTGGACTCCTGGAGATGAAACCCTAGCAACGACCAAAAGCGACCAGAAACCTTGCTAGAGTATAGCTCGATAGGTAGATCGTCGATTTTGGTGAAACCCTAGTTTTAGGGGCTTGCGGGTTTGGAGAATCTGGACTCCAGTTGAGAAATGGGCTGGTTGGTTGGAACCAAGTTCGGCCGCGAGGTATCGAAACAAGCGGTATGGTGTCCCGTCGTTGCTGTTTAGTTAAACGTGATCCCTTTTTTTTTATTTGAGGAAAGTTAAGCGTGATCCAAAAACTGTCGTATGCACTCTACCTCGTGTTTGTGGCCTAACGGGTAATAAGGAGTTTAGTCATTGTAATTCCATCAAACAAGAATTAATTGAGCCGAACTAAAATGATATAAGTCGATCTTTAGACCGGCCTAAATTAAACCACTTCATATGATGGTTTAATTTTATTGCACGTCCTGACCTAACTCGAATGATTGTAATAATATATTATTAGTATATAATTAGTATATTATTATTAATAATTATTATTAGTATATAATTATATAATTAATATCTTATATTGTTAATATATTAAATTATTATTATAATAATATTATGTTATTAGTATCTTTTATTAATAATTATTATTAATATATAATTATATAATTAATATTTTATATTGTTAATATATTAAATAATTATTATAATAATATTATAATATATTATAGTTATTATTAATATATAAATATTATATAATTAGTATCTTTTATTAATAATTATTATTAATATATAATTATATAATTAATATGACATGTGGTTAATATATTAAATAATTATTATGATAATATTATAATATATTATAGTTATTATTAATATATTAATATTATATAAATAATATCTTATTATTAATATATAATTATATAATTAATATCTTATATTGTTAATATATTAAGTACTTATTATAATAATACTATAATATATTATATTTATTATTAATATATTAATATTATATAATTAGAATCTTATTATTAATATATGATTATATAATTAATATCTTATATTGTTAATATATTATATAATTATTATAATAATATTATAATATATTATAGTTATTATTAATATATTAATATTATATAATTAGTATCTTATTATTAATAATTAACTAACTTAGGCTTCCAAAACTTTAGTCCTCCACCAACTCTAACCAAACAAGGAATACCTTAAGCCATGATCTAACTTTAGACCTCAACCAAACATGAATAATTTAGACTGGCCTAAGTTGGAATGATTAATTTAGACCTCCTTAGCTTTAGTCCACAACCAAACACCACCTATGCTCATAAGGGCGGACCCAGTGTAGTTCAGGGGGGTCAACTGCCCCTCCCTAGATTTTGAAGTTTTATACAAATTTATAGGTTCGGTTTGACTTTACCCCCCCTTGGAATTTTATTTGCCCCCCTCTGGACTTTTAGTTGTAATTGATATTAAACTTAGGGTTAAAATTATAATAAATTTCTTGAATTCTAATTGGTAATTAGGATTAGAAGTCAGAGCATTAGAAATTAAAAATTGGAGCATTTTTTTTATCTAATACCCGATTAGCTAATGGGTTTGAACTCGATTAACTATTTAAATCCAATTCGTTATTTTCTTGTCTTTCCCTGACAAAAATCCTGGATCTTCCCCTGATGCTCATGTTTATCGTATAACGGACTTTGTGCTGAATGTGCATCATTTGCATTAACATACTGTTTTAGTTAGTTTCTGGACCATACGATTAGAAATCATCAAGTTGAGATTAATAATCAAGAAAATGAGACTATTAATGACACAAATGAGAATGAAATGGAAGAAAATTCAACGGTTAGAAGATCATCTATGTTAGTGTTGTGATCTAGAAGCCAATCATAGGATGATTGTTTTCTAAGTTTTGTTTATGTAATTGAATGATTTGTTTATCATTTTGTTCCTTGAGTATTTCATTACTTATAGATCATTCAAGTTGAGGACTTGGAATTGTGGAACTCTATAAAGGAGTTAATAAATACTCTAAAAGTGTCCCTAGTCTTGGTAATTAACAAGGAACATTAAATTACCGGTATAAGATTAGCATTTGGATTAGATGATGATTATGTTCTGCAGATCATATGACAAGGGGTTGTCAATCTAATCAAATGGATACCTGATGGAGATCAGGCATTGGACGTGACCAAAATAAAACATTTAATATGGATTGTGTTTGTGTCATTAATGTTTTATTAGTGTCTAGAATTCTAAGGTGTGAGATAATTGTTTCTCTCACATGAGAATACATATTCGTGGGTATTATCTAACACTGTCAGTAACTGACAGTCATACAGATTCTATCTCAGTATGTGTCTCTCATGTGGAGAGATAGTAATTATCAAGAATACCAATGTCCCTCATGTAAATGAGTGATGATATCACTGGGCCCATTGATGAAATAATACAAGTATGTGCACATATGATTAAGGAGTTAATCATAATTACTGAATTATTTCAGAATCAAGAAACGAGTAGATTTGCAAGGATGACACGTTCCTACCTTGGATCTATTCATGATATCATGAGACATGGAATTGACACGAGGCAATTGTTGCTCAGGGATCGTGATACAGTATGGTACTTATCATCTGTGTCATTTGGGTAACTACAATGCATATTGCTAGGTGCCGCTTGTAGTTTATGGAATCGAAAGGAGTTTCAGATTCCATTGCCATGTGACATAGATCCCACAGGGTCACACCAATAAGAAATGAATTAGAAATGCTCCTTAATTTATTTGACATGTATGACATGACAAATAAATTGGTTTCTTCATCAAACCATGAGAAATATAATTATTTGAGATAATTATATATGATACTACAATTAATTAGAATAATTGTATTTGATTATTGCAAACAAGAAAAAATAGAACTTGGCCCAATAAACAAAGCCTAATGGCTGTTGTTAATTATGGCCCATGTTTATTTTATGAATTGTTTCCTTAATTAAAAAGTTCACCCAAAATAGTTTACCATGTTTTCTGATAACTGCTGCGCAGCATTTCTTATTTTGACCATATCTCTTTCATAATAAATCCGTTTTTAACATTCTATATATTTCTGGAAAGGTAAAAGAAATATCTAGAACTTTGCCTCTCTGGAGAAAAGCCAAATTAGAAACAGATCATGGTCAAAAACGCGATAGAACGTGGTGGTTAATTTGAACCGCCATGTTCTGTAACTGCTGCGCATGTTTCGTATTTGGACCATAACTCTCTCATACGATGTCCGTTTTGGACGTATAATATATGGATGGAAAGGTAAAAGAAAGATCTATAACTTCTCCTTCTGTGACAGAATCTAATTCGAATTAGATCGTGGTCAAAAACGTGGTAGAACGTGGAGTTAACTTTGGGAACAAAATTCACATTCCTTGTTTGCTATATATATTCTCCCTCTCATTCCTTTTGAGAGGAATTCGTTTTTGAGAGTTGAAGTTCTGCCAAAACTCTCTCTCTCTTGTTTTTTCTCTCATGTGTTGAGAACCCACAAACCCTAAAAGTTCAAGATCTAGTTCTCTTGAAGGATAGGGATTAAGGAGCAACCAAGTTAGTACTCTCTAGCAAGAGGAAACTTTGGTTTTTAATTAATTTTTTGGTGGATACCGTGGAGGACTTCTACTTTGGAGTCTCATCTTGGTGCAAGGCGTTCTAAGTCACGCACACATCAACCACCAAGGCGCTGTAAGACATCAACCACCATTAGCATCAACAAGGAGGTGGAGGCTACAACCCTACATCTCAAGGACCTTCCTTTCTTGTTAGAGATAAGAAACTAAAGGTATGATGCTTATTGATTTGGAAATAGATTTTTGTTTGATTTCAATCACACATGATGATCTCTTTTGGTACTTTTCTTGTCAAAATTTTGAAATTTCGCTGCTTTAAGTACCATAAGAACCCAACAATCTAGGGAGCGACAACCATCAACTTACTTAGAGATTATGTGACCTATTCAGTACAATATCCAATCAAAAATTTTGTTTCATATGACAATATCTCAACCGAATACCATACATTTCTCACTAGTATTGAACATGAATTGGAACCTAAAAATTACCAAGAAGCAACTAAAAGTCCAATTTGGTGTAAGGCTATGAATGAGGAACTAAAAACTTTAGAACAAAATGAAATTTGAAAAATTGTTCCCTTACCAAAAAATAAAAAACCGGTTGGTTGTAAATGGGTATATAAAACCAAATATAATATTTACCATAGAAAGGTATAAAATAAGACTTGTAGCTAAAGGATTTACCCAAACCTATGGCATAGACTATAATGAAACCTTTGCACCGGTGGGAAAAATGAATACCGTAAGAATTTTATTTTCCATTGCCATAAATAATGGTTGAGATCTTTACTAAATGAATGTTAAAAATGTCTTTATTCAAAAAACACTTGAAGAAGAGGTGTATATGACATTACCACTCGGTCATAAATTGGAAACCAACTCTAACTTGGCTTGTAGGCTTAATAAATCAATCTATGAATTGAAGCAATCTCCACGGGCATAGTATGACAAACTTAGTTGTTATTTAATATCTTGCAATTTTAAAATTAGCAGTGCCAATCATTCTTTATCTACTAATTGTGATGGTGCCAATACAACTCTCATTTTAGTGTATGTAGATGACATCATAATTATCGGAAATAATTTTGAACAAATTCAAAAAATTAAAAAACAACTAAAAGAAAAATTTGACATAAAAGATTTAGGATATCTTAATTATTTTTTAGAAATAGAAGTAGCTCCTTCGGATAAAGGACTCTTTATTTTCTGACGAAAATATACACTCGATTTATCAAAAGAAACCAGTAAGTTAGGATGTAAATCGGCCTCTACTCCAATTAACAACAAGTACAAATTAAATAGTGAAGACGGTAAACCTTTAAAAAACATAAATCAATTTCAAAGACTCGTAGGAAAATTGATCTATCTAACGGTTACTTGTCTGGATATTTCTTTTTCTGTAAGCCAAATTAATAAGTTCATGTACTCACCAAGAACACCACATTTAGAAGCCGTAAATATAATTTTGAGGTACTTAAAAGTAATACCGGTAAGGGTATTTGGATGAAAAATAATAATTCTAATGATATATGTGGCTATTCCGATGCAGATTGGGCCGGAAGCTTCGATAGAAAATCGACAACTGGGTTTTGCACATTAGGCGGAAATCTAGTTACATGGAAAAACAAGAAACAAAATGTTGTAGCACGATCAAGCGCCGAAGTCGATTATCGTGCCATGGCATCAACTGCAAGCGAACTAACATGGATCAAGCAACTCCTATCTGACATGAGATTTAAAACTCAAGAACCGATGAAAATGTACTGCGACAACAATTCGGCACGACATATAGTATCAAATTTTGTTTTTCATGAGCGAATAAAACATATAGAAGTGGATTGTCATTTTATTAGAGAAAATGTTCAAGCAAAGGAGATTAAAACACCATACGTAAAAGTGAAGATCAACTCGTAAATATCTTCACCAAAGGCTTGAATCCGAGTCCATTTGAGAAAATTACAAACAAGCTAGGATTGTACGATATATACATTCCTAACTTGAGAGGGAGTGTTAAAATATATAAATAGATTCAAATTTATTTTGTATTATAGAAAGATAACGACTAGTTTGTAGGAAACAGAGCTGTCATTAATAAACTAGAAAATAGTATGTTGTAATTAAATAGAATAGGAAATAGTTTAACAACTAATTTTTTAAAAACCTTTTAGTATAAATATGAACACATATAAAGCGGAAAAAAATAAGATTGCAACATAATTTGTTTTCTTTAAATCTTTCTCTCTCGTCTTACAGAAATTAACAGTTGGTTACAAGATAGGTAGTCGTAGTTTTGGCCGATCTAATCTAATGTGAAAGAACAATACCGACTACCGAGTCCAAACCAAGGGATTCGTCGTGCTCGATGCTCCGTAACCACGGTTTCGGACGTGCTAAGTTACGGCTTAAGGCGGTAGCTCAAGTTGGGTAAATGAAGTATGTTCTACCTGCACCTAGATGGCTAGATCCCCTCGCTCAAAGAATTTCATTGTCAAAAAATAAAGAGAAAGGGTACAGGTCCCACCAAGAAATTGTCTTCGGTGTTTGGGTACGGTTAAAGCCAATTCCGACAGAAATGCCAATACTCTTGGATCTTTTACTCGTCGCTCCTCGAAGTTACCTCAACACGCAAGTCTATCTTCTCATTGGTTTATTTCCATGGACCCTACTAAGCTTCAACCAGTCCCAACTCGCCACATCACCAACTGACTTTAACCCAGTTGGACCCTAACTACTTTCCCGACCAAACATATACCCACCGAGCTCCCTCTTTCTCTACTCCGTCACCATGGCCAACTCCAAGTCCTCTTCTTTCCCAGTTGTCTTGGTCTTCTTAGTTCTAACTTTGGTATTTCTCTTCCTTCTTTCTTCTGCGCCCTCGACCCGAGGGACCCAGTCAAACCGCCGTCTCAAGCTCCGCTCCAACTTCACCTTCGTCCCGCCTCTCCCCAGTCAGGCGTCCCGTCATCCGGGTCATGCGGATCCTCACCATTTCGCGTTCGATCCGATTATCTCCCAGATCGAGATGCGACGCGAGGATCGCGAGTGGGAGCACACCCACATGCCAGAGGTCGGACACGCGCCAGCCATGGAGTCCCAACCCGAGTGGGAAGACTTCATGGACGCGGAGGACTATGTCAACAGTGAGAATCGGTTTAATGTGACTAAAAGGGTTGAGGTTTTGTTTCCTAAAATTGATCTGAATCCGGGAGATGGGTTCATAACAGCCGAGGAACTGACGAACTGGAATCTGGTGCAAGCGAGAATTGAAACCATGCATAGGACCAAGAGAGATATGGAACTGCACGATAAAAATAAAGATGGACTGGTATCTTTTGACGAGTATGAAAGGCCAAGTTGGTCCTGGCGGTTTGACGGTGAGTTTAAAAACATGGATTTCAACTCAAATTGGGCTTCTGGTGTAAATTTTGATGTCTTATTAGTTCTTGGCTTTTGGGTATGGCTGTGTTTTATTTGGACAGAAGTAATTCTACTATATTCAAGACTGCATTTCTTGAAACATGGCTAGTACTGATACTGTTAACAAAATTGTACATTATGTAGTGCTGTTAAATTTGTGTTTCAGAAAGAAACTTGTAGAAGGAATTGAAGTGTGACCACTTCTGTCATGACTGTGAGACAAACTTATTGCCTATTTCTAAGAGGCGATTTGATTGGCTTTCACTTTGAAGGATATAATAGTAACCTTTAGTTGCTGAACTACAATGCTAGATTTATCTTTTGAATAAGGAAACAGAAGAAATGTAAAGAACTGGATAGAGTAGTATTGGAAATTTTGGCTGCCTTAGCTTCTGCATTTTGATCTAATCTGTTTAAATTTATAACTAGCCTCTATTTCCTCCCAATTACATGAAAAAATCCAGAAGAAAATTCGACCAACGATGGGATGGGATGGTGGAAAGACGAGCATTTCAAGGCTGCTGACATGGACGGTGATGGCCTTCTAAACCTCACTGAATTCAACGAGTATATTCAACCTCCTTCCTAAGCTTCTAACACTCTCCTTAGTTTTTTCTATTGTTATTGTTATTGTTGCTGCTGCTGCTATTGCTATTGTTGTTGTTGTTGTTGTTATACTTTAATCGATAGTGTTACATTTTCTATATTATTGACATTAATAATTCTGACTGCCATTGGATAGCTTCCAACATCCAGCTGATAGTACCAATACGAAGATGATTGATTGGTTATGCAAAGAAGAAATCAGGTATGAGATTGTTAAGTTCTTTTTTGTTGTGCAATAATATGTTTCTACAGATTTACCCCTAAAAATGTGAAATTTGTAAAATTGGTTTTGTTGCTAATATGTCCACCTAAATTGCAGGGTGTGGTCAGAAATATAACTATTCATTCGTACCATCTTTTAACTTGACCTTTGTTTCAATTGATAAGCCATTATGTGACTTTCTTTTGGTTTCTATACTAGCTAGTAAATACTGGTGTAATACCTTCATATTGCATGATTGATCAGTACAAATGTTGAACAATAATAACTTCATTTGTTTATCTGTTCACTATTTGCTTACCTGTACAAGCCAGTATCATACAACCAATAGATAGTGGTTTCAATACTTCCATACGACTGATCAGTAATAATTTTATTTGCTTATTATTTTCTCATATCTTTGTATAAATTCAGGGAGAGAGATAAAGACAAGGATGGGAAGCTTAGCTTTCAAGAATATCACGGTGGCCTATTTTATTTAATCCGAAATTATGATGAATTTACTGTTGATCCAAATGAAGATAATTATGGGGATGCAACTGCTAAAAAAATGTTTTCTCAGATTGATAAAGATAATGATGGGTATGTATTTGCAGCATGATGATTATATTCTTTTCCTTTAATATTGATGTGAATAATAAAGAGATTTGCACTCTTTTATCAGAAACCTTATTAGAAGTGAAATGAACACAAGAAAAGAACTGTCAAGATTTCTAATGGTGTATAATTTAATTAACCCTCATTAATGTATATAGAAGAGTTACTAAAGTGACTTCTGTATTCATTGTTTTGTATTTGTCATTCTTTAGAAAATTGACTGAAGAAAATGTTATCGTATGAAAAATTTAACTCTTTTATAAAGGATGATAGGTTTGGTGCAAAGCAAATAAAGCGAATAGCTGACTGTACAGAGCTTTAGTACATGAACTCAAAATCATTTATCTTTTTGTTGCTACTTGAGAAATTGCAGATTACCTGTTAGTCTGTTTTGAAATAAGTGTTTTGAGACTTTTGCCATGTCGACTGACCTTAATTTTGTACCTTCTTTTGAATACATACTTTCAGTTTCATATCAGCAGAGGAGTTGAAGCCATACATAAATAACCTCCATCCATCAGAGCGCTTCTATGCAAAACAACAAGCCAATTATCTTTTAACCATGGTAAGGTTCATGCGTTATGACTTTAATGAAATTAAACATTGTTAGACTGGTAAAAAAATGATGCATAATTTATGAATTTATATATTAATTATAGTCAAGGATTTCAATTTTTACAGTTACACTGAAATTTAGTTGGTATAGTAACTTCTACTAGAAACTAAGCTTTTGATTTTGCTATTACTCCTTGATTCAACACATGTCACTTCAATTATGTCCCAATTCACGATTCTTACCCAACTCTGTCATCTATTAAGTGAAAGTGGCCTCATATTATTTGATCCTGCAATCTGCACTCCAAAACAAGCTCTTCTGAAAAAGTACAGAATGAGGTGAGATGATTGAGAGGGAGGGAAAGAGGGAGGGAGAGGGAGAGAGAGAGAGAGAGAGAGAGAGATGACAACCAAGAAGTTAGAAATATTGTCAATGGTAGTTCTTGGTTATCATTGATTATTAATATTTAAGTTTACTCTTTTACAGGCCGATACTGACAAGGATGGAAAGCTTAGTTTGAAAGAGATGGTAGAAAATCCGTACGCTTTTTACAGCTCAATATTTACCGAGGAAGACCATCCATTCCATGATGAGTTTCGTTAGCTCTCTCCTCCTGGTTCGTTCTCTATGTTCTTTTAATTGTTTATTAGCATGGATTGTAACTTTTCACTGCCGAAGAAAGAAGTTTGCTTCTGATTTGATGGTTCTTGTACTAGATTGTACTGAATTCTAGCTGCACCTGCACTGAGGTGTTTTTTGCGAATTAAAGCTCAAAGGCTTCGTTTGGAACTTCAATAGATGGTACCTTTACTGGTACTGTTTGCCATCTGGTTCTGTATTCGTCATGCGTATACTATGTCGACTCATATAGTCGTGCCAAATTAGTTTGACTGGTACAAGTGACCGCTGATCTTTGCTGCTTGCTTTGGTTCTTAACTTTATTAACCATATTTTTACTTCTTTATTTCAGGTCTATGGGAGAATAGTTGTGTACTGGTGTTGTTAAATTTAGTATTATTACTGTAAGTTATTTACTGGTTTCCTTTTGTTTGCTACTCTAGATATTAAATTATTACTTCAAGTTAATTTACTGTTTTGCTGGCTTATTATTTATTTTTTGGGAATTAGTTGGCTTATGTACTTGTATGTTGTTTTGCAGGCTTGGAGTTCCAAAGTTTTAGCAGCAGTGGATTTATTTGATTGGCGCCCATCTGTTTTACAGTTCAATTTTATTTATTTTTATAGGAGAAACTAGTTCCTAGACTGTCCTTTTGCACAAATGTAACATAGGATTAATTTAAAGATGTACTGCTTTTTGGCCTTGATAAATTGTTCTATTTATAAAGATTTTGGCATGCTATGTACAGGCATTACATCGTCAATTTGCAGAAAAAGCAAGATTTTGTACAAGTCTATCGGACATTCATATTCATATATGAGATGTGCTTCTCTTTGATACTCCAATTTCGCAACAAGTTTCACATCGATTACGAGTATGAAATCCAGATTAGGAACTTTTCTTTTATGAGATAGACAGACAGAAATCCAACCTCCTGACCTTTATTTAATGTTCAAATCTCTACTCCTTTTGATTATTAAAAAAAGGGCCTTAAATTAAGAGATCACCGTTCGGTTTGTTCCGAGAAAAAGCCCAAAATGGAAAGATGCGAAGTCGCTTGAGTGACGCCTTGGATCTGATCTGAAATTCCTTAGGCAAGGGGGTCACCGACTGGACAAGGAATCGTGCAAAACAGTATGGCGCAAGTACTATTTTTGCTTTGAGATTCGTGCAAAAATTAAAAGAACGGTTCGGATCCAATTACTCTACGGAGCAGTACCTCTGTAGTATACGATTCCGTCACCGACTCGCCATCCACGTTCCGTTTTACTTCCGCGGACAGCTATCGAAATGCGAAATCTCAATTAATTAATCAAATTAACAGCTCATCTCTCTCTTTCTCGAAAGATCCAAATCCAAGCGAAGCGCTCTGTTCTTTTCGAATTTGGGGGAAATTGAATCGGAGAAGTTTGATTAGATTTCATACGAAGATATGTCGTACGCTTACCTGTTCAAATATATCATCATCGGAGATACAGGTGGTTCTTTTTTCTTTTTCCCCTAATTTTTATGTTATGGAGTTTTATACTTCTCTTGCTTGCGTTTTCGTTGTATTGTAAAAGAATCTGGCCTCCTCCGTTATTGATTCGTCTTAGGCGCTTATGCATATAGAATGAAATATAGATCGAATCGATACGGTGGAGTGAGTTGGTTATTCGTTTAATCAGTAAAGTTATTTATATATATGGAGTCCGACAGCAAAATAAGAACTTAGAATCTGTTTTCCAAGCGAGTGGGTTAATATGTGATCTAAATCAGACACAAAAGCTTGATTGAAAGGAGAGGAAGGGAGACTGCTTGAAGATCTCAATTTGCACTAAGAACCCTTCTTTTGTATTAAGTATAAGGAATGCTTGATCTTTTATAGAAGCAAATTCCAACTTCTTGTTGTTGTTGAGATGTATGGTGAAGTTAGACAACTTGTGCTGGATTTTGATGAGCTGACTTTCTGATGAAATCAAAAGAATTGAAGTGTTTATTAAACATTGTTTTGATTGATTGTAGGTGTTGGAAAGTCATGTCTCCTATTACAATTCACTGACAAGCGGTTCCAACCTGTGCATGATTTGACAATTGGTGTTGAATTTGGTGCCAGAATGATTACTATCGACAACAAGCCCATCAAGCTCCAGATTTGGGATACGGTTTGTTTCAGTTTCATATTCCATTGTATTCTGAAAATAAAATAAAATAGTTCCGTGTAAGTTGTGTATTTTTATAATTAGTAGACAATAACTGAAAGTGGATGAAAAATCTCTAATTACTTTTGTGTTATGTTTCATAATAAAATTGTAGGCTGGGCAAGAGTCATTCAGGTCGATTACTAGATCTTATTATAGGGGCGCTGCTGGTGCACTTCTTGTATATGACATCACCAGGTACTACATATTTTATAATCATAAGGCCTAGCTTAAGCATAGACTAATTTGTTGGCTGCTTTACGTACCTTGTTTACACACAACACCACACAGCTTTCTTTTTTTGGCACCTTAACCAAGGTTAACCCTGTCAAATGATAACCGAATTGCCCCATATGTTTAATATTAAAATAAGGGAAATTGCTTCAGAACCAATTTACATACAAACTAGTAACTTACCTTCTGACTTCTCCTGTGGGATTGGTTTTGATTTATTTTGTAAATTGAAAAAAAACACTGCTGAGAGTTGGTGAAAAACTTTTACCATAGAATCAATTTTTATAATGCCAATCTAGCAATAAGTGTTATTTGAAAGCATCTTGTAAATCATGGGGATGTTCATGCCAATAAGGGAACCATTGGTTGTTATTTGCAAATGTTAATAATTATTAGATTCAGGATGCAAAAACCTAAATTTGTCCTTGTTGGAAATGGATAGGAGGGAGACTTTTAACCACCTGGCCAGCTGGCTAGAGGATGCAAGGCAACATGCGAATGCAAACATGACAATTATGCTTATCGGGAACAAATCCGATCTGGCGCACAGGCGAGCAGTCAGCACTGAGGAGGGGGAGCAATTTGCCAAGGAGCACGGCCTTATCTTCATGGAGGCATCCGCCAAAACTGCTCAGAATGTCGAGGAGGTAAATTTTATTATGCCTTGTTTTCTCCTTTTGCTAGTGAGCCCTCACTTTTGGTTGGACTTTTCTGGGCAGGAGCAATCCTACATCTTCCCTTATTACTACAAATAATTGAGATATACCCAATTACTCTCTTATGCCTGTTCCTTTTGCCCCATAGTACCTGTATGCTTGCTCCATTCATTCATGTACAGAGATGATGTAGGAGAAAGTTGAGCATTTTGGAAGTAAATAGTGGTGTAGAGTTTTTTGATATGTGAGATATTCATGCTCGTGGCATAAATGAAATTGGGAAGGTTGTAGTTGAAAATGATCTGATTGGCGGTGGACTCTTGATTATAGTTTGCAATAAATAGAAAACAAGAGAGTAAAAATCCAGGCATTTATCAAAACCTGTGCATTTATCAAAACTCTTGATCATAGTTTTCAACTTCAGTATGATTAACATTGATTTGTAAATTTTGCACAGGCATTTATCAAAACTGCAGGAACAATCTATAAGAAAATCCAGGATGGTGTCTTTGATGTATCCAATGAGGTTAGTCAATTAATTAGTTCAATACTAGCTTTATCTAATTGTGACAATAACTTGATAGCTCTGTATTTCAAGCTTTCCTACCTCTTGACACTATCAACCTCAGTGGTTTTTTTTTTTTTTTTCCTGAGTAGTACCATTCCAGTGTATACTTATAATGTCGTAATATTTGTATCGTCTTTTGTCATTTTGCAGTCATATGGCATAAAAGTAGGATATGGTGGGATACCAGGTCCATCAGGTGGTGCTGGCTCCTCTTCTCAAGCTGGTGGTTGCTGTGGATAATTTTTAGTTTTCACAATTTTAAAAGTAAATGCAACATTATTGCCTTTGAATGTCATGGCTTTCGTTCCGTCCGTGAAGAATGTTTTCTTTGTACCAATTACTTGTTTGTTAACTTTGCTGTGCTACTCGCAAGAAAATTGAAATGAATTAATGTGCAGTTTGTCTGTTAATAATCATGTAAATTTCTTTGTTTGACGATATCTTGATACTACTCGAGTTAAATTGTATGTATGTTCTGTGTGACAGTTGATGTGTTTTTTCCTTTTTTTTAGAGGAATGATTTTACCTTCTGTACTGATTTAGGCCAGCGTCGCACCGAGTTTCTTTTATCTTCTCTTTTTAGCGGAGACGAAGTGCAGAAGACATGAAGAAGCAAACAAATTTGGTATAGATGAAGTTTTCGTTCATCTTTTGCTTTTCCTCTTCGAGATTTTTCATTCCAAATTTAAGTTGGTATAAAATGCGTTTTGGACATACATAGCACGACTTTGTTCATACTTGTGACAACTGACAAGAGTGTTAATAACATGATTGCCTGCTTACACAATTCAACACAACATTTGTAATACATGCACTAAACAAAGCATTCACAAACACATTAAAGAAATCGCAAATAACACCTTGTATATGCATGTTCACTGTATGAGAGATTGCGTGTACTTCATGTGGGTAGGCCTCCAAAAAAACATTATTATCAGCATCATCTCTGCCTCTCTTTCTCTCATGCTAATTCTCAGCCATGCTTCATGTTTAGTACACGTGTAGTGAGTACTGACACATAAGAGCAGAGCAGTCATGACTCTTTAACTATGTCGTCCTATTTCATTTATTATTACCGGGTACAGGCTCCACACAGTCAATTTTTTAGAGAGTTCTTTAAATTTTTCCAACCTCCGGCTCTACAGCACAACCTTGATCCACCTCTACAAGGTCCACAATTAAATGCAAAGACCTTGTAAGCACATCTCTCTGATTGATTAATCGCTCAGGCTAGAACTCCATGGTCCATGCAATCTCGTTGTACATTTTAGCAACTATAGGCCATGGATCATGGGCCAGTTAGGCCGAAATAGAGGTACTGATCCCCTTGCAATGGGCTCAACTCGAAAGAAAAGATACAGTCATTCAGCCACTCCAGTTTTCTATATTTGTGCGAATCCTTTACTAATCATAACTGTCAAATATACATCGTACGGTTATTATTGTTCTGACGAAGGACCAACTTTTCTGCAGTTCCGATGAAATGGAGATACTATTCTTTAATCTGTACCGTCGGATGAAGATCCAGGGGTATTCATTCATATGATCTTAAATATAAGCACGAGACCCCAAAGACATTACTCAGAGGTCAGAAACTCCCGAGCGACCAGAAGAACCTCTTTTTCTCTCTTCTCGATCAGATCCTGATGGTGAGAATCACGATCTCTCTTGGTCTTGGGTTTTTCTAAGTAGGATTTTAGTTCTTTTTACGATTTACCGATTCTTTTGGTTTTAATTAATCTGACAACAATTCAGGCTTTAAAACCGATCTCGAGCCCTGTACCGGTCGCCTTGTACCCGACGCTGGCCGTCGTAATGCTCTCCATCGGCTTTATGATCACAGCATTCTTCTTCATGTAACCCCTCCCCTTGATCTGTTGTTATTTTCTATAGTGTCGATTGCTTTTCAATTTCATCTAATTAGGCAGATTTGGGTGAATTGGGGATGGAATGGAATAGGGTTTTCTAGTGATTACAATTCAATCTATGATATATATTCTTATATGGAAATTAGATGCGATTCTTTTTGGTGTAGTGTGTAGGTGGGGTTTTAGTTCTGTCTCCAAATTTAGTATTTGGTAGAACTTTTCTCTAAAGAAGATCCTTCTCTACTAGTACCACAGCGCATAATTTCTCTTTAGCTCAGGATGAGATATTTAGTTTGTGTTGGAGGTGAAATGTTCATTTTTTACTGAGTTGTCCTTTTTTACAATATTTTTTTTAGTAATAAGAAGTAAAATCTAACTAGAGCAAAGCTAGGGTGTGATGTGCTCACCAAAAGAGTTTGGTGAGCACAACTCCAGAAATCTATTGAATTGGCTTCAAACGATGAATCTACTTCATTAGTGATGCATGTACATGAAATTTTTTAGAAGTTTCGAATTCATTTAGTACAAAGTCAAGTGGTAAAAAAAATGAACCTTTAACAAGTTATTTTATAAGTTATTTTATAGGTAATCATTTTTCATCATTTTTTTGACCGCTTGACCTTGTACTAAATGAATTCAAAACTTACAAAAAATTTGCATGTACATGCATCACTCGTGAAGTAGATGGATTTCAACAGTTTGGATTCGTTGTTTGAAGCCAATCCGATAGATTTTTGGACTTGTGCTCACCAAACCCTCTTGGTACATCACACCCTAGCTTTGCTCATCTAACTAATATAAGTATATAGTTCCAGTATTTTTTTTTTTTTCAAATAAAGCCATTGAAACTTACATTGGTAAAAGATAGATAATTTAAATAGACAGTTCAGTGAATTGGTTAAGAATTAAGATACCTATGCTGGCCCTTCCCCAATTTTGCAATTTTATGCCATCTAGTATCAGTTAACCTTATCTATGCATCCAAGCCTGAATATAAACAGAAATATTCCCTTTTAGACTTAATTCGGGTTCAAGTGTTTATAATTGTGCAATTTAAAATAATGATCCTTTAAAAGCAGATGAGTTCAACGTGGTGTCTGGCCATCACCTGCACTGACCCAGTTGCATGTGATTATGTTAGAGACTGAGCTTTTTAGGTGATATATAATTAAATGATATGCCTAGCTTGCTAAAATTATGCTCATATTACCAAATTTTCAGATATGAGGCAACTTCAACAAGAAAGAGCAGGAGCCTCGCGAAGGAGTTTGCAGCTGCTTCATTTGCTTCTGTCTTTCTGGTACTTCTTGCTACCTTTTTTTTTAAACTTTGTTTCAATTTTCAGGGCAATTCTGCTTATACTCCTACAGATATAAAAAATAGCAAATGTACCCTAGAAAACAAAAATATGTCATCCATTAATCCTTTTCTTACATGGGGAAAAACAACGAGGAGGATTAGCAATTAAGGCACCTTCGAAAAAGAGAGACAACTATGGGGATAGTTTCATGTTTTGGAAGGGTATACAAGGGTATATACATTGATGGGAAATGTGACATATGTCCTATGTTTGCTGGGGGCATTCGTGATTTTTCCTGTTCCCTTGGGCATGCCCAATATTACATCAAAATTGTCCAGGGTTGCACATGCAAGTATGCAACTGCTGCTTTTGTAAAATCATAACTTCTTTTTTGTTGGTCAGACGGGAACACAATTTTTTGTCATCGGTTCATCACAGAAATTTTTTGACTTTGTAGACACAAGTCATGATACTAGTACATGTTGCTAGTCTGGAAAATTATGCTGAATTAATATTTTTGTTGTCGCAGGGATTTGGATCTCTTTGCTTGCTCCTTGCAAGTGGTGTTTATGTCTGACATACTGAGTTGATGAGCTGCATCTTTCCTCCTAGAGATATTGAAACTTTTGCCCCCTGTTTAACTTTTAGCTAGACATCTATTACACTTAGTGAAGCATTTGGTCGTATGTTTGGAGTTCAAAGCTCCCGAGAATTTTTATGATTTATGATTCATTATTTAGCAGATTTTTCTAAAAAAAATGAAAATTTTCTAAGATTTTTGCCTTCTAAACTATCTTATTTGCTTGCTTCTGGTTTAACATATCAATTACCGATTCATGTTTATGTTTGCTTAAACTGTTTTGGAACCTATTTACTCTTGGCATCTACAAGTTGCATTAAATCTCAGTGACCATATATAAGTTGCATTGAATCTGCCTCCACTGCCTGGCGCATGTGGTTTAAAGCGCATCTCGTCTCACTGGAGATGCAGGCCGGAGTCCCCGGTGAGGGAAATTTTTTGAGGAAAAGAATGAGAAAAAAAAAGGTTGCATTGAATATTAGTAATCTATATAAAAAGAGGTCTTAAAAATGCCACACCAAGCACTTGTTTCGCTGTGCTGTATTACCATTTGTTATGCAATGTATTGTGCTCGACTAACTTGTGCCGTGTGTAAAACAGAGCACCAGCAAGAGTGCGCAAAACCAAAAGCACGAGAGTTTAATCTCGCGCATAATCCCAAAACAAAGGGAAAAACAATCAACCAAATGTACACTGCTGATCAGGGGAAATCTAAAACTTTCATTGACACAGAAAAGGTCTGTACCTAAAGTATTTTCTCTATTTAAGTTGCAGAACTAACAACATACGTTTACATTATATATATTCTGACTTGGGTGATTAATTATGAACTACAGATTGTACAATCTATAATCTGTAAATACTACGTAGGCAAGACGTTTTGATCAATATATAATGGATCTCTAAAAACCGTTTGGTTAATCACCAAACAGTCTTGAATTTGTATATTTAAAATATGAAGCTTTTTTTTAAAACCAAATTGTCTTGAAGTCTTGAACTGTTTTAGCAACATCAAACGGCCTGGGAATCTGTAAATCGTACCCAATGAAACCCCTAATTTGGAGCGGATTCAGACGGATAATACCAGATCGCCTAGACCGAAGACCGAATAAACTGTACCTAATGAACGCCCCTAATTGGACGGTGAGGATCCAAACTCAAAATTTGAGGTACCTTAGGTGATATAAATTCCATGCACACACAAGCTGCGAGGAGAAGGACAAGGACAAGAGGAGGAGAGGAATTAACATGCCATAAACTCTTAACCCAAAACTCTAAAGCCTAAATTCATATACGTTATTCTCTGTTGAAAACCCGATAAGAATACACATGAATTTTGGTTTTAATGCTTTAAGTTAAGAGTTAGGTTATAATATTTCACTTTTGTAAAGATTATATGTCAAGTTATCTAACTATTTAATATCTATGAGGATTTCTTATTCGGATTTTGAATCTGCCATCTCTTACACAAAGAACATTATTATTACCAGTAGACCAAAGGTAGGTTTCTTGGTTCTCTGTATCTGTAATTTTTGAAAGAAGCAAAGCTATGCTTATAATTTAATTTCTTTTAAAAAATTAGAATTATATAGATGATGTTGATGATGCAACTGCGAGGCTCCTCTGAATTTCCTCCTATGGAATCCATGACTGTAGCTTTGGTGAGGTTAATTAAAATCAGCTGAATGGTACATAAGAAGGGGGGTTGGGAATTCTTTTTGTGCGGTTGATTCATTTAAGAACAGGTAGCTTTTCCTCTCTCTCAAAAAAAAAAAAAAAAATCAGGTAACATTTTGCTGTTTTTTAACCAAAAAAATTATTCATGCAGAAAAGGTCATGGATGTCTCATGAAGCAACAGCTTAAACCAGTGTACTGCTCCAACCACAGAATTCCAAAGCCTTTTACCATATAACACAAGTTTTCACTGCATCTACTGATTGACCTGACTTGACTTTATTTTATTTTCTTGGTTTGACATACACACACAGTGGCTGGAGCCGCTGTGCAGTAAGCTGCACAGTGTCGACTTTATCTTCATCTCCTTCTACGAGCCTCCACCCATAGCCCTGCACAAATCTTGCAATGGATATGCATGTGATGAGCATTGCCTGGATGGAGCCAGCACAAGCCCTCTTTCCTGCACCAAAGGCCATTGTCTTGTATAGGTCCAAGAACTCGTGGGTGCCCTCTAAGAACCTCTCAGGCCTCCACTCATCAGGCTCAGCCCAT
Source organism: Carex kokanica (assembly GCA_025461125.1). Classification (NCBI taxonomy): domain Eukaryota; kingdom Viridiplantae; phylum Streptophyta; class Magnoliopsida; order Poales; family Cyperaceae; genus Carex; species Carex kokanica. The sequence continues at coordinate 1,287,967 of JAJGRX010000994.1, forward strand.
TCTTCCTTGTTCATGTTGCATGCATATAGGTTGATTGCAATCTGGTGTTGTTTAATAAAGAAGAAAATATGAACTACCATTACTTAGTTATAACATTGTTTTAAATTATAAGTCAAAATTATGAGCTACTGCCCGAAACTGGCTGGTATAATAAGATACAATAGCCATCAGTTTCTTTCATAGTCAAGTGTCATGTAGGCCAGGCTTCTACAGTTCCATCCATTTTTATATTTTCTGGTATTGGACCTGACCAATATATGCTGGTAAGTACTGGTTATGTACCGCAGCGAATAACATCCAGTGCTGGTACCATGTTGCTACCTGGCATTAGTTAACAATCAATTGGTTGGTACGTTTTTCATCTGGTATAGTACATATCTGAAGTATTAATGCTGGTATGTTTACGTATTTAGCATTCTGTACTAACAGCTTAGGTATTGTAGCCACCTTCCGAATTTTGCCTTCGAAAAACAACAACATGAAATAAATTCTGAACCATGGGATTAATTAATTTTTGTGATTACCTCGGCTTCAGCAGGGATATCAAACCCACCAAGCTGTGTGTCCTCATGCACAAATCTCAGAGGAACAATTGGGACAGGAGAGTGGCGCCTCAGGGTTTCATGGAAAACACAATTCAGGTAATGCAGTTGCGGTAAGTGCTCTTCCGTCACCTTTTCAGTACCACATACCTCTTTAATTTCATCATATAGGCGATCCTACAAATCAAGTAAAATAGAATGATGCAATTTAAAAACTTCAAAACTAAAAGGGGCTAATTACAAAGTTAATGGCAAGATTATCATACTGCTTCTATATGTGTTCCGATGTATAAAATTAAACATTAAGTAATGCATATTATGACTTGAAGAACCTGCATTGAACTAAATCTCTGGTTTTCTTCAATCTTCTTGTCAAAAAATGTAACAAAATATTATCAAATTGAGCACTGATTTGGGGGTTGGGGGGTGGGGGTGCTGACAACATCATAAAACTTAGAAAGTAAATGAGGGAGGTATTGTACAGTCACAGTACACATTATTGATGACTCCTGTTCTACTGCTGTAGTTGCAACTATGGAACCACTATTGGAACAGAATCTGAGGCATAAGATTTGAATCACACTGATCCAAAAAACGCCCCTATATATAATAAAGCCACAGTTGAAGCAAGCATGTTTGATTCAAATTGGGTCAGTTACAATTGCATTTTGTAGTGCCACTACGGCAGCGGGAATGGACCCCGCTATACTGGCAACTATGCAACTTGATTGGTCTTTGAAGATAATGCACTTTCCTATCTGAGACCTTAGTATATTATGCAATAATTAATCAGACTAGGAGCGTTGTATGATTATGTGATTGAAATATAAAGATGCTTCCTCTTCTTTTCTCTATACCCTATTGAGGTGGAAAGTACATCCATCAGGAATTGGCGGCGGCTTAGCTTAAAATAATAAGATCCACATACATATCAGACAATGCCTGCTCTCAAGGTCTTATATAACAAAGAAAGGTAGCTTTGTAATTTAATATGTACCTGATGATCTGGATTCTTTGCAAGTTGATACATAGCCCATTCGGTTATGACAGCAGTTGTATCTGAAGCCTCTATTATCACCTCCCAAACCAAAGATATTAAGTGTTCTTCAGTTAGGGTTTCCAAGGACAGTAAATGCTTCAAATAGCTATTAGTTCCCTGCAAAGATAGCAATACCAACTATCGGTCCATAGAAAGTCGAGCATATTGTCTACAAACTGGTGAGATAGGGTCCTGGCATGGCTAGGTCAATTAGCCTTTGTTTTTAATATTCTATGTTTTACTTTGGCACTTAAGTGAAGTGTAAATAAAGCTATTTCAGAATTGAAGCTTAACAGGGTTCAGTCCCAAAATCAAGGAGGAATAACCTCTCCATGTTGAATGCGCCTTTTGTGTTCATTTATCAAGGCCTTCATTGCAACATATTTGTTTGAAGCCATCCGTTGGATTTTCTCTTCCCATTTTGAATTAGGCACCCATCTTAAGTAAGGGAAGAAATCTCTCCAGTCAACCTCTATAGCACCAGTCATTGGATCAACCACCAGCACATTATACAGATCCTTTTTTGTCAGCTCTTTACCAAGTTCTGGCACATAAATGGTCTCTATATCCTGACCTAATGCCTGAAATTTAAAAAAAAAATTGTGGTTAACCATGGAAGAAGCATTATTCCTTTATTTCTTGTGACTAATCAAATTAAAGAAGCTCAAACATGCCATAGGGGAAAAAAAAAACAAAATTACAAATGTGCTACAAAAAATTCAATGAGCTCTAAATAAATGATGTTCCTAAGCATCTGATTGTACTACATTGTATAGTGGGAGTTGCAGTGTGCCAATAGAGATGCTGCAATTACACTACAATAATATATTGCAAGCTACAGTAATGTCTCTACTGATTTTATAACATGGGTTTAATGAGACTTACTTCTTTCAATGCTAGTCGAAAGAGCTCATCCTTGAACAGATCTCTAAAATTGACTGCGCCACTAGGATTTTCCTTTATAGTGGTTTCAAGATTCCCTATCATATTAGACACCATCACATCTCTGTGGCCACGTAATTGCTTCTGAAAAAACAGAAGTACAACAACTAAGTTAATGCTATCATTTGACCAAGAATGCATACCGGATTTTCAGCATGTACCAGCCAAAACTGAGGCATAATCACCACAAGTCCACAACATGACAAAATAACACCATATATATAACAGAAAAACTCTCATCTCATTTATGTACTGGTGCTAATGCTCATCTATATACCAGCAGAGATGAAGCCATTGGTATAAAGCTGTGCTTTCCGGCCTGTTGCACAAAGATCAATACCGTATTTCTTCAACGCAAGAGGGTGTGAGCAAAATCACAAAAAAATACTGTACCTGAGCCCCAGCCCCTAAAAGGTTAGTTATAATGCACCGCTTGACCAGCTTATGGAAATCGTCATAGTCACTAGTGGCAACCATCTTTTTGTCGCACGTCAAAATTGTAAGTGCCTTAGAGAGCTTTCGAGTAGATATAGATGAGAATTTTGCTACCATTGCCTGCAAAATAGCACCAAATAGATGTCATATTGTTCCAAATATTTACCATATGTGCCCCTGCAAATCAGAAATATCCCTGAGCGTCAATGTAACGATCAGATAATAACGTACATATCTCAATTTCATAATCAAACTCAATTTCTAGTTCAGAGAGAGAGCAAAAAGGACCAAATGCAGTCTAGGCATGAGGTAGGTAAGCAAGGACATTTTATATAGAAACAGCAAGTTTTGCAGTTTAAGCAAGAGTTTTCATTTTAAGTTTTTTTTAAACAATAGGGTAACTACTGGAATCACTAGGTACAAAAAAATTCCTATTTCAGGGACATAACAATAACACCAAAAGACAAGTAGAACTACCTTATTTATCCTCACCATAAATGCCTATAAAATGCAGGATGAGAATGCACATATACAAGTGGGCTATAACTTGTAAATATAATAAAATATCAGTGAAATTTGCAACAACCACACATTTGATAAAGTAGAAGAAAGGGAACCTTACCTCTTTGGCAACTTGGGTCGAGTTGAGCACAATCAATTTGGAGGCCCCGGTTTTGATAGAATAAATGGGTCCATATTTTTCTGCCCATTTTGCAAAGGTCTGGTGTGGTTTCTTCTCCTTTAGCTGGAGCAGATTTCCAATCAGAGGGAGCCCTGGTACAGCTGGAACATATGTTACAACATATATCAGATAAGAGTAAAACCCAACAGAAAGGAAAATAGTTAGGAATTTTTTTTTTTTTTATAATAATGTTTTGGCAGAATTTCCGTGCAACTCTAGATTCCCAAAATTTGTGAAATATCAAATTCTTCCTTGTAGATTGTCAGAAATATCAAGTAAATGCCCCGATTTTTTCCATTTTTTTCCCCCAAACCCCGCTCCTTCTAAAGACAAATAGCATGGTTAAAACAGCAACTTATATATCGCTGTAAAAATGAGAAGAGTTCTTCTTGCTACAGGAAAAAAAAAAATTTCTTTTGGTCTTGTTTAATATATATTAAGAATACAAGAATAAACACTAAGAAACTTCATATCCCACAAAATAAAACAATAACATCATTTTGAATTAAACAATAGTTTTTCCAATAAAAAATTTAGCAATAACAAGAATCACAAGATAAACTTAATCGAGTTTATCATCATAATGTCTTCATCATCTTGCTTGATGAGGATGATAAAGAAGCAATTCTTCGTCAATTTGGTTTAACTGTTGAAGTTTATCATTTATTGAGTTGGTTTTGTTTTGAGTCAACAAACTGAAATAATTATAGGCTTGTGTTTGATATTTGCTCGTATGCTCTTCAAATAATTAATCACATCTTATGTCAGATCGATATATGGGGTACTAAAGAGCTCTAAATAAATCAGTTTTACCAACCAAAATTCTACGTTTTTTTACGAAAATTCAGTAAAATTCTCACTACCTCCACTATCGATACGGAGTTTCTGCCCGTAATTCCGCTCCGATTTTCTAACCTATTAGAAGCGTAATTGAAATGCATGGTGTTTTCATTCCCAAGGAGACCAAAATAGAAATATATGCATGAGAAACAGGGTCTCTTTCTCTTCCTCCTATAGTCCTAATTAGCACCAAGCTATAAACAGGGACCCCCCCTCCCCCAGTGTCTTATCAATCGGAGAAGATTACAAAAAAAGAGAGAGAAAAATTAAGCTACAAACCAGGCGGCTCGTTGGAGCGGAGATGCCTCCTTCCATGCAAGACAACTACGAACACACCAGCGATGAGCAGCCCGACAGCCATAGACAACAGCACCAGTACCAGTTGTGTGTTCTGCAGGAACCCTATAAAAGCATCCATAGATTATCTTGCTCCAAGAGGTCCCAGTGCGCTCTCTCTCTCTCTCTTCTGTTTTTTTTTTTGGAGAGAAGAAATGATGCTTGTCTGAAAAGTTGGAGGAATGAATGTCTCTTTTGTAACAATAATAGTAAGTGAGCTGTTACTTGGAAGGATAACCCCGTTTAGTTGCCTTTCTGTACTTTGTTTCCGTTTTTGGCAACCGAGCGACAACACACAACAGTCGGCAGGCACCGTCTCTGCACTCTGCTCTAGGAACTAGGATCTGTTGAAACACCTGACGTGCGGATCCCACGTAAATCTTTTCTTAATATCACGCTTCTCAGTGACTTGTAATAGGAAATAAACCACAGCAGTAGTAATAGGGAACCAAAAGATTGCTGTGGTTAGACGGATCTTCTGTGAAGTTTTCTTCTAATGAAAATTATCACGGTGTAACTGACAGGATAAATGCGATCAGAGAGAGTACTACAGTGTTTGTGGGCCCATCCTGTCTGTTTCTCTAGATTGGAACAGGTTCTAACTTCTAAGAGTAGTACAAGTTTAAAACAGAGGATCTGATTTGAACAATTTTGTATTCATAGAAACTATTGAAATATAATAGAGGGAAAGAGAAAGAGTTTGGATTAGATCCATGTAAATATTAGGATCATTGTTCCGGTCCATGTCTCTAATATAATATGCTGGGACTCAAATAAGGTTTGATTAGAAACCTAAAAAAAAAAAAAAATGCTAACTTCGCTTGACTGGAAAAGAAATAAAATAATTTTTAAATCGGTACCATTAATTGTTCCTGAATCCTGATTCAAAGGCTCAGATATTTCTATAAATCTAACAATTAAAGTTCTCTTTCCATTTCTCTCTATCATTTTTTTTTATAATTTCTATGAATAAAAAATACTCTCTGATTTGCACGGCATGGGCCGAGGATAACTCACAAAAGAAAGTATTTTTTATAATATGCTAAATAAACAAAAATATTTATGTTTCTGGATTTTTTTTTTCCAATTTAGTATTATTTAACATCAATCAAACAATTAAAATCTTAATGGTTTAGTCCTTATGATGGTATGATGAAAAATAAAAAAGGAATTTTAAATTTGACTAAAATATTTATATATATAGAGGAGGAATCCACTTACACCGTTTTTGGTGACACCCGATTACATCTTACATTTTCAAAGTTTTCAAAGTCCAAATCGTTCAACATGATGTATATATTAAAATGTGCTTGCAGATTAAATTTTATATTTTTTTGAATTTTTTTACTATTTATTAAGTATTTTACAAAATCGTTGTTTTCAGACCATTGAATTTTTGTACCCATCTTAATAAATAGTAAAAAAATTCAAACAAATGTAAAATTTGATCTGCAAGCACATTTTAATATATTCATCATGTTAAATGGTTTAGATCGACTATTTGGACTTTGAAAATGTAGAGTGTAATCCAGTGTCACAAAAAAAGAGTGTAAGTGGATTCCTCCTCATATACACACCCGAAATTTTTAAATATGGCACAGATCCAAAAAAAATATACCAAAACGGCACCTTTTGGCTGGAATTCCAAATTTAGCACGGCCGCAGATTGGCTGAGCGGCCCCATTTACTGGGGACCGCAGATAGCGGAGCGGCCCCTGAAATGGGGCCGCATATTGGCTGAGCGGTCCCCTTTTTTTTTTTTTTAATTACGAAATATGTTATTTTTTGGTGATTGTGTTATAAAAATAATTGTATTTGTGTTGTAGTTTGTAATGTTGTTTAAATTTATGTATTTTGTTACAAGTTATTTTAGAAATGTCGTTCGTTTGAAATATTTTATATATGTCGTGTGGTTCAAATATTTTTTTTGTACGAGGAGATAGTAATATAATGAACAAAATAAATAAATAACCAAAACAAATAACAAACTAACAAAAAAATAAGAGACATAATATAACAAATAAGTCCAGTATCTGACATAGTCTACGAATATAATTAAAACTAAATAAACATCCAGTCCATTGGTACGGCTCTCAGCCTGCAATTTTGAAATAGTAGACTGTTAAATATGATTGTTTAAATATTTTTCTTAAAAGTTGCAATTGATTAGTAAAAAAAATTAACTACCTCGTGCATCTCGAGTAGCTCTGTTCTGTCTTTCAATTGTATCTCGGCCGGCTTGGTGTCCTCTTCTCCTATTATGTAGTACGTCCATCCACATCGGAATCCTGTTGTGTTTTCTTCTGCCCAAAGCAATATTTTTATCTTCTGGAACAAGTACAGGGCCCTCGTTTGCAGGCCATTCCGACTGATTTTCATAGACATGCCATTCAGCACTCCATGTGTTGATCAGTGTCCAGATGTGGTAGTAGTGACTAACAAAGCAGCCAGGGTCGATGCCCCGGAGACGGCACACAGACAGAACATGAGAACACGGTATTCTGTCCAATTGAGGCTTTTGGCATGTGCATTCCACCGTGTGATCGTCCCTGATGTGAACCGTGTATTTGAAATTAGCCTTGGTAAACCGGCCAGAATCGTCAGGTATGTAAGAGTGAACTCTCTCTTGTGTAGAGGTTACCTCGAACTCGTTGTTGTGGCCAAACCCCCCAAGCGTCTTCATAGTATTGGACCTCTCGAACCGGTGGTTAATAAGCTAAGAAAAATTAAAAAATAATGAAGAAGTCAGATCTTTTTAACAAAATTACTAAAAAATTATGAAGAAAAAACTATAAATAAAAGTACCTCATGCACACGACACGAGAACTGTTGACCAAGACTGGCTTCATTTAGCGCTTTGGCCCTCCTTTGCGCAAACCATGTGAGACATTTGTAAAATGTGTCTTCAATTATTGCTGCCACCGGTAACCTACGAGATGACCTGAAAACATTATTTAGCGACTCGGAACCGTTTGTAGTCATAATTCCCCAACGGTAACCGCCGTCCAGCGCTTGGAATATCTTCTATGGTTTCGGACACTCGTTCTCATCTTGATCCAAATACTTACCCACACCGTCCAGCCAATTGAGAGCGCGGTCACATACGTCCCCAATTGCTTGCATTTCTTGCTCGTATCTTCTCATCTTTCTCTTAGCCACACATATCCTAAAAAACTTGATTGCCGCCTCACTACAACCGTTCTTCTTCATGTTCTCGGCTATGTGAGTAGCACAAAGATAGTGAACACATTGATCCTCATCCTCATCGTTCCACCCCAGATCATCTTGTCTGAACACCTTCTTTATACCTTTGCCCCTATCAGTTATTACACACATGAATCTGGAGCGAATTACATTGCGACGCAACCATTTCATGAACCACGCACAATCTTCGAAACTCTCTGATTCTACCAGTGAAAAAGCCAACGGGAGAAGCTGGTTTTCTGCATCGTACCCGGTTGCAATCAACAACTTGCCTGTATTAAAAAAATCAAATTAAGTAAAGATAAAAAAATCAAAGTAAAGATAATAAAAAAAAATAGTTACCTTTGTACCGGCCTGACAGAAAACATGCATCAACGGTGATGACTGGTCTGATGTGTTAAAAAGCTACAATGCACGGTCCAAATGCCCAAGCCGCCCTATGGAAATACCTCCATGGTCCAGGTTCACCGGTGGGAAATGAGGTCACCTCAAACAATGTTTCTGTCAATAAATTAAAAAATAAGTTCAATTGTTGATTTTATTACAATGATGTAAAAAAATAAGTGCCAATTTAGTACCTGGGTTCTTTCTCTTGATTGCCTCCAACAATGGAACTATAAGAGAGTACGACCCTTCCCAACTACCAAACTGGTGGGCAATTGCCAACTCACGGCCACGCCACAGTTTGTTGTACGCCGGTATCTGACCGTTGTATCTTTCAGCAACAGCGATCCTTACTGTGTTGATACTCAAATCAACGTCGTTCCTCATGTGAGCCGATATGCAATCGGCAACCATACTAGCCGACAACTGTGCATGATCAATTCTTGTCGCATCCGCGTGACATGAATGTTGTGTTGGGCACTTCGAAATACGCCATTGTGTACCGTAACCAGTGGCCTTTGCGAGTATGTACCAGCCACACCTACTGTCATTGCACTTGAACCTCATTCTGGTGGTATTACTGTGCGTATTCCTTATCTCTTTGTTGCAAACTATGTGAAACTTGGCAATTGCGCTCTTTATGGCCTCTTTTGAGTCATATATTTGACTCTCAGACAGTTCATTCTCACACACTTCCCTCCTTCCAAACAAACTCGAATTTGCGGGCTGAAACCCTGATGTGTCATTGAAAGCCGAACACGGGTGCTGAAACCCGCGATCCATTATCCAAAAATCGCTATCCATTACGAAAGTCCTCGGCCGTCCAAGCACAGGCCCGGTATCTTCCTCGTCACTATGATCGCCCGTACCTTCAGGATTTTCATCACCCCAATTTTCCTCTGCCTCTTGTAATTATGAATCCTCTGATTCAACACTTTCATCCGGATCACAAGATTAACCCCAATGAGCGCTCTGACTAGATGAAGGCTGGTCGGTCCGGGTGGGGGCCCGACGGGAGGGCCGACTACTGGACGGTCGATCCCTCTGAACTGGGGCTCGACTACTGGACGGTTGGTCAATTTGGACAGGGGACGGACTAGAGCCGGATGAGTTACCCCGACTCCGATCCTGAATTAACCTCATAGCTGGGTTGGTACGCCGGACTCTAGTAACCTCCACATATAGGTCAATTATCTTGTATGTACTCCCAGAAAAACTCATAGTTTGGTTGTACAATACCTGCCAGACTCCCTTATTCTGGATTGGAAAGAGTTGGAACCAGGTTTGTGCTGAACTAGTCGGCATACTAATCTTGGCCTCAATTTTAAGGTCATCTGGCCCTGATCCAATCCCAAGTTCTAACATATACTCGATTTAAGACCCACATAATCAGTACCCGGTAATACCGGAATCACAGTAACAGGTCCGATACTATAATAAACCCCATTAGGACCTGTTAGAACATCACCACCAGTATAAATTGATACCATAAGAGCCATTTTGAATCCAGTACACAAGAAACCTAAAATTAAAAATTAACTAAATTAATTATTAATCTACTGAAAATTAAAAAAAAATGAAAAAAAAGAGAGAAAAAAACTTACAGGAGAAGAAGTTCTTGTCCAGGAGAGAGAGGGGATCAGAGTGTGAAATGACTCTCTCTCTCCTGGGATATGCGGCCCCATTTCAGGGGCCGCTCCGCTGATCTGCGGTCCCCAGTAAATGGGGCCGCTCAGCCAATCTGCGGCTGTGCTAAATTTGGAATTCCAGCCAAAAGGTGCCGTTTTGGTATATTTTTTTTGAATCTGTGCTATATTTAAAAATTTTGGTATACACACACATATATAATTGACAAAAAATGCATTTGCAATTTGTTGCTTTATTTGAATATCTTTTTACATCAATTTATAAAAAATATCAGATACATAATCCCATAAAAATGAATATCCCCTGGAGTGGACAACCCTATTAGTAAGCTATTAATCCCATTTTCTTTGAGCTTCCCAATGACTATCGATATTACAGTCAATTAGTCATTAAAACTACAATAGATAATTACTATTCAATGATTTAAGAACCATCGGGTACAGAGAAGGATATTAGTCACGCTGTTACCAGTTACGTCATGACATCACATCACGTCACGTGATGTGACTGGTTTTCACCATTTTAGTCACGTTATGTAATCAATTTTTTTAACATGATTTCTTAATTGAGGACTCAAATGCCCCAATTCTCTCCCAAAATTTGAACATCACATCTAATTTCATATTAGAGGCTCAAATTGTGTTTGTCGGAGACTTCCCATTTTCAAATAAGATGCACGCTTCATCCGACGGAGTCTCTCCAGTTCTCTATTTTGGCTGTCGCTCTCCAGTTCTTACTAGACTGATCACGTCTCTTCGTCTCTCCTCCTTTCGATACAATAGCGGGCTCTCTCTCTCTCTCTCCAGTTCTCTATTTTGGCTGTCGCTCTCCAGTTCTTACCAGACTGATCACGTCTCTTCGTCTCTCCTTCTTTCGATACAATAGCGGTCTCTCTCTCTCTCTCCTCTCGTCAACGACTGTGGATTCCCTCGTCCTACTTTGCAGCCGATCATGGAGGAAGCGGCGGGCATGGAGACGGTCTTTGTTCTTGTGATAAAATCCTAGTTGGCAAAGTTGCCAAAGAGGACCAGATTTTGGGAGAGAATTGGGGCATTTGAGCCCTCCTCTTCTTAATTATAATTTATTTTATAACGGTTTCTTATTTTTTGATACATTTTGTTATTATTTCTTTTGAACTAACTTAAACTCGAAAACGTAATTAAACGTGATCAGTCACAAATAGTCATGTCACGTGACTGTCCTCTATTATTTTAATCATGTCACGTCACGTCCCATAAAAAAAAAAAAATTACATGCTGTGACGTAACGTGATCAAGTCAAAGCGAACGTCGCGTCCATGTCATATTTTTTCTTCTCTGTTCTTGTTATTTGTACAGATACGCAGTTGGCTGATTATTTGGCAAAGAAGGGGCGGTCGGAAGAGTGGGATGAGACAGGCTATACCTTTCCTCTGTACCGGGACTTTAGAGGAGCTTTTTGCTTGTCATAATCCTGTTTTTCTAATTTTTAGTGCCCTGGTTTTCTTTTTCAAAATTCTGTAACCGGAGTTTCTCTGGAATGAGCTGTAACCTTGCCTACGGGCGTCTTAAAAATAAAAAAAATAAAAAAAAAAACAAAAAAAACATGGAGTATAATACACCTTTACTAACATCCTTAATTGAATTACTATACTATATCCAGTTATTATATTTTCCCTTGACTAGCGAAGTTTAGTGATGAAACCGATTAGTATGCGTTCCGATCAAATCAAGCAATCAATTGGGCGGGATGTTCAATCTTTTTAAAAATAGAATAATTAACGCAAAGAGGAAAGAGGAAAGAGGAAAGAGGAAGGAGGAAAGGGACTGAGAGGAAGACTACAAAATGATTGCTTTTCTAGTGTTTGAATTTTTCAAAACATTGTGGGATGTACTTTTTCAACCTTTTGGTTATCATTTTTCATTTTGGTTTGTTCAATGAAATTGTCAACAGACTGGATAGAAAAAATAATTAATGCTGTGCGCTTCCTTGTAGCTTCAATGAAGGTGAGAGGACCGTTCAGGAATTTTTGACAGATCAGAGCTTTGATCTGAAGGAAACTTTCTTTCTTGCCATCACGTGTGTATGCGACATTTCTACTCTTATGACCTGTTGCTCACAAAAAATGTTCTCACTGTTTCTTATTCTAAAATAGACGACAAGTACGGAACTATTATTGGCATTTTTTAAGAAAACAATGTGTGATTCAAGAAGAATGTTCTTTTTGAAAGCCAATTAACAAGAACTGAGAAGGGAATTGAACCAAAAACGACTAGTGGTGGGGTTATTAGTACCCAATTGCAACAGTTCTTGACTTTTCTAGTAAGAGAAAATATAAAAAAAAGATAATTATCATCTTTAACAAAATAGAAAAGTGAATTATTGTATCAAAATGATAAATCAATGAATGCCAAATCATATAAAATTTCATAAATTTGAACACCGTATTGTAATATAGTAAAAATTAATTTCATATAATAAGTGTTGACAAATCATGTACACAAGTTGCATGAATTCAATGCATAATGTAGGTACAATACGTTTGGGAAAAAAAAAATGAGAATTCAAAATTGTTCTCTCGGAAAAAAAAAATTATGCAGGGACAAAAATCCATTTGAAAAAAAAAATCAATAATATGTCAAAGAAATTTCGTTGATCCAATTAATATATATATATATATATATATATATATGAGGAGGGATCCAATTACACCTTTTTTGGTGACACATCATGACACCGTTTTTTATATAGGTCAATTTTGCGATTTCAAAATCCAAACAGTCCATCCGAACCGTTCAACATGATCACCATATTAAAATGTACTTGGAGATCAAATTTTACATTTTTTTTGAATTTTTTTACTATTTATTAAGATGGTTACAAAATCGTTGTTTTTCAATGGTCTGAAAACAACGATTTTTGTAACCATCTTAATAAATAGCAAAAAAATTCAAAAAAATGTAAAATTTGATCTCCAAGCACATTTTAATATATCCATCATGTTGAACGGTTTGAATCGACTATTTGGACTTTGAAAATGGTAGGTGTCAAAGTGTGTCACCAAAAAAGGTGTAATCGGATCCCTCCTCTATATATATATATATATAGAGTAGAACTAGGGTGTTCCTAAGCTCACCAAGTCCTTCCGTGAGCTCGACTCTAAAACCTATCGAATTGACTTCAAACGACATTTCCAAATCGTTAGATGTTCAATCTATATTAAAATGTGCTTGGAGACCAAATTTTACATTTTTTGAAATTGTTTTTACTATTTATTAAGAAGGTTTGAAATCGCTGTTTTCCAATGGTGCAGAATTTTAATAAAAACAGCGATTTTCAAACCATCTTAATAAATAGTAAAAAAATTCTAAAAAATGTAAAATTTGGTCTCCAAGCACATTTTAATATAGATTGAACATCTAACGGTTTGGAAATATCGTTTGAAGTCATTTCGATAGGTTTTAGAGTCGAGCTCACGAAGGGCTTGGTGAGCTTAGGAACACCCTAGTTCTACTCTATATATATATATATATATATATATATATATATATATAGAGAGATTGACTTAGCTACTTCATGAAGTAAAACGACTTTGTACTTCACGCCATATCTTCATTTTCAAAGTTCAAATAGTCGATTCGAACCTTCCAACATGTTCTTCATATTGAAATGTACTTGGAGACCAAATTTTATATTTTTTGGAATTTTTTTACTATTTATTAAGCCACTTTGAAAATCTGAAAATCCTTATGAACAGTAAAAAACAGTAAAAATTTCTGGACCGCCGGATCAGTGATTTTCAAAGTGGCTTAATAAATAGTAAAAAAATTCCAAAAAAATGTAAAATTTGGTCTCCAAGCACATATCAATATGGAGAACAACTTGAGCGGTTCGGATCGGTCGTTTGGATTTTCAAAATGGAAATAATGAGGCGTGGAGCACCAAGTCATTTTACTCCATGAAGTAGCTAAGCCCAGCACTATATATATATATATATATATAGAGAGAGAGAGAGAGGCTAATATCAAACGGTCGATCCAAACTGTTAGATGTGATCTCTATATTAAAATATATTTGGAGACCAAATTTTATATTTTTTGGAATTTTTTTACTATTTATTAAGCCACTTTGAAAATTGCTGATCACATGGTCCAGAATTTGGTTGCACTGTTTTTACTGTTCACCCGGATCAGCAATTTTCAAAGTGGCTTAATAAATAGTAAAAAATTCCAAAAAATGTAAAATTTGGTCTCCAAGCGGATTTTAATATAGAGATCACATCTAACGGTTTGGATCGACCGTTTGGACTTTGAAAATCCGAAAACAACTTGGTTGCACGAGGGCTTAGAAACAAACGTTTTGATATTAGCCGCGCTCTCTCTCTCTCTTCTCTATATATATATTAATTGGATCAACGAAATTTCTTTGACATATTATTGCTTTTTTTTTCCAAATGGATTTTTGTCCCTGCATAATTTTTAAAAATACTTAATAAATAGTAAAAAAATTAAAAAATATATATAATTGGATCTGCAAGCACATTTTAATATATCCATCATGTTGAACGATTTAGATCGACTGTTTGAACTTTGAAAACTTTGAAAATGTAAAGTGTAATCGGATGTCACAAAAAAGCCTCCTCATATATATATAATTATATATATATATATAATGCTTAACGGTATTACTTGAGCGTTCTTCTAATTTTTTTTTTTTTGCGTTTTTCACTAGTTCTATACTTAATAAATCTGAAGGTTAACTAGACAATAATTCCAACAACTACCTTCATCATTAGAATTTGATGAACTGAATGATATGATCATATGATTTGAGTATCTTCGAAAATACCAATTTATTTTTCTTTGCTAGCTATCCGATGATATGATTCGTATGGCATGGTCGATAAGGCGTTAATTTTATCTATTATTTAATACGTGGTTAAGTTTGAAATCATTCTCAATCATTATATTCTATTGTATTTTCATCTATTTTCTATTTACCTCTATTGGGGAATTTCATGTATACCGCTCAAAATTTTTGAAATTATGTATTTCCCCCTCTAAACTTTATAATATCATATTTACCCATAAAACTTAAAAAACTCACAGATTTACTCATTGTTGTTTTTTCTATTAATACTGATTTTAAATTTATAAAATATTCATTTTACCCTTTATTAAAAATATAAAAAAATGTAGCATGATAAAAACCATGTCAGTCTTATAATTGATAGATTTCCAAGAACAAATGAATTATTTTCGTACATCTGACACATACACAAGCCAACAAGCGTATACCTAAATGTTATTGTGTATACGTCAGAAGTAGAAAAATGAACCATATATTGCCCTTGGAAACCGGACAATTAGAAAACTTGACATTTTTCTTAAATAAGTTGCATACCTTTTATGTTTTTAATAAAAGGGCGAAATGCATATTTTAAAATTTTAAAATGATTTTTATTAGAAAAATAATAACATGGGTAAATTTGTGAGTTTTTGAAGTTCAGAAGGGTAAATATGATAATATGAAGTTTAGAGAGAGAAATATGTAATTTTAAAGTTTTTGAGAGATATACATAAAATTTCCCCTACTTTTATTTGTTAAAGTTATTTGAAAAATTGTAAGTGAATCGGGACTGTTTGATTCGAATCTGTGACCATCTAACTAAAGTGAAGCGCACGCATCCTGAGAGACAGATTTGAATTCCGAGACGTTAATTAAACGAAGTGAGTTATTCTTTTGATGTATCCGAAATTTAATAAATTTATACTAAAATACGCTAAATAACTTGAAATTATGTTAATTTATGCTGAATTACACTAAATTACTTGAAATTACAATAATTATGTAGAATTATGCTAAAATACGATAAATTATGCTAAATTACGTATGAATAAGGATGATATCTTCACTTAGAAGGCGAAAAACAACGATGAAACTTCAAACGGCCATAAAACGGCGCTCGAGTGTTCGATTTCAGCAAATGACCACTTTTTGAAAACTTGTGAAAATCCGCATGCGTCAGAACCGGCGATGCTGGATTTCCAAATTCAGAATTGCCAAAAAAACAAAGGGAAGAGCTTCAAAACTTCAGTTGAAGTTTTCGATTAAAATTTTCATTTCTATTGTTCAATCTATGTAGCTCAGTAAATTAGTTATATAATGAATTTGTAGAATACCAATTTTTATTATTTTTGGAATTTTTTTACTATTTTTTATGATTTATGAAAGATGGCACAAAATAAGCTCTATTCATACGTAATTTAGTGTAATTTACCGTATTTTAGCATAATTCTACATAATTATTGTAATTCAAGTAATTTAGTGTAATTCAGCATAAATTAACATAATTTCAAGTTATTTAGCGTATTTTAGTATAAATTTATTAAATTTTCGGATACATCAAAAGAAATAATCTAACAAATATTAAAAACAAAATTCAAATTTTTATGGTTCAATTTCATTCATATTGTCTCTCAAAAAAAAAAAAAATGAACCGCCCCGCTGTGGGGCGGTTCAGTATGCACTAGCTGACTGCCCCGGACAGTTTGGTGGTAGAGTGAACCGCCCCCCCAAGGGGCGGTTAGGTTATTTTTGAAAAAAAAAAAAATCAAGGTTATATGTGATATTTTTCTTTTTTTTAGGGTATTAATAAAAATATCGGCTTTGCTTTTAAGATGCACCAATTAAAGAGGAAAAAGGAACGAAAGCATTTATCACATTCCCAGAAAATTGGAAACATTCCGTTTTTATTTTGGACCCAACCGTTGGCTTTGGCCTTTGGAGCTACATGGAAATTTCCAAAGGGGCAACAAGGAATCGTCTCTGCATTGCATATTCCCACTTTTGCATTCAACACCCACTCGATTCTGGCATTTATTTATTGAGAGATGCTTCTATGGACATAAGGACCTATTTGTAAAATAAATATATTTTCATTTTCAAAATTCAAACAGTCGATCCGACCTTTCAACATTATCCATATTAAAATGTACTTGGAGGTCAAATTTTACATTTTTTTGAATTTTTTTACTATTTATTAAGTATTTTACAAAAACTAGTCAAATTTAGATCATTGAATTTTGTAAAATACTTAATAAATAGTAAAAAAAATTCAAAAAAATGTAAAATTTGACTTCCAAGTACATTTTAATATGGAAATAATGTTAAACGGTCGGATCGACTGTTTGAACTTTGAAAATGAAAATATGTTCATTTTATAAATAGGTCCTTATGTCCATAGATGAATTTGCCTTATTTCTTTATTAATTTTGAAGGTAGCTGACTAGCTGAGCGCCTGAGCGGAGAGAAGAGACAAAAACATTAAACTTATCATTACCTGAACATGTAATCTACAAATATTGATGTAACTTGATTCTTTTAAGAGGAGGTTTCAAATATATTATTTTAAGAGGAGGTTTCAAATATCTTTTATCTTTGTTTTATAAGTTTAAATAGTAATTATTCACCATGATTTTTATATTAAAATATATTTGGAGATCAAATTTTATATAATTTAAAAAAAAAAAATTTAACTATTTTTTCAAATAGATACAAAATTATTGTTTTTGAATGGTAAAATGATACCGGCATCCAAGTTGGTCAGGACAATATCGGTTTAAACTCGATTTGCATAGTATGACAACAGAGATTTAAAGCACCACCTCTCCACTTGTGATAAAGCAACAAGAGTTTTGTAATATGGAGTTATGGATGGTGTTGCGTCTCATATGCACACGTAGAGTGGAAAAAATAGCAGGGCGGAGCCGGTTCCGTCACGGAACGGTACAATTACGGTACGGAATGGCACGACACGTGTGACTGTTACGTGTCGTGACTCGTGTGTCGCGTGTCGTGGTCATCTTTTGAAAATTTGGTACGGCACGACACCTCACGCGAAAGATCTGGTCACTGCACGGCACACGTGGTCACACAGTCACATGTAATTAGAACCGTTAGATCTTGATCAAATGGTGAATCTTAAATAACTAACCTAAATTATGAATAAATAGTTAAACGTAACCAGTCACGTTTGGACACGGCATGGCTCGTGTGCCGTGACCATCTTTGACATTTTAGTCATGACACGGCACAGCACGTGTAACTGTTCACTTGATCACGGCGTGTTAGTCACGGCACGGCACGTTTTTACCGATCTATGCACACGTACTGGGTCTACAAACAGTTACAATTAACTCTATCTTAGACAAAACTGACCCGGTTCAGTGTCATTGTTGCATGCGCCATTTGGTCTTTATGGAGTCATGGGGGTCGGGGGTTCGGGTGTGATTGCATAATTCAGATCACCTAAGGTACAATACTGTTTGGATTTGAATCCGGTTCGTCCGTTATATATTAGCACGATTATTAAAGGGAATACAAATTGGACAAATTAACTAAGATTTTGATTGGACAATTCGGATTCAAGCTCAAATGGTACGGTAACGCAGAGGATCCGGACTTATTAATTGCATCGGTGGATCAAGAAATTCCATTTGTAGAATTAAGAGTCGATTGCTCATGAGTCATGACAATATTATTGAGAAGATACAATTGTTCAATGCAGAAGATTAATCCCAAATCTTTGTCACATAATTCAGTGTTCTAGCCGAAGATTGAATATTTATTGAAATCTTAATTTATTTTATTGAAGTTTAAACGAGGAATTTATGGGGGTTAATAAATCATAATAAATTTTAAGTTAAAACGAGGAAATATTTAAATAAAAAATAATTTATGACGTACCCAATTTTGGTAGAATGGATATCTGTTTTTTTTTTTTTTAATTAGTGACTTTAAATACCAACTATTAAATTTCTGAAATTTTTATTAACATCCAAAAAAAATTCGAATTCGACACCCTGTTTGACAAGATTTCGAAAAATGTCCAAACCGCAGTTTTAATTCACGGTTTTAGGCCTAAAACTGCAAATTTAATTTACGGTTTTACGCCCCAAAACCTCAAATTTAATTTACGGTTTTAGCCCTCTCAAAACCGCAGAACAAATCCACAGTTTCGTAAAACTGGAAATTAAAATTGCGGTTTAGATTTTTTTTTTTTTCAGGAAACCGTGAATTAAGTTCACGGTTTTAGTTTTTTTATTTTTTTAATTAAACAAAAATGTTATAATTTTTATTTATTTTTTGTATTGAAATATTAGAAATATTTTATATATTTATTTGAAAATAGATGGAATACTATATAATTTGATTTATTAGAAAGACTGCGACTTTTTTGCGGTTGTAAGAAAAATTAAAATATTTCTTTGTGTGTTATTGGAAAAAAATAAAAATATTTTGAATCTGAGTTATTGATCCCGGTTCAAAAGTCACTTCTAGATAAATACAGAAATATTATAATCTTTCTATTTTTGAAAAAAAATTAATTCGGACAAAATTGTCAGATGAAATGATTGCTATCGAATTTTTTGTCAAGATTTGTTCTGAGCAAGGTTCTAAATAGCGTTTATAGCGTCCTAGCGGGAAGGCTAAAAAAAAAGCTATAGCGAATAGCGTCGCTATAGCGGAAGCTATTCCAAATAGCGTTTTTTTTTTACATTTCGTATATTCAATATTTGTACTAAATATCAACATTATCTAAAGTCTCATAGAACAATAAATAACACCAAAGTAATTAAGAAATTATAATATTCATATTGAACCCGTACAAAGTCCAAATTGCGGTTCAAAATATCCATAGTAATATCATAAACTATCGATTTTTCCTATTAAAAATATCTTAAGCATCATGATTCATGACATAACCTATTTTTTTCTTCTATTCAAATTTTAATTTCGGTTTGGACTTTTTTTCTATTCAAATTTCAATTTCTATTCCCAATTTCAAATTGATTTATCTATAGCAAGTAGCAACAAATTCAATTTCGGTTTGAGATTTTTTTTACCTTTATTTAAAACCCATATAAATTGCTTACAAAAAAAAAAACCCATATTGTATAGCGCAAATAGCAGACCGCTATAGCGGCCGTAGCGCAATTTGCGCGTTTTGATGTCATAGCGTAGCGTTTGGGGTCCAAAAACGCTATAGCGGCACTATAGCGCGCTATTTAGAACACTGGTTCTGAGTTAATGATTTCTATTGGTTTAGTTAATAAAAAAAAACCTAACACCGTGAATTAAATTCACGGTTTTAACTTAAAATTGCAAAAGAAAAATTGGGTTTTCCGGAACCATGGATCTGTTCTGCAGTTTTGGAGGAACTAAAACCGTGGATTTAATTTGCAAAAAGTTAGCCAAAACCGTGAAATAAAATTGCGGTTTGGACATTTTTCAAAATCTTGTTAAACAAGATGTAGAATTTTGAATTTATTATTTTTTTAATATTAATAAAAATTCGGACCAAATTCATTAGTGACTCTAATTCCTACATCTAAGCTCTTTTATTCTCATTATTTAATCTAAACTATTCTTATCATCTAATTATATTTATTTACACTCTTAAGCACCCTAATACTTTATTCTCCATCTCTCTCCACGATTGGATCTGCTTTCGTTTGATAGCCGTCGACGACAGCCAAATCTACTCACGACCAGTGGCGGAGCTAGGATTTGAGGCAGGGGTAGACAAAAATCAGATTCGGGTTCGAAAAAAATTAACGATTCGGGTTTGGGTTTGGACTAAATCAAAATAAATCTAATGGCCCAAATAAAATGAAATCGGGTATTGGAGTTGAGCCGAACCAAATAAGAAAAAAATGAATGAATCACTAAGCCCAAAATCAGTCCGTAAATAGCAAATTAAAGATGCGTTTCATATGAATTTGAATCATACACTCCATGCCATCTTCAACTATAAACTTGGCTCACATGGACTAGCTCCCAGTCAGCCTCACGGTTCATTTTACTCCATGCTCACACAAACAAAAGACATCTTCTTCTTCTCCTAACAGACAAAAAATTAGAGAAGAAATGGCAGGGGACTGCTTCGCCTCTCCTCTCTGTCAGTCCGTCTTTGCGATTTTGTTTTTTTTTGTTTTCTCGTGGTTTTGCACAGCGCAGGCGCAGGGCAGCTGGGCAGGGGTAGGCAAAGTCCAAAATCAGGGGTAGGCAAAGTCCAAAAAATACCGGTCCAAAAAAAAAAATTCCAGATTGCCTACCCCTGCATTCACGTAGCTCCACCTCTGCTCACGACCGTGCTTTGACGGTCGAATCTACTCACAGCCGTACTCTGATGACCGGATCTATACACCGCCGCACTCTGACGATCAGATCTACTCATGGCCGCACTCCGACGACTGCATATCTGTCTTTCTGTCCATTCTTTGTTTCTTTCCTCAAAGTTGGTGTAAAGTCACAAATATATAATTTCAAAGTTGTCCTATAAATTTTTATTCATTACATTACATAGAAAGTCAACAGTTGTAATTAAATTACGTGAAAATTAAAATATAAAATATAATTTCCTAACATAATTATTATATTAAAAAATCACATGCAAAATGTGATATCTGCACGTAATGTCAAATATTTATATCTTCAACACATTTAAATGACTAATATATATGTACCGAAAATATCAATATGATGATTAAATATGAGAGTATGGTAGATCAATATAGTTATTAGATATAAGTTTTCAATATAATTATTAGTATGGATTTAAAGGATTCAAAGAACGAATAGGATAAATCAAGATAGTTGCGACATTTTATCAAAATACATTTAAGTTGGTAAAAAAATTACATAATAACTATTAAATTATGTATTAATTGAAATGAGTATCTATCAGCATTTTCTTACTTAAAAAAAATTAAAGTATTCATCAGCATAAAATATATATTTTAGATTTATTAAAGTTTTCATAAAAATGTTTAGGAAGTGAATTTATCATTGAGCTTGAGCAGCCTTTTTGGTAGTTGGTTGGACCAGGGGCGGATCTAGGATTTTCGTCAGGGGGGACAAAAAAAATATCGAATCGGATTTAAATACCTAATCGGGTTTAAATCCATTAACCAATTGGGTACTCGATAAAAAACAATGCTTTAACTTGTAATTTTTGATGCTTTGACTTGTAATTTCTGATGCTTTGACTTGTAATTCTAATTACCAATCAAAATTTAACAAATTTATTTCAATTTTAACTCTAAATTTGACCTGAATTACAAATCAAACGTCCAGAGGGGGGCAAAAAAAATTTCAGGAGAGACAAAGTCAGTCGGAACTGATAAATCTCCACTAAAACTCAAAATTCAGGAGGGATAGCTGCCCCCCGGATACACCTGGGTCCGCCCCTTGGTTGGCTGACCACATTTATCATTTTGCATGGCTGCAAATGATTTACATGAGATTATCGACCTAGGCACCACGCCGCTTGAGAAGGAGGTCTTTGCTCAAGTTTTCCGGAGCAAGGACCAATTCGCAAAATGTCCTCCCATTTTTCATGAGTGCGTATCCTCTGAGATATCTCATATTTTGCATGACCGACGTGTCCAGTGCCTATTCGGGGATAGCGCAGGGCCAATATTATTTGAGCTTTGAGATTCGTGTAGAACGTATTTGAACAGTTGAGACTTTCCAAAAAGTCACGCAACATATAAGATATCTCAGAGATTGTGAATTCATTTTTCATATGCCTCCTAGTTTGACCCGAGAACAGACATTTGTACTGAAATGGCCGAAATTTCTCCGGCATGTTAAATTTGGCTGAAACCCATAGAATCTATCGCAGATTCTAAACCAGACAGTTTCAATTTCGTGCAGATCCAAGCCGGCCGATCGATACCAATATCTGAATATCTGAATGTCTGGTAAGGAGAACAGGAGATTCTTCCTTTTGACCCATTTCTTTTTCTAAAACCAAAAAAGAAGCACACTTTGAACGACTACTTTTCCAGTTTTCTTCGCTGGCGTCTCAACAGACATGACCCATAGTCCTTTCCCTTTCCCTTTCTCCTCCTCGCCGTCGCTCTCTTCTATACTTTTCCAAATCCCTTCTCAATAAAACACAATCTCCATCACAAGGCAACAATAATGGTCTCCTTGATTGCTGCTCCCATTTCATTAGCACATGATCACTACTCAATGGACAGCATCTTTCTCCTTGGTCATGAATTCCGACTGCGGTTTTTACAGCATGCCGCACGACTACTTGGCTGCGCATACATCTGCGTATGGTCTCCCTTCCCGGATCAGTCGTCTAAGTATGCATCCAAAAATACCTTTTCTAGCTCTCGCTTCAAAACCATGCCAAGCATATATTAATTGAAATGATGACATATCAATTGCAGCCACTTGTCATGCATCGGCGCGTGGCTTCCGGATGAACATGACAGAGGATTGTCAAGCATGCTTTTTCAAGAATATCGAGGGTCTTTTTGCACCATTGTTAGCGGGTAATTAAGCATGAATGCGTTGTAAACTTTGAAAATGTTCTATGCATTTACTGTTTCGAATAATAGCTTTTTGAATCCTGCAATTCCTGTACAGTTGTGTTCCTGGATGGGCATTTAAGGATGGCTTGCTGTACTTTGAGTTGAGAGATTCTGAACTGATGAGCGCGGCTTCCCAGCAAATCCAACAGCAGTTCTACCAAGTAAGGAACAAAAAAAAAAAAATATATACTTTCCATTGTAGTGTACTTAATTTGCTAGCAACTTTTAGATCAAGATGCTAACATTATCTTCATACTGTTTGTTTTGTTTCTCAGGAATCAGGAATTAAGGTTAGTACAAGACTCCTCTTCCTTACTACATTAATTACAGTACATTCTTTTTAATTATTATCCCACATCCATAATGCGCGCGCGTGATATATATATATCTTTGAATATTTCATGAATATCTAAGCTTTTTCCATCATAGACAGCAGCGTTTGTTGGTTGTCAAAATGGAGAAATTGAGCTTGGAATGACTACGTCATCTCCTGTAAGTTAGTACACGACATTTCTCTAACATTTGCACAACAATAATGAGACAGTGATGTTTTTTTTTTTTTAATTCATTTATCAAAAATTGATAGGCCAACTTGCAAGTGAATGTAAACCAAGTGTTCTCAGAAGATTTCATCCAACAATCACTTCTTGCTGATCTGCTACAAACGCCACCACCAGATCAACCAATTGCAGTTGATATAGGCCGACCATCCTCTTCTTCCTCTTCACTTCTCTCTCTCTCTGTCGGGAGTCCCGAAGACTCTCCCCTAATTAATATCCCCCGAGTAAGTCAATCTTTAACTTCAGAAGCAGCGGCATCAAAGCAGTTGATTGTACCAGCACCACACCAACAACTGATGCAGGCATATGGGCAACATCGAAATCTCCAATTCCCAACCGCATCTAGTGATGACGAGGCGATGGCTAGGGCTATCCTTGCAGTTATTTCTTCTTCTACTACCTCGAGTTCGTCTTCGCCTCGAGTTGGACATGGAGCTGGCGGGTCCACCGGTGCATTTAAGGCTTACAAATTGGGCTTGGGACCTAGAGTTGAACCTGTCAAGATAGGTGGTCTTGCACCGCAGCGGATGGTTAAGGCGTCATTGGCTATGTTGAGGAGAATGCATTTGACACGGTACCAACCGAGGGTGGAACCAGAGGTGGAGATGCGACCAACTGGCAGTCAATTGCATCATATGATATCAGAAAGGAAGCGGCGCGAGAAACTTAATGAGAGCTTTGAAGCATTAAGAAAGTTGCTCCCGCCGGGATCTAAGGTAATTTATCAAGAAATTATACTTTCATTACTTTTGCTAGTTTTGTTAATTACAATTTTACCATATCCCTTTTTACCGCAACATAAAATATTAATTAATAAAAGAGGAGTTTATTTGCTCTTAATTATATGGTTCTCAATAAATACTTTCTAATCGTCCAACTAATGGTCAATTTAGTGAGTTTCATATATAACGCCTACATATATATTTTTAATTTTAACATTTAATAAATTAGATGCTAGATCTCTTTCATCCAATATAAGTATATATTATACAACCTTATTAAGTTAATATTTCATGGTCATTTAGTTACATATATATATAGTATTTCATGATATAACATGTCAAGTTACTTCATTCAATTTGATCTTGGAGTGGCTTAAAAAGCTTAATTTTCTGTACACATTTGAGCAACTCATTTGATCAATCTGTTGAACAATTTGCTGCATTTATAACTGATTAGAACTCAAATTAAACTTCGTTTTAGCCTGAATTATGAAAATAAAAATGAACCAATTTAATTTGTTCAATTGAACAGAAGGACAAGGCTTCAGTTCTTTCAAAGACAAAGGATTATGTCAGTACACTAAAAGCACAACTTAATGAGTTGGAGGAGAAGAACAAAAAGCTAGAAATGCAAATTAGTGAGGCCAAGGAAACAGAAGAAAAGAAAACTCAAGAAGTCTGTGAATCAAGTGAAAGAATACAAGTCGAGATAACGAGGGCATCCGAATCGACATCAGAGTCTCAACGAATAAATTTGCGAATAGTTGTGAGAGAAGAATGTGACTTGACTGATTTGATTCTCCGTGAACTCGGTTGCTTGAAGGAAATTGGTGCTTTCAAATTGGTATCAGTCGATGCAAGCGCAGATACGCCGCGATTTGCACAAGCTGACCTTATATTGCAAGTGATGGTACGTACTTTCAAATACAAACTCTTTTACATCAATCCTTATATGACATTACTTTCAAAAACTTCGTTCCGGAGTTATTTCCATCTATTTTATCTTATATATATGTTTTATGCAGATGTCATACTTGTTAGCTTTCTATATTTCATCAAGTTTTCCATAACTTCTACCTCAAAAAACAGATTTTTCATACCTTACATGAAAGTGCTAAATAGCGTCGCTATACTTGTGTCTATTTTAATAGTGATATCCTCAAAAATAGTATTTTTTGTCAGCTTATTGTTGACAATAATTATTTTTTACTCTCACGGATATTTTCAGATTTTTGTAGTTACGAGAAGTATTTGTACGTACGATAGGAGTTTTCAGGAAAACCTACAAATTAATTAAAGTAGTATTATTTTATTCCGTAGAAATGTTTATAATTAATAATCATACGTTAATTTGAAAGCAGATAATATTTAGGTACAACTAAATCATGAATACTTTAGCGAGCGAGGTCAAATTAACTTGTAGAATTGAATGTGAAACTGAGTTTAGAATTTTCAGCGCAATGGTACAAAATGACTACTGGTGCAAGATGCAAATAAGAAAAGTACAAGGTACTGAATTAAAGAAAGTAATGGCCGAAAAAAAGGATGAAACATGCACTAGCTATATATATATTATATTATCTGTAGGAAAAAAAAACAAACAAAAACCGTCTTGCTTCCTTGTCAGGGAACCACATATATATTGTGGTCCCCGGACAGTTGGATTATAAGTATAAGAAGAGGGAGGGAGGGAGCTAGGGAAGGGTTTTGAGTGCGAATATAATGTTGAGACGAAGCATGAATGAATGAATGTTACGTTAGCGCGAGCGACGCCAGCCATTGGATGCATATGGGTGGTGGGCTCTACATGCAGCTAGCTAGCTCTAGATAGATTGTTTGAATTTTAAACGAGCTAGAAAGGATATATATCGAGGTTAATTAAGTCAAGGACGAAAGGAGTGGCAGGGGACAAATTTGACTAGTACGTACTGGATTTTTGTATTTACCTGCCATCCGTCGGCCGTATACGTAGGTGAAGTTCGCAAGTGCTGAGAAGCTTCTAATTAACTTCTAATCTTTAATTTCAGTCCATGTCAATGTTTTTTTTAATAATTCTCTCTTAATTATATGTTTTAGTACTTACATTAATTTGTAGAACAATTAATTGACTCGTAGTTAATTATTTGCATAAACGTACGTGCCTTTAAAATTATCTAGCTATTAAAAAAAAATGTATGGTAACACACACCCATACAATTTTCGGATTTAAGTGTATAATCTTCTTTTAAAAAAAAATGTTATAATCTTTTGTTGTCTTGTAATAATCTCTGAGCTACCACCAAAAAGTTAATTTTCATCTATTCTATCAAAAGTCCAATTATGAAAGTACGCTATTTGAATTAGCAATAGATTAATTATGACTTGATCAAATCCAAATATATTCAAGCACAAGTCATACCTCGAAACTTCCTTTGGCCGTCTATCAACCAACCTAGCTAGCTACGTACATTTCTTTTACATATTTACTAATTTTATAATATTTTATCTTACCTAATACCTAACATTATATATGTATTTTATCCCAAGTGTTTTTAATTTTTTGTTAACCGGGCTTTCGTTTTGGTCACCAGTGGTCAACTTTGTTTTCTGACCAGCTCCTATATATCAGTTTGGTCCACCAATTAACTTAATTCATTGAAATTTTTGGAGTTTAATTATGCTTTCATTGGAATATTATATATGTTGCAATGTCAGGGATCAAATACAGGGGAACTAGGAAATTTAGTTAGAGGGGTTGAAACTTAAAATGCATAAATATTAAATTGTGGTTAGTGGGACTTGAACTCAAGACCTTTCAAGAACAAAATAGAGTCTTGATCACTAGACTACAAGTACATATCTAACATTTTATGAGGGGGGGTTGAACTATATAAAAACTTCAAAGAAATAAAAAATTAATTAAATTTCAGCATATGTAATTAAAAATTCAAAATCATGAGGTGACTTACCACCCCTGGGCATAGTGTAGATCCGCCCTGATTAAATAAATACATTACAAACTTTAAGAGCTAAAAAGGAAATTTTGAACTTTAGGGACCAAATTGTAAAATAGACAATCCGTCGTGGAACTTTTTCTATGGATTTATATACTGTAATATTGTGAGTGGCTACTCTACTTACATAAGCATATGAGGGCATATGCTTATAAGTCATTTTTACGTTTTCAAAGTCCAAATAGTCAATTTGAAGTGCTCAATATGTTCTCCATATTAGTATGTGCTTGGAGACCAAATTTTACATTTTTTGGAAATTTTTTATTATTTTTTTAGAATTTTTCAAAATCACTTTTTTTTTAGGATTATTTATTATTTTTCTGAATTTTTATAGCATTTTGAAACACTGTTTTAAAAAATTCTAAAAAATTAGTAAAAAAATTTCAAAAAATGTAAAATTTGGTCTCCAAGCACATTATAATATGGAGAACATGTTGAGTGCTTCAGATCGACTATTTGGACTTCGAAAACACAAAAATGACTTATAAGCATATGCCCTCATATGCTTATGTAAGTAGAGTAGCCAACCTCCTGTAATATTTATAAATTGTTTAGACATGGTACAAATGAGATACTCTAGCTTGTGCACGTACAACAGCGCATGAAAATAATATAATATATGTGTTTGCTAATTTACAGGCCGAGGATTACGATGAAGCGTTGCTGAAGGAACAAGTTAAAAAGGTCGTCGAGGATGCAGTGGCCCACCGGTCAGAGATGCAGTAATTTTCCATAGTCTCGTTGGCTCAACAATTTTGACTCAATTTTTCACCGCGACTAACCTAACCTGATAGGTTACATTACAATTAGCATTTAGCAATTATATTTAGAAAACAGAATTTTGTATTCATAGGAAATTTTATAAAATAATATAGAAAAATAGAAAGATTATCTTCGATTTTGGATGCATAGAAGGATGAAGAGAGAAAATTGCATAGGTGGGTATGACTGACCAAGATAGATTCCTAGCTAGCTGTGTGGGACTTGGTCACTACCCAGAGGCCAGAACAGACCAACCAATTGGATGGAGAGATTCAATCAAAAATAATAAAAAAATGGATGGAAAGATTCTAAACCAATGCAGCAGTACACAGCGAATTTTGTACTTTGTTTTTCTTTTTTCAACGGATGTTTCTCACATTCATTCAATTTTTATGAGATATATATGTTTCTCACATTCATTCATATCGTAAAAATTAAATCTGCAATAGAATTTTTTTCCATAACCAATATTTTGTTTTGAAGGATTGAAGTTATTAATCGAGATGACAGGTTTTGTAATTGCTCGTTATCTTTTTCAAAAGAATTTTATTTATGAAGAGGAATATTTGTTATACTCGCCATAATTCATGCATTGGTATTGTCCCTGCCCTGGCATCATATATTCATTCATATATACCAGTGATTTTAGCATATTTACAGATTTAGCTCCAATCCATGAACCATGATACAAAATCCATTACAATATTGTTTTGGCCCGATTGGAGTAAATTTCTTCATCGGCAATAGAAGCATGATATAATATATCTCTCTATCTTTCTCTCTTTCCTTGACATCATGACATGACTCCAGGTCTCCAGCCAACATCTCATCTCTTATGTGCTGCTCATTTTCATCTCCTCTTGCAAGCTCCCACCTTAAATGATTCAAATTTTGTTGATGCATGCTTACATACAAGGATTTAACTATATTCTTATACTTACAATAACGAAAAAACATATGCTACAATAGGTAACTAACTCATCATAACAATGACATTAATTTTAATCATCTCCAAATATTTAGCATTTAGAATTTGGATTTTGGTCCAAAAATCCATTGCCATTCAAGTACTTTATAAGTGTAAATCACAATTGGCTTTCAAATAATCAATTATACCCTATGTTATCCCGATACTTCATCTTAGGCCCCGTATCCGTATCGGGTGCGTATCGGATACAAATATACACCCGATACAGCTCTGATACGCCAACTGGGGTATCAGGTCACTGTTGGGTTTTGAGGCTACCCAAAGCCATTAGGCTTAAGCTGCGGAAAGACCGTAAAATAAAATTTTTACTTCTAACTCAAGCCAAAAGGATTGAAGTGGTATGTCGGATAGTTTACCGAGAGTTACATACATGTTCAATCCTTTTCTTAGATTAAAAGCCGTAAGTAAAACTTTACTCATTCAGATCGTAGATTAAGTATATGTCGGATAATAACCGAGAGTTACATACCAGATTAATCATGTATAGATCCAAAGTAGTAAAACCGTATTTACTTGTATTTTAATCAGTTTATAGATCGGCTCCTTTGATTGATTTCTAAAAGATTAAATCTATTTAACAATTAAATAGATTAATATAACATTTCTTTACCTTGCTTCCAAATTCAAATTGGAATGCAGTCTGACCCGGTTAAGCAAGCACCAAAAATATAGTGCCTCTATCGGTTATCCACCAGGAACTACCAAAGAGTTGGTATTTCTTTTGCTAGAAATACTATACCAACGGTATTCGAAAAGTCGCAGTTTTCGGTAAATCACTATTCACCAAAAGTACGAAATTTCTGACAAAACACTATTTCACAAGAATAACTTTTATTCTTGCAAAAATATATATATGGATAATCAGATTTTTTGCAAATCACTATTTAGGAGAGAAAATTAGATACGAATCGAATCGGATTCTGATTCGTACTTTGATTTGGACTTAGAAATCAACTTAATATATTTCTCTCACCATTTCACCTATTTATAACAAATTTTGTGGCGGTTCTTACTTGTGGCGGTTTTGGATGCAAAATCAAATTTGATTTTGTCAATTTGTTTAATATATTTAATCAAACATTTTCATTTAATTTAATTTAATTTAATTTAGGTTTTTAATTAAATTCTAAATTTAATTAAGGCCTAAATTTAATTAATCCATATAATATATATATGCAATTATTCTAAATAATTGTATTTCTTGCGTTTGCGATAAATTTATACGACGTGTCATACACGTTTATAAATTTAATTCGGTTTTAGGCATGTCATCTCCATGACATATATTTTATTCTTAATTATAACACTTTATAATTAATCATAAAATTTCTCTGATTACTTTCCTATTGGTGTGACCCTATAGGATCTGTGTTATGTTGGCAAAATAGAATTAGAACTGTTCTAACTTCTATTATCATAGGTGGCACCTGGCAAGTACATTATGACACCAATTACACAGATGATGCTGTACCGTACAATATCACGATCCAGTAAACGATTTACTTCGTGTTAATTCTTTTGTCTCATAGCTATTAGATTAGTTTCAAGGTAGGTGTGTGTCATCCTTGCAAACTTAATCTTTTCTTGATCCTGAATAAATTATCAAATATGTTTACTCTTGTAATTATACTGGATCCAGACAATCATATTCTATCAAGGGGCCCAGTGATGCTATAGCTCGTATTGAGATACGAGAGACAATAGTACTTTTGATAAACCATCTTTTCCTTCGCATAAGCTATGTATACCGAAGAACTACCCTTATAGCTACTTTTTACGGATAGCGTTAGATAACAATCACACATATACATTTCTTATGTAGGAAAAATGAATATCTCATACTTTAGAACTTAACACTAAAATGAAAACATTAATGACACGAACACAATTCCATTTAATGTTTCATTTGGGGTCTGTCAAATATCATGTTCTCTAACATGTATCTGTGTGATTAAAATGACAACTATTTGTCTATGGTTTGTAAAACTTAACCATCATTTAATTCACACACTAACCTTATCGCGGTAATTAGTGTTCCTGCTAATTACCTTGGTTAGAGACTTTTAAGAGTGTTATCATCTATATTATGAAGTTTCACAATTCCAGTCATGAACTTGAAATGATTCATAATTTCAATAATACTCAAGGTAACAAAATGATTAAACACAAAATGATTAATATTCAATTCATGAACAAAATATATATGATACATTTATCATTTTATTGACTTCTAGATTATTACACTAACAGTTATGTGGCGTATCGCTTCCCTTTTGATACAGTATTGGATACGGCTTATAAGGGCAGGATACGGCAGGGATACGGACGGGATACGTTTCCAATTTACTTTTCTCAGCTCCTGGATGCGCATCCAAAACAAAAACAAAAAAACCCTAAACCCTCTCCGTTGTCCGCTGTCGGCAGGGATCCGACTCTCTCGCCCGGCGCGATCTGACTCTTCTCTCTCCGGGTAAGTTTCTCACTGCCTCTCACGCATTTTGTCTCCTGGCACTCTGTCTCATGCACTCACTACCTCTCACGCACTCTGTCTCCTGACTCTCCTCTCTCTGGCGCGATACGGACGGGATCCTTGTAGAACCATTTAAATATCTCTGATGTTTTTTATTTCCAATTCCTTATACACACATTATCTCTCCACTCTATATTATTTAATGGGAAAATTACATTGAGAAAATTGTGCAATTTGTGCTTTACCAGGGCATGGATTTTCTTTTCCCTTTGTAGGGTTATATTTGTTGAATAACCTTGTTAGCTTAGCTAATCCATCTTATTAGATGGTCTCAAAAAGACTGACAGATTTTTTGTCTTTGTAATTTTGAAATTTCAAATTTTGAATAAAGAGGCTATTGAACAAGTGCGTTCTGACAGGGCGATTCCTGATATTCAGCCTGGTTGTATTGTTGAATTAAAAGTGGTATGCTAGGTCATTCTTTATCTTACTAGTAAAAATTATTTTAGGTGATGGTGCCACCTATTTGACATTAAAGATTTTTTTTTTTAAATGATAAGCAGATTGAATATAGAATGCCATTGATGCATTGAACAAGGTTATTCATTGGGTTAGTCTGGAGTTGGTCTGGTGTGGAAGTGGTTTTTCATTGGGTTAGGTTTTTAAGTATAACTCATCCCTCAATCAGTACCTGAATAAACAAAAATCTATGTATTCTCATTGGTGTGTAATTGATTTGTATGTATTCTCTTTATTAAAATAGGTAATATCATGCAGTCCACTTCGATGTCTTCAACTCCGGATAGCATAGGTACTGCCTCAAGCTTTGTTAATGATTCCACACCATTGTGGGAATATGTGGTGATGACAGAGAGGTCAGGTGCTGGTGGTAACAAGGCATTCATTTGCAATTTTTTGCAAGGCATCATTCAAGGGGTCATACTTTCGAGTGAAGGCATATTTACTCAAAATAACTGGGCAATGTATTAAAATATGTGACAAGGTGACACATGAGGAGGTTGGTAGGCTAAAGAAATTGCAAGATGAGGCAGATTTGAGGGCAAAGGCAAAGGTGCCCAACCATGTCCCACTACCAAGTATAAGTGGCTCTTCCTCGTGTCCCACTACCTCGGTTTCATGAGAGTGAGAGAAGAAAAGAGGCAAAGAATGTCGATAGCTATTGATAAGGCATATGATATGGCTAAAAGAAATAAAATTAAGGAGAAGATTGCTAGGGCATTTTATACGGGATGTCCCTTTTTTAATTTTGCGAGAAACCCCTACTTCATCAACTCTTATGTTTTGTTGTCAAATAGTGGGATCAAATGATTTAAGCCTCCCACTTACAACGAGCTTAGAATTACCCTCCAAGATAGAGAGATGATTCATCTTGGCCGTTTACTTGAGTCACTTAAGAGAAAATGGGTACAAAATGGTGTATCTATTGTAACCGATGGATGCACCGATGTACAAAGAAGGCCTTTAATAAACTTCATTGTAATAACCGATGGCGGACCGATGTTCCTAAAGGCTATCAATTGCCAAGGTGAGGTAAAAGATAGATATTTTATTTCCAAAATGATTAAAGAAGTGATTGAGGAGGTTGGGTCTCAAAAAGTGGTATTAGTAATTACAGATAATGCCCCAGTTTGCAAGGCAGTGGAGATGATAATTGAAGCCCAATATCCTACCATCTTTTGGACACCTTGTGTTGTTCACACACTTACCTTGCTTTGAAAAATATATGTGCCGCAAAAAATAGCCAAACCAATCAAATTGTCTATGACGAATGTAGTTGGATTAGTTTGGTTTCCTCGGATGTGTTTTCCATCAAGAATTTTATTAACTGTCACTCAATGCGGTTGCATATGTATCTTGAGTGTTGTGAACTCAAGTTACTTTCGGCGGCTGAGACATGTTTTGCCTCGATAATCGTTGTGTTGAAAAGGTTCTTTCAAGTTAAGAGGGCTAAAAGAGATGGTTATAAAAGATTGTTGGAGTAATTATCAAGAGAATAATGTTGATAGAGCTAACTTTGTGAGGGAAAAGATCCTCGATGAAGCGGGGTTTTGGAAGAAAATTGAGTATATTCTTGAGTTCACCGAGCCGATTTATGAGATGTTGAGAATTGCGGATACCGACCAACCTTGTTTGCATTTGGTGTATGAGATGTGGGATTCCATGATTGATAAAGTGAAAGCCATCATTTATCGTCATGAGAGAAAGAAAGATGATGAAGAATCAACATTTTTCAATGTGGTGAGCTCAATTTTGAACGAAAGATGGGCAAAAAGCAACACTCTTCTTCATTGCTTGGCTCACTCGTTGAACCCAAGGTATTGATACACTTATATTTTCATTTTAAGTACTTTTTAAAAAAAAATATTGATACACTTGTATTTTCATTTTTGTCCAGATCTGGTTTTAACAAAGAATTCACTATATTTGATGATTAATGCATGTTTTTTACTCAAATTTTTTTGTAATAGGTACTATAGTGCACAATGGCTTAGTGCTCATCCAAATTGCATGCCTCCTCACTTGGACGGAGAGATATCAAGCATGAGAAATAAATATATTAAAAGACCATTTTCAAATAACGAAGAAAGAAGAAGCGTGAAAGAAGAATTTGTTAGATTCTCCATTTGTGGTGGTAGATTTGATATATATATGATTCTATTGCGGATAGGGGAGTAGTAAAGCCACTTAATTGGTGGGTGACTTATGGTGAGGCGACTCCTAATCTCCAATTTGTAGCTTTGAAGTTGCTCAGTCAACCATCATCATCTTCATGTTGCGAGAGAAATTGGAACTTATTCTCTTATCCATAACGCTAAATGAAATCAATGACACCTAAGCGTGCCGAGGATTTAGTTTTTATGCATTCTAATTTGAGACTTCTTTCTAGAAGATCCCCCCCAATATTCAATGGGAGATAGTAGGTTTTGGGATGTGATGGGTGATGCACATGAGCCATTTGATGGTGCCGAGCAACTTGCCATTGCAAGTCTTTCACTTGACGAGCCGGAGTATGAGATGATAGTGTTTGGCGATAATGTGTAATATTTGAGATGAAGTTGAACTTGTTTTGGAGATTTAGTCTTTCACTTGTTTTGTTGGTTCTTTTAATTAGTTTAATTTATTATAAAGTATGAACTTAAGTTTAATTTAATGGACTTTGAATGGATGTTATGGATCTAATTTTATGTTGTTTAGTATTATAATGTTCGGTTGTGTTGTGTCCCAATTCATTATAAGGGCTTATTTGTAACTTTATTCTTTCTTGTAATTTGAGTGTTTTATTTGGACCTCTATGTAATTTCTGTAACCCAAATAAACTCTTTGTAATTTTGAAGTAGTGAAAAAAATTTAGAAAATTGGCTTATGCCTCCAAATCATTTTGTGTTCTTGTGCTTGCTCAAAAACCCTACAAGTGGTATCAGAGCTGATCGAGCCATCGTCGGTCCCGATCGGTGGTTCTAGGTTCAGATCGCTCTTCGCTACAATTCCTCTGCACCGTTTCTAGAGTTTTCTCGTTGAGCGATGCTGCTGCGATCTGGAGGTAAGGCGATTTCCCTTGTGCATCGCGATTTTGGCGTAGAGGAAATCTTTTGCTCCTGCCTCTTGGTGAACCGCGATTTTCACTTCCTCTACGATTTGCTTGGTTCTCTCTCCGCGATTTAGCCGCGATTTTGATTTTGAGGAGTTTTTCACTTTGCGACATCAATTTCTCATAGTGATCTGTTACAACAAAGTTTTTCTCTCTCCGCGATTTGACTCTGAACCGGTTTGTGGAATTAATTTAATTAGTTTTTTTTGTTCCATTTGTTTTGGAACTTAAGCGACATCAATTTGATTTGGTCAAATTCAAGTGAAATTTGATGTGCTGCTAATTTTTGCGCCATCTAAGCTCTGGTAATTTTCTTTGTGAACTGGTGGTTTGTGTGCTGCTTTGAGCAGTGATCTGAAATTTTCTGAACCATCTAAACTTTACTAATAAATTCCTAAAATGGAGGGTAGTAGTAGCAGTACCATGATCAAATTGACATCACCCAATTATTCTATTTTGAAGTCTAGAATGAAGGTTATGTTGTATTGTAGGGATGCCTATGAA
This sequence comes from Carex kokanica, assembly GCA_025461125.1. Taxonomy (NCBI): domain Eukaryota; kingdom Viridiplantae; phylum Streptophyta; class Magnoliopsida; order Poales; family Cyperaceae; genus Carex; species Carex kokanica. The sequence goes on from JAJGRX010000994.1 coordinate 1,324,000, forward strand.
CCGGTAACCGGTACAAAACCAGGAGATGTTACTGATGCAGTTTGGATCACTAGAAATCGAAAGACATTTGCATTGATTAGACAATGGGTTGATGATTCTGTGTTTCACCATGTGTCAACCGAAACTGATGCCAAGAAGTTGTGGGAAAAACTTGAGAGTTTGTATGAGCGCAAAACAGCCCAAAACAAAGCCTATTTCATTTGAAAACTTGTGAACATGAAGTATCACGAGGGTTTTTCGGTGAGTGAGCATTTGAGTCGGTTCCAAGATTGTTTGAATCGGCTATGTACTATGAAATTGGCTTTAGATGAAGAGATGCATGCCTTGATTCTTTTGAGTTCCTTACCGGATAGTTGGGAGACTCTTGTGGTGTCATTGAGCAATTCGGCACCGAATGGTACTGTCACTATTGCTATGGTTAATAACAGTATGCTTAATAAGGAGTTGAGGCGTAAGGAGTTAGGTGTTACAAGCGAGTCAGCAACTTTTGTTATTGAGAACCGTAGAAGGATTTTGCATAGAAACACTCACGGGCATGACCACAATGATAAGTCAAAAGAGAGATCAAAGTCTCGCAAGGGCATTGTTTGCTACTATGCCGCAGGCCGGGCCACATAAAATTCGAGTGTAGAAAGCTGAAGGAAAAGGGCAAGAGAGACCAATCTAGACCTAGATTTGATGAGAGTGAGAAAGAAAGCACCGCAGTCGTTGCGTGTGACGGTGAAGTGTTCATTGCTTATGATGACGAGTTTGTCAATTACACAAGTCAAGACTCCACTTAGGTGATCGATTCAGCAATCTCATTTCATGTCACTTCTCGATGTGATTTGTTCACTTCTTACAAGCAAGGTAATTTTGGCAAGGTAAGAATGGGAAATGATGGGCTTTGCAACATCTCCGGTATCGGAGATATGTGTGTGGAGACTAGTGTGGGGTGCAAATTGCTTCTCAAGAATGTTCGGCATGTGCCGGATATGAGACTTCATCTGATTTCGGTTGGTGCTCTGATGATGAAGGGTACCGTAGTCACTTTGTTTAAGACAAGTGGAAATTGTCTAAAGGCTCTCTAGTTGTTGCTCGGGGTGAGAAGACAAGCTCGTTTTATACAATGCGAGTTAAATTGTGTGGTGAGATGAATGCGGTAGAGGGCAACTCAACTGATTTATGGCACTTACGGTTGGGTCATATGAGTGAGAAAGGGCTTCAAATTTGGATAAAAGATAGTGTGCCGAGTGATGGCACATCTCTAACATCTTGTATTCATTGTTTGGCAGGTAAGCAACATCGAATTGCTTTCAAGAGAAGTCTTACCACTAAGAGGTCGAATGTTTTGGATTTGGTTCATACCAATCTGTGTTCTATGGGTGATAAGACACTTGGAGGAGCTCTTTACTTTATCAATTTTGTGAATGATTATCCCTGAAAGTTGTGGGCCTATGCCTTGAAGACAAAGGATCAGGTTTTGGAGGTATTCAAAAACTTCCTTGCTGAAGTTGAAAGAGAAACGGGTCAAAAATTGAAATACATTCGGTCCGACAATGGTGGTGAATACCATGGGCCATTTGAGACATTTTGCAAAGGTAATGGTATTAAGCTTGAAAGAACGGTGCCAAAATCCCACAACAGAATGGAGTAGCGAAAAGAATGAATCGCATAATTTGTGAGAGAATAAGGTCTATGCTCTCACATTCGAAACTTTCAAAAGCGTTTTGGGGCGAAACATTGAACATGGCTGTCCACTTGATAAATTTATGACCTTCACATGCATTAGATGGTGATGTTCCCGAGCGGGTTTGGACTGGCAAAGATGTGTCTTATGGACACTTGCGGGTATTTGATTGTAGAGCATTTGTGCACATTCCTAGAGACGAAGGGGCTAAGCTTGATAGCAAGTTGAAGGAGTGTATTTTCTTGGGTTACAAAACCGGTGAATTCGATTATAGATTGTGGGATCCGATTAAGAAGATATTGGTTAAAAGTCGAGATGTAGTTTTCTTTGAAGAAGAAACTATTAAGAATTTGAACAACCTCGACAATGCGAAAACCTCTTCGAGTTCCTCTTCTAGTTCCTTTGTTGATCTAACTCCCGCTTCAAGTAACCAAGAAGCCGAAACTAACCAAAACTCTCAAACCGAAAACCAAGGTGAACAAATTGAAAATGCTATTGAGAATGATATCTCACATCCAAATGAAAATCCACCTCTTCAAGAGTTGAGAAGATCAAACCGTGAACGAAGGCCTAATTTAAGGTATTCTTCAAATGAGTATGTTTTGCTTGCAGATAATGATGAACCCGAAGGCTACAAAGATGCCATGTGTCATGAGCACAAAGGTGAGTGGCTTGAAGCCATGCAAGATGAGTTGAAATCCTTGCATGAGAACTCCACTTTTGATTTGGTAGAGTTACCAAAGGGCAAGAAGGTGCTCAAGAATAAGTGGGTGTTTCGGGTGAAATCTGATGGCATGAGTTCAAAGCCGAGGTACAAGGCTCGGTTAGTAGTGAAGGGTTTTGATCAGAAGAAAGGGATTGATTTTGAGGAGATATTCTTACCTATGGTTAAGACGTCCTCTATTCGGGTTATACTCGGATTGGCAACTAGCTTGAATCTGGAGATTGAGCAGCTTGATGTGAAAACCGCATTTCTCCATAGTGATTTGGAGGAGGAGCTCTATATGGAGCAACCCGAGAGATTTTCTGAAAAAGGTAAAGATGACATGGTATGTAAATTAAGGAGGAGCCTTTATGGCTTAAAGCAAGCAGCACGAAACTGGTATAAAAGATTTGAATCTTTTATATGTGACAACAACTTTAGTAAGACCAATTCCGACAATTGCGTCTTCATGAAAAGATACTCTAGTGGTGATTTTATTATTCTTTTACTCTATGTTGATGACATGTTGGTTGTCGGAAATGATGTAAAAGAAATTAGAGCTTTGAAAGATAAGCTTGGGAATGAATTTGCAATGAAGGATTTGGGTCCCGCAAAACAAATTCTTGGTATGAGAACCACTAGAGATCGTGAAAAGTGCAAACTTTGGTTGTCACAAGAAAGGTATTTGGAAAGGGTGCTTGAACGGTTTAATATGAGCAAGTGCAAACCGGGTTCTTCTCCGCTTAGTAGTCATCTCAAGTTGACACTTGATGATTGTCCAAAGAATGAAAGAGAGAAAGAAGAGATGAAAAATGTGTCGTATGCATCTGCGGTTGGTTCATTGATGTACGCAATGGTGTGTACAAGGCCCGATATTGCTCATGCCGTTGGTGTGGTAAGTCGTTTTCCTCGCAAATCCTGGAAAAGCTCATTGGAATGCAATGAAATGGATTCTTAAGTACATTCGCGGTACCACTAGTTATTGTCTCTGTTACGGGGTTAGCAAACTAGTTTTGGAGGCATACACGGATGCCGATTAGGCCGGAGATGTTAACTCGAGGAATCAACATCCGGTTATTTGGTTTGTTTCGCGAATGGTGCGGTCTCGTGGCAATCGAGACTATAAAAGTGTGTTGCACTCTCGACAACCGAAGCCGAATACATTGCAATCACCGAGGCATGCAAAAAACTATTATGGATGAAGTTCTTTCATGAGTTGGGCATTCGGCAAGAAAGGTATGTGTTATTTTATGATAGTCAAAGTGCAATTCACTTAAGCAAGAAATCCACATTTCACTCTAAGTCAAAGTACATTGAGCTACGTTATCATTGGATACGTGATGTGCTTGAGAAGAAAAAATTATTGTTGGAAAAGGTTCACACGAGTGAGAACGGCTTCGACATGTTAACAAAGTCCTTGCTGCCTTTGAAGCTTGAAGCTTGTCGTGACAAGGCGGGTTTGGTTGAGGGTTCTACCTAATGAATTGGGAGGAGGAGTTTGTTGTGTCCTAATTCATTATAAGGGCTTATTTATAAATTTATTTTTCTTGTAATTTGAGTGTTTTATTTGGACCTCTATGTAATTTATGTAACCCAAATAAATTCTTTGTAATTTACTGTTGAAGTAGTGAAAAAAATCAGAAAATTGGCTTACGCCTCCAAATCGTTTTGTGTTCTTGTGCTTGCTCAAAAACCCTACAGGTTATTCACTATCACTTGTATGTTTGTAGTTGCAATTGTTAAACTTAAACTAGTTTTGTGAGATGAATTATAAATTCGGGTGAGATGAATATGTACATATACCACGGCAAAATTATCAATTTTTTTTACTTGTAGAGTTGTAATATAAGTGTTGAATTAATAATATAATTAAAATAATAAAAAATTAATATTAATAGCCGTATCGTATCCTTCATTTATGAAAATTGCCGTATCGCCGTATCCGTATTGTATCTGATACGATACCCGTATCCGTATCTATGCAACATAGATTATACCTAGTCTAGTCAACATTCAGTCTCATCATCAACGTTTAATTTATTTTAATAAACTTTCTTGTGATAAGAGGCAATATATATATATAGAGAGAGAGAGAGAGAGAATGGCTAATATCAAAACGTTTGTTCCTGGACTCAGGAACAAACGATTCCGTTCTCCCATTTCCAAAGTTCAAACAACAAATCCAAACCGTTAGATGTTCAATATATATTAAAATGTGATTGGAGACCAAATTTTACATTTTTTGGAATTTTTTTACTATTTATTAAGCTGGTTTGAAAACCGCTGTTTTTCAATGTTGCAGAAATTTCATAAAAACAGCGGTTTTCAAACCAGCTTAATAAATAGTAAAAAAATTCCAAATAATGTAAAATTTGATCTCCAAGCACATTTTAATATAGATTGAACATCTAACGGTTTGGATTTGTTGTTTGAACTTTGGAAATGGGAGAACGGAATCGTTTGTTCCTTAGCCCAGGAACAAACGTTTTGATATTAGCCATTCTCTCTATATATATATATACTAGTATCGTGCCCGTGCGTTGCAACGGGGACATTATAAGAAAAAATATGAAGAGACTTTTTTATTGACATTTCATCTAGAATTAAAAAAATATATAAATGAAAATAAAAAAAACACAAATGAAATCATCTTCACATGTTGCAGCCGAAAAAAATTAAACAACCTTAATATCTTTAATGCATAAAAAGCTAATGAGTAAAATAAAATAATAGACTCCAGCATGTACTAAGTACTTACGTCTTATCAACAAGAATGACGTCTCTTTTAGGAATTTGCTTATCACCGGATTGCTTGTAGTAGACTGGACCAACCTCTCTGACCATGGCCATCACATCTATAGACAAATAATAACATAATTGCAATAGAAATCATATACTAAATTGTGAACTAATAAAATATATTACGAATAATGTAAAGAAACCTATGAACCTACCAATTAGAAGACGCTTATTGCCTTCAAAAGCATGAAGTTTGTCAAACGTTTTGAGTTTGAATGAAAGCATGGGAATATTACTATCATCGTCTTCCTCCTCTATCTCAAAAAAGACTCAAAAAAGCAAATACCACACTATTGATCCTGACAACAAAACAACACAAGATATCCGGACTGTTATCTGTGAAATAAACAGGAAAAAATGATAAATTTGTGAAAGAGTTATGGAAGTTAAATTTTGAATATCCAATATCAATATGGTATTGAAAGAGTTAAATTCTAAAACCTAGCTCTAGGGTGAACTCGTAGCTGCTCCAAGTTGTAAAACGGCGGCCACCACCCATCTTTATAAACCCTCTCTAAAACTTTAGCAATCATTGTCGCTGCCTCTCAAATTTCTAGGGTTTCTCCTTCTATCGTCATCGTGTTTCTTGGTGACCTTTCTAATTTTTTTTCTTTTCCTTCTTTTCGTCTTGCTAATTTGTGCTTTTCAATTGATTCCATTGTGATCTGTATAAGAACAAAATTAATAATATATTCTAGATTTCTCACGGTAATATCTATAGAAACAAAGAAGGAGAGATAAGGAAGTGAAGAAAAAATTGATTTTCATTGGGATTCGGAATTTGTCTGATGTCCTTTGGACCGGAGTTCATCCAAAAGACATTTTACACCGTCTGATTGAGTGATTAGGTAAAAATAGAAAATTATTCTTTCACCTCCGTCTAAATCAAATATGGTATCTTTTTGTTTCTTATTTGAATACTAAGCTGAACATCAAATAAATGGAGATTTTCATTACTTCTCAAAGTTTCATTTCTTATTAAACGCCATTCATTAACAATTTTGTTTCAAAAAAATAAAAAAATAAAAAATAAAGTTAGAGATAACAATTAGAAATATAAAGTTAGAGATAAAAATTGACTTGTTCAGTATTATATTTTTATTCTAATTCTAACCGATGTTCAATATTATCTCTAACTAAAGTGACACTCAATTATGAATTGATGTAATTTCATTTTCTTTATTTATTTTATCTGAATAGATTGAACAATGATTGATCAGTTAATATTTTTTTCTTTTGATTGAATAAAGATTAGAATTAGAAAATGTTGATGTTGTTTGAATGAAAATATAGTTTTCAAGCAAACTAATTCAAAAATTATGAGCAAATATTGTATATCTTTCAGATATATTTTTTCTTATCATAATTTGGGTTTCTAAGTTTTTTGTGCTCATCTTAGTTTATGCATTAAAAAGAGGTAATGATAAAGGTTAGTGAATTTAAAAGAGTTAATGGAGGCACCATTTATTATATTATATTCTGTTATCAAATGGAAAAGGACAAAATATTCACATATTTCTTTCCAAAACAATTAAAGATCCATTTCCCAATTATAAATATCATCCTAATCCAACGAAGCAGGAAACCTTTGAACATAATCTGGTCCGAAGGCCATTGGATAGATTCCGGACCCTTTCCATTGTGATCCACCGTATAAAAATAGAAGGTGGAGTCGGTTCAATTGGAGAGAGAAATAAGGAAACAAAGAATTATATCGCAAAATTTCGGAGTCTATTTAATTTTAATTGTAATGTATCATGTGGCGGTACATGTGGCGAATATGTTTTTAACTAAATTTAGACTTATACACATTATTTAGATGCATTTAATCAAAAAATACAGATTATGTGATTGAAGGGCTGAGGTTAAATCTGAAATTTCATCTTTCAATCGTAGCCGTTGGCGGATCGGACACCCAACGTGCTTAATAATGGAATGGAGATATAGAGAGAAAGAGAGAGAGAGAGATGGACTTAGCTACTTCATGGAGTAAAACGACTTTGTACTCCATGCCATATCTTCATTTTCAAAGTTCAAATAGTCGATTCGAACCTTCCAACATGTTCTTCATATTGAAATGTACTTGGAGACCAAATTTTACATTTTTTTGGACTTTTTTACTATTTATTAAGCCACTTTGAAAATCTGAAAATCCTTATGAACAGTAAAAACAGTAAAAATTTCTGGACCGCCAGATCAGTGATTTTCAAAGTGGCTTAATAAATAGTAAAAAAATTCCAAAAAATGTAAAATTTGGTCTCCAAGCACATATCAATATGGAGAACAACTTGAGCGGTTCGGATCGGTCGTTTGGATTTTCAAAATAAAAATAATGAGGCGTAGAGCACCAAGTCGTTTTACTCCATGAAGTAGCTAAGCCCAGCACTATATATATATATATTGAGCTAAATGAACCTATAAGATGAGATCTTATGAAAAAAAAGTTTGTTGAGTAACAAAGATTAACTTTGATATTTTATTTAAGCAGAGAATTTGAGGGAGCTTGAAATGCTAATTGCGAATTCTTCTCCAAGTGATATCTACAATTTCATTCATTTCATCTTATGCTCCAAAAAAAAAATATATACCTGTTATTTTATAAAATGTATACTTAAATTATTAGTGAATACATATTTATCTATTACAATATACACACTTAACTATTTATTTATTTTTAAATTTTTTGACAAAACATTATAAATGTTTGGAAGGTGAGGACTGAGGAGTATAATATTCTTATCATAAAATGGATTATAATATAAAAAATACTGAAAAATAGCCGTAAAAATGAGAACTTTAACAAATATAATGTGTTTCTGATAAAAACGTATGATAAGTTGTTCATGGACTTAGATGATGATTCGACCGGCGTTTCTTCAAAAGTTGATGTCAAGTGTCAACTATCGTTAATTTGAAGGTTAATTGATAATAAAATAATGAATCAATTGGTGTATTTTTTTAGTTCTATAATATTCTTGACCAAAGATTACCTAGAAAAGTTTTTTGGGTTTATTCAAACAACACAGGGTTTTAACTAGAATAATTTGGAAAGCAGGGACTATTCTGCAGTGATTATATCAGAATTTAGGGATGGCAAAAAAGCCCATTTGGCCCGGCGGCCCAGTCATACCTGCCCGGCCTGTCCTGTACCCGGTCAACCTGTCACTGTGATGGGCCAGGTAAGGCCGGGCCTAGAGACAGGCCAGGCCAGGCCTGGTATTCTACTCAAGCCCACGGGATGCCTGATGGGCCTATCTTTTTAAAAGTATGGTGTAATTTAATAGTCTACCGAAGCCCCACTGAACATTTTAATCAATATTCTACCGAAGCCCACTGAACATTCCGTTAATAAGTTTGTATTTTAGTCTCTACTTCCGAAAACCAATTTTCTTTAGGTTATTTCTCCTTCTCCTTTCTATTAGGTTTAGCCGCTTTCTCCTTCTCATTTCGCTACCAGTTCCGACTTCCGAGAGCCACCGATCTGTTCCGACAAGCCCCACCACTAGTCCACCACCGATCTTCCTATTTATCTGGCGCAACCTCCGTTTGTTCCTCCTGGCGCGCCGCTGCGAGAGATCCGATCTGCTGGCGGATCCTCGATCTATCAAATTGGGACGCCGCCACTACACGGTTCGGTGCTCACATCTCCTTTACTCATGTTGGGCCAGGCAGGTCAGGTTTGGGCTTGATAAAATACCTGTGGGCTCGGCCCATTGCCATCCCTATATCAGATAATTTAAGAGAATCATAAACCTCCATTTGTTTTGTGCTCTCCATCTTCTACAACGCAGCCGCCTCCAGTGTATTATCATCAGAAGAACCCTAATTGGTACTGAAGCAAATCTTGAATGGAGGTAGCAGAGGTGGCGACTAAGATGGCCGCGACGAGCCTTGGCAACCCCGAGGGGCGCGTTCTTCGACGCATGACTAAGATAAACAAAATCCTTGAAGATGACGTGGCCAACTGGGCTGGTCGCCGCGTGTTGGTCGGAGGCTGGGTCAAAACCGGGCGTGAACAGGGGAAAGGATCGTTTGCGTTTCTCGAGGTCAACGATGGTTCGTGCCTCGCAAATCTTCAGGTTTGTTTAAAGCATCAAATATTTATTTTAGTCAATTTAGTTGGACCTGTTGAATTGGCCAACTAAGTGTGAAATCGGAATTCCCTTTCAGTTCAAGTTTGTTTTAGAAGACTTGCTAATTTTCATTTTTTTTTTCCCAGGAAACCAATAATTTGTGTTTTAGCTGATACATTGTATTTGCTAAACCTTAAATGTTATACATAACTACCCAAAATGCACTTATTGATAAAATCAATTTTGAGGAATAGGTATTTTAAATACTTTTTAAGGACATAATTATTTTCCTCCTGGCATATAATCTAATGTGTACACTAAAATGTTTTGAAAATTAATTTTCTACAACCATACAACTAGAAGAACAGAAATTTAAATTATTAATCTTGTATGCATGGTTTATTGATTAGTTTAAATTACAGAATGTGCAGGACCAAGATATTAGAAACTTTGGTATTTATCAACTATTTATGTGGATAAATATTATTCACAGGTGATATGTGATGCAGCAACCTACCCACTCGCAGAGCTGGTACCTACAGGTACATCTGTTTTGGTTGAGGGTGAATTAAAGCCACCGCCTGAAGGGGTGAAGCAAAGGATTGAATTGAAGGTGGACCGGGTTTTAGAGGTGGGCCCAGTTGGGGAGAAATACCCCTTGCCAAAAACTCGGCTAACACTAGAGAATTTGCGTGATTTCATGCATCTCCGTGCCAGAACTAACACGGTATACAATTTTTTATTAACTTGTTTTCTTGTATGTCAGCCAGAATGTGGAGACTTGAAAATTTTAACCCTCAATAATCCAAAATATATGTACCTCTCTTCAACGACAGCTCCAAAATATGTTCAATTCAAGATACAATTATACAAAAGCAGTTTGCAATTTTGTACATTATTATTTTTAATAAGAGTTCTGATTGTATACAATTTGTGGTCCTACCAATGATGTTGTGTACAGGTAAGTAAAGCTACTGGTTTGAGTAATTTATTTCTGTTATATTGAGTTAGCTCGGTCCATTGAGTCTAGGCCTCTCACAGAACCTCTACATGTTTGTAAGAAGTCAACATACGAAAGTAAAGTGCATGAAAAGAATTAAGTATAAGTTAAATGGGTTCAATAAGCAACCAGTTGATATTGAGTCACCATTTGGCATGCATGTACTGTTTTCAGAATGACCATAACAATACTAAAATCTATAAACAAACCTAAATCTCGTAGATACTTGTGAATAGATTGCTTGTCATTTTTATCAACATAACCATACATATAATACTTTAGTCGTCTGTCAGTCAAACTTGGGAGTTGTGCTATTATCACAATATTACAAGTTCCTATATTTTTTTTTGTCATACTCTTTTACTGCATGATCTGTAAGTTTTTCAATGGTTGTGGTTTTTTCGCATTGTCATTTAATTGGTTTCTGATGTTATATCCTTTTTTGAAGAAAACACTCTGTCACGTGCATATTTTGCTGTTCAATGATTCAGGCTGTTATTTCATACAAATTTACTTTCTTGTCTGCAAAAGAAGAGCGCTGGAGCTCACGTATTCTTTTCTTTATCTCTTTTGTGTTTTATTCTTTTAGTTTATTGTGATTGTTTGAATCTTGAACTCAACCCATTGTATTTGGTTCAGAACACTGGATTGTGAATGATGTTGGGAATTGCATAATTTTTGGTTTGGCTATTGATTAATATTGTACCTCGAACATGCAGTTGTCAACTTGTTATCATATAGTATGTGTGCCATTTTGCCCGCCTGGGCTTTCCTACTTTTCTTGTATGTTATTTTTTTTTGTTTATATTTTATTAGGTAACTTTGCTCTGTGATTACTTCCATAATTTTTGGCAATATATATGTTGCTACTCTGAGAAAATCAGCACGTTGGGTGACAACAAATCTACTAGAGATGTTCTCCTACCTATTTGATTATTTGTGTTTTTTTTATAACAAGGCGGTTGATTGGACTTGTCTTTTCCCTGAAAATGCTTTGGAAAAACAAACTGACTGATTTGTAGGTTTTTCAATTTAATTAATGTCCTTAGCATTGACTTATGGAGGAATTATACATCATTGCACAATTGACTCATGAAGTTTCATTAGATTGACTTTTTTTATTAAACAACAAATTTTAATGATTAAAACAGTCGTAATTGATTTGATGAAATTGACTGTTTTTATCACTACATCATTACACAATTGACTCATTAAGTTTCATTATATTGACTGTTTTTACTGAACAACAAATTTTAGTGATAAAAACAGTCGTAATTGATTTGTATGAAATCGACTGCTTATATTATTAACATTTGTTGTGTTTCAATTATGACTCAGATTCATGAATTTCTTGTCCGTTAACATGAGCTATTCAATAAATTTGTAGATATCAGCTGTTGCTCGAATCAGAGATGAATTGGCTCATGCGACACATGCCTTTTTCCGACAGAATGGGTTCCGCTACATCCATACTCCGATCCTCACAACAAGTGATTGCGAAGGTGCTGGGGAGATGTTCCAGGCCACAGTTCTCTTTAGCCAGGCTGAGAAAATTGCCAAGGAACTCAAGGAGAACCCACCTCCATCTGAATCCGACATTGAAGCTGCTAAGCTTGTTGTTAAGGAGAAAGGTGATATTGTTGCTCAGCTTAAATCCACCAAGGCTAGTAAAGCGGAGATCACTGCTGCTGTCTCTGAGCTCAATAGAGCCAAAGAGGCTGTGTCTAGGTGAATGCTGTCAATTTGCTGCTATATTTAGTTTTAGTTTTTTCTTTTCAAGTTTCTCTTAATAAATGGCTATATTTACATTTGGTGAGGGATTACTTGATAACTTTTTATGCTGACAATATTGACAATTGTCAAAAATAAAATGTAATTTTAAGATTGAATTATATGCAGGATCTAAATGATGCTCATATCATATCTATAAAGAATGATGACAGTTTGTGTTTTAACCTTCATCAAGTGATTGAAATTTGAACGATTTGAAATTAATGGCCCTTGATGCATCACTCAACTTTATGAAATTTTGTTGGTAGGCTATCAATATGCCAAATAATATATCAACAAGTTTATTTTTAATTTTCAAGCTTATTTGAATTGATTTGAGAAAATATTCTCAAGACTGTCAAAGTAATTAATCGTCAGGTAATCCCTATGCTTCATTTTTTTCAACTTTAGTACCTAATGTTTACATATCTTCTGTGCTAATCCACCATATTGCTCTTCTAGGTTGGAAGAGAGATATAAGCTGAAGCCTGGGATTCCTACTAATCCTGATGGGCGATTTGTTTTTGATTCTGACTTCTTTAAGAAGCCTGCTTTTCTGACTGTGTCGGGTCAGCTGCAAGTTGAGACATACGCATGTGCAATTGGAAGTGTGTATACATTTGGGCCCACTTTCCGTGCTGAGAACTCCCACACGTCCCGTCACCTTGCTGAGTTCTGGATGGTGGAGCCTGAAATGGCTTTTGCTACATTGGAGGTACTTAAAAATCACATAATTTAATAAGTGTCTCATCAATTAAGCATTTTTTCAGTTGTTGGTTTTGGTACTTGTTGTTCTTGAGGCCTTGGTTCCTCTCGTCCCGTAACTTCTCATCATTTGTTCTTGAGGTATGCAAATAGTATAACTTTTTGGCCAGAGCTTGAAGTATAATTTTCTTTTACCTTTTAGAATCATGAAAGATGGGAAATTCAGCTTTTATATAGAACATTATACGGTTAGTTGGTAGGAGGTGATAATACTTAGTTAAAGACAACCTAGGACACTCCTAAGTTGCAGGAAGAAGTAGAATTTTTATTTTAACAAGAGTGTGGCTTTGATGATTTTCAACATTGAACTAGCAATTCAATAGAACATCATTAAACTAGCACCCTACTGGTGTTTTGTCTTTTGCTTTTTACATATTCAGACCTTACATGAAATATTTTATGCTTACCTGAAACTTTAATAAAATTTGTCCAAGAAAAGTAGGGGAATAAAAATATGAGCACCTAATATACAATTTTTGTAAACATGGTTAACATCATATAGGATGATATGGATTATGCGGAAGAGTATGTGAAGTTCATGTGTCAGTGGTTGCTTGACAATTCCAAGGGAGACATGGAATTCATGGTGAAAAACTATGACAAAACTGCCATCGAGCGGCTGAAGCTTGTTGCTTCAACTCCATTTGCACGTGTCTCGTACACTGAAGCAGTAGAGATTTTGATGGGCATCACTGAAAAGAAATTTGAAAACAAAGTAGAGTGGGGTATTGACTTGGCATCTGAGCATGAAAGGTACTTTTCACTAAATTTGTCAAATATGTTTTCTGATATTCTGCCGGTTAGCTAAACTAATTCAGTTGCCTATTATATTTGGTGGTGTAATTTTGTACAATTGAGGCTTGAGATGGATAAGTTTGCCTCTCATTTTTATTGAAGAAAGAATTGCAAGCATTAAAATCAGTAAGATTCAAAAAATGTAATGGTTGGTCCACTCGTGGATAACACTTCTTTTCTCTTGAAAAAGGTACTTGACTGAGGTGATATTTAAGAAACCGGTGATAGTGTACAACTATCCGAAAGGAATTAAAGCATTCTATATGCGACTCAATGATGACCAGAAGACAGTTGCAGCCATGGATGTTCTTGTTCCAAAGGTACCTCTATTTATGTTCTCTGTAGATCAATGCTTTTCACTTGTGTATAGATGACATTTCAGGCAAATAGAAACTTAGAACTTCAGATGGTGTTTATCATTTATTTTTATTTATTATATTTATTGCATTCTTTACCAATCATTAAAGCTATGAGATTGAGTTCTTTTTTCCAAATCTATGTAATTCCTTCAAGGGGGAATTTCACATATACCCCTCAAAAATATCAAAATTACTTATTTCCCCCCTCTAAACTTCAAAATTACGTATTCCCCCCTCTAAACTTCCAAAACTCACAAATTGACCCATTTTATTGTCTTTTATATTAAAACTCATTTTAAATTTATAAAATACGTGAAAAAAAAAATTTACCCCTCAAAAACTTCAAAATTACGTATTCCCCCCTCTGAACTTCAAAATTACGTATTTCCCCATCTAAACTTCCACAACTCACAAATTTATTTCTTTCAATTAGGTTGGTGAGCTTATTGGTGGAAGCCAAAGAGAAGAGAGGATAGATATTCTGAAACAGAGGTATGCACGAGTATTGTATCTGATATTCTATGGATATGCTGACAGACAATCTTTCAAAACCATGATACAATCTGTTCCGCATATGAAAGTTCTGATTTTTTTTTGCACGCCAGAAAACATTCTTTTAAAACGAGGAAATTCTGGTTTGACACCCCAACTTAGGTTCTTGTTTTAGTCGAGCACCTAAGCTTCCTTTTTGGTTTCAATAGACCCCTTAACGACTGCTTTTGGTTAAATTAACCGAGAGTTCACCCCAATCTTCAGTTGTCACCAAGTTACAGTACAGTTAAGCACCTCTGCACCAATATATTCTTCTGCCTCTCCGAATCACTGTGTTTCTCCCATCACCCCACCATATATATACTGGCCTTCCCGCTCTTTATGCAAGCCTCATTCCTAAATTAAATGAGGGAAAGAGTGGATTGAACAGATTCAATAGTTTGCAGGGTTAAATGAATCAAAAAGGATGTTCAGGGTTCTACTGAAACAAGTTCAATTGTTGAGGGCTTAGTGCCAGCTTTTTTGCTCTTTCAAGAATGATGTCTTTAATTTTTGAAACATCAGAAATGCACAAAAATAGTATTTAGAACAGTAATATTTTATTATTTAAAAAAGTGTTTACATAGAAAGAATTGAGAAAGTACAATAATGAAGATTAATGCGAAAGAAATGTGTTTTTTATTTTTTGAACAAAATCAAATTGCAAGAAATGATGCGAACTGGATATGTAGGGTGATATGTACTTGGCATTATGGAATGACCAAATTAGCCCATAATATACATTGCATGCTTAAATACATGGAATTATAGCTAGTACCTTAGCTGGTTTGATACAATATCAGGACTAAATTTATACTGGGTCAATAGAATAGCGAGGTTTGCAGCTAACCCAAGATTCGGAACAGGCGCTAACTGAACAAATTAATGGAATAGCAGAATAACCCAAGTTAAACCAATAGATCGGAACAACTACTTTTTCACCCAAATACGGAATAGTTTTCTACTTTTTGCTATTCTGGAGCTGGCCCAAACGTTTTGCTTTCCCGGTTATAAAAAATAATTAAATTGCTGTTGTGAAAAGATAACTCTTTTGTTCTGACAGAATATTAGACTCGGACCTGCCTTTGGAGATTTATGAGTGGTACCTTGACTTGCGCCGGTACGGTTCAGTCAAGCACAGTGGCTTTGGTCTAGGATTTGAACGCATGATCCTCTTCGCTACTGGGCTGGATAACATTCGGGATGTGATACCCTTCCCTAGGTACCCTGGGAGAGCAGATCTGTGATTTCTCTAACATTAAGGTTATATACATAATTGAAATCAATTGTTGTCATGATTTGTATTGTTAGTCTGTTATTTATCAGAATTAGATGTGAAATGTTTTATAAAGTATTAAAATTTTGATGTCTTTTGCACTGCTTTCTTGAATTTTTAACGCAAAATGAATGGATTGTATCTTTAGCGGGTGTGGGTGTAAAGCTCTCATACCCTACCCATGGGCAGCCCCTACCCATGATGGGCAGTTTCCAGATATGAAACGATATTTTTATTTTTTATTTTTTATTTTTGTGTTACTTTGTAGGATATGCACATGCCTGATGCCTCCCATCATATTGCCCCTTGTAATGTTGTGTTCATTGGGACTTGAAATCAATATCTTCTTGTAGGATATGCACATGCCTCCCATCATACTGCCCCTTTGTCGTTGGCTCTCAGATCGACATAAGAATTTTGAACATGCAATTGGATTCATTAAAATCACAACAGTTATTGACTTATCGTTACTGACATGGTTCGCCCGCAGCACGAGACGATTGAGCTCTCGCTTGTGAAAAATTCAATACCAACAAAAAAGCATTTTGAGCCTGTAACTCTTCTACACTGGGAGGGGTCCGAATCTGCTGCGATTCTAAGGGATCGCAGGACCTTGCGATTCTAAATCCAACCATTCAAATGATAAAATCCAGAATCTTTTTGAGAAATCAGTTTTTGTGCACGAATGCTGTGATTGTACTACCTTTGTTTGGATGTTGAACGTTGGGTGATGACACTTGTTTCTTGTTTCTTGTGACATCTTGTCTTGTCTTGGCTTTGATCTTCTTTCCTTTTTCTATTCTGCTTCGCACTTGACATGAAAATGCACTTTACATTGTTTGTTTCACAAGAAATTTGTCTTTTGGAACCCTAATTACATCCATTGCTACGTGTTTAGGATATGTTAAAGGTGGTTTTGTTTTTACCCGAAAATTCGCCGATCTAACGATCGATTAGTTTTGGTTTTGAAATGTCTTTCATCATAGGGTACCCAGTTGTTTAAAGGGACACGCGAGTTCTCAAAACATATGAACGGTTGAAATTGGAATCGCAGGGATCCTGTGATCCTAGAGGATCGCAGCAGATTTATTTTCCACTGGGAGTGGGCGACAAGCGCAAAGTACCAACTTCCGACATGTGGGCCTCACCTGATACTATAGTCTAATACAACTGAACTGATAGAGAGATGACAGGTCATATTGGGGCGGCCCGACAACCAATCACATGGTTTTGCTGTGCGGATCGAAGATCCAAGATCCAAGCAACGCACTGTGTGTATATGTATGTATATGTCACTATAGGCAGATAGGCCATGGCAAATTGGTTTAAATATCAACCAAAATTACTGACAATGTAGCAAGACTATAGTAGTATGTAAAGTGCACAGAATTCATATCCTCTGCATTAACTCAAAAAAAATCTTTTGAGTTAATACATCTATACCATCCGATCAGCTTTAAGATCCGTGCCAATCATCTCTGCACTAATATTAAAGGGCTCCTTGCTTTATAGACATGTGCCGGATTGGCTCCGTTTAAAATCAAACGACCGATATGTATCAACTCAAAAGATGCTCTTTTGAGTTAATGCAGACTCAAGTGCAGAACGGTCCGTGGTATGGATTAATATTTATAATTACAAAATTCAAACAATTGATCATTGTTCAACATGATCTCTATTATTATTATTTTACTATTTATTAGATAGGTAAGAAATTACCTCATGTAAAACTTTTTAATCGTCCAAAAATAATAATTTTCTATCTATTTAAGAAAATAGTAAAAGTTAAAAAAAAAATGCAAAATTTAGTTTCTATGTACATTTTTCATGTGAAATCATGTTGAGAATTTCGAATTAACCGTTTGATTTTTTAAACAAAAATATGGATCTGTAGTACCAGTACATAATACAATCCACAGTAGCATAACATCACTCAAATTTCTTTCTAATATCTTGGGCCCTTCTTATTACTTTTCGGTAAGCGAATGTCAGTTTAGACGTTGCTTCTAATTTTGACAATATAGATGAGATGTAAACATTTCCTTTTTAAGGAAATGTCATTACTTAATGGATTAGTTCTTATAGACATAATAATTTGTTTCTTATCTTTGACCCGTGTTTTTTATTTCCTAGAAAAAGGAAATAATATTGTTAATTGTGATTGATATGAGATTTTAGTACGCCAGAACAATGCATTGAAATTGATTATTTGATACCTCAACAAAAAAAAGGTTATATGTTATATGTAAAGATCAGTGTTCTAAATAGCACGCTATAGCGTTTTTGGACACCAAACGCTACGCTATGATATCAAAATGCGCTATTTGCGCTACGGCCGCTATAGCGGCCGCTACAGCGCTACAGCAGTCCGCTATTTGCGCTATTTGCGCTATACAATATGAGTTTTTTTTTAAGCAAATTTATATGGGTTTTAAATAAAGATAAAAAAAATCTCAAACCGAAATTGAATTTGTTGCTACTTGCTATAGATAAATCAATTTGAAATTGGGAATAGAAATTGAAATTTGAATAGAAAAAAAGTCCAAACCGAAATTAAAATTTGAATAGAAAAAAAAATAGATTATGTTATGAATCATGATGCTTAAGATATTTTTAATAGGAAAAATCGATAGTTTATGATATTACTATGGATATTTTGAACCGCAATTTGGACTTTGTACGGGTTCAATATGAATATTATAATTTCTTAATTACTTTGGTGTTATTTATTGTTCTATGAGACTTTAGATAATGTTGATATTTAGTACAAATATTGAATATACGAAATGTAAAAAAAAAATGCTATTTGAAATAGCTTCCGCTATAGCGACGCTATAGCTTTTTTTTTAGCCTTCCCGCTACGACGCTATAAACGCTATTTAGAACCTTGGTATAGATCGAATATTCAAAATTCTCACTTATCATGTGTTGCTGATTAGAAATGCATTCTTTATTTTGAGTGGATTTCTGATTCTGTTGTGATAACCTTTAATGACAAACATATAATGTAAAAGAGAAAAAACTTCTTTACGGTAAGGACTAGGGATGCAAACGAACCGAACCAAATCGAATTTGCCCTAGTTCGAATTCGAATTCGAAATAATTTCGAATCAAATCCAGTTCGAAATTGAAATAGATTTCGAACCTGAAAGGCCAGTTTGAATTTGGTTCGGTATAATTCGAACTAGTTCGATTTGATTCGAAATTAGTTCGAAATTCAGTGCAGATTCGAAATTCAGTTAAACTAGGCTGCATATTTTTATACATATGATTTTCTTGAGGCAATTCAAACTTAGTTTTCTAGATCTATCCAACAATTCGATTAAATGCTTACACAGATGTTTTTCGAAACAAACAAAGTTCCGTGAATTGATTTCAAACCTTCAAATTTCGCGAACTATATCGAATCGAACCTGGGCAGGTTCGAATTTGAAATTGAATTAATTTTGAATTGAACTGGTTTCGAATCGAATTTTTTCGAACTTTTTCGAATTGAACTCGAATCGAATCACGAATCTCGAATTTTTTGTGCACCCCTAGTAAGGACTAAGGAGCTTTTTGGTTATTTAATTGCTAGACCCAGGTACCATATTTCTCTTATTATATCTTAAATGTAATTTTCTCTTTGTTTCAAAAGAATTGAATAAATATACTGCTATAAATTAATATCGAAAGTTAATTAGAAATTAATAAATATACCCATATTTGCTGGGAATTTATAAAAATGTCTCTAACGGCTAGAAAATGGCCGGTATCGTATTTATTTCATTACCAGCCAGAAAGGCCAGCTCACAGGTAGCTGCGACCATGCTGAAGCAAAAATACCAGCCCATACATTTATTTTTTGGCCGATAATAAAATAAATACGATACCGACCATTTTCTAGCCGTGAGGGACATTTTTATAAATTCTGAGAGAATATGAATATGTTTATTAATTTCTAATTAACTTTGGATATTAATAAAAATCTCGGGCTAGTCTGCTACGAACGTGTTGTTATCATGTGAAATACTGTCGGTATTCATTATCCATAACTATTTATATAGATATTTTGTCAACCGATCACGTGCAGATCAAAATGCTATGGGATCATTCGTTTATCTCCAAACTCTGGGACTGGGTCTGGGATCACCACACCACACCACAGAATAGATAAATTAATGGTAACTTGTTAGGTAAAGAAATCAATAATAAATACCATGTGAAGGTGAAGCACACGATCCCTTCCATAATTACTTCATCTACCATTCTTTCATGATTTTCATCCCCAAATGACCAATTCCCAACCATCTCTTTCTATCCACTTGTTCACACTTTCAAAACCAGCAATGGTCAACAAATAAAACGGAATTGAGATAGTAATAAAACGGAATTGATCAGAGTTCATACTTCAAAATACTTATTAACAAGAACAAATCCCATAAGCCAAAAAAAAAAAATAAAGAAAGAAAAAAAATCACAACTACAGAAACCCTCAGAGAGCATCCAACCAAGCTCACATTGTACCGGCTCCAGAAACACCAACATGGTTACAAAACTACAAATCACAAAACCGGTACACACGCATCTCACCGCTCACCGACGGCCGCATAGTTCTCTAAATCAGCATAGCCTTCCTCATCCTTCCTCACGGCAGCGTGCACTAAGACCACCAAGATCCCGACCCCAAGCGAAACCAAAATGTTGACGGTGGCCTGCGTCAGAAGCAGCAGCGCAAGCGTCACCACGGACAGCGCAGCGAGCACGACACCTTCCCCGATGGTGCGGCCGAACAAAACCAGCGGCTCACCGCGTAGGAAATAGAAAAATAGCCAGGCGATCATGCATACAAGGAAGACGATGAGGGAGATGGGGTGCCAGAGGAGGGAGAGAAAGACGATGACGAGGACAACGACAGCGTAGTTCATGGAGAAGTAGGAGATGTTGGATTTGATGCGAGCGAGGAGGGGGTGGAAGGAGCGAGGCGGCAGGGAGAAGGAGTGTATGTCGGTGAGCTCGCGCCATGGGCGGCGTGTCTCCAGAGCCAAGCGGCCGATGCCTTTAGCTCGGGAGACGTAGTCAAGCGGGGAAGAGTCGCTGGTTGGCTGGGATGTGGGGATTGTGCCATAGGTGGTCATGGTGCGTGTGGGATTGGAAAGAGGGAAGAGACTAGAGAGAGGAAGAAGGAGAGGAGGTTGATTCCCGCGACCGCGAAAAGGGCAAAAAGAGGGAAGGGGGGTTAGCTGTTTAAGACTTTTAGAGAGAGGGTGCTTCTGGATGAATTTATGTCCTCTGAGTTAACTCACATTTTGCGTTAAAATCAGGACCGCCGATTTAAATCTACATGAATATTAAAGGATCTTTCACGTGCGGTGATTGAACGATCCAGATATATTTAAAATACAAACGGTGCGTTAATGCAGAGGATGCGGATTGTCTGAACTCTTGGGGGATTCGAACGACATTTTGGAGATTATTTTGTTTTAGCTACGTGCCCCCAATCAACTTCATTCCTCAATTTTCAACTGGTAGTCTGGTTATCCGGTATGCCGTGTTTCGGTGTCAATTGTCATATTCCACATGTGACATAATTTAATGATTAAAGGAGTGCGTCTATGTTATGCTACTATGCATGCATATTGCTCCGTATTTTGAATTGATTATTATTTATTATTTTAACATAGATGACTTTAGGATTATATATAATGGTACTATGCATATTGCTCCGTGTCAATTGTCATATTCCACTTGTGACATAATTTAATGGTACTATGCTTTTCTATTTTTAACATAGATGAGTTTAGGATTATAATTAATCTGACCTTTTTACCTTACAATTAATTACGTTTGTCGTATGAAATTGGATTTGTCCAAAATAAATTGAATTTATTTTATTTTATTTTATGTAAAACAGGTTCTAGATTTACAACTTAAAATAAGTTTAAACAACTCCGTGAATCTAAATCAGTCCCATAAATTTTAACGTAAATAAGACGTTTAAACCCGACTTTAAATAAGACTTTGTATAAAGGTTAATATTTTATATGTGGTGGTAGTATTTTACTATTTTATATGGTCTCTATCAGGACCTCCAACTCCAATAATATAGAAAAAAAAGAAATAACATATATTAAGCCCGATATAAATGATCCGATCTTATCCAGCTGACATTAACTTATATTTTTTTTTTTCAACCTATCTGCTGACATGATTTAGAAGAGGGTAGGAAATCAAGCTTGGTCTAACTGAAGTTGTGAATTTGTTAGAAATTATTTTTTTATTAAAACTTTAAAGTTCTTGTTTATAAAAACTCTTGTGATGAATATAATCCAGCTCATTATTTTCTCCACACTGAATTGTAATAAAGAGGGTGTTTGTTAGACAAACTCAACAATATATTAACTTTGGATAATTTTGATACAATGTAAAAGAAAGTTTGGTCTATTTGAATATAGTGTTTTCAGTAAGAATGCTGGTGTTAACACGCTACACTTACCTTATCAGCTTAAGCTCATTAAAAAGCATTTATGAGCTTAATTAGCTTAGAAAAATAATCCAATCACTTGGTGAACACCTGATGAGTCGAGCCTCGAGCCTCGAGCCTTTCCATTCCAAATTCTACTTGATGAAAGCCCAAGTTGAAAATAACTTACTTTGATGATTTATTTTTTTAACAATATTCAATCACTTGGTTTTAAGCAAACAAGCTTGAAAACTGAAAATAATGTAATTAAAAAATTTGACTCATCGAGTAGATGAAATTCAACGGTTCAAATTTATCTTTTAAATTAAGCTCGCAAATTTCCTAGCTTCACTCTTATTATATTCAACTAAATAAAAAACCAAATGCAAACTATACACAAATCCACTACTAAAATATACATTTATGTGCAGGTATTTTTCTTTTTCTTATATTAGCTTGTGCTGGGGCACCCGGACAAATCAATCAAGTTTTTCTGCGCAAGATTGATGATAGAATCTGATATTACCCGTGCACTTGACTTCATATATCCACCTTACAAGATAAACACATTAGAGAATGATAATTAAGAAAAAGATCCATAGCAGCTTTTGTCAATTTTTATTTACTTTACCTGAAGTGAGCATGAGGAGAGGAGTATTTATTTCCTTTGCAAATCTGAAGACCTTTTCATCTCTCATTGCCACCCCCTCCGGGCTTATCTATAAAATCACAAACTATAGTCAACTAAACACAATCACAGAGAAAAAATATTAAGAATTAATAGTCTTAGCAATGGATCTCGATTCTCAAGAGGTGAAACATTACCTTCAACCTGCCCAATGGATCTCCCTCGAGTATATCTGTGCCAGCATTATATACGATCAACTCAGGATCAAACTTAGTCTTAGCAACCTGTGAACAAGAATTAAAATGATTTGAAAGCTTCAAGATGCCACTTAAATAGCCGTTGAATCCGGACTTCAAAGAACACAAAACAAAGACTGAAAAAAAACAGGCAGGTGATAAGTGAAAAATAAAGTTTAAGTGCCGAAAAGTCTTACTTTAAAATTTTTTACAGAGGAGGTTATACGCTCTTTGGATATCCGTACATACCATAAATATAATTTCATTTTGTGCTAACGGATATTGATCCATAACCAGCTATTTATGTTCTAATTCAAAAAATGGAAAGGGCTATTTTACAACCAGCAAAAAGAAAAGCATTCCATGCTATTTAGAGAAACATATTTCTGGGCTAAGACCTTTTATAGTACTCACATTAGTTGGTAACTTTTCCAAGCATTACAAAAAATGGATTGAAGTTTCTGAAATGGTTCCTGCAGATTGAAGTTTCTATATTTTCTATCTGTTATTTATAACACTTTCTATTAATAAAAATCTCTCTTTCTTATAAATACATCTCTGCGACCCTGCCCCCTTCTCAATTTCTTACCTGAATTCTCTCTCTCTCTCTAGCTTTCATCTTGCGAAGAGAACATCGCGACCCTCTCTGTGCATAAATCGATTTTGCATATTCTGATTTTCAAAGGTTATTTTAGAGAAAACGAGAATAATGGTTTACATGGGGAAGATGTGGAGACCCAAGGGGCAGAGGAAGACAGAGTCCAACAGGTGGGGCCCATCCTTGAGGAACAACCGGAATTGGTCTCATGGCAAGCCTCCTAGGTTCTCAGATGGTAATTTTACTTTCCTTTTTGGAAGATTTTCATTGCTCGAATTGATGCTTTTGGTTGGCTTGAAATTCATTTCCTTTAATGAAAATTTGGATTTTCTTTTATGAATAATTGGTTTGATTACTTCTATATCACAGTATCTATATGTTGTGTTTTTCCTGTATTATTTTATTTATGTTAACATGGCACTAAGAATTTATCAAGCCAAGGTTTCATCCGATGGCCTAAAATTGTAACAACGGATTAATGAATTCAAAATGGGATTATTTTTTTGGGACTGCTTTGATTAATCGAAACTATGTATACACGGGTCTTTTGATTGCTTGGTATAACAAAAATATTGATTGCAGTATCAGCCCTTTCACTTTCTTAATATCACCTTTACCTGAGAGTCTCTCGCATAATATATACACTTCTCTTAATGTAATCTAAAGCTAATTTTGTCTTTTATTATTATTCACAGATAAAGCAGAAATGCACTGGGAGAAAACCTTTTGCCGACTAAACGGTGTCAGTTGGGCGAAGATACAGGAAACGAAAGAGTTCGTCCACCAATATTCTGATATTACTGGCTGGAATGACTCAGCTGGTAAAATAGCTTTTGACGATGCAAAGGCCCGATATTGGGCCCAGATTAATGGGTTGCAGCCTGAGGCGCCCTTACCCGACCCCGACCTTCTCATCGACACTGTGGATCATGATGCACCTCCATCCGACCTTGACTTGCTATACCAGAACCTTCACGGTTCTCTATCTGATGATGAGGAAGATGATAGTACCAATGATTGGAGAAGTGACGGGTGGGGCGATGGAGGTGTTATTCTTTGGGAATCACACTACGTGAAAGAAGAAGAAGAAGAGGAGGTTTGCGAAATATCTCAACGGATCGAGTGGGGAGAGAATCATCCGATTATTCCCACTGGCTGGATACAGGGGCGGATCTATGTATAATCCAGGGGGTGCTCAGCCACCTCTATGATTTCAAATTTTTTAACTATGTACATTGACATTTAATTGAATTTTTATATTTTTTAAGTTTTCATATAGTTCAGCCCTTTCATAAATTATCACATGTGTGCTTGTTGCCTAGTGTCCAGAGTTCTAATGATTTTGTATGTGAATTAATTTTTTTGTGAAACACAGCTTTGGGATAAAGTTATTATTCATATCACAAATTGTTCTGTTTAACATATGGTCTCTATCTACGAGGGCGTAAATGCTAGAGGAAAAAAAATTATAAGTGGGAAGCAATGCATGTACCTCAAGAGCTTTGTCCAGTTGTGCCAAATAATCTTCAGTTTTGGTCCCCGTCTGAAAATTCAAACAACCAAACTTGGTATTTGTATTAATCAAACACAAACAAAATCCGAACACTTAAATGTAAATAAAATAGAATAATAAATGCTTAAACCCCATACCACTAATTCAACTTTTTGATCAATGTATCGCCTTGCCTCATAGTCCTGAAACCATTCCATATGTAAATTCAGTCTATTAGTGCAACAACCAATGATATCATGAATTTTTCTTATACATCCACACAGCTTAATATATCTCGTAGACCCATCAAAAGATGAACTACTTAATTACGATTAAACAAACATGGATAACATCAAATACACCTTTTGTCTCTCTTTTTCACAAAACAATGTCCAACTAGCCCTCAGCTCTGGCTTACCACATAAAGAGAAAATGCAGGTTATTTTGGTAATGTTCAACAATAATATGACGACAAGGGCATGGGTATGATTAACAGGAAAATGCATTCTAAAAGATATTTCAATGTCTTGATAGGGTGCATGAGGCATCTCCTGGTTTTGGGTCAGTACTTTAAAAACTACCCCCTAAACTGGAAGAATAAATTAGGGAAAATTTCCTGTGTGCCCATTCAATTTTCAAAATAGCCAATTTCCCCATAAATATACCATAATATCCAATATCCCTATCTAAACTTAATTTTCTTTCTTCTATCCCCTTTTATTTATTTTATCTTTCATTTAATTATTTTCAAAATTGTACTGACTAATTTACCCTTTTATTATTAAGACTCTTCATCTTTCTTCTTTCCGGTTCTTTCCTTCTATTCGCTCCTATGAAGTCTGCTTCCAATCATGGCAGTGATAAATACTTTATTGTTCTTTATGTGCAGTGATAAACTTTATTATTCCAATACAAGGCCTTGACGAACCCATAGGCCATGAATGGCAACCCCGCTTGTAGAAGAAGGTTTATCTGTAACCTCAGTTCTCCTCAAACTTTCATAACCCATGTCAATTTACTTTGAATTATAAGATAACCATGAGGTTGGATTAAGATAATTTTCTCTTCTAGTGTTCCCACACTCTCCTAGTATCACAAGGCTACAAAGCTAATTGCTTTGATGGCTCAAACCCAGCCCAGCTCCTATGGAGTCTACCTCCAATCATGGAGGTGATTAACCCAACTCTCAATTTTGACACAAGATCAAATATCAATTTATCTTAACAGAGGATTTGAGAAGAGAAGGGAAGGTGTGATGATTGGGTTGAGCTTCAGAAGAATGTAACTGGACAAGGAGCCGAAGAGATGCATCAGAGGATGTCCCTCTTAGCGGAGGTATGATTGAATCAAATAATTGAAAGCAAAGGTGTTTGATGGTTTGGGAAGAAGGAAATAAGAAATAATTAAATGAAAGGGTAAATTAGTCAATACAGTTTTGAAAATAATTAAATGAAAGATAAAATAAATAAATGGGGATAGAAGAAAGAAATTAAGTTTAGATGGGGATATATTTATGGGGAAATTGGCTATTTTGAAAGTTTGAATGGGCACACTGGAAATTTTCCCAATAAATTAATACTGGTTGAGAGTGCTTACCAAGGGATATATTCCAGCATTATACATATCCAAAATATAAACCCGGCCTATAGAGCAAAAATAAAACAACAAATATATCAGGTGGTCATGTTAAGATAAAAGTTGCACAAAATAAAAGAACGCAATAGATACCAAATATTTTCATATTCCAATACCATCATTAGCAAAGTCTTTTTCATGGCCATTTCCCTGATGAGCATCTAGATCAATTATCATTGCTCTGCATTTGTAAGATCCATACAATTAGTGGCACGTTACATTTTGTAACTGATATTTGTCCTGATTGGTACAGTATCAGCTAAGCCTGAGTCAGAATGTGTGGTTTTCTGATTGCTCTCATCTTTTAGGCACAAGTATTTTAATAATTAATCATGACTTAAGAAAATAAATTATGAAAAAATGACTTGAGGCAGGATCCATCTAGTCCAGTACTGCTACGAGTAATAAGTAATTCTTGGCATTTTTTATTATATTTTATCAATAAAAAATGAAGAGGGAGGCTGAGAGGGGGATTTCCAACATATCATTTTGTAAAGTTCTTTAGGTGCATAGGACGCTTTTCTATTTTCCCTAGGCAAATTGAAGAAAACCATACCCACCTTGAGATATTGAACCGAACAAAGGCGAACTGAATGCAAAGAGTAATATCAGCATACACACAAAAACCACCACCTTCATTTGCCGAGCAATGGTGAAAACCTCCCCCTACATTTATTGCCCATCCCCTTTCCATAGCTAGCTTCGATGACAATATAGTACCACCCACCTGACAAACCAATTTCTAATGAACATAAGGTATGAACACTTGAAGTTGTTTCATGTCAGATTCACAACACATCAAATTTAACAAGGACTGAGCAATTTACATGAGAAATACCAATACCTGCTTGCGAAATGGATAAAGAACCTTCTGTTGCACAAGCCAGTTTGGAAATAATGCAACTGGAGGGACCTAAGGAAGAAAAAATATGTTAACTGCTTACTCATACTATGTTACAAAACTTGTGATTAGCCAAAAGGTTTACATTTTAATATTTTCACAGCAAGTCTATAGAGTTCATAACAGTAATATGCCCATCCTAAATGTTTTGGTCTCAAATGCCATGAGAAAGAAATAATAATTTGAGGAAAGAATAAAGAAAAAGAAAAAAAAAGCTTCTTTCACATATGGTCATATGGATGTTATTTACCTCTACTATGATAGAAACCTTGAGGCTACTCTTAAGTTCTTTCAAGTACGACTCCGAGTGCACCTTTAAACAGCAGAAAGCTATTATAATGATAACCACAATCATAAAATACATGCAAAATTAAACCATCCTCTAAAAATGAAACCATCATCATACCACTAATAAATCATCCTTTGAAGCTTCAAGCGGCTCCACTATCCGCATCTTGTCTAATACTCCTGCTTTAATTAGGAAGTCACATACTCGACCCCATTTTGAAGAATCAAATGGATGCCTATAACAAAAGGTGGCTTTATCAGGTATAGCAAATAAATTAAGTCAAAAAGGATTGTTTGGCAGTCAAAGTGAAGTACATATCAGTACCCAAGTATCTGTCAGAGTACCTCTAAAATAGATATACACTGTTTAGGCAGTTAACCAAGGATCAACAGAATATTGAAAAAATTAGACCAACCTAAACACCAGTTGCTGGGCTGCACGCATATTGCGCTGTGAAAAGGTAATTTTCTAGGTTGATACAAATTTTGAAACCATCGTGGATTCCTCTGGATTTTTCCGATCAATTAGGAAAGGAATGGTAGATCAAATCCATTACAGCTCTCTCTAAATTATCTTATTATTATATTATTATTATTATTTTATTATTATTTTATTACTATCTACCTTGACTTGTGACTTCGGTTGGGTTTCATTTCTAGCCTACCCCAACTTGTTTGGGACTAAAGGCTTGGTTGTTGTTGTTGTTGTTGTAGAAGTGATAGATCAGATCCGAAGTTGTCAATGAGATAGAAAAACTGATATCAGATTTGACAGAGTTTATGTCTCGATTCATACAACAGCCAGGCCAAAAATCTTGTAAAGAGCCGTCAGCTCAGATCCAAGTGGTAGAACAAGGCATAGAGAAGGCACAAGTCGACTCGGGTCA